>CM043013.1:27003290-29403290 GCA_023678885.1 Pogostemon cablin
TTTAATACAACCTTTTTTGATCCTGCTGGAGGGGGAGACCCAATATTATATCAGCATCTCTTTCGGTTCTTCGGTTTTAAATGGCCCTTTTTAGATTCAAATCTGAATACGCATTGCTCTATATGCTGAGACTGTCTGCTTAATGGTACTCCTACTATGTTCATAAGTGGTTTTCTACCCCGATCTAGTAAAAATGGGGTATCTAAGACACAATCAGCAGGTAACCAACAACATAAAAGCAGTCTAGTAGGAACCTCAGAGACTACACGCACAACAACTTATCCTAAATCCTTCTGTGAGTGGCTAGCTGGAATTATCGATGGTGATGGAAGTATTCAAGTTAGTAAAAAAGGATATACTTCTCTTGAAATTACTATGGGACTAGAAGATCTACCACTACTACGATATATCCAACATATGCTTGGTGGAAGTATTAAAATGCGAGCAGGTGCTAAAGCAACTCGTTATCGACTACATAATAACCTTGGTATGATTAAACTCATGAATTGTATAAATGGTCATATTCGACATTCAGCACGACTACTTCAACTACATCGTGTCTGTCAAGTACTGGAAATCCCCGTAATTCTACCTATTCCACTAGATGCTCAATCAAATTGGTTTGCAGGATTCTTTGATGCTGATGGTACTATTACTATAGCTATGAAGCATGGACTATCTCAACTAAGTATTCGAGTAACTAATAAACTTCTACAAGATGTAGAGTCTTATAAGGTAGTATTTGGAGGAAGTCTCTACTTTGATAGTAGTCAAAATGGTTACTATCAATGGTCTATACAAAGTCGAAAAGATGTTATCATGATGCTAGATTACTTTAAATCAAATACTTTACGAAGTCATAAATCACGACGATTCTTCCTTATTGAGGAATATTACAGTCTTTACGATCTCAAAGCATTTAAACCTGACAGTATTCACCATAAAGCATGGCTAGCTTTCCTAGACAAATGGAATAAGTTGATGATATAGTCCACCTTTCTTCTATTCACCCGCAACTATTAGTAGAAGAGAGAAGCACCCTGAAGTTTACATCCTCATTCTGCCTGGATCCGGTATCATAAGTCATATCGTTTCCACTTTTTCGGGAAAATTGGTTTTCGGGTATCTAGGCATGGTTTATGCCATGATCAGTATAGGCGTCCTTGGATTTCTTGTTTGGGCTCATCATATGTTTACTGTGGGCTTAGACGTTGATACCCGTGCCTAATTCACCGCAGCTACCATGATTATAGCTGTCCCCACTGGAATCAAAATCTTTAGTTGGATCGCCACCATGTGGGGGGGTTCGATACAATACAAAACACCCATGTTATTTGCTGTAGGGTTAATATTTTTGTTCACCATAGGAGGACTCACGGGAATAGTTCTGGCAAATTCTGGGCTAGACATTGCTCTACATGATACTTATTATGTGGTTGCACATTTCCATTATGTACTTTCTATGGGAGCCGTTTTTGCAAACTTTAAGTCAAATCCATTTTTGGATCACTTTTCTCGGGGTTAATCTTACCTTCTTTCCTATGCATTTCTTAGGGCTTTCGGGTATGCCACGTCGCATTCCAGATTATCCAGATGCTTACGCTGGATGGAATGCCCTTAGCAATTTTGGCTCTTATATATCCGTAGTTGGGATTTTTCGTTTCTTCGTGGTCGTAACAATCACTTCAAGCAGTGGAAAGAACAAAAGATGTGCTCCAAGTCCTTGGGCTATTGAACAGAATCCAACCACACCGGAATGGATGGTACAAAGTCCTCCAGCTTTTCATACTTTTGGAGAACTTCCAGCTATCAAAGAGACGAAAAGCTATGTGAAGTAAAAGAAGAAAAGGTCGTCAATTGCTACTAAGAATCTAACAGAACTTTTCCAAATGTGGATGGAGAATCCTGCAATCCGTCGTCCCATTCATTCCATCCAGCCTCACGAACTTATTACTGGGGCAGTACTATAGGCATTTTCGAGAGTGGGCTTCCCTGTGGTACTCCAGTCGTCTGAGAAGCATAGTGAAAGTCTTGTATACGGAAGTAGTTGCCAACAGCAAAGTCGCTAAGTAGAGGAGCAGATTTGCTTTGTAGTGACTCGTGATACCAGTTATCCCGAAAGATACAACATTGAAAAGTCCTCTCTTACCTAAAGATCATTTCCCTTTCGACGGAGCTTCTGAGCTTTGCTTAAAAAAGAAGAAAATACCCATCCCCACGACGGTCTGGTAAAGCAGTCTTTTTTTTATATCCAATTAGCCAATGTAGATAAATGTAGACAAATCTTAGATACCACCAAGTGGTTTTGTTTCACACCGGGATCTGTTGATCTGGTAATTTACCTCTGCAATAAGCAATCTCTGCGCCCAGAGTAATAGAAATCTATCTGATTATCCCGTGGACTTAATTGGTCATTTAGGTGGATTGATCCCTTCTCCCTCGGTTAGTATTCGGATAGTGTTCACCCAATCGTCCTTTCTCTTTTGATTGGTGTTTCGTATACTTCCATTCTCCTTTTGGTGGAATGAAGTATGTCTCACCTCCAATTAGCTTTTGGCCTCTATTTCTTCGAAAATGATAAGAATCATCTTAGTATGCAAGGCTTAGAAGTAGTTGTTCGCTTCCATAGCTGTAAGCTAAGCGATATAAATCAACCTTACCCTAACCCTATAGAGCTTCAAAGAGGGATATAGAACTCTTCGACTAAAGGATTCATTCTAGCTTGTGTTAAGTGGTATTCTCGTAGTTTACTTGTTAAGGAATCGAAGAAGATAAGATATCTATTATCAATAAGGTGTGAGGAGATAGACTCTATTATATGAAGGCTAGTAAACTCTTCCTTTTCAGTTGGTAGGAGAGCTACTTTGAGGTTAGCTATTAGTCTAGTCGGGTATTCCAAACAGAAGGGTATTCGGGTAGCTAAATGGTTCGCCGATTAGCAAAGAGTAAGGATTTGAGCGAAGTGCTAAGGTTAATGAAGCAGGGACTAAGAACCTTACGACAGCACGCTTTCTTTATAGATCATATATCCCCTTGGAGTAAGAACTGATAGCAAAAGAGCCACCACAAGTCCCTCCGGTACAATTTATACCAACGGGAGAAGGAAGTTCAGTCACCCAAGAGCCACAAGAGCCTATACATGATGAGCCGATGCCACACCAAAGTGATTTCTCTGTAGGGAGACCACCAGGACTGGCGGCCGGAATAAGCGGTAGAGTGCGGAGACCAGGCATACCTCAAACCCCTTATGGAAGATCCCAACTGGATCCGATTCATCCATATGGTTTGATGCTGAATCTGGATATCCTGGACTTCAGGAACAGAGAGGCATTGATCGATGAATGGGCGGCCTCGATGTGCCATTGCTGGAGGAACGCTCGAACTAGACAAGGAATGATTCATTAGATTATTACTAATGAGTCTTGAAGGATCGGTGAAGAGCGCATGGGAAGGAACGACACCAGCCGTACAAGCAGAAACTATGGCTGGGGAGACACAATCCGACAAAGTAGATCGAATGGCGAAACTCTTTAAAATCCACTTCATTGGAGTGGGATATTTTGAAGGAATGGCCGAATAGAAGAAGAGAAAGTAGTTGCATGCCTTATACAGTTTGGAGCTACTTGACATTTGTCATGTAGATGAATACATCAAACTCTTTACGGAGTATAGATGGAAAGCAGGCATGGATGAGAACGAAGCAATACAACTATTCTTCTCAAATATTCCAAGTCCATGGAGAGAGATGCTGATCCGAGAATACAAACCAGTCCCACTGGATTCAGTTGTAAATAATGAAATATATAAAGGAGTTGGATTATATGACAATTTTAACTAAGATTTGAGAAATCACATTACAAAAATAATAATAAGTATGTATGAAAAACTCACCTAAAATAAATATTTAATAAAAACTATTAAAATTTCCAACATAGATGTAGAATTAAATATTGCATCAATATTTTTCAAATTGTCATCCAAAAACAACAGATATTTCTACATAAAAATTAACCACTAATCAATGCAAAATCTACCATTAAATAGGAATTTATTAAGTACGATGCAAAGTAAGATTAAGGCAGCTGTAATTATAGCTAGGAACGACGACGTACCGTACGGAGCGGATCAACCTCTGCAACATCAATGGCGATCTTCATCACTTCCATCGAATGCTTTAAGACAACTGAAAACTCCTCTGAATGGCTTTCCACAAATTCGAGTTCATTATTTCTAAACAGATGATCTTTTCGAAACAATTTCTTATTTTGAGTCAATCCACACAAGAATTCAAAATGCCCTCCGATTTTTGAAGTAATGCCAGATCTGATGGATTCCTAATCTCATACATCAGGGTCGAAAATGCAGTAAAATCTCAAACTCAAAAAATGGGCAAACCCACCATTGTTGTGCAAGGGAAGAAGAAAATAAAAAAATGACATCCATGTGCAGAGAGAGAGATCGAATTGAATAAGAGAGAGAAAATTGAAAGAAAGAAACGCGGAGAGAGATCGAGTGTGATAATAAAGAGAGAGAAATTTGAAATTGAAATAAGAAATAGAAAATTGAAAAAGAGAATAAATTTTAATCATAAATAAATCAATTAATAATGAAAACTATTAATGAATGTGATATGATATAATAAATAAACTAAATAAATGTTCCAGTTTCTAAAACGAAAAAATGAGCGGGAAAAACTTACCTAAAATAATATTGGACATTTTACTATTATATATTTACATAGATAGATATAGATATTATATCTATTTCGAATTAGGATGTCTCGATCTATAATTCTCAACCTATACAAAATAATTAATATATGTTGATAGAGTCCACACGACTCCATACACAATACTAATACATGTTGTCACTATACATTAAAATATTAAGTTTCTCAATCTACTACACATTTAAATATTATATTCATTAATCTCCGTACAAACAGTAAAGAATTAAAATATTATAAGTATTCCTTAATCTCTATATACAAACAATAAATGTAACTTTTTTCATAAAATGAAGGGAGTATATACTAAAAATAATTAATTTTTTTGAGAATCACACTTATTAAATTGGTAAAGACTTAATGAAACTAATGACTTTCGTGAAATGTATAAGAGGAGTATTTTATAATGAAAAGTGATTTTTAATTTGATGAAAAGTGGTATGTAATTATTTTATAAATAATTTGTAGCATAAATAAAAAGTGATAACAATTAAAAAAAAATAAAAATGTGATAACATTTCTAATAAAGAGTGATTTTTTATTATAAAAGTAAAAATAGTTTTAACATGAGACGGCCTCATACAAATCTTCTCCGAATAAATTATTACTCTCATGTACTCCCTCCATTCATTTACTAATTTATTTTGGGTGTTTAATAAACAAGTTTATATTTTCCTTTATATGACACATATAAAATATTTAAATATCTCCATGGAGCCTACAAAACTACACTAATAAAACAACTCACTATACACTAAAATATTATTTCTCTCACCTTAATACATATTAAAATATTATATTCTTTAATTATTGCAAAAAATCAAACGTAAATATTCATACGAAATAGAGAGAGTAATATTTTAATATTATACGACAAAAATTAATCGTAATTTTACACTGTGTCAGAATAGTGATGCCACCTTCATTAATAATATGAACTTTTTAATGATATTTTTGTTTGAGACCCTATTGATTTATTTTTTTTTATCATAAATTACTTTTTATTAAAATATTACTATGTTGCAACAAATTTATTAATAATTCATAAAATATTTTGATTGAACGGTCATTATTGTTTTATTGAATATGTATTATTTTTTATCAAAAATATTATATTTCTATAGAATTCATTCTATTAGATATTATTATACAATTTTTACTTGTATAATTATGTTGTAATCGAAAAATGTTATGAATGATGATAACCATATTTACCTTCCTAGGATGTTTATTCCCCAATTTTCACCCATCAATGGTCTTTTTCATTATGTTCCAAAAAAAAGAATTATAAAATAAAATAAAATAGAATAATGAATAAGAAAATGTCTTTTTCCAAATAATTAATAACCACCTTTCTTTCTTTCTTTTTTTTCCATTTGTTTTTTTGGGAAGTGGACATATTCCTAATAATCATATTACTATAAATACTAAGACAAAAAATATAAGTACATATATCCATATTGGCTATTTGTGGTGCTAATTGCTAAGCTTTCTTTTAAATTGTTTTATCAAAATGACAATTTATTTAATGCAAATTCTGAAATAACTATTACAAACTCCTCAATTAAGGGGGAAAAAACAGTGAAAATATTGACAATGTGATAGTGAAGTGAAGATGACAGTATCATTTTTCTTTTCTTTCATGTTTTTTTCTTTTCTTTCATGTTTTTTCTTTATCCTACTTTATTTTTCTTTTTTTCATATATTTTGAAAGGGAAAGAAATAAATCCTTCAATTTAGATTGAAGTCATTTTCCAATACATTGTTGTTGTTATTATCTCAATAAATTTGATTGGACAATGTAAAAGGGCCACCTAAGCACCGAAAGAAGAGAGGAATAATGGGATTTTTTTTTGTCCTTTTCTGCATTCAATAAAGATAGACTTTAAGACAATTGATCCTAGTGGTAATTACATACATTAAATTATAATTATTCAAGATCTAAATATATATTTTAATGTAAAATTATTTGAAAAAAAGACCACCGTGAAAAATCACTTGACTAGTGAGAACTTGCAAAACTTATTAAATGATACTTAAATTTAAATAAGAACATTAATATCGATCAAATAAAATGGTGAATACAAAAATTCAAATATATATTAAGACTCCATAGATTATAGATCAAGCCTCCTAGCATATAATACGTGTCTATTATTCCAATATTTAAATTAAATGGACATTAATATACCAGATGATCAAGTGACGTCCATTTCATTTTAAAAAATTGTGGCATGGGCATCTGATCTTTATAAATAATTTAAATGGGCAAAATTTGAAATATTCATCTCCTCCAAACATTTTATTTAAAAAAAATCACTTCTATTAGTATATTTAATATGTTTTATTATTTATTTATTATTAAATTATATTTTAATAATTTTTAGAGAGAGTAACACTTTTCTTAAGCTTCATGTCATCGATGTGTAGTAAACATGTCATCGAAATCCCAAATCTCATCTTGTTTTGAAACCCAATTTCACTTTTTTGGAATTCGAATAAACTAATCTTAGTTGAGGTTCCAATGCCCACTTGATAATCCCACATTCCCACTCATTAAAAATAAAATATCACTACCAATCTAAATATTGTTAATTTACGTTATACGGTATTGAAAAAATTAATAATAAAATGTATTTCAAGAATGGAACCTTGTTCTATTATTCCATAACAAGTGAGGTGACAACCAAGGAATATTAAACAAACCCCACTCACAACCCCACCAAAATGATAATATTAGACAAATGTATTTGTTTGGCAGGTCGATTTATATTCCTTTCCGATGAAATATTACTCTTGTATCAGTTATATGTGGTAAATTATTAGTTTTTTATAAATTACATATGTACGTGTAATCATCTCATAAGATTATTTTATGGTTTTATAATTAATTATTTTTTATTAAAAATATATTAATTTTTTTTAAAATATTATCACTTTTTATTTACTATATACTATAAATTATTAATAAAATAATTTACTGTATCATCATCAATTTTCATCAAGAATCTCACTTTTTATTAAAATGTTAATCAATTTTTATTCCTCTCGTACAAATTATTCCGGTGTCATGCAAATCTTTCCTTAACTAATTTTTATAGTGTATCTTATACTATATAGATAAAAATTAAAAAATTTGATTTCAAAGCATAACGGACTGGAATTACGAATAAAGAGAATGAATTAATGAAATAAAAATAGAAAATGAATAATTAAAAATAATAATTATCATGATTGATATTGTTTATCCCCTCCTTCCCAAAATTGATTACACTGTTACTGTAGATACGGGGTTTAAGAAATGTTGATTTTTTAGGGGTATTGTGATATTTTTAGGTAATAAATAAATTATAAAGTATGTTATGTGTGTTAGGTGAGTGTGGTAAAGTTGTAATTAAGATGAACTTTCAGGGATGGATATTGATGTGATATTTTCTTTTTTGGAAGGTGCAATCTATTTTGGGACGGATAAATGTGAAAAGTGTGCAATTAATTTTGGAACGGAAGGAGTAAGTTTATGTTGAGTAATAGAACACATTTTTTAATTAATTCTAAACTTAGAATGTTAAATTTTAATTTTAATTTATATAAAAAAATTAAATTAATTAAAATTTACTGAAGATTAATATTCTTTCATAATTATACAGGTAAAAAAATTAATAAATTTATGGTTTATATTAAATTCTAAATAAAAATAGTATAATTAAAAAGTTATTAAATTATATAAAAAATCAATTAATATTTAATATTATATATATAATCAATTTAATAAATATTATTATTATATTTTTTTATTAATTTTTATTTAGAGTAAATATTAAATTAATAATATATTTTTTAAATTTTTATAATCATATAAATAAAGATGTGACATAAATAATTAAATTTTATTTATATATTTTAATATATTTTAATTAGATAAATAAAAATAATAAAATTGATTCTTAGAGTTATGAAATAGTGGAAGGAATATCAATATTCCTTATTTTTAATAATAATAGAATGAGATTCCACCCTCAGTAATTATACAAATCACAAGATTAGAAATTAAATTAGTAATGGTGATACCATTCTTATTCGATTACATCATACTCCCTTAGTTCCCATAACAAGGAGTACATTTTACTATTTTTATCCATCTCAACACAAGAGGTGCATTTCCCTTTTTAGTAAAAAGGATCAACACAAATTAACTATTTCTCTCTCCATAACCTCACACTTCATACTAATACACCTACTTAAAATATTATTTCTCTCACCTCAACTACCCATTAAATATTATATCCTGTGCAAAAAAGTTCTGCCACACTTGTTGTGGGACGGAGGGAGTATCAATTACCCCTTAAATTGTGGAATGAAAAAATCATGTGACGGAATAAATAAAATTAGAATCATTTTCTAATCGATTCCAATATATCTTTTTGTTTTAAATAATATACATTTTTTATTAATATTTTTTATTTTTCTTTAGAAAATAAAAAGTACACATCTTTATACTAAAGGGTATACAATTTAACATAAAATTCTAAAGGTGCACCCGAATACACACAAGTTTTTGCCATTACCCACACCCGATTCTAAATAATATTAATAATTATTTATTATAAATTATAATGGAATTTAGGTCCAAAAACCCTAATGCACGAAGATAACATTTCTTCATAAATAGTTTTAACTGCTACTTACCGACAAAATAGTAACATGATATCGACTGAACAGTACTGTATAAGTGTAATTAAGCTGTAGTAATTATTATAAAAACTACTACAATAATTTAAAAGAAAACTGCATGGTGTCATTATTTTTAAAAATAAAATTAATGGAGTACTTCGAACATAAAAGAAATAATGACAATTTTATTTTTAATTCCCAAAACATATACGTTCAGATCTTCTCTCATGAATTTATAATTAAAAAAAATAAACTAGAAATTGGAAAATTTTTTATTTAATTACATTTAGGGTTCATAGCATGATCAATATTTCATCTTTGAGAACAAACAAAAAAGTATTAAAATCAACATCATGGTCAAAACTACATAGCACTTAAATTTTGATTGCATCAAATGATGATCAACATTCATGCCATTAAAATTATTCTTCATCATCATCATCATTATCCCTTGTGAATCAAGTCTAATAATACCATCCAAAAAGGGAAACAAAAGCGTTCTTGCAAGAATTCCATGTGGTTCTTTCTTGATTCACATACAAGCACTAAACAAACACACAGTAAATTCAAAAAGGCATTCAAGAAAGTCATGGTTATTATTTGCAAAATCAAGAATTCATCATAAGCAAGAAAATTCCACAAAACAAGAGGGATAATGAAAGCAAATAAGAGTTCTCTTGCCTTCTTTCCCCTTATCCTGGAATGAACTTATTCCAAACTACTAAAACTCTACAATAAAGAAAAAACATCACTACTTTCTAACTACATCAACTAGCTAGTAGAGTCCACCTGTTTTCCCACTTAATACGATGAGAATTCACCGAGGGAGACGAAGCTAAAACGACTAGGTTAAGCAATGTAACGTATTAAGAGGAAGACGAAAAACGAAAAACGAAAAACGAACAACGAAAAACGATGCTGGTAATTAGGCCTAAGAAGCTAGAAAAATATATATTTCAGTAATCAAGAGAGGAGTTTTTTTCACTAAAGTGGGGTGTTTCTTATCATCCCAGTTACTACTCATTCTTTGCAATATCTAGTTATAAAGAATGAATAAAAATAGCCAAAAAAAACTAGTGTTTCTTCATATATTCACTGCCTCGATCTTTTTATGGCGCCACGCGGCCTTCTTTACTAAAGCTTGCAACCAACAAAAACCCAAAATATAAAACTGGATCCTCCAACAAAATCTCATCATAAACTTGAATCTAATTAAAGATTTAGTAGAATGATTCTTATCTTACTGAGCCATCAGCTGATCAAGCTGCATTTGCTCGAGCCATGCGCCTAAAACGGATTGGTCGATCTGTTCAATCTGTTTATTCAAATTATCACCTTCACCAGAGGATGTGCTTGTACCTGCAATGCCAGCGAAACGCGGAGCCAATTTTTCCTTCATGTCTTGTGGGGATTCTTTGACAAGTGACTGAACCCAAGATAAGTCTGGTTCCTCCCCAATATTGAGGAGTTCGAAAGACGATGATTTCCTGAGCTTACCCAAGTCATCAGTCTTGACTGCCCACTCCGGTGGGCCATTAGGGGATCCCCATTTTGACCAGGGCTCATCCATGGAGGCAACAGCAGCTGCAGCATTAGAGCCAAGATCACGTGAACTCAGGCTTCGAAATTGTTGGTGCTGCTTTTCGCGAGCTAGCATTGACACTCGTGCACTCATTGGTGAGATAGGCTCCACAGCTCGGGGTGACATTCTCCCAGAAGATGGGACTCCGAAAGGGGCCTGTAAGAGGGAGTGATCGACGTTCCTTGGGGAAAATGTTGTTTTTATTGGAGAGAGCATGCTCTGTTGCTGCTGCTGGAACTGGTTAAGGATTGCTGACTTGTGTGTGGGCGAGAAAACAGCCGAAGCAAGTGCTTGATCTGAGTATCGAGGAGAAGAGCTCTCCGCAGAAAAAATATCCTCCAAATTCGAAGGTGTTAGGGGTTTCTGACGAACCGAACGACTCATCAAATTAGTATTAACACTTGGTTGGGACAGCAGAGGTAACTCATTCAAGAGTTGTTGTTGCTGGATATCAATATCTCCAAATATACTTAAATCTTCAAAGGGAATATCCCTAGCATTCAGAGATGAACGCAGCCTACTGGACTGAAGATTGCTACCGGGTAAATGCAATGCCGGAACATTTTGTTGGGATGGCCATCCCGTGTTTGAAATGCCATTAGCTGAAGGGGACATTGGTGGAGTGAACGGAGATGGGGACATCACTGGAACCGAAGATGGTGAACCGGGTAAGAGACTCATTGCTGCAGCAAAATCCATGGCATTAGCTGCAGAGGTGCTCGACCGAGGAGATGGAACAGCAGAGCCAGTCGACACATATAAGGGGCGAAGTTCCTCTTGCGTGTGGGCAAAGAAGCAAACTCTCCTATTGCAACTCGTACCGTCTTTGCATAGTCGTGTCCTGTATTGAGCAGGGTGGAGCCAGCACTCGAAAACTCCATGAGCATATTCACACATGTCCCCTCTACGACAAGCCCCCTTGCGGAAATCTGGACAAGGCACACAGCTGTAGTGGTACTTCCTAGGATCTCTTCTTCTAGCATTTTCACCAGGATGAACAAATGGGCACTCAGTCCAATCGTGAGAGTAGGCACGAGAGCAGGGCCGGACCTTAAATGAGAACATTCTAAATTCATCTGTAGAATAAATGCTGTTTTTAATGTCTGGTAAAGAGGGGTCCACTGGGTACTCTTTCTTCTCCGGAGCATATGATGCAGAAAAGCCATTCAATTTCACATCCTTGGGAGAAAGTGGCAATTCCGACGAAGGAGGGGATCCATTCACATCAGACGGAGACAGCGGAGGAGAGTTTGGATTCAAAGTGTCTATAGATACTCTCAGATGGTGCTCCTCCTCCAATGAAGTGCCCATTGTGAGCATCATTTGAAGGGTATATTTCATATTCGGAAACTTGGGAGAGACGACGATAACATCAACAGGACGACGGCCATTGGCATCCTCTAGATTGGGATCTGCCCCTGCTGCCAAAAGTAGCTTCACAGTATCAATGGCATTAACTGATCCACCGGACGCAGCTGAATGAAGAGCAGTGCTCCTGTCTATGCCACAATTCCGGTTCACATCAACTTCAGCAAACGAGACGATCAGTTTCAGAACATCAATGCTACCATAAGTGGCAGCAACCATCAACGGAGTCAAACGCTGTAGAACCATTTGACTAGACCCTTTTTGCCGGCCATACCACGGCCCAACCTCATCAATGCTCGACGGTTCATGAGCAATACACTTTTTAAATCCCTCTATATCATTGTTGGCAGCAAGTTCAAGCAAGCTTCCAAAAACATCCTCAGTTTCAACATTCAAATTATTAACACTCATGATTAAGACTCTTCTACTGCCAAACCAATTGAGAATAAGGCTGGATTATTTCCTAGCATTAACAAATCCGAGTTGCATACGTCCCCATTTTGGATAACCAACTGTACATCACAAGAAATTGAGCCTAAATTAGAATCAAAAAGTGAAGTAAGATCAAAGATGACAACATCAAAAAATGTACAAGAAAGGCACTAGACATTCGTCAGAAAAGTCAAAGAACAATCATAAATTTAAGGCTCAAAGAAAAGAAACTCATAGTATATAGCATGTAAGAAAAAGATCAATCTTTTTTTCTGAACTAAAAAGGAATTAAAAGTTTATCCATTCATAAATGACAGAAGGGTGATCAGATATGGAAAATTTTGAACAGTAAATACTTTCAAATTCCAGTAAGACAAGTATATTGTTATAAAGGAAAATAAAAGGGTAAAGTAAATGGTAAATTGTAGCAAAGAGTGGTCTCAACTCCTATTCTGAATCTAGAATAATTATAATCTAACAATCAAGAAAAGTAAACATGTTTACAAAATCACTTATATGTATATGTATATATATAGCATCTTACTTCAATTCAGTAAATCATCATGTTGATTCAATAAAAATAGGTTAATCCATCCTTTTCTGGAACTAAAAATTATAAGCATCACAATCAAACACACCATCCAATGATTCATACAGCCAAAACAATTCCATCTCAAAACAATCAAGAACTTCAGAGATAGCCAAATAACCCAACCCAACCCCCAACCCCCCAACCCCCCACACACACATGAAAAGAAAAAAGGAAGACTTGATAATCGGATACCCAATATATCAGCCAGACTCAACATAAATAAAGTTTTAAAAAAAATAAAAATATTTATATTGTGCATGCCTATAAAATCAAACTCAAATTCAAATAGAGGTAGTTCAATCAATTTCTCACTCAAATAAGCAAGTTAATAACAACCAAGATCAATTTTTTTTATATAAAGAGTATATAAACCAGTCATTACTACGTAGAGCAGGTGTACTGAAACTTTGAATACACACAGTTCCAACATAAACAGACAAAGCCCAAGTACTAAAACCTTGGTAAGAAAAAAAAAATCTTACCATCAAACATCAAATTAAAGAAACACGGTTAGCCCTCCAACAGCAGCAGCAAAAACTTCATTCTTGATTATTTATATACACTAAAAATCACCTCTACGCTTATATTGAGAGTATTAAACACATATGGGCAGTGGTAAATACAGATCTAGAGAGAGAAAGTGAGGGAGAGATGAGAAAATTGTTACAACAAGAAGAAAGAGCTTCTTCTTCTCCTTTCTTTTTCTTCGCCATTTCCTATGTTAATGTTTTTCCTTAATTTCTCTCTCCTCCTCCCTTCTCCCTCCTATCCTATTTCTCTCTCTTATGTAATAAATCCAATCTATAGTCTCCCACCAATATATGTGTCACATATATAAATAAAAGTAATTAAATACTACTATGATAGTCATTATTTTAAGTTAGTGGAGTATATATCTAATTTTAGAGTTTCTAGTTATTATAGATCATTAGATTAAAAAATTATCTTATAATCACATTTAGATTAAAAATAATAATTAAGAATTTAAAAAATAAAAAGTAACTATACCTTACAAAATTACCTATTAACCATAAGTGCACCGATGTACCCGTTGCACTATAAAATAACCCCTAATTTTGAATAAATATGTTTAATTTTCATTTATATTCCTGACTTTCCATAGACTGTATCAATCAATGATGACAATTTTTTTTAAGAAAAATATTATAATTGCAGTAATTATTTAATTCGAATATGATGATTGAATTGATTTTTTTGTTAAATGAAACCTTAATTGTAGGGTACCTTCCCTTTAAATGATACAGAGGTAAGATCCAGGGACCTATTTATTAACTAGATATGGAAAATTCTTATATAATCTTTTACAAAATTACATTAATTATTCCTACAGATAATTTCATTTAGATATATCTAATTTGAATCCTACCATATTATAACACGAGCCCAAAAATATGTACAGTGGGTAATGCGTTAATTAAGGTATAATTACGATTTCGGCGTTTTGGTTCAAATATCACATTCTTAATAACTAATTAAGCTTTATTTATAATGTATTGTCTTAAAAATAATACACATCATATATTTCTATTTTCGTTTAGTTAAATTACCCGAATTTTGCGGTCAATTTTTTCATATGGTGTCGTTGGTCTATTTCATGGCTTTATGCCGCGTAACAGCAGATTGCAGCCCACGAAGCTCCTTTACCCTTCTACTATTGTTTGTGGAATTTTTAACCAAATTCACCACACATGCAGATGCAGGTTAATTTCAGACGAATTTCCTTGCTATTGTGTATATGCATGCTGACGTGAAAGAGTATTATTGTTTTGTTCAATTATTTTCTAGCATTGTTTAAATTTTTTATGCCATTGAAAATTATGGGTTAAAAACAAATATACTCCGTATATAGTCTACAATTAACATTATGTCTCATCGGTGGGTTTGATAATATTGAGTTAATATTTTCCAACGAACCTTTAAAAAGGAGTTATATTTGTGCGGGTTATTTTTATTTGTTATTTTATACCATTAGTTTAAAAAATAAAAATTTCATGGTATATAATTTGAGAGGAGTTGTTAGTTGTTACGTGATATAAGCGAAACTAAAATTTTAAAAATAAGACGGTGTTTTATGATATCATTTTATACTTTTGTAATTAATTATATTTTTTATACCAATTACTTACGTAATTAATTAATTTGTAATTAATTATTTTTTTATTCCAATTACTTACATAATTAATTAATTTTATGGGTGTTTCGTTACTATTTGTTTTTTTCTCTCACATACTTCTCGATTATTTGATATTTTTATTTAACTAGTTTTCAAATACTTCTCGATTATTTGATATTTTTATTTAACTAGTTTTCAAATGGGATAGTTACTACTAAGTAACATTAAAAAAATTTTTATTACTATGAGATATAAACATACAAAAATATTACTACTAACTACATAAATATATAGTGATATTTAAATATTACCCTTACAATGTGCTGCACATAAAAGTTCGTATGTAGCAAAAGTTATGTGCAGTAAAAAAAAGTGTGTGCAGCAAAAAAGTGTGGAAGTCCGGCGGAGGTCCGGCGACCGGCCGACGGCGGTCCGGCAGCGGCAATGGGTGGGTGAGTGTTTAGGGTTTGTGGTTTAAAAGTGTAGGGTTATAATGCATTAACGTTATTTTAGTATTTTACTTTAATATTTTGTATGTGAAAGTAATTTTTTGAATTCATATATCCTAATAATTTAGGATACAAAGTGTATACCTATGAGTGGAGTAGTAATATTCAAACCATCCTATTTTTTTAAAATTATATATTCACACAACTCAAACTCCTCTTCATCCATTCTTTCCTCTTGTTGACCTTGAGAATTTAAACTTGAAGTGATGTTCGCAAGAAGATTGTTTATGTCTCTCGTTCTTTGATCAAACTCCTGCGATGCAACTTCCCTCTCCTGCGATTGAACTTTCATCTTTCTTTCTAGAGCTTCCAATATTCCCATGTTTTCTTCATGCTTCTTGATGGAAGTATCAAACGCGTCTTGTAATTCTTGGGAAACTCCGATCGATCCAGAATAAGTGTTCTCTTGATAAGGTTGATATAAATTTTCATTGTAAGCACAAGACCATTCATCTTCATATCTGACTTGATTGTAGTACTGAGAATGACTTTGATTCACTAAAGAATCATAACCATAATTCCTCTCATCCATGTAATATGGAGAAGGAACCATAGCATTATGATTTTCATAGCGTTTCAATATTTTGTCTATGCATGAAGAAGGATCCATAACATTCTGATTTCCATATCTTTTCAATATTTCGTCCATCTCAGTACCTCAAAGATAATTTATAGTCAGAATATATTCAAATAAGAAAAATAAAAAAAAAGCAATAAAAAGTCCTAATTAAACTAGCAATAAAAAAAAAAAAAATTAAGCCGTCCCCGGCAACGGCGCCAAAAACTTGATAGGCTTTTTCTGCGCACTATAATTAAATCCTCAAGTGTAAGGATATCAATTGTAGCAGCAAGCACCCAAGTTAAATTATCGATCCCACTGAGACAGCTAATTATTTATTTTACTATTAAAACTAATTAATCAGAATTGAGTAACCAATATTCAGAGTATTGTAGTGAATTAATTATCTAAATTACTGAAAATATAAATAACTAAATTAATTAAAAGGCAATAAAATAAAAGCAAGTTTCTAATCAAGAGATGACGAACAGTTCTAAGGTATCAGGTAGAGACCAATTAATTTGGGTTATTAAACTTACGATTGTTCATTCATGCAGTTTCACTGAAAATACACCACATATCCCTGTTATCCCACCGAATATGATTCGATTCAAAGTTAACAGTCTAATCTGGTTTAAATCCTAAGGTGCGCAAATATTACCAAGCCTTATTCCTAGATACTAATCAAAGCAAGCAACAATACCTCCGGATGGTAAGCCTGACTAACAAGATATTTTCTGGAATTACTACAAGGTTCTATTCACTTCCTACTTGATTGTCTAATTGCATTGTTCCACTAAACTAATCAAGTATTTGATTTACCAGTTCATGGAATTAAAGTGCTTATAGCGGAGCTACTCTAATCCCTAACAGATAGACAATACCAATCATGAACGCACACAAGCTAACACAATAATCCAAGCATTATAGCGGATGTCATGAATATATTATGAAGACGTTACGAAGCAGAAAAGCATGTCTTAATAAAATAAGTAAAATCAAAAGCTCAACTGCATAAAATCCCAATCTTTGATCTAAATCCCCAAATCAATTAAATCAATCCATCAAACCCTAGAACTGTATATAAAATTAGCCCATGAGGTCACAAGCAACACTCATGGCTAAGCAATTCATACCACAAATCAAGACAAAAGAAAATTAAAGAAAGGAATAGAAAAACCCTAGTGTTGGAGTTGTCTCAGATTCCTTCTCCGTCTCTCCGATTGACTGATCTTCCTCTTGAATAGCCCTTGAATCCCCCTTTGATGTGGATGGATGATGGGATGGATATGGATGATGGTAGATGATGGATGGTAGGGGGTAATCCCCTTGTGGAGGGTGGTGTCTCTTATGAATAATGATGTGAGATATATATAGGTGTGAGAAGGGAATGAGATAAGGAAAGAATTGTGCTCAAAGAAAGGGAATGAGATAATGGAAGAATTGTGCTCTAAGAAATAGCTAAAATTGGCTAATTTTCGGAAATTTTCGGAAATTCCCGTTGGCAGCTGCGCAGTCTCACCGTTTTGAACATAACTTCCTCATACGGACTCCAATTTGAGTGATTTTTACGCCAAAACGATCCTCTCTTCCGTGGCTTTCCAAAAATATATCACATGATCAATTTGGACTTCTATACGAACACAGAAAAATTATTCAAGTGGACGTGTCTTTTTCACCATTCCTTCACACTTTCACTCTTCATTCCAACTTTTAACTTTTGATCTTGTTTTACCCTTCAAAACTCAACAAAACACCTTAGTAGCATCTTAATTATGTAAGATATGAAAATCACTCAATTCTACCCAAAATCATGGCCACATTCTATCAAAAACGGTATAATGTGAGACCTAAAATACGTGAAATTTCACTCTCAACAACTCTAAAAATAAATTAATTTGTTTCACGAATAATAAAATCAACAACAAAAGAGTGAGGCTTGCGTGCGCCCGGGCGCACGGGAACACATTCCGTGCACCTTTAAAAATTTAATATTATGGGTAAGGGTACATTGCTTTGCTCTAAAGGGTATACACTTTAATTAATAAAAGGTACATCATTTTGTTCTAAAGGGTACACTTTTCATTAATTTTTTTTTAGAAAATAAAGGGTACACATTTTTATACTAAAGGGTATACAATTTAACACAAAATTTTAAAAGCGCACGGAATGTGGTCCGTGCGCCCGGGTGCACAGAAGTTTTTGCCATAAAAAAAAGTTTATTAATTTAAGTTGAAACCTTAGGAGATTATATAATTATGATTTTATAGAGAGGCAAACATATTTCAACAAAACCTAGAGAAATTTTACTTTTTATTACATTTATTGTATTACCTTTGAGATCAATAATATAAATAAAGTATAAACATGTTATTTGGGTTATGAAAGAATCATAAGTTTTAAATTGAAGTATATTTTAAGGTTATATATTTAAGGTAGTATTATTTGTGGTAATTTAAGGTAGTATTTTTTTTTAAGAAGTTATCAATTCTTATCATAGTCTCGCCCAAATATTCTACCCAAAATATAATCATTTGATACGTTTTAGAGTCGGGGCGTGAGTTTGAGTTGAGTTGACTCTTCTTTTGATCGAATTTTATGAATCAAGAATGCATGAAAAGAAATTTTATTTTAAGACATTTCTTTTATCCATTTCAGTGACCACAAAACGATAATTAACTAATAAGAGATATTCATCATCACCATTTTTATGTTTTTACTCTAAAATTTTTATTCATCATAATAAGAAATTAGATAGCCAATCAATAACAATATCTATGCATATAAGCGTACACAATTCCTCCATAAAGGACTTCTTCATTTTCATAATATCCCTCAATTGAGTTATTTTTGGCAATTTTAAATCTCACTTCCTTAGTTTTTTATCTCCTTATATATTAAAACAAAATAATATTCTAAAATTAGATTTTGAAAATATGAGGTGTCAATCATATATTAAGCGATCATTTATGATTTTTTAAATTTTGTGAGTTGACGAAATATTACTGATAAATTTATTATGAGTAGGCCATGTGTTCGAACCTCAATCGACGCGTTGTTAAAAAATTTATTTACCTTTTTATTCAATTTTAATTAAAAAGTCTTAATGGGTTGAGTCACAATTTAAAAAGCCCATTGATTTTCATTTTGTTTTTAAATTACACACATATGTAGTGGTTTATTACTCATTTCACTTTTAATTTTAAGATTAAAGTGTGATCTATTTTTTTAATCTTAAAAAAATAAATTACCTATTATTATATATATCATGTTGGATTTGAATTTGGCGGGTATAAAAATATTTGAGACTATGTTATAATAAATTACCTATTACTATTACTATTATTATTACTATTACTACTACTACTATTATTATTATTATTTATTAAGTAATAAATGTTGGGCTAAATTTAGGAATTATTATTAAATTATTTTCTTAAAAATGTGAGTATCATTCCTTCATTTTCTGTATTACAATTTTTTTTTAAGATTGATACACAAAGAATTTTATGTTCATATTTTTCACTTCAAAAATTTTGAAAATGTGTTTATTTTATTGTTTGGTTGCTACGAAAGTGAGTTTAATTTAATGATATATGATGATATCTATCTTCATCAATAGGTTAGCATACTCTATTAAGTTTTCATTTTGATATCATAATTTGAATAAATATGATATCCTTAAAATATATGACAATGTATATGACAATGTGATTCTTTTTTACAAATTTTATGTTACTTACGACTTGCCACATTGCGTAATAAATGTATTAAGATTAAGAAATACATTTATCGATTTGAAAACGATTTCTCACAATCGGGTTAAAATTTGTTAAATATGAATGTTCTTTCACTTTTACTGCACTTGCTACGGGCTTCACTAGAGGATGGAAGTACGAGGTTAAAGAACTTTGAATTTTTATAGGAGATCAAATGGTCTTTAAATCAACAATCAACAATCTTATTTTGATATCTTCTGATTATGCTGGGGAGAAGGATCACTTCAACCTCAGTGATAATAATATTTTCCTATTAATATGAAATAAATTGACAATGCATATTTTTCACTCAATTTAATATTTACCTTAAGGCACTTTTTTTCTCGATCAAACAATAAAATTATATTTTTAATTATTTTAAAATGATATAATTAATTTCTATTTAAAAATATAAATTTAAAAATAACAAACAAATTACAAATACGATAACCCGCGTCACACGCGGGCACTGTACTAGTTTTTCATTTAAGTCCATTCCAATATAAGGAGTGTATTTTCATTTTTATTAAATAAAAATGATACAAAACAATTAATATATTTTTACGTGGCTCAGAACACTAATAATTTGTATGAAAAAGAGTAATGCACTCTTGAAAAGAAGGGTAGTATTTTCTCATATTAAATTGTCGGTTTATTAGCACACATTGCAATGGATAGAAAAATAAAATATAAAAATACTAACATTTCTTACAGCTCCAACGAATGCAAATGCTCTAATGCTTGACGCTTGTGATATACTAAGAGAGAACGGATCGAACTAAGATGCAAATGTTTGTGACGGGCAGATACTTTGGATATGGTGTAAATGAGTACAGAATGACTCTATTTATAAGTTTGAGGGATCACTCTCTTATGGATAAGGCAGGATTGCTTGATTAGTTACTAATTGTGTTCACACAATAGAATTGTCATTGATTATGTTGACACTCATTAATTCTATTCACGCATACAACTTTTGACCGACTAGATACAATGTACCACTTATCATATTTGTTGGAGATGATCAAGTTTCAATATACTCAATATATTATATTTAATTCGTGAGACTAATTTCATTTACTTTTATTATTATCTAATTGGTGATTAATTTATTTATTATTAAACAATTAAATTCCTAAACAATCATATAAGATAACGGAAAAACTTGTGCAATACGTATAGGGTGTCATCGGGCCGGGTCTAGGTGGGTAGTTAACTATCGGACCCGTTCCAGATCCGCATGGGTCCTATATTATATGCCCCGTATCCAGACCCGCATGGCCGCCCCGCCTTTTTTTTAAATAGTCATCAATCACATAAATTTTAATTTAACATTTACTCACATACAAAAAATATCCATATATTTAAATAAATAAATGAATAAACTATGAGAATATTAAATATAATAATAATTTAATATAATTATATATATAACATATAGTTATAAATAATTTATATATATAAAATATAAAATAATTGTATAAAATAATATACACAATTAATAATTTAATATTATATATATATAAATATATATTAACATAAAATATAATTATATGTACATAATTATATGTATAAAATATAAAATAATTCTTATTATATTATATGCGGGTCGGGTCCGGGGCGGGTGTGAACTAATACCCGGATCGGCCCCGTATATTCACGGGTCCGGTCCGGGCCACCCCATTTCTCCTGCGGGCCGGGTCTGGACCACCCCCAAAATATACGGGACGGGGCGGGTACCCGCGGGCCGAGCCAATTTTAACATCCCTAAAGACATATAAATAAAAAAAATACTCCACATTTCAATGAAAAATGATATCAAATTGATAAAAAGGGAGTAATAATATAATAAATTATTTTATGAACAATTTATAATATAAATGAAAAGTGAAAAAATTTAAAAAAAATATATGATAAGTTTTTTTTTAATTAATTAGGACAACGTAAAATGGAAACAATCTCACACGAATTATTCCGACATAAAATAAATTATTTCTTTGAGAGTCTGACTGTTAGTACATCTATATTTAATTTGTAGAACATAAAATATTTGCGAACTACTGAGTATCTTTAAATGATAATTGTTACTTTTATTTAAATTTTATTTTATTGTAAATTTTTAAAATGTAAGTTGAGATAAATAAGGAATAATTTGTTATTAAAAATAGTAGTATTTAAAGAGTAATATTTTATGGCAAAACAAGAGTTTTAACTAAATTAATTAATGCATACTAGATGTTTTAAAATGTTGTATGTGTTCAGGGACACATCGTACCATATGGGAACATAATAGTTTTAACTAAATTAAATAATGCATACTAAATAAAGTCTCTTGTTAGATGTTGTATGTTTGGTACGATAAATGATGCATTAAATTATAATTTTTAATAGCATTATAATATTATTCATCATTATATTTTAACTACAAATAAGTATACTTCACTTATATAGTAAGCATAATTTTATAATGATTCGACTCGTCTTACGAGTCAACTAACAAAAATCAATCTCACAAAATAGTCTCTCATTATATACATGTCATTCTAAATTCTATTGCATATTATGCACATATATAAAAATATGTTGTTTATGTAAGACGCTTTGTGAATTATATTAAAGTATGATTAAGAGTTATTAAAATATGTTTAGTGTAATGAATGATGCATTAAAGTATAATTTTTAATAGTATTATAATATTATTTATTATTAATATACTTTAACTATAAATAAATATATTCACTTATATAATAAAAATACTTTTATAATGAATCAACTTGTCTCATGAGTCAACTAACAAAAATCAATCCCACAAAATATTCTCTCATTATATACGTGTCATTCTAAATTCTATTGCGTATTATGCACAGAATAATAATAATAATAATAATAATAATAATAATAATAATGTCGTCGTTCATGTATCTGGAAACTTATACCTAATATTCTTTTCATGGAGTATTATATTGTTAAGACATTTTAGTTAGGGCAACCACTTAAATAAAAATAATTACAAATGAAAATAAAGATTTAAATTGCGTTGCTAAATTATTTATTAATGAATTAACAAAAAATACTATTAATTGAAAAAGTATAATGTTTGCCTTTCATTTTGCGTTTTATGGAATGAAATCTCAAATATTAATATTATACTCCGAGTAGATAATTCATTTAATATTACTTTCTTGATAATCATTAAATAATTTTATTTTTTTAATAAATATAAGTAGACAATTCATTTAATATTATTTTCTTGATAATCATTAAATAATTTTATTTTATTAGTAAATACCAACATTAATCCATTCATAAATAAAGCATTATAAATTTGGAAGTTTTTTTTTTTAAATCTATTCGAAGTTGCATTAGTTGCTTTTAAAAGTTTTCAATAGCATAATAACAATTGTCTATTTAATACTCCTTATAAACAATCATAATGCTAAAATATATACAACTAGACTAAAAAAATTAGCAACGAAATTATTATCCTTTGATTAATTATTAATGAATTAGTAATAAAAATGACTTTTTTCTTTTAGCGACGAAATACCAATTAATGTATTCTCTATTTTACCAATAGAATTCAATCAATTATTAATTACTAATAGATTTATTACCAAGGAGACCATTATATAAATTACCAGTTGAATTATTAGCAATGAATTACCAACTGAGTTATTTACTGTTGGGTATAGTTAGGTTTTGGTATAATATATTAACTAGAAAAATGTGACAGAAAATTATAGAATGGAATTTGAGTCGAGTCAAGAGTTACACTTTTTATCTTTAAGACGAAATTGCCCCGCTCTGGTGCTTAAGGTTCGACGGCAATCATCTTAGGAATAG
Source organism: Pogostemon cablin (assembly GCA_023678885.1). Classification (NCBI taxonomy): domain Eukaryota; kingdom Viridiplantae; phylum Streptophyta; class Magnoliopsida; order Lamiales; family Lamiaceae; genus Pogostemon; species Pogostemon cablin. The sequence goes on from CM043013.1 coordinate 27,027,465, forward strand.
GACGACTTGAGAATACACGATGAACCTTTTACAACGAAACAACTTTATTGAATTTTTTCGGACATCCACGACTTTGTGACAATTGCTCAAGTAACTCAAGTGAAATTCAATTTCGGAGTGAAGAATTATGGAATGAGAGAGTTTATTTATAAATTTCAAGGCGTCTTTACGTGAAATGATGCGAATTTGATTTTAAATTTAAATTCAAATATCTTTTTATTAAAAAACATAATTAATTCAACAACCACACATTTTGATCACAACTCTTCATAAACACACTTCAATCTATTAGACAATATTTTAATGTTACTTTTTCATTCACCTTAATTTTCCAACATTTACAATGGAATTGAATTTTCGTTGTTAAAAATTTGTCAATCACCATTTATCAACGGAAATTTACCAATACTAATTCATTGATAAATTAATTTAACAATAAAATTATAATTTTGTAAAAATAGTTTTTTTAGTGGTACAATTTCTCTACGAACTACAGTCTTCTTTTCAATTTTGTATTATGGAAATATGTTCGCTTTCAAAATATATATCCAACCTCTAAATATGTATATATGATTAAATATTACTCTATTTGTTCTTTAAAAATCATAATAACCCTATTTTTTTAAAGTTAAAAAAGCGAAATGAATTAATTGAGGTAACCGGCTGAGAAGGTGAAAAGACGCATTGGAGCAACGAGGAAATGAGGAGAAGGTGACTGGTCGAATCGGCATCCAGTGGAGTGGAAGATAAAACTGGAATGAAATGTGGATTTGGGTTCCGCGAATCAGAGCGCGGACTTGAGGTAGAAGTCAATTCTGGTTTAACATCGAGTCAAATCAGAAAAGGGGCAAAAGTGGAAGAAAAAAAGAAACTATTGCGTTGCTCAAATTAAATTATGGCAGATTTTAATAAATGCTTTATGATTATATTAGTAAAATAATTAATAATAAAAGTCTTGATAATAATATTCGAAAAAGATAATGCCTCTGGATAAGAATTCTTTTTTAAAGTTGGCTTCGTATATATACATATTTTTTTTCATAGTGGATAAAATGTACATAGATCTATCATTTTTATATGCAATTCAATATTATTTTATTTTTATTACTCTTTTTTATAAAATCTTTATGGTTTTCGTACTAGAGAAGTATTTGAGTATTATAATGATCCTAATCTTTTTAAAATAATAAAAAACCAATCCAATCATTAATTTTGAAAAGAGAAATTTTATATAAATATATAGTGTTTATTTATAATAATTGTGAAAATGTCTAATAATCCCGACACTGAAATTTCAATAATTTTTTTCGCTCTTCTAATAAATAATAAAAATTGCCCACTTTTTATGGATAAATATTACACTACCCCTAATTATATTTAAACTGGATTAGTTAAACTTTTGAATTAGAATTGATATTAGGTGTACGGTGCACCATATGTGTATAATTTTTTATTCTATTTTGTATACTACATGTTATTCTATTTTGTATACGTGTTTCTTAATAATTGTATACTTTTTTCACACTATGTTTTCATTAAAAAAACTAGCATTTATATGTGTATAACTTTTATTCAATAATATATACATGTTATTTAATAATTAACAATTGTATATCTTTTTACACTCAATTTTTTATTTAAAAAATTAACAATTAAATTATATACATTTTTGTTTTATAATTGTATGGAGTATGTTTTTGTTTATATTTGTATACGTTTTTTAAAATGGGTGCACCCTATCTTATGATGCACCCGGGCGCACACTATAATTAGCCTTTGAATTAATATTTTTTCTATTCATACCTATTTTGAATAACTATTCGATCTCATTTTGAATAATTATTCGTCCTTATTTTGAATAATTATTCGGTTCAATTTTGGACGGAATGATTATTCATTCTTATTTTGAATCACTATTCAGTCACATTTTAAATAACTATTCGTCTCAATTTTTTCAATTCTATTAACTCCATTTTGAATAATTATTTGTTTAAATTTTGAATAACTATTCGCTCTCATTTCGAATAACTATTAATCCCATTTTTTTCAGTTTTATACAACTTCATTTTGAATAATTCTTTGTCTCCATTTTTAATAACTAGTATTTGGTCTCATTTTGTATAACTATTCATTCAATTTTTTTCAATTCTATTCAATCCCATTTTAAGAAATGTATTCATCCTCACTGCAAATTTATACGAGTCAAATGTTTTTTTTCTATTCAATTCCATTTTTTGAAAAAAAAATAAATAGAAAAAAAATTAATTAATAAAATAGAATGAAGAGTACGGATGGAATGAAAATTAGAAAGTTAGCCTTTTATTTATAATTCTAGGATTGATGGGAAAAAAATGTTAAGAAATTTAAAAAAGGCATATTTAATTATTTAATTATGCCCTTTATAATTATATATATTCATATTACACATTAATGATATTTTGAAAAACGAGCCGCCACATTTGAAAATGTAGTTAGAAAAAAAAGTAATGAATGAGTATATTATTTAAATTTAAAAGAAAAAAGTGAACGTATATATAAATTTGTTATTTAATAAATTAACTTAAAAAAAACCTTTTAGAGCATGAAATGGTCAATTCAAGTGGATTGAGTCTATTGATATTCTTTAAATAATCTGTGTTACCTGATCATCGTTCATTAATACAAAATTTATTTAAAATATTAAACAAAATAACCACACATTTACCTATTTAAAATAAATAAACAAATTTAACAACTCAATACTCAATAATATTTTATTTTTCTCGAATAAAAAGTGTATTCAATAAATGATAAAACTTGCGTGATGTTGGCGCATCGTGTATTCGTGTTGCTCATATTGAAGACTTCCAAAATTTTATTTTATTATTAAATATTACATATTTTAGTATAAACATTTATATTTATATTTATAATTTATTAATTTATTTTTATTCAAATATTAATATCATTCCTATTTCAAAAAACAATAACTTTATAAATTAAAAGAATGCTTTAAAATAAATTGTTATATGCATTCGAGGACAACTCAATTTTATTAATTTATTAAACAACAATAAATAATTAGAAAACGAAAGAAGGATGGTGACACGGGTGGCTACTAATTTTGTATAAGAAATTGAATTAATAAATTTTTATAGTCATTTCCATTAATTACCTACTATACTTACTTTTTTTTTAGATTACATAGTAAAAAATATTACTCCTAATCATCATGATTTGGAATTAACAGTGTGGTCCTTACGGTGAAGTTAAAAGTCATCTTTCTTTTTTTTCTTTTTTTTTTCTCTATCTAATTCTCTATATTTTTATTTCAATTATTTAAGTCTAGAGAATATTCAAAATTATTTGATCTTATTAAAATTTGAAAAACTTTCTATCTTTTGTTTGGAAGAATAGGAGTATGCAAGAATTAAGGACCAATGTAGTAGAAAAATATATAGGCGAATTTTAAAATTTTCACCTCTTAAATTGGACCACTATTTAATTTAATGATTTAGTATGAAAGTTTTTTGCAATATTAAAACAAAAAATATAATCATGCCCATATATAAATATTTATGATTAAGTACAAACTTCTTTTTATTTTTTATTTTATCCATACTTACAAAATATTGAATGAGCACCACACAATATTAAAATTCATAATTATAACAAAATAAATAAATAAAGAGCCCCCATTAGGGTTTCAAAAAGCCAAGTTAAGTACATCATCTAGAATCTTCACTTTAATTTCCATGATTTAATTTTTATTTTAACCAATGGCTTTGATAGTATATGTCTATGACAAGTGAGAAAGGTTGGAAGGGAAATTAAAGAGGCACTATTAGGTGGCCAATTTTAGTGGGGCCCAATGGTGGGGGTAGGGGGTGGGTTGTGGGGTGCTTGTGTTTGACACATGGCATGAATTGCTTGTTTTGGCAGCTACTATCACCAAATAAGAAATAAAGATATCACAACTTTATGATTGTGGACAAGTTGTAAAATCCATTGGATTTAGGGGAGTTTAGAGATATGCATGTCAACATGATTTAATTCATCTATATCACCAACGTTTGTGGATTGCATGGGCCACCTCTAACTCACAACTCAAACCTTAGATTACCCTCAATATAATACCAATCATTCTTTTAGTTTTATAAAGATATATGTACACATTTGTAATCATGAGCATCTATACCATTTTATTTAAGATTTGAATGTGTTGCATGTATTTATTTCATACACTCATCCAAGTATGGCTTATGGGTGTTTTATAATTGATTGTGTTTGAAATTTTAACATAGGAGGAAAAAGAAATGACCAAAATTTCAGAAGTTGACAGGATTTGTTAAATAATCTCTTTTTGTTGCATACTCCATTGAAATTTGGGTTTTATCACCAAAAAAAATTATTATTATTATTATTATTTAAATTCTGATTTTAAAAACTAGTTTTAGTTTGATCAATTGCTTCGTTGATCAGAATCAGTATAAATACTAATTTATTTGGATCACTTAATAATAAATTGGAAAATTTAAAAAAAAAACTTAAAATTTCATTTTCTCTTTTTATATAGAAAGATGATTTTGATTTTTTTTTTCAAAAAGGACTGCAAAGGGCCTTTATTCTTCTTTAATGGGCCTTATGTTAGGGGGATTATTTACCTTGTATTATTTTCTACATTTAAATATCAGACATGGCTTTGAGGCCCATATAAAAATATTAGGCCCATTTTCTACTTAGAAACTAAATGATAATAATTGACTCATTACAGAAGTAACTTTGGGCCTCTTTCGATATTTACGGCCTCAAGGTTTTGTCTCACAATTCTAATCTGCGTTTCATCTGATGAAGAGCTTAAGATTTCAGCTGATATTCCCTTTGTCGGCCCACGAGCATATTTAATTTTAAAAGAATTGGCAATAAAAATTTTTAGAAGAAAATGTAATAAATATTGATGGTAAAAAATAAACCTTAAATCTTGAAGAGAATATTATAATATCGTATTTTATGCATACAAAACGTAACATTTAATTATAAATAAATTTACGATAATAACTTTATATAATGGAATAAATCTTTAATATATGTATGGGACACTATCTTGTGAAATGGATATATATATAGTGAGGTGGGTTGTGAGACACGTAGATTAATTATTAAAGTATGTTTATTAGTATAATACCCTAAAATTATATTTTAATATATCTTTCATCATATTGAAAAATTTGTTTTAATACTAATAAACATACTATACATATATAACAATTATATTTTAACACGTTCAAACTGTGTCACATAAGCATTGTCTCACAAGATACTTTGTGTCTCTCTATATAATATATAAGTATTAAAATAAATATAATAATTGAACGAACGTAATATTTTCAAATAATCTTTTATGGAACACTTGTGTGAGACTGTCTCACATGATGTGAGATTGTTTTTATATTTCATGTGAGATTATTTTCATATTTCTTAAATAATAATAATTTTTTATTTATATTGTAAATTGTTCATGAAATAATTCACTTCACCACAATCATTTTTTATTAATCTAAATTTCATTTTTTATTAAAATTTTATCACTTATTATTTCGTTCATAAGAAGATTTCTCTATGACGATTCCATATCAGTGTTTGTATCCCAAAGTATACATAGAAGCGATTTGGCATTGTTTTGAGGTGTACGTTTATCACTTCGAATTTTATAGTTGTGAGCTATAAATATAGTTTACCCATAAAAAAAAAAAACTTTAAACCCAACTACCTATATTATATAAATCAATAATCACAATTAATTAGTAGTGCCAAATTCGATGAATATTCATCTTAATAATTAATCTTTGTCATCTAACAAAATTGGATAAAATCCTCGAGACTTGTATCTAGCCTCATTTTATGGAATTACGTATTATTCTAATTAATAATTAATGAGATATTTATGTTCCCGCAGCGCAATCATATCTTGAAGATAATCTTATTTCATAAATTAATTTAATCTAAAACAACTCTAAAAGTTATTCTAATTAATTATTTAAGTCATCCAATTAGCTAAGATATGATGCTAATTTTGTTTTTTTAATTGTGGACTCATTCTGTCCGGATTAAAACTCCTAGTTGCAATAGTTTTGGGATATAAAACAATAATTTCAAACTCCAATCCTAGCTAATACTAATTCTAATACAGTAAGATATGTGCATGTACGATAAAAACCCAACATATATCTTTTTAAAATATATTAGCTAGTGACAAGGTGCAACCATATTACACATAAACATAAAAAACAAACAAAATAATAACACCCTTTAATCTACATAAAATAAAATAAAAAATTACTTTAGGAGTGAATGGAACTATGGAAGTAGTATTTTTTTCTCAATAAAAAATTATTTTCAACTCAACAAGAACGTAAAAAAAATTACAACACAAACTGAATTTTACTAGAAATAATATTTTTCATTCAAAAGAATAGTATATATAGCTGATCATTACTTTGAAGATTTTTTTTTTTTCATGTATTATAGAGTAAAATCGGGTTATACGTGGACCCGGGAGCAAGAAATAATTTGGTTTAGATTAAATATGAAATCTCAGTTAGATTAGTGGACTATAACAGCAACAAACTAATTCTACCCTCCTCCTATGACTAATTAATTAGGTTGCTTTTACGTACAAGACTAATTCGTCGATAAAAGATACATAATTGTTAAAATTGTAAGAACTTTAGAAAAAGGTAACAAAATTTAAGTTGTAGCAGTTGTTATAATGTTGTGTAATAGTTGTATTTTTGCTAACATCTGACATAAGCACTTCCAACTCTTCATTAGTCTAATCAATATCTTAACCTTATATACTTGTTGCATGTTTCATCTTGCCTCAATGCTTACACAAGCAAATACATATATATATTAACAAAAGCATTTGGATTTCTTATTTCTTTTTCTAAAACAACTTTTTCAACTATTTATTTGGATAAATTCAGACAAAAAGGGTCATTGGCAATAGATATCAATGTCTGAAATTCATCAAAACCACATGAAGGAGATCAATCATGAGGAGAGTAAAGAAGGCTTGCAAAATGCAGCTTGTTCAACGCCAAAAGGTAAGAGATTCAAGATTCCGGAAACCCTAATTTGCCCTCCGGCCCCAAAGAAGAGAAGATTAACGACGCCCACGACATGTTGCTCATTTAAACGACTGCATATTAAGCTTTTTGATCCACCGGAATTAGAGATGTTTTTCTTGAGCTCGTTTAGGAATAAAATGTAGGAAGTCGGATTCATGAGTTTGTGCGGACATTCATGTTTGTTCTCTCACTCGTGATCTTAGTTCCTCTTTTTTATTTTATTTTTAATTAGAATTGTGAGGTGCATGGTGTGAGAGAGGTTGTGAGGTTGCTAGCTAGGTCGTTTTAATTTTCATCCCATATATATATATATATATATATATATATATATATATATATTTTTTTTTTTTGTATTTTTAGATATTCGATCGAATGTGTGTAAAATATCTAGGTTTGAATTTGCATATTTGTACTTATTTTTCACCGTTTTTTTTAAATCTTTGAATTATACCCATTGCAAAAAATGTGTTTTTTACGTTAATAAAAGTCATAATTTTATTGTTAAATTGGTTTACTAACGATTAACAACAAAATTCTTGGTAAATTTCTGTTGATAAAGTGATGATTGGTAAATTTTTAACAATAAAAATCTAATTCCGTTGGAAATTTATCGCTAATAATTCCATTGACAATTTATATAGTCCAATGATAATTCGTTGGTAAATAACAAAGGATATTATTCAGTTGATATAAACATTAAAAATTTGTTGACATTCCATTGATAAAAAACAAATGTAATTTTTGTTGGTAATCCGTTTAGTAAATTTCATTAATAAAAAGGAGTTTTTTTTTTTTTTTTGTGAACGTAATTTAATATTTTAATGCATATATATTTTCTAATAAAAATATTGAATTAATTATGTTATCTTATAAAATAAATAAACACATGAATTCTAGTGATACTGTTTCTGTAAAAGCTGGGAAAGAAAGGTACGTAATTGTAATTGGACTAATGGCTTAATCAGTTAATTTGGGCTTAAACTTAGAATTGGGATATTAGCCTAACCCTACAAGGCCCAATGATATAATTTGGGCCAGGGAAGGTGTTGCCTTATGTTCTCTCTAAATTTATTGATTTTGAAAAATAAAAATAGTGGATAAATGGATAAATGGGTATCTATAACATAATGAATACAATAAAGAGAGACTTTGGTGAATAGATCATGCATTTTATTTTATTTTACATAAAAAAAATTATTCTTTATAGTGATGAATGTTACTCTTCAAACAAAAATAATACTCTTGCTGATAAGAATATAGGAACTTACAACATATTAAAATTTGAGAAGTAGTAATATTTTCATTTAAAAGAGTAATAATATATGGAAAAAACTTGTGTGTTTCCAGGGGCACGCCGTGCGCCTACCGTGCGCCCATACCCTTCAGTATTAAATTGCATACCTTTAGTATAAAAATGTGTACAACCTTTTATTTTCTGAAAAAATAAAAAATATTAATGAAAAGTATATATCCTTTAAAACAAAATGATGTACTCTTATTAATTAAAATGTATACCCTTTAGAATAAAATGGTGTACCTTTACATACTTTGTGTACTAGAAACACAAGAGATCAACTCATAATACATTATTTAAAGAATATTTTTTTATATACTAAAAATTAATTTCAACAATAAAAATATAAAGTGAACCCGATTTACATAATAATATATTAATTGCAATTTTAAGTTATAATAAAAGGTTTTCATATGTCATGATTACAAAAACTAATCAAGCTGGTAATGTGATGACTGATGAATAAGTAATGTTTTTCTGGATCATTCCTCACTCTATATCAACTTATAAGTGGGCCTTGTGTGACTCACTTTTTTTTTCGAAATCAATTGATTGTTTCGTAATAAATATTCAAATTCGAGTTGTTTTTCTATAATGATTCTCTTTTCTCAAAAAAATAAAATAAAATAAAGTAATGGACGATAAATGAATTAGCTAATGAACTTTAAATCTATTCTTTGATATACTTTTAATGTAAGGGAATATTTATATAATATTTCTTGACCAATCACATTTAACGTCATGAATTTTAAAATAAGAATATTATAGAAATAATTTTTGTAAATAAACAAAAATAATAATTTCAATAATTCTTAAGATTTTTAATTTTGAGAGAAAAAAGAAAAACTGAAATGGGAAAGAAAATGGGAAGAGTTGACGGTTGGGGATGGCAGTGAAGACGTCATATGGTTAGTCGATAAAGATCTTAGCTGAAAATGCCACCTAACGCTCGACAGGAGCAACGACTTAACGACGTTAGTGGTTGAGTCATTCAACACGTGGCAGTGAAAAGAGGCGTACTTCTCATGGGCCCCACACCTCTGGGAAAGTGCCTGGACACGTACTAAGTACTAACCTTGTTGTGCTCTCAATCATAGGCCTTCCATTATTGGTGCAACACATTTTTTATGACAATTCTGCCCCGATTTTACTTTTTATATTCCATATATTTTCGAGGTATAGAAAAATAATACTAAAAAAAGCATAACATTTCCTCTTATCACATCGATTTATTCTTATTATATAAAAAAAAAACTCATTTCATTGGTTCATTTTGAATGTTAATTCTAAAAATATACACTTTTTTCTTTTTAGAAAAGAGACCTTACACTATACAAATATAACTATTGTACTCATTCCGTCCGATTATAAGGTGTTTATTTGTTCTTTACACATGAATTAAGACAAAAAAATAATAAAATAGATACCTTAAAATGAGACGGAGAGAGTATAAAATTGTACTCCTTCCATCCCATAATACCTTTTATATTTTTTCAATTTGTTTGTTCAATAATAACTTTTACACTCCAAAAAAAATTACATTATTCTATCTAATAATTTCAAATGTTATTTTAATTTCAAAGTTGTTACTCATTTTTCACACTTATAACATTACTTTACACTTTATTCTCCAATCTTACTACCTACGTCATTGAGACTTCTTCGAGTTCTTTAATTCCATAAAGAAAAAAAAAAGGAAACAGGAAAAAAAAAACAAAAGTAAACAGGAAAATAATTAAAGGTCATTAATGTAATCGGCTACACATTTACCAATTATAGCATGGAAAAAGGAAAAAGGACATGGATGTCATTTAAGGAAAGATGCGAGGCTGGTTCAGTGAAACCAAAACTGCAATCCCGTGTTCACAAATCAAATTAAATAATTTTTTATTTTATATTAAAAAAAGTCAAAATCATCCTATGTTTTCTTTCATGAGAATTCGAATTCTTTTTCATCATCAAAAGGGACACGCAACCCCCCTACCCTACCCTACCCCCCACCACACTCCCAGCATAATGTATTTGCATGGAGCATATACTCACCTGCAAATGCAAATCCACTGAAGAGATAATCCACCCCACCCACCATCTGCATGAACATCTTTTTCCTTATAACTGCTGTAAGTTTGCTTTTCAATCTTTTTTTGATCTTTATTTTCAGTTGTTTTTGTGGATTAATCAGTTGATTATTGCTATTTTGTCCCAATTTCTTGGGTAAATGAGTGTAGATTCTTCATCACTGAAGATCTTTTTGTTTCAGTGGTTACTACTTTTATATCTCAACCTGTTAAATATTGGGTTCATTAGTTTTGATTTGTTTAATTTTGTGTGTGTTCTTGAATTTCCATTGATTTTGATTTGCTATCTGATAATCAATTTGCTGAGATAACTAATTATGAATAGGTTATAAATCTAACTTGATTTAGGAGGTTGAATATTTTTTGAAAAAATCATATTGGAAGAGGGGATTATTGTTATTACTATTTTTTTTTGTTCTTTTTGTATTTTTGTTTTGTTCTACAATTTGGTGTTGGGTACTTGAAGTTTTATATTTTTTTCAAAGTAAAATTTATTTATAGATAGAGTAGAAGAGAGGGTTAATCAACCCAATAACAAGAAATTACACAACTCCTAATGCATAGATTTCATTCATAAAGAATAGAAATAGGAGAAATAAATCAATCTAAGTATTATCTTTATGAATTTTCCTATTCACCATTGTCACAACCACACTTGCTTTAATAACTTGTATTATCTTCATTGGATTGGGGACCTCCCAATTAAATAGATAAATATTCTTGACATTCAAATTGACCAAATAACACATGCCCATAGAGTAATTGCAACATAACATTTTGGTCTTTTTCCAAACATTTCCATGTGCTGCAGCATGTGGGGAATTTGCTTAGAATGAGGTGTGACCAGACCAATTATAGGTAGGTTACTTGAACTTGTTTGTGGGCATGGAGTAAGGGTGGTTAGATTTTCGATTTTAGAGGCCAGGGATGCTTTTTAAATTTAATTTTGTGAATTCACTGTAGAGGATGACAAATTAATATATGTGCATGTTGAAACAAATGGTCAATTCCTAGCACTATTAAATTTTGGAGGCTTATAGACCAATCCCTATACTTTTAATTTGCACAGCTGAAATAATGAAGTCATGTAAGCTTCTAGAACATGACCTAGTTGGATCTTGGCAGAATTAGTTCATCTAATCATGATTTATAATCATGTTGAACTAAAACACAAATTTAAATTTGACAAGAGTATGAAACAAACTTGAACAAGGTCAGTTGATCTTGGCACTTGCTTCATTCGAATGTGTTCTTAATTTCTTCTATTATGCCTTGCAATTTTTATTTTTTTTAAAAAAATCTTGCTTTTCTTCCTACAAGCATTTTAGAGTTATACATGAATACCATATTAATATAATATTTCCTTTTATTGAAAATGATGTTATCAATTTTTATTAGTCTCATGAACGGAAACCATTCCTTGAGTCGATCTCACCAAGTTTTTGCCTTACATTTGCAGTTGATCAGTTGAGCTAAAAATAAAATGTCCACTAAGATCCTAAAATTTTATAGAACAACTACTTCCGTATGTTCAATAATTAGTACAGTGTGGAAGATGATCGAAGTATCCCCAAAAGAAATCAAACCTTGGAGACCTCACAATTTTTTAAGATTTCCAATTGTACCAAAGTTATATGTCACATTGAAAATGATATTGACAATCTTTCACATGATTATTTCACTTTACAAAATAGCCTGCTTTAGTTTAATTCATTAATAAATTGTCCTATCATTTACTACTTCTGTTCATAAAAATGAACAAGCATTGTATAAGGTAATCTTGATGACTACCTAATATGAATGATTACAAGCATTAGTTGATTATTTTCAATTTCATATAGATGTGGACGCATTGTGCCCCTTACACCTGCAAATTAAGGCATGCATCCTACTTTTCTCTGTATAATAATCATACTCCTATTGATCTTGTAGCACTATGTGCTCTACTCCATGTTCACAAAGCCAATGAATGTGTTTTTTTCCGTCGCCGGCCATAAAGTTTGTGTTGATGGTGCTGTATGATCGATTTGTAGGCATTATGCAACAGCATCGAGACAAAAAAGTGCAAGATGAATTTGATACAAAAGACTTTGGCTTGCACCTAGCTGTTTCACAAGGTTGGCATTTTGGTATCGAGGAAAATTTTTTGTCACCAAATCTTCTACCAAGAAGTGCAACTTCTTCAAATCAGCTAAACTTTGAACTGTTTGGTGGACAAATTTCTGAGGTGCCAGGTTCAGGTTCCAACTTAAAACAATTTAAATAGAGCCTTTTACTGCTCGCCTTCTCCTGTTCTCCGTCATTCTTCCGTGACTGTATTACAATTTTGGTATTTGATATGGTTTTTTATATACAAATGTCATGCTTTTTCATTGCAGTTCTGGTCATGAAAGCATGATAAGATGAAATTCTATTGCACAGGCTTTGTATGTATGTATTAGTGAGTGATAAAATTATTCGATCAAGATCAGACTTTCAAAAGGCATGCTTTCATATTTTTTAAAGTTGAATATATATAGAGAAAATGGAAAACAAGCAATGAAGTTAATTTTCACTATGTTTACTCCAAGAGGACTAATTGAATTCAAAAGGAGTGGTGACTTCTTGTTAGTGATTTGGATTATGAGGTAGATGGTTGTTTATGTAATTATAATATATATTTGTTGAATAATAAGATTATTTCATCTCATTCATGTGCTTAAATAAGACTGAGTTTCTTTTTTAACATAATTGGTTGCATGCGGATGTAGTAATTTCAGAGGTAAAACCAAAATATTGTCAAAGGTATGTAGAGTTACTAGCCACACAGCCATTTCAATCACATAGCAAATGAGCCCCTTTACATCACGAGTTCTCTCAAACATACATCGTAGATTTTCTGATTTATCCAAATTGTTAGTCGAGCGAGATGAAAAAACACTAATGTTATACTATGTTCAGCTCAGAAAATGTAACATTTTAACCTTTAAAGTTGGACCATTAGCACGGCCGGTTGAGAATCTCTCTCGTGATCCCATAAATAGATGTCTTCTATCATAAATTCTTGAAATGTATGCTGAAAGATTTCTACTCAGGGGGCAGGCAGGAGCAGGGAAGTGTTGCAACATCTATGTGTCCGAAGATTGGCGAATACTTAGTGCAAGAAACTCAGCAAGATCAGGTTGGCAGCTCAAATGTAAGTAGACTACATTTATTTGGATATTACATTCGCTCATGAATGCTACCAAGTAAATGAAGAGGGCGTTGTTTTTGACCCATCGACTGGCTTTTTGCAGGACTCTTGAGTTCTCTGTTTGAACTCTATCCAATTTACAACTGAATTTCTGCTCCTGTGCTATAATTGCTATTCCTTTAGGGAGACTAATAAATATAAGGAGTAATATGTTGTAATTTTGACAACTAACTCAAATAAACTAACCAAGTAGTGGGAATTCTCCTCTTGACATGTAAGAATACCATATTTCCATTGCTACCTACTCAGTATTCTGTCTAATATGTTAAATGCTTATTAATTCTTCAGATATATCCGGAGTTACCGGGCGTCCCACATTATGGAACGAGCCCGCCATTTGTACTGTCAGAGGAGCCTGTATATGTGAATGCAAAACAGTACCATGCGATTCTGAGACGAAGACAATTGCGTGCAAAGGCTGAAATGGAAAATAAAGCAACGAGAGTTAGAAAGGTTTGCTTCATGCATTCTTGCATCATAAGAGTATAGTCTCAGATGAAATCTTATACATAGTCATCAACCTTCATGTAGTAAGCAAAATCACCTTAGTTAAGTGAGTTTTGAATTGATGAATCCCATTTGCTGTTTGGCCTTAATTTTTTCTCTTCCAGTATTTATTCCTCAATCAACATGTTACTTAATGGACATATTTTGGACATCATCCATGCAAGTTACAAAGATCAATGAATTAATCAAATGTGTTGTCTGACATATAATACTTTTTGCTCATCTTTGATCAGCCTTATCTCCACGAGTCTCGACATCTGCACGCCCTGAGGCGAGCGCGAGGATGCGGTGGCCGTTTTATAGACACGAAGAAGCCCAACAACTCACGTGGAAATGCTACTCAGGAAGAAGTAAACATCAATGATATTGATCATTCTTCTCCATCAAAGTACATTTCAGGATCAGTTCACTCTCAGTATTCATCCTCGGTCACTTCCGACAGAGTCGAAGCCTCCTCGAGTACTTTCGACGACTACAAGATGCTTTCGCTTCAGGGAAGTAATTGTGCAGATTACTTCCAATGGAGCCATCATAAAAGTTTTTTATCCAAGTGATGGGTGACCTTTGAGCAGAAAAGTTGAGGAGATTTCTTCAGATAAATGATATATGCCTTAATAATCCTGTTTATCGAGTGAGATTATTCAAGGGAATTTACGATATATCTGTACATTATTGAGTGATTTATGTTAAATATTTTTGCCTTGTTATGCAAAATTGCATTAGTGATGATGGTTTATGAGACCAGAGGCTGATCATATTGTATAACAAGCTGGTGTTTGTTGATGATATTCTTTGTAATTGGTTTGTAGTAATATATATATATATATATATA
Organism: Pogostemon cablin; assembly: GCA_023678885.1. Classification (NCBI taxonomy): domain Eukaryota; kingdom Viridiplantae; phylum Streptophyta; class Magnoliopsida; order Lamiales; family Lamiaceae; genus Pogostemon; species Pogostemon cablin. The sequence continues at coordinate 27,042,517 of CM043013.1, forward strand.
TATGTATATATATATATATATATGTATATATATATATATATGTATATATATATATTCTATTTAATTTTTGTAATTGGCGAAAAGATTTCTAAAATGTAAAAGTTGAAATATAGAAACGAAATACTACCTTAGAAGACAACATATTTAAAAAAAAAAAAAAAAACCAAGACAAAAAGAAATTATACTACAGACAAAAACGGGCTCATGTAGGCTGCGGATTAGACGATTGATGGATTGATGTCCACTAAGTCATAGGCCTAATCAATATGGACTTATAAAAGCCCAACAAATCAATATGGGCTTACGAAGAAGTTGCGATTCTACAACTCTATTTAATGAATAAAATAAAATTAACTATAAAATTTGGTATAATATCTTGTTATTCAAAATAATAATTTTTCGTATATTAACGAGTAATCAATAAATTAGAGTTTACAATAATTTAAAGAGTAAATTTTTATTTAGAAGAATAATAATTTATATCTCAAAAGAATAATTTTTCATACTAATGAGTAAAGGTTGAAAACAAAGTTCACCCGTGACACATTTAAATATGAACAATTTTAGGATTTATTACTATTTAGTACAAGATATATACTATAATATTATTAGTAGATACATAATATATATTTTATTACTAACTACTATAAAATTATTCTATAAAAAAGTCTCAATTACTCATAAATACATTATGTAGATAAAATAGGTATATATTTAAGTTACCCCATAGATCAGCAGATTATGTGTAAGTTAATTTCTAAATACAAGTATATAATTTCTGAACACAAATATATTAAAATAAATATTTTAAAATACATAAATAAGCTATGAACATCAATAAATTAAGTAAACTTCTTAACACACAATATATAATTTCTGAACACAAATATATTTTAAAAAATAATTTAATACATAAAATATGAACATAATATTTCTGAATACATAAAATTTGAATACAAATATACAAAAATATATTTGAACATAAACATTTCTAAATAGATAAACAATGTGAATGTGATCAAAGGGCGAATTCGAGCTACCGAGGCGACGTGTTCTTGGAGTATTTTTTTTAATACAGTGGCTAATTAACATTAATAATCACAATCCAAAATAGCTAAATGTATTCCGAAATAGTTGTATGCAATGTATTCAAAATTAGTTGTAGGCAATGTATCATGTATTCAGAAATATTTGTATGCAATGTATTTGTATTACAAACACGTTTTCAGACGTTGATGCAGACACATTAATATAATATGCATTATCTCCCATATATTTTTATGGAGAAATTAGTGGGACACATTATCTTTCTACATCACACCTTTAAATTAATGTTTGAATACAATTAAAATAGAGATAAAAATGATATTTTATGCATTCAATTTGTATTGATCAAAAATATAATTTACTTTATATATATATATATATATATATATATATATATATATACACACACACACACACACACACGAGTACATATTTCCGCGTAATACGCGGATAAATTATTATGACCAATTAAAAAATATAATTAAAGGTGATATTTAATTTATAGATATACATAATTTAAAGATATACATGAATAATATATAATAATAATAATAATAATAATAATAATAATAATAATGATGATGATTAGTTGAATATATTTTATTGATTATCTATTCCTAAATACTAAAAAATGATTAAAGGTGGTATTTAATTTATAAATATACATGATTTAAAGATATACATGAATAATAATATTAATAATAATAAAAATAAATAAAAAAAGTAGAAGGATTATATATGTGATATTAAAATATAAAAAATAAAAAATAAACGACAATTAACCACGTCACGACACCTCATACTTTTAAAAAGTTATTTATAGCAGCGTATTCGTAATTAGTATATATATATATATATATATATATATATATATATATATATATATATATATATATATGTATATATATGGTAAATTGGCCCAAAATTTTAATTAACAACTAATATGGAAAAAAACTTAAATATTCTCTTAGGGTGAGTTTGGTGTAAATTAGGTTTATATATGAACACTATTTTTTAAAATTACTTTTTAAATACTATTTGAAGAGTAATAATTTTTATACAGAAGATTATTAATTCATGTCTCTAAAGAGTAATTTTTTATGTACTAAGAAGTTTTCAATAAATTAGAGTTTATAAGAATTTAAAGAGTAATTTTTTTAATTTAGATAAGTAATACTAGTTTATGTTTTTAAAAAATAATCTTTCACGTACCAAAAAAAGGAAATGGATACCTTTGAAGTGGATGCCCAAAATGGTAAAATGAATACCTTGTAAGTGGTCGGAGGGAGTATTAAACACTTAAATAAAAAATACTGAAATATCCTCTTATTAATTCAAAATCTGCCATAAAGATTAAAATAATAAAATCGACTGTATTTAAAATCCAGCTAACAAACAAGTGGCAAGCGGGCCGAAAATTAAGCCCAATACAGGAAAAGTTGGGTCAGCGTCAACAACTTGGGCCCACATTGACGGCCGCCTGCTACTGGGCGCCGAATGCTTAGCTGGATCATTATCACCACCAACTTGGCGCACCATGTACGGATTTAATCCACACCCTAGAATAGATTATGTTAACTCACTTTTGAATTTCGACATAATATAATTATTTTATTTAAAAAGTCGATTAACTTTGACATCACAAATAATCCATATTTAATTCATTCCAACTTTGATTAACTTATATTCCGAACGAACTAATTTTGATTTCATTCTATTAATTATTTATTCAAACAAGTATGCATGGCCATGGAGCATGCATTCATCTTTGTATTATAGCAGATTGGACCATTAATACGTGGCATATGGGGAACCTTAGTATCATTCATTATGTTGGCCTACCACATACCAATAACTACTTTGTGGACTTCTTTTTCGTTTCTTTAGATTTCCATTGAGATTTAATATTCCGGCAATTGGTTAAAAAATCTTATGCTAAAAGTAGGATTATCAAGAACTTGACTAAAATTCTTGTGCTATCAAGAATTAAAGATTTGATTCAATATTCCACAATTTGGCTCAAAATTCTTATGCTAAAAGTAGGACATTCCTTATCAAGAATACGTGTTTGTATAGTCAACTTCATTGCCATTATTACTTTATCGATAAGTTTTAAGCTTTCATCTCATGAAATACATAATAATAACGAAAAATTAAAAAGAAAATCACTATTACAAAATAGTAGTAGCATATTCGGAATGTATGAAAAGATGTCATAACAATTTTGTATGGTATAATCACTCGAGCCAAAAATGCGGTCAAATGTCATTTGATTTTGGAAACGTTGGCAAGTCAAATTTTACAAGACGATCTCACACAATCTTTTGATCTGATATTTCGTCATATTGTGATCGAAATGACAACCAAATAAAAATTAAACCTAGTAAACCCAATTCAAACAAGAACCACACCGAAGGTTTGGTGCTTACCCTACACACTATGGGTACACCAAGCCCGTGTTTTGAACGACTTCCGAAACATATCTAATCGCGAGAGGAACAAGCTCAACTAAGAAAGAAACCAACGTTGATATGAATTGAATATGGAAATACACATAAGAGTGTGTTCACGTTTTAGAGAGAGAGAGGAAGTGATCTATATCTGTGATTCCTATCATAATAATAACTAAAGTAACAAACCTAGGCTGCTGCATGGCTCTCTCCCTCTCTCTCTCTCATAAATGGAAAGTAAATGTAGTTCATAAGTTACTTCCCCATGTTACCAATAGAAGCTTTAAATCCCTTCAATATCTCATTGCTTCAGAATCTGAAGCTTTACCCTCACTATCAGGTTCAGAAAAGAACAATTTGCTATTGTTGTTCAAATACATAGTGATAAAGAAGAATCGTTAGTAGAAAAGTTCGGAGATGTTAGCTCAGCATACGTGTATCAATCGTTCCATTCAGGGGTGGTTCTACCAAATAAACGTTCAGACCCCTTGTTCGTCCAGGAGCCCCGCCTCTCATTGCAGCTAAATCAAGGACAAGCCTATAGAAAACGGTTGACAAGTGAGAAAATCATGAGGTGGTGCAAGTGTTGTATCTTAGCAGCGAGAAACTTACGTGCTTATAGCTGAATTCTCATGCTCTGCAACACCAAAATTTATCAAGATTTTCTCATCGATTCTCGTAACTACGTGTTCTAGAGGTACGTGGAAGGACTCTATAATAGGATCAGAAAACAGTCATAAATTAATATAGGATCAGAAAACAGAGTCATGAATTAATATCAGAAGGCAGAGTATCTCATATGTGGAAGGAAGGCAGTCGATCGCAGGAAGTAAACAAACCTGATTTCTCAGTGATCTTGACAGCATTGGTAAGGCCCAAAAGTTTCTTAAAGATGTAAAAGATGTCGTTTCAGAACTCCTTGAAATTTTGATAAGATATGTAAAATTCAACATCAAGCAGCAAATCTCACCTTAAGTTTCTCATAGCAAAGTTCAAGGTCATCATTGACCAAAATGTGATCAAAGAGGCCAGGTGCCTTTCCCTGTTCAATTTCTGCCTTGGCATTTCGGAGGCGCTTTTGGATCTGCTCTTCGACCTCAGTCCCCCTGTACACATAATTAGGAATATTAATTAGAATAAAGGGTCATGCATGTAAAAGGTGACTTGAGGCATCTTAAGCCAAGCCCACCTCGCACGAAGGCGTTCCTCTAGCTCCTCAAATGAGGGAGGGCAGATAAAGATAAAAATGGCTTCCAGAGAGCTAGCCTTGACAGATCTAGCACCTTGAACATCAATGTCAAGGATGCACCTCTGCATTAAAAATCACATAAACTACCTTAGACTACACCAAAGGGAAATCATCTTGATTTTCACACATACTTGGAAATGCCACGATTAAAATCTTTAATCGTATAAAAAATGAATGGTTTTCATAATAATGGATGTCATTGGAAAAATTTTAATCCATCAAAGGAACTCAATTTGAAATCTTAAAGTACGAGAAATGATTAGAAATCTACCTTTCCTTTTTCAGCAACCACATCAACAGCTTCTACACTGGTTCCATAAAGATTTCCATGAACAGATGCGAACTCCAGAAATTTTCCATCATTTATATCATTCAACATGGCACATTTTTCCGTGAAATGGTAGTGGATTCCATTCTGCTCATTTTTCCTTGGACCACGGGTTGTGTGGCTTACCGAAAATCCAAACATGGATGGAAATTCTTCCATCAACTTAGAAATTAGAGTGCCCTTACCAACACCGGAAGGACCACTTATAACGATCGGTTTTTCCGCTTCGCCAATCACTCCTTTACTCCAAGCAACCACTTCAATCCCCAATCTAGTTTTGTGCTCTTTAACAAATGCAGTATTCACCTGTAAATGAAAAAAGATGGAATTAAAGGTTGGTAACTCATAACACACAAAAACACATGAGAAACTAACTAACTAAAGAGAGCTCAACATTTACCTCCAGAAACCAAAAGCAATCATCAGAGGTGGTGTTCCCCTTAACCACCAAAATCCGGTCCTGATCTAAAACAACAGCAGAGTGGCCACCCGATGGCTTGGGCTTCGTTCCCAACACAACGGGGATAACCCTACAAAGGTAAGGAACTCTCAGTAAGGTAAAAATAACTTAAAGGAGAACTGCATTAACTCAACAAACCATCGAAACTTACCACTCGTTTGTAGATTTATCAAAAATACGAACACCAATTGTGGACCCGGAGTCATTTTCAGATTCACCAATGACATACTGAATCAGTTTAAAAGGTGAAGGGTCATAACCAAACACTCTTAAGGATGTTGGGGAGGGAGGAAAATACTCATAAAGGAAGACACTTCTCAATAAACATGATAATCATACTGTTTTGTTGCAACCAATATCAAGAGCAGTTTCAATTCCTTTAGAGTCCAAGTGATGCCCATTAGAGAAATTGTTCTGGAGATCATCAACAAATACTGGAGCTTCCCCCTAACATAGCAGAATCCACAATATAAAAGATCAGGGAATACAGGTGTAGTTGCAACGTTATATCATCTACTATACATTACTATACATTTGAGAAAGCTTTGTTCATTTCATTTCATTTGGAAAAATAAACACCAAGAAATTGGACATATGAGCTCACCATGGATTCAACTGATCCACGAACCAACACTATTTCTGCTCAGAGAAACATAACAACGAAAGAGATCAAGATCGATATAAACTATTTGCATCAAAGATAGCAAGATTTTAAAACCAAAAAAAGTAAATATTCAGCTCCTTTATCCCCAAACTCAATATCCTACCCAACCCCAATTAAATAAATGCGTTAAAGATCTTAATCTTTAACAAAGCAAACGTCCCAAAATAGCCAACACAAGCTAAATCAAGAATGCTCAATAAAAAATTAAATAAAATGGCATAAAACATATTCTGCAGCTTCTAAGATAGAATAGAAAAACCCCAATTAATCATCAATTAATAAAATACATGAATGTTACTCGTATATTCTGGGAAGAAAGAATCCAGCAACATAAAAACTCACCTTTGAGCAAGAAAGATGGGATCAGACAATAAAATTTTGATTCGACAAATTACAATCAAGACAACACGTTCAGATATGAATTAATGAAAGTATTGAGAAGGGGGGTTTCAAAAATTCTCCTCCGGGGACGCGCTTTTTTGTTGGGATCGTGATTTGATGTATCGAAAACGAATCAGGAAACAAGAAATTCAAAGGAGATTAAACTTAGAATTGACGAAGTCAGAAATCTAGAATGAGAAGCAGTAGCCGCAAAGAAACCTTGGGAGGAAGTTTCTCCCATATTTCAAGCCCTGGAGAGGAGTTATATAAATTGTTTGTGCGTGTGGGAGCGTGTGAGAGACAAAGGGAGTGAGAGAGAGGGGTGGCTGCAAATGCATTGGAATCAAGAAACCTTGAATTTGAGGACTACGTCGGCTTTCGGTTTTTTTATTTATTACTTATTTATTTTCTTTGGGGTTTGCTGTCTTGTAGAGTACTTAAATTAATAAAGATTATTATTAATTAATTTAACTTGAATTAGGAGAAAAGTGGCAATTGTATTAGACGAAATTGGGTGTAGTGCACAACCACATGTATAAAATTACTTTTCTAACTCAATTTTAAGTGTATATTTTTTTATGCTCGAATAGATAAAAATACCATTTACTTGAATAAATTCGAATAATATATTTGATAAAACAATAATAAAGTTTAAAAAATAATTGATTAATATAATTTTCGAGTAATATGAGTGAGTAATGTAATTTTCGAGTAATGTTGATAATGTATGTGAGTAATGTGAGTGAATAATGTAATTTCGAGTAATGTGAGTGGGTATTGTAATTTTCAAGTAATATATGAGTGTAATTTTCGAGTAATGTGAATAATGTGAGTGAGTAATGTAATTTCGAGTAACATGAAAGAGTGAGTAATGTGATTTTCGAATTCGAATATAATAATGAATTCGAGTAATGTATTCGAGCAATGTAATCAAAAATTCGAGTAAAATGTTCACTCGAATAATGTACTCGAGTAAAAGTTTTATATTCGAGTAATGTTTTTTTAATGATTTTTTATTTTTTTATTGCTTTACCCGAATACTTTACTCAAATATATAACTCGAATATTTGAGTAAAGAACATTTTGGTTAATTCGGGCATAAAAAAGATATACTGTTACCTAAAAATTGGGTTAGAAAATTATTTTGATATATCTAAATAGGCACTATTCATTTTCACCCATTTTATAATATATGTTTAAATTGTTCCCTTTTCTTTTTCAAATACTCCCTCCATCTTCGTCCCTATCCCGTTCAAAGAGGATCTTTTGCTTTTTGCAAGTGGTTTAAGAAGTTGAACGTGGATTAAAAAAATATTATTATTTCATGTGTAGTGGGTAGTTGTATTATTGAGAATGTGAGCCCATATTTTAATTATATTAGTAGATGTGTGTGGGTCCCGTGTGTGTAAAAAAGGAAAAATAAACGTTTAAATGAGACACACGAAATGAAAAAAAATATCTTTAAAGGGGACGGGGGGAGTATAATTATTATACATACTTTTTTTAAGTGAATTTATTTAAGAGGTTAGTTTTGAGATTTCTTAAATAGATGTAATTATTTAAAAGTCTAATTTTTTTTTAAAATTTTGTGAGCTTTAAAATCGATAAAAGTTGTGTGAAATTAAAATTAATAGTATTATCTTAAGCGAGTATAATCTCTTTAAATATTACTCCACCCCTCCCATCAAAACATACTCCCTCCATCCCATTTCAATGTTTACGTTTGTTTTTTGTACGTTGATTACGAAGTATAATATTTTAATAGATAGTGGGTGAAAAAATATAATATTTAATATAAAGTGGGTAGGTGTATTAGTGTTGGATAATATATTAATTGTTTTAGGTGGGTCTCATATTCCAAAAAGGAAAACGTAAACATTGAAATGAGACGCGCAAAATAGAAACGTAAACATTGAAACGGGACAGAGGGAGTACATATTTTTTTCATTTTGGTTCGTCCCAATATGAAGTGTGTATTTTTTTAGTATGTGGGACCCAAACATATTAATTACTTATATCTCCATGGGTTCATATGTTATACTAATACACTTATATACTTTACATTAAAATATTATTTCTTATACCTCATTACACATTAAAATATTATTCATATCCTTTAATCAAGATGCAAAAAATAAACGCGTATGTTTCAATCAGACGGAGAGAATATTTATTAATTAAAAATATTATCATTTGTAACAACTCAAAACTGCAATTTGGAGTGTTGGTGAATCCTCTATATACTAGAAATTCTCTTACGAGTTTCTCCACCACTTTCATCGTTTCCAATTTACTTTTCACAGTTGTATGCTCACAATCATAAAATTATTATAGAACAAAGTGGAGAGGGGTGTGTATCGTAGTAAAATTTTATAATAAAATTAAAAGGATAAGTTTGGATTTTAAGGGATGCATATACAATAAAGTTATTACTTAAAAAATTAAAAGGGATTTGTATTCAATAAAAATTGGTGTGTATTTAATACAACTCATAAATCTATTATATTAAATTAAAAATTCTAAGAAATTGATACATATGCCTAAACTCACTCTTACACTGCTCTCATTTAGTTTATTAGGAGATAATAAAAAAATCTAGGACGTCAAAATGTATAATCACATGGTGTCGATGTACTGAAAATAAGATAACACGGTGTCAATTTAGATAAATATTTCCTTTCAACTCATACTTATTTTCATACTTTCAATTATGGTATCAAGTTAGATACATAGTCCTTTTGATCTACACTTATTTACACACTTCATACTCCTTTTGATCTACCTTTATTTCCACATTTTTTATTTTCGTTCGTCCCACAATCATTCTCACAGTTAAATAAAAAAAAATCATATCAACTAACAACCTAAAATATTATCTTAATTTCAAAAATATCACTTCCATAACATATATATTTTATAATTTATGAGTATTAATTACCTAAAAATACCACAATACCCCTAAAAAGTCAATAAAATTAATTAAAAATAATTTTTTTAACCAAGTATCTACTGTAACGGAGCAGATAACTAAGAGACGTAGTGAGTATTATTCATTATTTTAATATAATTAAAAGGAGAAAATTTAATTGAATATAATATATAGTTATGTATTCAAATTTTAATTTTTCTAGAATTATTATGTTTAAATACGATATATTATAAATTATTTTCCGGAAATTAATAAGTCTTACATATGGTATTATTATTATCGCATAAAAAAGAAAAATATTATAAACTATCAAACTTATGAATTAGATTAAGCTACAAGTTTTTCACACACAATTAATAGCACAGTTATTATTAGCAATAATGATTATTATTAGCAATAATGACAGTTTATTGCTATGCATGCAGAACTAATTGCGCCACACGTATTCAATCATTCCATGATCTATATACCTTACGAATATATTTGTTACAATATATTATGGCAAAAATTTATGTGGAACCGGCGCATGGACCGTGCGCCTTTAGAATTTTGTGTTAAATTATATATCCTTTAGTATAAAGATGTGTACACTTTATTTTCTAAAGAAAATTATTGTGTGTATCTGGGCGCATTGACAACATTCCGTGCGCCTTTAGAATTTTGTGTTAAATTGTATTTCCTTTAGTATAAAAATGTGTACCCTTTATTTTCTAAAGAAAAAAAATATTAATGAAAAGTGTGTACCCTTTAGAACCAATTGATGTACCTTTTATTAATTAAAGTGTATACCCTTTAGAGTAAAACAATGTATCCTTACCCATAATACTAAATTTTTAAAGGTACACGGAATTTGTTCCCGTGCGCCCGGGCGCACGCAAGCCTCACTCATATATTATTCAATTGTTACTTGGATTAATAAATTTCTGATATAAATTATAAATTATGAGTTAAATTAGTGTACACTGATAGAGGTGCATTTAGTTAATATCAACTCTTAAATTAAAAACTACTCCATCCTTAGATTAAACATAATAATTAATAATTTAAAAAATAAAAAAAATTATACCCTAAAAAAAACTATCATATCACTCCAAATGAATCGGTGTACCCGATAATCTACATAATATTCCATAATTTTATTGAAAAAATTAAAACATCAACATTATTTAGTTAAATAATTAATTTATTAGCTAAATAGAAAAGCTCAAACACATACCAGCCAAGTCTTAAGAAGCTCGAGAATAGATTGAGATTTGAGAATCGTAATTTATTTAGTAGTCGTCTCTATGATTAGTTTTAATTCATAATATCAATCTACAAACTAATGAAGTCTTAAATATTTTTAAAAATAAAAGTAAAATATAGGGTCAATAAATATTAGATACAAAACGTATTTAGATATTACTAATTCATACATTCGCTATAGAAAATTACGCACAGATACAAAATTTAATTTTGTTTTTCCTATATTACCCATATTTACTGAACATCAGTGTACATCATGTGAAACAAATTAAAAAAAAAACACAATTAAGTATTTATATGTATATACATCATTGTGCACTCATTTAAGATAAATAATTTATGGGAGGAAAAAAATGAATAAACTATTTATATAAATATACATCAGTGTACATTTAGGTGATATAAATAATTGTAGAAGATAGAGTTATTGAATACAACCTTAATTTGTACACACGTGTGCTAAATGTACTTAATCAATCTGAACTTTGATTAATTAATCGGAAACTTATCACAAAATGAAGAATGAAGTCACAATTAGAAGAACGAAGACAAATATGTACATGCGTGCATTTAGAGAGAGAAATAATAGAAAGTAACCGCACAGAGAATTAGTAAAATGATTTTTTCCTAAATTATTTCTTTCAAAATCTGTACATTAATGTGCATTTAGAGAAATGAATAAAGAAAGAGACCGTTTAGAGATAATTAGGAAAACGTTTTATTTCCTAAATTATTTATTTCAAAATCTGTACATCAATGTGCATTTAGAGAGAGGAATAAAAGAAAGTGACCGCACAGAGAATTAGGAAAACAATTTTTTTTCCCTAAATTTCCTCTCCTAAAATCTCGAGTGATAAGTATAATAATAGTGTACATCGGTGTACATTGACAAAAGAAAGGTTAATTATGTGAATATTAGTGTATATTAGTGTACACTAATATTAAACGTTGAATATTAGTTTTGATGTAGTGTACATTAGTGTTCAACGAAATTATTGTTCTGTATAAACGTTGAATATTAAACGTTGTGAACAAGGGTAATGTTGGTAGAAAAAAAATCGTTATGTATCCCACAATAATTATATTAGATTAATATATTTATTAATAATTAGGTTGTAAATACACGTACCTATAATTAATAAACCCTAAAATATATTACACACTAGTTATACTTATGAGTAATTCTTTATCTTTCAAGCTCATTACATAAACTAGTCGTTCAATGTAATGCTATATATCTTTGACGGTATGATCCATGCAATTAATTATAGATAAATTGTTGTATTATTTGCATATATTTTTTACATTTTACAAATTATTTTAACTTACATATTATTTTTGTGAACGAAACACAGTTAAAAAAAATAGATGAAGTTAATTACATTTTACCTTTATTAACAAAACTTACTATGATGATCTATTTCGATTCATGATATCAATACAAATACAATATACGATAGACATGATTTGGATAGGGCAAAACCACTAATTCCATTATGAGGAAAGATTTTAATTAATTACTTCCTCCATTTTGAAAAACGCTTCCCGTTTATTCTTTCACATCAACTTTGTAACATTAAAGTGTATTATATTATTTTTAGGTAATTAAATGTGGGTGAAAAATAAATGATAAATTTAAAATTAAACTAACTTTTAAAATTTTAATAAAGGATTTTTTTTAAAAAAAGTTTAGAGTGTAAAGAGTTTTGTAAAACATACAAATAAAAAAAATATAAAAAATTTCTTAAGGGATTTGAATCCTCTCCAGGGAGAAAATTCACCCCTCACTAAATAATTAGAATAGATTTAAAATGAAAAATAATAATAATAAAAAGAAAAAATATATAATACTCCCTCCGTCTCGTCCTTATAGTTACATTTGCTTTTTGCACGGGGATTAATGAATATAATATTTTATTGTGTGTTGAGGTGAGAGAAATAATAATTTAATGTAAAGTGGGTAGGTGTATTAGTGGAATGTGTGGGCCCATAGAGGGAGAAGTAATTAATTTGTGTAGGTCCCATATGCTAAAAAGAAAATGTAACTATTAGGATGAGACGTCCAAAATAGAAATATGTAACTATTAGGATGAGACGGAGGGAGTAAGTAAAACCCCTCGTAATAAAAAGAAAAAAAAAAAAACGGCACTAGAGGGGTTCAATCTTACGACGAGGGTTGGTATGGAGGAGTAAAAAGCCATTAGGACAATAGAGGGGTTCAATCTTACGACGAGGGTTGGTATGGAGGAATAAAAAGCCATTAGGACAATCTTACTTTAATTTATATGACTACATAATATATATTACTCTCTCCGTCCCAAAAATATTGATACACTTTTTTTTTAGTTCTCCCACAAAAATTTACATATTTTTTTTAAAGAATATGAGACTTATACAAAACAATTTATTTATTTACATGGGCCTACACACACATCACACTCACCACTAATACAACTACCCACCACACATTAAATAATATTTCTCTCATTTCAATCTATATTAAATTATTATACTCTTTAATCTCCATATTTAAAAAAATATTAATATCTCCAATACGGAGGAAGTATTTATATTATTTTTCCAGGGTGCCAGTGTCCCCAGTCCTATACTGCCTCCGTGATTGGCTCTCTTTCTTGAGAGAGTATGTATTAGCCCTTAGTAACACCCTCACGAGTACAGTGACAATTAAATTAATAATTCTAGGATAGTAAGAATAATAGGTTGAGCATGTCAAGATCATCATAGAATGAAATGATGGGGTAATTGATTGACTATATTGAGACGTTATAAGATAACAAGTTGGACAAGTTTTCCCTCTAAAGGAGACCACATGATTGGCTACGTTTTTAGTATATCCACTAAGCTTTATTGTATTCATAAACTTTTACTATATGTATATATATAATTTTAATTTGAGTGTTATATTCTATTGATTATATATTTTTTAATATAAAATTTATACAAAACAATTAAAATATCTCATCCAACTACAACACTAATAAGCTATTTACTAATATAATATTATTTTTCTAATATTATATTAAAATATTATATTTCTTAATACTATATTAAAATATCTCACCTCAATATACACGTTAAAATACTACTATATTCCTTATTGTAATACTATATTCCACAATCCCTAAATAAAAAACAAATGTAAACTTGACTAAAGGAGTATTCTAGTATTTTCTAACTCCTTTAAGATTTCACTTTATTTCGGATCTTTATTATATAATTAATACTAAATTTTTTTTCTCTAAATTACAATCACGTATTTATTATTATTATTATTTTAATAATTATATATATATTAGTGCAACAATTTATGATTTTCACCAACTATATAAAATAATTACTCAATTTGATTAATCCTATAATATAATTCGTACTCATTGTGAACATATTCAAATTCTTTCATTATAAGATTTCATTATGGGAAACAAATCTATTGGGCCTCATCAGACCCATTGGGTTCTACTAATTTGGGCCGACCCATTATTTTGGGCTTGGGTTCTAATACTGGTGGCCCAGTCATTGTTTGGACTTGGGTTCTTTGCTCCCAACATAAATTTCCTTAAATTTTAGAAGAAGTAATGTTTTAAACTTCAAAATATTGTGTTAACTTAATTGGCAAGAGAATAAAATCTTTGTGGGAGAATAAATCCTAAAATCTTTTATTTCCCCTTTATGACAAGAAAGAATTAGCCCAGTTATTTTAACTTAGATGAGTAGAATCTTTAATACTATTAATTTAAAGATATTTGTCAAAAATAAAAATTTGAAGTTGTGTCAGTGCATTATATTATCAATCTTTAAAAAATACCTGTTTCGTTTTTATATTAATTAATCCTAATATTTATAGTGCTTGCCGAAATTTCATTATTGATGTTTTTACAAATGAAAACGTTTGTACAAATTGAATTTTATCAAAATTACTATACTAAAATTATTTCCTATTTATATTCATAAATTTGATTAAAATTATTTTCTATTTATATGCATAAATTTGATTTGTAGATTATTTGGAAAAATAGTAAGTGAAATTAATTATTAAAATCTAATTTAGTAAAAGATTTTTTTTTATAAAAAAATTCATTATTAAAATTATTTCCTATTTATATGCATATATTTGATTGTAGATTATTTGGAAAAATGGTAAGTAATATTAATTATTAAAATCTAATTTGGTAAAAGTTTTATTATTTTATAAAAAATTTCACTATTTAATAATTTTATCATGGGCAGCTATTTACATTACATCCCGTAAACGCACCCCAAAATATATTAAATTAGAATAATAATTATTAATATAACTAAAATACCTTACAAGAATTATATCCAAAATTACTCGTGCAGCTATGGATAAAATGCTGCTTATGAATAAAATCGAGCATCCTCATGCAGATATTGAATCGGATTAATAGTAGAGTCACAAAGAAAGATATTGAAATAGAAAAAAAAAAAAAACATGAATCGGATTAATAGTAGAGTCACAAAGAAAGATATTGAAATAGAAAAAAAAAAAAATATTGAGACGGAGATATAAAAGTAAAGGCAAAGACTAATATACAACCTCCAATTGGTACAACCTCCTGTACAACCTCCTTCATTCACCTTCAGTGTGTGTTTTCCTTTTTTTTATTATTGTTGCTGTACATTATTGTTTTTTTTTAATTTTAGGGATATAATTGTAATTTTACCCTTGTGGTTTAGGGTATAATTATCCTCTAGGGTTTAGGGTTTAGGGTATAATTGTAATTTTACCCTTGTGGTTTAGTGTATAATTATCCCCTAGGGTTTAGGGTTTAGGGTATAATTGTAATTTTACCCTTGTGGTTTAGGGTATAATTATCCTCTACGATTTAGGGTTTAGGGTATAATTGTAATTTTACCCTTGTGGTTTAGGGTATAATTATCCCCTAGGGTTTAGGGTTTAGGGTATAATTGTAATTTTACCCTTGTGGTTTAGGGTATAATTATCCTCTACGATTTAGGGTTTAGGGTATAATTGTAATTTTACCCTTGTGGTTTAGGGTATAATTATCCCTTAGGGTTTAGGGTATAATAGTCATTTAAATAAAAAAATTTAAAATAAAATAAAAAACAACGTTAATGAAGGAACATAAATTAATTAAGAAGGGTGGGGACCAAGGTTGTACCAATTCAATTGGTACAACCGGTTGCACCCTAGTCCCTCTCAAAAGTAAATGAGTGCAATTTGGGTGGAACAATCCCACCAAAAGAATTGGTGAACCTGTACTCCCCACCATTCTTAATTAATTTTTTCTCCTTCATTAATATTTTGGTTTTTAAAAAAATATTATTTTATTTTAGATGACTATTATACCCTAAACTTTAAATCATAAAAGTAAAATATACCGAATCAATAAGGGTAAAATTATAATTATACCCTAAACCTTAAACCTAGAGGTAAAATATACTTTAAACCACAAGAGTGAAATTACAATTATACCCGAAATTCAATGGGTAAAATTAGAATTATACCCTAAACCCTAGTAGTGAAATATACCCTAAACCACAAGGGTGAAATTACAATTATACCCAAACCTTAAACCCTAGGAGGAAATATACCCTAAACTACAAAGGTGAAATTATAATTATACCCTTATAATTAATCATAAAACCCTAAAAATAAACAATAAACCCTAGGGATAAAATATTGCAATTATACTCCTAAAATTAAATTTAAAAAAAAAAGAACGAAAAAGGGGAAAAAAACAGATTATGTGGAGTTTATCCACACAAGTTATTGCCAAAGCAAATTAGTGTAAGGGGATATGCATTCAGTGTAGCCGAAGGAAGTGAAGAGAATGGAAGGGTGTAATAGAACAGAGCTTGGAATCTACCCACAATCCCAAAGATTTTTTATTTTATTTGGCGCATTCTTCATGTCATTCTGCCTACCTCAATCAACCTTATTTGCAGGTTTGTTGATGTTGATCCAATATGTAAGAGATGTGGAAAGGAAATTAAAACTGCTGAGCATGCCTTGAGAGATTGTGACTGGATTAAAGAATAAGTTTTTGCTCCCTTTTTAACTGTCACTCCTATGCATGAATGGGTATTAAAATTGTTGAAAATACTAAATGAAGATGTGAGAGGATGTTTGCTACTACTCTATGATTTATCTTGTGTGGTCGTAATGATTTTATGTTTAGGGGAAAGGGATTTTCTCTTGCTGAAATCAGACAGAAGGTGGAGATGCATTGTTGTCAATTCCAGGAGGCAATGAAGTGCAAGGTGCATAAAACAAAGGTTGTGAACGAGTCTATGGGATGGAGTCCTCCATCTGAAAATGAGATGAAATGGAATGTTGATGCATCTGTGAGAAGAGAGCATGGTGCTACAATAGCTGGTGCGATAGAGAAGGGCATTGATATTACTAAAGAATGGAGTGTGAGAGAATAGTAGCAGAATCATATTCACAAATAGTGATGAACGCACTGCAGAAGATTACTCCTAATTTTTCCCATTTGGGAGAATTTTCAATAGAGGGCCCGAAAGATAGGTAAACTATCAATTAGGGATTCGAAAGATATAATACTATCAATTCAAGACCTATAATCATAAAATTAATAAAAATCTAATAATATAAATTTGTCATAAATTAGTATATTATTTAAATGATAATAAATTATAAAATATTATGTTAAAAATAATTTTAATATATGAAATATTAATGTAGTTTTTATTATTTTATTTTTATTAATGTTTTGGTTTTAGGTCATGTATTGATAGTTTCATATATTTCAGGCCTTGAATTGATAGAAAAAATCTTTCAGGTTTCTAATTGATAGTCTACCTATCTTTCGGGTCCTGTATTAAAAATTTTCCTTAAAAGGAGAACACATGAGAAGATGGATGTTAAGTATAGTTGGACAAAAAGAAAAGCTAACTTGGTAGCTCATAATTTGACTTTATACTTTATTTTTTATGGAGATCTCCCAGAGAATTAAGGATATTGTAATAGTCGATGAGTCAGCTAACTAAATTGTTTCCTCCTGTCAAATTTTTTTTTGACTCAAACTAAAAATTAAAAATTAACATTGACGCAAGCTAAAAATTAAAAATTAAAAATTAAACATAATAATTCTTATCTTGGTATACAACAATTTGCAACTCTCATACAATAAAAATTAAGGATAATAAAATGGGGTTTTCCCTTTTAAGGTTTAAAAAACTGAAGGGGGCCTCTTAATTAATTATACAACACAAAAAACTTCTTGATCAAACTCTAGTACAAATAATATTTACATATTAGAGCATCTCATAAAGGCTCTTCAAAATAAAAAATAGTTAAAATTTAAAGAGTAAGACATAAAAATTCATATCCAAGAGCCTCTTCAAAAGAACAAATTTTTTTACATAATGAATTTGACTCTTCAAATTTAAAGAGCTACAACACCTCTTTAAAATTAATTGCATTAACTATTTCATTACTTCCAACACTTGCTTTTCTTGAGATGTCCACTAAAAATATTAATTAATTAATATCTATGATATAGGAGTAATAAATTAGGAGATAATATAATATAATAAAAAGTACTCCCTCCGTCCCACACTTATGTTCACACTTTTCGTTTTCGTCCGTCCCACACTTATATTCACCACCCAAAAAAGGAAACTTCACTTCAACCAACAACCTCAAAAGTTATCTTAATTTCAAAAATATTACACTCACCTAACATACATAACATACTTTATAATTTATTTATTACCTAAAAATACCACACAATACCCCTAAAAAGTCAATAAAGTTTGTCAAAAAACAACTTTTCTTAAACTCTATATCTACAGTGCCGGTGAACATAAGTCCGGGACGGAGAGATTAATAAACAAATATTGGGAAAATAAAAAATTAATTGCATTATAAAGAGAGTGTTGGAGTGGATAAAAAATATGACTCTCTAAATTTTAAATACTCTCCATTTTACACAAAATACTCTTTAATTTATACAATTGCTTTTGAAGATGCTCTTAAATACTCATCGCAAGATATTTTTGTGTATATTATATTATTATTATTATTATTATTATTAATTAATATAGTAATGATAAGCAGGTGGATGCTAAAAGAAAGAGCGTTTGGCGGGAGGGCGACCAACGGGCAACGGCCCTCATGAGATTGGCTATTTCCAAAATTTTGGCCACTTTTATACCCCTTTTACCCTCTGCAGATGCCTTTCTTTCTTTTGATATTCTGTTGTGGGAGGAGTATATCTGAGACAATAGACGGATTCTAAGATTGGTTGCCCAATTATTATTTTATAATTATTATATAGGTAAAGTATATTTAATATTCCTCGTTCATCTTTAATTTATTAATTTTATTTTTTTGGGATGTCCACCCTTAATTTATCCATTTATCTTTTTAGACATATGAGACTCACACCCTCCACTAATACAAATAAGGTATGAGACTCACACCCTCCATTAATACAATTACCCACTACATATAAAATAATAATAATCCTTAATTCACGTGCAAAAATCAAATTGATACATTAACAATGTACGGAGGGAGTAATAATTAAAGTATATTACTCACTATCAGGGGTGGACCCAGATACAACTGCACCACAAAATAAAAAATAATACCTATATATATTAGATATTATAACTAATATCCATCGGTAGCTCAGTGGTTGGTTCCTGCAATGCATAAGGTAAGGTTGGTAGTTCGTACATTCATATCTGCTTTTATTCTTTCCCTTTTTGTTTTATTTATTTCTACAACTTAAATAATTATAATAAGCATTTTCTTTATTTATATTTTATTCTTTTTCTTTTTATATTCATATATTATTATTTCTACAACTTAGGTTATAATTTATTCTTTTCTTTATTTATATTTATATATTTTCTTTGTATTTTTTTTTATACATCAAATGTTTGATTCTCTAATGCTTTCCTACGATATCTTTTCTTTTTATTTTCATTTTAAACCTGGGTGTTTATTATGGAGTTTTATACATCAAATGTTTGATTCTCTAATGCTTTCCTACAATACCTTTCCTTTTTATTTTCATTTTAAACCTGGGTGTTTTTTATGGCAAAAATTCCTGTGCACCCGAGCGCACGGAATACATTCCATGCGCCTTTAAAATTTTGTGTTAAATTGTATACCCTTTAGTATACAGATGTGTACTCTTTATTTTCTAAAGAAAATTATTGTGTGTATCTGGGCGCATGAACAACACTCCGTGCGCCTTTAGAATTTTGTGTTAAATTGTATACCCTTTAGTATACAAATGTGTACCCTTTATTTTCTAAAGAAAAAAAAATATTAATGAAAAGTGTATACCCTTTAGAACAAAATGATGTACCTTTTATTAATTAAAGTGTATACTCTTTAGACCAAAGTAATGTACCCTTACCCATAATACTAAATTTTTAAAGGCGCACGGAATGTGTTCCCGTGCGCCCGGGCGCACGCAAGCCTAACTCGTTTTTTATTTGCTTCACCCATATATACACAACATTATATTCATGTTTTATAAAATTATTTATTTATATTTTCATCATTCACTTATTACTTGAATTATTAATTGCAATATAATTATACACATTCAATTCTTTTTTTTAAATATATGCTATAAAGTCATGATAATAATATCTTCAATTGTTTTTTAAAAAAGAAAATTAGATAGTGTCAACAATAATTAAATTTATGCATTTTAATTTATTTTTATATGATTTTTAGTTATAAATAAATAATATTTTATAATTACACATTGTACCCCCAGAAATTATTTTCTGGATCCGCCTCTGCTCACTACGTCCCACTAAATCGTTCATCTTTAGTGTATCACGGATTACGGATATTAAGAAAATATTATTTTTTGACTAACTTCATTGACTTTTGTGGGTAATTTGGTATTTTTAGGTAATAAATAAAATATAAAGTATGTTTTGTGTGGAAAGAAGGGTTGACACTTTTAAAATTAATGTATACTTTTGAGGTGTTAAATTAGAATAATATTTTCTTTTTTTTTTTAGGGGGGGTGAACCACTATGTGGGACGAACAAATGAGGAAAGCGTGAACAATTTGCTCCGTGAGTATATGTTTGTAACGAATCATCATATTATAACACACTATAGTCATATTTTAATTAATATTGTATCATACTTAAAAAAAATACAGTATATATTTTTTAAACTACCAATAAACTTATTTTAACTATGTTTAACAGTCATACTTTAATAAATGAGTTAACCCATCTCACAACACGTTTCACATAGACATTGTCTCATAACTAATATAGAAATGTAATATATACTTACAAATTATAGCTGCAAGATTAGGAAAAAAAAAACCTAAGTCTATTATAAAATACTCCTCCCGTCTCATTGAAATGTGGGTGTTTGTTTTTTGTACGTAGATTAAGAAGTGTAATATTTTAATGAGTAGTAAGGTGAGAAAAGTAATACTCCATCCGTCCGATTCTAAGGTGTCCGTTTGCTTTTTGCATGTGGATTAAGGAGTATTATTATTATTATATGTAAAGTGGGTTGTTGTATTAGAGGGGAGTGGTGGGCCATATTGTCATTTTTTACTAAATAGGGGAAATGGATACCCTTGAACCGAACTCCAAAAATAGTAAAATGGACACCTTAGAAGCAGACGAATGGAGTATTTTAATGTAAAGTGGATATGTGTGTTAGTGTGATATGTGGACCCATGGAGAGAGAAGTAATATATTTTTGTTGGTCTCTTTTATTAAAAAAAAGAAATGCATACTTTATATTGAAACAGATCAAAGTGGAAAAACGTGTACATTTCAGTGGGACGGAGGGAGTATATAATCAAATAGAAGAGAAAAATAAAAAATACTTTTATTTAACAAAATCTGTACACATTTCAATAAATTAATCACACACAAATATAGAACCAAGTATCATCAGCATATAGTCATGTAACAAAATGTTACCATCCAAAAATATAGAGGTATTAGCATCAATTTTTTGAAATACACATGAAAATGCCACATTTAAATACGACATTAAAATTGTTTTAGTTAAATAAATAAAAAATAAATTTTAATTTATTATTTAAAAATTGTAGCTATAATTTTAATAAAAAAAACCATTTATATTACAAATAGTTTATTTTGCATTATATGAACCCATCTATAATTTGTATTATATTAATATTATATGCTCCATGCATCGTACGGGAAAATACATTAATTTTAAATTAAATTAATATTTTATCAAATTTAAATAAAAAAAATAAAGTAAAATAAAATATAAATTTATGTATATCTTTCATTAAATATGTTAATAAATTATAATATATTAATTAATAATTTCATAATAATTCAATAATTTTAATAATGCAAATTTTTTTGAGAACATATAACATGCTATATTAAATTTTATTCTTTTAAATGATATAATATCATGCACCGTTCATTACTTGTGAAATATGCCAATTTTAAATAAAATTAATATAAATTTTTAATAAATAATATGGGTCCATTACTATTAGGTACAATTTATATACCAAAATTACTAATAGATACAATAGATAAAAATATTATTAATTAATACATTAATTATGAGTAAAATATCCTTCTTATCCTTATTTTAATTATGTTCAAAAATAATTTAAAAGAGTAGATATTTAATATAATATTAAAGAGAAAAATTATCCCACGATTAACTCCTTAAAAATAGGTGGAAGTTTACTGCAATCTGTTGATTGAAAGCCCGATAATACACCCTTATCCTTATTTGTGTTCAGAAATTCATATTTGTGTTCAGCATATCTGTGTTCAGAGTTTAATAATTTGTGTTCAGAAATTTATATAGTTCAGGATATTTGTGTTCAAATTTTAATAATCAATTTCCTCTTACTCACACCGTTAAAAAGACTTTACTTGTATTCAAAAATTTATATACTTTGATCGTTAACAAAGACATTACTTGTGTTCAGAAATTTATATACGTGGTATTCAGGATATTTGTGTTCATAATTTAATAATCATTCATACGTTGATTTACCTGAGTAAAACTCTCACATGTGTTCAGAAATACACATACATTGTGTTCAGAATATTTGTGTTAAAGACAAAATAACTGCGCAGAAGAACAAGATCACCATTACAAGATCCAGAAGTTCACCCCATATTAATGGAGAGATGGGAACCATTAATTAGTTCAAAGTAATACTAATATCGCAACAAAAAAAATATACACATACATACAAACAACCCTAAGAGGATGCAAAGGCGTTAATTAGGAGATAGAAGAGAATAATATCGTTAGGAGGGAGAGAAGAGAATAGTAACTTTTGCATAATATAATATGCTCTCGCTTTAGAAGATAATGATGATGCGGCAATGGAGAGGAAATCACTGATGACAGAATAAATCACGTTATATGATTTGAGATTTTATTTCATTGTTATAGGGATATATTGGGTATCTACCATTAATAAATTGTATCTATTAATAATATTTTCATGTTAATGTATTTACTAGTAATATTGCTATATATTTTGTATTAGGAAGTAATAAATCCAAATAATAATGAATTCATATTTATGATAATTGCACATTAACAAAATAAATAATTAATACACAATTTTTTTTATAAAATTTAATTCTTCTAATATAAATGTGACACCGTCTAATTAAACTTTCTTATTATTTTGACATGCAAACAAATAATGTTTACAGATGCCACATAAGCATCCAAACTCCATATACATTCGACACATAGGACTGACAATTCTAGAATCGACACGTGGCGTAGAAAAACTCCCTAATAGTATATTTAAGATAAGATAATTAAAAATCATAAAATTTGTCAATAATAATTAGCTAAGTAATGACAAGAAATCATAATTTGCATTTAAATTCTAAAATGTGTGTTACAAATAATAAATGTATAATCAATAAACTATTAAATTAAATTAAAAATTTGGGTTAATTGCAAAAAAAAAAAAGACGAACTTTACATCTATTGCAAATTAATCCTCACTTTTGAGAAATTGCAAAAAAAAAAAACCACCACCTCTAAGTATTGTTGCAAAATAAACTCAATTTGTGACTAAAAATAGGGTTTTTTGGGTTTATTTTGCAACTATACTTAAAGGTGGTGGTTTTTTATTACAATTTCTCAAAAGTGAGGATTAATTTGCAATATGTGTAAAGTCCGTGGTTTTTTTTTGCAATTAACCCTAAATTTTTTAAAGAAATTTACACATAAGCCTAAACTCACTCTTAAGCTGCTCTCATTTAGTTTACTAGGAGATAAAAAAATCTAGGGCGTCGAAATGTATGATCACATGGTGTCGAACTGAAAATAAGATAACGCAGTGTCAATTTAGATAAATATACTCCCTTCTAACCCCATATTTATATTCATACTTTCAATTATGATATTAATTTAGATACATATTCCCTCGACCCACACTTATTTTCACACATTAAATTTTGTTCTGTCCCACACTCATCTTCACCATATAAAAAAAAAAACTTCATACCAACTAAAAACCTAAACAATTATCTTAATTTCAAAAATATCACTTCCATTCCATATTTTATAATTTATTAATTACCTAAAAATACCACAATGCCCTTAAAAAGTCAATAAAATTAATAAAAATATTTTTTTAAACGACATATATTTACAGTAACGATGTAGATAAATACGGGACGAAGGGAGTATTATTCATTATTTAATATAATTAAAAGCAGAAAATTTTATTGAATATAATATATAGTTATGTATTCAAATTTTAATTTGGCAAAAGCTCATATGCCTCCGTGACACACCGTGTCCCAATGGGAACACAAGAATAAAGTGTCTCCAACTCTCCCCCTCAATATTCAATTTAATCCAATGTATTGCTAAAGTTTAAATTGGGACACGGTGTCCCCGGTGGCACAAGAGACTCACTCTTTTAATTTTTCTTGAATTATATATAAAAAATAGGAAATCCAACTGTAGTGCACCTAGTGCACCGATGCGGTGTACCTGAACGATTTTAATAGTTAGATTCTTTTTAATCTAATCTCAACCATTAAATAAATTAATATAATTAAATTTCTTTTTTAAAGAAACACCCATTACCCATTTTCTATCTATAAATGTAGGGATACCAAAATCACCCATAAATACGATATACTACTATAAATTATTTTCCGGAATTAATAAATAAGTCTTACATATGGTATTATTATTATCGCATAAAAAAGAAAAAATATTATAAAACTAACTCTTTTTTAAAAAAAGTCAGAATATAATTATATAAATAATTTTTTCCCAATATCATGTGTAATCTTCTTACAAATCATCTTCCATTATATCATTTGAAAATTGCAGTCTCATTTATCATATGTAATCTTAAAACATACTATCGTCTTTCATTATATCAAGTGTAAACTGCAATCTTATATTATTATTGTATTGTATCTAATGTCTATCATGTCTACTATTAATTAATAAATAGACAGCTATTTGCTTAGCTTTCATCTATTGTATACCTGTGGTACTATTTTGCACAGGAATTATCATTTAGAAATTGCTACATTTGCAGAAGAAAGAGAAAAAAAAATTGTTTTTTCAAATTCAAAAATAAGAACAGATTTAAGTTTAAATTTTTAATAATAGAACAAGGCATAAGTTTTAATCAGTCAATTATTATTTATATTAGCATTAATTATAGAAACATTTAATATTGTATAATGAATAATAAAACAGATGAGGTTATTTTTGGCGAAAATCATATGATCTATAATTGAAATATTATAGGAGTACATGATAAAGAAAAAAACACATCTATGTGTTTTATAGATCCATAGTTAAAAAAATAGTTATACTGATAAGCATGAAATAAAAAGGAACATTGAACGAGCACATAATAAAGAAATAATACTTATTTAATGAATATTGAATGAGCACATAATAAAGAAATAATATGTAACGACCCAATTTTAGTTCTATTTAAAACTCCTTTAAAAAAAATAAATAAATTATGAATGTCTTTATTTAATTTTATGATGAAAAAGAAAAGAATTAAAGGTTTACTGTTAAGGTCATTAAATCCAATTTACAGTACTATTCTGTTTGAATATCAAATAGCACAACTATTGTATTAATTTAAACTTTCCTAATGTTAAAAGTATCAAAACTAACACCAATTTAACTTGTATAAAAAAAAATTACCGTATCATCTCACCTACAAATTTGAAGTAAAAAGAAAAAGAAAACGTAGTATACTCCTACTGTGTCAACCAACAGAGATAAATAAATTCCATGAGATGCTATCCACTTTAAAATTTAAAAGAAAACCAAATCCCAAACTGTTAAATCAAAACAGAGCTTATCCAAACAATTAAAGAGGATAGTCATAAAGGTAGTCCAAATAGTCCAAATATTAATTTACGAATAATCTTAAATAAAAAGGTTTTGGCTTATTTCATAAAAAGAAAAGAGCATTTGGACACCACCGGTCATACCTCGTCTTGCTCCTTAACCTGTGAAAATAATTTATTGAAAGGGATGAGTAAACAATGACTCAGTGGGAAAAATACTTGTCTACCATAATATGCACACATATCCACATAAACATAATCATACACCATGAAATATTCTGTGACTGTGATGATCGATCATGAAACTCGGCGGGCGTTACCCGAGGACCAATTAAGAATCCCAACACCTGAAAGTGCTCTGGTTTATATATAACTGTGATAGTACTACAAGAGTACTCTATGACTGTGGGACTGTGAAATAATTCAATAAATGCAAACACGTAAGCACATACAGTAGACAAAAAGGTTTTAGAATTCCCCACCTCAAGTTTGCTGAAAAAATAAGAATGATGAAATGCACGCCCTTAGTTATACGTCTCACAATTTACGTCACCTAATAACAAGTTTAGGCATAATATCAATGAATAGGTACTTGTACGATTTTAAACAAGATGACAGCCAAAATCTTTAAATGCGTTAAGGTAAAACACGAAGATGGGTTTCAACTTTTGGTGCCCCTTTTTAAGAAGAATCACTAAAAGATAGGTGAATTAATAAGAAGCAGTGACCCACGAAGAATAGTTAACTTTTTAGTGGAGAAGCATGACTTATTTTCCTTCGAATAATTGAAGTTAATATTCTCTCTTTTTTTTTTTTGAGGAAAAATAAACAATAAAGGAGACTTTCCCCCCACTACGCACTATATACTGATAGCAAAATTCAGCAGTAAAGAATCCATGTCCTATTTGTTCACTTACACATATACCTATTTACATATAATGCATATTTTGATTTCGAAAGATGCTGCCTTCCAAACCCATTAATAATTACATCGCTAGATAAAATCTATTTACTCCTTACATAACCTCTTGAATCATTGAAGAAGCCAACTCTGGAATTTAAATCCAGAATGCATACGTTCCATAAATTATACCATAAATCCACCCATTACCATATTCCATAAAATAAAGTAATTTACCTAAGGAAAAAGGGAAATATATATTCTGCGCATGGAAACTGCTATTACTACTGTTTCATTGACAATGGAAGCATACATGTGGACAGAACACGAATTATTACCTATGAGTTCATTACTACTGAAATAGCGGAAGAAATAAAATCTCAATTAGAAAAACTATGAACGAGGAAAACTTTACCGTCAACAATAGCAAACAATGAAAGAGCGGAGCGGAAGAACGAAGGAGTGCTCAAGGTGTAAGAGAGGGCCAGGTTCTGAAAAGGATCGGCTGCCAAGGATATATTTATGTTTGGAAGTAAAATAAGTTTCCAGGATGACGACAGAGATGCCTACATATTAATATATGAATACATGCCTCCACAAGGATTTCTCAAATACTGTTATGGTAGTAACCACTTGAGAAGATCGTGGGGATAGTTGGATGTGATAATCGTCAAATTTGAACTTTTAAATAAAAATAATAATAATAATAATCAAAATAAGTTATTAAATAATTAACTAAGTGGCGGTTTCCACACCCTTCCCTCCATAATGAAATTTCGTCCCCGAAATTTAAATTACTAATCATGAATGAAGAAGTCTGGATACTTGGATCGCACTTCATCTTCGCGTTCCCACGTGGCCTCTTCTTTACTATGACGACTCCAATGAACTTTGATCAAGATAATTTCTTTGTTTCTCAATCGATGAATCTTTCTCTCAAGTATCTCCACATGTGTCTCCTCATAAGACAAATCTCGATTAACTTCCAACATCGAGTAGTCCACCACATGACTCGGATCATGCACATACCTTCGCAACATAGATACATGAAAAACATTGTGCACTGCAGAGAAATAAGGTGGCAAGGCCAAACGGTAGGCTAAGTCTCCAATTCTCTCAAGAATCTCAAACGGCCCAACATACCTCGGCTTCAACTTCCCTCTCTTCCCGAACCTTACAACTCCTTTAGTTGGTGTTACTTTCAAGAACACTCTATCCCCAACTTCAAAGTGCAAGTCCTTCCTACGCTTGTCAGCGTAGGATTTTTGTCTGTCCTTGGCCACTTTAATCTTCTCTCGTATCTTCTCAATCACTTCAACTGTTTTCACAATCATTTCAGGCCCAAGTAACTTCTTCTCTCCGACTTCATCCCAATGGACTGGTGAACGACATTTCCTACCATACAATGCCTCGTAAGGTGCCATCTGAATAGTTGAGTGATAACTATTATTGTATGCAAACTCAACCAATGGTAGGTAGTTCTCCCAACTACTATTCATATCTAACACACAAGCTCTCAACATGTCTTCTAGAGTTCGAATAGTCCTTTCTGACTGCCCATCTGTTTGTGGATGATAAGCTGTGCTGAAACTCAACTTAGTTCCCATGGCTCTTTGTAAACTCTTCCAAAATTCTGAAGTAAAACGAGGGTCTCTATCTGACACAATAGATATTGACACACCATGTAACCTCACTATTTCATGAACATAAATCTGTGCATACTGATCCACTTTATAAGTAGTCTTAACAGGGAGAAAATGTGCAGATTTTGTCAAACGATCAACCACAACCCATATGGCATTGTTACCCTTGAGTGTCTTCGGCAAGCCTATGACAAAGTCCATTGTAATATGCTCCCATTTCTATTCCGGAATTTGAAGTGGCTGAAGCAATCTAGATGGCCGCTGATGTTCAGCTTTCACTTGCTGACATGTCAAATATTTACTCACGAACTCCGCAATATCTCTCTTCATTCCACTCCACCAAAAAGTCCCTCGTAAATCCTGATACATCTTTGTATTCCCAGGGTGAGCAGTGTAGGGTGTAACATGAGCTTCCTCTAAAATGATTTTTCGTATCTCAGGATCTCCGGGAACACAAATTCTTCCTTCATAATACAATGTTCCATCCTCGGTAACATTGAACCCCTTATCATCTCCTGGAAGTGATCTTTCTTTCAGTTTGACAAGGAACTCATCCTTCTTTTGTCCTTCTTTGATCATGTCCCTCAAAATCGGTTGTACAACCATATTTGCCAAAACTGCCTTTATGTCTCTAGGCCCATCAACCATTTTAATTCTCAACTTCTCAAACTCTCTCAACAACTGTTGTTGCTCAGTGTGCAGGCTAGCTAACTTACTATTTGTCTTACGACTCAAAGCATCCGCAACTACATTTGCTTTACCAGGATGGTAGTGTATAGTGCAGTCATAGTCCTTCACCAATTCCAACCATTGCCTCTGTCTCATATTTAGCTCTCTCTGAGTGAAGAGATATTTCAAACTTTTATGGTCTGAATAGATCTCACACCTCCCTTCGTATAAGTAATGCCGCCAAATCTTCAAAGCATGCACCACTGTAGCCAATTCTAAATCATGAGTCGGGTAGTTCACCTCATGGGATTTCAATTGCCGTGAAGCATAGGCCACCACCTTACCTTGTTGCATCAAGACACAACCCAAACCTTGCTTGGATGCATCACTATAAATCACAAAGTCTTGAGTAGGATCAGGGATCGTCAAAACTGGTGATGTAGTGAGCCTTTTCTTAAGTTCTTGAAAGCTGTTCTCACACTTCTCATCCCACAAGAACTTCTCTCCCTTTCGAGTGAGTCGTGTCATCGGCCCTGCTATCTTCGAAAAACCCTCTATGAATCTCCGATAGTAGCCAGCCAATCCTAAAAAGCTGCGCACTTCATGCGCACTCTTAGGTGTATTCCATTGGTTAACTGTTTCCACCTTTGCTGGATCAACTTCGATTCCTTGAGCCGTAACAACATGACCCAAAAACACAACTTTATCAATCCAAAACTCACATTTCTTAAATTTTGCATAGAGTTTTTCCTTCTGTAGTGTTTCCAACACTAGCCTTAAATGCTCTTCATGATGTTCTTTATCTCTCGAGTATACCAAAATATCGCCTATGAACACAATGACGAACTTATCCAAAAACTGGTGGAACACCCTATTCATTATATCCATAAATACTGCTGGCGCATTACTTAACCCGAAAGGCATTACTAAGAATTCATAATGACCATAACGGGTCCTGAACGCTGTCTTTGGAATATCGCCCTTTTTAATTCTCAACTGATGGTACCCTGATCTTAAGTCGATCTTTGAGAAAACTCTGGCTCCTCTCAACTAATCAAACAAGTCTTCTATCCTTGGCAACGGGAACTTGTTCTTGATGGTGAGCTTATTCAACTCTCTGTAATCTATACACATTCGTAATGTTCCGTCTTTCTTCTTTACAAAGAGGACCGGTGCACCCCACGGTGAAATACTGGGTTGGATGAAACCCAAGTCTAACAACTCCTGAATCTGAACTTTCAACTCTTGTAACTCCTTCGGTGCCATCCGGTAAGGAGCCTTTGATACTGGGGCGGCTCCAGGTATCAGGTCAATAGTAAACTCCAATTGCCTCTCAGGTGGAAATCCTGGCAAATCTTCTGGAAAAATATCTTCATACTCTTGTACGATGGGCACATCTGCAACTGTAACTTCTGTGTTCTGATTTTCCATTAAGCTAACTACGTAGCCTTGGGAGTTTCCTTTCCTCAATATTTTCATCGCTTTCATCGCAGACACTATACGAGGTGCAGCTCTAGCCTTTACTCCATAAAAAATAATATGTTCCATGTTAGGTAGGTGCAAGGTTATCTCTCTCTCTCGACATTTAATGTCTGCATTGTATTTACTAAGCCAATCCATACCCAAAATCACATCAAAATCATTCATTTTCAACACATGTAAATCAGCTTCAAGATCTCTCTCATTAATGTTGATGCACACTCCTTTGACCATCGAATTTGTAGTAATAGTCTCTCCCGAAGGAATACTAATTTCAAGTGACTCATCTACCCTCATGTTCTTACTACCAGTTAGAGCATAGAATTTTGCAGATATAAAAGAATGTGTGGCTCCAGTGTCAAATAGTACTAAAGCTGGTACATTAAGAACAATTAACATACCTGTCATAGTGCCAGGATCATTCTCAGCTTCCTCCGTAGTAAGAGCATACATTCGTGCATTCCCACCTGACGGTCCAGTCCGTGCTCCTGTACTGTTGTTTGCCAAGGGACAATTCTGAACAATGTGACCGGGCTTCTTGCACCTATAGTATTTGTTCTGGCCGGCAAGACACTCACCAAGATGGTTCTTCCCACAAGTTTTGCAAGCTGGCTTGTCCAAACGATTTTGACCATCAACCTCTCTACCACTAGGCTGTTTGTTCTGATTGTACCTCTGATTATGGTTTCCTTGTCTGGCATGTCCCGTACCCTGCCACTTTCTCTTCCCAGAATTAGCCTCAACTTGATTCTGCCTTGGTACACCAAACTCTTTGCTGGTCATCACATCATCAGCACGGCGAAAGGCCTGAGCATAAGTCATCTCTCCACTACCTGCCAGATTCGTACGTATATCCTCACGCATCCCCCACCTGAACAACTGAACTTTCTTCTCATCTGTATCAACTAACTGAGTAGCAAATCTGCTCATCTGATTGAATTTTCTCTCGTACTCGATTACTGACATGTTCCCCTGTTTCAGACTAAGAAACTCAATGGCCATACGGGTACGATACGATGGTGGGATAAACTTCTCAATCATCATAGCTTTAAATCCATCCCAAGTCAGAGCATTCCGTTCTTCCACTGTCCTAGATCTCCAATAAGCAGCCCACCAATGGTATGCATCTTCCTTCAATTGAAATCTAGTACATGTCACACGTTCAGCATCAGGGCAATTTATCAACTCTAGGATCCGCTCAATACTGTCAATCCATTCCTCAACTACTTCGGGGCTCTCTCGTCCATTGAATATTGGGGGCTTATGCCTGTGAAATTGCTCAAAAATCCTTGCCTGATTGTTTCCTTGGTGTTGTGCCAAGTATGCGTTCATGAACTCATCAAACCGATCAGGCCCACCATCACCAGGGGCAGGAGCATGATGACCTTGTCCAACATCAGCAGGGGCAGGAGCATGAGGAGCTAGTGGAGGAGGATCTTGTGGAGCTAGGGGGTCATGGGGAGCTGGTGGATTAGGAGCTAGTGGAGGAGGATCTTGTAGAGCTGGAGGAGGTGCTTGATCATTTCGTGCATTACGTGTTCGATTTGGGCGCCTTCCATGAGTAGCCATGTCCCTGGAGCATAAGCAACTATGTCTTTAAGAGATGTATACACATCAAGACATCGTGTGGAAAATATAAAATAATATAATGATAATCATACGTATCGATCAGTGTCTATGGGATAAAGCTTCTATGGAGAAAATATAATGTCTGATATACATAAATGTTCGTAGGACTAAAGGGCATGCATGCATCACAATTTATAAATGAGAGAAATTTCATGAAAGATTTATATGAAAATATCTGTGACAATGTAAATGGTAAAATACCTCTTGGAGTCGACGTGGTATGACTGGAGTGGATGCTCGAAATTTTTAAATATATTTTTTTTTTAAACTTAAAATACATTACATTTAAAAGACAAGTCTACAGAATCATAGACATGCTCTGATACCACTAATGTAACGACCCAATTTTAGTTCTATTTAAAAATCCTTTAAAAAAAATAAATAAATTATGAATGTCTTTATTTAATTTTATGATGAAAAAGAAAAGAATTAAAGGTTTACTGTTAAGGTCATTAAATCCAATTTACAGTACTATTCTGTTTGAATATCAAATAGCACAACTATTGTATTAATTTAAACTTTCCTAATGTTAAAAGTATCAAAACTAACGCCAATTTAACTTGTATAAAAAAAATTACCGTATCATCTCACCTACAAATTTGAAGTAAAAAGAAAAAGAAAACGTAGTATACTCCTGCTGTGTCAACCAACAGAGATAAATAAATTCCATGAGATGCTATCCACTTTAAAATTTAAAAGAAAACCAAATCCCAAACTGTTAAATCAAAACAGAGCTTATCCAAACAATTAAAGAGGATAGTCATAAAGGTAGTCCAAATAGTCCAAATATTAATTTACGAATAATCTTAAATAAAAAGGTTTTGGCTTATTTCATAAAAAGAAAAGAGCATTTGGACACCACCGGTCATACCTCGTCTTGCTCCTCAACCTGTGAAAATAATTTATTGAAAGGGGTGAGTAAACAATGACTCAGTGGGAAAAATACTTGTCTACCATAATATGCACACATATCCACATAAACATAATCATACACCATGAAATATTCTGTGACTGTGATGATCGATCATGAAACTCGGCGGGCGTTACCCGAGGACCAATTAAGAATCCCAACACCTGAAAGTGCTCTGGTTTATATATAACTGTGATAGTACTACAAGAGTACTCTATGACTATGGGACTGTGAAATAATTCAATAAATGCAAACACGTAAGCACATACAGTAGACAAAAAGGTTTTAGAATTCCCCACCTCAAGTTTGCTGAAAAAATGAGAATGATGAAATGCACGCCCTTAGTTATACGTCTCACAATTTACGTCACCTAATAACAAGTTTAGGCATAATATCAATGAATAGGTACTTGTACGATTTTAAACAAGATGACAGCCGAAATCTTTAAATGCGTTAAGGTAAAACACGAAGATGGGTTTCAACTTTTGGTGCCCCTTTTTAAGAAGAATCACTAAAAGATAGGTGAATTAACAAGAAGCAGTGACCCACGAAGAATAGTTAACTTTTTAGTTGAGAAGCATGACTTATTTTCCTTCGAATAATTGAAGTTAATATTCTCTCTTTTTTTTTTTTTGAGGAAAAATAAACAATAAAGGAGACTTTCCCCCCACTACGCACTATATACTGATAGCAAAATTCAGCAGTAAAGAATCCATGTCCTATTTGTTCACTTACACATATACCTATTTACATATAATGCATATTTTAATTTCGAAAGATGCTGCCTTCCAAACCCATTAATAATTACATCGCTAGATAAAATCTATTTACTCCTTACATAACCTCTTGAATCATTGAAGAAGCCAACTCTGGAATTTAAATCTAGAATGCATACGTTCCATAAATTATACCATAAATCCACCCATTACCATATTCCATAAAATAAAGTAATTTACCTAAGGAAAAAGGGAAATATATATTCTGCGCATGGAAACTGCTATTACAACTGTTTCATTGACAATGGAAGCATACATGTGGACAGAACACGAATTATTACCTATGAGTTCATTACTACTGAAATAGCAGAAGAAATAAAATCTCAATTAGAAAAACTATGAACGAGGAAAACTTTACCGTCAACAATAGCAAACAATGAAAGAGCGGAGCGGAAGAACGAAGGAGTGCTCAAGGTGTAAGAGAGGGCCAGGTTCTGAAAAGGATCGGCTGCCAAGGATATATTTATGTTTGGAAGTAAAATGAGTTTCCAGGATGACGACAGAGATGCCTACATATTAATATATGAATACACGCCTCCACAAGGATTTCTCAAATACTGTTATGGTAGTAACCACTTGAGAAGATCATGGGGATAGTTGGATGTGATAATCATCAAATTTGAACTTTTAAATAAAAATAATAATAATAATAATAATCAAAATAAGTTATTAAATAATTAACTAAGTGGCGGTTGCCACATAATAGTTATTTTATAGATAGATAGTTAAAGAAACACTAGCTATACTAAGTAGCATGACATTGAAGTTTAGCATGAAATTGAAGTTGTACATGATAAAGAAACTCATATTTTATAGATTTATGAGTTATGGATATTGATGAAATGTGGATTCAATTAATAGCAAAGAAATATAAAATATTGATGAGATGTGGATTTAATTGAATAGCATATGAAATATGAATTCGGGTAGCCATATAATTTTTCATGTTGAAATATTAATTATGAAATAGCAAATGAAATATGGAATGGATTCGGGTAGCCATATAGTTTTTAATTTTTCATGTTGAAATATTAATTATAAAATAGCAAATGAAATATGGAATGGATTCGGGTAGCCATATAGTTTTTTCATGTATGTTAAAATATTAATTATGAAATAGCATATATTTCCATGTATATTGAAATATTTTCATATATATTGAAATTAATATTAAAGATTGGTAGTTAAAGAAACGAGAATCAATTAGCATATAAATATAATTGTGAACAAAACAGAAAATTTATGAAATATGAATATACTAAAAATAATTTTTAAAAAAAAACTTCCTGTACATCTTCATATATTTTAAGGGAAATATGATCGTTTAATGAATGAAATATGAATATATAAAAATAATTAAAAAAAAACTTCATATTCATCTTCATATATTTTAAAAATGTGTTTGTTTAATATTGTGATATAATAATAAATATATGTATTTTTTGTGAAAAATAATAAGGAAATAATACATATTTTAAACATTAATAGTTAAGAAAATAAAGAGACGAGTAGCATGAAAAAAGTATATTATTGTAAACAAAAAATTGAATGACATAAAAAATAGGTGAAATATAAATATATGAAATTAATAGAATATTTTATTTAAAAATAATAATTTCTGGCTATTCTCATTTACTTTCATGAAAATATTTATCTTCAATAAATAAAAATAAATGGACTTGACATTGTTATATAATAATAAATGTATTTAAAAATACATTACATATTAATAAATTATTATGATGTAGATGGATTTTTTGTGATACATATAGCAATATATATCAATAGCTAAAATTTAATATTTAATAGTAAATATAGGATTTAAAATTTAAAAGATATTATTATTATTATAATAACATTCAAAATACAACTATATATATATATATATATATATATATATATATATATATATATATATATACTCTGTATATTAATAAAAACATACTCTCCCTGGCCACTTGAAAGGTAATCATTTGCTTTTTGCGCGTGGATTAAGGAGTATTATTATTATTATATGTAAAGTGGGTAATTGTATTAGAGATGAGTGGTGGGGCATATGATGTACTTTTTTACTAAATAAGGGAAATGGATACATTTGAAGTGGACGCCCAAAATGGTAAAATGGATACCTTGTAAGTGGCCGGAGGGAGTATTATATAGGCAAAGACTTGTATGAGACCGTCTCACATAAGGGCTTACGTGAAACAAATAAAAAGTAAACTTTTATAATGAAAAGTGATACTAAACCAATAAAAAGTGATAGTGCTATTTCATGAACAATTTATAATATAAATGAAAAAAGTGATAACAATTATATAGAAAGTAATAACATTTTATGGCGAAAGTGATAACTATTTTAAAAAGTGTAAAATGGTCTCATGTGAAACGGTTTCATGCAAGACCTACCCTACTATATATATTAATATTAATGAATAAGAGAATTTATAAAGTTTGTTCACAAATT
Source organism: Pogostemon cablin (assembly GCA_023678885.1). NCBI lineage: Eukaryota > Viridiplantae > Streptophyta > Magnoliopsida > Lamiales > Lamiaceae > Pogostemon > Pogostemon cablin. Next base: position 27,079,092 of record CM043013.1, read on the forward strand.
TTTTTCCAGATTTTTACTTAATTATTTAATAAAATACTGAATATAAAAAAGTAATACGTTTATTAAGAAACACATACTATATATTAATATTGAATAAAATCAATACAGATGGGTGTACGCGTGTATTTAAATGTACGAGATATCAATTCATTAATATTTTAGATATTCATTTTGTCATTTTGATCTATTCCATTACAAAGTACTATCAATTTTCTTTTTATGTAGATGAGATTTTAAAAAAAAATTAAGTATTCAACTCACCCCTTAAATTATTATACGAGTTAGTCTCTTTTGCCTCCAAGTGCACAAAGTGTGTAAGGGTACACAATTTTGTTTTGAAGGGAATGAAGTACATTTTAATTAATAAGAGTACACGTCTTTATACTAAAGGGTATACAATTTATTATTAAAGAGTATGTGTGCGCGGTATCTCCCGGGAAAACACAGGTTTTTGCCTTATTATACTCCTTATTCTAGCTGTAAAGTTTGATATTTTTATTAATACAATTTATAACCTTTAATATTTTTTAATTTCAATAATATAATATAAAAATAATATTTTAATGATCCCGCGTAACGTGTTACGCGGGTTTCGTACTAGTATATATATAATAGACGTTTAAAATTTTTCAGTGGGGGGCCACCCCTGGTCCTAAGCTCCCTCCGTCATTGGTCCCCGAGAACACCGTGTCTCATGTGAACACAAGAGTTTTAGTATTAAAATTCTTGTGTTCACAAGAGGACACGGTGTGTCCCCGGAAATATAGGATATTAACTCTTTAAAAAATCCATATACCCTGCCATTCATTCCTTCTATTTTTTTAATTTGAGTGTTATATTTTATTGATTATATTTTTCTTTTTATATGTGAGATCCATACAAAACAATTAAAATATCTCATCCAACCACAACACTACCCAATATATGTTAAATATTATATTAAAATATCTCACCTCAATACACATTAAAGGCTAATACTACTGTGTCCCTAGGTGCATCCCAAGATACGGTGCACCCACTATCAGAAACGTATACAATTATGAACAAAAATATATACAATTATAAATAAAAATGTATACACTTTGTTAGTGAATTTTTTGTTAATTTTTTTAATAAAAAATTGAGGGTCATTCTGGGGTGCACCTGGTGCACCTATGCACCCCCATTTTAATAGGCAAAATACAGATAGTGGGTAGTTTTTTAATTAAAAAAAATTAATTTTATTATTTTATCTAAATGTGTGGATTAAATTTAAAACTAATCTAACGGTTAAGATCATCTAGGTGCACCGTAGTTGGACTCAAAAATTAAATGTAGAAAAATATACAATTATTAAAAAAACATGTGTACACTATTGAATAAAATGTCATAAACATACGGATGCTAGTCTTTTTAATGAAAAATTGAGTGTGAAAAAAGTATACAATTATTAAAAAATATATATACAATATAGAATAAAAAATTATACACATATAAGCAGTGATTAGAAAACCGGACCGGAGGCCAAACCGGTGACCCTAACGGGTCAAGGTCGGACCGGACGGTTCAACCGGAAAAATAAAAATTATATATATTTTTAAATTTTAATAATATTTTATTATTTGACATATAATTTTTTATTAACATACTTAGTGTACATGAAAAATAATGGATTGAAATAGTAAAGTTAAATGTGAAAATAAAATGATTTTTTAATTTTAATTTGTATTAATATCTAATTTAATTCAAATTTACTTTGAAATGGAAAGAAAATTAATTAAGAATATTAGAATTGAAATAAAAATAAAAGAAATTGTTAATTCTTTTTATTTGTTGACTTTAATTTTAATTAATATTCATTCAAAATATTTTTTCAATTAATTGGATACAATTAAGTAAATAAATTTATTTATTTCAAAATTAAATAAATAATGAGTGATAAATTACATGTAGTCTAGTGTAGGAATATGTTTATAGGAGGGATAAGATCCCACATTGGTTAACTATAAGAGAGAAAGAGGTATTTGGCCTCTATATATAAAGGCCACCTTCCCCCCCCACCCCCCCCCCCCTTTTTTCCTACAACTTAAAAGATCCCGCATTGAAAACTTATTAAAGAGAAGGGGATTGTAATTCTATATATAATGATCACTACTCCCTTTTCTTTGCATCCGTTCTATATTGAGATGTTGACTCTCAAATTAGTCAACGACTCGAATGTCAATACGAAAATTTAAAAAAAAAATTAAAAATTAAAATAATAATAATAAAACCGGCGGTTTTCGGTTCAACCGGTTATTCCGGTTTGAATTGGTTCAAACTGATTTTTCCCGGTTGGACACAAAAATGGTTTTTAGCTTGCAATTGAATCGGTTTCCGGACCGGTTCTCGGTTCGACCGATTGAACCGGTCGGTCCGGTCCAATTCTCTAATCATTGCATATAAGTACACCTGAGTATGTCGGATATCAACTCTACATTAAAATACTATACTTTTAATCTCTAGATAAAAAAACAAATGTAAACTTAACAGATGGAGTATTCTATTTTCCAACTCCTTTTAGATGTCACTTTATTTCGGATCTTTATATAATTAATACGGATATATATATATATATATTAGTGCAACAATTTATGATTTTCACCAACTATCATAAAGTAATTACTCGATATGATTAATCCATATGAGGAAGACTCTTGTATTCCCGGACACACCATGTTCCCATGTGAACATTAGAGTTTTAATACTAAAATTCTTATGTTCACATGGGGACACAGTGTATCCCGGGCCCGGGCACAGGAGTTTTTGCCAATCCTAATATAATTCGTACTCATTGGGAACATATTCAAATTCTTTCACTATAAGATTTCATAATTTTCATTATATGAAACAAATATATTGGGCCTTGTCAGATCCATTGGTTCTACTAATTTGGGCTGACCCATTATTTTGGGCTTGGATTCTAATACTGGGCCCAGTTATTGTTACTTGGGTTCTATGCTCCCAACTTAAATATCTAAAATTTCCTTAAATTTTAGAAGAAGTAATGTTTTGAACTTCAAAATATTGTGTTAACTTAATTGGTAAGAGAATAAATCCTAAAATCTTTCATTTCATCTTTTTAAATGACAAGAATCAACCCAGTCATTTTAACTTAGATTAGTAGAATCTTTAATACTATTAATATGAACGTATTTGTCAAAAAAAAAAAAAATTGAAGTTGTGTCAGTACATTATATATCAATCTTAAAAAAAAATTAAATAATTCTATGTGTCTTTCTTATATTAATTAAGAGTGTATATTGGGTGCACCCGGTGTATGTCTTTTTATTCTATTTTGTATATATATTATTCTATTTTGTATACGTGTTTTGTAATAATTGTATACTTTTTTCACATTAAGTTTTCATTAAAAAAACTAACATCCATATGTGTATTAACTTTTTATTGAATATTATATACAAATTTTCATTAAAAAAATTAACAATTAAATTGTATACATTTTTACTCTTAATTGTATATGTTTTTGTTTATATTTGTATATGGGTGCACCCTATCTTTAGGTGCACCCGGGTGCATACTATAAATTGTCATTAATTAATCTTAATATTTATAGTCAGGGGCGGAGCTAGAGAAATTTATTAGGGGGGGCTAGAAAAAAATGCAGATCATAATCCATATTCAAGAACAATACAAAATGACATAATATAAAATATAACTTGCTACTAAAAAAATAGAGATATTCATACAATCCTCACTAATGTGTAAAACTAAGAAAAATGTAGACGTCACTTTTTCATCGATTCAAATTGAGAAATTATAGAGTCTGTGGTAAAGGTGGAAGCTATTTCCTTCTCAATGTATACAATCAAATTATTTGCAAGAAACTCATCATCCATTTTGCTTCGAAGTCTCGTTTTGATTTTTTTCATGGCTGAGAATGCTCTCTCTGTAGTAGCTGTTGATACTGGAAGAGTGAGTACAAGACGAATTAATCTATCAACCAAGTGATAGGTCTTGGACTTTCCTGTTTCAACCAATCTTCGACATAACTGAGAAAGTGTTGAAATACCTTGAAAATCTGGATGAGTAGATACATCAAGCTCATAATGACTAAGTTGAAACTTCAAATGACTTATTTCTTGTTCAGTGAAATCACCGGGGTAAAACTTCAAACAAAGCTTGCAAATGTTCTCAATGTTGAACGACTTATAATTGTCACAAGGATCCAAGGCACAACTTAAAGCGAGAAGTTCCACAGCATGCTCATTAAATCTACTATTCAACTCTTGCAATTGGGAGTCTATTGCCGCCAAAAATATCTCAACCCGAAAATGATGTTCCATAGTCACATTTGGTTGACGAGATCGACCCCTACCTTGAGTGAAACTTGAATTCATGTTTGGAGCCTCAATGTCATGTTTTTCACAAAAAAGTTCTACTTTCTTAAGCAAAGCATCCCATCCACTATCTCTCAAACGCTGAAGAAGTGACTTTGTCTTTGAAACAAGATTAATGGCACTCAAGATGTCTTGGGATTGTTGTTGTAATGCTTGACAAAGATCATGAGTGATTCCCATCACTTCATGCATCACCTGCAATGTGAAAACAAATTCAAATGATAACAATACTTTATAAACACCAAAAGCTTCACCTCGTTGTGCATAAGTGCTTCCTTCTTTAACAATTTTCTCAACTACAATGCAAGCTGCTGAAAAGTTTATAATCAAGCTGCAAATTTAATTGAAGTGTGAGCTCCATCTAGTATCCCCAGCTCTTTGTAAAGTTCCAATTTGATTTGCCCCTCTACCGGTTTTAAGTTCACCAAGTGCAACCTTTTTTGCAACTTCATTTGCCTGAGCTGCTTGTAACTGATCATGTCTTTTAGAAGAAGCACCAACAATATTCACAACTGAAGCCAAATGTGTGAAAAATCATATAAGAGTACTACTTCTCTTGAAGCAGCAACTAAGGTTAATTGCAATCTATGAGCGAAACAATGCACATAATATGCATATGGACAATCTTTAAGAATCAAAGCTTGCAATCCATTCCATTCACCACGCATATTGCTCGCACCATCAAATCCTTGGCCTCGAATATTTTCAATCAAGAGATTATGACGAGAAAGGACATTCTCCAACCCTCTTTTCAATGTCAAAGCACAAGTGTCAGTAACATGCTCAATATCAAAGAATCTTTCTTGAATAAAGCCATCTCTACTAACAAATCTCAAGACAATAGCCATTTGCTCTTTCTTTGATTCATCTCGAGCTTCATCAATAAGAACACAAAACTTGGCATCTCCAATTTCATCTCTTATTGCATTTCTTACATTCGTTGCAAGAATATGAAGAATGTCTTGTTGAATATTTCTCGATGTATATTTTGCAACCTTTGGAGCATTCTCCAAAACAAGCTTTTGTACATTATCATTATAAGAAGCCAAAAGTTTCATCAATTCAATAAAATTTCCTCGATTCTTTGAACTTTGACTTTCATCATGACCTCTGTAAGCACAACCTTGAAATGTCAACCATTTGATACAATCAATTGAAACCTTGAGTCTGAGTCGATTGTTCTTAATTTCTTCCGATGCTTGCTTCTTGACGAGTGTATCAATATGTTGTGCTTTCTTCACCAAATCATCACAAGATTTCACTGCATTATAATGCGGTGAATTGGGACCTTTTCCAACATGATTCAATAGAGCACACTCAGAACCACTATTTACTTTCTTCCAATTTTTGAAACCATGCTCAATGAATGTGTTTGAACCTGGACGACTTGAAGCTGGCCTACCAAAGAGATAACATGGTAAACAATATATAGCATCTTGCACTTTTGAATATTCCAACCATGAGGAGTATAAGTCAAACCAAGAAACTTGAAATTGGCGCCGTTGAGCTTTTCCAATAAAGAATGGATATGCATCCTGCGGAAGCCTTGGTTGAAATGGTCCAGCTTTGAGATAAGCTCGACGAATATCATCCCTTTGATTTAGATGAAATTCCCAAATCAGTGGACGTAATCCAGGATCTCTTTCTAAGTGACAAGCATCCATTTCCGTGGCTTTTATTCGCTTGTGTAATGAGCTACTAGATTCTAGACATGTAGGAACAATCGTTGACTCAATTGTTAGATGACTTGTTCTTTGATGAGTTGAGTCTAGTGTATGAATCTTAGAATCCTCAAATTTAGAATCATCTCCATTCTTTTGATCTTTTCTTCTAAAGAATGTATCAATAGTTTTCAACTTCCCCATAATTTGATTGATCAACCTAGTTATCTTTACACAAAATTAAAATTAGAAGGTAAATTTTATATGCAAAATTGTAAAACAAATATTTGATTATTTATATGAGCCACTAATAATTATCAAATTACATCACTCAATAATTAAGTCTATGAGAAAGAACATCTAGATATAAATAATTAAATCAAGTATATGAAACAAGACAAACAACATAAATACATAATGCAATTAGGATTTAAAGTGAATGATTAATTAGGTTAAGAAAAATTAAAAATACAAAAATAAAAAATATAAACTCAAATCTCAAATTTAAATAATGATAAATAGGAAGAAATATTAAATCTTACCTTAGATAAATAAAAATATGATGGAAAGTGAAATAGAGTGGGAGAATTGAAAATGGCAGGTTCACGCCATCAGCAAGGTTGAAGGAGTTGGAGAGATATTTTTTACCTTTTGTAAATTAGGGATTATGATTGGAGGTGAAAATATATTTTTAATTATTATTTGAGTTTAAGTAAATAGTGGGTTATTGAGCCAATATATAAGCCCATTGGATGTTTTATTGTTTTAGTACATTGTGTAATACTAATTGGGCCATATATTTAAATTGTATAAATAAATATATATTATAAATATTATTTAATAATAAAAATATTAAAAATTATTATATATATAGTAGGGATTTTTCAAAATTTTGGGGGGGCTCTAGCCCCCCACCCCTATGGAAGGATACGCCACTGTTTATAGTGTTTGCCGAAATTTCATTATTGATATATTTTTACAATTTTAATTTTATCAAAATTACTACACTAAAATTATTTCCTATTTATATTCATAAATTTGATTGAAGATTATTTGGAAAAATAGTAAGTGAAATTAATTATTAAAATCTAATTTTATAAAAGATTTATTATTTTATAAAAAAAGTTCATTATTTAATAATTAATTTGATTGAAGATTATTTGGAAAAATAGTAAGTGAAATTAATTATTAAAATCTAATTTTATAAAAGATTTATTATTTTATAAAAAAATTCATTATTTAATAATTTTATCATGTCCATGATAATATTTTTATTTTATTTTTTTATAAAATTAACTTAAATATTGATAATTATTTTGTAAAATAATAAGTAATAAAAGATTGGTTTTGATTTTATAAACAAATAGTTGTTAATTTCATTGATTGATCAATTTCTAACATGGTCCTAGAGACACCATTACCATTCCCTCTCCTCCCCTGCATTCCCTACCATTCTCTCCCCCTTCTTCATCCCCTCCACCTCCGCTGCATTCCCTATCATTCCCTCCACCTCCCTGCATTCCCTACTATTCTCTCCCCCTTCTTCATTCCCTCCATCTCCCCTGCATTCCCTACCATTCCCTCCCCCTGCATACCTCCCCTCCCCACCATTCCCTCCCCCTGCATTCCCTCCACCTCCCCTCCCCCTTCTCACACTTTTACCATCCCTCCCCCTTCACCATTACCCATTGCTTCCCACACTACCTCCCCTCCCCCTTCTCACACTTTTACCATTCCCTCCCCCTTCACCATTACCCATTGCTTCCCACACTTCTATTAGCTTCTCACACTTTTACCATCCCTCCCCCTTCACCATTACCCATTGCTTCCCACACTACCTCCCCTCCCCCTTCTCACACTTTTACCATTCCCTCCCCCTTCACCATTACCCATTGCTTCCCACACTTCTATTAGTCGCCGCCATAAGCTGAGCATTTGACGCCTTGACGCCTTTAGTCATAATTAGCCGCGTCCCCTACGTCATCAATACTAAAAGAATTAAAAATATATTTAAAAAATATTTGTAAAACTCTTACCAAAATCTAATGTTTTTTTTCTTTAATATCAATATATCAATTAAATTTAGCTCAAACTTTATAATAATATCAATAAATATTATACAATATTTATAGTAGACTTTGCCTATTTATTTTATGTATTTGCATTTTATTTTTATTTTTGTTGGAGAATTTATTTTTTAAACTTGTATTTTGCTTATGTTATAGAAATGAATAACTATTTAAAAATTTTAGCTTAAATTTCAATATTATGAAAAATATTATACAATATATCATTTTATGATAAATTATTTTGTGGTTTTAAAATTTAAAATAATACTAGGTATTTGTGCACCTCATTGATGAGGTGCTAGCCCGAAGTATTTATGTTTAGTTTTGTAAGTGAGGTGCTTATGTTTAGTTTTGTGAGGGGCTAGCCGGGAGAATTTATAGGGACAAAAAGTAATTTATATGTACATTACATAATGATCAGTGGTGTCTAACTTGTAATGATATAGCCACTGGCCCACAAAGCAAACTGAACTAAATCCAAATGAACAGCCTCTAGGTCCCTGTTTCGGCGGACAACAATTCCACTATCGCATTTGTTTATGAAATGTATACTCTCATTGATGTCTTACATGGCGGACAACAATTCCACTATTGCATTTGTTTATGAAATGTATACTCTCATTGATGTCTTACATATCAGACTCGCATATTATGTTCCTGTTATCAAGTAAAGTCATGCATTACACCACAACAATAGAATACATCATTGATCACCTAAGAGTATAAGCATCGAAACTAAGTAACTTTATTTCACAGCACAGGGCTATCTGAGGATCGTGGTCAGCTGAAGATGTTAAGAAATTAACAAGTAAATGGAGAAGAAAAAAAATATGCAGAGGTTTATGAACATGATCTTGAACCTAATCAAAATGAGTATTTCCATTACAGCATTGAAAATGCAACAGAAATGAGAAATGGCATTGTGTTTTTAAGATAATGCAAGTACAAACTTCTTTAGATTGAAAAGAAGACTACTCACTGACTGGCATGATGTTGATGATCAAGTTCATAATATGGATCGATGACGAGTCCATTAACCCCATGGCGCAGAACTGCGATTCTTGCAAGATCAAGAACCCAATTTAGATTTGGAAGGCAATCATCCTCACACCTATTTAATAACCCGTATAACCATGGTTAACAAAGTAGAACCCTAATTACATCACAACTCACATTATATTATCCTAGGCCTAGGTTCTCTTCAAAAACATCATATGCTACAATTAAAATAGTATAGATATTTAACATATCGTAATGAATTCATTGTTGTGCTCTCTATATCAGAGCCATAAGGAGCACCGTATGAATTCACTCCAATAGCATTTGGACATAGACGACACACAATTTGAACTAAAACACAAAAAAGTGACCAAAATCACCTTTACTAAATTCAGCAATTTATTAGTGATTTTAGAGCACAAAAATCAATAGAATACTCGCATTGTTCTACATATGAGTTGATTTTTGAAATTCAAATAGGACCACAAATTTTGACAACGATTTATGGTGATCCTCCAACGCTTACAAACTATTTGAACATCACGGAATACATGAATGAGATTCAAGAAAGAGAAAACCTACCACTTATGAACATAACAATATCAATATGATAAGATACAACGTACTCAATTAATCTCAACTATAACAAAATCAGAATTCAAGTGGGTGATTCTACCACTTGCATTACGTCATTAGGAAGATCCTATATTTGAGCATCATGTGAAAGGCCAACCATAATGACGTAGCCACTGAAGATAGCATTGAAAGATAGCATTGAATATGCATCAAGTCATAATTGCAAGGAAAGAAAATAGGTTGCCATTGAGTACCTCAGGGGTGGCTCCAGCTGCTCTGACAGTGGCAACAGATACAGAGATTTCACCAGCAGATAAAGGATCCAAAGGATGTTTGGTTTGAGCTTGTGGCATCATCTGAACTCCTGAATAAGCATGAATTTGATTATTCGCCTATTAGGTGAATCTTACAAATAAATTCAGAATAATAAACTAACAAATTGGAGGATTAAGAACGTTTTCATGTCATTAAATAAGGAAGACAAGTAAAATATTTTAAGATAAGTTACTAAGAGCTCTCCAATGATGCTTGTACCTAACAGAAGGAATGCAACAAAAAATCGTGATCCACCAAGCCACAAACTAAACAGACTTCATATGGATATTGCCAAATGAGTCTATTCTCATGAGTGCAGTTCATAAAAATTAGTCATCAAGGCAAACCCAATATTCATGTCATAAAAATTCACCATTTTTTGCAGATTTTGGAATACCATGCAACATAACTATGTGTTCCTCACCTACACATCATACCTGCAGGTCAAGCCCTCTAGAAGTGAAGGAAGGACGAAGATGCTGCAACAAAACCCTCCTGAAAAAGAAATGCAAAGATTCTAAATATGAGTTGTCCCCCTTGGATTCGAGAAGAAGGAAATGAAGAACGGGAATGAAACGAAATAGGGATGCAAATTGAGTGAAAAAGGAGACAAGACAAGGGAAAGTTTAGAAATATGTTATAATTGGATCTCAAATAGCTCTTTTCTTCTTTGACAGTATTCAATTGTATTCTCATTTCAATTCCCATAATTCTGAATTCAAAGAGTATATGAAAGAAAGACAGAAGTAAACAAATTAATAAATCACAAAGCATCAGACCATATAAGGTAAATACAATTAAACAAAAATAAATACACTAAACATGACTTATCATTTCAAGTTTCAACCAAACACAAATTAATTTATACTCCATAACGTAAGCAAAATTTCAAAAAAACAAGCCTTTTTCTGTTAACTACACTAAATTTAAAAATCCAAACCTTTACCGGTAGCTATAGAAGAAGGATACCTTCTGATTAAGGATCCACTCTGGAGAAGGTCTTCAGTAGCGGGGGAGACGGTCCAATCAGCAGCGCCAGGGGCGGAAGCATTCTCACGACGGATGACTATGGCAGAGCCGGAAGCAGCAAGCGTCGCTTTTTCCATAGCTGTGGCTGACAATAAGGGCAGAAAAACTGATCTGCTCCTCTGCTAAGAGTTGATGCTCTTGCTGTCCCAATATTTCTTCTTGCTGAAAAAGTCCAACGTACAAAAATGTCTTATGCAATCATAAAGAAAATCCCATACGACGTGCAGAAGAAGTTATGTGATAATCTGACCTTAAGCTCGAACCTCAAATTAGACAGTTCTTTTTTCTATGACTTGGATCTGATAAAGTGAATATCATATTGCCATAAAGCCGCCTGAAGGATTATGCATTGCTTGTTGTTGCAGCGAGTTTAATTCTGCCCTTAATGCAGCCGCATCCTCCTCAGCCTAATGCAAGAATATCATAATAATATAGAACAAAGAGTTGCAGGATAACGGGAGTGAATGATTTTTATACAATCAGAGGGCTAATGGCTTACTCTATATTGTTCTTCTTCTGCTTCCTTCATGCGTCTATTCAAAGTGCGAAGTTGTGCAGAAAGATCTTCCTACACAAAATCAAGGTTTATTAGAGGATGAGCATTGAGGAAGGTCGAAATATGTAGCAAAAAGCAGATAAGCGGAATTATTCAGTACCCGTGCAACAACGTCAACAACTTTTTCTGTAGCAATGTCCTTGAGAGCTTTTCTCAGTGAAGGGACCGTGTTCTTCTCCTACTTCCAAATCAGTTCAAAAAGAACGAGTCACATATTATTAAGTGCATTAGTTGCATCTTAAGGCAATAAGGAAGTAGAGGAAAGTGTTATGTTTAAACGAAATAGAGTATAATACAACAAAAACTTTTAGACATTTTGCCTCAAATGCCTAATACAAGGACATCTCTCATACATCAATATCTGATAGTCATGATAAAACACAATTCAAAGTAATGAGAGAAGAATATGTGATGCCCAACACTCAAATATGTCAAAAGAACAAGGCATTTCTGAACTAAAAATTGTAAAATAATTTATGTAGTTTCATAGGTCGGTCAGCCCCTATTTTTTACTTTTAATACAAACAATCTCAAATTATGGAGTGACATACAAAGCAGGTATCATGTACTGCAATAGACTTCAGTTTAAAGATCCCACAAGATTGGTCAGCCCGTATTTTTTACTTTTAATACATACAATCTCAAATTATGGAGTGACATACCGAGCATTAACATGTACTGCAATAGACTTTAGTTTAAAGATCCTACAAGACGTTTCCAGAATTCAGTAAAAAAGAAGTTTTCAATACCTTTAACTCTTTGGTCGTAAATAGCTGGGTCACGCATCATTAAAGCACTTCAATTATTAGCAATTACAGTCTTCTGGGTTAAGATCGATACAAGAGAGACCCTCAAATCAAACATCTCCAGAAAAATGTGGAAGAAACTTCAATGAAGAACAAACAAATTGAAAATTTGAGAAAAAGTTTGGAAAATTTACTGGCTTTGGTCCGTGAAAATGCATATAAAACTCGTGCATGCTTTCATTGATCATCTGCACCTTGTAATCAATCATCACCCTATTTCCAGAAAGAATAATTACCATCAAGAACAAACATATGCCAGAAACTTTATGCAGAGCTTGAATATAAAAATTCATATGAAGAAAACACAACTCAAATGGTAAATTCTTATTAAAAGAGAGAAAAAAATTATCACCAGTAACATATAATTTTGTGGAAGTAAAAAAAGAACCACAACCTGACAGTTTTAACAACAAGAAACACAAATAAGACCCACACCAGAGAGAAGATAATTGAGAAGAGAAGAACAGATTAGGGTAAAAAATTGAATGGCGCTAGTGTACCTGTAGTGAAATTGGGAGTACTGGGATGGCGTAGCTTCTATAAAGTCCTCCGTAGAAAAAGCGCAATGGCATGGATGGTCAGAGAAAGAAAGTGTCGTCGGCACCGATTAGAGAGATAACTCTTTAGAAAGGAGAGCAGAACAGTGATGTATAGAAATTTCGTGAATTCGAACAAAAAACCTGAGGCGTCAATGGAAAATCAACAATCGGCGGTGGTGGATCCTGTATTTACTAGTTACACTATGGGGATCTAGCGTTGCCGACGGTGAGAAGGATGGAGAAGCATCGATGCGGCCCAAACGGGGGAGCGGTAGAACAAATGTGAAAGTGAGAGCAGATATGTTGGCAGAAGGAAATGTGAGAGAATGAAGAATTGACACGTTGCATTTTAGGTTGACCAGAAATCGGCTTGAAACTGGCCACACTGCCCTTTATAAGGCCGTTTATAGATATAGTGATATTTCTACATTTGAAAAATTATAACACCATATACTATTTAATAAAGTTTTTATATAATTAAGGATTATGTTCATTTAATATTAAATTTTACTTTTAAATTAAAAAAATTAAAAAATATCTAAATTTTAGTTAACAAAATATTAACTTTAAATAATACTTAAAATAATAAAAATCTATAATATATGACGTGAAGATAGTGAATTAATTTTATTTAATCTTATTATAATTTTATACTCCATATAATGGATTTGTAAAAAAATATGGAGTAAATATTATATCAAAGACTTGCACGAGACCACCCACAAATCTTATTCTAGAAGAGAAATCCTCCTAATATTCGAGTGAGCGCGCATTTTTATTTGTTTTATACAGGAGTACTATTAGTTATTAAACATGGCTGCCGCCAAGATTTAGGCTTTCAGTTATGAAAGGTCATAATAATTCGGGTTTTCCAAATTTTTTTATTTTTATTTAAAAATTAACTTAAATTTAATTAATATTATTATTTAATTTTCTTTTTATCTAACAACCCTTCTACCATGCTCATGGTATAAAAGTGATAATTTTATTTATTTATTTATTTTATTATTTAAAATTCAACTTAAATTTTAATAGTGGTATTTTTTTTTTATGATAATTTTTAGAGAGACTCTTGTGAGACGAGTTTTTTGTGAGACTGGTTGATCCATTATTAAAGTATGATTATCATATAGGTAAAGTATGTTTATTTGTAGTTAAAGTATGTCAATAATGAATCATCTTATAACATCCTAAAATCATACTTTAATTCATCATACTTCACAAAACATACTTTAATAACCATTAAACATATTTTATCTATATAATAGACATACTCTAACACATCTCATAAACGGTCTCACATATATAGCGTCTCACAAGATACTTTGTCTAATTTTTAATGAATTTTTTTTAATAAAATGTAATAATTTATAGATATTATCTATTGAATAAATGGACTCATTAAAATTTGTTCATCGAATAAAAAAGTGATAATATTTTTTTTTATAAAAAGTTATACATAGTCAATAAAAAGTGGTATTCGCCTATGAAACTAATTCATTTTTTTTTATAAAAAGTTATACATAGTCAACAAAAAGTGGTATTCGCCTATGAAACTAATTCATGAAATACTTTTTAGAACAAATAAAAATGATAATATTTTTAATTAAAAATGATATTTAATCAAAGAAAAGTTATAATTGTCAATTAAAATATTTCTTGCATTAATAATTTATAGAAAATATGAAAAATGGTAATATTTTAATTGTAAGTGATTCTTGATCATGAAAAAACGATACTCATCAAGTAATTAAACTATTTGATAAATTTAGTAAAATCAATAAAAAGTGATAATATTTTCAATTATAAGTAATACATAACATGTTATTGCAAAGCAAATTAATGTAAGGGGATAAGAATTGGTGTATATTTAATAAATTAAAAAAAAAAGTGTACTTAACAGTACTCCATTAACATCGACTCAACCTAAAAATTAAAAATTAAATTGACGCAAGCTAAAAATTAAAAATTAAACATAATAATTCTTATCTGGGTATACAACAATTTGCAACTCTCATAAAATAAAATTTAAGGATAATAAAATGGGGCTTTCCCTTTTAAGGTTTAAAAAACTGAAGGGGCCCTCTTAATTAATTATACAACACTAAAAACTTCTTGATCAAACTCTAGTACAAATAATATGTACATATTAAATACTCATTGCAAGATATTTTTGTGTATATTATATTATTAATTAATATAGTAATAATATGCTAAAAGAAAGAGCGTTTGGCGGGAGGACGACCAACGGCCTTCATGAGATTGGCTATTTCCAAAAC
Source organism: Pogostemon cablin (assembly GCA_023678885.1). Classification (NCBI taxonomy): domain Eukaryota; kingdom Viridiplantae; phylum Streptophyta; class Magnoliopsida; order Lamiales; family Lamiaceae; genus Pogostemon; species Pogostemon cablin. Next base: position 27,094,300 of record CM043013.1, read on the forward strand.
TTTGGCCACTTTTATACCCCTTTTACCCTCAGCAGAAGCCCTTCTTTCTTCAGCTTTTCTATGTGCTTTTGCCATCTCATTCTGCATTTTTTCTTGCGCTTTTGCTCTTTTCTCCTCAAGCTTTCTCTGCAATATTAATTTATTTTAGCTCATGATTAATTTATTTGAATCAAACTTAATTGTTCCACACTTTTCTTAATCATAAAATCGAGCATGTCAATGCTACATCTTTTATTAAATATTGTTAAATATGTAACAACATCTTAATCGATCTTAAATGTATGTGAGAATATCATTTCCTGTCAAGCGTCTATATTGGGAGAAATAAAAATTATAGCTACTGCCCATACAATATATATTTTCTTTTAGGGTTAGATTCTTCTTCTCTCCTACATTATAAGTTCACACATGTAATAATATATACGAGGGAGAGTTAAGATGATTTTTCTCTCGTACTTGGTATTTAAACTATTTGTATCATCTTTTGTGTTTTTAGTTATATATGAATAATATAAAATAAAGAATGAAATTAACCATGGTCACAACTCACAAATTAATTCTTTCTACTACTTGTCCCTATTTAGATGCTGTGTATTTGATAAATAAAATAATGTTGAAACTAGGTGGGTTAACTCACCTGATCATTGACTTCTCACAAAGATGAGTGGCTTAGGTTCGATTATCTTTGAAAACGAATTGGAGTAAGGAATTATAGTATGGATGTACTAATCACTAACAAATTAATTTTGTCGGATAAAAAATAAAAGGCAATTCAAATCGCCATTTAGAAAATACGAGTGGTAATTTGTGTGAGACATCTCGCTATAAAATTATTTTTATATATTTTTAAATATTACTTACTTTTTATTAGAATTTCATTTCACACAAGTATTTGTTGTTAAGAAGTGATATTTTGTCTCATTCACCTACACTTGAACTTGTTAGAAGGTTCCGGACATCACTTGATTATTAAAAGTTTGTAAAAATAGTTGAACTAAAAACAGGGGACACTCTATTACTATTCTAATAAGATCAAAATCTACGATTAAGATCAAACCAAACTTTCATGTACTTTGTCAAATCTCATGTTGGATAAAAGTATATAAAATATCTATCTAGTTCAACCAAACTAGAATTGCGTGATAAGAAAAAAGATAAATATATTATGAGTAAATATTAAAAAGAAAAAAGAAAGGGTTGTCCCTTGATCTAGCTAGGGTCATGTTTGACTCAAACAAAATTAACAATCGAGCAAATTTCAAGTATACTCTAAAAAATTGTACACCAAAATCATGTATAGTACTCAATATTAATTTTATTCTCTTTAAAGATTCGAGTACAATATTTTACATCGTACCTTTAACTGATATAGAGAGTTATTAACTTAAAAGGGACTTAAAAGATAGAATAATAATATGTGAACAAAGTCACAAACAGAGTACTTGTAAAACACCGTCTTATTCTCAAATAGTTTTATACTTTCGTGAGTAATTATTACTCCTTCCATCCCATATTTACACTTTTTGTTTTCGTTCATCCCACACTTATATTCACCACCCAAAAAATAAAACTTCACTTCAACCAACAACCTCAAAAATTATCTTAATTTCAAAAATACCACTCTCACCTAACACACATAAGATACTTTATAATTTATTTATTACATAAAAATACCACAATACCCCTAAAAAATCAATAAAATTGATCAAAAAATAACTTTTCTTAAACTCTGTATCTACCGTGCCGGTAAACATAAGTCCGGGACGAAAGGAGTACATTTTATTAAAGATATATAATTTTTTAAAAATTTACCATCATTTTCATTTATATTATAAATTATTTATAAGATGGAATAGTTCACATCATCATTATTATTTTCTATTAATTGATTATCATCACTTTTTATTATACTAAAAATTATCATGTATTATGTGTCATAAAATCAAACGATTTCACATAACTCCTTGACGTGAATAAATTAAACTAAGCATTAATTATTTTCAACCTTGAATTTGATTGAGATAGACACTACTGGAAAAAGTAAGAAACAGGGGATAACTTATTATTGTGCTTTTTCATGCTCTATTTCTTTTACTTAATTTACACATATACACATACTCATCATTGCCACCATAAATTTCACCTTTTATACTCCATTCAAACATTACTTTAATTCAATCATAAGATAGATTAAACCATCCGCATCAAGTAACATTTCTAAAAGAATATATCAATTATTTTAACTATCAATAATTAATACGCAATTAATAGTGTACATGAAGTATTTTACACGGATCCTACAAGATATTTATGCACATAGAGTTTATAAATTATAAAATTAATCAGCAAAGCAAAATTAAGAAGGGTTTTTGTTTTTGAATTTCAAGAACCTAATTAATTTATTAATTTAATGTAATTGCTATTAATTAGATATATAATAAAAAATAAAAAATCGTACCTCGATTTTCTTCATCCAAGAAGTGGCATTCTGAACTTGCTCACCTTCCCAGCCATTAATCACCGCATCTTCCCGCTTAAACCGATTATTAATCTTCGCTATTTTAGCATTCTGCCACGCGTTGATCTTTGATTCGATCTCCTCCTTCTTCACGCGCTGTACGGACACTTCCCGGCCGTTCACGGCGGTTAGGGCGAGCCTGTCCGCCGCGACACCCCTCGGCGATTCCATTGGATTACTATCCGGAACAATCGCCAAGGGGTTGGTTTCCCGGAGCGAGTGATTCTCCTCGCTAATCCGGGTCAAACTACTCGAGCCCGGCTCGTGCTCGCTGGTTCCAGCGATCGTGGATCCAGCGAGGACGAGAGCGTTGAACTCCCTACTCATGGTGGTGAAATTCTCGCCTCCCTCGGTGGTGGTGGAGCCGATGGAGAGGTTGGATGAGCGGCGGCTGGCCGTATCCCACGCCTCGCGACGTGTGGCCCGCGAGGAGGGGGGTGGGGTCAGGGGGTGGATGTCTCTGATGACGGGAGAATCATGATCATCATGATCATGATTAGTTTCTTGATCTATGGTGATTAGGGCTAGAGCTCTTTGATCATTCAACATTTATTTACAATAGTGATTGTGTTACTGTGAAGAGAGATGAGAGAGAGAGAGTAATCAATCATGAGAGTGTAATCATGTTTAGAGAGAGAGAGAGTTATGTGAACCACACATGCATGCAGTTTGGATGACTTGAGATTAACGTTGCCAAATGTTGAGGGAGTGACATATAATTTGTTTCCGTAGCTCACTTCTTTTATTTTGCTTCATTTTATTATTTGGTCCCTTTACTTTTTGTTTCTTTCAATTAATGCCCGTGTATATCCACGGACAACATCACTTTTCCACGAGCCTTCTAGCTAGTTGATTTTGTCCATGAAACTTTATTCTTATTTGTCAATAGTTAAATTCTAATATCATAAAATGATAAAGCATGCAAATCCTGTAAAAGGGAACAAAGTTTATTATAAGACAGTAACTATGTAACACGATAAAAGAAAACAAAGTTTCTTGTAAGACGATAATTATGTAAAATAAATAGTAAGATGGATTGATTTATTATTAAAATATTATTGTTATATAATTAAAGTATATTTATTGATAAGTATGAATTCAAGTTGCAATATTGATTAATTTTTTTTTCTATTTATATCAATTATTTGATTATTGGCAAAAAAAGATTATATAAAAAATATACGGCTCCCTCAATTCCATAATTGTTGTCTTCGTTACAGTACAGAGAGTTTAAAAAGTTGTATTTTGACAAACTTTATTAACATTTTAGGAGTATTGTGCTATTTTTAAGTAATAGATAAATTATAAAATATGTTATGTGTGTTTGGTGAGAGCAATAATTTTTAAATTAAAATAACTTTTGAGTTTTTAATTGATGTAAAAATTAATTTTTTGAACTAAGATATTTATTGTGGAACGAAAGAAACGGAAAGTAACACAATTATGAATAAGGCAGTAATAAAAATCCCGTATGATATTTGTCATGAACCAAACTATTACAAGTTTGAAAATTAAATTAGAGTACTTTATTATGTAACTCGAATCATTTCACCTATTTGCTTGCTTAATGACAACTTTCCACCAAAAAAAATGGCACTTTCATTCATATATAAAGTAAATTCATTATTTTAGAGTTAATAGTACATGATGTCATGATTTAGGCTTAATTTCTATGCGTAGTTATTATAGTTGTCAAAATAGACTACACGTACGTGAGTCAACCATATCATTTTACCAAATATATCTAAAATTTATCCTACTAATATTTAACTCATATATTACCTGCACTGTTATTAGGGGTAGGCAACAGATTTTTAAAACCGCAAAAACCGATCGAGTCGCACCGTATTGCATCGCACTTAGTATTTTTTCATCTAAACCGCGGTTAATTTTATTGGAGAAAATCGCACCGCTTAAATGGTGCAATTTCGATTTTTATCTAAAATTATACCGCACCGCATTCTATTATTTAAATTATAAACATATTTAATTTTCTATATATATATATATATATATATATATATATATATATATATATATATATATATATATATACTCCCTCCGTCCCGTTTCAATGTTTACGTTTGCTTTTTGCACGTTGATTAAGAAGTATAATATTTTAATAGATAATGGGTGGAAAAATATAATATTTAATGTAAAGTAGGTAGGTGTATTAGTGTTGAATGATATATTAATTGTTTTAGGTGGGTCCCATATTTCAAAAAGGAAAACATAAACATTGAAATGAGACGCGCAAAATAGAAATATAAACATTGAACGGGACGGAGGAAGTATATAAATATGTATTATTGAAGAGGTAAAAAGATATACACTAATTTGGATTGAGAAATAATTTTGATAAAAGTTTGCTTTATGTCACAAAGATTACATTATTTGAGTTGGTTATGGAGTTCAAATGATGATTTCATATATTTAATATCGCATTATCTAATTTAATCATTGTTACAATATTTTATTTCTAAGGGTGAATAACACTTTAAATTAAGCATGTACACATATTTATATTTTTATTCATCCATATATATTGTATTGTTATGTAATATGTTAATTTTTAACCGTCAAACCGCAAAACCGTTTAAAATCGCCTAAAACCGCATTATAAAATTTACTCGATAAACCGCAATATAAATTTAATTGTTAAATCGAACCGCATATAACAATGCAATTTAGATTTTGTAGAAATAACCGCGAAATCGCACCGTGCACACCCCTAACTGTTATACTCAGTATATAATCTGCCCGCTAATAATATACCGCATTTTATTATCTAAAAAAATAATTGATTTTTATAAAGTTCGATGTTAGTCAATTAATTCAATAATATATTCTTATAAATCTTTTTTTTATAAAAATATTCCCCCTCTATCTATCCCGACAAGTTTTTGATATATTCCTTTATAACTTACTACAAAGAAAATATGAAAAGTCTATTTGAACGAAAAGAGTATAAAACTTGTATATTAACATCAAAACGAGTTTTAGAGTGAACAGATTAATCATACCGCCTACAGAAACTCGCCCTAGAAATGAATCGACCACAAAGGCTCATTCCATTTCGAATACTTTATGTTATTTTGATGTAACATTTCTTATTTCATTATTGGAGGAATGACACTCATGTGAGAGAGAAAAGTATAACTTAATCTTGTCAATAATTAAATTTTATTTATTACGTGTCAATCATACCATTGATGATATAGAAGATAATGATGCACGAAAATAAAATAAAGGAGCAAATGTGGGCTCGTCCCACCCAACCCATAAAAATCTAGTAAAACATCCAAAATGTCTTGCGGAAGTTCCAAAATCAGAGAAAAGGGAAGGGGGGAAATGAAATAACCCAATAAGTATAAGGACGTGATTGCAAAAATAATTCAAATTTTGTCTTTTGAATTGTCGGCTGGAGGATTTTGTCACAGGAGGAGCCCACGCATTTAGGTAAATTGATGGTGGATTAGTCACATTGGACACACGCGTCACACTGTAGTTACTAATCATGCTTTAATTGTGAGACGCGGCGATTTCTCATTGGCTCAGCTTTCCTTTCGTGGTCCCACCATAATCATCCATTTATTCTAGGACACGTGTACCGTCATTTTGGGGTCGGACAATTAGGTTGCTAAATGCCCACGTCTCATATAATAATCAACATTATCATTTATCACTACCCATTATTAATTTAAATATCTAAATAAATTTATAAAATAAACCAAAGCAAATGCTACTTTTCACTTTTTACCTATTTGATTTAACGAATTTGACCGATTAAATCCCCTTTATTTCGAAAAGGTAAAGAAAAGAAAAAGATGAGATATGATTATGATATGTAGAAATCGAGTATTATTTATTGAGTTAGTCTCTTGTGAGACGGGTTATTGGTGAGACGGATGTGAGACGGGTCAACCCGTCACTAAAGTATGCTTATTTGTGGTTAAAGTGTGCTTATTTGTGGTTAAAGTATGTCGATAATAAATCAAATTATAACACACTAACATCATACTTTAATACATAATCCAACATATTTTAAAAAACATATATTAACAACCATTAAACATACTTTATTTAAATAATCGACATACTTTAACACGTCTCACAAACCGTCTCATGAAAGTAGCGTCTCACAAGAGACTTTGTCTTATTTATTTATTGGAATGAAAAAAAAATATTCATGTGAAATTGTTTTATGAAAAGATTTTTGTGAGAAAAGATAAAAGGAGGAGGGAACGAAAAGATTTTTGTGAGGAGAGCCACAATTAGGGGTGTGCAAACTTTGGACAAAACAGAATAAATCGGCCAAACCGAACCGAATTAAACAATTTGGTTCGTTTTTTGGTTTACGGTTCGGTTTGCGGTTTTTAAAATAAAAAACTTCGGTGTTCGGTTTTAAAATTTGAAAGTTCGGTTAACCGAAAATCGAACCGAACTTTTTATTATAATATATATATATATATATATATATATATATAAATATTAATTAACAATAATTAATTTTATTTTTTTTATCTTAAATAAAGTATTATTTAATTTTTAATATCAAAATTTACTTCAAACTTAAATAATTTCATTTATTCTACATGTTTTTTTAGATCTTATACACTTTTATTATAAAAAATAAAATTAATATACATTTCCTATATATATATATATATATATATATATATATATATATATATATATATATATATATATATATATATATATATATATATATATATATATATATATAATATTATTATTATTATAGTGTACATATATTAAAGATATTACTTTTAAGTGATGAAAATGTAATAAAATAATATAAAAAAATTAATTATAAAAAAATAAAAAAAATAAAAATTCGGTTTTCGGTTAACCAAAATAACCGACCGAAATAATCGGTTCGGTTTGCATCGGTTTTGAAACATTTCGGTTTGGTTTTGGTTTTCTAAAATATTTCGGTTCGGTTTTCGGTTTTGGAAATTCGGTCAGTTCGGTTAACCGAACCGACCGATGCACACCCCTAGCCACAATTAGGGATATATTTTTTCATTTTGATAAGTCTCAAAATAAAATACTCCCTTCGTCCCACAAAAGTTTGCATGTCTCTTCCGGTACGGAGATTAAGAAAAATGATAACTTTTAAGGGTATTATGATATTTCATGGTAATAATAAATAAATGATAAAGTATGTTAGATGTGTTAAGTAAGAGTGATTTTTTTTTGTAAATAAAGTGTATGTGGGAGGATGATTGTATTTGACCTTTTACTTTTTTAGGAATGTGGAAACTTTTATGAGACAACCAAAATAGAAAGTGTGTCATCTGAAATGGGACGGAGGGAGTATACATTTTCTTTTTTGTTGATGGAACGCACACAAAACAGTTATTATATCATTAGGCCACATATTACACTAATACAACTACCCACTAAACACTAAAATATTATTTCTCTCACTTCACTACATATTAAAATATTATGCTCATTAATCTTGATGCAAAAAGCAAATGTATACATTGTTCTGGGACGGGGAGAGTAATAATATTAAAAAAAATGATATTCGAATTAATAAAAAGTGATAATAATACAACAAATTATTTTATGGATAATTTTGATTCCTCCGTCTCAACTTCAATTTTACACTTTTTGTTTTGGTCGTTCCAAATTATTCTTCACATGTTAGCGGGAATATTAGTTAGTTGGTTTTTCCATTTATGAAAGTGTACACTTCCATAAAAGGAAAAGTCAATTAACTAATATCCCTCTAATATATTTTAATTTCAAAATTGTCATCACTTATTTAACATAAATAACATATTTATCATTTATTTATTATCCAAAAATATCACACTACCCCTAAAAATAAGTAAAAAAGTCTATATCATGTGAAGATGAACTTGGAACGGGGAGAGTAGTATACTCCACATATAATGTGATAATGTTTTAAATAAAAATGATAATATCTTTAATAAAAAAATAATATTTTTATAAAAATAGTGAAACGATACAAGTATCTTCTCATATAATATAAGATCATCAAATTAGTTGACTAGTCAATGTTAGAGCTTTAATATTTACTCATTTGAATTTAAGCAAAATATAAAGATAAATAGATAATGTTCACTTGAACGCTTGTGATCATTTCATTTTTCTTCTTAAAATTTATTAGTCAAATAATTTAATTATATTTATGTGTGTAAATATATCAAGTCCTCAGTCAATTAAAAGCGAGTGAAGTACGTGTGAAGTACTTTTGATGAATTTTGTAGCCTCATATAATAAGCCTTCTTACTACAAAAATGTGCTCCGATAGTGACGGAATTTTGTGACGGAAATATTTTCATTACTATTGTGATGGTTATTGTATCGGAAATTCAAATTTGTGACGGAAATAGTAACGAAAATTTTGTGACGGATTTTTCCGTCACTATAATGATGGAAATGGTGACGAAAATTTTTGTGACGAATTTAGTGACGGAAATAGTAACAGATATTTTTATGACGGAGCTTTTCCCTCACTATAATGACGGAAATAGTGAAGGAATTTTTGTGATGAATTTAGTGACTGAAATAGTGACGGATATTTCTGTGACGGATCTTTTCCCTCACTATAGTGACGAAAATAGTGACGGAGCCTTTCCCTCAATATAGTAATGGAATTTTTTGTGATGGATTTAGTGACGGAAATAGTGACGGATATTTTTGTAAAAAATAATTAAATTAATAAGAAACTTTAATATAATAAGTTATGATCAAGTAACACCATATGCCACATGGTTGCTTGACTAGTCATAAGGCTCTCACACTATGACCGATTTGGTGTTCGAATCTCGAGAGGTGGCAAAATTAATTTTTTTTTATTTTTTAAAAATTTCTGACAGATTTAGTGAGGGAAATTTCCGTCACTATAACATTCCCTCACTAATTCCGTCACTATTGTATCCGTCACTACTGTAATCCGTCACTGTTTCCGTCACAAAGTATTTTCGTCACTAAAACCGTCACTATTGTGACGGATCCGTCACAAAGTATTTTTGTCACTAAAACCGTCACTATTGTGACGGATCCGTCACAATAATTTATTAACTAGTGTAATAGTGATAGAGCCATTTCCGTCATTAAATTCGTCACTATCCCTCACTATCTCTCACTAAATCTGTCACTAACGGATGAATTTTTTTAGTGAATTAAAACATTATTTGAAAAGATGTCTTTCTCATCACTTGATTTTAATCTTGGAAGTGAGGAGAATATTATTTTTGTTGATGTAATGGAAGTGTAATTGTGTGTATGTGGAACGTGACATGTGTCCACTTAAATATTTTTGGTAAATAAAATTGTTATGTAGTGATAGAGGTGGTTGGCAATTTATTGGAAAATGAATTGTGAAAATGATGTGTATAGTGAAATAAATTGTATTAAAATAAATCGAGTGATGCATGTACAAAACTTTTCATAATTTTATGTCATTTTAATTATAAGTTATTCAAATTCGAAAACGCGTTTAATTTAAGAGAAATGTTTTATTTGTTAGACTCGGTGTGTTTTCGTAACTTAATTAGGTTAAATAAAATATATGAATACAATATTAATTATTCATCCCTTTTGTTCTTTAATCTTACTCTGAATCTCATCTTTTTTGGAAAGACTTGAGCACTTTCCTCTCATTTAATTAGATTTTAGTGTGTATAATTTTTTTTTTTTAACTTGTAGCTTATGAAACTGTCTCAAGTGCATAGTAAATTATTATTAATATTTAATTAAAATGATAAACTAATATTTGTCAAAACACATTACTATATAATAGTGTAATAATTTATCTTTTAAAGAATAAAAATATATGATTTGATTCAACCATATTCTTACCATCATCCCATATAATAATTAGCCATTTAATTTTATTTTTTTATTTTCTGAAAGGCTTCACTAAATTTAACAGTGCAGTAGCATGTGTATATTATTGGGGTGATTTTGAGAAGCAAGAGTGTATCGGGTGCTCCAATGCATTTTAGGGTTGATAGGTTAAAAACAGAGTAGAGTGAATAGTTATTTAATTTAATTTTTAATTATTTTATATACTTTAATAGTGAAAATAAGATTAAAATTTAATTTAACAATTACAATGGTAAGATGCACGGTGGCTCTAGGTGAGAAGAAAAACAGTTGAAAATAGTAAAAAATAATAAAGGATAAAGGTGAATATACATCTAAGATAAATTAAATACTATAAGAAATGGTAAAAATTATCTACGGCAAAAGCTCGCTCCCGGGATACACCATGCTACATGGAACATAACCCTTCCCCTTTATATTCTATTTTAAACCTATGTATTTTTAGGGATTTAAATTGCAAAGGGGCATAATGTCCCTGGGGCACAATTAGAGTTGTTAATAAGCCCGTAAACAGTGGGTCCGACCCGATTAACCCAAAAAGAATATGGGTTAGGGCCAAGAAATTTGGGCCCGTTTAACATTCGGACTTTTTGGTCCGAACCGATTAACCCGTGGGCTAATAGGGCTGGCCCCTGGGGTTGGAAATTATTATTATTATGTTTAATTAATTTTAACACACATAATCTATACATCGACCACCCAATATCACCTTACTCTCAACCCATCGTTGTACAAACTCTCACCATCTTTTAATTTTCATATATTTTTCATCTTTTTTCTCGCTCTAACCCACAATTTTCTCTAATAAATAAAATAATACTTAAATAAATATATTAAGATTAATTTAAATATCACAAATTCTTTTAATTTATATCTTTTAACAATATTTTGCATGTATTAATCTTAATTCTCTCAAAATTTAAATAATGTATTTGTTAATTTTGAATTTGTTATATTATTTATAACAAATTATAATTTATAATTTTTTAAAATATTTTTTATCGTACAACCCGCGAGCCCGACCCGTTTAACCCGTAGCCCGTTAGGGTTAGGCTTAGATTCACCTTTTCGTAGTCCGTTTAAACATATCCGATTTAATCCGAAGCCCGATTAACCCAAAGCTCATTAGGATCGGTCCTAATGAGTTAGGGTTGACCCGTTTAACATCTCTAGGCATAATAGCCTCACTCATTATCTACTGCTAAATCATTGCAATACAACAATTTTTGTAATAGAAGTTTAAGGAGGTTTAGCAATTACCCTTTTTTAAGTTTATGTTTTTATGAAGGAGGTTTAGCAATGACCTTTTTTATGTTTATGTTTTTACTTGTAAATTTTGGGCAAGTCTCTTGCCTTTTTAATGAATTTTTTACTTATATATATATAAAAATCATTGCAATATAACTTCATATATAGGCGGTAGGGCCAATAATTCAGTTCTGCAAAGCTCATAAATTAACCTTGGTAGTGAGACTTTCTAGTTTCATTTTCTTAATACGTTAAATTAGAATGTACTAGTAATACACTTCTAGCGGGGAAAAATATTATGTATATATTATTGTATAAATATTTATAATAATAATATATACATGGAATAAAAAAGTTTCATATGAGATGTTAATTATGTGTAACGAATTAAAGTGATATTGTTAAATGGATAAAGTATGTTTATTAATAGTATATATATATATATATATATATATATATATATATATATATATATATATATATATATATATATATATATACTAGTAATACACCCTAGATGCGCGGAAAAATATTATGTATATATTATTGTATAAATATTTATAATAATAATATATACATGGAATAAAAAAGTTTCATATCAGACGTTAATTATGTGTAACGAATTAAAGTGATATTGTTAAATGGATAAAGTATGTTTATTAATAGTATATATATATATATATATATATATATATATATATATATATATATATAATTATAACGAATCATTATTATTATTAATACTATTAATTTACAAGTGCTTGCCAAAAATATTTTTTTTGAAATTGTGAGGTGACGGCGCCACGTTGCTCCTTGAAAAATTTTGTGTATGTGGCACCGCACCCTCACGGTTAATCCCACAATTAATGTTTATTAAATTTAAAATAATTAATATTTTGTAATCCTACCATTAATACATCTTAATTTAAATATTTAATAACCCTACCATTAATACATAATAATATTATTTTAAGTTTATATAAGTAAATTTAATTTAATACTTTAAATATTTTTGATCTAATCCATAAATTTGGTGTGAATTTTAAATTATTTATTTCCATATTTAGCATATAAATTTTAATTAAAGCATAGTATTATAAAGTTTTGGTGCCAAAAATATTTTTTTTAAAATTATGAGGTGGCGGCGCCACGTTGCTCATTGAAAAATTTTGTGTATGTGGCACCCTCGCGTTAATCCCACAATTAATGTTTATTAAATTTAAAATAATTAATATTTTGTAATCCTACCATTAATACATCTTAATTTAAATATTTAATAATCCTACCATTAATACATAATAATATTATTTTAAGTTTATATAAGTAAATTTAATTTAATACTTTAAATATTTTTAATTTAATCCATAAATTTGGTGTGAATTTTAAATTATTTATTTCCAATGAATTTTAAATTATTTATTTTCATATTTAGCATATAAATTTTAATTAAAGCATAGTATTATAAAGTTTTGGTAAATTTATAGTATTATGTAATAATATTATTTAAGTAATTTTCTTAATATTATTTTAAGTAATTTTCTTATAAAAATTTATGTAAGTAATTTAATTTAAGATTTAATCTGTAATTTTGGTGTGGATTTTAAATTATTTATTTCTATTGGATTTTAAATTATTTATTTTAATATTTAGCATAAAATTTTTAATTAAGGCATAGTACAATCGATTAGTTATAAAGTTTTGGTAATTTTATGAAGAAATAAAAAACTTTTGTTTTGTTTGATTATTTTAGTTAAGTTTTAATAATATTAGGAAAGATGAAGTATATTATTAAAATTTAATATTTTAAAGTAATTTTGGTGTTGATTTTAAATTATTTATACAAGTGCTTGCCAAAAATATTTTATTAAAAATTGTGAGGTGGCGGCGCCACGTTGCTCCTTGAAAAATTTTGTGTATGTGTCACGTTAATCCCACAATTAATGTTTATTAAATTTAAAATAATTAATATTTTGTAATCCTACCATTAATACATCTTAATTTAAATATTTAATAATCCTACCATTAATACATACGGCACATTGTTTTTTATATAATTTTATGGAGTATATTTTAAAGCTTAGGATAGAAAAATTAATTTAGGTCCCAAATTTGATAATTTACCATAATTAAAATGTATTGATAATACTATATATAGATAATATATTTTAAGGAAAGATTCGATTAAAATTATTTTTGGTATGCAATCACCAATATTTTGGCAAAGGATATAATAATATAATAAAAGGGTTGTTTCAAAACTTAGAATATGAGAGATTACATACATTCAAATTTAACAGAATAATGATGAAGAGAACTTTATTAGGATTTGAACTTTCAATATAAGACGCCACCAGTTCAAAGGTTAAGTTTTCATCTACCAAATGGGCAAAGTATTGTTTTTGAGGATGATGATATCATTGAGGAAGTGCTGGATAAGGCTGAATTACAGCGCTCGATGTTCCTTGCTTGGTTTGAATGTAATAAGAAATATGAAGAGGCTCTAACATTGACATATGCTGAGCTACCAACAAAATTTGTATGGCATCAGAAAGAACGAGAGTGGACACCAAGGAAGAGGGGCACCTCACTAGGAAGGTTGTATAACATTTCACCAAAGTTAGGAGAGCTATACCACTTAAAGATTTTGTTGAACCATAGTCGCGGTCCTTTCTGTCACGACGACATCAAAACAGTGAAGGGACTTGTGAAAAATAGGGGACTATTGGAGGATGACAAAGAGTACATCGATGCAATAAAGGAAGGTAGTTTTTGGGAAACACCGGATTACTTGAGAAAGTTATTTGTCGTTCTTTTGGTCTCAGGTAGCATAGATTCTCCTAAACGAGTTTGGGATTCGACTTGGCAACTTTTATCGGAAGATATTTCTCACAGACAACAAATGATCCTAAATGTACAAGGTACGCGATAATTTCAATTATATTATTATTATTATTATTAACATTTTTATTAAAGGGAAAATATTAATTTGGCATGTGAATGAATATACCAATAGTCGATAAATGAAAAGACACTATCATTTTATAATTAACTTATATTATAATTCAAATATATAATTAATAAGCAATTGAATATTGTTAGAAATATAACTAATATTTATTATTTTAATGAGTTTTGTAGACATATAGAAAAGAAAATAAGAATTTTAGTCTCATAATTTTATAAAAATAAATATTGACCCTATAACTTATTACATTTTTCATATTGTCATTTAATATTAATTTTATTCCTATAAGTTTTAAATCTTTTTTTCATTTAATCCTTGAGCAAAATAATATGTGCAAATCTAATACAAATTTAGCAGTGTAAATTTGATCCTATAACTTATTACATTTTTCATATTATCATTTAGTATTAATTTTATTTATATAACTTTTAACTTGAGAAAATTAATTATTGCATAACTTACACGCAACTTTGGCTGTAAATTTTATAAAAATAAAGACAAATAACAAAAACTGAAAATTATTTTATGATATAATAACTTGGCTAATTTTATTTCTATAACTTTTAACTTGAGCAAATTAATTATTGCATAACTTACACACATCTTTGGCTGTAAATTTTATAAAAATAAAGACAAATGATAAAAACGAAAAAATTATTTTATGATATAATAACTTGGCTATAATATTTTATGAAAACTAAAATAATACATTGATGTTCGATAGTTAAACATATAGCATATATATTAAAAAAAACATAAGAGCCATATTTGAATCATAATCTCCAGCAACTTCATAAGTTAAAATGCAGACCAATCAGTTTGACAAAAAAATATCAATTGCTTAAAGTGCATAGAAAATATTATTCACATTCTTTAACATAATTTATTTTTTCCCTTCTTCGAAGATTTCCATATCTCAGAGGATCAATTGAAGAATTACACCTTGATTGAGTTAGAAAAACTATTGCTGAAACATGGCAATAATATTAAAAGATTTAGCTGTATGCCATTTTCAGATTTCAATGCTGCGGCAGATGGACGAAATAAGCTCATTTTAGAAGAGACATGTTATGATAGAGCAAAGATGAATCAAACCTATAACAGATTGTATGGATCTTTAACGGATGAGCAACGTACCGTGTATGAAACTGTGATGAGAGCAGTTACCAGTAATAACGGAGGAATGTTCTTTCTTTATGGATTTGGAGGAACAAGGAAAACTTTTATTTGGAACACGCTATCTGCTGCTTTGAGAAAAGATGGTTGCATCGTCATTAATATAGCATCGAGTGGAATAGCAGTGCTTCTTCTTCCAGGAGGACGAACCGCCCACTCCAGATTTTTAATACATTTGAAGGTGAATGAAAACTCCACGTACAATATTAAGCCCGGAACTGAATTGTGCACATTGCTTCAAAAAAGTAGTCTCATTATATAGGATGAAGCACCAATGGTAAAGAGGTATTGTTTTGAGGCTCTTAATAGGAGTTTGAGAGACATTATGAGGTTGATTAACCCTATTCTAGAAGAAAAACCATTTGGAGGGAAAACAATGGTTTATGGTAGAGATTTTAGACAAATTTCGCCTGTGGTTATAAAAGGCACCCGCGAGGATATAAGATCAGCAACAATCAACTCTTCGAGCGTATGGGATGACTGTACAGTGCTTACACTCACAAAAAATATGAGGCTACATTGTGAAAGAAATGATCTTGAAAATAATGAACATGATATTGCTGAGTTCTCTGATTGGATATTGAAAGTTGGTAATGGTGATGTTGGGGAAGGTAATGATGGAGAGTACACAATTGAGATCCCTTCGGACCTACTAATATTGAACGACGAGAACCCAATGGATGCTATTGTGAACAGTATATATCCATCATTGTTGGAAAATTGCAATATACCAGGATATTTTGAGGATAAGGTAATTCTAACTCCTACACATAGAATGGTAGAGACTGTCAATGACCACATGCTAAATATATTTCCTGGGGAAGCAAGAGAATATCTTAGTTCAGATAAAATCTGTCCAAACGATAGATCACCCAACACTAATTAATATTCGGAAGATTTTTTGAATTCTATTAAGTGTTCTGGACTCCCTAATCATGTTTTGGTACTTAAGGTAGGAGTTCCATTAATGCTTCTCAGAAATATTGATCCAGCTTCAGTATTATGCAATGGAACTAGATTGATAGTAACTAAATTGGGGATTCATGTTATTGAAGCGAAGATACTAGGTGGTAAAAATAAAGACAGCTTAGTTTTAATTCCTAGAATGATTTTGAGTCCAACGGACAACACACTATCAGTTATGTTTCAAAGGAGACAGTTTCCAGTGTTGGTATTTTTGCGATGACTATAAACAAGAGTCAGGGACAACCATTATCGAGTGTTGGGGTTTTCCTAACGAAACATGTTTTTACACATGGTCAATTATATGTTGCGCTATCCAGGGTTAAGAGTAGGGTAGGTCTAAAAATACTTTGTCTTGATGAAGAAGGAAAAACAAGCAACAACACAGTTAATGTTGTGTTTGGTGAGATTTTTAGAAATTTACAGTAATTAATGTTACAGATAATATAAATATGATTATATTTAACTTTTTATTTATTTCAATTCAATTACACAATATACCATTTAAAGGTAAATATCAGAATTACACTAAGTAAAGATAAATATATATAAACAAGAAAAACAAAAAGAAAATAACATTACATCAAAACACATCGAAATTAATATAGCAAAGTAAAGATCATTTAAAAAAACCATATTATAAAAAAAAAAAATAACCTGTGTAATACATAGAGAAACATACTAGTATTATATTAAAGTATGATTTTATGTTGTTAAGGGTTTTATTTAAAATATTATTAATAATTTAATAAGTTGTTATATTTAAATTTTATTATTATTTTTTAATTTTTTCACGATAGTGTGTTTACATTAATATTAATATAATTATACAGAACTATTACTATGACAACTAAAAAAAATAAAATATCATGTGAGACGCTACTAATGTGAGACATTTATTAAATATGTTAAAGTATGCTTAATGGTTTAAAAATATGTTTTCTAAAGTATAATGGATAATTAATTAATGTATATTTTAGATGAGTTGATATTGAGTGTACCCATATGAGTATAACTTTTTATTCTATTTAATAACATATAATATAAATATATACATATTGTTTAATAAAATATAAATACCAATTTATGAGAATATAAAAAATGTATTTTACTAGTATTTATTGGATAAAATTATATGTATAATAAAATATAAATACCAATTTATGAGAGTATGAAAAAGGTATTTATATACTAGTATTTATTGGATAAAATTATTTATATATATTCATAAGAAGAGGATTTAAAGTAAAGGGAGAAAATTATTTTATGATTGACTTTTAAAAAATTACATTTAAATATGAATAACTATATGTAAATATTATTTATGATAGTTAAAGTTAAAACCTTCCTAATATAGACTAATATATAAATTTAATTCTTTTATAATTAAAATTCATAAAAACTAAAAAAAAATATAAAAAGTCTTGGGGGTGAATTGTGCACATGTGTAATTTTATAATGCTTTTTTTTATTTTATTAGTTTTTATGAACTTTAATTATAAAGAACATAAATACCATTTACATACATTTATTCATATAAAAATTCAATTTTTTAAAAGTTAATCATAAATTAATCTTCTCCCTTTACGTTAAATCTTCTCATTATGAATATATATAAATAACTTTATGAATATGTAAGACTAGTATTATGCCCGTTCATCGCACGAGAAAAATATTCAATTAAATTAATTTAAATTTTTTTAAAAAAATTGCATAAGTCAAAGAATATATATATATATATATATATATATATATATATATATATATATATATATATATATATATATATATATATATATATATATATATATATTGTTTAATAAATATAAATGCTAATTTATGAGAGTGTGAAAAAGGTATTTATATAGTATTTACAAATATATACTAATATATAAATTGAATTATTTTATGATTAAAATTCATGAAAATTAGTAAAATATTAAAAGACTTGGGAGTGAATTGTGGCCACGTGTAATTTTATATAAAGAATTAAATTTATATATTAGAAGGTTTTAACTTTAATTATCATAAATACCATTTACATACATTTATTCATATATAAATACAATTTTTTTAAAAGTCAATCATAAATTAATATTCTCCCTTCACTTTAAATCACCTTGTTATGAATATATATATATAAATAACTTTATGAATATGTAATACTAGCATTATGCCCAATTCATTGCATGAGAAAAATATTGTATTAAATTAAATTAATTTTTTTATAAAAATTTTGCATAAGTCATAGAAAATATAAAATAAAATATAAATATATACATATTGTTTAGTAAAATATTAATACTAATTTATGAGAAAGTGATAAATGTATTTTTATAGTATCTATTAGATAAAGTTAATTAAATATTATATTATAATATATATATAAAAGTAGAATAAATCTAATTCTGACCATCTATTTCTAAAACAAATATCAGCCACTCATTAAAATAATTAAATAATCATAATTATGAAATTTTCAAATTAGAAAATAATTTAGTAAAATTCTCACTATCTATTTGTTTGATTCTCAGTCACCTATTTAAATAATTAAATAATTATAATTATGACATTTACAAATTAGGAAATAATTTAGTAAAATTCTGACTATCTATTTCTCAAACAAATTTCAGTCACCCATTAAAATAATTAAATAATTATAATTATGAATAAATCTTAGCCACCTATTAAAATAATTAAATAATTATAATTATAACCTTTTATCTATTTCTAAAACAAATCTCAGCCACTCATTAAAATAATTAAATAATCATAATTATGACATTTTCAAATTAGGAAATAAGTAATTTAGTAAAATTCACTATCTATTTGTTTGAATCTCAGTCACCCATCAAAATAATTAAATAATTATAATTATGAACAAATCTCAGCCACTCATTAAAATAATTAAATAATTATAATTATGATCAACCGCTCATTAAAATAATTAAATAATTATAATTAGGAAATTTTCAAATTAGGAAATAATTTAGTAAAATTCTGACTATTTATTTCTCATACAAATCTCAGTCACACATTTAAATAATTATAATTATGAACAAATTTCAGCCACCCATTAAAATAATTATATAAGTATAATTATGACCTTTTAAATTAGGAAATAAGATCATATTATAGGAATGGAAAGACCCAAGCCCGAAAAATTAGGTCAAATCATCTATTGACCAATCAAATTGCGAGTTATATATGGGGCTTCCTCGCCCTTCACCTATATAAGGAACCCTCCATCATTCATTCTAGACACACCGAGAGCTATTTTCTACGAAGATCAAATACTTCAGAGTTGTCTAAATAGTTCTTCAAATTCTTCAACGAGAATTAACTTAAGAACGGAATACACCTGAGATTTAGGTTCTAAACCGCCCGCATTAAGAGACGTTCTACAGTCAAGTTTTTCAGTGAACGACCTATAATTTGGGATTCAGGTGCTAAACTACCCAGATTTAAGCCTACTTAAGTCAAAGTTCTTCCAAAAACGACCTATAATATGGGATTCTGGTGCTAAACCGCCTGGATTTAAGCATTTTTAAGTCGAGCACCCATTAAAATAATTAATAACTATAATTAAGACCTTTTCAAATTAGGAAATAAGATATTATTTATTTAAAAATTCATAATATTAAATATAAATTCAATCCTAACCATCTATTTTTCAAACAAATCTCAACCAACAATAAATCCAATCCTGGCCATCTATTTTTTCAAACAAATCTCAACCACCCATTGAAATAATTAAATTAAATAATTATAATTATAATCTTTTCAAATTAGAAAATAATTAAATAATTATAAAAAATCCAATCCTAACCATCTAAATCTATTTCTCGAATAAATCTCACCCACCCATTTAAATAATTATAATTATAATTTTTTCAAATTAGGAAATAAGACATATTTAATAAAAAATTAATAATATTAAATATAAATCCAATCCTAACTATCTATTTTTCAAACAAATCTCAACCACCCATTAAAATAATTAAATAATTGTAATTATAACATTTTCAAATTAAGAAATAATTTTAGTGTTTCCAAAGGGTTTAGGGTTTTATGGTGTATGACATAATGTTTTCAGTCAGCCACTGATGCGCGTTTTTTTTTGCACGCAAAATTAATCCCCAAGTATTAAGGATATCAATTGCAGCTTAAACAAGCGACCAAGTGAATATCGAACCCAAAGGACGGCGTATTATCAATTTAATTATTCTCTAAATTAATTAAGACAAGTGATAATAAAGTTTGAGGTATGGAATTATTAATCTACTAAGCAAGTAATTAAAATAATAAATAATATAAAATATCACTCGAAGAATACGAAAGTGGATCAAGTAGGAGAATAGGTAGCTCTAGGGTAATTCAGTTTTACTACTTAATTTCCCTTTAATGCGTTGATGTCCGACTCTACCTTGTGGAATATGGACGCATCATTAAGCCATGCATATTTACTCTATAGACACAAGCAAACATGCGTATAACACGTGTGAATAACCTCGGAGCAAGAGATATAATTCCACCCCCCTTTCTAGGTACTATCAGTATCAATTATTTCCCCCTAGGATGGTACTCTAACCCGATATGATCTCCCTTTATAGGTACTATGAAGTTATCCTCTTTATCCTACTTAATAATCCGAATTCAATTCAATTAATAAGTATTCATATATGATAGTTCTAATGAAGTTTCGGAGTCCCCTCACTTAGAATCATAACATGGAATCCTGTTCAGCGGTGAACGCACTCAATCTACAACCAAGATATATATTCAGACTCTATATACCAATTGAAGATGCACAAAACGACCGTGAATATGGATTAAGAAAGCACAATCATATATAAAATAATCCACAAGTAGTGTTGTACGGAGTTTACACATAGAAGATCAATTAATTCACAAAACCATCAAAACTCCTAGATCTACCAAAAAGGCTCTAGCCCATGGTGTTGTAGGAAACACACATGGGGGTTGGATAGATCTTACCCGGATGTCCGAAAAATACAAGATAAATTAGGAAAGAATAAACCCTAGATATGGCGTCTTCATGTCCTTCTCCGTCTTGAATTCTTTTCTTGGTTCACCTCTTGATTCCACAAACGAATCTTCAAAGTGATGGATAGATGAAGGAAAGGAAGTGGATGATGGATGGGGGGTGATCCCCCCTTGTGGGGTGTTGTATGGTTGTGGCCTTTCTTCACCTCTCTTGTATTGTGTTGTGTTTTTCTCTTTTGTGGCTTCCTAGACCTCCTTTTATACTTGTAATCAAGTCTCCTAGTCTTTGAATGGGCTTTTCAAGTGATCACACGCGTTTAGGCCTCGAAAATACGGATATGGTAAGTTCCCGTATGTAGGTTCGACCTCGTCAAATAGGTCGAACCACTCCCTCTTAGGTCGAACCACAGGTCGAACTGATTTGCGCAGTCTCTCCGTTTCGCGTATAAATTTCACATCCAACCTCCGAATTGAGTGATTTTTGTGCTCACGCGATCCTCTCTTCCTTGGCTTTCTCTGAATATAATGATGTTACCAAAACTCCAAGAATTGAATCTGTAACAAGCCATGGAATATAGCACATCAGTTTTGTTCGGCACAGCTCGCGCGGCATCACCACTTTGCTCATAACTTCCTCGTTCGGACTTCAATGATGGTGTTCTTTACGCCAAAATGACCCTCTCTTCAGTGGCTTTCCAATCATATATCATAAATCCAATTCAGATCTCCACATCAATACAGAATAATTACACAATTTCAACGTGCGTTTATCAGCATTCTTGCACAAATTGCACCTTTTCTCAAACTTGGCTCTTTTGATCCTTTTTTCACCTAAAACACAATAAAACACCTCAAGTGCACCTTTTTCTCACATATAATGAATATAAGACCATTGTACTAATATATGACAAGAATATCAATCAAAAAGGTGTTAAATTGGACACAAAAACACGCTTATTTTCACTCTCATCAATCCCCCAAACTTACCCGTTGCTCGTCCCGAGGCAACAAAATAAAAATAAAGAGAGAGAGAGTAAGAAAATTAGCTGGGAAATAAGGACTATGACAAATACCCCTCTTCAAAATACAATTGTCCTCAACTTAGGTCATGCAACTCTTATTACATGTAATAATCAATTCGTAGCATACAAGTTAAGACAATCACCACCAATTCAAATGCTCCATTGACATGTTCTCACGGCAAGTATATATCACTCGCACTCAAGTGTAAAAGATGTACATTTATGGGATAAGGTGTTTACGCTCAGATTCAATTCAAATGCATGCGTAACCATAAGCTTGCCAAACGTCTCAAACTCTCCACCACTAAAAGTATGACTCGACAATGGGATCAAAAGGGACTTTTCTTTTGGATGTAATGTTGGCTCTTTGATAAGGGTAGGAACCATATGGATAAAGTGACTCAATTAGTAGAGAATTAAAATCGGAGATCTTATGTACTGCAGATTTTTACACTTCAAGGCTATCCAGCTTCATACTCTTCTAATTTTGTTTTCTCTCATTTCCTTCAAGCTCAACATACTTTTTCTTGTCTCAAGCACATCTTTTTTCTCTCGAGGTACCAGTTTCGGACACTACCTCACGCATCCTCCATAGGGTACTAGATTTAAGCACTACCCTAGGGTTTTTGATTCCATGGAGTACTAGATTTAAGCACTACTCCATGCTTCTCCTTAGATGCATTATCATAATCCATCACTATTAATTTCAACACCAATTTCATTCCTTCCAAAATTGTTATCAAGCACCATTAACACACTTTGACAGCATTTAATTCTCCACTAAATATAGGAATTTAGGGCTCAAATAGGATATCAAAGTGGTTATCTTCGTAGGTTGCCAAAGAAATAAGGCTTTTAGACTCAACGGGGCAAACTACGGATATATAATTATTTGGTAGGAAATTATTTGGCTAAGTGACTCATAAATTCAAGGATGGCCTAAAATCATCTCCCATCATCTAACACACATGTAGTTTCAAGTAAGACAAGAGGCAAGTTCTAGAATACACACACAAGAATGATACTCACCAGAAAAGAAAGTATCATGTGATTATGTACATGATCAACGAGTCTCAAAATCTCACATGGGTTTTTAACAAGTAACAGAGCACTTTTCATGGTAGGTAATATCCCACAAGTACACATAGAACTTCATACCACAATATAACTCAAGTACACTTCCTTCTTCAATTTCAAGAGCATATGAATTCCAAGACAATTTAAAAATAAGCTCACATGGATCACCACCATAAACACAATCATTCCACTCCTATGAATTAAAAGCACATATAAAAATTAGAAAAAGGAAACGAGGGCACCTGATTTCTCCTTCAATGAATGCACGAGCTCCTCGAGTTAAAACCTCAATGTAGAACTCGTCTTGCCACTCTTTTACTTTTTTTTATCATCAAAGCTCAAACAAACTCATCATCACAGGATTCATCAATAATAAAATAGGAGAACTATAAGAAATAATAAATTGACTATCTAATCGACTCCACACACTAGAAACTCCACTGAACACTAGGCAAATTGCAAAAAATCGACACATAAAAACCGATTAAAGTTTCAACATACCGCAAAAAATCAACTCCCCTAGCAAACATTACAAAGAAAAGATTATATTCTTGGTGCTTCAATGAGGTAAGTACATCACACCCCCCCTAAACTTAGTAAAAACGTAAGTTGAAACTAAGTTTGCAAAGATGTAATTGCCGAATAATAAGCACCTTAAATATAAAAATTTCTTACTCACACGAAAGAAATAAAGCAATAAAACGGAAGGGCAAGCCCCCAACAGGCGCTCATGTTTAACGTCGTAGAGTCACGACGGTAGAGGACGGTCTTCTTGCATCCTCACCTTCAAATACTTTCTTTCCCTCTTCTTGTCTACACTCAACACCTCACCTTTCTTGGTCACAAAAATATGATCATTGAAATTTCCTTCCTCCCATGACTGTCTAGACTCCTCCTTGTCAACCTTCCACTTAAATTCAGAATCACCTGTCTTAGAAAAATCAAGATTAAACAAGTTAGAAACCATATCAATGCTCTTCCACGATTGAGTCTCCATGGGCATCTTCATTGCATGATCAAGAGAGAAAACCACATCTTCATTATCCATTCGCAGTCTAAGCTTCTCCGCTCTCAACCTCTTTGCTCTTTCCCACTTCTTCTCCATTGTAAGCTCAGTATTCTGCTCATGTAATGGTACTGGAGTAACATCAACATCATAGAGAGTATTCGGTGTAACATTAAGCATGTTTCGGACGGGTTCGACCTGAGTTCGACCTATGGAACAGGTCGAACCAGGTACGTAATGGTCAAACCGATCGTCTAGAAGGCTGCTCTCACTCTAAAGTTGGGGTTCGACGTGGGTTCGACCTATTCGATAGGTCGAACCACTGCCACCCAGGTCGAACCAGCCTACTGTACTCTTTCTGCCCTCTGGTTCGACCAGGGTTCGACCTGCTGGCTTGGTCAAACCGACAATGTCGTGGTCGAATCGAGCTTCAGACAAATAGGGGGTAGCGAACAGTCTGGTTTGACATTGGTTCGACCAACAGATTTAGTCGAACCCTCTTGATCCAGGTCAAATCGCTCAGCTGGCACCTCTGGATGTTGTCCAGGTGCCTGGTTTGACCTCCTCTGTTCGGTTCGACCTGATGAGTTGGTCGAACCAGGGTTGAATCGGGCTCCTTTTGCTTCAAATTTTGATTCCGGCTCCGTCGGTCCTTCGTACTGCGTTCCAGACCTTAACGTGATGGCATTATTCTCCAATATTTCTGTCAACTAATTCACATTCGCGGTCATCTGCCCATAATCAAAGTAAGCTCCTTCAACTGCTTAGATAAATCTGCACGATCAACATTCATGGTATCCTCAAGACGATCAATCCTTGCATCATTCTCAGCCATGTATCGATGGAAGGTATCTTCAACACTCTTCACTTCTTGCTACTTCATACTAGGCCCCCTTAATGTCAACTTTGTAATCTACGTCTGCTGGGACTCTAGTAGCTTGTTGATGTTAGCTAAACTAGAGACGATCTCATCATCCCTATTCGGCTTCACCACTTGATGTTCAACCTGCGCTACCTCGCCAAGTACATATGATCCTCTATCTCTCACTACAGGCCAGTCACGTGAATTCATAGAGATGTTTTCAAACAATTTTTCCGCTTCAAGTGCTGTCTTTGATAACAACGCTCCTCCTGATGATGCATCAATAAAAATACGCGACTCACAATCCAATCCATAGTAGAAGATGCTTATGTATTCAGCCTTCGGCATTCCATGCTGTGGACACCTCCTGAGCATGTCTTTAAACCTGTCCCACGCCTCATAAAATTTCTCACCCTGATTCATAACAAATCGAGTGATCTCTTGCTTCATTCTTAAGATCCTTGAGGGTGGCATGTATCTCTCCAAGAACTTCTGCTGCAGTTGGTCCCATGTATTGCAATCGGCTGGATCAAGGGTCTCATACCAAGCTTCCGCATTATTAATTAAAGAAAACTTGAATAAGGCGATCCGCCTAGCATGATCATTAGCTCCAGCTCCCTTTTGAGTGTTTGCATAACCAAGAAATCTTCAGAGATGTTGATATGGATCTTCAAAACAACCTCCAGAAAAGGGATTCTTTTCCACCATGTTAATAAGAGCGGGATGTATCTCAAAATCATCATCTTCCCCCCTTGCTCCTATCACCCCCATGTTACCAATTTCATAGTTCGTGAAAATTTCACGTATGACAACATTATTCGGATTCTGCCTTGCTCCGGCCATGTTTAGCTCAATGTGTTATCTGTTCATTTCCTTCCTTTCCTTTTCCTAGTGCACAAGTACCTCAGAAAAATTTAAGGTTAGATAGAAAATAAATAATCACAAATAAAAGAAAAAAATAATCTTAATCAAACTAGAAATAATAAACTAATAATAGCAGCCGTCCCCGGCAACGGCGCCAAGAACTTGATGCACGTTTTCTTTGCACGCAAAATTAATCCCCAAGTATTAAGGATATCAATTGCAGCTTAAGCAAGCGACCAAGTGAATATCGAACCCAAAGGACGGCGTATTATCAATTTAATTATTCTCTAAATTAATTAAGACAAGTGATAATAAAGTTTGAGGTATGGAATTATTAATCTACTAAGCAAGTAATTAAAATAACAAATAATATAAAATATCACTCGAAGAATACGAAAGTGGATCAAGTAGGAGAATATGTAGCTCTAGGGTAATCCAGTTTTACTACTTAATTTTCCTTTCATGCGTTGATGTCCGACTCTGCCTTGTGGAATATGGACGCATCACTAAGCCATGCATATTTACTCTATAGACACAAGCAAACATGCGTATAACACGTGTGAATAACCTCGGAGCAAGAGATATAATTCCACCCCCCTTTCTAGGTACTATCAGTATCAATTATTTCCCCCTAGGATTGGTACTCTAACCCGATATGATCTCCCTTTATAGGTACTATGAAGTTATCCTCTTTATCCTACTTAATAATCCGAATTCAATTCAATTAATAAGTATTCATATATGATAGTTCTAATGAAGCTTCGGAGTCCCCTCACTTAGAATCATAACATGGAATCCTGTTCAGCGGTGAACGCACTCAATCTACAACCAAGATATATATTCAGACTCTATATACCAATTGAAGATGCAAAAAACGACTGTGAATATGGATTAAGAAAGCACAATCATATATAAAATAATCCACAAGTAGTGTTGTACGGAGTTTACACATAGAAGATTAATTAATTCATAAAACCATCAAAACTCCTAGATCTACCAAAAAGGCTCTAGCCCATGGTGTTGTAGGAAACACACATGGGGGTTGGATAGATCTTACCCGGATGTCCAAAAAATACAAGATAAATTAGGAAACGAATAAACCCTAGATATGGCGTCTTCATGTCCTTCTCCGTCTTGAATCCTCCTCTTGGTTCTCCTCTTGATTCCACAAACAAATCTTCAAAGTGATGGATAGATGAAGGAAAGGAAGTGGATGATGGATGGGG
Source organism: Pogostemon cablin (assembly GCA_023678885.1). NCBI lineage: Eukaryota > Viridiplantae > Streptophyta > Magnoliopsida > Lamiales > Lamiaceae > Pogostemon > Pogostemon cablin. The sequence goes on from CM043013.1 coordinate 27,122,124, forward strand.
GGTGATCCCCCCTTGTGGGGTGTTGTATGGTTGTGGCCTTTCTTCTCCTCTTTTGTATTGTGTTGTGTTTTTCTCTTTTGTGGCTTCCTAGACCTCCTTTTATACTTGTAATCACGTCTCCTAGGCTTGGAATTGGCTTTTCAAGTGATCACACGCGTTTGGCCTCGAAAATACGGATATGCTAAGTTCCCACATGTAGGTTCGACCTCGTCAAACAGGTCGAACCACTCCCTCTTTGGTCGAACCACAGGTCGAACTGATTTGCGCAGTCTCTCCGTTTCGCGTATAACTTTCACATCCAACCTCTAAATTGAGTGATTTTTGCGCTCACGCGATCCTCTCTTCCTTGGCTTTCTCTGAATATAAAGATGTCACCAAAATCCTAAGAATTGAATCTGTAACAAGCCATGGAAAGTAGCACATCAATTCTGTTTGGTACAGCTCGCGCGGCGTCACCACTTTGCTCATAACTTCCTCGTTCGGACTTCAATGATGGTGTTCTTTGCGCCAAATCGACCATCTCTTCAGTGGCTTTCCAACCATATATCATAAATCCAATTCAGAGCTCCACATCAATACAAAATAATTACAAAAGTTCGATGTGTGTTTATCAGCATTCTTGCACAAATTGCACCTTTTCTCAAACTTGGCTCTTTTGATCCTTTTTTCACCTAAAACACAATAAAACACCTCAAGTGCACCTTTTTCTCACATATAATGAACATAAGACCATTGTGCTAATATATGACAAGAATATCAATCAAAAAGGTGTTCAATTGGACACTAAAACACGCTTATTTTCACTCTCATCAGCCACCCGTTAAAATAATTATATAATTATAATTATGATTTTTTCAAATTAGAAAATAATTTAATCCAAATCTTGACATCTAGAATAAATCCAATCATGACCATCTATTTTCTCAAACAAATCTCAGTCACCCATTAAAATAATTAAATTAAATAATTGTAATTATAACTTTTTCAAAATAGGAAATAATTTGATCCAATCTAGAATAAATCCAATCATGGTCATCTAATTCATAAACAAATCTCAGCCACCTCTCAGCTACCCATTAAAATGATTAAATAAGCCATCTATTTCTCAAACATATCTTAGTTTAACGTTTCCAAGGGTTTAAGGTTTAGGGTTTAGGGTTTAGAGTTTTTGGGTTTTTGAGTTTTGACTTTTTCAAATCAGGAAATAATTTAGTCACAATCCTAACCATCTATTTCTCAAACAAATCTCAACCACTCATTAAAATAATTAAATAATTATAATTATAACCTTTTCAAATTAGAAAATAATTTAATGTTTCCAAATGGTTTAGGATTTTAGGGTTTAGGGTTCAGAGTTCAGGGTTTTAGGGTTTAGAGGTTTTCTTTTTGCAACAATATTTAAAGGTGGTGGTTTTTTTTGCAATTTCTCAAAAGTGAGGATTAGTTTGCAATATGAGTAAAGTTCGTGATTTTTTTTGCAATTAACTCTTAAAATAATTATAATTATGACTTTTTCAAATTAGGAAATAAGATATTAGTTTTAAAAAATTAATAATATTAAATATAAATCTAATCATAACCTTCTATTTTTTAAACAAATCTCAACCACCTATTAAAATAGTTAAATAATTGTAATTACAACCTTTTCAAATTAGGAAATAATTTAATGTTTCCAAAGGGTTTATGGTTTTAGGGTTTTAGGTATAAATCCAATTCTAACCATCAAATGGGTTAGGTTATAGAATTTAGGATTTAGGGGTTTTAAGGTTTAGGGATTAGGGTTTTAGGGTTTATGACATAATATTTTTGGAGGGTCAAATCCTGACCATCTATTTCTAAAACAAATCTCAGCCACCCATTAAAATAATTAAATAATTATAATTATGATTTTTTCAAATCAGGAAATAATTTCGTTCAAATCCTTACAATCTATTTCTGAAACAAATTTTAGCCAACCATTAAAATAATTAAATAATTATAGCTATGACTTTTTCAAATCAGAAAATAAGATATTATTTATTAAAATTTAAATAATATTAAATATATTATTTGAATATATTCTAAAATTTCAATCAAATGTCAGTTACCCATTAAAATAATTAAATAATTATAATTATGATTTTTTCAAATCAGGAAATAAGATAATATTTATTTAAAAATGAATAATATTAAATATATTATTTGAATATATTAAAAATTTCAAACAAATCTCAGCCCCTATTAAAATAAATAAATGATTGATTACACGAAACTTTAGATGAGTCTTTTAAATTATTTGCAATGGAAATTTGGTTGGATTAATTAACAGTAAAATATTTTATTAATTGATCGATGTTTATATAATAGTAATATAGAATCTGATCAAATAATTTTTTAAAAAAAGAAAATTTTATTGATGCATTTTAAATTGCTAAAATTCTGCATTTTAACCTCATTGCAAAATATATTACTCCCTCCGTCCCACGTATTTTTACCCACTTTCCATTTTGGGGTGTCCCACGTATTTTTACCCATTCCATTTTTGGAAAAAATACATAATATTTTATTACATACTTTTTACAATCCCAACAACTTTAATTACTTTTTTACACTTTATTCATCATTCCCAACAACTTTATTCACTTTTTCTTTTCAAATTACTAATTTATCCCTACTTTCTCTTACATTATATATTAAAAAAATAAAACGTCTTAATCTCCGTGCCCGTACAAACGGGTAAAAATACCCGGGACGGAGGGAGTAATAAACTTATATGAATTGATCAACTTAACAGGCTCGCAAGATTTTATAAGTGTTTTTCCCATAACAACATTATACTATAATATTAAAACATTAGGTTAGATAAAATTCAAATAAATATTATTCAGTTCAAACAACATAAAATTAAGTGAAGTTGTTGTCCTAAAAATAACACATCTCGTGAAACACACGGGTTCAATTACTAGTATTTATAATGAGAGGATTTAAAGAGTGTGTAGAAGATTAATTTATGATTGACTTTTAAAAAATTGCATTTAAATATGAAAAAATATATGTAAAGGGTATTTATGAAATTAAAGTTAAAATCTTCCTAATATATACTAAATAAAATATTTGTAAAAGATTTGGGAGTTAATTGTGGCCCACGTGTAATTTTATCATGCTTTTTATAATTTATTAGTTTTTATGAATTTTAATTATAAAGAATTTAATTTATATATAGAAGGTTTTAACTTTAATTATCATAAATACCATTTACATACATTTATTTATTCATATATAAATGCAAATTTTTTAAAGTTAATCATAAATTAATCTTCTCCCTTCACTTTAAATCCTCTCATTATGAATATTTATAAATAACTTTATGAATATGTAATACTAATATTTGGCAAAGACTTACGTGAGACGGCCAGAAAGTGATAACTTTTATGAAGGAAATTGATAATAAATTAATGAAAAGTGATAAAGCTATTTCAGGAACAATTTATAGTATAAATAAAAAGTGATAACATTTTATAGCGAAAATGATAACTATTTATAGCGAAAGTGATAACTATTTTAAAAAGTAAAAAATGGTCTCATGTGAGACGGTCTCATGTAAGACCTACCCCTAATATTTTTCCCCGTTAATCACACGAGAAAATTATTAAATTGAATTAATTTAATTATTTTAATAATCTTGCATAGGTAAAAAAAATATAAAATAAAATATAAATACCAATTTATGAGAGTTAAAAAAGTTAAAACCTTCTTAATATATACTAATATATAAATTGAATTATTTTATGATTAAAATTCGTGAAAACTAATAAAATACTAAAAGACTTGGGAGTCACGTGTAATTTTATCATACTTTTTATAATTTATTAGTTTTTTTATGAATTTTAATTTTAAAGAATTAAATTTATATATTAGAAGGTTTCAACTTTAATTATTATAAATACCATTTACATACATTTATTCATATATAAATACAATTTTTTAAAAGTCAATCATAAATTAATCTTCTCTCTTCACTTTAAATCCTCTCGTTGTGAATATATATAAATAACTTTATGAATATGTAATACTTAGCATTATTCCCGTTCATTGCATGAGAAAAATATTAAATTAAATTAAATTAATTTTTTTAAAAATTTTGCATATGTCAAAGAAAATATAAAATATAATATAATATAAATATATACATATTGTTTAATAAAATATTAATACCATTTATGAGAATGTGAAAAAGGTATTTTTATAGTATCTATTAGATAAAGTTAATTAAATATATTTATAATGAGAGGATTTAAAGAGAATGTAGAAACTGTTTACTTAAATTCTCATATTTAATCCATCTCGGATTATCATTGTAATATCTTTTGTGTTTATTATTTTAATAAATACAAATTTTGTTGTTACAAAAAAGCCCAACTTATCTTTTAAAGAAGAAAATATCTCTCAAGTGGTTATTTTCTCTACATATAAATAAGGGTCTTCAGTCCTCATTCCAGACACACCAAAAACATCTGAAGACGTGCTTTTAAAGATATCAAGAATACGAGCAGTGCTCCCTTGAGATCTTCAAGCATCTTCAAGTCAAGACTTAAGATCTTCAAGCATCTTCAAGTCAAGAACGGTCTGCGATCAGAGATCAAGGTTCTAAGCCCCTCCGATCCGGCGTTCTTCCATCCAACCGCCTCCGATCAGAGATCAAGATTCTAAGCCCCTCCGATCCGACGTTCTTCCATCCAACCGCCTCCGATCAGAGATCAAGGTTCTAATCCCCTCCGATCCGGCGTTCTTCATCCAACCGCCTCCGATCAGAGATCAAGGTTCTAAGCCCCTCCGATCCGGCATTTTTCCATCCAACCGCCTCCGATCAGAGATCAAGATTCTAAGCCCCTCCGATCCGGCGTTCTTCATATCAAATTCATCCAGCAGTCTCCGTGAAGTCAACGTTCTACCAAATTGAACACATTCTTCACAACAAATCTTCAAGTCAACGTTTTATCCGAACAAAGGCTCGACGCCTCCGGGTAAATATTTTAAAGCTTCAAGTCAACCCCGAGCACGGACAAGCTTCATCCGAAGATTCGGCTCAGAAAGTTGATAAAGTCAAAGAAGTCAACTCAAGAGAGGAATCAGAGGATAGATAGAAACTGTTTACTTAAATTCTCAAGTTTAATCCATCTCGGATTATCATTGTAATATCTTTTGTGTTTATTATTTTAATAAATACAAATTTTGTTGTTACACGTGTGTATCACATCAACCCAAAAACAAAATGGATAATTTATATTGGAGGGACCAAAATGACAAAATTGACACTTATCAAGGGGATAGAGGGAGTATAACATTAATTATGTATTAAATTTTTAAAAATTAATTTTAATACGCTAACATTATCAAAATAGTCATCGACAGAGAAAATATCAATTTTGGTCCTGTATCTTTTACCAAATCCAATTTTAGTCCCGCAACTTTTGGTATTTTCAATTTTAGTCCTTTTATTTCAATTTTGGTCCTGTAACTTTTAAAATTTCAATTTTAGTCCTATAAGTTTCAAATTTAGTCCTATATCTTTTTGAATTATCAAATTAGTCTTATATCTTTTGAAACATGACACAATTTATAGGACTAATTTTGATAATTAAAAAAGATATAGGACTAAAATTGAAATTTAAAAGATATAAGACAAAAATTGAAACTAAAAGGACTAAAATTGAAAATACTAGAAGTTACAGGACTAAAATTGAATTTAGTAAAAGATACAGGAATAAAATTGATATTTTCTCGTCATCGACATTTTATCATTCCAATTATTTATTTATGTATAAATTTAAATTAATAATTTGAGTTTATGTTTATAAATATTTATTTACATTAAATATTAATTTTCTTATGTGATTATATTTAACACAATTATAGTATTAATTTTTATATTATAAAGTGTATAAAAAAATTAGTCTTCAGATATAATAATATTATTTCATAATTGATGAGAGTGTAAATTCACGTATTTTGGGCTTTGATTTGTGTGAAAATTGAGGACGATTGAGTCTTTTATTGAGACGAATCGGAATATTTACGGAAAAGCCACGAATCAGAGAAGGCAAGGGCTTTTTGAGTGTATTTGTATAGGAGAACGGGTCGAAAGCGCTCGGATTTGGAAGACACTATTTTTGAAGCAATTTTCGAGGGTTGCTCGACTTCTAGGCTTTGCTCGACCAGACTTACTATGGTCGAGCAGATGAGGTCAAGTAAAACAGAATGTGCAATTCTTACAGAAAGGTTGCTCGACTTGGAGATGTTGCTCGACCAGCATTACTTTGGTCGAGCAGATGAGATTGGTCGAGCAAAATACACAAATCTTACAGAGAGTTTACTCGACCATTGCTCGAGTTGAAGGCCTTGCTCGACCAGTCCAGTTTGGTCGAGCATATTCTTGCTGATGATAATTTTAAAAGTTTCGGATGTATTTTTACCAAATTTGACGTGTGCCTCAAGCAAAAGCCTATCCTAAGCCCATAAGGAGGTTCCATAAGTATAAAAGAAGAGCCCTCGCAGGAAAAAGATAGACACACATCACTTATCATCCATCCACCACCGAAACCCTACCGTCAACCGACGGGGACGTGAAGAGAGGTTCGTCTGGTGAGTCAAGTAAGATCATACCAATCAACCATGATTGTTCCTAGATCAATCATGGGCTAGAACCACTCCGGTAGTTTTAGGGTTATGAAAGTTTTATGAGTTAATTGAATTTTCATGTGTAAACTCCGTACAACACTACTTGTAGTTTATTTTATATAAGATTGTGTCTTTTAAATTCATACTCACAGTTGTTTTGTGCATCATTAACTGTTATGTAGAGTCTGAATACATACCTTGGTTATTGATTGAGTACGTTCACCGCTGAGCAGGATTACATGTTATAATTCTAAGTGAAGGGATTCCGAAGTCTTATTAGAACTATCTTATATAAATGCTTGTTAATTGAATATTATTCGGGTTAATAAGTAGGATAAAGAGTATAACGTCATAGTACCTATAAAGGAAGATCACATCGGGTTAGAGTACTAAGTGCACGGGAAATAATTGATATTGATAGTACCTAGAAAGGGGGGTGAAATATATCTCTTGTTCCGAGGATATCACGCGTGTCATACGCATGTTTGCTTTTGTCTATAGAATGAACTTGCATGGTTTAGTGATGCGTCCATAGACCACAAGGCAGAGTCGGATATCAACGCATGGAAAGGAAATTAATAAGTAAAACTGGATGACCCAAAAAACTACCTAATTTCTTACTTGATCACAATCGTATTTTCTGTATTGCTTGTTAATTTAATTTGCTATCTAAATTACATGTTATTTAGTTTCGTAAGTATTCCAAACCAATTTCCAACATAGTCTTAGTTAATTAGAATATAACTAAACTGATAATAATCCATCTCTTGGGTACGACAATCACTTGGTCACCTATCGAAACTATAATTGATATCATTATACTTGAGGATTAATTTTGTGTGTTGAGAAAATGCCCATCAAGTTCTTGGCGCCGTTGGACGGGGATGGAATTAATTATTAGTTTATTATTTCTAGTTTAATAGAGACTATATTATTCTTGTCTTTGATTTCTAAAACACTTACTCTTCTTAGATGTATGCTCACGAGATCTTAAACAGGTGAATTAAAGCCTTATAATCCAGAGATTGGAGCATCGTCGAGGAAGACAAAGAAGAAGAAGAATAAGAACAAGAAAGTAGATCCAACTGAGGCTCTTGATTTAAGAGTTGAAGTTGACGTGCTGAATTCGCAAATAATTGAAGCTGCAATCGAAGATAATTTGGAAGTAGAGACATTCAACATGGCTGTGAATCCTGATACACTTGCCATCCATGAAGTCTTTAAGAACAACGGAGGGGGCAATGCTGGGTTATTAGGAGCAAGAGGGATCGGAGCCTATTTCGATTTACACCCTGCTCTTATCACCATGATTGAAAGGAGCCATTCTCTTGGGGAACCTTTGAAGATCCTCAGCAACATCTAAATAAGTTTCTTGGATATGCAAGTACACAAAAAGATGCAGGAGCTCATGAGGATGCGAGGAAGATAACATTGTTTAAGTTTTCGCTGAATGAAAAAGCGAGAGATTGGTACGATAATCTTGATGCTGCTGAATGTGATACATGGGAGAAGTTGAAAGTAAAATTCTTGGAGAGATACATGCCACCTTCAAAGGTATTCAAGATGAAGCAAGAGATCAATCAATTTGCTATCCATGGTAATGAGAAGTTTCATGAAGCTTCGGACAGGTTCAAAGATATGCTTCGTAAGTGTCCACAACATGGGCTATCTAAAGCTCAATATATCAGTATATTCTACAATGGGTTGGATTGCGATTCTCGAGTGTTACTTGATGCTTCTTCTAATGGAGCATTGCTTACGAAGTCACCCATTGAGGCCGAGAAGCTTTTTGAGGATATTTCGATGAATTCAAGGGATTGGCCGACTGATAAAGTGAGAGGCACTTATGTACTTGGTAAAGTAGCATAGATGGAGCATACTATGGTGAAGTCGAGAAGAGATGATGAGATCGTCTCTAGCTTGGCTAATATTAGCAAGTTACTAGAGTTTCAGAAAAATCAGATCACTGATTTATCTCAGAGAGTTCCAATGATGTAGCAGGATGGTTGCTATGAAGAAGCTAGCCAAGAGGAGATTGATGAGGCAAACTATGCCATGGGTCAAAGTATTCAAGGAACTAGGTACCCAAATAAAGGAAACCGGAATTATCAGGGGAATTACAACAATCGTGGTCCCCCGGGCAATTACCAACAACCAAGGAGGCTGGAGTTTTTATGGAGCAATCCGAATAATGCGGTGCAACCTCCTATCGGTGTTGATCCGGGAGCTAAGGTGGAAGAAGGGAAGCCTGCCTTTGAGGATATGGTGAACAGGTACATGGCGAGGAACGATACAAGAGTGGATCATCTTGAGGCCAAGTTAGAAAATAAGATTGATGATAATCATAAGGATTTGTCTACTCAAGTGAAAGACCTTGCGTTGTTGATGGGGGAGATGGATGGAAATGTAAAAAAATTGACTCAAACTATTGAGAAAGGGAAGTTTCCATCTCAAAGTATTGAGAATTTGAAGTCTTGTCATGCCATCACATTGAGGTCGGAAACGAAATATGAAGGTCCGATGATGGCGGCGAGTGAAACCAAAGTAAGCAGATGAGTTGCTCGACCAGACCATCTGGTCGAGCAGAGGTCGAACAACTTCAGGAAAAATAGAATTACGATACTCTATTTTCTGATAATCCGTTCGACTTGCACAAAACCGTTCGACCAAACCACCTAGGTCGAATGGAAGTCGAACAACGGTAGAGTGATGAGAGCTCACGATCAGGCAGGTTGCTTGACCAAAAACTATTTGCTCGACCAAACCATCTTAGTCGAATGGAGGTCGAGCAACACTTCAAGGAACAGAGTATGCGATCAGGCAGGTTGCTCGACCAAAACATATATGCTCGACCAAGCCATCTTGGTCGAACAGAGGTCAAACAGCACAGTTCAGAGTCCAATTCGATACCGAATACGATGCCTATTGATCGAAACACTCCAACTACATCTCAAGAGCAGAATACCGAGCTTACAGTAGTAGAAAAGAAGTGGGAAAGAGCCAAGAGATTGAGAGCCGAGAAGGATAAAGCGGAGAAGGTTGAACATGATGAATGGGGGATTCCAAAACAAAGATACCTCCACCGTTTCCTTTCAAGCTTGTCAAAAAGGGATTGGAAGAGAAGTTCAAGAGGTTTTCAGACATCATAAACAAGATAAGTTTGAACATCTCTTTCTCTGAAGCGATCTTGGAGATGTCGTATTATGCCCGTTTTCTAAAGGATATACTTTTTAAGAAGAGAAGCTTGAACGGAATTGAAACAGTGAACCTGTCGGAGAATTGCAGCTTAATTATACAAAGGAAGCTGCTAGCTAAGTTGAAAGATCTGGGAAGCTTCACTATCTTATGTGAAATTGGAAAGGGGCTGACACGACGAGCCTTGTGCGATCTTGGGAAAAGTATCAATTTGATGCCATTGTCTATCTTTAAAAGGCTTGGTTTGGGGGAGTTAACTCCCACATCGGTGGCTCTACAACTAGCGGATAGGTCTATGACCTTTCCGAAGGGTGTGATTGAAGACGTTCTTGTCAAAGTAGAGAAGCTCGTCTTTCCTGTGGACTTTCTTGTGCTTGAGATGGAAGATGACAAGGATAATATCCCTCTAATCTTGGGGAGACCTTTTCTTGCTACTGCGGGAGCTATGATTGATGTGCAAAAGGGTGAGCTAAGGCTGAGAATGGATAAAGAAGAGATCTTATTCAACCTCGACAAAACAATGAAGATGCCGATGGAGACGCAGTGTAACAGCATTGATGTGGTGTAGGAGATTGTTAATGAAGACATGTCTCTGATTCTTTCTAAGGATCCTCTTGAGACATGCTTGATGGAATCTCTTACTTTTCCCACCACGGAGCTAGATGAACTCTCCAACGAGGTATGTATTGATTTTCTTGAAAACTTGCTTGCTTTGGGTGATGATAGGTATCAATCGGAGAGGACAAAGGTTGAAGAGGTTAAGTGGACTAGGAAGTACTTACCATTGGATAGAGAGAGCGCCCCTTAAGAAAAGAAAAAAGAGGAGTTGAAACCGCTAACGTAACACTTGAAGTATGCCTATCTTGGTGACAATGGAAAATATCCGGTAATTGTATCGTCTTCCCTTGATGATGATCAACTTGAGGAATTGTTAGATGTGCTTAGGAAGTATAAGTCTGCGATTGATTGGTCTCTTGATGATTTAAAAGGTATTAGTCCGTCATATTGCATGCGTAGGATAAGATTGTTAGATGGGGCTAAGAATAGCATTCAGAATCAGCAGAGGGTGAATCCCGCTATTCAAGAAGTGATTAGGAAGCAAATCCTAACATGGCTAGATACTGAAATTATTTACCCCATTAGTGATAGTTCCCATGTGAGTCCATTGCATGTTGTAGCTAAAAGGGGGGCATGACTATTGTGAAAGCCGAGGATGGTGAGACATTAGCCACTAGGATTCTTACGGGATGGCGTGTGTACGGATTACAGGAAACTGAATGAAAATACATGCAAAAACCATTTTCCCCTTCCTTTCATGGATCAAATGCTTGATCGTCTTGCAGGGTATGATTTTTATTATTTTTTAAATAGGTACTCGGGTTATAATCAAATTATGATTGCACCCGAGGATCAAGAAAAGACTACTTTCACTTGCCCTTATGGTACATTTGCCTTTAGAAAGATGCTTTTTGAATTATGTAATGCACCTGCTACATTTCAGCGTTGCATGATGGCCATATGGTTCAAGCAAGGTGATGAGGTATTACTCTTTAACTCTCATTTGAAGCTCTTCGCAGGGAAATTGAAATCAAAGTGGACGTGGCCGTTCATTGTCCATAAAGCCTGCGGAGGAGGGAGTTTCGAGTTGATGGACAAAGACTGAGACATCATAACGGCAAATGGGCATCGCTTGAAGCATTACAAGTCACCGGATGAGGCTTGCGTCGTCTTTGAAGATACCTTGACTTGAATTGGTACCGTCGTGACTCTCCAATGTTAAGCATGAGCGCCTGTTGGGGGCTTTTCCTTCCGTTTTAATGCTTTATTTATTTCATGTGAGTAAGAAATTTTTGTATTTGACGTGCTTAATAATCGGCCATTACATCTCTTCGCAAACTTAGTTTCGACTATAGTTTCTACTAAGTTTGGGGGGTGTGATGTACTTGCCTCACATAGCGCGGAGAGTATAATCTTTTCTTTGTAATGTTTGCTAGGGGAGTTAATTTTTTACGGTATATTGAAACTTTAACTGATATTGATGTATCAATTTTTTTGCAATTTGCCTAGTGTTTAGTGGTGTTTTATTTTTTTAGTGTCATTGCAAAGTTACACATGATTTTATATGGTTTAAAGTGGCTCTCTAGCTTAATTTTTGAATATCTTGATACTTGGTGTTGTCCTAGAGTTTGAATGTTGCAGGGAGTGACGAGAAGAGTATGAACTTTCAAGAAGTCAGGTAGTTGTTCGATCTGTACCACGTTGCTCGATCAAGGAAGGAAAGTCGAGCAGAGGTCGAGCAAAATACACGAAACTTACAGTAGGGTTGCTCGACTAAGTTTCCAAGTCGAGCAGTGGTCGAGCAAAATGTGCAAAACATACAGAGAGTTTGCTTGACCAAACCATTGTTGCTCGGCCAGAACTTTGAAGTAGAGCGGAAGTCGAGCTAAATAGAGAAGAACAGGGTCGCAATTTCGAATGTTGTTCGACTTCTAGACCTTGCTCGACCACAAAAAGCTAAGTCGAGCAGAAGTTGAGCTAGGCCAATTTCAAGGGCAGATTTGGTTTGCTCGACTTAAAACCCTTGCTCGATTTTAACACGTAAGTTAAGCTGAAGTTGAACGGGGTCCGAAATAGTTTTAAAAGAGGTAAAATTTCATTCCGTTTGACATACTCCCATCACCCGGTTTGAGCCACAACCGCAGCATGATTATTGGGTAGCTCATGATCAGTTTTATCAGGAGCAATTCCGATTGATGCACGAACACTTCGCCACTCTCAATGCAAACCAGCAAGAAACAAATAGGCAGCTAGCGCTAGCGAATACTAACTACGTCGCACTCAAAGCGCGCTATGATGCGATGGATGGTCGGTTGAGGCAAATGCATGACCGGGAGTACTTGATGGATCGGAATATCAGTGATCTCCATAGGGCATTTGATCAGTGGCGAGCGAAAATGAGTGATGATGACAATGAGGAGGATGATGGTGATGCCCAGGAGGAGTAGAGCTGCCATGTCTTTTATCTTTTCTGATTCTTCTCATCCCCATTCTCTTTTACACTTTACAGGTGAAGGCTTGATTGTTGTGGGTGTAGTGTGCAATTCATGTGTGAGTGGCATGTATTTGATAGTGATGATAATTGACTGATTGTTGGAAGTTGTTTGCTTTGGATTGTTTAGTGATGAGGATTATTCATGTTATGCATGTGCTCTTATTATGATGCATGTTGATTTGTTGATGACGAGCATGTTCTATTTTACTTGTAGTTCATAGAAAATTAATGTTGATTACATGATTTTAAGAGTGCTTAGGATTCTATTAACCATGTGAGGATTTGAGCCTTTTTTATCGTGCTATAAGCATGATAGTTTATTCTTGAGAGTCGTTTGTATACTTGTATTCTAGAACTTGACTTGGAGTCTTGTTTGAAGTCTATAATTGATAGATGCTAGGAAATGTTCTTAGGCCATTGTTGTTGATTTTGTCACTTAACCAAATGTATCCTACCTTATTATATGATTATCATTGGAAGCCCTTTTGAGCCTTTTAAAGCTTTTTCTTTGGCAAGCCGTTGATGAATATCCATTTACCTTATTGAGCATTGAACACCTATTACTAGTAAAGAGTGGAGGTAAATGAATGATATATGAAATTTTAAAGAGAAAAAGGAAGGACAGAATTGGTGAAATAAGAATCGAAGGACAAGAGGTTAAATCTTGCAAGGGATAGTGCCTGAAACCGGTATCCCTAATGCTAAGAAGGGTAATGCCCGAAACTGGTACCTTTATACTTAAAGAACACCGAAATTGGTATTTCTACTGTGAAGAAAAGATATTGATCCAAGTAGAGATGGAAGAAGAGCGAATTGAAGTGATCATAAGAAGGACGAATGAGAAAAGATGGAAGCTGTTGAAAAGCAATTCTCCAAGGTACTTCTTTACTAGTAATTTAGTTACTTATCTAAATTCTCCTACCTTTACCAAAGAGCCAACATTACTACCTATATGCAAGTCCTTTGTGATCTTAGTACTGAAGTAGTTATAGATGGATTTTTGAGACCCTTGTCAAGCTTATGGTCACGCGAGTATATGAATTGAAATTGAGTGTCGATATTAACCATAAAGTGTACATTTTTTACATTTGAGAGAGAGAGTAAACACTTACCCATGAGTTAGATGACTTAGCACTCGTAGAAGTATTATGATTGATTATTGTTTTTATGTGAATGAAAGGTATGATGGATTGCATATTTTGAATTGATATAATTACATGTGTTAGGATAGGTTGTGCTTTGATGTCGTGATTACACTCTCTGATTTGTTTTGATTGTCATTGCCTTGGGACAAGCAACATGTAAGTTTGGAGGTTTGATGAGAGTATAAATTCACGTATTCTGGGCTTTGATTTGTGTGGAAATTGAGGACGATTGAGTCTTTTATTGAGACAAATCAGAATGTTTACGGAAAAGCCACGAATCAGAGAATGCAAGGGCTTTTTGAGTGTATTTGTACAGGAGAATGGGTCGAAAGGGCTCGGATTTGGAAGACATAATTTTTGAAGCAATTTTTGAGGGTTGCTCGACTTCTAGGCGTTGCTCGACTAGACTTACTATGGTCGAGCAGATGATGTCAAGTCGAACAGAATGCGCAATTCTTACAGAAAGGTTGTTCGACTTGGAGGTATTGCTCGACCAGCATCACTTTGGTCGAGCAGATGAGCTTGGTCGAGAAAAATGCGCAAATCTTACAGAGAGTTTGCTTGACCATTGCTCGAGTTGAAGGCCTTGCTCGACCAGTCTAGTTTGGTCGAGCAGATTCTCGCTGATGATAATTTTGGAAGTTTCGGATATTTTTTTACCAAATTTGACGTGTGCCTCAAGCAAAAGCTCATCTTAAGCCCATAAGGAGGTTCCATAAATATAAAAGAAGATCCCTCGCAGGAAAAAGAGGAGACACACATCACTTATCATCCATCCACCACCGAAACCCTACCATCAACCAACGGGGTCGTGAAGAGAGGTTCGTCTGGTGAGTCAAGTAAGATCATACCAATCAACCATGATTGTTCCTAGATCAATCATGGGCTAGAACCGCTCTGGTAGTTCTAGGGTTATGAAAGTTTTATGAGTTAATTGAATTTTCATGTGTAAACTCCGTACAATACTACTTGTGGTTTATTTTATATAAGATTGTGCTTTTTAAATTCATACTCACGGTTGTTTTGCGCATCATTAACTGTTATGTAGAGTCTGAATACATACCTTGGTTATTGATTGAGTGCGTTCACCGCTGAGCAGGATTACATGTTATAATTCTAAGTGAAGGGATTCCGAAGTCTTATTAGAACTATCTTATATAAATGCTTGTTAATTGAATATTATTCGGGTTAATAAGTAGGATAAAGAGTATAACGTCATAGTACCTATAAAGGGAGATCATATCGGGTTAGAGTACTAAGTGCACGGGAAATAATTGATACTGATAGTACCTAGAAAGAGGGGTGAATTATATCTCTTGTTCCGAGGATATTCACACGTGATACACATGTTTGCTTGTGTCTATAGAGTGAACTTGCATGGTTTAGTGATGCGTCCATAGACCACAAGGTAGAGTCGGACATCGACGCATGGAAATAAAATTAATAAGTAAAACTGGATGACCCGAATAACTATCTAATTTATTACTTGATCACAACCGTATTTTCTCTATTGCTTGTTAATTTAATTTGCTATCTAAATTTCATGTTATTTAGTTTTGTAACTATTCCAAACCAATTGCCAACATAGTCTTAGTTAATTAGAATATAACGTCTCTTGGGTACGATAATCACTTGGTCACCTATCGAAACTACAATTGATATCCTTATACTTGAGGATTAATTTTGTGTGTTGAGAAAACGCCCATCAATAATTTAAAATATAAACTAAATAAACTATGAGTACAAAATAATGACGCACATAATAATATTTAGACATCAGGAATTCATCAAAAAGAAATGATTCAAGTGTAATAATTACTTGCCCATGCTGATATAGTTAAATTAGTGTGTAGATAAATTAGTGTGTAAATAGTTATGAGTAAACGAAAACTTAAATTAAATTTAAACACGTGTTAGATAATAATCAGACTTATTTAATAAATATAATAATTTAAAAGTCTTTTTAATTATATATAGTTGTTTTATGGGGTTTTAATTTTATAAATTGAGTGGCCAACTCTACTGGCAATTTTATCACTTTCACAATTTTTTTTTATCCATAAGTCGCCAACTCTATTGGCGATTTTAGTACGATTCACAATTTTCCCTTTTTTTAAATCCGTGGCTGAAACGATGACATAAATAAATAATAAAATAATATTTGAAATAATTTAATAATTTAAATTATACTCTCTTCATTTCAAGGTAAAGATTTGTATGAAGCCGTCTCACATAAGGGTTTTCCATTTCCGTTCTTCATCACCCAACAAAAAAAAAATATCTCATCAATTCACATCCCTAAAAATATATCTTAATTACAAATTTAACATTCTCACTTACCCTCCAAAAGTTAATAAAGTTGGTATTTTCTTAAACTCTACAAGTAATTGTGAAGATTAAGTTTGAACTGCGGAAGTAATATCTACATTAATGAATAAAAGACCCATTTATTTTGTACTTTCTCAATTTTATTATAAATCGATGACAAATTGTGTAATATAGTAAAACTATTAGCGATATTAATTTTTAGATACATGACCCCCACTTGTTAAAAGAAAAAATGTAAACCTTTAAATGAAGAGTGAATCTCATATAAATCGGGTTTACATATAAACCTTATATTTTAAAATTACTCTTTAGTATTTAAAAAATTACTATGTGAAAAGTAATAATTTTTATACAAAAGAGTAATAATTCATGTTTCTAAAGACTAATTTTTCATGTATTAAAAAGTAATCGATAAATCAGGTTTTACAAGATATTGAAGATTAATTTTTTAATTTAGAAGAAATAATAATTTATGTGATTACTCTAAAGAGTAATTTTTTATGTTCTAAAGAGTAACATAATTTACATATTAATATATATAAACCCGGTTTACATAAATATTTATCTTAAATGAGATGCCCAGAATGATAATATATAAACATATGGTAAGATGAGAAATTATAACACTAAATACTACTTCGTCCGTTCCATATTAAATTTCTCAATTTTTATTTTTGTCCGTTCAATTAAACTTTACTACCTATAAAAAAAATATCACATCAATTCCCCAACCAAGTGTATCTCAATTACAATATTATTTTATGATTATTTATTTATTTAAATGGCTATTTTAATTGGCGACTAAAAAACAAAAAGTTGTGAACCGTATCATAGTCTCATGAAATAGCTATATATGATTAAAAAGTTTTTTAAACTACAATAATTAATTAAATAAGCCTAATAATCGTCATGGCCACACTTGCTGTGTTCTTTGCTGATTCCATCCAATCCTCTGTCTTGGCCTGCCCAATGTACATAATTACTCTTAATGGGCCTTGGCCCAATATAACTATTTCGCTCTTATGCCCAAAGGGAGCCGCTCCACTAATAACGGTCAAAAGGAGCTCACTCTTGTGGGATGTAACAGTCTGTTTCATCTCAAAAAATTCAAAAATCTTCTTCACAACGGGAAGACGACAGTGCCCTAGCTCCTAATTCCATGGCCTCTTCATGGTCTAATAGGCGCCGCTTTGGGCTTCCTTTCCACAACACACCATCGACGGATTCCTTGCCTCCGACGTGTACTCGCTGTCCCTCTCTTCACGAGTGTCTCCGGCAGAACAGCGCCACCGCCGAGGCTTCCTCGTTCATTGTCGGCCGCGCCGACTCCTCTTATGGGCGGATTCACGTCTTTTCAGCCGATTATCTTCCACCGCCGTCTGATTTATTTCAGAGGCCCCAATCGCTGCCTGGTGCGATTTCTTGCTGTTTCCACCTCTTCCAACTTCCTCTCTTCCTGTCGTACAGAAGGTAATATATCCTCTCTATCTCTCTCTCTCCTCAATCCTGAATCAGAGTTATGCATTCGTCCATTGAATTCCTCCTTTTTTTCTTAAAAATTTCTTTCGTCTTTCTTCTGCAGAGAGGTGAATGGAAGTAAGAATTATGCATTGCTACTCCTATTCACTTCGTCTTCTCGTCTTGGATACATTTTCTTTTGCAGTTCTGAAACTTTTTTGGGGCTTTAATTTCGATTGAAATCCATTTTCAGGTGAAATTATAATATGCATTGAAAAGATTGTTTTTGTCAATTTTGAAGTGAATTTTGCTCGAATTTTTTTTTCTTTCTTTTCAATGTGGTTTTTGTCCCTGTTTTGGGTGTAACAATTGCTTGGTTCTATTGGTAATGAATGTTGGTTTTGATGCTTTATTTAAATTTGCATTTCCAAACCATCTTATTCTTAATTGTGTTGATGGTTGGGTTGAAATCATGCACCTACCCTACAAAATTTAATCCAGAATGTTTTGTCCTCGAGTGAGAACTTGCTTGGAGTTATTTTGCTGTCTCATGAATTATGCACTAGTTAGAGAAAGTCATAGTCCTCAACTTTACTAATCATTTGGTGGCAGAGCCTCCTCTTCTCTTCAGAGCTGGTTAGTTCTTTGTTACATACGTTTTCCCAAAGTTCCACTGTAATTATCTATATGCATACTCTTCACATATCGCATTATGATTGATCTCATTCATATCTCATAATTTAATTTTAGTTTTTAGTTTTCATATTGATCATTACGATAAAATGCAAAGTTTCCTAATTCATTTCTGTCTTTGATTACATCATTGTTGTTACTTTGTTAACCCCTGGATAAATAGTTGAGCTTATCTAGATGGGAGCTTAACGTCTTGGGTTCTAGTGGTATACCAAACACCAAAAAAAGAAAAGAAGAAAAGTTTGTGTAGATTGTGAGCAAAGTTGAAGCAAAGACAATCATTTAGTAAGAAAGACAATGACAACTATATGAATATATATATATATAGAAATAATATTGTTGGCTTTGTTGTTTGAGTGGTAAAAATGAGAAGTCGTACAAACAAAGAAGTATACACCCTTTGTTGTGATGTATTAGAACTCATATCGTCACTACTTAGCTAACAAGGTTAAGTCTTGTCACTATGCTGATCAAAGGCGATAGTAAAAATGATAATAGTTAGGCTCCATCTCAACAATATCCAAACTGTCCTTAAATCTTTTCGAGCTTAAGAATTTACACTTTATGTTTTAACATGTTTAGTTACTTGCTATACATTTATGGACAAGTGAATGAGTGGAGTTATGGTTGTCTTTGAAAGAATGTATTGCGTATCGTTAATAAAGTAATTAAGTTGAACTTGATTTTTGTTATTTGCCAATATTTTTCTAAATAGGCATGCACAGGGAAGAAGGTTAAAAAGAGAAATAAAGACTAGATTTCCTCATGTTCATTTTAAGTCCAATGAGTTTATTGATGGATGCTGATGCTTATGATCGATGAGTTAACTAAAAATTTATTTTGTTTTGTTATTTATATTAGTTTTAGTGATTTGAATTGTACATAATGTTGTTATGCCTGTACAGTGAATGGTCTATTAGAATGTAGTGTGATTACTGATTACAAAAGGTTGAGTCTAAGTCGAGTGGGAGATATTTTTGTATATGTTAGTGTTAGTGAAATAAATAAAGTATTAGAGGCTGTTTAAATTTTTGGGAAAATCACTAATAGATACACACTTTTAACCTAAATTACTATGAGATACAAGGAATTCAAATAATTACTCTCACATACAAAATATTAAAGTAAAATACCAAATATAACCTTATAATCCCATACACTTTTAAACCACCAATCCTACCCCTCACCCACCCACCCGCCGGACCGGTGTTGACCGCCGGCCGGACAGCCGTTGACCGGCCGGACCGGCGTTGACCGCCCATGACCGCCGCCGCCTACTGCCGGAATTTAAAATGTGCAAACAAAATGTGCAAAAACAAAATTGTGCAAAGCAAATTTTGCAAAACCAAATTGTGCAAAATCAAATTGTGCAAACAAATTGTGCAAATACATAGGGGTATTTATGGTATCACAATCATCATTGTGTAGTTATGAGTAATAGTACTTTGAGTCATGTAGTTTACAACAATTATGCATTATTTTATGTATCCAATAGTAAGTGACCCTAAATTTTTTAGTCGACACTCAAGCTGGTGCATCACTAATGTTATAGTCGTAGCTGCAGTATGGACGATTATATTACTTTTATAAATATTTAACTGCAAAACATGTGTATAAAATAACAAGAAAACAATGCAAATTGAAATTTATATTTTATGATGAGCATAAATATTAGTTATGACATAATCAAATAATAACAAATTACTTTAAAATTTTTTAATTATTATTACATTTTATTGAATATATTTTTCGAGATTTAAACAATAACATATTTTTTTAAAAATAAATAATACTAATATAATTTATTTGGAACGAATAAAAAATATATTGAACATAAATACCATTTACATCATTTATTCATATATATATAAATGCAATTTTTTAAAAGTTAATCATAAATTAATCTTCTCCCTTTACTTTAAAATCCTCTCATTATGAATATATATATATATATATATATATATATATATATATATATATATATATATATATATATAACTTTATGAATATGTAATACTATTATTATACCCATTCATCACACAGAAAAATATTAAATTAAATTAATTTAATTTTTTTTTAAAATTTTGAATAAGCCAAAGAAAATATAAAATAAAATAATAAATATATATATATATATATTATTTAATAAAATATAAATAATAATTTTTGTATTTATATAGTATTTAAACTGAAGGGAGAAGATTAATTTATAATTTATAAAAATTATATTTAAATATGAATAAATATATATAAACGGTATTTATGATAATTAAAGTTAAAACCTTCCTAATATTTACTAATATATAAATTGAATAGCTTTATGATTAAAATTCATGAAAACTAATAAAATATTAAAAGACTTGGGAGTGAATTGTGGCCCACGTATAATTTTATCATGTTTTTTATAATTTATTAGTTTTTATGAATTTTAATTATAAAGAATTCAATTTATATATTAGAAGGTTTTAACTTTAATTATCATAAATATTTATATATAAATATAACTTTTTAAAAGTACTAATCATAAATAAATCTTCTCCCTTCACTTTAAATCCTCTCGTTATGAATATATATAAATAACTTTATGAATATGTAATACTAATATTATGCCCCGTTCATTGCATGAGAAAAATATTAAATTAAATTAAATTAATTTTTTAAAAATTTTGCATAAGTCAAAGAAAATATAAAATAAAATAAAATATATGTAATAACCGCTAATAATATATTTATATACATCGGTATATTGTAATATTTATTTATAGTTATAATGATAATTATATATATATATAAATATGGTTAGTAGAATATATAGTAAGTATATATATATATATTATTATATTATATATTGAAGCACATGTCGATTGATTTGGATAAGACAACAAATTAGATGAGTTGGTGACTATGGGAAAGGATAAAATTAGGCAAGTGGAGTAAATAAATTTTATCACCTTCCATACAGTGGCGGACGCAGAATTTCCGTCGAGGGGGGCCCAACTTTTCTCATACAATAGTTCGTGTTTTTTGTTCTACAAATTTTAAGAAGAATTATTTTATTTACCAAAAAAAGAAAAGAAGAAAAGTTTGTGTATATTGTGAGCAAAGTTGAAGCAAAGACAATCATTTAGTAAGAAAGACAATGACAACTATATGAATATATATATATATATATATATATATATATATATATATATATATATATATAAATAATATTGTTGGCTTTGTTGTTTGAGTGGTAAAAATGAGAAGTCGTACAAACAAAGAAGTATACACCCTTTGTTGTGATGTATTAGAGCTCATATCGTCACTACATAGCTTACAAGGTTAAGTCTTGTCACTATGCTGATCAAAGGCCATAGTAAAAATGATAAGAGTTAGGCTCCATCTCAACAATATCCAAACTGTCCTTAAATCTTTTCGAGCTTAAGAATTTACACTTTATGTTTTAACATGTTTAGTTACTTGCTATACATTTATGGACAAGTGAATGAGTGGAGTTATGGTTGTCTTTGAAAGAATGAATTGCATATCGTTAATAAAGTAGTTAAGTTGAACTTGATTTTTGTTATTTGCCAATATTTTTCTAAACATGCATGCACACGAAAAGAAGGTTAAAAAGAGAAATAAAGACTAGATTTCCTCATGTTCATTTTAAGTCCAATGAGTTTATTGATGGATGCTGATGCTTATGATCGATGAGTTAACTTGAAATTTATTTTGTTTTGTTATTTATATTAGTTTTAGTGATTTGAATTGTGCATAATGTTGTTATGCCTGTACAGTGAATGGTCTATTAGAATGTAGTGTGATTACTGATTACAAAAGGTTGAGTCTAAGTCGAGTGGGAGATATTTTTGTATATGTTAGTGTTAGTAAATAAATAAAGTATTAGAGGCAGTTTAAATTTTTTAGTCGACACTCAAGCCATGGTGCATCACTAATGTTATAGTCGTAGCTGCAGTATGGACGATTATATTACTTTTATAAATATTTAACTGCAAAACATGTGTATAAAATAACAAGAAAACAATACAAATTGAAATTTACATTTTATGATGAGCATAAATATTAGTTATGACATAATCAAATAATAACAAATTACTTTAATTTTTAAAATTATTATTACATTTTATTTAATATATTTTTTGAGATTTAAACAATAACATATTTTTTTAAAAAAATAAATAATACTAATATAATTTATTTGGAACAAATAAAAAAATATTGAAAAAAAATGAGTATAATAATCCACAAATTTAGTGAGGCACAAACGTAATTTACACTTTATACTAATTATTACTACAACCTACCAAACACCTTCATAATATTAATCTCAATCTTTATATATTCTACCAAATAATTTCACTTTTTCATATTACCCACTTATATCAAGATAAGTAATACTTACATCCATAATACCACTTTATCTTATACTACCTATCAAACGAGCCGCTGTGCTTTTCTCTGCGGATTTCTTGGGTGCTTAACTGCATTGGTTGTTTCTAATTGTAACCTAGTTTATTTCTTCTCTTGTTATGTTGTTGTTAACTATGCATTCTACTTGCTTTGATGGCTATTTTGTTGTTTATGCTGCTTTTATCTATGCGTTCTATTTGCTTTAACAGTTTGCAAGATGTTTTCTTACTTATTCTACTTGGAAATGGCTGTCCATATTTAGTCAGTTCTTTCTTTCGTATTATATACTTCTTGCTTGCTCTAGTGGACTATAACTTTTATATTGCTCGTTGTTCTTTTTAATTGTTGTGTTACTTTGTTCTGTTGCTTTGGTTAGATTTGTTATGGATCTTTTACTTGTTTTAGTCTTTGAATGTTTAATATATTTTCTTTTTCTTGTTTTCATTTGTCCTTTGTGTACACTATACTCTGGTTTCTTTCTTGTTTTATTGGTTTACTGATTGTGTTCGTGCTTCTTCATCTTTTTTGATGAGTTTTTCAGCATATATGAGATGTATCAGAAGCAACCGAGCAGGGCAAAACAGGGCTTGAAGTTCAAAATTTTTCAAAAATAGTTATGCCCTGTACAGAAGTCGAGCGCCAACATTAGAGACGGCTGCTCAACCATGCTGGAGTCGATGCTGGGACTTGAGTCGTGTGCGGAGACCTGTACAAAGGTCGTGTGCTGACACCTGAAATATCAACTCGACCACTCTGGAGTCGAGTCGAGCTAAAGCCGAGAGCATGCGTCGAGTAGTGTACTCAAGCCGAGTTCATGAAGGTTCAGAAAATTTCAACAATGAGCTTACCAACCATTTCCACCTCCGGATATCTAAGGGAGTTCACTTTATGATTCATCATTTCTATTTGCTTAGCATAGACTTTACTTTGATTTGGATTTGTTTGGATTGATATGCTACTTCATTTGTTATGTATTTGGGAGGTTTACTTGCTTTATTTTGGAATTTTAGTTTACTTTTCTATTTGAGTGTGATGGGGATATTCTTCAGCTTACATGATTATGGATGTTGAGGATATGCTTTAAATTTTTATGAATGGATTTCGTTTTTGCATGTTATATGTTTTTGTATTGTTTCTTGTTTGGTGAGTCCTTGTTTGTGTGTTTTGTTTGTATTTTTATAATTGTATAGAGTTGTTTAGTGGTTTGTTTTGGGGATGTTGTAAGTCGTTTTGAATATGAGTGATGATGTGTTATTTGTGACAAGTGATGACGAGTTATGTTAAGAATCTCTACTATTTAAAATTGTGACATGGTTTACTTAAGTTGTTCAATTTCGAGAAAATGAAGGTGTAATAGGTTCCTTAAGGTCCGAGCAAAAGCTTGTGAGCATTTGAGCCTCAACCGTGCATCCATGGTTATTTCTTCATGAGTGGATCGATTAAGCTTTGATAAGCTAGAACTTGCTCAAGGACTACGGGAATGAGCCCAATTAGTGGAGGTTTGTGATATGATTTTAGGCCATCCTTGTTATTTTAAGTCATTGTCATATATTTCCTTACCTTTATACACATCTCTAGTTAGCCACTTTGAGCCTTTAAGCCTATTTTTTGTGATTGAAGCACATTTCAAGCCATGATTACCCACTTAAGCCTTATACATATACCCTTTGTGTGAGCAATTGAGGAGATGATGGTTTGAAAGGTTTGATGTGAGAATTGCGGAAAAGAAGAAAGAAAATTGCAAACAAGCAATGAAAAGGATGAAAGGAGCTCAATCAAAATGCACATGCAACCTTCGAAGTAAGAAAAATGAGCAGAATCAACAAAAATATGCTCAGGTGAATAAAAATTCAAAGAAAGGAAGCATGCAATCCAAAGAAGCTTAAAAAATCCAAGAAATTATAATGATCAAGTGTTTGTGATAATTGAAGAAAAGAAAGGAAGAAAGAGAAGTGAAGGAATGGAAGAAGCTGATCATCTCTTTGATTACTTACACTTGATAAGTCACTCTTATCCATATTCTTCCTACCCTTACCAAAAAACCTATCATTACATCCAAAAATAAAGACCTTTCTGATCATTAATTGAAGCTATGGTGGCTTGTGAATGTAGTCCGCGAGCAAGCTTATGGTGCATCGGGCCAATCATTTGATGAGTGTTGATTTACCTCACTTTATAGAGTGGTGAGTGAAATTTGGTATCCGATGTGAGGCTTGGACCGGAAGGGACTATATTACTCTTTATTCTCTTTAAATTGAACTTGTTAATTCTTCATGATATGAGTTTAATGTTGTAGGGTAACTTGATATATTTTGTAGTCCTTATTACTATGATGTGTTATTACTAATGTTCATTAGGTCTTTTCCTAGGTGAAAACTTCTCTTTGTTTATCATTTTCGTTGCTTCGGGACAAGCAACACTTTAAGTTTGGTGGGGGGTTGATCGTCGTTATTTTCACCTAGATTTTAATGTCTTTTTATGTGTATTTTCGTATGATTTTATCCGATTTGTGTAACTTTTGGTGGTGTTTTATGTTCATATGGAGGTTTGTGCTATAAATTGATAAATGTGTGAAAATGAGTTTTATTGTATGAAAAACAGGTGAAAACAAAATGGAGTTGGGAGCCGAAACAGGAAGAAATGACCAGAACTCGACCGAACTCTAAATATGATAAAAGTATAAGCGATCTAGTTTTTTGGTTGCGTATATGTTTTGTGAAAGTCCCAAAGTGAATAGATTTGCTTTGCAACATTCTTCAAAATTTGGAAAACTTGTTACAGGACTGCATAAAAAGATGAGGTGACTGGTGAGGTAGCAATGCATATAGTGTTTGCTTAAATGTTACTTGTCTTATAGATTCTACATGCTGGTTTGTGTTTATTGTTAGAGGAGATGGATGTTTTAGCCTAACACATAGTCAGAGGACCACATTAAAATGATGTGTTGTTCTCTCTCGTTTCATATTATCTTTCTCATATATGTTATAACTGCTACCTTGCTATTTTTAGAATATGATATTGGTGGTGGAAGTAATTTCAGGAGACTGAAAGGGTGGTCACAGGTAATATTAGTAGAATGCAAATGAGGTGCGAATGGACACTTTAAAATTTATTTGGGTCTAGCAAGAGAAAATTCATGGGTTTTTACCTTCATGGTGCTAAAATTTTTTTTCTCAAGATCATTTTTTCTCAAAGTTCTAATTAATTCATACTATGGAACAATGTTCCTTAGAACATATGGAGCCATTTGTGAAACCTTAGAAGGATCATATGACTTTCCAATTTATATATATTTCTCTCTGGTTGATTTCCATTCAGGATGGAACTATAATACGGGGTCAGAATGAAATATCTCATCCAACCAATGGTTCTTTGGTGCCCATAAATAAGGTACACATGCATGGAAACAACAATTATGTAAATTTCCTTTTTATTTCCCTCTTTCTGACTGATAATATTCTCTTGTCTTTTCTTCATTGCACTGTGATATGAGTCTATGACCCTAATTGAAACTTTTGTTTTTGGATGAATTTTGTGCAAATGGATTATGAAAGTAAGACCAACCTTGAAAGGGTTATTTTGCCTTAAAAAATAATAGAAGTTTGGAGCCAATAAACATGTCCATATGTGATGCTTTGGACATGAGGGGTGAGTTTATAACGAGTAAAAATCTTGTGTAGAGTCTAACTGGTAATGTAAAAATTGCTAGATAAATTATGATACGAGTATAAAGAATTATTTAATGTCAAATTATTATTTTCTTCACCAGAATGATTTTCTCCAAGATGATATATTCTTCTTTATAACTCAGCTGATTGGTGTGTTTTAGAGTGTTTGATAGGCAAAGCATTGATCAGTCTTCTGTTTGTTTAATCCTTCCACCTCATATTATGAACTTTGTATATTTTTTATTTAATAAAGTTTCTATTGCAGAGTAACTCTTCAGTTCCAACTTTTCCTTCAAGCATAAAGCGGGGGTCTTATACATGTCCAGTGAAGGAAACAATTTATTGCATGAGGTAATGATTTTTCTTCTCTTTGTTGCCAATGTAGCTGTATTCTATGCTTCTTGAAATTCATTATTTGAATTGGAGAGAGAATAAATACTATATTGTTACTAAGTGCATGTTGTAAATCATTGGCAGACATAAGGTGAGACTGAGGCCTTAGTAGGACATGTCCAAAACTTTTATAATTTTATTTTTTAAGTCTTATGGGCTTTTTAGTATTTGGTTCCTGATCTTAATTATATCACTGTGGTGAACCTATTGCTCAATTGATAAATTAATTATGGTGAGTTTGTAATTTCATATTCATGATCACTAACTACTATTTCCATTGTTGTAAAACTTGATTTTTCTTGTTAACTATTTCAATACATTTCCACCCCATCCCCAACCATAAGCTCCACAAGACTTCTTCTGGATCATCTGTTTATTGATACTTCTTAAATTTGTGAGTGTATCATTATTCTGTGTGGTTTTTTATTTGAAGTTCTTACATTTCTAGAGATATCATAGAAAATAAATTATTATATAGAAAAGATAAGAAGAATGTGTTCATGTGAGTTGTAATAGGTATCTTTCTTAGACATGAAGTATAATGGATGCTGTTATGAAGGTTTTGTGAGTATTTAAAATTTTTTGATAAATTGCTGAAAGATTCAGGTTTCTCATCATTTGTCAGTTTTTCTCTTTGATTTCACTTCTAGACATGACTTCACTCTGCAACTCATAAGAGCACTCTTTTAGCTTTAGTATTGGAATGATTTAAGGTGCCAAATGATATGATATAGTTCTGGATGTATCAACCCTTCACATACCCAGACTCAAGCTAGGAATACCTCTAATTTATTTTTAATTGTGTTACAAATTTTATTTAAATTCAGATATTCAGGATTTACAACATGATATTTGTTGGAATTGGAAAGTCCAGGTCTGATATCCTGTTACCTCATTTTTATCTCTGTATGTTTTTCTTCTGCAGGTTTTTCCCCAACTGTCTTGGATCAATTGAAGAGCATTGACCGCATCATTTTTGCAATGGGTACACTATTTACTTCTATATGCCCGTCTCTGGTAATAGTTAACCAGAAAAAAATATTTATTTTGTTGATATAGTTTCTGCATCTGCACATAACATTATTCTGTTTGTATTAGTTTTTCTTTAGTTGACACCAGTATTTAAGTAACCTGTTAGGGCCCATGAAGTAGTGAATATACATGATTAATCCTTCTAGCACAGGTTCAATAGGTTGATTACCCAATCAATCGTGTGAAATCTAATTTCATTATATATATCCTTCTTCAGGTTTACTTTTCGCATCAGCCTCGTATAATTGATTTTCATTTCAAGGTTTTGCTTGGAATCGGGGAAATGATTTCTTCACGAACTTGTCCTAAGGTAATAAGTTTATTGGACAGGTAGTCTGAACATGCTTAGAGCTGGTAATGTCTTAGTTAAATTCTTTCACAGATACAAAAGATCAATTCTTTCATGATCCATATGAATACGGGTAGAAATTTGAGTGCATTGTGATACATGAGAGATTATATGTTATTTTTATAATTTATTTATTTTTTATGCTTATGGACAAGTGCAGTTACATATTATTTTCCTCCACTCTGTTCTCTAAAACTATGCTTTATTACTATAACGAGTTCAATACGTACACTTAATCTGTTGAGAGTGTTATCTTATAAGGGCCCCCTAATGCGTTTTTTTGCTGTTGACAACCAAACTCCTCTTCATCTAATAAGTTTTCTCAATGTTGACATTGAATTTAGCAATGTTAGGAACTTGGTAGACTCTGATTTCTTAGACATTTCACACCTTATTTCTAGATGGAACTTAATAAAGTCTCCTTGTTCTTTCTGGCAAGTATTTAAGTAGTTTTCAAACCATCACATGCTACATCATGATTATATGAAAATGGGTTTGTCTTGCATCCAATATCACCCAACATGCCACTTGAACATTGATCATCCATTTTATATACTTGTAAATGTTGGTAAAAGTGGACCAGGAGATGGAGCGTCATTTGGTTCCTTTCGGTGCGTCTTTTGCATATAAAATGGCTAAACCTATCACATGTAATGCGTACATTGTTTATATTGCATTTTTTTTATCTCTTTCAATGAAGAACTTCTTTTGTAAGAGGATTGTTCGGATGTAAACAACATGATATTTATCCAGGGGATGCACTTGAGTCAACCTTTTATCTCCTTTGAACCATTGATGGGAGCAGGAAGCTTTAGTCGCCTCCCCAATGCCACCTCTTCTATGCATAGGTAAGCTTTATATTCTCAAATTTGTTTACATAATATAAAAGCAGTGTCTGTATTTTATATTCATTTTTCTATAAAGTCATTCGGTAATTTTTCTTGAGATCATGTTCTCCAGTATATGTCCAGCAGAGAACAGTGGTATTCTGTACTAATCCTAAAATGAGTGAATTACTTAATTGGTTTCTTGGAAAATGATTGAATGCACAAAGGTAGCCTTTAGGAATAGCTAATGTTGAGGACATTTAAGTAATTAATATTTATGTCATTCTTATATTTATTATTTACTTTTAAAACAAGTGTATCATTAAACTCAGAATTCTTATTTAAATTGAAAATTCATTATGAATCTGCTATAACCTTTAGAGTACCTTATTTTTAAATCAAATTAGTTTATGTTCCTCTGGTTAAATTTGACATGGTAATCAAGCCTTTACTTATTTTGGTATTCTGATGTTTGATTTAGTAGACTTTAAATTTTATATCGCTGGTTGTTCTTGTTTATTGTTGCCTCTTCCTATGGTTATATTTGTCCTGGTTATTCTATACTTGTTTTGGTGTTTTGATGTTTAATTCATTTTTTTCTTCTGTTTTTTTTGTATATTTTGTGAACACTCTATTCTGGTTTCTTACTTCTTTTTCGGTTTACTAATTGCTTTTGTGCCTCTTCCTTTTCTTGTTTCATACTGTGCATTTTGCTGCTGCGTTCTTAGTTTCTTACCTGCATTGTTGGTTTTTATTGTAACATTGCTTCTTCTTCTCTTGTTTTGTGCCTTATGTTGTTGTTGTTTGTGTATTCTACTTGCTTTGATAGTTTGCTACTAACTGTTTTTTTTTACTTATTCTACATGTCTTCATGTCCATATTTTAAACGTTCTTTTTCCCCCCTTTTTCGTTTGTGCTATTATTGATGTATTCTTGAATTTAGTTGCTTTTAGGTGTACTGATTGTTGTCTTGCTTTGCTTCTTTTCTTAATTTTGTGCTGAGTATTGGCTTTTAATTTCTTTGATCTTTTTGTATTCAATGTGTTTGTGTTATTGTGTTCTGTACTTCCTACTTGCTTCGTCAATTTTTGTATTGCTTGTTGTTCTTGTTTCTTGTTGTGTTGCTTTTTTATGTCCCTCTTTTAGTTAAATTCGTCATGGATGTTAAGCTACTTGTTTTCTTATGTCCTTTATGCGAACTGTATTTTGGCTTCTTACTTGCTTCGTTTATTTACCAATTGCACTCATGCTTTTTTCTCTTCTTGATTTCTATCATACTTTTTGCTACTGCATCCTTTGCTTTCTTACTTTGATTGGTTGTTTTTGATTGTGACCTTGCTTCTTTTCAACTCTTTCGTTCTATATGTCTGTTATTTGAGCATTTTTAATTGCTTTGATGGTTTGCTATTATTATTTGTTCGCCAATTATTTTTGTCTATCTTTTCTTATTTACATTTGTGCGATTATTGCTGTATTCTTGAATCTAATTGCCTTGGGATGTATTGAATGTTTTCTTGCTACTTTTATTTATTTATTTATTTATTTAGGGTTAAGTACTATCTCTTTTTTTTCCTTGCTTCCTCCTTTCGTATTCTTTGTGTTTGTGTTACAGTATTTTGTACATTTTAATTGCTTTAGTGGACTGTTAATTTTATATTCCTTGTTGTTCTTGTTTATTGTTGTGTTGCCTTGTTTTTATTCCTCGTTCTTATTTATGTTGCTGTTATCGATGTTTGATTTATTTTCTTTTTCTTGTTTTAATTGTGTTCATGTTTCGTACTTTTTGCGGCTGCATTTTTAGCTTACTTAATCTTACATGCATTGGTTGTTTCTAATTGTAACCTCGCTTCTTCCTCTCCTCTTTTGTGCTTTATGTTGTTGTTATCTTACCTGCATTTTACTTGCTTTGATGGTTTGCTAGATGTTTTCGTGTATATATTTAGTGATGTTCTCTCTTTTTCTATGGATATTTTTTTGGTTTATAGGTGTTTTTGAGATCTCGATTGTTAATATTGTAGTCTTGAATCTATTTGCTTTTGGGTTACTCGTTGTCTTGCTTCTCTCTCAATCTTCATTCTTTTTGTATTCTTTGTATATATATTTTTTTTATAGTAAATAAAAATTGTATGGGGCATGAGCATAAATAACCACTCACATGAATTAAAATGTAAAAGTGACCACATTTGTTTGACTTGTTAATATGTCTAATTAAATATAATTTAAATATTTAGATTAATTAAAATTCGATTGGACAATATATTGTCTATAATTATTAATTAAATTGTTGAGAATAATATAATCCAATTAAAAATTAATTATAATTAATTAATTGATAGTTTAAATTCAATAATCAATTAAATTACTTAGGAATATAATTATTTAAAAAATATATAATTAGGTAATGATTAATAAAATTTAATTATTAATTATGATAAATTAAATACTAAAACTCCATATAAATTATTAATATGTATTCGCTTTTTTTTTCATTTTACAAACTTTATAGATTATTAAAATAAGTATTTATTAAATTTAAATAATTTAGTACTTAATATTCTAATTACTAATAAATTTATATTTTCTTGAATTACTAATCAATATCAATATTAATTATAAAACTAATAAATTTTCTAATTATTAATTATGTAATTATTTAAATTATACTATTTTCTAATTACTAATAAATTTTTATATATTTATATAAGTATTTATATTTTATAATTATTTTCTTGCATTTTCTAATTACTAATAAATTTATAATGGGTATATGTGATTATCTTAAATATATTAATGGGGAGTTTTTTTATGCCATGTATTGGTTTGGGAGTGAATTGTGGCCCATGAGTTTTTATGAATTTTAATTATAAAAAATCAATTTATATATTAGTATATATTAAAAGGTTTTAACTTTAATTATCATAAATACCATTTACATACCTTTATTCATATATAAATGCAATTTTTTTAAAGTCAATTATGAATTAATTTTCTTCTTTCACTTTAAAACCTATCATTATAAATATATATAAATAAATTTATGAATATTTAATATTAGTATTATGTTTCAAGCAGGGGAAAAACTTTAAATTAAATTAAATTAGTATTTAAAATTTTATATAAGTCAAAATTTGTATAAGTCAAAGAAAATACAAAAAAAAAAAAAAAATATATATATATATATATATATATATATATATATATATATAATATAAATATACGAATTATTTATGAGAATGTGAAAAGGTATTTTAATTTTATTTAAAGTGAAGGGAGAAGATTAATTTATGATTGATTTTTTAAAAAAATGCATTTAAATATGAATATATAAATATATGTAAACGATATTTATGATAATTAAAGTTATAATCTTCCTAATATATAAAAGGATTGGGAGTGAATTGTGGCTCATGTGTAATTTTATCATGTTTCTTTATATTTTATTAGTTTTTACGAATTTTAATTATAAAGAACATAAATACCATTTACATACATTTATTTATTCATATATAAATGCAATTTTTTAAAAGTCAATCATAAATTAATCTTCTCTCTTCAATTTAACTCCTCTCATGAATACATATAAATAATTTTATAAATATGTAATATTAGTATTTTGCCACGTGTATGAGAAAAAAATAATATTGAATTAATTTAGTTTTTTTTTTAAAAATTTGCATAAGTAAAAAAAATATAAAATATAATATAAATATATACATATTATTTAATAAAATATAAATATCAATTTGTGAGAATATGAAAAATGTATTTATATAGTATATATTGGATAAATTTATTTATATATATTTATAATGAGAGGATTTAAAGTGAAAGGAGAAAAATAATTTATGATCGACTTTTAAAAAATTGCATTTAAATATGAATAAATATATGTAATATGTATTTATGATATTTTAAAGTTAAAACCTTCCTAATATATACTAATATATAAATTGAATTATTTTATGATTAAAATTCGTAAAAACTAATAAAAATTTTAATAACTTGGGAGTGAATAGTGGTCCACGTGTAATTTTATGATGCTTTTATAATTTATTAGTTTTAATGATTTTTAATTATAAATAATTCAATTTATATATTAAAAATTTTTAAATTTAAATATACATATATATATATATATAGTTTAATAAAATATAAATACTAATTTATGAGAGTGTTAAAAAAGGTATTTATATAGTATTTATAAATATATACTAATATATAAATTGAATTATTTTATGATTAAAATGCATGAAAACTATTAAAATATTAAAAGACTTGGGAGTGAATTCTCCGTCCGCTTCTAATGTATCCATTTTACTATTTTTGGAGTCCGCTTCAAAGGTATATATTTTCCCTATTTAGTAAAAAAGTACACAATATGCCACACTACTTCCCTCTAATACAACTACCCACTTTACATATAATAATAATACTCCTTAATCCACGTGCAAAATACAAATGGATACCTTAAAATCGGACGGAAGGAATATATTAGAAGGTTTAAACTTTAATTATTATAAATACCATTTACATACGTTTATTCATATATAAATACAATTTTTTAAAAGTCAATCATAAATTAATCTTCTCCATTCACTTTAAATCCTTTCGTTATGAATATATATAAATAATTTTATGAATATGTAATACTAGCATTATGCACTGTTCATTGCATGAGAGATTAAATTTTTATAAAAATTTTGCATAAGTCAAAGAAAATATAAAATAAAATATAATATTAATATATACATATTATTTTATAAAATATTAATATCAGAAGTGATAAAGGTATTTTTATAGTATCTATTAGATGAAGTTAATTAAATATATTTATAATGAGAGGATTTAAAGAGTAGATAAAAGATTAATTTATGATTGACTTTTAAAAAAATTACATTTAAATATAAATAAATATATGTAAAGGGTATTTATGAAATTATAGTTAAAATCTTCATAATATATACTATTATATAAATTAAATTATTTTATGAATCGCACGAGAAAATTATTAAATTGAATTATTATTTTTTTAATAATCTTGTATAAGTCAAAGAAAATATAAAATAAAATAAAATATAAATACCAATTTATGAGAGTCTAAAAATTCGTGAAAACTAATAAAATATTAAAAGACTTGGGAGTGAATTGTGGCCCACGTGTAATTTTATCATGCTTTTTATAATTTATTAGTTTTTATGAATTTTAATTATAAAGAACTAAATTTATATATTAGAAGATTTTAACTTTAATTATTATAAATACCATTTACATACATTTATTCATATATAAATGCAATTTTTAAAAGTCAATCATAAATTAATCTTCCTCATTCACTTTAAATCCTCTCGTTATGAATTTATATAAATAAATTTATGAATATGTAATACTTAGCATTATGCCCCATTCATTGGATGAGATAAACATTAAATTAAATTAATTTTCTTAAAAATTTTGTATAAGTCAAAGAAAATATAAAATAAAATACAATATAAATATATACATATTGTTTAATAAAATATTAATACCAATTTATGAGAATATGAAAAAGGTATTTTTATAGTATCTATTAGATAAAATTAATTAAATATAGGATTTATTACTGTTTAGTACAAATTATCACTAATATTATCACTAGATACAAAGACTATATTTTATTATTATCCATTATAAAATTATATAATAAAAAGTCCAAATTATCCCTCTATACAACTAATTGATAGAATAATGAGAAATTCACGATTCATTATGATTCATTCTCATTCTCAATCTATTTCATACGTATCAATTATCTTCCCATAAATTTCTTCAAACTGTTGGTTATTTTTAATTATTAAATCTAAAGTATATTGAATAACATTCATAGCACTAGATAAAATATTAAAAAATATTTTTGAATACAAAATCCATACTGCAATAATAAAAAACATATTTAGGAAAATTCTTATCGCAACAATATAAAAGAGTATAACCAAAATATTCTGAATACTTATTTTTTTAATACAAAATCGTTTCAATAAATGAAGTTGAATATATTTTGAATATTTTCAAACATTGAAAAAATATTTTTGAATATAAAAATATTTTTAATACTTAACATTTTAAATATAAAATCATCTCAATAAATGAAATTGAATAAATTTTGAATACTTTCAAATATTAAAAAACTTGGGAGTGAATTGTGGCCCACGTGTAAATTTATCATGCTTTTTATAATTTATTAGTTTTTATGAATTTTAATTATAAAGAATTCAATTTATATATCATAAATTAACCTTCTCCCTCACTTTAAATCCTCTCATTATGAATATATATAAATAAGTTTATGAATATGTATTATTAATATTATGCCCCGTTAATCGCACGAGAAAAATATTAAATTCCATTAATTTAATTCTTAAAATTTTTTTTGCATAAGTAAAAAAAATATAATATAAATACCAATTTATGAGAGTGTAAAAAAGGTATCTATATTGTATATATTAGATAAAGTAAATTATATTATATATATATTTATAATGAGAGAATTTAAAGAAAAGAAAAAATATTAATTTATGATTGAATTTTAAAAAATTATATTTAAATCTGAATAAATAAATATACGTAAGATAATTAAAGTTAAAAAATCTTCATAATATATACTAATATATAAATTGAATTATTTTATGATTAAAATTAGTGAAAACTAATAAAATATTAAAAGATTTGGGAGTGAATTGTGGCCGACGTGTAATTTTATCATGCTTTTTATAACTTATTAGTTTTTATGAATTTTAATTATAAAGAAATTATTTTATATATTAGAAGGTTTTAACTTTAATTATCATATATACCATTTACAAACATTTATTCATATATAAATAAATAACTATATGAATATGTCATATTAGAATTATGCCCCGTACATTTCATGAGTAAAATATTAAATTAATTTTTAAAAAAATTTACATAAGTCAAAGAAAATATAAAATATATATATATATTAGATAAAGGTATGAGAATGTGAAAAAAATGTATTTTTATAGTATCTATTAGATAAAGTTAAAATTTCATTTAAATATGAAAATCCTACTTACAACTAGCTAAGAACACACATTAACAATATATATTAATTAACTTTTAACATAATGGAGCAATAGTTAAAACCGTTCATTCCTAACATTCAATGCACCCATGTTTTCTAAACATTCTCTTATAATGAACTAGAATTCTAAGGGTCGTGAAAATGTCTTTTTAATGTCATTACATAGTGGTTTTCGAAAGATTGAATTCATCGTCCCCTATGGTATTTGATTTGCTTGATCATATAAAAGCCAAAAT
Organism: Pogostemon cablin; assembly: GCA_023678885.1. Lineage (NCBI taxonomy): Eukaryota > Viridiplantae > Streptophyta > Magnoliopsida > Lamiales > Lamiaceae > Pogostemon > Pogostemon cablin. The sequence continues at coordinate 27,158,654 of CM043013.1, forward strand.
TCAAATGTTAATGTAGTTCAATTCTACTTAAATCTGTTTAACTACTTTTTTATTTTTTCGTGCATATTTTCTACTTAGATCTGTTTAACTATTTAATTTTCTTTATTCATGTGAATTATTATTGCGCATTTTATTATTAGTATTTAATTTTATAAAGCACTTGGATTTTTTTATAGTTGGATATCGCAAAGTACTATAATATATGCATCTATATGCGTTCGGCTAAAGAAAATTAATTGAAAATTGGTTGAACAAATCGAGATATTTTTTCTTTGATTTATCATTGTGCTACTTGAGCAGATTTTTATATATTGTGGGTTGAATTTGTATTTATATGATTTTTACTGTGATCTATGGTTGCAATTAGGACTTGCTGCAAATACCGATTTCTCAATCCTTTCTTATTTCGACAGCTGGAACTTGGAACTAAATCAAATAACATTCTAGACGGACTTACGGTAAATTTTAATAATTCATTCATATCAAAATCCGAGCTGAAATATTATTCTCTCAATGCAAAGATTTATTTTATTCACCATTTCAATTTGTCATGTAAAGTTAGGATATACATAGATGGATTCCAAGTCTCCAAGATGCATGGTTATGTTGTGGAGAAAATATAGAAGCAGAAGCAACGTTGCTTATGAGTAAGTCAAACGACCAATTAAGTTATCCTTAATGGTTTTACTATACTCCTAATATTTCACTTTTATACATCCTAATCCTTATATAATATGATTATAAATTAATTATGGGTCACTTACTATTGGATACATAAAATAATGCATAATTGTTATAAACTACATGACTCAAAACACTATTACTCATAACTACACAATTATGATTGTGATACCATAAATACCCCAACGTGTTGCACAATTTGTTTGCACAAATTTATTTTGCACAATTTGGTTTGCACAATTTTGTTTTGCACAATTTTATTTTGCACATTTTAAGTTCCGGCGGAGGTCCGGTTGTATTTCTTTGTGTAAAAATTGATTGAATTGTGCAAAATTGATTAAATTGTGCAAAATTTATTTTTGTACAATAGTTTTGTACATTTCTTAACCTAAGTCTTCTTTTACGCGTTTCCCAACTCCACATAGAAAATTGTGCAAAATTAATTTTTGCACAAGGATTTTGCACATTTCTTAACTTAACTGACTTCATATAGAAAATTGTGAAAAATTGATAATGGTTTTGCACATTTCTACCACACATTAGATTGTGAAAATTTTGAGTTTTGCACAATTTCCGACTTCACATAAAATAGGCCTACCATAAGTTCAAATACAACATTATCACCCATCCAACCCAGAAATACAAGAGGAACATGAGGTGGAATCGAGAATCTTTGCTCATTAAAATAAAATGCAGTACCAATTGACCTAATCTCTTGTGAAGTTAGAATTGGATTCATATATATATTCAGGATTCATAAAATGATAAAAGTCCAAGTCTAGTCTAGTGAGAGAAAGTAGGAGTGGAAGAAAGTAATAAAGAACCAACTTGAAAACCAACACAAGTCACCCCATTCTCACCAAAACCTTTCTCGTTTTTCACTCTTCAACACACAAACTTTCTCCCTCTTGGAGAAGCAACAATGGGGATTATGTCAACAAGGGTTGTAGAAAGAGAACCCTTCTCCTGTAAACTCACCCCACAGTAATGGCAGCTCCACCAGTAGTAGCAATGGATCCTCCTTGCTGCACCTGATCCCAACCCCACCCCACACTTCTATGCTCACACCCACAAATTGGGCAAGCGTGGTCTTGCCCATGCCCCTCATATGATTTTTGGAAAGCCTTCACCAAACCAACACCACAGATAGCACCCACAGAGAATATTTGAGCTCCTGCCTTAAACCACACCTGCTCCTTGAAGACGACATTCAACCATTTCGAAAGAACTTCCGGTGTGATGCACCTGATCAAACATTGAAAAATTGAAGGATCATGGATTCAACTTTCTATTTTTACAGCTGAAAATCAAACCATATTACTAGATTTGAGATTGATCAAATAAAAGCTTATCTTGAACAAAATTTTGTCTTTGATAAAATCTAAAGCTCAGCCCAATACATGAAAATAAATAAAGTAACAACAAAAATATCAAACTATTCAGAGCACAGTTCAACTAAAGTTCATTCAAGATTCATTCGATCTTATCAAACTCAAACATGCAGTTTGAAACCCAACAACATTTCAAACCAGTTACTCCAATCACTTAGACCATTAACATTCCTATTAGGTGGAAAGAAACCAAGTTAATAAGTGTGATCAAAGTATGCAATGAAAGATACCTCAAGAGCCCTGTTCTAGGCAAAGGCCTCTGGATCTACCGACAAACTGGCCGTGTCCCAACCATAGTCCCTGGGGAACTCTCCGGTGAGGTAGGATGGAGTCTGTGCTGAGAATGGTCCCAAGTACTTCACTCTATTAGGTCCATACCACAAGTCATTATCCTATCAACAAAAACATCAGTCTTCTCTTCTCAATAACAAAATCACATTCTCAAAGATGTAAAGATAGGGGGTAGTGTGGGTAGGAAGATTACCATGGTGTATTTGCCATTTCCCAACACCGCGCCACCATGTACAACAAAGCCCTAATCAGCGACGCCCTCCTCCCTCAAAACAACCACAATGTCACCGCCTGATTAATATGTCCATCTATCAACAACACATTAATCCAATTAATTTCACCAATTTAATTATTAGCAAGCACACGATTGAATTCCGTGTTCAATTAGGTAATTACCTGAGATTCCGGCGGTGCAGTAGACGAGAATGAAGATCATGCCGCCGAATGCTCAGGCATGCCGAGGATTTCGACACCGCCGCACTGGTCGGCTTCGCTCTGTCTCTTGTAGCCAATAATCGTGAGTATGCGGACGTACAGGAAGTGGCGATAAACTCTGCGATCAGCGCTCTGTAGAAGGACCATTTGGTAAGCTCATCGAAATCGAAGAGAGGCGCATGGGGTGGATCGTGGTAGTCCTTGGCGGAGTACTCCGGCGCCGATTCCACAGCGTATTCGATGTCTTTCATTATGGCTGCATGGTGAAGGTGGTGGTTGTGTGTGTGAGAAATTATGCAAACGGCTCAAAACCAGTAATCCCAAAATCCGATGGGCGTCGGCCAATGGAGAATTCCTCTTGGCGAAGAGATTCTTAAATTGGTAGGTTGGAAGAGATTCAGATGAGAGAGAAGAGTGTGATGGAGATGCAAAAATCCATCGGCAAATCGACGGCGCCTCAGGAATGTGAGTTTGAGCTTGGAGGATGTGTCTATCTAATGATAAATTGTGTATCTGATGGTATTTTGTTTTCCCCCTTGTATCTGAGAGTAAATAAGCTCTAAATTGTATATCTCACATTAATAAACCCATTAATTATTTTTTTTACTAATTATCTAAAATTCATGTATTTAGTCTTAAACTTCTACCGTTTATAAGTCACATGACCTGTTAAATAATAATTATAAAAAAAATTATGCTCTAAATTAAGTATTTTATTTTTTTATGTACCAATATATATTCTTATAATTTTTAACTGGTTGAAAACACGAAATATGCATATTCTTTAAATTCGGTTTTTTTATATGAAACGTTTTTACTAATATAATTTACAAGATCAAAATAGAATTTAGAGTATTCGTAAATAAATTTTATGTTTTTAAGATTTTTGTGACAATTTTGTTTTTCTTTTCAATCAATCACTTAATATACCCATTATCTCTATAATATAAATTTTTAACATTTTATAAACGATTAACATTACTTAAAGAAAATAAAAATCTAATCAATAGAGGAACATATATAAATTAATTTAATGATTCTTATATTATAAAAATAAAAATAATAAATAATAAAAAAGACAAAAATAAAACTTTCAAGTTAATTATTCAACAGAATTATTTTTAGTAAATAATAGTATACTCATGTACAACTTATATCTTTGCAAATCCTTTGTAATTTATAAAAAAAAAAATAAGTATAAAAGTTGAACAAAGAGTGAGTCTTATAAATAACGTCCTTACACATGAATGGTAAAATATACTCCATTTGGATTCAAAATAACTTTACTTTATTTATTTACTGTATCCATAGTTTAACCCATAACTTAATTATTCTTAATATTAAATCATATTAGATAATTATTAAAAAAATATATTTATATAATTTTTTTTAAATAAGACGTACATGTAACGTGCAACATACCTGCTATACACTAATATTTAAAAAATATTAATTTATATTTTACTCATTCCTATAAAAATGTTAATAGGTATGCTATATTTTGAGACTTTTTTTTTTCACTTGCTCGTTTACGGATAATTTAATATATTAAGGTATTAAAAAAATTGTAAGTTATTTTATAGTTTTTAGTTGGGTGTTATTTTATTTTTATTTTTTTAAATTATGAAGATAATTATGAAACAAATGAATATGTGTGAAATTATTTATGAAACGGAAAATTATATATATATATATATAATATTTTAATTAAATAAAATTATCAATAAATCTCCTATGGCAAATTCTTTGGTACACTCAAGGATGTACCATGCAATCACATTTAAAAAAAAATATTAGTTTACATTAATAAATAAGAATTTATATATTTATTTGTTAGATAATTTTTTATTAGTTTTTCTAAAAAAACTGAATGTAAACGAATTATACAACTATTAAAAAATACCTACTATACAGTATTAAATAAAATTTAATACTTATACTCTCTCCGTTCTCTTGATAAGTGTTTATTTGTTTTTTGCATGTGGATTAAGAAGTATAGTATTTTAAAGTGCAATGAAGTGAGAAGATTAATATTTTAATGTGTAGTGATTAGTTGTATTAGTATTGAGTGTGGGCCGATGTGTAGTGAATTCAGTGTAATAGTAATATTATTGTGTGTGTCACATCAACTTAAAAATAAAATGGATAATTTGTATTAAAAGGACCAAAATGACAAAATGAACACTTATCAATGGCATGGAGGGAGTATAACATTAATTATGTATTAAATTTTTAAAAATTAATTTTAATACGTTAACATTATCATAATAGTCATCGACATTTCATCATTCCAATTATTTATTTATGTATAAATTTAAATTAATAATTTGAGTTTATGTTTATAAATATAATTTACATTAAATATTAATTTTCTTATGTGATTATATTTAACACAATTATATTAATTTTTTATATTATAAAGTGTATAAAAAAAATAGTCTTCAGATATAATAATATTATTTCATAATTTAAAATATAAATATATTTATTCCAACCTTTTGAAATTATATTTTTAATTTATTTTATTACTTGTAATTTTTATATTTGTATATATTTAAATTTATTTCTTGATTTTTTTTAGTCTTAAAAAAATACCTACTATACAGTATTAAATAAAATTTAATACTTATACTCTCTCCGTTCTCTTGATAAGTGTTTATTTGCTTTTTGCACGTGGATTAAGAAGTATAGTATTTTAAAGTGCAATGAAGTGAGAAAATTAATATTTTAATGTGTAGTGATTAGTTGTATTAGTATTGAGTGTGGGCCGATGTGTAGTGAATTCAGTGTAATAGTAATATTATTGTGTGTGTCACATCAACTTAAAAATAAAATGAATAATTTGTATTAAAAGGACCAAAATGACAAAATGAACACTTATCAATGGCATGGAGGGAGTATAACATTAATTATGTATTAAATTTTTAAAAATTAATTTTAATACGTTAACATTATCATAATAGTCATCGACATTTCATCATTCCAATTATTTATTTATGTATAAATTTAAATTAATAATTTGAGTTTATGTTTATAAATATAATTTACATTAAATATTAGTTTTCTTATGTGATTATATTTAACACAATTATATTAATTTTTTATATTATAAAGTGTATAAAAAAAATAGTCTTCAGATATAATAATATTATTTCATAATTTAAAATATAAATATATTTATTCCAACCTTTTGAAATTATATTTTTAATTTATTTTATTACTTGTAATTTTTATATTTGTATATATTTAAATTTATTTCTTGATTTTTTTTTAGTCTTAAAAAATAATTTGAGTTTATGTTTATAAATATAATTTACATTAAATATTAATTTTCTTATGTGATTATATTTAACACAATTATATTAATTTTTTATATTATAAAGTGTATAAAAAAATAGTCTTCAGATATAATAATATTATTTCATAATTTAAAATATAAATATATTTATTCCAACCTTTTGAAATTATATTTTTAATTTATTTTATTACTTGTAATTTTTATATTTGTATATATTTAAATTTATTTCTTGATTTTTTTTTAGTCTTAAAATTTTTACTATAAATATTATTCCAAGTGACCAAGTATTGAAAACAAAATGTAACTAATCATATAAAAAATAAATTAAAATGCATTGAAATTGATGAGAACTAAGGAATCGTCTTATGCCCAAAAGGGAGCATTAATAAATGGGCCGCTCCACTAATAACGGTCAAATGAACCTGGATAAATAATCAGATACGGGTAGCTGGTAACCGCATGTTCCCGTCCCATTTAATACTTTATGTATATGTGTTTTTATAGAGGATTCGAACGGTTAGCCTCATATGAAAAAATACCTCTTCACCATTTAGACATAAGTAATTCTTATTACATGTTTCAATATTTAAATTTACAAATCATTAGTCTAACCTATTATTTTATTTTATTTGTATGTTATTTGAAGTTTGAATTGAAGATCTTAAAACTTGTGTAATGATTTTATGTCATGTTTTAATTATTGTTTAACGTTGAGACAAAAAATATTTAATGATGTAGACACATTTATTTAAATGTTTGAGACTTGAAATTTAATATTTTAGGTTTAAAAAAATGGATTTGACGGGTTCGGGTACCCACGGGTAGGAGCAATTGGGTACGGGACAGATACGGGTATTGCATGTAGTATTTTAAACGGTAATGGGATGGATACGGGTAGTAATATTTTTATCGGATATGGGTTCGGGTACCCCCAAAAAATGCGGGTACCCTACCCACTGCCATTCCTAGTTGTATAGCACTTTTTAAAATTTTAATTTATAAAAGTGGTTGATATTGGGTTGGTGGGGCGGTGCGGGTTAGCCCACACTTTAGTGGATTTGAGTGGGGCGGCCTTTTATGGGACGAATTAATTTTGGGTTAAGAAATTGGTGGGTTTAGGTGTGTTGGGGTGGGTTGGCCTAGTGGGCTCAACCCATTTTAACAGTACTATGTATGATGTTTTACTTTTAATTGATTGTTCAGTACAAATTATATGCGGCTTTCTCAAAACCTTTTACTCCATAGACCATTGTATGTGGCTTTTACTCAATTCAATTCTTCCACCTGCAGAGAAGCAATAATTCTTTTTTTAAAAGAAGAAAATAAGCTATTACATTCAATTTAGTATTGCTTATTTATATTAGAATCTGTTAGTTTTCTGGTTGCATATCTATTCTTTGTTTATCCATCATGAAATATTCTGAATTAGAAGTAAATAATTGAGAAGTAAAGTATATTCAATTACAATTCTCTGTAATACTGAATGCTTTATGATAATAGGAACATTTAGTCCATTTAGTGAGGAAGGCATTTATATCTGATTATGTTTGAATTTTATTGTTGTTATGTGCACCATCAGACATATATATGTTTTGAGTGTAGTAACAATCAACAGAAATTGATGTTAGGGGTTGGAAGAGATGAAGCTACCCTTGGAGGATGAGGCTGAAGTAGTGGGCGCCTTCACTCTGATATTTTGCTGTCCCTAGCAAGATGCTGATGACTAACATGTTGGGTAGATTGTTGTTTCCTTTTTTTGGAACTGTTAGAAAACTTGTAAGTTTTTTCTGTTTTGGATCTACTATTTCAGTTATATCTACATATAAATCCAAATTCTTTTTACATATAGTTTTATAAGCCAATATTTTCACCATTTTACGGCGAAGCATATGTATTCAAACTATTGCTTAAGCCAGGTGTTGTGATGTGTACTAGGGATTTTTATTTAGAGTGTTCGTCCTTGAAGAGAATCTGCTAATACATTGGTGTTTTCTGTGTTTGTTCTTATGTTTATATGTAATTTCATAAATAGTTACCCTCAGCTTACAAGAGAAATGTTTTAGTTTTCTTATAGCAATGACAGATTTATCTTTGAGGAAAACTGCAGTAGAAGAGAATATGGCTAAAGTGCAGCAGCAGGAGACGAAAGAACTTCTTGAGTATACTCAAAGGTTGTTGCAAGATTGACCTACTTAAAAAGGTGGATCTATAATGTCTTAATTTTTCCATTTGCAAATACTAAATTCAGTTTTCCCCTTGGGCCAAACTAAGATTGACATGTTGAGTGTCCTTATGAAAATTTTATTTTCTTGTCAAATCATTTTCATAACCAGAATATGATATACCTCCATGTGAAGCTCAAATGGAACACTGGAAATTTAAACAAATTTGGTGATAATGGAATCCAAAGAAAGACAACATCTACAACAATATTCCAATTATAAGGTAATAAATTATGTTACTAAACATATTTTAGTAATTCTTTAAAAATAATATGTAGATTAAGCCAGTTATAAGAAGATGAAAATACATATAACATTATGTAGCAGGCAACGCTAAATTGAGTTGGCTATAGCCTTGAGATTACTCATGAAGTGTTGAATGGCGGAGCACAAGAAAGACATGGAGAAGGAAACAAAGCCAACTCTCGTCACATTGAGAAGCTACCAAGATCTGCCTGCTGTAAGTTCACTTTCTCTTTAGTTATCTAATCTTTTATTTTTCTGCTCTATTATTCGATGTATTTGTGATAATTTTAAAATTTGTGTTTCATCCAAGATCAGGATTTGGCTGCATTGGCAATTGAGGATTAAAAAAAGGCAATATGCTGCTGCTGAGAAGTACCTCGAAGATGTGTTGCAGTCAGTTCTTGCTTGTCACGAGTGAGCACCTCACAAAGTGAGGTGTGCAGCCTACCTAGTAATAATAGTTATACACATAATGCTACACTATTTATAAGAAATATGTATACTTTCAGGGCATGTTTAGTTATTAATAAGTTTTTAGGTATACTTTTTAATTTCTTAGGGTATATAACATGACAAATCTGTGAATTATAAATATAAAATGTATAAATATTGTGGGTAGTGAATATATGAGAAAGAATAAATTAATAATTTTAAATGGATATACCAAAAACCAAAGAGTAAATTAGTAGAGAAAGTCTACGGGTTATTTCTGAGACGGGTCGATCAATTATTAAAGTATGTTTATTATATCGATAAAGTATGCTTATTTGTAGTAAAAATATGTCAATAATAAGAGTCCAAGCACCGGTGCACCTGAATGATCCTAACCTTTAGATTACGTTTAATTTAATCTCAATTATTAAATAAAATAAAATAAATACTACTCACTAACTAGGGATGTTAATACAGGCCGGCCTTGTAGGGCCGGCCCTGTAGCCCTAAAAAATGCAGGGCTAGGTTCGAATAGTAGCGGCTGTTTAGATAAGGTCCTTTTTAGCTCGGACCGATTAGCCCGAGGCCCTATAGGGCTGGCCTGATTAGCCCGATTAAATATTTTAATTATAAATAATTAATTATTTATATATTAAATTATTAATAATTATTAGTATTTTAATTACTATTTTCTATTGATAATTATTATATTACTATTAATTAATAATGTAATAACCTGTACCTCACAACATTTTTTATCTTGTAATATCATAAGAGAATAATTTAATAGTGCAAGCGTAAAAAATTATTATGTTCAAACTTTAAAATTATGTTTTACTCCATTTTTTTAACTTTTGTAGCCCGTTATTGACCCGTTTAGCCCGAGGACTGCTAGGGCTAGGGTTAGGTCCTCAATATTCGAGGCCCATTTAAAATGACCCGCTAAGGCCCATGGACCGTTTTGCCCTGGCCCTATAGGGTTAGCGCCAACCCATTTAACAACCTTACCACTCACCTCTAATTTGCATTTATAAACTCTACCGATGCACTCTAAAATTACCCTAATAATAAATCATATTATAACACATTTGACTAACACCCGTCTCACAAGACACTTACCAAATTGACTTAACTTAATTTTTGAATGAAATGAAATAAACTTTTAAACAACTCAATTCGTAAAGTAATTAATGCACCCTAAATAAACTATGAGTACAAAATATTAACGACGCACATAATAATATTTAGACATCAGGAATTCATCAAAAAGAAATGATTCAAGTGTAATAATTACTTGCCCATGCTGATATAGTTAAATTAGTATGTAAATAGTTATGAGTAAACAAAAACTTAAATTAATTTTAAACACGTGTTAGATAATAATCTGACTTATTTAATAAATAGAGTAGTTCAAAAGTCTTTTTAATTATATATATAGCTGTTTTATGGGGTTTTAATTTTATAAATTGAGTTACCAACTATATTTGCGATTTTAGTACGGTTCACAATTTTTCCTTTTTTTTAATCCGTTGCTGAAACGATGACATAAATAAATAATAAAATAATATTTGAAATATTTTAATAATTTAAATTATACTCTCTTCATTTCAAGGTAAAGATTTGTATGAAGACGTCTCACATAAGGGTTTTCCATTTCCGTTCTTCATCACCCAACAAAAAAAACACCACATCAATTCACATCCTTAAAAATATATCTTAAATACAAATTTAACATTCTCACTTACCCTCAAAAGTCAATAAAATTGGTCTTTTCTTAAACTCTACAAGTAACTGTGAAGAGTGAAGATTAAGTTTGAACTGAGGAAGTAATATCTACATTAATTAATGAATAAAAGTCTCATTTATTTTGTACTTTCTCAATTTTATTATAAATCGATGACAAATTGTGTAATATAGTAAAACTTTTAGCGGTATTAATTTTTAGATACAGGACCCCCACTTGTTAAAAGAAAAAATGTAAACCTTTAAATGAAGAGTGGATCTCATATAAATCGGGTCTACATATAAATCCTATTTTTTAAAATTACTCTTTAGTATATAAAAAATTACTCTGTGAAAAGTAATAATTTTTATACAAAAGAGTAATAATTCATGTTTCTAAAGACTAATTTTTCATGTATTAAAAAGTAATCGATAAATCAGGTTTTACAAGATATTGAAGATTAATTTTTTAATTTAGAAGAAATAATAATTTATGTGATTACTCTAAAGAGTAATTTTTTATGTTCTAAAGAGTAACAGAGTTTACATATTAATGTATGTAAACCCAGTTTACATAAATATTTATCTTAAATGAGATGCCCAGAATGATAATATATAAACATATGGTAAGATGAGAAATTATAACACTAAATACTACTTCGTCCGTTCCATATTAAATTTCTCAATTTTTATTTTTGTCCGTTCAATTAAACTTCACTACCTATAAAAAAAATATCACATCAATTCCCCAACCAAGTGTATCTCAATTACAATATTATTTTATGATTATTTATTTATTTAAATGGCTATTTTAACTGGCGACTAAAAAACAAAAAGTTGTGAACCGTATCATAGTCTCACGAAATAGCTATATATGATTAAAAAGTTTTTTAAAACTACAATAATTAATTAAATAAGCCTAATAATCGTCATGGGCCGCACTTGCTGTGTTCTTTGCTGATTGCATCCAATCCTCTGTCTTGGCCTGCCCAATGTACATAATTACTCTTAATGGGCCTTGGCCCAATATAACTATTTCGCTCTTATGCCCAAAGGGAGCCGCTCCGCTAATAACGGTCAAAAGGAGCTCACTCTTGTGGGATGTAACAGTCTGTTTCATCTCAAAAAATTCAAAAATCTTCTTCACAACGGGAAGACGACAGTGCCCTAGCTCCTAATTCCATGGCCTCTTCATGCTCTAATAGGCGCCGCTTTGGGCTTCCTTTCCACAGCACACCATCGACGGATTCCTTGCCTCCGACGTGTACCCGCTGTCCCTCTCTTCACGAGTGTCTCCGGCAGAACAGCGCCACCGCCGAGGCTTCCTCGTTCATTGTCGGCCGCGCCGACTCCTCTTATGGGCGGATTCACGTCTTTTCAGCCGATTATCTTCCACCGCCGTCTGATTTATTTCAGAGGCCCCAATCGCTGCCTGGTGCGATTTCTTGCTGTTTCCACCTCTTCCAACTTCCTCTCTTCCTGTCGTACAGAAGGTAATATATCCTCTCTATCTCTCTCTCTCCTCAATCCTGAATCAGAGTTATGCATTCGTCCATTGAATTCCTCCTTTTTTTCTTAAAAATTTCTTTCGTCTTTCTTCTGCAGAGAGGTGAATGGAAGTAAGAATTATGCATTGCTACTCCTATTCACTTCGTCTTCTCATCTTGGATACATTTTCTTTTGCAGTTCTGAAACTTTTTTGGGGCTTTAATTTCGATTGAAATCCATTTTCAGGTGAAATTATAATATGCATTGAAAAGATTGTTTTTGTCAATTTTGAAGTGAATTTTGCTCGAAATTTTTTTTTCTTTCTTTTCAATGTGGTTTTTGTCCCTGTTTTGGGTGTCACAATTGCTTGGTTCTATTGGTAATGAATGTTGGTTTTGATGCTTTATTTAAATTTGCATTTCCAAACCATCTTATTCTTAATTGTGTTGATGGTTGGGTTGAAATCATGCACCTACCCTACAAAATTTAATCCAGAATGTATTGTCCTCGAGTGAGAACTTGCTTGGAGTTATTTTGCTGTCTCATGAATTATGCACTAGTTAGAGAAAGTCATAGTCCTCAACTTTACTAATCATTTGGTGGCAGAGCCTCCTCTTCTCTTCAGAGCTGGTTAGTTCTTTGTTACATACGTTTTCCCAAAGTTCCACTGTAATTATCTATATGCATACTCTTCACATATCGCATTATGATTGATCTCATTCATATCTCATAATTTAATTTTAGTTTTTAGCTTTCACATTGATCATTACTAAAAAATTTAAACTGCCTCTAATACTTTATTTATTTACTAACACTAACATATAAAAAATATCTCCCACTCGACTTAGACTCAACCTTTTGTAATCAGTAATCACACTACATTCTAATAGACCATTCACAGTACAGGCATAACAACATTATGCATAATTCAAATCACTAAAACTAATATAAATAACAAAACAAAATAAATTTCAAGTTAACTCATCGATCATAAGCATCAACATCCATCAATAAACTCATTGGACTTAAAATGAACATGAGGAAATCTAGTCTTTATTTTTCTTTTTAACCTTCTTTTCGTGTGCATGCCTGTTTATAAAAATATTGGCAAATAACAAAAATCAAGTTCAACTTAACTACTTTATTAACGATATGCAATTCATTCTTTCAAAGACAACCATAACTCCACTCATTCACTTGTCCATAAATGTATAGCAAGTAACTAAACATGTTAAAACATAAAGTGTAAATTCTTAATTTCGAAAAGATTTAAGGACAGTTTGGATATTGTTGAGATGGAGCCTAACTCTTATCATTTTTACTATGGCCTTTGATCAGCATAGTGACAAGACTTAACCTTGTAAGCTAAGTAGTGACGATATGAGCTCTAATACATCACAACAAAGGGTGTATACTTCTTTGTTTGTACGACTTCTCATTTTTACCACTCAAACAACAAAGCCAACAATATTATTTCTATATATATATATATATATTCATATAGTTGTCATTGTCTTTCTTACTAAATGATTGTCTTTGCTTCAACTTTGCTCACAATCTACACAAACTTTTCTTCTTTTCTTTTTTTGGTGTTTGGTATACCACTAGAACCCAAGACGTTAAGCTTCTCTTTGTTTATCATTTTCGTTGCTTCGGGACGAGCAACACTTTAAGTTTGGTGGGGGGGTTGATCGTCGTTATTTCCACCTAGATTTTAATGTCTTTTTATGTGTATTTTCGTATGATTTTATCCGATTTGTGTAACTTTTGGTGGTGTTTTATGTTCATATGGAGGTTTGTGCTATAAATTGATAAATGTGTGAAAATGAGTTTTATTGTATGAAAAACAGGTGAAAACAAAGCAAAACGGAGTTGGGAGCCGAAACAGGAAGAAATGACCAGAACTCGACCGGACTCTAAATATGATAAAAGTATAAGCGATCTAGTTTTTTGGTTGCGTATATGTTTTGTGAAAGTCCCAAAGTGAATAGATTTGCTTTGCAACATTCTTCAAAATTTGGAAAACTTGTTACAGGACTGCATAAAAAGATGAGGTGACTGGTGAGGTAGTTTCGAGCAATGCATATAGTGTTTGCTTAAATGTTACTTGTCTTATAGATTCTACATGCTGGTTTGTGTTTATTGTTAGAGGAGATGGATGTTTTAGCCTGACACATAGTCAGAGGACCACATTAAAATGATGTGTTGTTCTCTCTCGTTTCATATTATCTTTCTCATATATGTTATAACTGCTACCTTGCTATTTTTAGAATATGATATTGGTGGTGGAAGTAATTTCAGGAGACTGAAAGGGTGGTCACAGTTAATATTAGTAGAATGCAAATTAGGTGCGAATGGACACTTTAAAATTTATTTGGGTCTAGCAAGAGAAAATTCATGGGTTTTTACCTTCATGGTGCTAAAATTTTTTTTCTCAAGATCATTTTTTCTCAAAGTTCTAATTAATTCATACTATGGAACAATGTTCCTTAGAACATATGGAGCCATTTGTGAAACCTTAGAAGGATCATATGACTTTCCAATTTATATATATTTCTCTCTGGTTGATTTCCATTCAGGATGGAACTATAATACGGGGTCAGAATGAAATATCTCATCCAACCAATGGTTCTTTGGTGCCCATAAATAAGGTACACATGCATGGAAACAACAATTATGTAAATTTCCTTTTTATTTCCCTCTTTCTGACTGATAATATTCTCTTGTCTTTTCTTCATTGCACTGTGATATGAGTCTATGACCCTAATTGAAACTTTTGTTTTTGGATGAATTTTGTGCAAATGGATTATGGAAGTAAGACCAACCTTGAAAGGGTTATTTTACCTTAAAAAATAATAGAAGTTTGGAGCCAATAAACATGTCCATATGTGATGCTTTGGACATGAGGGGTGAGTTTATAACGAGTAAAAATCTTGTGTAGAGTCTAACTGGTAATGTAAAAATTGCTAGATAAATTATGATACGAGTATAAAGAATTATTTAATGTCAAATTATTATTTTCTTCACCAGAATGATTTTCTCCAAGATGATATATTCTTCTTTATAACTCAGCTGATTGGTGTGTTTTAGAGTGTTTGATAGACAAAGCATTGATCAGTCTTCTGTTTGTTTAATCCTTCCACCTCATATTATGAACTTTGTATATTTTTTATTTAATAAAGTTTCTATTGCAGAGTAACTCTTCAGTTCCAGCTTTTCCTTCAAGCATAAAGCGGGTCTTATACATGTCCAGTGAAGGAAACAATTTATTGCATGAGGTAATGATTTTTCTTCTCTTTGTTGCCAATGTAGCTGTATTCTATGCTTCTTGAAATTCATTATTTGAATTGGAGACAGAATAAATACTATATTGTTACTAAGTACATGTTGTAAATCATTGGCAGACATAAGGTGAGACTGAGGCCTTAGTAGGCCATGTCCAAAACTTTTATAATTTTATTTTTTAAGTCTTATGGGCTTTTTAGTATTTGGTTCCTGATCTTAATTATATCACTGTGGTGAACCTATTGCTCAATTGATAAATTAATTTTGGTGAGTTTGTAATTTCATATTCATGATCACTAACTACTATTTCCATTGTTGTAAAACTTGATTTTTCTTGTTAACTATTTCAATACATTTCCACCCCATCCCCAACCATAAGCTCCACAGGACTTCTTCTGGATCATCTGTTTATTGACACTTCTTAAATTTGTGAGTGTATCATTATTCTGTGTGGTTTTTTATTTGAAGTTCTTGCATTTCTAGAGATATCATAGAAAACAATAAATTATTATATAGAAAAGATAAGAAGAATGTGTTCATGTGAGTTGTAATAGGGATTTTTCTTAGACATGAAGTATAATGGATGCTGTTATGAAGGTTTTGTGAGTATTTAAAATTTTTTGATAAATTGCTGAAAGATTCAGGTTTCTCATCATTTGTCAGTTTTTCGCTTTGATTTCACTTCTAGACATGACTTCACTCTGCAACTCATAAGATCACTCTTTTAGCTTTAGTATTGGAATGATTTAAGGTGGCAAATGATATGATATAGTGCTGGATGTATCAACCCTTCACATACCCAGACTCAAGCTAGGAATACCTCTAATTTATTTTTAATTGTGTTACAAATTTTATTTAAATTCAGATATTCAGGATTTACAACATGATATTTGTTGGAATTGGAAAGTCCAGGTCTGATATCCTGTTACCTCATTTTTATCTCTGTATGTTTTTCTTCTGCAGGTTTTTCCCCAACTGTCTTGGATCAATTGAAGAGCATTGACTGCATCATTTTTGCAATTGGTACACTATTTACTTCTATATGCCCGTCTCTGGTAATAGTTAACCAGAAAAAAATATTTATTTTGTTGATATAGTTTCTGCATCTGCACATAACATTATTCTGTCTGTATTAGTTTTTCTTTAGTTGACACCAGTATTTAAGTAACCTGTTAGGGCCCATGAAGTAGTGAATATACATGATTAATCCTTCTAGCACAGGTTCAATAGGTTGATTACCCAATCAATCATGTGAAATCTAATTTCATTATATATATCCTTCTTCAGTTTTACTTTTCGCATCAGCCTCATGTATAATTGATTTTTCATTTCAAGGTTTTGCTTGGAATCGGGGAAATGATTTCTTCACGAACTTGTCCTAAGCTAATAAGTTTATTGGACAGGTAGTCTGAACATGCTTAGAGCTGGTAATATCTTAGTTAAATTCTTTCACAGATACAAAAGATCAATTCTTTCATGATCCATATGAATACGGGTAGAACTTTGAGTGCATTGTGATACATGAGAGATTATATGTTTTGTTATAATTTATTTATTTTTTATGCTTATGGACAAGTGCAGTTACATATTATTTTCCTCCACTCTGTTCTCTAAAACTATGCTTTATTACTATAACGAGTTCAATACGTACACTTAATCTGTTGAGAGTGTTATCTTATAAGGGCCCCCTAATGAGTTTTTTGCTGCTGACAACCAAACTCCTCTTCATCTAATAAGTTTTCTCAATGTTGACATTGAATTTAGCAATGTTAGGAACTTGGTAGACTCTGATTTCTTAGACATTTCACACCTTATTTCTAGATGGAACTTAATAAAGTCTCCTTGTTCTTTCTGGCAAGTATTTAAGTAGTTTTCAAACCATCACATGCTACATCATGATTATATGAAAATGGGTTTGTCTCGCATCCAATATCACCCAACATGCCACTTGAACATTGATCATCCATTTTATATACTTGTAAATGTTGGTAAAAGTGGACCAGGAGATGGAGCGTCATTTGGATCCTTTCGGTGCGTCTTTTGCATATAAAATGGCTAAACCTATCACATGTAATGCGTACATTGTTTATATTGCATTTTTTTTATCTCTTTCAATGAAGAACTTCTTTTGTAAGAGGATTGTTCGGATGTAAACAACATGATATTTATCCAGGGGATGCACTTGAGTCAACCTTTTATCTCCATTGAACCATTGATGGGAGCAGGAAGCTTTAGTCGCCTCCCCAATGCCACCTCTTCTATGCAAAGGTAAGCTTTATATTCTCAAATTTGTTTACATAATATAAAAGCAGTGCCAGTATTTTATATTCATTTTTCTATAAAGTCATTTGGTAATTTTTCTTGAGATCATGTTCTCCAGTATATGTCCAGCAGAGAACAGTGGTATTCTGTACTAATCCTAAAATGGGTGAATTACTTAATTGGTTTCTTGGAAAATGATTGAATGCACAAAGGTAGCCTTAGGGGTGGATAAAATTACCGAAATTTCGGTATACCGTAGTTATCGTATCGAAAAATACCGAAAATATCGAAAAAATAGGTATATCGAAAATTTCGGTACGGTATGATGTCGTACCGAAATTTTTGGTACGATATCGGTATATAAATTTTTAAAAATCGGTATTTCGGTATATACCGGAATACCGAAAATATATCGGTATTTTGGTATTTTTTCGATATTTCGATATATACCGTACTCAAATATCAAAATAATAATTATTTTTATATTTAATATAAATTATTTGATTAAATTATTTTCAAATATTATATAATAATTTCGGTATGAATCAGTATTTTAACGGTATGAATCAGTAATTTTCGATAAAATAGAATGTTTTGGTATTTCGATATAAACGGTATTGATCTATAGTATACCGAAATTTCGGTATACCGATTTTCGGTATACCGAAACTTTCGGTACGATATCGGTATGATTTTTTTAATAACGATAATTTCGGTACGGTATATGTATGAATCGGTATTTTCGGTACGGTACGGTATGCCACCCCTAGGTAGCCTTTAGGAATAGCTAATGTTGAGGACATTTAAGTAATTAATATTTATGTCATTCTTATATTTATTATTTACTTTTAAAACAAGTGTATCATTAAACTCTGAATTCTTATTTAAATTGATAATTCATTATGAATCTGCTATAACCTTTAGAGTACCTTATTTTTAAATCAAATTAGTTTCTGTTCCACTGGTTAAATTTGACATGGTTATCAAGCCTTTACTTATTTTGGTATTCTGATGTTTGATTTAGTAGACTGTGAATTTTATATCGCTGGTTGTTCTTGTTTATTGTTGCCTCTTCCTATGGTTATATTTGTCCTGGTTATTCTATACTTGTTTTGGTGTTTTGATGTTTAATTCATTTTTTTCTTCTGTTTTTTTTTGTATATTTTGTGAACACTCTACTCTGGCTTCTTACTTCTTTTTCGGTTTACTAATTGCTTTTGTGCCTCTTCCTTTTCTTGTTTCATACTGTGCATTTTGCTGCTGCGTTCTTAGTTTCTTACCTGCATTGTTGGTTTTTATTGTAACATTGCTTCTTCTTCTCTTGTTTTGTGCCTTATGTTGCTGTTGTTTGTGTATTCTACTTGCTTTGATAGTTTGCTACTAACTGTTTTTTTTTACTTATTCTACATGTCTTCATGTCCATATTTTAAACGTTCTTTTTTCCCCCCTTTTTCGTTTGTGCTATTATTGATGTATTCTTGAATTTAGTTGCTTTTAGGTGTACTGATTGTTGTCTTGCTTTGCTTCTTTTCTTTATTTTGTGCTGAGTATTGGCTTTTAATTTCTTTGATCTTTTTGTATTCAATGTGTTTGTGTTATTGTGTTCTGTACTTCCTACTTGCTTCGTCAATTTTTGTATTGCTTGTTGTTCTTGTTTCTTGTTGTGTTGCTTTTTTATGTCCCTCTTTTAGTTAAATTCGTCATGGATGTTAAGCTACTTGTTTTCTTATGTCCTTTATGCGAACTGTATTTTGGCTTCTTACTTGCTTCGTTTATTTACCAATTGCACTCATGCTTTTTTCTCTTCTTGATTTCTATCATACTTTTTGCTACTGCATCCTTTGCTTTCTTACTTTGATTGGTTGTTTCTGATTGTGACCTTGCTTCTTTTCAACTCTTTCGTTCTATATGTCTGTTATTTGGGCATTTTTAATTGCTTTGATGGTTTGCTATTATTATTTGTTCGCCAATTATTTTTGTCTATCTTTTCTTATTTACATTTGTGCGATTGTTGCTGTATTCTTGAATCTAATTGCCTTGGGATGTATTGAATGTTTTCTTGCTACTTTTATTTATTTATTTAGGGTTAAGTACTATCTCTTTTTTTTTCCTTGCTTCCTCCTTTCGTATTCTTTGTGTTTGTGTTACAGTATTTTGTACATTTTAATTGCTTTAGTGGACTGTTAATTTTATATTCCTTGTTGTTCTTGTTTATTGTTGCCTTGTTTTAATTCCTCGTTCTTATTTATGTTGCTGTTATCGATGTTTGATTTATTTTCTTTTTCTTGTTTTAATTGTGTTCATGTTTCGTACTTTTTGCGGCTGCATTTTTAGCTTACTTAATCTTACATGCATTGGTTGTTTCTAATTGTAACCTCGCTTCTTCCTCTCCTCTTTTGTGCTTTATGTTGTTGTTATCTTACCTGCATTTTACTTGCTTTGATGGTTTGCTAGATGTTTTCGTGTATATATTTAGTGATGTTCTCTCTTTTTCTATGGATATTTTTTTGGTTTATGGGTGTTTTTGAGATCTCGATTGTTAATATTGTATTCTTGAATCTATTTGCTTTTGGGTTACTCGTTGTCTTGCTTCTCTCTCTCAATCTTCATTCTTTTTGTATTCTTTGTATATATATATTTTTTTATAGTAAATAAAAATTGTATGGGGCATGAGCATAAATAACCACTCCCATGAATTAAAATGTAAAAGTGACCACTCAATAGTAAATATAGCAAATATGTCCACTTTATTTATTCTTTTACAAAATTCTCTTTGTGAAATTTGTTTGACTTGTTAATATGTCTAATTAAATATAATTTAAATATTTAGATTAATTAAAATTCGATTGGACAATATATTGTCTATAATTATTAATTAAATTGTTGAGAATAATCTAATCCAATTAAAAATTAATTATAATTTATTAATTGATATTTTAAATTCAATAATCAATTAAATTACTTAGGAATATAATTATTTAAAAAATATATAATTAGGTAATGATTAATAAAATTTAATTATTAATTATGATAACTTAAATACTAAAACTCCATATAAATTATTAATATGTATTCACTTTTTTTTTCATTTTACAAACTTTATAGATTATTAAAATAAGTATTTATTAAATTTAAATAATTTAGTATTTAATATTCTAATTACTAATAAATTTATATTTTCTTGAATTACTAATCAATATCAATATCAACATTAATTATAAAACTAATAAATTTTCTAATTATTAATTATGTAATTATTTAAATTATACTATTTTCTAATTACTAATAAATTTTTATATATTGATTATCTTAAATATATTAATGGGGAGTTTTTTTTATGCCATGTGTTGGTTTGGGAGTGAATTGTGGCCCATGAGTTTTTATGAATTTTAATTATAAAAAATCAATTTATATATTAGTATATATTAAAAGGTTTTAACTTTAATTATCATAAATACCATTTACATACATTTATTCATATATAAATGCAATTTTTTTAAAGTCAATTATGAATTAATTTTCTTCTTTCACTTTAAAACCTATCATTATAAATATATATAAATAAATTTATGAATTAGTATTATGTTTCAAGCAGGGGAAAAACTTTAAATTAAATTAAATTAGTATTTAAAATTTTACATAAGTCAAATTTTGTATAAGTCAAAGAAAATAAAAAATATATATATATAATATAAATATACGAATTATTTATGAGAATGTGAAAAGGTATTTTAATTTTATTTAAAGTGAATGGAGAAGATTAATTTATGATTGATTTTTAAAAAAATTGCATTTAAATATGAATAAATAAATATACGTAAACGATATTTATGATAATTAAAGTTAAAATCTTCCTAATATATAAAAGGATTGGGAGTGAATTGTGGCTCATGTGTAATTTTATCATGTTTCTTTATATTTTATTAGTTTTTACGAATTTTAATTATAAAGAACATAAATACCATTTACATACATTTATTTATTCATATATAAATGCAATTTTTTAAAAGTCAATCATAAATTAATCTTTTCTCTACAATTTAACTCCTCTCATTATGAATACATATAAATAATTTTATAAATATGTAATATTAGTATTTTGCCACGTGTATGAGAAAAAAATAATATTGAATTAATTTAGTTTTTTTTTAAAAATTTGCATAAGTCAAAAAAATATAAAATATAATATAAATATATACATATTATTTAATAAAATATAAATATCAATTTGTGAGAATGTGAAAATGGTATTTATATATATTTATAATGAGAGGATTTAAAGTGAAAGGAGAAAAATAATTTATGATCGACTTTTAAAAAATTGCATTTAAATATGAATAAATATATGTAAAATGTATTTATGATAATTAAAGTTAAAACCTTCCTAATATATACTAATATATAAATTGAATTATTTTATGATTAAAATTCGTAAAAACTAATAAAAATTTTAAAAACTTGGGAGTGAATAGTGGCCCACGTGTAATTTTATGATGCTTTTATAATTTATTAGTTTTAATGATTTTTAATTATAAATAATTCATTTTATATATTATAAATTTTTAAATTTAAATATATATATATATATATATATATATATATATATATATAGTTTAATAAAATATAAATATTAATTTATGAGAGTGTTAAAAAAGGTATTTATATAGTATTTATAAATATATACTAATATATAAATTGAATTATTTTATGATTAAAATGCATGAAAACTATTAAAATATTAAAAGACTTGGGAGTGAATTCTCCGTCCGCTTCTAAAGTATCCATTTTACTATTTTTGGTGTCCGCTTCAAAGGTATATATTTTCCCTATTTAGTAAAAAAGAAAAAGTACACAATATGCCACACTACTTTCCTCTAATACAACTACCCACTTTACATATAATAATAATACTCCTTAATCCATGTGCAAAAAACAAATGGATACCTTAAAACCGGACGGAGGGAATATATTAGAAGGTTTAAACTTTAATTATTATAAATACCATTTACATACATTTATTCATATATAAATACAATTTTTTAAAAGTCAATCATAAATTAATCTTCTCCATTCACTTTAAATCCTTTCGTTATGAATATATATAAATAACTTTATGAATATGTAATACTAGCATTATGCATTGTTCATTGCATGAGGAAAATATTATATTAAATTAGATTAAATTTTTATAAAAATTTTGCATAAGTCAAAGAAAATATAAAATAAAATATAATATAAATATATACATATTGTTTTATAAAATATTAATATCAATTTATGAGAAAGTGATAAAGGTATTTTTATAGTATCTATTAGATGAAGTTAATTAAATATATTTATAATGAGAGGATTTAAAGAGTAGATAAAAGATTAATTTATGATTGTCTTTTAAAAAATTACATTTAAATATAAATAAATATATGTAAAGGGTATTTATGAAATTATAGTTAAAATCTTCATAATATATACTATTATATAAATTAAATTATTTTATGAATCGCACGAGAAAATTATTAAATTGAATTATTATTTTTTTAATAATCTTGTATAAGTCAAAGAAAATATAAAATAAAATATAAATACCAATTTATGAGAGTCTAAAAATTCGTGAAAACTAATAAAATATTAAAAGACTTGGGAGTGAATTGTGGCCCACGTGTAATTTTATCATGCTTTTTATAATTTATTAATTTTTATGAATTTTAATTATAAAGAACTAAATTTATATATTAGAAGATTTTAACTTTAATTATTATAAATACCATTTACATACATTTATTCATATATAAATGCAATTTTTAAAAGTCAATCATAAATTAATCTTCCCCATTCACTTTAAATCCTCTCGTTATGAATTTATATAAATAAATTTATGAATATGTAATACTTAGCATTATGCCCCATTCATTGGATGAGATAAACATTAAATTAAATTAATTTTCTTAAAAATTTTGTATAAGTCAAAGAAAATATAAAATAAAATACAATATAAATATATACATATTGTTTAATGAAATATTAATACCAATTTATGAGAATATGAAAAAGGTATTTTTATAGTATCTATTAGATAAAATTAATTAAATATAGGATTTATTACTGTTTAGTACAAATTATCACTAATATTATCACTAGATACAAAGACTATATTTTATTATTATCCATTATAAAATTATATAATAAGAAGTCCAAATTATCCCTCTATACAACTAATTGATAGAATAATGAGAAATTCACGATTCATTATGATTCATTCTTATTCTCAATCTATTTCATACGTATCAATTATCTTCCCATAAATTTCTTCAAACGGTTGGTTATTTTTAATTATTAAATCTAAAGTATATTGAATAACATTCATAGCACTAGATGAAATATTAAAAAATATTTTGAATACAAAATCCATACTGCAATAATAAAAAACATATTTAGGAAAATTCTTATCGCAACAATATAAAAGAGTATAACCAAAATATTCTGAATACTTATTTTTTTAATACAAAATCGTTTCAATAAATGAAGTTGAATATATTTTGAATATTTTCAAACATTGAAAAAATATTTTTGAATATAAAAATATTTTTAATACTTAACATTTTAAATATAAAATCATCTCAATAAATGAAATTGAATAAATTTTGAATACTTTCAAATATTAAAAAACTTGGGAGTGAATTGTGGCCCACGTGTAAATTTATCATGCTTTTTATAATTTATTAGTTTTTATGAATTTTAATTATAAAGAATTCAATTTATATATCATAAATTAATCTTCTCCCTCACTTTAAATCCTCTCATTATGAATATATATAAATAAGTTTATGAATATGTATTATTAATATTATGCCCCGTTAATCGCACGAGAAAAATATTAAATTTCATTAATTTAATTCTTAAAATTTTTTTTGCATAAGTAAAAAAAAATAATATAAATACCAATTTATGAGAGTGTGAAAAAGGTATTTATATTGTATATATTAGATAAAGTAAATTATATTATATATATATTTATAATGAGAGAATTTAAAGAAAAGAAAAAATATTAATTTATGATTGACTTTTAAAAAATTATATTTAAATCTGAATAAATAAATATACGTAAGATAATTAAAGTTAAAAAATCTTCATAATATATACTAATATATAAATTGAATTATTTTATGATTAAAATTAGTGAAAACTAATAAAATATTAAAAGATTTGGGAGTGAATTGTGGCCGACGTGTAATTTTATCATGCTTTTTATAATTTATTAGTTTTTATGAATTTTAATTATAAAGAAATTATTTTATATATTAGAAGGTTTTAACTTTAATTATCATATATACCATTTACAAACATTTATTCATATATAAATAAATAACTATTTGAATATGTCATACTAGAATTATGCCCCGTACATTTCACGAGTAAAATATTAAATTAATTTTTAAAAAAATTTACATAAGTCAAAGAAAATATAATATATATATATATATATATATATATATATATATATATATATATATATATATATATATATATATATATATATATATATATATATATATTAGATAAAGGTATGAGAATGTGAAAAAAATGTATTTTTATAGTATCTATTAGATAAAGTTAAAATTTCATTTAAATATGAAAATCCTACTTACAACTAGCTAAGAACACACATTAACAATATATATTAATTAACTTTTAAAATAATGGAGCAATAGTTAAAACCGTTCATTCCTAACATTCAATGCACCCATGTTTTCTAAACATTCTCTTATAATGAACTAGAATTCTAAGGGTCATGAAAATGTCCTTTTAATGTCATTACATAGTGGTTTTCGAAAGATTGAATTCATCGTCCCCTATGGTATTTGATTTGCTTGATCATATAAAAGCCAAAATTCAAATGTTAATGTAGTTCAATTCTACTTAAATCTGTTTAACTACTTTTTTATTTTTTTCGTGCATATTTTCTACTTAGATCTGTTTAACTATTTAATTTTCTTTATTCATGTGAATTATTATTGCGCATTTTATTATTAGTATTTAATTTTATAAAACACTTGGATTTTTTATAGTTGGATATCGCAAAGTACTATAATATATGCATCTATATGCGTTCGGCTAAAGAAAATTAATTGAAAATTGGTTGAACAAATCGAGATATTTTTTCTTTGATTTATCATTGTGCTACTTGAGCAGGTTTTTATATATTGTGGGTTGAATTTGTATTTATATGATTTTTACTGTGATCTATGGTTGCAATTAGGACTTGCTGCAAATACCGATTTCTCAATCCTTTCTTATTTCGACAGCTGGAACTTGAAACTAAATCAAATAACATTCTAGACGGACTTACGGTAAATTTTAATAATTCATTCATATCAGAATCCAAGCTGAAATATTACTCTCTCAACGCAAAGATTTATTTTATTCACCATTTTAATTTGTCATGTAAAGTTAGGATATACATAGATGGATTCCAAGTCTCCAAGATGCATGGTTATGTTGTGGAGAAAATATAGAAGCAGAAGCAACGTTGCTTATGAGTAAGTCAAACGGCCAATTAAGTTATCCTTAATGGTTTTACTATACTCCTAATATTTCACTTTTATACATCCTAATCCTTATATAATATGATTATAAATTAATTATGGGTCACTTACTATTGGATACATAAAATAATGCATAATTGTTATAAACTACATGACTCAAAATACTATTACTCATAACTACACAATTATGATTGTGATACCATAAATACCCCAATGTGTTGCACAATTTGTTTGCACAATTTGGTTTGCACAATTTTGTTTTGCACAATTTTATTTTGCACATTTTAAGTTCCGGCAGAGGTCCGGCTGTATTTCTTTGTGTAAAAATTGATTGAATTGTGCAAAATTGATTAAATTGTGCAAAATTTATTTTTGTACAATAGTTTTGCACATTTCTTAACCTAAGTCTTCTTTTACGCGTTTCCCAACTCCACATAGAAAATTGTGCAAAATTAATTTTTGCACAAGGATTTTTCACATTTCTTAACCTAACTGACTCCATATAGAAAATTGTGAAATATTGATAATGGTTTTGCACATTTCTACCACACATTAGATTGTGAAAATTTTGAGTTTTGCACAATTTCCGACTTTACATAAAATAGGCCTACCATAAGTTCAAATACAACACTATCACCCATCCAACCCAGAAATACAAGAGGGAACATGAGGTGGAATCGAGAATCTTTGCTCATTAAAATAAAATGCAGTACCAATTGACCTAATCTCTTATGAAGTTTGTGAAGTTAGAATTGGATTCATATATATTCAGGATTCATAAAATGATAAAAGTCCAAGTCTAGTCTAGTGAGAGAAAGTAGGAGTGGAAGAAAGTAATAAAGAACCAACTTGAAAACCAACACAAGTCACCCCATTCTCACCAAAACCTTTCTCGTTTTTCACTCTTCAACACAAAAACTTTCTCCCTCCTGGAGAAGCAACAATGGGGATTATGTCAACAAGGGTTGTAGAAAGAGAACCCTTCTCCTGTAAACTCACCCCACAGCAATGGCAGCTCCACTAGTAGCAGTAATGGATCCTCCTTGCTGCACCTGATCCCAACCCCACCCCACACTTCCATGCCCACACCCACAAATTGGGCAAGCGTGGTCTTGCCCATGCCCCTCATATGATTTCTGGAAAGCCTTCACCAAACCAACGCCACAGATAGCACCCACAGAGAATATTTGAGCTTCTGCCTTAAACCACACCTGCTCCTTGAAGACGACATTCAACCATTTCGAAAGAACTTCCGGTGTGATGCACCTGATCATACATTGAAAAATTGAAGGATCATGGATTCAACTTTCTATTTTTACAGCTGAAAATCAAACCATATTACTAGATTTGAGATTGATCAAATAAAAGCTTATCTTGAACAAAATTTTGTCTTTGATAAAATCTAAAGCTCAGCCCAGTACATGAAAATAAATAAAGTAACAACAAAAATATCAAACTATTCAGAGCACAGTTCAACTAAAGTTCATTCAAGATTCATTCGATCTTATCAAACTCAAACATGCAGTTTGAAACCCAACAACTTTTCAAACCAGTTACTCCAATCACTTAGACCATTAACATTCCTATTAGGTGGAAAGAAACCAAGTTAATAAGTGTGATCAAAGTATGCAATGAAAGATACCTCAAGAGCCCTGTTCTAGGCAAAGGCCTCTGGATCTGCCGACAAACTGGCCGTGTCCCAACCATAGTCCCTGGGGAACTCTCCGGTAAGGTAGGATGGAGTCTGTGCTGAGAATGGTCCCAAGTACTTCACTCTATTAGGTCCATACCACAAGTCATTATCCTATCAACAAACAACATCAGTCTTCTCTTCTCAATAACAAAATCACATTCTCAAAGATGTAAAGATAGGGGGTAGGGTGGGTAGGGGATTACCATGGTGTATTTGCCATTTCCCAACACCGCACTGGTCGGCTTCGCTCTGTCTCTTGTAGCCGATAATCGTGAGTATGCGGACGTACAGGAAGTGGCGATAAACTCTGCGATCAGCGCTATGTAGAAGGACCATTTAGTAAGCTCGTCGAAATCGAAGAGCGGCGCAGGGGGTGGATCGTGGTAGTCCTTGGCGGAGTACTCCGGCGCTGGCTCCACAGCTATTCGATGTCTTTCATTATGGCTGCAAGGTGAAGGTGGTGGTTGTGTGTGTGAGAAATTATGCAAACGGCTCAAAATCAGTAATCCTAAAATCCGACGGCGTCGGCCAATGGAGAATTCCTCTTGGCGAAGAGATTCTTAAATTGGTAGGTTGGAAGAGATTCAGAGGAGAGAGAAGAGTGTGATGGAGATGTAAAAATCCATCGGCAAATCGACGGCGCCTCAGGAATGTGAGTTTGAGCTTGGAGGATAATTGTGTCTATCTAATAATTTACAAGATCAAAATAGAATTTAGAGTATTCGTAAATAAATTTTATGTTTTTAAGATTTTTGTGACAATTTTGTTTTTCTTTTCAATCAATCACTTAATATACCCATTATCTCTATAATATAAATTTTTAACATTTTATAAACGATTAACATTACTTAAAGAAAATAAAAAATCTAATCAATAGAGGAACATATATAAATTAATTTAATGATTCTTATATTATAAAAATAAAAATAATAAATAATAAAAAAGACAAAAATAAAACTTTCAAGTTAATTATTCAACATAATTATTTTTAGTAAATAATAGTATACTCATGTACAACTTATATCTTTGCAAATCCTTTGTAATTTATAAAAAAAAATAAGTATAAAAGTTGAACAAAGAGTGAGTCTTATAAATAACGTCCTTACACATGAATTATAAAATATACTCCATTTGGATTCAAAATAACTTTACTTTATTTATTTACTGTATCCATAGTTTAACCCATAACTTAATTATTCTTAATATTAAATCATATTAGATAATTATTAAAAAATATATTTATATAATTTTTTTAAATAAGACGTACATGTAACGTGCAACATACCTGCTATACACTAGTATTTAAAAAATATTAATTTATATTTTACTCATTCCTATAAAAATGTTAATAGTTATGCTATATTTTGAGACTTTTTTTTCACTTGCTCGTTTACGGATAATTTAATATATTAAGGTATTAAAAAAAATTGTAAGTTATTTTATAGTTTTTAGTTGGGTGTTATTTTATTTTTATTTTTTAAATTATGAAGATAATTATGAAACAAATGAATATGTGTGAAATTATTTATGAAACGGAAAATTATATATATATATATATATATATATATATATATATATATATATATATATATATATATATATATATATAATATTTTAATTAAATAAAATTATCAATAGATCTCCTATGGCAAATTCTTTGGTACACTCAAGGATGTACCATGCAATCACATTTTAAAAAAAAATTATTAGTTTACATTAATAAATAAGAATTTATATATTTATTTGTTAGATAATTTTTTATTAGTTTTTCTAAAAAAATGAATGTAAACGAATTATACAACTATTAAAAAATACCTACTATACAGTATTAAATAAAATTTAATACTTATACTCTCTTCGTTCTCTTGATAAGTGTTCATTTGCTTTTTGCATGTGGATTAAGAAGTACAGTATTTTAAAGTGCAGAGAATTAATATTTTAATGTATAGTGAGTAGCTGTATTAGTATTGAGTGTGGGCCGATGTGTAGTGAATTCAGTGTAATAGTAATATTATTGTGTGTGTCACATCAACTTAAAAATAAAATGGATAATTTGTATTAAAAGGACCAAAATGACAAAATGAACACTTATCAATGGCATGAAGGGAGTATAACATTAATTATGTATTAAATTTTTAAAAATTAATTTTAATACGTTAACATTATCATAATAGTCATCGACATTTCATCATTCCAATTATTTATTTATGTATAAATTTAAATTAATAATTTGAGTTTATGTTTATAAATATTAATTTACATTAAATATTAATTTTCTTATGTGATTATATTTAACACAATTATATTAATTTTTTATATTATAAAGTGTATAAAAAAAATTAGTCTTCAGATATAATAATATTATTTCATAATTTAAAATATAAATATATTTATTCCAACCTTTTGAAATTATATTTTTAATTTATTTTATTACTTGTAATTTTTATATTTGTATATATTTAAATTTATTTCTTGATTTTTTTTCAGTCTTAAAATTTTTACTTTAAATATTATTCCAAGTGACCAAGTATTGAAAACAAAATGTAACTAATCATATAAAAAACAAATTAAAATGCATTGAAATTGACGAGAACTAAGGAATCGTCTTATGCCCAAAAGGGAGCATTAATAAATGGGCCGCTCCACTAATAACGGTCAAATGAACCCGGATAAATAATCGGATACGGGTAGCTGGTAACCGCATGTTCCCGTCCCATTTAATACTTTGTGTATATGTGTTTTATAGAGGATTCGAACGGTTAGCCTCATATGAAAAAATACCTCTTCACCGTTTAGACATAAGTAATTCTTATTACATGTTTCAATATTTAAATTTACAAATCATTAGTCTAACCTATCATTTTATTTTATTTGTATGTTATTTGAAGTTTGAATTGAAGATCTTAAAACTTGTGTGATGATTTTATGTCATATTTTAATTATTGTTTAACGTTGAGACAAAAAATATTTAATGATGTAGACACATTTTTTAAATGTTTGAGACTTGAAATTTAATATTTTAGGTTTAAAAAAATAGATTTGACGGGTTCGGGTACCCACGGGTAGGAGCAATAGGGTACGAGACAGATACGGGTATTACATGTAGTATTTTAAACGGTAATGGGATGGATACGGGTAGTAATATTTTTATCGGATACAGGTTCGGGTACCCCCAAAAAATGCGGGTACCCTACCCACTGCCATTCCTAGTTGTATGGCACTTTTTAAAATTTTAATTTATAAAAGTGGTTGATATTGGGTTGGTGGGGCGGTGCGGGTTAGCCCACACTTTAGTGGGTTTGAGTGGGGCAGCCTTTTATGGGACGGATTAATTTTGGGTTAAGAAATTGGTGGGTTTAGGTGTGTTGGGGTGGGTTGGCCTAGTGGGCTCAACCCATTTTAACAGTACTATGTATGATGTTTTACTTTTAATTGATTGTTCAGTACAAATTATATGCGGCTTTCTCAAAACCTTTTACTCCATAGACCATTGTATGTGGCTTTTACTCAATTCAATTCTTCCACCTGCAGAGAAGCAATGATTCTTTTTTTAAAAGAAGAAAATAAGCTATTACATTCAATTTAGTATTGCTTATTTATATTAGAATCTGTTGGTTTTCTGGTTGCATATCTATTCTTTGTTTATTCATCATGAAATATTCTGAATTAGAAGTAAATAATTGAGAAGTAAAGCATATTCAATTACAATTCTCTGTAATACTGAATGCTTTATGATAATAGGAACATTTAGTCCATTTAGTGAGGAAGGCATTTATATCTGATTATGTTTGAATTTTATTGTTGTTATGTGCACCATCAGACATATATATGTTCTGAGTGTAGTAACAATCAACAGAAATTGATGTTAGGGGTTGGAAGAGATGAAGCTACCCTTGGAGGATGAGGCTGAAGTAGTGGGCGCCTTCACTCTGATATTTTGTTGTCCCTGGCAAGATGCTGATGACTAACATGTTGGGTAGATTGTTGTTTCCTTTTTTTGGAACTGTTAGAAAACTTGTAAGTTTTTTCTGTTTTGGATCTACTATTGCAGTTATATCTACATATAAATCCAAATTCTTTTTACATTTAGTTGTATAAGCCAATATTTTCACCATTTTACGGCGAAGCATATGTATTCAAACTATTGCTTAAGCCAGGTGTTGTGATGTGTACTAGGGGTTTTTATTTAGAGTGTTCGTCCTTGAAGAGAATCTGCTAATACATTGGTGTTTTCTGTGTTTGTCCTTATGTTTATATGTAATTTCATAGATAGTTGCCCCCAGCTTACAAGAGAAATGTTTTAGTTTTCTTGTAGCAATGACAGATTTATCTTTGAGGAAAACTGCAGTAGAAGAGAATATGGCTAAAGTGCAGCAGGAGACGAAAGAACTTCTTGAGTATACTCAAAGGTTGTTGCAAGATTGACCTACTTAAAAAGGTGGATCTATAATGTCTTAATTTTTCCATTTGCAAATACTAAATTCAGTTTTCCCCTTGGGCCAAACTAAGATTGACATGTTGAGTGTCCTTATGAAAATTTTATTTTCTTGTCAGATCATTTTCATAACCAGAATATGATATACCTCCATGTGAAGCTCAAATGGAACACTGGAAATTTAAACAAATTTGGTGATAATGGAATCCAAAGAAAGACAACATCTACAACAATATTCCAATTATAAGGTAATAAATTATGTTACTAAACATATTTTAGTAATTCTTTAAAAATAATATGTAGATTAAGCCAGTTATAAGAAGATGAAAATACATATAACATTATGTAGCAGGCAACGCTAAATTGAGTTGGCTATAGCCTTGAGATTACTCATGAAGTGTTGGTTGAAATGGCGGAGCACAAGAAAGACATGGAGAAGGAAACAAAGCCAACTCTCGTCACATTGAGAAGCTACCAAGATCTGCCTGCTGTAAGTTCACTTTCTCTTTAGTTATCTAATCTTTTCTTTTTCTGCTCTATTATTCGATGTATTTGTGATAACTTTAAAATTTGTGTTTCATCCAAGATCAGGATTTGGCTGCATTGGCAATTGAGGATTAAAAAAAGGCAATATGCTGCTGCTGAGAAGTACCTCGAAGATGTGTTGCAGTCAGTTCTTGCTTGTCACGGGTGAGCACCTCACAAAGTGAAGTGTGCAGCCTACCTAGTAATAATAGTTATACACATAATGCTGCACTATTTATAAGAAATATGTATACTTTCAGGGCATGTTTAGTTATTAATAAGTTTTTAGGTATACTTTTTAATTTCTTAGGGTATATAACATGACAAATCTGTGAATTATAAATATAAAATGTATAAATATTGTGGGTAGTGAATATATGAGAAAGAATAAATTAATAATTTTAAATGATATACCAAAAACCAAAGAGTAAATTAGTAGAGAAAGTCTACGGGTTATTTGTGAGACGGGTCGATCAATTATTAAAGTATGTTTATTATATAGATAAAATATACTTATTTGTAGTAAAAATATGTCAATAATAAGAGTCCAAGCACCGGTGCACCTGAATGATCATAACCTTTAGATTCCGTTTAATTTAATCTCAATTATTAAATAAAATAAAATAAATACTACTCACTAACTAGGGATGTTAATACGGGCCGGCCTTGTAGGGCCGGCCCTGTAGCCCTAAAAAATGCAGGGCTAGGTTCGAATAGTAGCGGCTGTTTAGATAAGGTCCTTTTTAGCTCGGACCGATTAGCCCGAGGCCCTATAGGGCTGGCCCGCCCGTTAATAGGACTGGCCTGATTAGCCCGATTAAATATTTTAATTATAAATAATTAATAATTTATATATTAAATTATTAATAATTATTAGTATTTTAATTACTATTTTCTATTGATAATTATTATATTACTATTAATTAATAATGTAATAACCTGTACCTCACAACATTTTTTATCTTGTAATATTATAAGAGAATAATTTAAGAGTGCAAGTGTAAAAAATTATTATGTTCAAACTTTAAAATTATGTTTTACTCCATTTTTTTTAACTTTTGTAGCCCGTTATTGAACCGTTTAGCCCGAGGACTGCTAGGGCTAGGGTTAGGTCCTCAATATTCGAGGCCCATTTAAAATGACCCGCTAAGGCCCATGGACCGTTTTTCCCTGGCC
Organism: Pogostemon cablin; assembly: GCA_023678885.1. NCBI lineage: Eukaryota > Viridiplantae > Streptophyta > Magnoliopsida > Lamiales > Lamiaceae > Pogostemon > Pogostemon cablin. The sequence goes on from CM043013.1 coordinate 27,192,776, forward strand.
CTATAGGGTTAGCGCCAACCCATTTAACAACCTTACCACTCACCTTTAATTTGCATTTATAAACTCTACCGATGCACTCTAAAATTACCCTAATAATAAATCACATTATAACACATTTGACTCACACCCGTCTCACAAGACACTTACCAAATTGACTTAACTTAATTTTTGAATGAAATGAAATAAACTTTTAAACAACTCAATTCGTAAAGTAATTAATGCACCCTAAATAAACTATGAGTACAAAATATTAACGACGCACATAATAATATTTAGACATCAGGAATTCATCAAAAAGAAATGATTCAAGTGTAATAATTACTTGCCCCTGATATAGTTAAATTAGTATGTAAATAGTTATGAGTAAACAAAAACTTAAATTAAATGTAAACACGTGTTAGATAATAATCGGACTTATTTAATAAATATAGGAGTTCAAAAGTCTTTTTAATTATATATATAGCTGTTTTATGGGGGTTTAATTTTATAAATTGAGTTGCCAACTATATTTGCGATTTTAGTACGGTTCACAATTTTTCCTTTTTTTTAATCAGTTGCTGAAACGATGACATAAATAAATAATAAAATAATATTTGAAATACTTTAATAATTTAAATTATACTCTCTTCATTTCAAGGTAAAGATTTGTATGAAGACGTCTCACATAAGGGTTTTCCATTTCCGTTCTTCATCACCCAACAAAAAAAACATCACATCAATTCACATCCTTAAAAATATATCTTAAATACAAATTTAACATTCTCACTTACCTTCAAAAGTCAATAAAATTGGTATTTTCTTAAACTCTACAAGTAACTGTGAAGAGTGAAGATTAAGTTTGAACTGAGGAAGTAATATCTACATTAATTAATGAATAAAAGTCTCATTTATTTTGTACTTTCTCAATTTTATTATAAATCGATGACAAATTGTGTAATATAGTAAAACTTTTAGCGGTATTAATTTTTAGATACAGGACCCCCACTTGTTAAAAGAAAAAATGTAAACCTTTAAATGAAGAGTGAATCTCATATAAATCGGGTCTACATATAAATCCTATTTTTTAAAATTACTCTTTAGTATATAAAAAATTACTCTGTGAAAAGTAATAATTTTTATACAAAAGATTAATAATTCATGTTTCTAAATACTAATTTTTCATGTATTAAAAAGTAATCGATAAATCAGGTTTTACAAGATATTGAAGATTAATTTTTTAATTTAGAAGAAATAATAATTTATGTGATTACTCTAAAGAGTAATTTTTTATGTTCTAAAGAGTAACATAATTTACATATTAATGTATATAAACCCGGTTTACATAAATATTTATCTTAAATGAGATGCCCAGAATGATAATATATAAACATATGGTAAGATGAGAAATTATAACACTAAATACTACTTCGTCCGTTCCATATTAAATTTCTCAATTTTTATTTTTGTCCGTTCAATTAAACTTTACTACCTATAAAAAAAATATCACATCAATTCCCCAACCAAGTGTATCTCAATTACAATATTATTTTATGATTATTTATTTATTTAAATGGCTATTTTAATTGGCGACTAAAAAACAAAAAGTTGTGAACCGTATCATAGTCTCATGAAATAGCTATATATGATTAAAAAGTTTTTTAAACTACAATAATTAATTAAATAAGCCTAATAATCGTCATGGCCACACTTGCTGTGTTCTTTGCTGATTCCATCCAATCCTCTGTCTTGGCCTGCCCAATGTACATAATTACTCTTAATGGGCCTTGGCCCAATATAACTATTTCGCTCTTATGCCCAAAGGGAGCCGCTCCACTAATAACGGTCAAAAGGAGCTCACTCTTGTGGGATGTAACAGTCTGTTTCATCTCAAAAAATTCAAAAATCTTCTTCACAACGGGAAGACGACAGTGCCCTAGCTCCTAATTCCATGGCCTCTTCATGCTCTAATAGGCGCCGCTTTGGGCTTCCTTTCCACAGCACACCATCGACGGATTCCTTGCCTCCGACGTGTACCCGCTGTCCCTCTCTTCACGAGTGTCTCCGGCAGAACAGCGCCACCGCCGAGGCTTCCTCGTTCATTGTCGGCCGCGCCGACTCCTCTTATGGGCGGATTCACGTCTTTTCAGCCGATTATCTTCCACCGCCGTCTGATTTATTTCAGAGGCCCCAATCGCTGCCTGGTGCGATTTCTTGCTGTTTCCACCTCTTCCAACTTCCTCTCTTCCTGTCGTACAGAAGGTAATATATCCTCTCTATCTCTCTCTCTCCTCAATCCTGAATCAGAGTTATGCATTCGTCCATTGAATTCCTCCTTTTTTTCTTAAAAATTTCTTTCGTCTTTCTTCTGCAGAGAGGTGAATGGAAGTAAGAATTATGCATTGCTACTCCTATTCACTTCGTCTTCTCGTCTTGGATACATTTTCTTTTGCAGTTCTGAAACTTTTTTGGGGCTTTAATTTCGATTGAAATCCATTTTCAGGTGAAATTATAATATGCATTGAAAAGATTGTTTTTGTCAATTTTGAAGTGAATTTTGCTCGAATTTTTTTTTCTTTCTTTTCAATGTGGTTTTTGTCCCTGTTTTGGGTGTAACAATTGCTTGGTTCTATTGGTAATGAATGTTGGTTTTGATGCTTTATTTAAATTTGCATTTCCAAACCATCTTATTCTTAATATTCTTAATTGTGTTGATGGTTGGGTTGAAATCATGCACCTACCCTACAAAATTTAATCCAGAATGTATTGTCCTCGAGTGAGAACTTGCTTGGAGTTATTTTGCTGTCTCATGAATTATGCACTAGTTAGAGAAAGTCATAGTCCTCAACTTTACTAATCATTTGGTGGCAGAGCCTCCTCTTCTCTTCAGAGCTGGTTAGTTCTTTGTTACATACGTTTTTCCAAAGTTACACTGTAATTATCTATATGCATACTCTTCACATATCGCATTATGATTGATCTCATTCATATCTCATAATTTAATTTTAGTTTTTAGCTTTCACATTGATCATTACGATAAAATGCAAAGTTTCCTAATTCATTTCTGTCTTTGATTACATCATTGTTGTTACTTTGTTAACCCCTGGATAAATAGTTGAGCTTATCTAGATGGGAGCTTAACGTCTTGGGTTCTAGTGGTATACCAAACACCAAAAAAAGAAAAGAAGAAAAGTTTGTGTAGATTGTGAGCAAAGTTGAAGCAAAGACAATCATTTAGTAAGAAAGACAATGACAACTATATGAATATATATATATATAGAAATAATATTGTTGGCTTTGTTGTTTGAGTGGTAAAAATGAGAAGTCGTACAAACAAAGAAGTATACACCCTTTGTTGTGATGTATTAGAGCTCATATCGTCACTACTTAGCTTACAAGGTTAAGTCTTGTCACTATGCTGATCAAAGGCCATAGTAAAAATGATAAGAGTTAGGCTCCATCTCAACAATATCCAAACTGTCCTTAAATCTTTTCGAACTTAAGAATTTACACTTTATGTTTTAACATGTTTAGTTACTTGCTATACATTTATGGACAAGTGAATGAGTGGAGTTATGGTTGTCTTTGAAAGAATGAATTGCATATCGTTAATAAAGTAGTTAAGTTGAACTTGATTTTTGTTATTTGCCAATATTTTTCTAAACAGGCATGCACACGAAAAGAAGGTTAAAAAGAGAAATAAAGACTAGATTTCCTCATGTTCATTTTAAGTCCAATGAGTTTATTGATGGATGTTGATGCTTATGATCGATAAGTTAACTTGAAATTTATTTTGTTTTGTTATTTACATTAGTTTTAGTGATTTGAATTGTGCATAATGTTGTTATGCCTGTACAGTGAATGGTCTATTAGAATGTAGTGTGATTACTGATTACAAAAGGTTGAGTCTAAGTCGAGTGGGAGATATTTTTTATATGTTAGTGTTAGTAAATAAATAAAGTATTAGAGGCAGTTTAAATTTTTTAGTCGACACTCAAGCCATGGTGCATCACTAATGTTATAGTCGTAGCTGCAGTATGGACGATTATATTACTTTTATAAATATTTAACTGCAAAACATGTGTATAAAATAACAAGAAAACAATACAAATTGAAATTTACATTTTATGATGAGCATAAATATTAGTTATGACATAATCAAATAATAACAAATTACTTTAATTTTTAAAATTATTATTACATTTTATTTAATATATTTTTTGAGATTTAAACAATAACATATTTTTTTAAAAAAATAAATAATACTAACATAATTTATTTGGAACGAATAAAAAAATATTGATAAAAAATGAGTATAATAATCCACAAATTTAGTGAGGCACAAACGCAATTTACACTTTATACTAATTATTACTACAACCTACCAAACACCTTCATAATATTAATCTCAATCTTTATATATTCTACCAAACAAATTCACTTTTTCATATTACCCACTTATATCAAGATAAGTAATACTTACATCCATAATACCACTTTATCTTATACTACCTATCAAACGAGCCGTTGTGCTTTTCTCTGCGGATTTCTTGGGTGCTTAACTGCATTGGTTGTTTCTAATTGTAACCTAGTTTATTTCTTCTCTTGTTATGTTGTTGTTAACTATGCATTCTACTTGCTTTGATGGCTATTTTGTTGTTTATGCTGCTTTTATCTATGCGTTCTATTTGCTTTAATAGTTTGCAAGATGTTTTCTTACTTATTCTACTTGGAAATGGCTGTCCATATTTAGTCAGTTCTTTCTTTCGTATTATATACTTCTTGCTTGCTCTAGTGGACTATAACTTTTATATTGCTCGTTGTTCTTTTTAATTGTTGTGTTACTTTGTTCTGTTGCTTTGGTTAGATTTGTTATGGATCTTTTACTTGTTTTAGTCTTTGAATGTTTAATATATTTTCTTTTTCTTGTTTTCATTTGTCCTTTGTGTACACTATACTCTGGTTTCTTTCTTGTTTTATTGGTTTACTGATTGTGTTCGTGCTTCTTCATCTTTTTTGATGAGTTTTTCAGCATATATGAGGTGTATCAGAAGCAACCGAGCAGGGGCAAAACAAGGCTTGAAGTTCAAAATTTTTCAAAAATAGTTATGCCCTGTACAGAAGTCGAGCGCCAACATTAGAGACGCCTGCTCAACCATGCTGGAGTCGATGCTGGGACTTGAGTCGTGTGCGGAGACCTGTACAAAGGTCGTGTGCTGACACCTGAAATATCAACTCGACCACTCTGGAGTCGAGTCGAGCTAAAGCCGAGAGCATGCGTCGAGTAGCGTACTCGAGCCGAGTTCATGAAGGTTCAGAAAATTTCAACAATGAGCTTACCAACCATTTCCACCTCCGGATATCTAAGGGAGTTCACTTTATGATTCATCATTTCTATTTGCTTAGCATAGACTTTACTTTGATTTGGATTTGTTTGGATTGATATGTTACTTCATTTGTTATGTATTTGGGAGGTTTACTTGCTTTATTTTGGAATTTTAGTTTACTTTTCTATTTGAGTGTGATGGGGATATTCTTCAGCTTACATGATTATGGATGTTGAAGATATGCTTTAAATTTTTTATGAATGGATTTCATTTTTGCATGTTATATGTTTTTGTATTGTTTCTTGTTTGGTGAGTCCTTGTTTGTGTGTTTTGTTTGTATTTTTATAATTGTATAGGGTTGTTTAGTGGTTTGTTTTGGGGATGTTGTAAGTCGTTTTGAATATGAGTGATGATGTGTTATTTGTGACAAGTGATGACGAGTTATGTTAAGAATCTCTACTATTTAAAATTGTGACATGGTTTACTTAAGTTGTTCAATTTCGAGAAAAATGAAGGTGTAATAGGTTCCTTAAGGTCCGAGCAAAAGCTTGTGAGCATTTGAGCCTCAACCGTGCATCCATGGTTATTTCTTCATGAGTGGATCGATTAAGCTTTGATAAGCTAGAACTTGCTCAAGGACTACGGGAATGAGCCCAATTAGTGGAGGTTTGTGATATGATTTTAGGCCATCCTTGTTATTTTTAGTCATTGTCATATATTTCCTTACCTTTATACATCATCTCTAGTTAGCCACTTTGAGCCTTTAAGCCTATTTTTTGTGATTGAAGCACATTTCAAGCCATGATTACCCACTTAAGTCTTATACATATACCCTTTGTGTGAGCAATTGAGGAGATGGTGGTTTGAAAGGTTTGATGTGAGAATTGCGGAAAAGAAGAAAGAAAATTGCAAACAAGCAATGAAAAGGATGAAAGGAGCTCAAGCAAAATGCACATGCAACCTTCGAAGTAAGAAAAATGAGCAGAATCAACAAAAATATGCTCAGGTGAATAAAAATTCAAAGAAAGGAAGCATGCAATCCAAAGAAGCTAAAAAATCCAAGAAATTATAATGATCAAGTGTTTGTGATAATTGAAGAAAAGAAAGGAAGAAAGAGAAGTGAAGGAATGGAAGAAGCTGATCATCTCTTTGATTACTTACACTTGATAAGTCACTCTTATCCATATTCTTCCTACCCTTACCAAAAAGCCTATCATTACATCCAAAAATAAAGACCTTTCTGATCATTAATTGAAGCTATGGTGGCTTGTGAATGTAGTCCGCGAGCAAGCTTATGGTGCATCGGGCCAATCGTTTGATGAGTGCTGATTTACCTCACTTTATAGAGTGTTGAGTGAAATTTGGTATCCGATGTGAGGCTTGGACCGGAAGGGACTATATTACTCTTTATTCTCTTTAAATTGAACTTGTTAATTCTTCATGATATGAGTTTAATGTTGTAGGGTAACTTGATATATTTTGTAGTCCTTATTACTATGATGTGTTATTGCTAATGTTCATTAGGTCTTTTCCTAGGTGAAAACTTCTCTTTGTTTATCATTTTCGTTGCTTCGGGACGAGCAACACTTTAAGTTTGGTGGGGGGGTTGATCGTCGTTATTTCCACCTAGATTTTAATGTCTTTTTATGTGTATTTTCGTATGATTTTATCCGATTTGTGTAACTTTTGGTGGTGTTTTATGTTCATATGGAGGTTTGTGCTATAAATTGATAAATGTGTGAAAATGAGTTTTATTGTATGAAAAACAGGTGAAAACAAAGCAAAACGGAGTTGGGAGCCGAAACAGGAAGAAATGACCAGAACTCGACCGGACTCTAAATATGATAAAAGTATAAGCGATCTAGTTTTTTGGTTGCGTATATGTTTTGTGAAAGTCCCAAAGTGAATAGATTTGCTTTGCAACATTCTTCAAAATTTGGAAAACTTGTTACAGGACTGCATAAAAAGATGAGGTGACTGGTGAGGTAGTTTCGAGCAATGCATATAGTGTTTGCTTAAATGTTACTTGTCTTATAGATTCTACATGTTGGTTTGTGTTTATTGTTAGAGGAGATGGATGTTTTAGCCTGACACATAGTCAGAGGACCACATTAAAATGATGTGTTGTTCTCTCTCGTTTCATATTATCTTTCTCATATATGTTATAACTGCTACCTTGCTATTTTTAGAATATGATATTGGTGGTGGAAGTAATTTCAGGAGACTGAAAGGGTGGTCACAGTTAATATTAGTAGAATGCAAATTAGGTGCGAATGGACACTTTAAAATTTATTTGGGTCTAGCAAGAGAAAATTCATGGGTTTTTACCTTCATGGTGCTAAAATTTTTTTTCTCAAGATCATTTTTTCTCAAAGTTCTAATTAATTCATACTATGGAACAATGTTCCTTAGAACATATGGAGCCATTTGTGAAACCTTAGAAGGATCATATGACTTTCCAATTTATATATATTTCTCTCTGGTTGATTTCCATTCAGGATGGAACTATAATACGGGGTCAGAATGAAATATCTCATCCAACCAATGGTTCTTTGGTGCCCATAAATAAGGTACACATGCATGGAAACAACAATTATGTAAATTTCCTTTTTATTTCCCTCTTTCTGACTGATAATATTCTCTTGTCTTTTCTTCATTGCACTGTGATATGAGTCTATGACCCTAATTGAAACTTTTGTTTTTGGATGAATTTTGTGCAAATGGATTATGGAAGTAAGACCAACCTTGAAAGGGTTATTTTACCTTAAAAAATAATAGAAGTTTGGAGCCAATAAACATGTCCATATGTGATGCTTTGGACATGAGGGGTGAGTTTATAACGAGTAAAAATCTTGTGTAGAGTCTAACTGGTAATGTAAAAATTGCTAGATAAATTATGATACGAGTATAAAGAATTATTTAATGTCAAATTATTATTTTCTTCACCAGAATGATTTTCTCCAAGATGATATATTCTTCTTTATAACTAAGCTGATTGGTGTGTTTTAGAGTGTTTGATAGACAAAGCATTGATCAGTCTTCTGTTTGTTTAATCCTTCCACCTCATATTATGAACTTTGTATATTTTTTATTTAATAAAGTTTCTATTGCAGAGTAACTCTTCAGTTCCAGCTTTTCCTTCAAGCATAAAGCGGGTCTTATACATGTCCAGTGAAGGAAACAATTTATTGCATGAGGTAATGATTTTTCTTCTCTTTGTTGCCAATGTAGCTGTATTCTATGCTTCTTGAAATTCATTATTTGAATTGGAGAGAGAATAAATACTATATTGTTACTAAGTGCATGTTGTAAATCATTGGCAGACATAAGGTGAGACTGAGGCCTTAGTAGGCCATGTCCAAAACTTTTATAATTTTATTTTTTAAGTCTTATGGGCTTTTTAGTATTTGGTTCCTGATCTTAATTATATCACTGTGGTGAACCTATTGCTCAATTGATAAATTAATTTTGGTGAGTTTGTAATTTCATATTCATGATCGCAAACTACTATTTCCATTGTTGTAAAACTTGATTTTTCTTGTTAACTATTTCAATACATTTCCACCCCATCCCCAACCATAAGCTCCACAGGACTTCTTCTGGATCATCTGTTTATTGACACTTCTTAAATTTGTGAGTGTATCATTATTTTGTGTGGTTTTTTATTTGAAGTTCTTGCATTTCTAGAGATATCATAGAAAACAATAAATTATTATATAGAAAAGATAAGAAGAATGTGTTCATGTGAGTTGTAATAGGTATCTTTCTTAGACATGAAGTATAATGGATGCTGTTATGAAGGTTTTGTGAGTATTTAAAATTTTTTGATAAATTGTTGAAAGATTCAGGTTTCTCATCATTTGTCAGTTTTTCGCTTTGATTTCACTTCTAGACATGACTTCACTCTGCAACTCATAAGAGCACTCTTTTAGCTTTAGTATTGGAATGATTTAAGGTGGCAAATGATATGATATAGTGCTGGATGTATCAACCCTTCACATACCCAGAAATTTTCGGTACGGTATCGGTATATAAATTTTTAAAAATCGGTATTTCGGTATATACCGGAATACCGAAAATAATCGGTATTTCGGTATTTTTTCGATATTTCGGTATATACCGTACTCAAATATCTAAATAATAATTATTTTTATATTTAATATAAATTATTTGATTAAATTATTTTCAAATATTATATAATAATTTCGGTATGAATCAGTATTTTAACGGTATGAATCGGTAATTTTCGATAAAATAGAATGTTTTGGTATTTCGATATAAACGGTATTGATCTATAGTATACCGAAATTTCGGTATACCGATTTTCGGTATACCGAAACTTTCGGTACGATATCGGTATGATTTTTTTAATACCGATAATTTCGGTACGGTATATGGTATGAATCGGTATTTTCGGTACGGTACGGTATGCCACCCCTAGGTAGCCTTTAGGAATAGCTAATGTTGAGGACATTTAAGTAATTAATATTTATGTCATTCTTATATTTATTATTTACTTTTAAAACAAGTGTATCATTAAACTCTGAATTCTTATTTAAATTGATAATTCATTATGAATCTGCTATAACCTTTAGAGTACCTTATTTTTAAATCAAATTAGTTTCTGTTCCACTGGTTAAATTTGACATGGTTATCAAGCCTTTACTTATTTTGGTATTCTGATGTTTGATTTAGTAGACTGTAAAATTTATATCGCTGGTTGTTCTTGTTTATTGTTGCCTCTTCCTATGGTTATATTTGTCCTGGTTATTCTATACTTGTTTTGGTGTTTTGATGTTTAATTCATTTTTTTCTTCTGTTTTTTTTTTTTGTATATTTTGTGAACACTCTACTCTGGCTTCTTACTTCTTTTTCGGTTTACTAATTGCTTTTGTGCCTCTTCCTTTTCTTGTTTCATACTGTGCATTTTGCTGCTGCGTTCTTAGTTTCTTACCTGCATTGTTGGTTTTTATTGTAACATTGCTTCTTCTTCTCTTGTTTTGTGCCTTATGTTGCTGTTGTTTGTGTATTCTACTTGCTTTGATAGTTTGCTACTAACTGTTTTTTTTTACTTATTCTACATGTCTTCATGTCCATATTTTAAACGTTCTTTTTTCCCCCCTTTTTCGTTTGTGCTATTATTGATGTATTCTTGAATTTAGTTGCTTTTAGGTGTACTGATTGTTGTCTTGCTTTGCTTCTTTTCTTTATTTTGTGCTGAGTATTGGCTTTTAATTTCTTTGATCTTTTTGTATTCAATGTGTTTGTGTTATTGTGTTCTGTACTTCCTACTTGCTTCGTCAATTTTTGTATTGCTTGTTGTTCTTGTTTCTTGTTGTGTTGCTTTTTTATGTCCCTCTTTTAGTTAAATTCGTCATGGATGTTAAGCTACTTGTTTTCTTATGTCCTTTATGCGAACTATATTTTGGCTTCTTACTTGCTTCGTTTATTTACCAATTGCACTCATGCTTTTTTCTCTTCTTGATTTCTATCATACTTTTTGCTACTGCATCCTTTGCTTTCTTACTTTGATTGGTTGTTTCTGATTGTGACCTTGCTTCTTTTCAACTCTTTCGTTCTATATGTCTGTTATTTGGGCATTTTTAATTGCTTTGATGGTTTGCTATTATTATTTGTTCGCCAATTATTTTTGTCTATCTTTTCTTATTTACATTTGTGCGATTGTTGCTGTATTCTTGAATCTAATTGCCTTGGGATGTATTGAATGTTTTCTTGCTACTTTTATTTATTTATTTTTTTATTTAGGGTTAAGTACTATCTCTTTTTTTTTCCTTGCTTCCTCCTTTCGTATTCTTTGTGTTTGTGTTACAGTATTTTGTACATTTTAATTGCTTTAGTGGACTGTTAATTTTATATTCCTTGTTGTTCTTGTTTATTGTTGTGTTGCCTTGTTTTTATTTCTCGTTCTTATTTATGTTGCTGTTATTGATGTTTGATTTATTTTCTTTTTCTTGTTTTAATTGTGTTCATGTTTCGTACTTTTTGCGGCTGCATTTTTAGCTTACTTAATCTTACATGCATTGGTTGTTTCTAATTGTAACCTCGCTTCTTCCTCTCCTCTTTTGTGCTTTATGTTGTTGTTATCTTACCTGCATTTTACTTGCTTTGATGGTTTGCTAGATGTTTTCGTGTATATATTTAGTGATGTTCTCTCTTTTTCTATGGATATTTTTTTGGTTTATGGGTGTTTTTGAGATCTCGATTGTTAATATTGTAGTCTTGAATCTATTTGCTTTTGGGTTACTCGTTGTCTTGCTTCTCTCTCTCAATCTTTATTCTTTTTGTATTCTTTGTATATATATTTTTTTTATAGTAAATAAAATTAAAATTCGATTGGACAATATATTGTCTATAATTATTAATTAAATTGTTGAGAATAATCTAATCCAATTAAAATTAATTATAATTAATTAATTGATAGTTTAAATTCAATAATCAATTAAATTACTTAGGAATATAATTATTTAAAAAATATATAATTAGGTAATGATTAATAAAATTTAATTATTAATTATGATAAATTAAATACTAAAACTCCATATAAATTATTAATATGTATTCACTTTTTTTTTTCATTTTACAAACTTTATAGATTATTAAAATAAGTATTTATTAAATTTAAATAATTTAGTACTTAATATTCTAATTACTAATAAATTTATATTTTCTTGAATTACTAATCAATATCAATATCAACATTAATTATAAAACTAATAAATTTTCTAATTATTAATTATGTAATTATTTAAATTATACTATTTTCTAATTACTAATAAATTTTTATATATTGATTATCTTAAATATATTAATGGGGAGTTTTTTTTATGCCATGTGTTGGTTTGGGAGTGAATTGTGGCCCATGAGTTTTTATGAATTTTAATTATAAAAAATCAATTTATATATTAGTATATATTAAAAGGTTTTAACTTTAATTATCATAAATACCATTTACATACATTTATTCATATATAAATGCAATTTTTTTAAAGTCAATTATGAATTAATTTTCTTCTTTCACTTTAAAACCTATCATTATAAATATATATAAATAAATTTATGAATATTTAACATTAGTATTATGTTTCAAGCAGGGGAAAAACTTTAAATTAAATTAAATTAGTATTTAAAATTTTACATAAGTCAAATTTTGTATAAGTCAAAGAAAATAAAAAAATATATATATATAATATAAATATACGAATTATTTATGAGAATGTGAAAAGGTATTTTAATTTTATTTAAAGTGAATGGAGAAGATTAATTTATGATTGATTTTTAAAAAAAATTGCATTTAAATATGAATAAATAAATATATGTAAACGATATTTATGATAATTAAAGTTAAAATCTTCCTAATATATAAAAGGATTGGGAGTGAATTGTGGCTCATGTGTAATTTTATCATGTTTCTTTATATTTTATTAGTTTTTACGAATTTTAATTATAAAGAACATAAATACCATTTACATACATTTATTTATTCATATATAAATGCAATTTTTTAAAAGTCAATCATAAATTAATCTTCTCTCTACAATTTAACTCCTCTCATTATGAATACATATAAATAATTTTATAAATATGTAATATTAGTATTTTGCCACGTGTAAGAGAAAAAAATAATATTGAATTAATTTAGTTTTTTTAAAAAAATTTGCATAAGTCAAAAAAATATAAAATATAATATAAATATATACATATTATTTAATAAAATATAAATATCAATTTGTGATAATGTGAAAAAGGTATTTATATAGTATATATTGGATAAATTTATTTATATATATTTATAATGAGAGGAATTAAAGTGAAAGGAGAAAAATAATTTATGATCGGCTTTTAAAAAATTGCATTTAAATATGAATAAATATATGTAAAATGTATTTATGATAATTAAAGTTAAAACCTTCCAAATATATACTAATATATAAATTGAATTATTTTATGATTAAAATTCGTAAAAACTAATAAAAATTTTAAAAACTTGGGAGTGAATAGTGGCCCACATGTAATTTTATGATGCTTTTATAATTTATTAGTTTTAATGATTTTTAATTATAAATAATTCAATTTATATATTAAAAATTTTTAAATTTAAATATATATATATATATATATATATATAGTTTAATAAAATATAAATACTAATTTATGAGAGTGTTAAAAAAGGTATTTATATAGTATTTATAAATATATACTAATATATAAATTGAATTATTTTATGATTAAAATGCATGAAAACTATTAAAATATTAAAAGACTTGGGAGTGAATTCTCCGTCCGCTTCTAAGGTATCCATTTTACTATTTTTGGCGTCCGTTTCAAAGGTATATATTTCCCCTATTTAGTAAAAAAGTACACAATATGCCACACTACTTCCCTCTAATACAACTACCCACTTTACATATAATAATAATACTCCTTAATCCACGTGCAAAAAATAAATGGATACCTTAAAACCGGACGGAGGGAATATATTAGAAGATTTAAACTTTAATTATTATAAATACCATTTACATACATTTATTCATATATAAATACAAATTTTTAAAATTCAATCATAAATTAATCTCCTCCATTCACTTTAAATCCTTTCGTTATGAATATATATAAATAACTTTATGAATATGTAATACTAGCATTATGCATTGTTCATTGCATGAGGAAAATATTATATTAAATTAGATTAAATTTTTATAAAAATTTTGCATAAGTCAAAGAAAATATAAAATAAAATATAATATAAATATATACATATTGTTTTATAAAATATTAATATCAATTTATGAGAAAGTGATAAAGGTATTTTTATAGTATCTATTAGATGAAGTTAATTAAATATATTTATAATGAGAGGATTTAAAGAGTAGATAAAAGATTAATTTATGATTGACTTTTAAAAAATTACATTTAAATATAAATAAATATATGTAAAGGGTATTTATGAAATTATAGTTAAAATCTTCATAATATATACTATTATATAAATTAAATTATTTTATGAATCGCACGAGAAAATTATTAAATTGAATTATTATTTTTTTAATAATCTTGTATAAGTCAAAGAAAATATAAAATAAAATAAAATAAAATATAAATACCAATTTATGAGAGTCTAAAAATTCGTGAAAACTAATAAAATATTAAAAGACTTGGGAGTGAATTGTGGCCCACGTGTAATTTTATCATGCTTTTTATAATTTATTAATTTTTATGAATTTTAATTATAAAGAACTAAATTTATATATTAGAAGATTTTAACTTTAATTATTATAAATACCATTTACATACATTTATTCATATATAAATGCAATTTTTAAAAGTCAATCATAAATTAATCTTCCCCATTCACTTTAAATCCTCTCGTTATGAATTTATATAAATAAATTTATGAATATGTAATACTTAGCATTATGCCCCATTCATTGGATGAGATAAACATTAAATTAAATTAATTTTCTTAAAAATTTTGTATAAGTCAAAGAAAATATAAAATAAAATACAATATAAATATATACATATTGTTTAATAAAATATTAATACCAATTTATGAGAATATGAAAAAGGTATTTTTATAGTATCTATTAGATAAAATTAATTAAATATAGGATTTATTACTGTTTAGTACAAATTATCACTAGATACAAATACAATATTTTATTATTATCCATTATAAAATTATATAATAAAAAGTCCAAATTATCCCTCTATACAACTAATTGATAGAATAATGAGAAATTCACGATTCATTATGATTCATTCTGATTCTCAATCTATTTCATACGTATCAATTATCTTCCCATAAATTTCTTCAAACTGTTGGTTATTTTTAATTATTAAATCTAAAGTATATTGAATAACATTCATATCACTAGATGAAATATTAAAAAATATTTTTGAATACAAAATCCATACTGCAATAATAAAAAACATATTTAGGAAAATTCTTATCGCAACAATATAAAAGAGTATAACCAAAATATTCTGAATACTTATTTTTTTAATACAAAATCGTTTCAATAAATGAAGTTGAATATATTTTGAATATTTTCAAACATTGAAAAAATATTTTTGAATATAAAAATATTTTTAATACTTAACATTTTAAATATAAAATCATCTCAATAAATGAAATTGAATAAATTTTGAATACTTTCAAATATTAAAAAACTTGGGAGTGAATTGTGGCCCACGTGTAAGTTTATCATGCTTTTTATAATTTATTAGTTTTTATGAATTTTAATTATAAAGAATTCAATTTATATATCATAAATTAATCTTCTCCCTCACTTTAAATCCTCTCATTATGAATATATATAAATAAGTTTATGAATATGTATTATTAATATTATGCCCCGATAATCGCACGAGAAAAATATTAAATTCCATTAATTTAATTCTTAAAAATTTTTTTGCATAAGTAAAAAAAAATAATATAAATACCAATTTATGATAGTGTGAAAAAGGTATTTATATTGTATATATTAGATAAAGTAAATTATATTATATATATATTTATAATGAGAGAATTTAAAGAAAAAAATATTAATTTATGATTGACTTTTAAAAAATTATATTTAAATCTGAATAAATAAATATACGTAAGATAATTAAAGTTAAAAAATCTTCATAATATATACTAATATATAAATTGAATTATTTTATGATTAAAATTAGTGAAAACTAATAAAATATTAAAAGATTTGGGAGTGAATTGTGGCCGACGTGTAATTTTATCATGCTTTTTATAATTTATTAGTTTTTATGAATTTTAATTATAAAGAAATTATTTTATATATTAGAAGGTTTTAACTTTAATTATCATATATACCATTTACAAACATTTATTCATATATAAATAAATAACTATATGAATATGTCATACTAGAATTATGCCCCGTACATTTCACGAGTAAAATATTAAATTAATTTTTAAAAAATTTTACATAAGTCAAAGAAAATATAAAATATATATATATATATATATTAGATAAAGGTATGAGAATGTGAAAAAAAATGTATTTTTATAGTATCTATTAGATAAAGTTAAAATTTCATTTAAATATGAAAATCCTACTTACAACTAGCTAAGAACACACATTAACAATATATATTAATTAACTTTTAACATAATGGAACAATATTTAAAACCGTTCATTCCTAACATTCAATGCACCCATGTTTTCTAAACATTCTCTTATAATGAACTAGAATTCTAAGGGTCATGAAAATGTCTTTTTAATGTCATTACATAGTGGTTTTCGAAAGATTGAATTCATCGTCCCCTATGGTATTTGATTTGCTTGATCATATAAAAGCCAAAATTCAAATGTTAATGTAGTTCAATTCTACTTAAATCTGTTTAACTACTTTTTTATTTTTTTCGTGCATATTTTCTACTTAGATCTGTTTAACTATTTAATTTTCTTTATTCATGTGAATTATTATTGCGCATTTTATTATTAGTATTTAATTTTATAAAGCACTTGGATTTTTTATAGTTGGATATCGCAAAGTACTATAATATATGCATCTATATGCGTTCGGCTAAAGAAAATTAATTGAAAATTGGTTGAACAAATCGAGATATTTTTTCTTTGATTTATCATTGTGCTACTTGAGCAGGTTTTTATATATTGTGGGTTGAATTTGTATTTATATGATTTTTACTGTGATCTATGGTTGCAATTAGGACTTGCTGCAAATACCGATTTCTCAATCCTTTCTTATTTCGACAGCTGGAACTTGAAACTAAATCAAATAACATTCTAGACGGACTTACGGTAAATTTTAATAATTCATTCATATCAGAATCCAAGCTGAAATATTATTCTCTCAATGCAAAGATTTATTTTATTCACCATTTCAATTTGTCATGTAAAGTTAGGATATACATAGATGGATTCCAAGTCTCCAAGATGCATGGTTATGTTGTGGAGAAAATATAGAAGCAGAAGCAACGTTTCTTATGAGTAAGTCAAACGGCCAATTAAGTTATCCTTAATGGTTTTACTATACTCCTAATATTTCACTTTTATACATCCTAATCCTTATATAATATAATTATAAATTAATTATGGTCACTTACTATTGGATACATAAAATAATGCATAATTGTTATAAACTACATGACTCAAAACACTATTACTCATAACTATACAATTATGATTGTGATACCATAAATACCCCAATGTGTTGCACAATTTGTTTGCACAAATTTATTTTGCACAATTTGGTTTGCACAATTTTGTTTTGCACAATTTTATTTTGCACATTTTAAATTCCGGCGGAGGTCCGGCTGTATTTCTTTGTGTAAAAATTGATTGAATTGTGCAAAATTGATTAAATTGTGCAAAATTTATTTTTGTACAATAGTTTTGCACATTTCTTAACCTAAGTCTTCTTTTACGCGTTTCCCAACTCCACATAGAAAATTGTGCAAAATTGATTTTGCACAAGGATTTTGCACATTTCTTAACCTAACTGACTCCATATAGAAAATTGTGAAAAATTGATAATGGTTTTGCACATTTCTACCACACATTAGATTGTGAAAATTTTGAGTTTTGCACAATTTCCGACTTCACATAAAATAGGCCTGCCATAAGTTCAAATACAACACTATCACCCATCCAACCCAGAAATACAAGAGGGAACATGAGGTGGAATCGAGAATCTTTGCTCATTAAAATAAAATGCAGTACCAATTGACCTAATCTCTTATGAAGTTTGTGAAGTTAGAATTGGATTCATATATATTCAGGATTCATAAAATGATAAAAATCCAAGTCTAGTCTAGTGAGAGAAAGTAGGAGTGGAAGAAAGTAATAAAGAACCAACTTGAAAACCAACACAAGTCACCCCATTCTCACCAAAACCTTTCTCCTTTTTCACTCTTCAACACACAAACTTTCTCCCTCCTGGAGAAGCAACAATGGGGATTATGTCAACAAGGGTTGTAGAAAGAGAACCCTTCTCCTGTAAACTCACCCCACAGCAATGGCAGCTCCACCAATAGCAGCAATGGATCCTCCTTGCTGCACCTGATCCCAACCCCACCCCACACTTCCATGCCCACACCCACAAATTGGGCAAGCGTGGTCTTGCCCATGCCCCTCATATGATTTCTGGAAAGCCTTCACCAAACCAACGCCACAGATAGCACCCACAGAGAATATTTGAGCTCCTGCCTTAAACCACACCTGCTCCTTGAAGACGACATTCAACCATTTCGAAAGAACTTCCGGTGTGATGCACCTGATCATACATTGAAAAATTGAAGGATCATGAATTCAGCTTTCTATTTTTACAGCTGAAAATCAAACCATATTACTAGATTTGAGATTGATCAAATAAAAGCTTATCTTGAACAAAATTTTGTCTTTGATAAAATCTAAAGCTCAGCCCAATACATGAAAATAAATAAAGAAACAACAAAAATATCAAACTATTCAGAGCACAGTTCAACTAAAGTTCATTCAAGATTCATTCGATCTTATCAAACTCAAACATGCAGTTTGAAACCCAACAACATTTCAAACCAGTTACTCCAATCACTTAGACCATTAACATTCCTATTAGGTGGAAAGAAACCAAGTTAATAAGTGTGATCAAAGTATGCAATGAAAGATACCTCAAGAGCCCTGTTCTAGGCAAAGGCCTCTGGATCTGCCGACAAACTGGCCGTGTCCCAACCATAGTCCCTGGGGAACTCTCCGGTGAGGTAGGATGGAGTCTGTGCTGAGAATGGTCCTAAGTACTTCACTCTATTAGGTCCATACCACAAGTCATTATCCTATCAACAAACAACATCAGTCTTCTCTTCTCAATAACAAAATCACATTCTCAAAGATGTAAAGATAGGGGGTAGGGTGGGTAGGGGGATTACCATGGTGTATTTGCCATTTCCCAACACCGCGCCACCATGTACAACAAAGCCCTAATCAGCGACGCCCTCCTCCCTCAAAACAACCCCAATGTCACCGCCTGATTAATATGTCCATCTATCAACAACACATTAATCCAATTAATTTCACCAATTTAATTATTAGCAAGCACACGATTGAATTCCGTGTTCAATTAGGTAATTACCTGAGATTCTGGCGGTGCAGTAGACGAGAATGAAGATCATGCCGCCGAATGCCCAGGCATGCCGAGGATTCCGACGCCGCCGCACTGGTCGGCTTCTCTCTGTCTCTTGTAGCCGATAATCGTGAGTATGCGGACGTACAGGAAGTGGCGATAAACTCTGCGATCAGCGCTCTGTAGAAGGACCATTTGGTAAGCTCGTCGAAATCGAAGAGCGGCGCAGGGGGTGGATCGTGGTAGTCCTTGGCGGAGTACTCCGGCGCTGGCTCCACAGCGTATTCGATGTCTTTCATTATGGCTGCAAGGTGAAGGTGGTGGTTGTGTGTGTGAGAAATTATGCAAACGGCTCAAAACCAGTAATCCCAAAATCCGACGGCGTTGGCCAATGGAGAATTCCTCTTGGCGAAGAGATTCTTAAATTGGTAGGTTGGAAGAGATTCAGAGGAGAGAGAAGAGTGTGATGGAGATGCAAAATCCATCGGCAAATCGACGGCGCCTCAGGAATGTGAGTTTGAGCTTGGAGGATAATTGTGTCTATCTAATGATAAATTGTGTATCTGATGCTATTTTGTTTTCCCCCTTGTATCTGAGAGTAAATGAGCTCTAAATTGTATATCTCACATTAATAAACCCATTAATTATTTATTTTTACTAATTATCTAAAATTCATGTATTTAGTCTTAAACTTCAACCGTTTATAAGTCACATGACCTGTTAAATAATAATTATAAAAAAAATTATGCTCTAAATTAAGTATTTTATTTTTTTATGTACCAATATATATTCTTATAATTTTTAACTGGTTGAAAACACGAAATATGCATATTCTTTAAATTCGGTTTTTTTATATGAAACATTTTTACTAATATAATTTACAAGATCAAAATAGAATTTAGAGTATTCGTAAATAAATTTTATGTTTTTAAGATTTTTGTGACAATTTTGTTTTTCTTTTCAATCAATCACTTAATATACCCATTATCTCTATAATATAAATTTTTAACATTTTATAAACGATTAACATTACTTAAAGAAAATAAAAAATCTAATCAATAGAGGAACATGTATAAATTAATTTAATGATTCTTATATTATAAAAATAAAAATAATAAATAATAAAAAAGACAAAAATAAAACTTTCAAGTTAATTATTCAACAGAATTATTTTTAGTAAATAATAGTATACTCATGTACAACTTATATCTTTGCAAATCCTTTGTAATTTATAAAAAAAAATAAGTATAAAAGTTGAACAAAGAGTGAGTCTTATAAATAACGTCCTTACGCATGAATTATAAAATATACTCCATTTGGATTCAAAATAACTTTACTTTATTTATTTACTGTATCCATAGTTTAACCCATAACTTAATTATTCTTAATATTAAATCATATTAGATAATTATTAAAAAAATATATTTATATAATATTTTTTAAATAAGACGTACATGTAACGTGCAACATACCTGCTATACACTAGTATTTAAAAAATATTAATTTATATTTTACTCATTCCTATAAAAATGTTAATAGTTATGCTATATTTTGAGACTTTTTTTTTCACTTGCTCGTTTACGGATAATTTAATATATTAAGGTATTAAAAAAAATTGTAAGTTATTTTATAGTTTTTAGTTGGGTGTTATTTTATTTTTATTTTTTTAAATTATGAAGATAATTATGAAACAAATGAATATGTGTGAAATTATTTATGAAATGGAAAATTATATATATATATATATATATATATAATATTTTAATTAAATAAAATTATCAATAGATCTCCTATGGCAAATTCTTTGGTACACTCAAGGATGTACCATGCAATCACATTAAAAAAAAATTATTAGTTTACATTAATAAATAAGAATTTATATATTTATTTGTTAGATAATTTTTTATTAGTTTTTCTAAAAAAACTGAATGTAAACGAATTATACAACTATTAAAAAATACCTACTATACAGTATTAAATAAAATTTAATACTTATACTCTTTTCGTTCTCTTGATAAGTGTTCATTTGCTTTTTGCATGTGGATTAAGAAGTACAGTATTTTAAAGTGCAGAGAATTAATATTTTAATGTATAGTGAGTAGCTGTATTAGTATTGAGTGTGGGCCGATGTGTAGTGAATTCAGTGTAATAGTAATATTATTGTGTGTGTCACATCAACTTAAAAATAAAATGGATAATTTGTATTAAAAGGACCAAAATGACAAAATTAACACTTATCAATGGCATGGAGGGAGTATAACATTAATTATGTATTAAATTTTTAAAAATTAATTTTAATACGTTAACATTATCATAATAGTCATCAACATTTCATCATTCCAATTATTTATTTATGTATAAATTTAAATTAATAATTTGAGTTTATGTTTATATATATTAATTTACATTAAATATTAATTTTCTTATGTGATTATATTTAACACAATTATATTAATTTTTTTATATTATAAAGTGTATAAAAAAATTACTCTTCAGATATAATAATATTATTTCATAATTTAAAATATAAATATATTTATTCCAACCTTTTGAAATTATATTTTTAATTTATTTTATTACTTGTAATTTTTATATTTGTATATATTTAAATTTATTTCTTGATTTTTTTCAGTCTTAAAATTTTTACTTTAAATATTATTCCAAGTGACCAAGAATTGAAAACAAAATGTAACTAATCATATAAAAATAAATTAAAATGCATTGAAATTGACGAGAACTAAGGAATCGTCTTATGCCCAAAAGGGAGCATTAATAAATGGGCCGCTCCACTAATAACGGTCAAATGAACCCGGATAAATAATCGGATACGGGTAACTGGTAACCGCATGTTCCCGTCCAATTTAATACTTTATGTATATGTGTTTTATAGAGGATTCGAACGGTTAGCCTCATATGAAAAAATACCTCTTCACCATTTAGACATAAGTAATTCTTATTACATGTTTCAATATTTAAATTTACAAATCATTAGTCTAACCTATCATTTTATTTACTTTTAAACAAGTGTATCATTAAACTCTGAATTCTTATTTAAATTGAAAATTCATTATGAATCTGCTATAACCTTTAGAGTACCTTATTTTTAAATCAAATTAGTTTCTGTTCCTCTGGTTAAATTTGACATGGTTATCAAGCCTTTACTTATTTTGGTATTCTGATGTTTGATTTAGTAGACTGTAAATTTTATATCGCTGGTTGTTCTTGTTTATTGTTGCCTCTTCCTATGGTTATATTTGTCCTGGTTATTCTATACTTGTTTTGGTGTTTTGATGTTTAATTCATTTTTTTCTTCTGTTTTTTTTTTTGTATATTTTGTGAACACTCTACTCTGGCTTCTTACTTCTTTTTCGGTTTACTAATTGCTTTTGTGCCTCTTCCTTTTCTTGTTTCATACTGTGCATTTTGCTGCTGCGTTCTTAGTTTCTTACCTGCATTGTTGGTTTTTATTGTAACATTGCTTCTTCTTCTCTTGTTTTGTGCCTTATGTTGCTGTTGTTTGTGTATTCTACTTGCTTTGATAGTTTGCTACTAACTGTTTTTTTTTACTTATTCTACATGTCTTCATGTCCATATTTTAAACGTTCTTTTTCCCCCTTTTTCGTTTGTGCTATTATTGATGTATTCTTGAATTTAGTTGCTTTTAGGTGTACTGATTGCTGTCTTGCTTTGCTTCTTTTCTTTATTTTGTGCTGAGTATTGGCTTTTAATTTCTTTGATCTTTTTGTATTCAATGTGTTTGTGTTATTGTGTTCTGTACTTCCTACTTGCTTCGTCAATTTTTGTATTGCTTGTTGTTCTTGTTTCTTGTTGTGTTGCTTTTTTATGTCCCTCTTTTAGTTAAATTCGTCATGGATGTTAAGCTACTTGTTTTCTTATGTCCTTTATGCGAACTGTATTTTGGCTTCTTACTTGCTTCGTTTATTTACCAATTGCACTCATGCTTTTTTCTCTTCTTGATTTCTATCATACTTTTTGCTACTGCATCCTTTGCTTTCTTACTTTGATTGGTTGTTTCTGATTGTGACCTTGCTTCTTTTCAACTCTTTCGTTCTATATGTTTGTTATTTGGGCATTTTTAATTGCTTTGATGGTTTGCTATTATTATTTGTTCGCCAATTATTTTTGTCTATCTTTTCTTATTTACATTTGTGCGATTGTTGCTGTGTTCTTGAATCTAATTGCCTTGGGATGTATTGAATGTTTTCTTGCTATTTTTATTTATTTAGGGTTAAGTACTATCTCTTTTTTCCCTTGCTTCCTCCTTTCGTATTCTTTGTGTTTGTGTTACAGTATTTTGTACATTTTAATTGCTTTAGTGGATTGTTAATTTTATATTCCTTGTTGTTCTTGTTTATTGTTGTGTTGCCTTGTTTTTATTCCTCGTTCTTATTTATGTTGCTGTTATCGATGTTTGATTTATTTTCTTTTTCTTGTTTTAATTGTGTTCATGTTTCGTACTTTTTGCAGCTGCATTTTTAGCTTACTTAATCTTACATGCATTGATTGTTTTTAATTGTAACCTCGCTTCTTCCTCTCCTCTTTTGTGCTTTGTGTTGTTGTTATCTTACCTGCATTTTACTTGCTTTGATGGTTTGCTAGATGTTTTCGTGTATATATTTAGTGATGTTCTCTCTTTTTCTATGGATATTTTTTTGGTTTATGGGTGTTTTTGAGATCTCGATTGTTAATATTGTAGTCTTGAATCTATTTGCTTTTGGGTTACTCGTTGTCTTGCTTCTCTCTCTCAATCTTCATTCTTTTTGTATTCTTTGTATATATATATTTTTTTATAGTAAATAAAAATTGTATGGGGCATGAGCATAAATAACCACTCCCATGAATTAAAATGTAAAAATGACCACTCAATAGTAAATATAGCAAATATGTCCACTTTATTTATTCTTTTACAAAATTCTCTTTGTGAAATTTGTTTGACTTGTTAATATGTCTAATTAAATATAATTTAAATATTTAGATTAATTAAAATTCGATTGGACAATATATTGTCTATAATTATTAATTAAATTATTGAGAATAATCTAATCCAATTAAAAATTAATTATAATTAATTAATTGATAGTTTAAATTCAATAATTAATTAAATTACTTAGGAATAAAATTATTTAAAAAATATATAATTAGGTAATGATTAATAAAATTTAATTATTAATTATGATAAATTAAATACTAAAACTCCATATAAATTATTAATATGTATTCGCTTTTTTTTTCATTTTACAAACTTTATAGATTATTAAAATAAGTATTTATTAAATTTAAATAATTTAGTACTTAATATTCTAATTACTAATAAATTTATATTTTCTTGAATTACTAATCAATATCAATATCAATATTAATTATAAAACTAATAAATTTTCTAATTATTAATTATGTAATTATTTAAATTATACTATTTTCTAATTACTAATAAATCTTTATATATTTATATAAGTATTTATATTTTATAATTATTTTCTTGCATTTTCTAATTACTGATAAATTTATAATGGGTATATGTGATTATCTTAAATATATTAATGGGGAGTTTTTTTTATGCCATGTGTTGGTTTGGGAGTGAATTGTGGCCCATGAGTTTTTATGAATTTTAATTATAAAAAATCAATTTATATATTAGTATATATTAAAAGGTTTTAACTTTAATTATCATAAATACCATTTACATACATTTATTCATATATAAATGCAATTTTTTTAAAGTCAATTATGAATTAATTTTCTTCTTTCACTTTAAAACCTATCATTATAAATATATATAAATAAATTTATGAATATTTAATATTAGTATTATGTTTCAAGCAGGGGAAAAACTTTAAATTAAATTAAATTAGTATTTAAAATTTTACATAAGTCAAATTTTGTATAAGTCAAAGAAAATACAAAAAAATATATATATAATATAAATATACGAATTATTTATGAGAATGTGAAAAGGTATTTTAATTTTATTTAAAGTGAAGGGAGAAGATTAATTTATGATTGATTTTTAAAAAAATTGCATTTAAATATGAATAAATAAATATATGTAAACGATATTTATGATAATTCAAGTTAAAATCTTCCTAATATATAAAAGGATTGGGAGTGAATTGTGGCTCATGTGTAATTTTATCATGTTTCTTTATATTTTATTAGTTTTTACCAATTTTAATTATAAAGAACATAAATACCATTTACATACATTTATTTATTCATATATAAATGCAATTTTTTAAAAGTCAATCATAAATTAATCTTCTCTCTTCAATTTAACTCCTCTCATTATGAATACATATAAATAATTTTATAAATATGTAATATTAGTATTTTGCCACGTGTATGAGAAAAAAATAATATTGAATTAATTTAGTTTTTTTTTAAAAATTTGCATAAGTCAAAAAATATAAATATATACATATTATTTAATAAAATATAAATATCAATTTGTGAGAATGTGAAAAAGGTATTTATATAGTATATATTGGATAAATTTATTTATATATATTTATAATGAGAGGATTTACAGTGAAAGGAGAAAAATAATTTATGATCAACTTTTAAAAAAATGCATTTAAATATGAATAAATATATGTAAAATGTATTTATGATAATTAAAGTTAAAACCTTCCAAATATATACTAATATATAAATTGAATTATTTTATGATTAAAATTCGTAAAAAACTAATAAAAATTTTAAAAACTTGGGAGTGAATAGTGGCCCACGTGTAATTTTATGATGATTTTATAATTTATTAGTTTTAATGATTTTTAATTATAAATAATTCAATTTATATATTAAAATTTTTTAAATTTATATATATATATATATATATAGTTTAAAAAAGGTATTTATATAGTATTTATAAATATATACAAATATATAAATTGAATTATTTTATGATTAAAATGCATGAAAACTATTAAAATATTAAAAGACTTGGGAGTGAATTCTCCGTCCGCTTCTAAGGTATCCATGTTACTATTTTTGGCGTCCGCTTCAAAGGTATATATTTCCCCTATTTAGTAAAAAAGTACACAATATGCCACACTACTTCCCTCTAATACAACTACCCACTTTACATATAATAATAATACTCCTTAATCCACGTGCAAAAAACAAATGGATACCTTAAAACCGGACGGAGTGAATATATTAGAAGGTTTAAACTTTAATTATTATAAATACCATTTACATACATTTATTCATATATAAATACAATTTTTTAAAAGTCAATTATAAATTAATCTTCTCCATTCACTTTAAATCCTTTCGTTATGAATATATATAAATAACTTTATGAATATGTAATACTAGCATTATGCATTGTTTATTGCATGAGGAAAATATTATATTAAATTAGATTAAATTTTTATAAAAATTTTGCATAAGTCAAAGAAAATATAAAATAAAATATAATATAAATATATACATATTGTTTTATAAAATATTAATATCAATTTATGAGAAAGTGATAAAGGTATTTTTATAGTATCTATTAGATGAAGTTAATTAAATATATTTATAATGAGAGGATTTAAAGAGTAGATAAAAGATTAATTTATGATTGACTTTTAAAAAATTACATTTAAATATAAATAAATATATGTAAAGGGTATTTATGAAATTATAGTTAAAATCTTCATAATATATACTATTATATAAATTAAATTATTTTATGAATAGCACGAGAAAATTATTAAATTGAATTATTATTTTTTTAATAATCTTGTATAAGTCAAAG
Source organism: Pogostemon cablin (assembly GCA_023678885.1). Classification (NCBI taxonomy): domain Eukaryota; kingdom Viridiplantae; phylum Streptophyta; class Magnoliopsida; order Lamiales; family Lamiaceae; genus Pogostemon; species Pogostemon cablin. The sequence goes on from CM043013.1 coordinate 27,219,947, forward strand.
AAAATATAAAATAAAATAAAATAAAATATAAATACCAATTTATGAGAGTCTAAAAATTCGTGAAAACTAATAAAATATTAAAAGACTTGGGAGTGAATTGTGTCCCACGTGTAATTTTATCATGCTTTTTTATAATTTATTAGTTTTCATGAATTTTAATTATAAAGAACTAAATTTATATATTAGAAGATTTTAACTTTAATTATTATAAATACCATTTACATACATTTATTCATATATAAATGCAATTTTGAAAAGTCAATCATAAATTAATCTTCCCCATTCAATTTAAATCCTCTCGTTATGAATTTATATAAATAAATTTATGAATATGTAATACTTAGCATTATGCCCCATTCATTGGATGAGATAAACATTAAATTAAATTAATTTTCTTAAAAATTTTGTATAAGTCAAAGAAAATATAAAATAAAATACAATATAAATATATACATATTGTTTAATAAAATATTAATACCAATTTATGAGAATATGAAAAAAGGTATTTTTATAGTATCTATTAGATAAAATTAATTAAATATAGGATTTATTACTGTTTAGTACAAATTATCACTAATATTATCACTAGATACAAAGACTATATTTTATTATTATCCATTATAAAATTATATAATAAAAAGTGCAAATTATCCCTCTATACAACTAATTGATAGAATAATGAGAAATTCACGATTCATTATGATTCATTCTCATTCTCAATCTATTTCATACGTATCAATTATCTTCCCATAAATTTTTTTAAACTGTTGGTTATTTTTAATTATTAAATCTAAAGTATATTGAATAACATTCATAGCACTAGATGAAATATTAAAAAATATTTTTGAATACAAAATCCATACTGCAATAATAAAAAACATATTTAGGAAAATTCTTATCGCAACAATATAAAAGAGTATAACCAAAATATTCTGAATACTTATTTTTTTAATACAAAATCGTTTCAATAAATGAAGTTGAATATATTTTGAATATTTTCAAACATTGAAAAAATATTTTTGAATATAAAAATATTTTTAATACTTAACATTTTAAATATAAAATCATCTCAATAAATGAAATTGAATAAATTTTGAATACTTTCAAATATTAAAAAACTTGAGAGTGAATTGTGGCCCACGTGTAAATTTATCATGCTTTTTATAATTTATTAGTTTTTATGAATTTTAATTATAAAGAATTCAATTTATATATCATAAATTAATCTTCTCCCTCACTTTAAATCCTCTCATTATGAATATATATAAATAAGTTTATGAATATGTATTATTAATATTATGCCGCGTTAATCGCACGAGAAAAATATTAAATTCCATTAATTTAATTCTTAAATTTTTTTTTGCAAAAGTAAAAAAAAATATAATATAAATACCAATTTATGAGAGTGTGAAAAAGGTATTTATATTGTATATATTAGATAAAGTAAATTATATTATATATATTTATAATGAGAGAATTTAAAGAAAAGAAAAAATATTAATTTATGATTGACTTTTAAAAAATTATATTTAAATCTGAATAAATAAATATACGTAAAAAATCTTCATAATATATACTAATATATAAATTGAATTATTTTATGATTAAAATTAGTGAAAACTAATAAAATATTAAAAGATTTGGGAGTGAATTGTGGCCGACGTGTAATTTTATCATGCTTTTTATAATTTATTAGTTTTTATGAATTTTAATTATAAAGAAATTATTTTATATATTAGAAGGTTTTAACTTTAATTATCATATATACCATTTACAAACATTTATTCATATATAAATAAATAACTATATGAATATGTCATACTAGAATTATGCCCCGTACATTTCACGAGTAAAATATTAAATTAATTTTTAAAAAAATTTACATAAGTCAAAGAAAATATAAAATATATATATATATTAGATAAAGGTATGAGAATGTGAAAAAAAGGTATTTTTATAGTATCTATTAGATAAAGTTAAAATTTCATTTAAATATGAAAATCCTACTTACAACTAGCTAAGAACACACATTAACAATATATATTAATTAACTTTTAACATAATGGAGCAATAGTTAAAACCGTTCATTCCTAACATTCAATGCACCCATGTTTTCTAAACATTCTCTTATAATGAACTAGAATTCTAAGGGTCATGAAAATGTCTTTTTAATGTCATTACATAGTGGTTTTCGAAAGATTGAATTCATCGTCCCCTATGGTATTTGATTTGCTTGATCATATAAAAGCCAAAATTCAAATGTTAATGTAGTTCAATTCTACTTAAATCTGTTTAACTACTTTTTTATTTTTTTCGTACATATTTTCTACTTAGATCTGTTTAACTATTTAATTTTCTTTATTCATGTGAATTATTATTGCGCATTTTATTATTAGTATTTAATTTTATAAAGCACTTGGATTTTTTATAGTTGGATATCGCAAAGTACTATAATATATGCATCTATATGCGTTCGGCTAAAGAAAATTAATTGAAAATTGGTTGAACAAATCGATATATTTTTTCTTTGATTTATCATTGTGCTACTTGAGCAGGTTTTTATATATTGTGGGTTGAATTTGTATTTATATGATTTTTACTGTGATCTATGGTTGCAATTAGGACTTGCTGCAAATACTGATTTCTCAATCCTTTCTTATTTCGACAGCTGGAACTTGGAACTAAATCAAATAACATTCTAGACGGACTTACGGTAAATTTTAATAATTCATTCATATCAGAATCCAAGCTGAAATATTATTCTCTCAATGCAAAGATTTATTTTATTCACCATTTCAATTTGTCATGTAAAGTTAGGATATACATAGATGGATTCCAAGTCTCCAAGATGCATGGTTATGTTGTGGAGAAAATATAGAAGCAGAAGCAACGTTGCTTATGAGTAAGTCAAACGGCCAATTAAGTTATCCTTAATGGTTTTACTATACTCCTAATATTTCACTTTTATACATCCTAATCCTTATATAATATGATTAAAAATTAATTATGGGTCACTTACTATTGGATACATAAAATAATGCATAATTGTTATAAACTACATGACTCAAAACACTATTACTCATAACTACACAATTATGATTGTGATACCATAAATACCCCAATGTGTTGCACAATTTGGTTTGCACAATTTTGTTTTGCACAATTTTATTTTGCACATTTTAAGTTCCGGCAGAGGTCCGACTGTATTTCTTTGTGTAAAAATTGATTGAATTGTGCAAAATTGATTAAATTGTGCAAAATTTATTTTTGTACAATAGTTTTGCACATTTCTTAACCTAAGTCTTCTTTTACGCGTTTCCCAACTCCACATAGAAAATTGTGCAAAATTGATTTTTGCACAAGGATTTTGCACATTTCTTAACCTAACTGACTCCATATAGAAAATTGTGAAAAATTGATAATGGTTTTGCACATTTCTACCACACATTAGATTGTGAAAATTTTGAGTTTTGCACAATTTCCGACTTCACATAAAATAGGCCTACCATAAGTTCAAATACAACACTATCACCCATCCAACCCAGAAATACAAGAGGGAACATGAGGTGGAATCGAGAATCGTTGCTCATTAAAATAAAATGCAGTACCAATTGACCTAATTTCTTATGAAGTTTGTGAAGTTAGAATTGGATTCATATATATTCAGGATTCATAAAATGATAAAAGTCCAAGTCTAGTCTAGTGAGAGAAAGTAGGAGTGGAAGAAAGTAATAAAGAACCAACTTGAAAACCAACACAAGTCACCCCATTCTCACCAAAACCTTTCTCGTTTTTCACTCTTCAACACACAAACTTTCTCCCTCCTGGAGAAGCAACAATGGGGATTATGTCAACAAGGGTTGTAGAAAGAGAACCCTTCTCATGTAAACTCACCCCACAGCAATGGCAGCTCCACCAGTAGCAGCAATGGATCCTCCTTGCTGCACCTGATCTCAACCCCACCCCACACTTCCATGCCCACACCCACAAATTGGGCAAGCGTGGTCTTGCCCATGCCCCTCATATGATTTCTGGAAAGCCTTCACCAAACCAACGCCACAGATAGCACCCACAGAGAATATTTGAGCTCCTGCCTTAAACCACACCTGCTCCTTGAAGACGACATTCAACCATTTTGAAAGAACTTCCGGTGTGATGCACCTGATCATACATTGAAAAATTGAAGGATCATGGATTCAACTTTCTATTTTTACAGCTGAAAATCAAACCATATTACTAGATTTGAGATTGATCAAATAAAAGCTTATCTTGAACAAAATTTTGTCTTTGATAAAATTTAAAGCTCAGCCCAATACATGAAAATAAATAAACAACAAAAATATCAAACTATTCAGAGCACAGTTCAACTAAAGTTCATTCAAGATTCATTCGATCTTATCAAACTCAAACATGCAGTTTGAAACCCAACAACATTTCAAACCAGTTACTCCAATCACTTAGACCATTAACATTCATATTAGGTGGAAAGAAACCAAGTTAATAAGTGTGATCAAAGTATGCAATGAAAGATACCTCAAGAGCCCTGTTCTAGGCAAAGGCCTCTGGTGCCGACAAACTGGCCGTGTCCCAACCATAGTCCCTGGAGAACTCTCCGGTGAGGTAGGATGGAGTCTGTGCTAAGAATGGTCCCAAGTACTTCACTCTATTAGGTCCATACCACAAGTCATTATCCTATCAACAAACAACATCAGTCTTCTCTTCTCAATAACAAAATCACATTCTCAAAGATGTAAAGATAGGGGGTAGGGTGGGTAGGGGGATTACCATGGTGTATTTGCCATTTCCCAACACCGCGCCACCTTGTACAACAAAGCCCTAATCAACGACGCCCTCCTCCCTCAAAACAACCCCAATGTCACCGCCTGATTAATATGTCCATCTATCAACAACACATTAATCCAATTAATTTCACCAATTTAATTATTAGCAAGCACACGATTGAATTCTGTGTTCAATTAGGTAATTACCTGAGATTCCGGCGGTGCAGTAGACGAGAATGAAGATCATGCCGCCGAATGCCCAGGCATGCCGAGGATTCCGACGCCGCCGCACTGGTCAGCTTCGCTCTGTCTCTTGTAGCCGATAATCGTGAGTATGCGGACGTACAGGAAGTGGCGATAAACTCTGCGATCAGCGCTCTGTTGAAGGACCATTTGGTAAGCTCGTCAAAATTGAAGAGCGGCGCAGGGGGTGGATTGTGGTAGTCCTTGGCGGAGTACTCCGGCGCCGGCTCCACAGCGTATTCGATGTCTTTCATTATGGCTGCAAGGTGAAGGTGGTGGTTGTGTGTGTGAGAAATTATGCAAATGGCTCAAAACCAGTAATCCCAAAATTCGACGGCGTCGGCCAATGGAGAATTCCTCTTGGCGAAGAGATTCTTAAATTGGTAGGTTGGAAGAGATTCAGAGGAGAGAGAAGAGTGTGATGGAGATGTAAAAATCTATCGGCAAATCGACGGCGCCTCAGGAATGTGAGTTTGAGCTTGGAGGATAATTGTGTCTATCTAATGATAAATTGTGTATCTGATGGTATTTTGTTTTCCCCCTTGTATCTGAGGGTAAATAAGCTCTAAATTGTATATCTCACATTAATAAACCCATTAATTATTTATTTTTACTAATTATCTAAAATTCATGTATTTAGTCTTAAACTTCTACCGTTTATAAGTCACATGACCTGTTAAATAATAATTATAAAAAAATTTATGCTCTAAATTAAGTATTTTATTTTTTTATGTACCAATATATATTCTTATAATTTTTAACTGGTTGAAAACACGAAATATGCATATTCTTTAAATTCGATTTTTTTTATATGAAACGTTTTTACTAATATAATTTACAAGATCAAAATAGAATTTAGAGTATTCGTAAATAAATTTTATGTTTTTAAGATTTTTGTGACAATTTTGTTTTTCTTTTCAATCAATCACTTAATATACCCATTATCTCTATAATATAAATTTTTAACATTTTATAAACGATTAACATTACTTAAAGAAAATAAAAAATCTAATCAATAGAGGAACATATATAAATTAATTTAATGATTCTTATATTATAAAAATAAAAATAATAAATAATAAAAAATACAAAAATAAAACTTTCAAGTTAATTATTCAACAGAATTATTTTTAGTAAATAATAGTATACTCATGTACAACTTATATCTTTGCAAATCCTTTGTAATTTATAAAAAAAAAATAAGTATAAAAGTTGAACAAAGAGTGAGTCTTATAAATAACGTCCTTACACATGAATTATAAAATATACTCCATTTGGATTCAAAATAACTTTACTTTATTTATTTACTGTATCCATAGTTTAACCCATAACTTAATTATTCTTAATATTAAATCATATTAGATAATTATTAAAAAAATATATTTATATAATTTTTTTTAAATAAGACGTACATGTAACGTGCAACATACCTGCTATACACTAGTATTTAAAAAATATTAATTTATATTTTACTCATTCCTATAAAAATGTTAATAGTTATGCTACATTTTGAGACTTTTTTTTCACTTGCTCGTTTACGGATAATTTAATATATTAAGGTATTAAAAAAAATTGTAAGTTATTTTATAGTTTTTAGTTGGGTGTTATTTTATTTTTATTTTTTTAAATTATGAAGATAATTATGAAACAAATGAATATGTGTGAAATTATTTATGAAATGGAAAATTATATATATATATATATATATATATATATATATATATATATATATATATATATATATATATATATATATATATATATATAATATTTTAATTAAATAAAATTATCAATAGATCTTCTATGGCAAATTCTTTGGTACACTCAAGGATGTACCATGCAATCACATTTAAAAAAAAAATTATTAGTTTACATTAATAAATAAGAATTTATATTTTTTTTTGTTAGATAATTTTTTATTAGTTTTTCTAAAAAAACTGAATGTAAACGAATTATACAACTATTAAAAAATACCTACTATTCAGTATTAAATAAAATTTAATACTTATACTCTCTCCGTTCTCTTGATAAGTGTTCGTTTGCTTTTTGCATGTGGATTAAGAAATATAGTATTTTAAAGTGCAATGAAGTGAGAGAATTAATATTTTAATGTGTAGTGAGTAGTTGTATTAGTATTGAGTGTGGGCCGATGTGTAGTGAATTCAGTGTAATAGTAATATTATTGTGTGTGTCACATCAACTTAAAAATAAAATGGATAATTTGTATTAAAAGGACCAAAATGACAAAATGAACACTTATCAATGGCATGGAGGGAGTATAACATTAATTATGTATTAAATTTTTAAAAATTAATTTTAATACGTTAACATTATCATAATAGTCATCGACATTTCATCATTCCAATTATTTATTAATGTATAAATTTAAATTAATAATTTGAGTTTATGTTTATAAATATTAATTTACATTAAATATTAATTTTCTTATGTGATTATATTTAACACAATTATATTAATTTTTTATATTATAAAGTGTATAAAAAAAATTAGTCTTCAGATATAATAATATTATTTCATAATTTAAAATATAAATATATTTATTCCAACCTTTTGAAATTATATTTTTAATTTATTTTATTACTTGTAATTTTTATATTTGTATATATTTAAATTTATTTCTTGATTTTTTTTCAGTCTTAAAATTTTTACTTTAAATATTATTCCAAGTGACCAAGTATTGAAAACAAAATGTAACTAATCATATAAAAAACAAATTAAAATGCATTGAAATTGACGAGAACTAAGGAATCGTCTTATGCCCAAAAGGGAGCATTAATAAATGGGCCGCTCCACTAATAACGGTCAAATGAACCCGGATAAATAATCGGATACGGGTAGCTGATTACTGCATGTTCCCGTCCCATTTAATACTTTATGTATATGTATTTTATAGAGGATTCGAACGGTTAGCCTCATATGAAAAAATACCTCTTCACCGTTTAGACATAAGTAATTCTTATTACATGTTTCAATATTTAAATTTACAAATCATTAGTCTAACCTATCATTTTATTTTATTTGTATGTTATTTGAAGTTTGAATTGAAGATCTTAAAACTTGTGTAATGATTTTATGTCATGTTTTAATTATTGTTTAACGTTGAGACAAAAAAATATTTAATGATGTAGACACATTTATTTAAATGTTTGAGACTTGAAATTTAATATTTTAGGTTTAAAAAAATGGGTTTGACGGGTTCGGGCACGGGTAGGAGCAATCGGGTACGGGACAAATACGGGTATTGCATGTAGTATTTTAAACGGTAATGGGATAAATACGGGTAGTAATATTTTTATCGGATACGGGTTCGGGTACCCCCAAAAAATGCGGGTACCCTACCCACTGCCATTCCTAGTTGTATGGCACTTTTTAAAATTTTAATTTATAAAAGTGGTTGATATTGGGTTGGTGGGGCGGTGCGGGTTAGCCCACACTTTAGTGGGTTTGAGTGGGGCGGCCTTTTATGGGACGAATTAATTTTGGATTAAGAAATTGGTGGGTTAGGTGTGTTGGGGTGGGTTGGCCTAGTGGGCTCAACCCATTTTAACAGTACTATGTATGATGTTTTACTTTTAATTGATTGTTCAGTACAAATTATATGCGGCTTTCTCAAAACCTTTTACTCCATAGACCATTGTATGTGGCTTTTACTCAATTCAATTCTTCCACCTGCAGAGAAGCAATGATTCTTTTTTTAAAAGAAGAAAATAAGCTATTACATTCAATTTAGTATTGCTTATTTATATTAGAATCTGTTGGTTTTCTGGTTGCATATCTATTCTTTGTTTATCCATCGTGAAATATTCTGAATTAGAAGTAAATAATTGAGAAGTAAATTATATTCAATTACAATTCTCTGTAATACTGAATGCTTTATGATAATAGGAACATTTAGTCCATTTAGTGAGGAAGGCATTTATATCTGATTATGTTTGAATTTTATTGTTGTTATGTGCACCATCAGACATATATATGTTCTGAGTGTACTAACAATCAACAGAAATTGATGTTAGGGGTTGGAAGAGATGAAGCTACCCTTGGAGGATGAGGCTGAAGTAGTGGACGCCTTCACTCTGATATTTTGCTGTCCCTGGCAAGATGCTGATGACTAACATGTTGGTTAGATTGTTGTTTCCTTTTTTTGGAACTGTTAGAAAAATTGTAAGTTTTTTCTGTTTTGGATCTACTATTGCAGTTATATCTACATATAAATCCAAATTCTTTTTACATTTAGTTTTATAAGCCAATATTTTCACCATTTTACGGCGAAGCATATGTATTCAAACTATTGCTTAAGCCAGGTGTTGTGATGTGTACTAGGGGTTTTTATTTAGAGTGTTCGTCCTTGAAGAGAATCTGCTAATACATTGGTGTTTTCTGTGTTTGTCCTTATGTTTATATGTAATTTCATAGATAGTTGCCCCCAGCTTACAAGAGAAATGTTTTAGTTTTCTTGTAGCAATGACAGATTTATCTTTGAGGAAAACTGCAGTAGAAGAGAATATGGCTAAAGTGCAGCAGGAGACGAAAGAACTTCTTGAGTATACTCAAAGGTTGTTGCAAGATTGACCTACTTAAAAAGGTGGATCTATAATGTCTTAATTTTTCCATTTGCAAATACTAAATTCAGTTTTCCCCTTGGGCCAAACTAAGATTGACATGTTGAGTGTCCTTATGAAAATTTTATTTTCTTGTCAGATCATTTTCATAACCAGAATATGATATACCTCCATGTGAAGCTCAAATGGAACACTGGAAATTTAAACAAATTTGGTGATAATGGAATCCAAAGAAAGACAACATCTACAACAATATTCCAATTATAAGGTAATAAATTATGTTACTAAACATATTTTAGTAATTCTTTAAAAATAATATGTAGATTAAGCCAGTTATAAGAAGATGAAAATACATATAACATTATGTAGCAGGCAACGCTAAATTGAGTTGGCTATAGCCTTGAGATTACTCATGAAGTGTTGGTTGAAATGGCAGAGCACAAGAAAGACATGGAGAAGGAAACAAAGCCAACTCTCGTCACATTGAGAAGCTACCAAGATCTGCCTGCTGTAAGTTCACTTTCTCTTTAGTTATCTAATCTTTTCTTTTTCTGCTCTATTATTCGATGTATTTGTGATAACTTTAAAATTTGTGTTTCATCCAACATCAGGATTTGGCTGCATTGGCAATTGAGGATTAAAAAAAGGCAATATGCTGCTGCTGAGAAGTACCTCGAAGATGTGTTGCAGTCAGTTCTTGCTTGTCACGGGTGAGCACCTCACAAAGTGAGGTGTGCAGCCTACCTAGTAATAATAGTTATACACATAATGCTGCACTATTTATAAGAAATATGTATACTTTCAGGGCATGTTTAGTTATTAATAAGTTTTTAGGTATACTTTTTAATTTCTTAGGTTATATAACATGACAAATCTGTGAATTATAAATATAAAATGTATAAATATTGTGGGTAGTGAATATATGAGAAAGAATAAATTAATAATTTTAAATGGATATACCAAAAACCAAAGAGTAAATTAGTAGAGAAAGTCTACGGGTTATTTGTGAGACGGGTCGATCAATTATTAAAGTATGTTTATTATATAGATAAAGTATGCTTATTTGTAGTAAAATATGTCAATAATAAGAGTCCAAGCATCGGTGCACCTGAATGATCCTAACCTTTAGATTACGTTTAATTTAATCTCAATTATTAAATAAAATAAAATAAAATAAATACTACTCACTAACTAGGGATGTTAATACGGGCCGGCCTTGTAGGGCCGGCCCTGTAGCCCTAAAAAATGCAGGGCTAGGTTCGAATAGTAGCGGCTGTTTAGATAAGGTCCTTTTTAGCTCGGACCGATTAGCCCGAGGCCCTATAGGGCTGGCCCGCCCGTTAATAGGACTGGCCTGATTAGCTCGATTAAATATTTTAATTATAAATAATTAATTATTTATATATTAAATTATTAAATTATTAATAATTATTAGTATTTTAATTACTATTTTCTATAGATAATTATTATATTACTATTAATTAATAATGTAATAACCTGTACCTCACAATATTTTTTATCTTGTAATATCATAAGAGAATAATTTAAGAGTGCAAGTGTAAAAAATTATTATGTTCAAACTTTAAAATTATGTTTTACTTCATTTTTTTTAACTTTTGTAGCCCGTTATTGACCCGTTTAGCCCGAGGACTGCTAGGGCTAGGGTTAGGTCCTCAATATTCGAGGCCCATTTAAAATGACCCGCTAAGGCCCATGGACCGTTTTGCCCTGGCCCTATAGGGTTAGCGCCAACCCATTTAACAACCTTACCACTCACCATTAATTTGCATTTATAAACTCTACCGATGCACTCTAAAATTACCCTAATAATAAATCATATTATAACACATTTGACTCACACCAGTCTCACAAGACACTTACCAAATTGACTTAACTTAATTTTTGAATGAAATGAAATAAACTTTTAAACAACTCAATTCGTAAAGTAATTAATGCACCCTAAATAAACTATGAGTACAAAATATTAACGACGCACATAATAATATTTAGACATCAGGAATTCATCAAAAAGAAATGATTCAAGTGTAATAATTACTTGCCCATTCTGATATAGTTAAATTAGTATGTAAATAGTTATGAGTAAACAAAAACTTAAATTAAATTTAAACACATGTTAGATAATAATCGGACTTATTTAATAAATATAGTAGTTCAAAAGTCTTTTTAATTATATATATAGCTGTTTTATGGGGTTTTAATTTTATAAATTGAGTTGACAACTATATTTGCGATTTTAGTACGGTTCACAATTTTTCCTTTTTTTTAATCCGTTGCTGAAACGATGACATAAATAAATAATAAAATAATATTTGAAATACTTTAATAATTTAAATTATACTCTCTTCATTTCAAGGTAAAGATTTGTATGAAGACGTCTCACATAAGGGTTTTCCATTTTCGTTCTTCATCACCCAACAAAAAAAAAACATCACATCAATTCACATCCTTAAAAATATATCTTAAATACAAATTTAACATTCTCACTTACCCTCAAAAGTCAATAAAATTGGTCTTTTCTTAAACTCTACAAGAAACTGTGAAGAGTGAAGATTAAGTTTGAAATGAGGAAGTAATATCTACATTAATTAATGAATAAAAGTCTCATTTATTTTGTACTTTCTCAATTTTATTATAAATCGATGACAAATTGTGTAATATAGTAAAACTTTTAGCGGTATTAATTTTTAGATACAGGACCCCCACTTGTTAAAAGAAAAAATGTAAACCTTTAAATGAAGAGTGAATCCCATATAAATCGGGTCTACATATAAATCCTATTTTTTAAAATTACTCTTTAGTATATAAAAAATTACTCTGTGAAAAGTAATAATTTTTATACAAAAGAGTAATAATTCATGTTTCTAAAGACTAATTTTTCATGTATTAAAAAGTAATCGATAAATCAGGTTTTACAAGATATTGAAGATTAATTTTTTAATTTAGAAGAAATAATAATTTATGTGATTACTCTAAAGAGTAATTTTTTATGTTCTAAAGAGTAACATAATTTACATATTAATGTATGTAAACCCGGTTTACATAAATATTTATCTTAAATGAGATGCCCAGAATGATAATATATAAACATATGGTAAGATGAGAAATTATAACACTAAATACTACTTCGTCCGTTCCATATTAAATTTCTCAATTTTTATTTTTGTCCGTTCAATTAAACTTCACTACCTATAAAAAAAATATCACATCAATTCCCCAACCAAGTGTATCTCAATTACAATATTATTTTATGATTATTTATTTATTTAAATGGCTATTTTAATTGGCGACTAAAAACAAAAAGTTGTGAACCGTATCATAGTCTCATGAAATAGCTATATATGATTAAAAAGTTTTTTAAACTACAATAATTAATTAAATAAGCCTAATAATCGTCATGGCCACACTTGCTGTGTTCTTTGCTGATTCCATCCAATCCTCTGTCTTGGCCTGCCCAATGTACATAATTACTCTTAATGGGCCTTGGCCCAATATAACTATTTCGCTCTTATGCCCAAAGGGAGCCGCTCCACTAATAACGGTCATAAGGAGCTCACTCTTGTGGGATGTAACAGTCTGTTTCATCTCAAAAAATTCAAAAATCTTCTTCACAACGGGAAGACGACAGTGCCCTAGCTCCTAATTCCATGGCCTCTTCATGGTCTAATAGGCGCCGCTTTGGGCTTCCTTTCCACAACACACCATCGACGGATTCCTTGCCTCCGACGTGTACTCGCTGTCCCTCTCTTCACGAGTGTCTCCGGCAGAACAGCGCCACCGCCGAGGCTTCCTCGTTCATTGTCGGCCGCGCCGACTCCTCTTATGGGCGGATTCACGTCTTTTCAGCCGATTATCTTCCACCGCCGTCTGATTTATTTCAGAGGCCCCAATCGCTGCCTGGTGCGATTTCTTGCTGTTTCCACCTCTTCCAACTTCCTCTCTTCCTGTCGTACAGAAGGTAATATATCCTCTCTATCTCTCTCTCTCCTCAATCCTGAATCAGAGTTATGCATTCGTCCATTGAATTCCTCCTTTTTTTCTTAAAAATTTCTTTCGTCTTTCTTCTGCAGAGAGGTGAATGGAAGTAAGAATTATGCATTGCTACTCCTATTCACTTCGTCTTCTCGTCTTGGATACATTTTCTTTTGCAGTTCTGAAACTTTTTTGGGGCTTTAATTTCGAATGAAATCCATTTTCAGGTGAAATTATAATATGCATTGAAAAGATTGTTTTTGTCAATTTTGAAGTGAATTTTGCTCGAATTTTTTTTTCTTTCTTTTCAATGTGGTTTTTGTCCCTGTTTTGGGTGTAACAATTGCTTGGTTCTATTGGTAATGAATGTTGGTTTTGATGCTTTATTTAAATTTGCATTTCCAAACCATCTTATTCTTAATTGTGTTGATGGTTGGGTTGAAATCATGCACCTACCCTACAAAATTTAATCCAGAATGTATTGTCCTCGAGTGAGAACTTGCTTGGAGTTATTTTGCTGTCTCATGAATTATGCACTAGTTAGAGAAAGTCATAGTCCTCAACTTTACTAATCATTTGGTGGCAGAGCCTCCTCTTCTCTTCAGAGCTGGTTAGTTCTTTGTTACATACGTTATCCCAAAGTTCCACTGTAATTATCTATATGCATACTCTTCACATATCGCATTATGATTGATCTCATTCATATCTCATAATTTAATTTTAGTTTTTAGCTTTCACATTGATCATTACGATAAAATGCAAAGTTTCCTAATTCATTTCTGTCTTTGATTACATCATTGTTGTTACTTTGTTAACCCCTGGATAAATAGTTGAGCTTATCTAGATGGGAGCTTAACGTCTTGGGTTCTAGTGGTATACCAAACACCAAAAAAAGAAAAGAAGAAAATTTTGTGTAGATTGTGAGCAAAGTTGAAGCAAAGACAATCATTTAGTAAGAAAGACAATGACAACTATATGAATATATATATATATATAGAAATAATATTGTTGGCTTTGTTGTTTGAGTGGTAAAAATGAGAAGTCGTACAAACAAAGAAGTATACACCCTTTGTTGTGATGTATTAGAGCTCATATCGTCACTACTTAGCTTACAAGGTTAAGTCTTGTCACTATGCTGATCAAAGGCCATAGTAAAAATGATAAGAGTTAGGCTCCATCTCAACAATACCCAAACTGTCCTTAAATCTTTTCGAACTTAAGAATTTACACTTTATGTTTTAACATGTTTAGTTACTTGCTATACATTTATGGACAAGTGAATGAGTGGAGTTATGGTTGTCTTTGAAAGAATGAATTGCATATCGTTAATAAAGTAGTTAAGTTGAACTTGATTTTTGTTATTTGCCAATATTTTTATAAACAGGCATGCACACGAAAAGAAGGTTAAAAAGAAAAATAAAGACTAGATTTCCTCATGTTCATTTTAACTCCAATGAGTTTATTGATGGATGTTGATGCTTATGATCGATGAGTTAACTTGAAATTTATTTTGTTTTGTTATTTATATTAGTTTTAGTGATTTGAATTATGCATAATGTTGTTATGCCTGTACTGTGAATGGTCTATTAGAATGTAGTGTGATTACTGATTACAAAAGGTTGAGTCTAAGTCGAGTGGGAGATATTTTTTATATGTTAGTGTTAGTAAATAAATAAAGTATATTAGAGGCAGTTTAAATTTTTTAGTCGACACTCAAGCCATGGTGCATCACTAATGTTATAGTCGTAGCTGCAGTATGGACGATTATATTACTTTTATAAATATTTAACTGCAAAACATGTGTATAAAATAACAAGAAAACAATACAAATTGAAATTTACATATTATGATGAGCATAAATATTAGTTATGACATAATCAAATAATAACAAATTACTTTAATTTTTAAAATTATTATTACATTTTATTTAATATATTTTTTGAGATTTAAACAATAACATATTTTTTTTAAAAAATAAATAATACTAATATAATTTATTTGGAACGAATAAAAAAATATTGAAAAAAAATGAGTATAATAATCCACAAATTTAGTGAGGCACAAACGTAATTTACACTTTATACTAATTATTACTACAACCTACCAAACACCTTCATAATATTAATCTCAATCTTTATATATTCTACCAAACAAATTCACTTTTTCATATTACCCACTTATATCAAGATAAGTAATACTTACATCCATAATACCACTTTATCTTATACTACCTATCAAACGAGCCGCTGTGCTTTTCTCTGCGGATTTCTTGGGTGCTTAACTGCATTGGTTGTTTCTAATTGTAACCTAGTTTATTTCTTCTCTTGTTATGTTGTTGTTAACTATGCATTCTACTTGCTTTGATGGCTATTTTGTTGTTTATGCTGCTTTTATCTATGCGTTCTATTTGCTTTAATAGTTTGCAAGATGTTTTCTTACTTATTCTACTTGGAAATGGCTGTCCATATTTAGTCAGTTCTTTCTTTCGTATTATATACTTCTTGCTTGCTCTAGTGGACTATAACTTTTATATTGCTCGTTGTTCTTTTTAATTGTTGTGTTACTTTGTTCTGTTGCTTTGGTTAGATTTGTTATGGATCTTTTACTTGTTTTAGTCTTTGAATGTTTAATATATTTTCTTTTTCTTGTTTTCATTTGTCCTTTGTGTACACTATACTCTGGTTTCTTTCTTGTTTTATTGGTTTACTGATTGTGTTCGTGCTTCTTCATCTTTTTTGATGAGTTTTTCAGCATATATGAGGTGTATCAGAAGCAACCGAGCAGGGCAAAACAGGGCTTGAAGTTCAAAATTTTTCAAAAATAGTTATGCCCTGTACAGAAGTCGAGCGCCAACATTAGAGACGCCTGCTCAACCATGCTGGAGTCGATGCTGGGACTTGAGTCGTGTGCGGAGACCTGTACAAAGGTCGTGTGCTGACACCTGAAATATCAACTCGACCACTCTGGAGTCAAGTCGAGCTAAAGCCGAGAGCATGCGTCGAGTAGCGTACTCGAGCCGAGTTCATGAAGGTTCAGAAAATTTCAACAATGAGCTTGCCAACCATTTCCACCTCCGGATATCTAAGGGAGTTCACTTTATGATTCATCATTTCTATTTGCTTAGCATAGACTTTACTTTGATTTGGATTTGTTTGGATTGATATGCTACTTCATTTGTTATGTATTTGGGAGGTTTACTTGCTTTATTTTGGAATTTTAGTTTACTTTTCTATTTGAGTGTGATGGGGATATTCTTCAGCTTACATGATTATGGATGTTGAGGATATGCTTTAAATTTTTTATGAATGGATTTTGTTTTTGCATGTTATATGTTTTTGTATTGTTTCTTGTTTGGTGAGTCCTTGTTTGTGTGTTTTGTTTGTATTTTTATAATTGTATAGGGTTGTTTAGTGGTTTGTTTTGGGGATGTTGTAAGTCGTTTTGAATATGAGTGATGATGTGTTATTTGTGACAAGTGATGACGAGTTATGTTAAGAATCTCTACTATTTAAAATTGTGACATGGTTTACTTAAGTTGTTCAATTTCGAGAAAAATGAAGGTGTAATAGGTTCCTTTAGGTCCGAGCAAAAGCTTGTGAGCATTTGAGCCTCAACCGTGCATCCATGGTTATTTCTTCATGAGTGGATTGATTAAGCTTTGATAAGCTAGAACTTGCTCAAGGACTACGGGAATGAGCCCAATTAGTGGAGGTTTGTGATATGATTTTAGGCCATCCTTGTTATTTTAAGTCATTGTCATATATTTCCTTACCTTTATACATCATCTCTAGTTAGCCACTTTGAGCCTTTAAGCCTATTTTTTGTGATTGAAGCACATTTCAAGCCATGATTACCCACTTAAGTCTTATACATATACCCTTTGTGTGAGCAATTGAGGAGATGGTGGTTTGAAAGGTTTGATGTGAGAATTGCGGAAAAGAAGAAAGAAAATTGCAAACAAGCAATGAAAAGGATGAAAGGAGCTCAAGCAAAATGCACATGCAACCTTCGAAGTAAGAAAAATGAGCAGAATCAACAAAAATATGCTCAGGTGAATAAAAATTCAAAGAAAGGAAGCATGCAATCCAAAGAAGCTTAAAAAATCCAAGAAATTATAATGATCAAGTGTTTGTGATAATTGAAGAAAAGAAAGGAAGAAAGAGAAGTGAAGGAATGGAAGAAGCTGATCATCTCTTTGATTACTTACACTTGATAAGTCACTCTTATCCATATTCTTCCTACCCTTACCAAAAAGCCTATCATTACATCCAAAAATAAAGACCTTTCTGATCATTAATTGAAGCTATGGTGGCTTGTGAATGTAGTCCGCGAGCAAGCTTATGGTGCATTGGGCCAATCGTTTGATGAGTGTTGATTTACCTCACTTTATAGAGTGTTGAGTGAAATTTGGTATCCGATGTGAGGCTTGGACCGGAAGGGACTATATTACTCTTTATTCTCTTTAAATTGAACTTGTTAATTCTTCATGATATGAGTTTAATGTTGTAGGGTAACTTGATATATTTTGTAGTCCTTATTACTATGATGTGTTATTGCTAATGTTCATTAGGTCTTTTCCTAGGTGAAAACTTCTCTTTGTTTATCATTTTCGTTGCTTCGGGACGAGCAACACTTTAAGTTTGGTGGGGGGGTTGATCGTCGTTATTTCCACCTAGATTTTAATGTCTTTTTATGTGTATTTTCGTATGATTTTATCCGATTTGTGTAACTTTTGGTGGTGTTTTATGTTCATATGGAGGTTTGTGCTATAAATTGATAAATGTGTGAAAATGAGTTTTATTGTATGAAAAACAGGTGAAAACAAAGCAAAACGGAGTTGGGAGCCGAAACAAGAAGAAATGACCAGAACTCGACCGGACTCTAAATATGATAAAAGTATAAGCGATCTAGTTTTTGGTTGCGTATATGTTTTGTGAAAGTCCCAAAGTGAATAGATTTGCTTTGCAACATTCTTCAAAATTTGGAAAACTTGTTACAGGACTGCATAAAAAGATGAGGTGACTGGTGAGGTAGTTTCGAGCAATGCATATAGTGTTTGCTTAAATGTTACTTGTCTTATAGATTCTACATGTTGGTTTGTGTTTATTGTTAGAGGAGATGGATGTTTTAGCCTGACACATAGTCAGAGGACCACATTAAAATGATGTGTTGTTCTCTCTCGTTTCATATTATCTTTCTCATATATGTTATAACTGCTACCTTGCTATTTTTAGAATATGATATTGGTGGTGGAAGTAATTTCAGGAGACTGAAAGGGTGGTCACAGTTAATATTAGTAGAATGCAAATTAGGTGCGAATGGACACTTTAAAATTTATTTGGGTCTAGCAAGAGAAAATTCATGGGTTTTTACCTTCATGGTGCTAAAAATTTTTTTCTCAAGATCATTTTTTCTCAAAGTTCTAATTAATTCATACTATGGAACAATGTTCCTTAGAACATATGGAGCCATTTGTGAAACCTTAGAAGGATCATATGACTTTCCAATTTATATATATTTCTCTCTGGTTGATTTCCATTCAGGATGGAACTATAATACGGGGTCAGAATGAAATATCTCATCCAACCAATGGTTCTTTGGTGCCCATAAATAAGGTACACATGCATGGAAACAACAATTATGTAAATTTCCTTTTTATTTCCCTCTTTCTGACTGATAATATTCTCTTGTCTTTTCTTCATTGCACTGTGATATGAGTCTATGACCCTAATTGAAACTTTTGTTTTTGGATGAATTTTGTGCAAATGGATTATGGAAGTAAGACCAACCTTGAAAGGGTTATTTTACCTTAAAAAATAATAGAAGTTTGGAGCCAATAAACATGTCCATATGTGATGCTTTGGACATGAGGGGTGAGTTTATAACGAGTAAAAATCTTGTGTAGAGTCTAACTGGTAATGTAAAAATTGCTAGATAAATTATGATACGAGTATAAAGAATTATTTAATGTCAAATTATTATTTTCTTCACCAGAATGATTTTCTCCAAGATGATATATTCTTCTTTATAACTAAGCTGATTGGTGTGTTTTAGAGTGTTTGATAGACAAAGCATTGATCAGTCTTCTGTTTGTTTAATCCTTCCACCTCATATTATGAACTTTGTATATTTTTTATTTAATAAAGTTTCTATTGCAGAGTAACTCTTCAGTTCCAGCTTTTCCTTCAAGCATAAAGCGGGTCTTATACATGTCCAGTGAAGGAAACAATTTATTGCATGAGGTAATGATTTTTCTTCTCTTTGTTGCCAATGTAGCTGTATTCTATGCTTCTTGAAATTCATTATTTGAATTGGAGACAGAATAAATACTATATTGTTACTAAGTGCATGTTGTAAATCATTGGCAGACATAAGGTGAGACTGAGGCCTTAGTAGGCCATGTCCAAAACTTTTATAATTTTATTTTTTAAGTCTTATGGGCTTTTTAGTATTTGGTTCCTGATCTTAATTATATCACTGTGGTGAACCTATTGCTCAATTGATAAATTAATTTTGGTGAGTTTGTAATTTCATATTCATGATCACTAACTACTATTTCCATTGTTGTAAAACTTGATTTTTCTTGTTAACTATTTCAATACATTTCCACCCCATCCCCAACCATAAGCTCCACAGGACTTCTTCTGGATCATCTGTTTATTGACACTTCTTAAATTTGTGAGTGTATCATTATTCTGTGTGGTTTTTTATTTGAAGTTCTTGCATTTCTAGAGATATCATAGAAAACAATAAATTATTATATAGAAAAGATAAGAAGAATGTGTTCATGTGAGTTGTAATAGGGATCTTTCTTAGACATGAAGTATAATGGATGCTGTTATGAAGGTTTTGTGAGTATTTAAAATTTTTTGATAAATTGCTGAAAGATTCAGGTTTCTCATCATTTGTCAGTTTTTCGCTTTGATTTCACTTCTAGACATGACTTCACTCTGCAACTCATAAGAGCACTCTTTTAGCTTTAGTATTGGAATGATTTAAGGTGGCAAATGATATGATATAGTGCTGGATGTATCAACCCTTCACATACCCAGACTCAAGCTAGGAATACCTCTAATTTATTTTTAATTGTGTTACAAATTTTATTTAAATTCAGATATTCAGGATTTACAACATGATATTTGTTGGAATTGGAAAGTCCAGGTCTGATATCCTGTTACCTCATTTTTATCTCTGTATGTTTTTCTTCTGCAGGTTTTTCCCCAACTGTCTTGGATCAATTGAAGAGCATTTTTACAATTGGTACACTATTTACTTCTATATGCCCGTCTCTGGTAATAGTTAACCAGAAAAAAATATTTATTTTGTTGATATAGTTTCTGCATCTGCACATAACATTATTCTGTCTGTATTAGTTTTTCTTTAGTTGACACCAGTATTTAAGTAACCTGTTAGGGCCCATGAAGTAGTGAATATACATGATTAATCCTTCTAGCACAGGTTCAATAGGTTGATTACCCAATCAATCATGTGAAATCTAATTTCATTATATATATCCTTCTTCAGTTTTACTTTTCGCATCAGCCTCATGTATAATTGATTTTTCATTTCAAGGTTTTGCTTGGAATCGGGGAAATGATTTCTTCACGAACTTGTCCTAAGCTAATAAGTTTATTGGACAGGTAGTCTGAACATGCTTAGAGCTGGTAATATCTTAGTTAAATTCTTTCACAGATACAAAAGATCAATTCTTTCATGATCCATATGAATACGGGTAGAACTTTGAGTGCATTGTGATACATGAGAGATTATATGTTATTGTTATAATTTATTTATTTTTTATGCTTATGGACAAGTGCAGTTACATATTATTTTCCTCCACTCTGTTCTCTAAAACTATGCTTTATTACTATAACGAGTTCAATACGTACACTTAATCTGTTGAGAGTGTTATCTTATAAGGGCCCCCTAATGCGTTTTTTGCTGCTGACAACCAAACTCCTCTTCATCTAATAAGTTTTCTCAATGTTGACATTGAATTTAGCAATGTTAGGAACTTGGTAGACTCTGATTTCTTAGACATTTCACACCTTATTTCTAGATGGAACTTAATAAAGTCTCATTGTTCTTTCTGGCAAGTATTTAAGTAGTTTTCAAACCATCACATGCTACATCATGATTATATGAAAATGGGTTTGTCTTGCATCCAATATCACCCAACATGCCACTTGAACATTGATCATCCATTTTATATACTTGTAAATGTTGGTAAAAGTGGACCAGGAGATGGAGCGTCATTTGGATCCTTTCGGTGCGTCTTTTGCATATAAAATGGCTAAACCTATCACATGTAATGCGTACATTGTTTATATTGCATTTTTTTTATCTCTTTCAATGAAGAACTTCTTTTTGTAAGAGGATTGTTCGGATGTAAACAACATGATATTTATCCAGGGGATGCACAACCTTTTATCTCCATTGAACCATTGATGGGAGCAGGAAGCTTTAGTCGCCTCCCCAATGCCACCTCTTCTATGCAAAGGTAAGCTTTATATTCTCAAATTTGTTTACATAATATAAAAGCAGTGCCAGTATTTTATATTCATTTTTCTATAAAGTCATTTGGTAATTTTTCTTGAGATCATGTTCTCCAGTATATGTCCAGCAGAGAACAGTGGTATTCTGTACTAATCCTAAAATGGGTGAATTACTTAATTGGTTTCTTGGAAAATGATTGAATGCACAAAGGTAGCCTTAGGGATGGATAAAATTACCGAAATTTCGGTATACCGTAGTTATCGTATCGAAAAATACCAAAAATATCGAAAAAATAGGTATATCGAAAATTTCGGTACGGTATGATGTCGTACCGAAATTTTTGGTACGGTATCGGTATATAAATTTTTAAAAATCGATATTTCGGTATATACCGGAATACCGAAAATATATCGGTATTTTGGTATTTTTTCGATATTTCGGTATATACCGTACTCAAATATCAAAATAATAATTATTTTTATATTTAATATAAATTATTTGATTAAATTATTTTCAAATATTATATAATAATTTCGGTATGAATCAGTATTTTAACGGTATGAATCGCTAATTTTCGATAAAATAGAATGTTTTGGTATTTCGATATAAACGGTATTGATCTATAGTATATCGAAATTTCGGTATACCGATTTTCGGTATACCGAAACTTTCGGTACGATATCGGTATGATTTTTTTAATAACGATAATTTCGGTACGGTATATGTATGAATCGGTATTTTCGGTACGGTACGGTATGCCACCCCTAGGTAGCCTTTAGGAATAGCTAATGTTGAGGACATTTAAGTAATTAATATTTATGTCATTCTTATATTTATTATTTACTTTTAAAACAAGTGTATCATTAAACTCTGAATTCTTATTTAAATTGATAATTCATTATGAATCTGCTATAACCTTTAGAGTACCTTATTTTTAAATCAAATTAGTTTCTGTTCCACTGGTTAAATTTGACATGGTTATCAAGCCTTTACTTATTTTGGTATTCTGATGTTTGATTTAGTAGACTGTAAATTTTATATCGCTGGTTGTTCTTGTTTATTGTTGCCTCTTCCTATGGTTATATTTGTCCTGGTTATTCTATACTTGTTTTGGTGTTTTGATGTTTAATTCATTTTTTTCTTCTGTTTTTTTTGTATATTTTGTGAACACTCTACTCTGGCTTCTTACTTCTTTTTCGGTTTACTAATTGCTTTTATGCCTCTTCCTTTTCTTGTTTCATACTGTGCATTTTGCTGCTGCGTTCTTAGTTTCTTACCTGCATTGTTGGTTTTTATTGTAACATTGCTTCTTCTTCTCTTGTTTTGTGCCTTATGTTGCTGTTGTTTGTGTATTCTACTTGCTTTGATAGTTTGCTACTAACTGTTTTTTTTACTTATTCTACATGTCTTCATGTCCATATTTTAAACGTTCTTTTTCCCCCCTTTTTCGTTTGTGCTATTATTGATGTATTCTTGAATTTAGTTGCTTTTAGGTGTACTGATTGTTGTCTTGCTTTGCTTCTTTTCTTTATTTTGTGCTGAGTATTGGCTTTTAATTTCTTTGATCTTTTTGTATTCAATGTGTTTGTGTTATTGTGTTCTGTACTTCCTACTTGCTTCGTCAATTTTTGTATTGCTTGTTGTTCTTGTTTCTTGTTGTGTTGCTTTTTTATGTCCCTCTTTTAGTTAAATTCGTCATGGATGTTAAGCTACTTGTTTTCTTATGTCCTTTATGCGAACTGTATTTTGGCTTCTTACTTGCTTCGTTTATTTACCAATTGCACTCATGCTTTTTTCTCTTCTTGATTTCTATCATACTTTTTGCTACTGCATCCTTTGCTTTCTTACTTTGATTGGTTGTTTCTGATTGTGACCTTGCTTCTTTTCAACTCTTTCGTTCTATATGTCTGTTATTTGGGCATTTTTAATTGCTTTGATGGTTTGCTATTATTATTTGTTCGCCAATTATTTTTGTCTATCTTTTCTTATTTACATTTGTGCGATTGTTGCTGTATTCTTGAATCTAATTGCCTTGGGATGTATTGAATGTTTTCTTGCTACTTTTATTTATTTATTTAGGGTTAAGTACTATCTCTTTTTTTTCCTTACTTCCTCTTTCGTATTCTTTGTGTTTGTGTTACAGTATTTTGTACATTTTAATTGCTTTAGTGGACTGTTAATTTTATATTCCTTGTTGTTCTTGTTTATTGTTGTGTTGCCTTGTTTTAATTCCTCGTTCTTATTTACGTTGCTGTTATCGATGTTTGATTTATTTTCTTTTTCTTGTTTTAATTGTGTTCATGTTTCGTACTTTTTGCGGCTGCATTTTTAGCTTACTTAATCTTACATGCATTGGTTGTTTCTAATTGTAACCTCGCTTCTTCCTCTCCTCTTTTGTGCTTTATGTTGTTGTTATCTTACCTGCATTTTACTTGCTTTGATGGTTTGCTAGATGTTTTCGTGTATATATTTAGTGATGTTCTCTCTTTTTCTATGGATATTTTTTTGGTTTATGGGTGTTTTTGAGATCTCGATTGTTAATATTGTATTCTTGAATTGCTTTTGGGTTACTCGTTGTCTTGCTTCTCTCTCTCAATCTTCATTCTTTTTGTATTCTTTGTATATATATATTTTTTTATAGTAAATAAAAATTGTATGGGGCATGAGCATAAATAACCACTCCCATGAATTAAAATGTAAAAGTGACCACTCAATAGTAAATATAGCAAATATGTCCACTTTATTTATTCTTTTACAAAATCCTCTTTGTGAAATTTGTTTGACTTGTTAATATGTCTAATTAAATATAATTTAAATATTTAGATTAATTAAAATTCGATTGGACAATATATTGTCTATAATTATTAATTAAATTGTTGAGAATAATCTAATCCAATTAAAAATTAATTATAATTAATTAATTGATAGTTTAAATTCAATAATCAATTAAATTACTTAGGAATATAATTATTTAAAAAATATATAATTAGGTAATGATTAATAAAATTTAATTATTAATTATGATAAATTAAATACTAAAACTCCATATAAATTATTAATATGTATTCACTTTTTTTTTTCATTTTACAAACTTTATAGATTATTAAAATAAGTATTTATTAAATTTAAATAATTTAGTATTTAATATTCTAATTACTAATAAATTTATATTTTCTTGAATTACTAATCAATATCAATATCAACATTAATTATAAAACTAATAAATTTTCTAATTATTAATTATGTAATTATTTAAATTATACTATTTTCTAATTACTAATAAATTTTTATATATTGATTATCTTAAATATATTAATGGGGAGTTTTTTTTATGCCATGTGTTGGTTTGGGAGTGAATTGTGGCCCATGAGTTTTTATGAATTTTAATTATAAAAAATCAATTTATATATTAGTATATATTAAAAGGTTTTAACTTTAATTATCATAAATACCATTTACATACATTTATTCATATATAAATGCAATTTTTTTAAAGTCAATTATGAATTAATTTTCTTCTTTCACTTTAAAACCTATCATTATAAATATATATAAATAAATTTATGAATATTTAATATTAGTATTATGTTTCAAGCAGGGGAAAAACTTTAAATTAAATTAAATTAGTATTTAAAATTTTACATAAGTCAAATTTTGTATAAGTCAAAGAAAATAAAAAATATATATATATAATATAAATATACGAATTATTTATGAGAATGTGAAAAGGTATTTTAATTTTATTTAAAGTGAATGGAGAAGATTAATTTATGATTGATTTTTAAAAAAATTGCATTTAAATATGAATAAATAAATATATGTAAACGATATTTATGATAATTAAAGTTAAAATCTTCCTAATATATAAAAGGATTGGGAGTGAATTGTGGCTCATGTGTAATTTTATCATGTTTCTTTATATTTTATTAGTTTTTACGAATTTTAATTATAAAGAACATAAATACCATTTACATACATTTATTTATTCATATATAAATGCAATTTTTTAAAAGTCAATCATAAATTAATCTTTTCTCTACAATTTAACTCCTCTCATTATGAATACATATAAATAATTTTATAAATATGTAATATTAGTATTTTGCCACGTGTATGAGAAAAAAATAATATTGAATTAATTTAGTTTTTTTTTAAAAAATTTGCATAAGTCAAAAAAATATAAAATATAATATAAATATATACATATTATTTAATAAAATATAAATATCAATTTGTGAGAATGTGAAAAAGGTATTTATATAGTATATATTGGATAAATTTATTTATATATATTTATAATGAGAGGATTTAAAGTGAAAGGAGAAAAATAATTTATGATCGACTTTTAAAAAATTGCATTTAAATATGAATAAATATATGTAAAATGTATTTATGATAATTAAAGTTAAAACCTTCCTAATATATACTAATATATAAATTGAATTATTTTATGATTAAAATTCGTAAAAACTAATAAAAATTTTTAAAACTTGGGAGTGAATAGTGGCCCACGTGTAATTTTATGATGCTTTTATAATTTATTAGTTTTAATGATTTTTAATTATAAATAATTCATTTTATATATTATAAATTTTTAAATTTAAATATATATATATATATATATATATATATATATATATATATATATATATAGTTTAATAAAATATAAATACTAATTTATGAGAGTGTTAAAAAAGGTATTTATATAGTATTTATAAATATATACTAACATATAAATTGAATTATTTTATGATTAAAATGCATGAAAACTATTAAAATATTAAAAGACTTGGGAGTGAATTCTCCGTCCGCTTCTAAGGTATCCATTTTACTATTTTTGGCGTCCGCTTCAAAGGTATATATTTCCCCTATTTAGTAAAAAAGTACACAATATGCCACACTACTTTCCTCTAATACAACTACCCACTTTACATATAATAATAATACTCCTTAATCCACGTGCAAAAAATAAATTGATGCCTTAAAACCGGACGGAGGGAATATATTAGAAGGTTTAAACTTTAATTATTATAAATACCATTTACATACATTTATTCATATATAAATACAATTTTTTAAAAGTCAATCATAAATTAATCTTCTCCATTCACTTTAAATCCTTTCGTTATGAATATATATAAATAACTTTATGAATATGTAATACTAGCATTATGCATTGTTCATTGCATGAGGAAAATATTATATTAAATTAGATTAAATTTTTATAAAAATTTTGCATAAGTCAAAGAAAATATAAAATAAAATATAATATAAATATATACATATTGTTTTATAAAATATTAATATCAATTTATGAGAAAGTGATAAATGTATTTTTATAGTATCTATTAGATGAAGTTAATTAAATATATTTATAATGAGAGGATTTAAAGAGTAGATAAAAGATTAATTTTATGATTGTCTTTTAAAAAATTACATTTAAATATAAATAAATATATGTAAAGGGTATTTATGAAATTATAGTTAAAATCTTCATAATATATACTATTATATAAATTAAATTATTTTATGAATCGCACGAGAAAATTATTAAATTGAATTATTATTTTTTTAATAATCTTGTATAAGTCAAAGAAAATATAAAATAAAATAAAATAAAATATAAATACCAATTTATGAGAGTCTAAAAATTCGTGAAAACTAATAAAATATTAAAAGACTTGGGAGTGAATTGTGGCCCACGTGTAATTTTATCATACTTTTTATAATTTATTAATTTTTATGAATTTTAATTATAAAGAACTAAATTTATATATTAGAAGATTTTAACTTTAATTATTATAAATACCATTTGCATACATTTATTCATATATAAATGCAATTTTTAAAAGTCAATCATAAATTAATCTTCCCCATTCACTTTAAATCCTCTCGTTATGAATTTATATAAATAAATTTATGAATATGTAATACTTAGCATTATGCCCCATTCATTGGATGAGATAAAAATTAAATTAAATTAATTTTCTTAAAAATTTTGTATAAGTCAAAGAAAATATAAAATAAAATACAATATAAATATATATACATATTGTTTAATAAAATATTAATACCAATTTATGAGAATATGAAAAAGGTATTTTTATAGTATCTATTAGATAAAATTAATTAAATATAGGATTTATTACTGTTTAGTACAAATTATCACTAATATTATCACTAGATACAAAGACTATATTTTATTATTATCCATTATAAATTATATAATAAAAAGTCCAAATTATCCCTCTATACAACTAATTGATAGAATAATGAGAAATTCACGATTCATTATGATTCATTCTTATTCTCAATCTATTTCATACGTATCAATTATCTTCCCATAAATTTCTTCAAACTGTTGGTTATTTTTAATTATTAAATCTAAAGTATATTGAATAACATTCATAGCACTAGATGAAATATTAAAAAATATTTTTGAATACAAAATCCATACTGCAATAATAAAAAACAGAGTATTTAGAAAAATTCTTATCGCAACAATATAAAAGAGTATAACCAAAATATTCTGAATACTTATTTTTTTAATACAAAATTTATCATGCTTTTTATAATTTATTAGTTTTTATGAATTTTAATTATAAAGAATTCAATTTATATATCATAAATTAATCTTCTCCCTCACTTTAAATCCTCTCATTATGAATATATATAAATAAATTTATGAATATGTATTATTAATATTATGCCCCGTTAATCGCACGAGAAAAATATTAAATTCCATTAATTTAATTCTTAAAATTTTTTTTGCATAAGTAAAAAAAAATAATATAAATACTAATTTATGAGAGTGTGAAAAAGGTATTTATATTGTATATATTAGATAAAGTAAATTATATTATATATATATTTATAATGAGAGAATTTAAAGAAAAGAAAAAATATTAATTTATGATTGACTTTTAAAAAATTATATTTAAATCTGAATAAATAAATATACGTAAGATAATTAAAGTTAAAAAATCTTCATAATATATACTAATATATAAATTGAATTATTTTATGATTAAAATTAGTGAAAACTAATAAAATATTAAAAGATTTGGGAGTGAATTGTGGCCGACGTGTAATTTTATCATGCTTTTTATAATTTATTAGTTTTTATGAATTTTAATTATAAAGAAATTATTTTATATATTAGAAGGTTTTAACTTTAATTATCATATATACCATTTACAAACATTTATTCATATATAAATAAATAACTATATGAATATGTCATACTAGAATTATGCCCCGTACATTTCACGAGTAAAATATTAAATTAATTTTTAAAAAAAATTTACATAAGTCAAAGAAAATATAAAAAATATATATATATATTAGATAAATGTATGAGAATGTGAAAAAAATGTATTTTTATAGTATCTATTAGATAAAGTTAAAATTTCATTTAAATATGAAAATCCTACTTACAACTAGCTAAGAACACACATTAACAATATATATTAATTAAATTTTAAAATAATGGAGCAATAGTTAAAACCGTTCATTCCTAACATTCAATGTACCCATGTTTTCTAAACATTCTCTTATAATGAACTAGAATTCTAAGGGTCATGAAAATGTCTTTTTAATGTCATTACATAGTGGTTTTCGAAAGATTGAATTCATCGTCCCCTATGGTATTTGATTTGCTTGATCATATAAAAGCCAAAATTCAAATGTTAATGTAGTTCAATTCTACTTAAATCTGTTTAACTACTTTTTTATTTTTTTCGTGCATATTTTCTACTTAGATCTGTTTAACTATTTAATTTTCTTTATTCATGTGAATTATTATTGCGCATTTTATTATTAGTATTTAATTTTATAAAGCACTTGGATTTTTTATAGTTGGATATCGCAAAGTACTATAATATATGCATCTATATGCGTTCGGCTAAAGAAAATTAATTGAAAATTGGTTGAACAAATCGAGATATTTTTTCTTTGATTTATCATTGTGCTACTTGAGCAGGTTTTTATATATCGTGGGTTGAATTTGTATTTATATGATTTTTACTGTGATCTATGGTTGCAATTAGGACTTGCTGCAAATACCGATTTCTCAATCCTTTCTTATTTCGACAGCTGGAACTTGAAACTAAATCAAATAACATTCTAGACGGACTTACGGTAAATTTTAATAATTCATTCATATCAGAATCCAAGCTGAAATATTACTCTCTCAACGCAAAGATTTATTTTATTCACCATTTCAATTTGTCATGTAAAGTTAGGATATACATAGATGGATTCCAAGTCTCCAAGATGCATGGTTATGTTGTGGAGAAAATATAGAAGCAGAAGCAACGTTGCTTATGAGTAAGTCAAACGGCCAATTAAGTTATCCTTAATGGTTTTACTATACTCCTAATATTTCACTTTTATACATCCTAATCCTTATATAATATGATTATAAATTAATTATGGGTCACTTACTATTGGATACATAAAATAATGCATAATTGTTATAAACTACATGACTCAAAACACTATTACTCATAACTACACAATTATGATTGTGATACCATAAATACCCCAATGTGTTGCACAATTTGTTTGCACAAATTTATTTTGCACAATTTGGTTTGCACAATTTTGTTTTGCACAATTTTATTTTGCACATTTTAAGTTCCGGCAGAGGTCCGGCTGTATTTCTTTGTGTAAAAATTGATTGAATTGTGCAAAATTGATTAAATTGTGCAAAATTTATTTTTGTACAATAGTTTTGCACATTTCTTAACCTAAGTCTTCTTTTACGCGTTTCCCAACTCCACATAGAAAATTGTGCAAAATTAATTTTTGCACAAGAATTTTGCACATTTCTTAACCTAACTTACTCCATATAGAAAATTGTGAAATATTGATAATGGTTTTGCACATTTCTACCACACATTAGATTGTGAAAATTTTGAGTTTTGCACAATTTCCGACTTTACATAAAATAGGCCTACCATAAGTTCAAATACAACACTATCACCCATCCAACCCAGAAATACAAGAGGGAACATGAGGTGGAATCGAGAATCTTTGCTCATTAAAATAAAATGCAGTACCAATTGACCTAATCTCTTATGAAGTTTGTGAAGTTAGAATTGGATTCATATATATTCAGGATTCATAAAATGATAAAAGTCCAAGTCTAGTCTAGTGAGAGAAAGTAGGAGTGGAAGAAAGTAATAAAGAACCAACTTGAAAACCAACACAAGTCACCCCATTCTCACCAAAACCTTTCTCGTTTTTCACTCTTCAACACACAAACTTTCTCCCTCCTGGAGAAGCAACAATGGGGATTATGTCAACAAGGGTTGTAGAAAGAGAACCCTTCTCATGTAAACTCTCCCCACAGCAATGGCAGCTCCACCAGTAGCAGCAATGGATCCTCCTTGCTGCACCTGATCCCAACCCCACCCCACACTTCCATGCCCACACCCACAAATTGGGCAAGCGTGGTCTTGCCCATGCCCCTCATATGATTTCTGGAAAGCCTTCACCAAACCAACGCCACAGATAGCACCCACAGAGAATATTTGAGCTCCTGCCTTAAACCACACCTGCTCCTTGAAGACGACATTCAACCATTTCGAAAGAACTTCCGGTGTGATGCACCTGATCATACATTGAAAAATTGAAGGATCATGGATTCAACTTTCTATTTTTACAGCTGAAAATCAAACCATATTACTAGATTTGAGATTGATCAAATAAAAGCTTATCTTGAACAAAATTTTGTCTTTGATAAAATCTAAAGCTCAGCCCAATACATGAAAATAAATAAAGTAACAACAAAAATATCAAACTATTCAGAGCACAGTTCAACTAAAGTTCATTCAAGATTCATTCGATCTTATCAAACTCAAACATGCAGTTTGAAACCCAACAACATTTCAAACCAGTTACTCCAATCACTTAGACCATTAACATTCCTATTAGGTGGAAAGAAACCAAGTTAATAAGTGTGATCAAAGTATGCAATGAAAGATACCTCAAGAGCCCTGTTCTAGGCAAAGGCCTCTGGATCTGCCGACAAACTGGCCGTGTCCCAACCATAGTCCCTGGGGAACTCTCCGGTAAGGTAGGATGGAGTCTGTGCTGAGAATGGTCCCAAGTACTTCACTCTATTAGGTCCATACCACAAGTCATTATCCTATCAACAAACAACATCAGTCTTCTCTTCTCAATAACAAAATCACATTCTCAAAGATGTAAAGATAGGGGGTAGGGTGGGTAGGGGATTACCATGGTGTATTTGCCATTTCCCAACACCGCGTCACCATGTACAACAAAGCCCTAATCAGCGACGCCCTCCTCCCTCAAAACAACCCCAATGTCACCGCCTGATTAATATGTCCATCTATCAACAACACATTAATCCAATTAATTTCATCAATTTAATTATTAGCAAGCACACGATTGAATTCCGTGTTCAATTAGGTAATTACCTGATATTCCGGCGGTGCAGTAGACGAGAATGAAGATCATGCCACCGAATGCCCAGGCATGCCGAGGATTCCGACGCCGCCGCACTGGTCGGCTTCGCTCTGTCTCTTGTTGCCGATAATCGTGAGTATGCGGACGTACAGGAAGTGGCGATAAACTCTGCGATCAGCGCTCTGTAGAAGGACCATTTAGTAAGCTCGTCGAAATCGAAGAGCGGCGCAGGGGGTGGATCGTGGTAGTCCTTGGCGGAGTACTCCGACGTCGGCTCCACAGCTATTCGATGTCTTTCATTATGGCTGCAAGGTGAAGGTGGTGGTTGTGTGTGTGAGAAATTATGCAAACGGCTCAAAACCAGTAATCCCAAAATCCGACGGCGTCGGCCAATGGAGAATTCCTCTTGGCGAAGAGATTCTTAAATTGGTAGGTTGGAAGAGATTCAGAGGAGAGAGAAGAGTGTGATGGAGATGTAAAAATCCATCGGCAAATCGACGGCGCCTCAAGAATGTGAGTTTGAGCTTGGAGGATAATTGTGTCTATCTAATGATAAATTGTGTATCTGATGGTATTTTGTTTTCCCCCTTGTATCTGAGAGTAAATAAGCTCTAAATTGTATATCTCACATTAATAAACCCATTAATTATTTATTTTTACTAATTATCTAAAATTCATGTATTTAGTCTTAAACTTCTACCGTTTATAAGTCACATGACCTGTTAAATAATAATTATAAAAAAAATTATGCTCTAAATTAAGTATTTTATTTTTTTATGTACCAATATATATTCTTATAATTTTTAACTGGTTGAAAACACGAAATATGCATATTCTTTAAATTCGGTTTTTTTATATGAAACGTTTTTACTAATATAATTTACAAGATCAAAATAGAATTTAGAGTATTCGTAAATAAATTTTATGTTTTTAAGATTTTTGTGACAATTTTATTTTTCTTTTCAATCAATCACTTAATATACCCATTATCTCTATAATATAAATTTTTAACATTTTATAAACGATTTACATTACTTAAAGAAAATAAAAAATCTAATCAATAGAGGAACATATATAAATTAATTTAATGATTCTTATATTATAAAAATAAAAATAATAAATAATAAAAAAGACAAAAATAAAACTTTCAAGTTAATTATTCAACAGAATTATTTTTAGTAAATAATAGTATACTCATGTACAACTTATATCTTTGCAAATCCTTTGTAATTTATAAAAAAAAATAAGTATAAAAGTTGAACAAAGAGTGAGTCTTATAAATAACGTCCTTACACATGAATTATAAAATATACTCCATTTGGATTCAAAATAACTTTACTTTATTTATTTACTGTATCCATAGTTTAACCCATAATTTAATTATTCTTAATATTAAATCATATTAGATAATTATTAAAAAATATATTTATATAATTTTTTTAAATAAGACGTACATGTAACGTGCAACATACCTGCTATACACTAGTATTTAAAAAATATTAATTTATATTTTACTCATTCCTATAAAAATGTTAATAGTTATGCTATATTTTGAGACTTTTTTTTCACTTGCTCGTTTACGGATAATTTAATATATTAAGGTATTAAAAAAATTGTAAGTTATTTTATAGTTTTTAGTTGGGTGTTATTTTATTTTTATTTTTTAAATTATGAAGATAATTATGAAACAAATGAATATGTGTGAAATTATTTATGAAATGGAAAATTATATATATATATATATATATATATATATATATATATATATATATATATATATATATATATATATATAATATTTTAATTAAATAAAATTATCAATAGATCTCCTATGGCAAATTCTTTGGTACACTCAAGGATGTACCATGCAATCACATTTAAAAAAAAATTATTAGTTTACATTAATAAATAAGAATTTATATATTTATTTGTTAGATAATTTTTTATTAGTTTTTCTAAAAAAACTGAATGTAAACGAATTATACAACTATTAAAAAATACCTACTATACAGTATTAAATAAATTAATTTTAATACGTTAACATTATCATAATAGTCATCGACATTTCATCATTCCAATTATTTATTTATGTATAAATTTAAATTAATAATTTGAGTTTATGTTTATAAATATTAATTTACATTAAATATTAATTTTCTTATGTGATTATATTTAACACAATTATATTAATTTTTTATATTATAAAGTGTATAAAAAAAATTAGTCTTCAGATATAATAATATTATTTCATAATTTAAAATATAAATATATTTATTCCAACCTTTTGAAATTATATTTTTAATTTATTTTATTACTTGTAATTTTTATATTTGTATATATTTAAATTTATTTCTTGATTTTTTTTCTGTCTTAAAATTTTTACTTTAAATATTATTCCAAGTGACCAAGTATTGAAAACAAAATGTAACTAATCATATAAAAAACAAATTAAAATGCATTGAAATTGACGAGAACTAAGGAATCGTCTTATGCCCAAAAGGGAGCATTAATAAATGGGCCGCTCCACTAATAACGGTCAAATGAACCCGGATAAATAATCGGATACGGGTAGCTGGTAACCGCATGTTCCCGTCCCATTTAATACTTTGTGTATATGTGTTTTATAGAGGATTCGAACGGTTAGCCTCATATGAAAAAATACCTCTTCACCGTTTAGACATAAGTAATTCTTATTACATGTTTCAATATTTAAATTTACAAATCATTAGTCTAACCTATCATTTTATTTTATTTGTATGTTATTTGAAGTTTGAATTGAAGATCTTAAAACTTGTGTGATGATTTTATGTCATATTTTAATTATTGTTTAACGTTGAGACAAAAAATATTTAATGATGTAGACACATTTATTTAAATGTTTGAGACTTGAAATTTAATATTTTAGGTTTAAAAAAATAGATTTGACGGGTTCGGGTACCCACGGGTAGGAGCAATCGGGTACGGGACAGATACGGGTATTGCATGTAGTATTTTAAACGGTAATGGGATGGATACGGGTAGTAATATTTTTATCGGATACGGGTTCGGGTACCCCCAAAAAATGCGGGTACCCTACCCACTGCCATTCCTAGTTGTATGGCACTTTTTAAAATTTTAATTTATAAAAGTGGTTGATATTGGGTTGGTGGGGCGGTGCGGGTTAGCCCACACTTTAGTGGGTTTGAGTGGGGCAGCCTTTTATGGGACGGATTAATTTTGGGTTAAGAAATTGGTGGGTTTAGGTGTGTTGGGGTGGGTTGGCCTAGTGGGCTCAACCCATTTTAACAGTACTATGTATGATGTTTTACTTTTAATTGATTGTTCAGTACAAATTATATGCGGCTTTCTCAAAACCTTTTACTCCATAGACCATTGTATGTGGCTTTTACTCAATTCAATTCTTCCACCTGCAGAGAAGCAATGATTCTTTTTTTTAAAAGAAGAAAATAAGCTATTACATTCAATTTAGTATTGCTTATTTATATTAGAATCTGTTGGTTTTCTGGTTGCATATCTATTCTTTGTTTATTCATCATGAAATATTCTGAATTAGAAGTAAATAATTGAGAAGTAAAGCATATTCAATTACAATTCTCTGTAATACTGAATGCTTTATGATAATAGGAACATTTAGTCCATTTAGTGAGGAAGGCATTTATATATGATTATGTTTGAATTTTATTGTTGTTATGTGCACCATCAGACATATATATGTTCTGAGTGTAGTAACAATCAACAGAAATTGATGTTAGGGGTTGGAAGAGATGAAGCTACCCTTGGAGGATGAGGCTGAAGTAGTGGGCGCCTTCACTCTGATATTTTGTTGTCCCTGGCAAGATGCTGATGACTAACATGTTGGGTAGATTGTTGTTTCCTTTTTTTGGAACTGTTAGAAAACTTGTAAGTTTTTTCTGTTTTGGATCTACTATTGCAGTTATATCTACATATAAATCCAAATTCTTTTTACATTTACTTTTATAAGCCAATATTTTCACCATTTTACGGCAAAGCATATGTATTCAAACTATTGCTTAAGCCAGGTGTTGTGATGTGTACTAGGGGTTTTTATTTAGAGTGTTCGTCCTTGAAGAGAATCTGCTAATACATTGGTGTTTTCTGTGTTTGTCCTTATGTTTATATGTAATTTCATAGATAGTTGCCCCCAGCTTACAAGAGAAATGTTTTAGTTTTCTTGTAGCAATGACAGATTTATCTTTGAGGAAAACTGCAGTAGAAGAGAATATGGCTAAAGTGCAGCAGGAGACGAAAGAACTTCTTGAGTATACTCAAAGGTTGTTGCAAGATTGACCTACTTAAAAAGGTGGATCTATAATGTCTTAATTTTTCCATTTGCAAATACTAAATTCAGTTTTCCCCTTGGGCCAAACTAAGATTGACATGTTGAGTGTCCTTATGAAAATTTTATTTTCTTGTCAGATCATTTTCATAACCAGAATATGATATACCTCCATGTGAAGCTCAAATGGAACACTGGAAATTTAAACAAATTTGGTGATAATGGAATCCAAAGAAAGACAACATCTACAACAATATTCCAATTATAAGGTAATAAATTATGTTACTAAACATATTTTAGTAATTCTTTAAAAATAATATGTAGATTAAGCCAGTTATAAGAAGATGAAAATACATATAACATTATGTAGCAGGCAACGCTAAATTGAGTTGGCTATAGCCTTGAGATTACTCATGAAGTGTTGGTTGAAATGGCGGAGCACAAGAAAGACATGGAGAAGGAAACAAAGCCAACTCTCGTCACATTGAGAAGCTACCAAGATCTGCCTGCTGTAAGTTCACTTTCTCTTTAGTTATCTAATCTTTTCTTTTTCTGCTCTATTATTCGATGTATTTGTGATAACTTTAAAATTTGTGTTTCATCTAAGATCAGGATTTGGCTGCATTGGCAATTGAGGATTAAAAAAATGCAATATGCTGCTGCTGAGAAGTACCTCGAAGATGTGTTGCAGTCAGTTCTTGCTTGTCACGGGTGAGCACCTCACAAAGTGAAGTGTGCAGCCTACCTAGTAATAATAGTTATACACATAATGCTGCACTATTTATAAGAAATATGTATACTTTCAGGGCATGTTTAGTTATTAATAAGTTTTTTGGTATACTTTTTAATTTCTTAGGGTATATAACATGACAAATCTGTGAATTATAAATATAAAATGTATAAATATTGTGGGTAGTGAATATATGAGAAAGAATAAATTAATAATTTTAAATGGATATACCAAAAATCAAAGAGTAAATTAGTAGAGAAAGTCTACGGGTTATTTGTGAGACGAGTCGATCAATTATTAAAGTATGTTTATTATATAGATAAAGTATACTTATTTGTAGTAAAAATATGTCAATAATAAGAGTCCAAGCACCGGTGCACCTGAATGATCATAACCTTTAGATTCCGTTTAATTTAATCTCAATTATTAAATAAAATAAAATAAAATAAATACTACTCACTAACTAGGGATGTTAATACGGGCCGGCCTTGTAGGGCCGGCCCTGTAGCCCTAAAAAATGCAGGGCTAGGTTCGAATAGTAGCGGCTGTTTAGATAAGGTCCTTTTTAGCTCGGACCGATTAGCCCGAGGCCCTATAGGGCTGGCCCGCCCGTTAATAGGACTGGCCTGATTAGCCCGATTAAATATTTTAATTATAAATAATTAATTATTTATATATTAAATTATTAATAATTATTAGTATTTTAATTACTATTTTCTATTGATAATTATTATATTACTATTAATTAATAATGTAATAACCTGTACCTCACAACATTTTTTATCTTGTAATATTATAAGAGAATAATTTAAGAGTGCAAGTGTAAAAAATTATTATGTTCAAACTTTAAAATTATGTTTTACTCCATTTTTTTTAACTTTTGTAGCCCGTTATTGACCCGTTTAGCCCGAGGGACTGCTAGGGCTAGGGTTAGGTCCTCAATATTCGAGGCCCATTTAAAATGACCCGCTAAGGCCCATGGACCGTTTTTCCCTGGCCCTATAGGGTTAGCGCCAACCCATTTAACAACCTTACCACTCACCTTTAATTTGCATTTATAAACTCTACCGATGCACTCTAAAATTACCCTAATAATAAATCATATTATAACACATTTGACTCACACCCGTCTCACAAGACACTTACAAAATTGACTTAACTTAATTTTTGAATGAAATGAAATAAACTTTTAAACAACTCAATTTGTAAAGTAATTAATGCACCCTAAATAAACTATGAGTACAAAATATTAACGACGCACATAATAATATTTAGACATCAGGAATTCATCAAAAAGAAATGATTCAAGTGTAATAATTACTTGCCCCTGATATAGTTAAATTAGTATGTAAATAGTTATGAGTAAACAAAAACTTAAATTAAATTTAAACACGTGTTAGATAATAATCGGACTTATTTAATAAATATAGTAGTTCAAAAGTCTTTTTAATTATATATATAGCTGTTTTATGGGGTTTTAATTTTATAAATTGAGTTGCCAACTATATTTACGATTTTAGTACGGTTCACAATTTTCCTTTTTTTTAATCCGTTGCTGAAACGATGACATAAATAAATAATAAAATAATATTTGAAATACTTTAATAATTTAAATTATACTCTCTTCATTTCAAGGTAAAGATTTGTATGAAGACGTCTCACATAAGGGTTTTCCATTTCCGTTCTTCATCACCCAACAAAAAAAATCAATTCACATCCTTAAAAATATATCTTAAATACAAATTTAACATTCTCACTTACCTTCAAAAGTCAATAAAATTGGTATTTTCTTAAACTCTACAAGTAACTGTGAAGAGTGAAGATTAAGTTTGAACTGAGGAAGTAATATCTACATTAATTAATGTATAAAAGTCTCATTTATTTTGTACTTTCTCAATTTTATTATAAATCGATGACAAATTGTGTAATATAGTAAAACTTTTAGCGGTATTAATTTTTAGATACAGGACCCCCACTTGTTAAAAGAAAAAATGTAAACCTTTAAATGAAGAGTGAATCCCATATAAATCGGGTCTACATATAAATCCTATTTTTTAAAATTACTCTTTAGTATATAAAAAATTACTCTGTGAAAAGTAATAATTTTTATACAAAAGAGTAATAATTCATGTTTCTAAAGACTAATTTTTCATGTATTAAAAAGTAATCGATAAATCAGGTTTTACAAGATATTGAAGAATAATTTTTTAATTTAGAAGAAATAATAATTTATGTGATTACTCTAAAGAGTAATTTTTTATGTTCTAAAGAGTAACAGAGTTTACATATTAATGTATGTAAACCCGGTTTACATAAATATTTATCTTAAATGAGATGCCCAGAATGATAATATATAAACATATGGTAAGATGAGAAATTATAACAATAAATACTACTTCGTCCGTTCCATATTAAATTTCTCAATTTTTATTTTTGTCCGTTCAATTAAACTTCACTACCTATAAAAAAAATATCACATCAATTCCCCAACCAAGTGTATCTCAATTACAATATTATTTTATGATTATTTATTTATTTAAATGGCTATTTTAACTGGCGACTAAAAAACAAAAAGTTGTGAACCGTATCATAGTCTCACGAAATAGCTATATATGATTAAAAAGTTTTTTAAAACTACAATAATTAATTAAATAAGCCTAATAATCGTCATGGGCCGCACTTGCTGTGTTCTTTGCTGATTGCATCCAATCCTCTGTCTTGGCCTGCCCAATGTACATAATTACTCTTAATGGGCCTTGGCCCAATATAACTATTTCGCTCTTATGCCCAAAGGGAGCCGCTCCGCTAATAACGGTCAAAAGGAGCTCACTCTTGTGGGATGTAACAGTCTGTTTCATCTCAAAAAATTCAAAAATCTTCTTCACAACGGGAAGACGACAGTGCCCTAGCTCCTAATTCCATGGCCTCTTCATGCTCTAATAGGCGCCGCTTTGGGCTTCCTTTCCACAGCACACCATCGACGGATTCCTTGCCTCCGACGTGTACCCGCTGTCCCTCTCTTCACGAGTGTCTCCGGCAGAACAGCGCCACCGCCGAGGCTTCCTCGTTCATTGTCGGCCGCGCCGACTCCTCTTATGGGCGGATTCACGTCTTTTCAGCCGATTATCTTCCACCGCCGTCTGATTTATTTCAGAGGCCCCAATCGCTGCCTGGTGCGATTTCTTGCTGTTTCCACCTCTTCCAACTTCCTCTCTTCCTGTCGTACAGAAGGTAATATATCCTCTCTATCTCTCTCTCTCCTCAATCCTGAATCAGAGTTATGCATTCGTCCATTGAATTCCTCCTTTTTTTCTTAAAAATTTCTTTCGTCTTTCTTCTGCAGAGAGGTGAATGGAAGTAAGAATTATGCATTGCTACTCCTATTCACTTCGTCTTCTCGTCTTGGATACATTTTCTTTTGCAGTTCTGAAACTTTTTTGGGGCTTTAATTTCGATTGAAATCCATTTTCAGGTGAAATTATAATATGCATTGAAAAGATTGTTTTTATCAATTTTGAAGTGAATTTTGCTCGAATTTTTTTTTCTTTCTTTTCAATGTGGTTTTTGTCCCTGTTTTGGGTGTAACAATTGCTTGGTTCTATTGGTAATGAATGTTGGTTTTGATGCTTTATTTAAATTTGCATTTCCAAACCATCTTATTCTTAATTGTGTTGATGATTGGGTTGAAATCATGCACCTACCCTACAAAATTTAATCCAGAATGTATTGTCCTCGAGTGAGAACTTGCTTGGAGTTATTTTGCTGTCTCATGAATTATGCACTAGTTAGAGAAAGTCATAGTCCTCAACTTTACTAATCATTTGGTGGCAGAGCCTCCTCTTCTCTTCAGAGCTGGTTAGTTCTTTGTTACATACGTTTTCCCAAAGTTCCACTGTAATTATCTACATGCATACTCTTCACATATCGCATTATGATTGATCTCATTCATATCTCATAATTTAATTTTAGTTTTTAGCTTTCACATTGATCATTACGATAAAATGCAAAGTTTCCTAATTCATTTCTGTCTTTGATTACATCATTGTTGTTACTTTGTTAACCCCTGGATAAATAGTTGAGCTTATCTAGATGGGAGCTTAACGTCTTGGGTTCTAGTGGTATACCAAACACCAAAAAAAGAAAAGAAGAAAAGTTTGTGTAGATTGTGAGCAAAGTTGAAGCAAAGACAATCATTTAGTAAGAAAGACAATGACAACTATATGAATATATATATATATATAGAAATAATATTGTTGGCTTTGTTGTTTGAGTGGTAAAAATGAGAAGTCGTACAAACAAAGAAGTATACACCCTTTGTTGTGATGTATTAGAGCTCATATCGTCACTACTTAGCTTACAAGGTTAAGTCTTGTCACTATGCTGATCAAAGGCCATAGTAAAAATGATAAGAGTTAGGCTCCATCTCAACAATATCCAAACTGTGCTTAAATCTTTTCGAACTTAAGAATTTACACTTTATGTTTTAACATGTTTAGTTACTTGCTATACATTTATGGACAAGTGAATGAGTGGAGTTATGGTTGTCTTTGAAAGAATGAATTGCATATCGTTAATAAAGTAGTTAAGTTGAACTTGATTTTTGTTATTTGCCAATATTTTTCTAAACAGGCATGCACACGAAAAGAAGGTTAAAAAGAGAAATAAAGACTAGATTTCCTCATGTTCATTTTAAGTCCAATGAGTTTATTGATGGATGCTGATGCTTATGATCGATGAGTTAACTTGAAATTTATTTTGTTTTGTTATTTATATTAGTTTTAGTGATTTGAATTGTGCATAATGTTGTTATGCCTGTACAGTGAATGGTCTATTAGAATGTAGTGTGATTAGTGATTACATAAGGTTGAGTCTAAGTCGAGTGGGAGATATTTTTGTATATGTTAGTGTTAGTAAATAAATAAAGTATTAGAGGCAGTTTAAATTTTTTAGTCGACACTCAAGCCATGGTGCATCACTAATGTTATAGTCGTAGCTGCAGTATGGACGATTATATTACTTTTATAAATATTTAACTGCAAAACATGTGTATAAAATAACAAGAAAACAATACAAATTGAAATTTACATTTTATGATGAGCATAAATATTAGTTATGACATAATCAAATAATAACAAATTACTTTAATTTTTAAAATTATTATTACATTTTATTTAATATATTTTTTGAGATTTAAACAATAACATATTTTTTTTAAAAAATAAATAATACTAATATAATTTATTTGGAACGAATAAAAAAATATTGAAAAAAAATGAGTATAATAATCCACAAATTTAGTGAGGCACAAACGTAATTTACACTTTATACTAATTATTACTACAACCTACCAAACACCTTCATAATATTAATCTCAATCTTTATATATTCTACCAAACAAATTCACTTTTTCATATTACCCACTTATATCAAGATAAGTAATACTTACATCCATAATACCACTTCATCTTATACTACCTATCAAACGAGCCGCTGTGCTTTTCTCTGCGGATTTCTTGGGTGCTTAACTGCATTGGTTGTTTCTAATTGTAACCTAGTTTATTTCTTCTCTTGTTATGTTGTTGTTAACTATGCATTCTACTTGCTTTGACGGCTATTTTGTTGTTTATGCTGCTTTTATCTATTCGTTCTATTTGCTTTAATAGTTTGCAAGATGTTTTCTTACTTATTCTACTTGGAAATGGCTGTCCATATTTAGTCAGTTCTTTCTTTCGTATTATATACTTCTTGCTTGCTCTAGTGGACTATAACTTTTATATTGCTCGTTGTTCTTTTTAATTGTTGTGTTACTTTGTTCTGTTGCTTTGGTTAGATTTGTTATGGATCTTTTACTTGTTTTAGTCTTTGAATGTTTAATATATTTTCTTTTTCTTGTTTGCATTTGTCCTTTGTGTACACTATACTCTGGTTTCTTTCTTGTTTTATTGGTTTACTGATTGTGTTCGTGCTTCTTCATCTTTTTTGATGAGTTTTTCAGCATATATGAGGTGTATCAGAAGCAACCGAGCAGGGCAAAACAGGGCTTGAAGTTCAAAATTTTTCAAAAATAGTTATGCCCTGTACAGAAGTCGAGCGCCAACATTAGAGACGCCTGCTCAACCATGCTGGAGTCGATGCTGGGACTTGAGTCGTGTGCGGAGACCTGTACAAAGGTCGTGTGCTGACACCTGAAATATCAACTCGACCACTCTGGAGTCGAGTCGAGCTAAAGCCGAGAGCATGCGTCGAGTAGCGTACTCGAGCCGAGTTCATGAAGGTTCAGAAAATTTCAACAATGAGCTTACCAACCATTTCCACCTCCGGATATCTAAGGGAGTTCACTTTATGATTCATCATTTCTATTTGCTTAGCATAGACTTTACTTTGATTTGGATTTGTTTGGATTGATATGCTACTTCATTTGTTATGTATTTGGGAGGTTTACTTGCTTTATTTTGGAATTTTAGTTTACTTTTCTATTTGAGTGTGATGGGGATATTCTTCAGCTTACATGATTATGGATGTTGAGGATATGCTTTAAATTTTTTATGAATGGATTTCGTTTTTGCATGTTATATGTTTTTGTATTGTTTCTTGTTTGGTGAGTCCTTGTTTGTGTGTTTTGTTTGTATTTTTATAATTGTATAGGGTTGTTTAGTGGTTTGTTTTGGGGATGTTGTAAGTCGTTTTGAATATGAGTGATGATGTGTTATTTGTGACAAGTGATGACGAGTTATGTTAAGAATCTCTACTATTTA
This sequence comes from Pogostemon cablin, assembly GCA_023678885.1. NCBI lineage: Eukaryota > Viridiplantae > Streptophyta > Magnoliopsida > Lamiales > Lamiaceae > Pogostemon > Pogostemon cablin. Next base: position 27,264,256 of record CM043013.1, read on the forward strand.
AAATTGTGACATGGTTTACTTAAGTTGTTCAATTTCGAGAAAAATGAAGGTGTAATAGGTTCCTTAAGGTCCGAGCAAAAGCTTGTGAGCATTTGAGCCTCAACCGTGCATCCATGGTTATTTCTTCATGAGTGGATCGATTAAGCTTTGATAAGCTAGAACTTGCTCAAGGACTACGGGAATGAGCCCAATTAGTGGAGGTTTGTGATATGATTTTAGGCCATCCTTGTTATTTTCAGTCATTGTCATATATTTCCTTACCTTTATACATTATCTCTAGTTAGCCACTTTGAGCCTTTAAGCCTATTTTTTGTGATTGAAGCACATTTCAAGCCATGATTACCCACTTAAGCCTTATAAATATACCCTTTGTGTGAGCAATTGAGGAGATGGTGGTTTGAAAGGTTTGATGTGAGAATTGCGGAAAAGAAGAAAGAAAATTGCAAACAAGCAATGAAAAGGATGAAAGGAGCTCAAGCAAAATGCACATGCAACCTTCGAAGTAAGAAAAATGAGCAGAATCAACAAAAATATGCTCAGGTGAATAAAAATTCAAAGAAAGGAAGCATGCAATCCAAAGAAGCTTAAAAAATCCAAGAAATTATAATGATCAAGTGTTTGTGATAATTGAAGAAAAGAAAGGAAGAAAGAGAAGTGAAGGAATGGAAGAAGCTGATCATCTCTTTGATTACTTACACTTGATAAGTCACTCTTATCCATATTCTTCCTACCCTTACCAAAAAGCCTATCATTACATCCAAAAATAAAGACCTTTCTCATCATTAATTGAAGTTATGGTGGCTTGTGAATGTAGTCCGCGAGCAAGCTTATGGTGCATCGGGCCAATCGTTTGATGAGTGTTGATTTACCTCACTTTACAGAGTGTTGAGTGAAATTTGGTATCCGATGTGAGGCTTGGACCGGAAGGGACTATATTACTCTTTATTCTCTTTAAATTGAACTTGTTAATTCTTCATGATATGAGTTTAATGTTGTAGGGTAACTTGATATATTTTGTAATCCTTATTACTATGATGTGTTATTGCTAATGTTCATTAGGTCTTTTCCTAGGTGAAAAATTCTCTTTGTTTATCATTTTCGTTGCTTCGGGACGAGCAACACTTTAAGTTTGGTGGGGGGTTGATCGTCGTTATTTCCACCTAGATTTTAATGTCTTTTTATGTGTATTTTCGTATGATTTTATCCGATTTGTGTAACTTTTGGTGGTGTTTTATGTTCATATGGAGGTTTGTGCTATAAATTGATAAATGTGTGAAAATGAGTTTTATTGTATGAAAAACAGGTGAAAACAAAGCAAAACGGAGTTGGGAGCCGAAACAGGAAGAAATGACCAGAACTCGACCGGACTCTAAATATGATAAAAGTATAAGCGATCTAGTTTTTTGGTTGCGTATATGTTTTGTGAAAGTCCCAAAGTGAATAGATTTGCTTTGCAACATTCTTCAAAATTTGGAAAACTTGTTACGGACTGCATAAAAAGATGAGGTGACTGGTGAGGTAGTTTCAAGAAATGCATATAGTGTTTGCTTAAATGTTACTTGTCTTATAGATTCTACATGCTGGTTTGTGTTTATTGTTAGAGGAGATGGATGTTTTAGCCTGACACATAGTCAGAGGACCACATTAAAATGATGTGTTGTTCTCTCTCGTTTCATATTATCTTTCTCATATATGTTATAACTGCTACCTTGCTATTTTTAGAATATGATATTGGTGGTGGAAGTAATTTCAGGAGACTGAAAGGGTGGTCACAGTTAATATTAGTAGAATGCAAATGAGGTGCGAATGGACACTTTAAAATTTATTTGGGTCTAGCAAGAGAAAATTCATGGGTTTTTACCTTCATGGTGCTAAATTTTTTTTTCTCAAGATCATTTTTTCTCAAAGTTCTAATTAATTCATACTATGGAACAATGTTCCTTAGAACATATGGAGCCATTTGTGAAACCTTAGAAGGATCATATGACTTTCCAATTTATATATATTTCTCTCTGGTTGATTTCCATTCAGGATGGAACTATAATACGGGGTCAGAATGAAATATCTCATCCAACCAATGGTTCTTTGGTGCCCATAAATAAGGTACACATGCATGGAAACAACAATTATGTAAATTTCCTTTTTATTTCCCTCTTTCTGACTGATAATATTCTCTTGTCTTTTCTTCATTGCACTGTGATATGAGTCTATGACCCTAATTGAAACTTTTGTTTTTGGATGAATTTTGTGCAAATGGATTATGGAAGTAAGACCAACCTTGAAAGGGTTATTTTACCTTAAAAAATAATAGAAGTTTGGAGCCAATAAACATGTCCATATGTGATGCTTTGGACATGAGGGGTGAGTTTATAACGAGTAAAAATCTTGTGTAGAGTCTAACTGGTAATGTAAAAATTGCTAGATAAATTATGATACGAGTATAAAGAATTATTTAATGTCAAATTATTATTTTCTTCACCAGAATGATTTTCTCCAAGATGATATATTCTTCTTTATAACTCAGCTGATTGGTGTGTTTTAGAGTGTTTGATAGACAAAGCATTGATCAGTCTTCTGTTTGTTTAATCCTTCCACCTCATATTATGAACTTTGTATATTTTTTATTTAATAAAGTTTCTATTGCATAGTAACTCTTCAGTTCCAGCTTTTCCTTCAAGCATAAAGCGGGTCTTATACATGTCCAGTGAAGGAAACAATTTATTGCATGAGGTAATGATTTTTCTTCTCTTTGTTGCCAATGTAGCTGTATTCTATGCTTCTTGAAATTCATTATTTGAATTGGAGAGAGAATAAATACTATATTATTACTAAGTGCATGTTGTAAATCATTGGCAGACATAAGGTGAGACTGAGGCCTTAGTAGGCCATGTCCAAAACTTTTATAATTTTATTTTTTAAGTCTTATGGGCTTTTTAGTATTTGGTTCCTGATCTTAATTATATCACTGTGGTGAACCTATTGCTCATTGATAAATTAATTTTGGTGAGTTTGTAATTTCATATTCATGATCACTAACTACTATTTCCATTGTTGAAAAACTTGATTTTTCTTGTTAACTATTTCAATACATTTCCACCCCATCCCCAACCATAAGCTCCACAAGACTTCTTCTGGATCATCTGTTTATTGACACTTCTTAAATTTGTGAGTGTATCATTATTCTGTGTGGTTTTTTATTTGAAGTTCTTATATTTCTAGAGATATCATAGAAAACAATAAATTATTATATAGAAAAGATAAGAAGAATGTGTTCATGTGAGTTGTAATAGGCATCTTTCTTAGACATGAAGTATAATGTATGCTGTTATGAAGGTTTTGTGAGTATTTAAAATTTTTTGATAAATTGCTGAAAGATTCAGGTTTCTCATCATTTGTCAGTTTTTCGCTTTGATTTCACTTCTAGACATGACTTCACTCTGCAACTCATAAGAGCACTCTTTTAGCTTTAGTATTGGAATGATTTAAGGTGGCAAATGATATGATATAGTGCTGGATGTATCAACCCTTCACATACCCAGACTCAAGCTAGGAATACCTCTAATTTATTTTTAATTGTGTTACAAATTTTATTTAAATTCAGATATTCAGGATTTACAACATGATATTTGTTGGAATTGGAAAGTCCAGGTCTGATATCCTGTTACCTCATTTTTATCTCTGTATGTTTTTCTTCTGCAGGTTTTTCCCCAACTGTCTTGGATCAATTGAAGAGCATTGACTGCATCATTTTTGCAATGGGTACACTATTTACTTCTATATGCCCGTCTCTGGTAATAGTTAACCAGAAAAAAATATTTATTTTGTTGATATAGTTTCTGCATCTGCACATAACATTATTCTGTCTGTATTAGTTTTTCTTTAGTTGACACCAGCATTTAAGTAACCTGTTAGGGCCCATGAAGTAGTGAATATATATGATTAATCCTTCTAGCACAGGTTCAATAGGTTGATTACCCAATCAATCGTGTGAAATCTAATTTCATTATATATATCCTTCTTCAGGTTTACTTTTCGCATCAGCCTCATGTATAATTGATTTTCATTTCAAGGTTTTGCTTGGAATCGGGGAAATGATTTCTCCACGAACTTGTCCTAAGGTAATAAGTTTATTGGACAGGTAGTCTGAACATGCTTAGAGCTGGTAATATCTTAGTTAAATTCTTTCACAGATACAAAGATCAATTCTTTCATGATCCATATGAATACGGGTAGAACATTGAGTGCATTGTGATACATGAGAGATTATATGTTATTGTTATAATTTATTTATTTTTTATGCTTGTGGACAAGTGCAGTTACATATTATTTTCCTCCACTCTGTTCTCTAAAACAATGCTTTATTACTATAACGAGTTCAATACGTACACTTAATCTGTTGAGAGTGTTATCTTATAAGGGCCCCCTAATGCGTTTTTTGCTGCTGACAACCAAACTCCTCTTCATCTAATAAGTTTTCTCAATGTTGACATTGAATTTAGCAATGTTAGGAACTTGGTAGACTCTGATTTCTTAGACATTTCACACCTTATTTCTAGATGGAACTTAATAAAGTCTCCTTGTTCTTTCTGGCAAGTATTTAAGTAGTTTTCAAACCATCACATGCTACATCATGATTATATGAAAATGGGTTTGTCTCGCATCCAATATCACCCAACATGCCACTTGAACATTGATCATCCATTTTATATACTTGTAAATGTTGGTAAAAGTGGACCAAGAGATGGAGCGTCATTTGGATCCTTTCGGTGCGTCTTTTGCATATAAAATGGCTAAACCTATCACATGTAATGCGTACATTGTTTATATTGCATTTTTTTTATCTCTTTCAATGAAGAACTTCTTTTGTAAGAGGATTGTTCGGATGTAAACAACATGATATTTATCCAGGGGATGCACTTGAGTCAACCTTTTATCTCCATTGAACCATTGATGGGAGCAGGAAGCTTTAGTCGCCTCCCCAATGCCACCTCTTCTATGCAAAGGTAAGCTTTATATTCTCAAATTTGTTTACATAATATAAAAGCAGTGTCTGTATTTTATATTCATTTTTCTATAAAGTCATTTGGTAATTTTTCTTGAGATCATGTTCTCCAGTATATGTCCAGCAGAGAACAGTGGTATTCTGTACTAATCCTAAAATGAGTGAATTACTTAATTGGTTTCTTGGAAAATGATTGAATGCACAAAGGTAGCCTTTAGGAATAGCTAATGTCGAGGACATTTAAGTAATTAATATTTATGTCATTCTTATATTTATTATTTACTTTTAAAACAAGTGTATCATTAAACTCTGAATTCTTATTTAAATTGAAAATTCATTATGAATCTGCTATAATCTTTAGAGTACCTTATTTTTAAATCAAATTAGTTTCTGTTCCTCTGGTTAAATTTGACATGGTTATCAAGCCTTTACTTATTTTGGTATTCTGATGTTTGATTTAGTAGACTGTAAATTTTATATCGCTGGTTGTTCTTGTTTATTGTTGCCTCTTTCTATGGTTATATTTGTCCTGGTTATTCTATACTTGTTTTGGTGTTTTGATGTTTAATTCATTTTTTTCTTCTGTTTTTTTTTTATATTTTGTGAACACTCTACTCCGGCTTCTTACTTCTTTTTCGGTTTACTAATTGCTTTTGTGCCTCTTCCTTTTCTTGTTTCATACTGTGCATTTTGCTGCTGCGTTCTTAGTTTCTTACCTGCATTGTTGGTTTTTATTGTAACATTGCTTCTTCTTCTCTTGTTTTGTGCCTTATGTTGCTGTTGTTTGTGTATTCTACTTGCTTTGATAGTTTGCTACTAACTGTTTTTTTTACTTATTCTACATGTCTTCATGTCCATATTTTAAACGTTCTTTTTTCCCCCCTTTTTCGTTTGTGCTATTATTGATGTATTCTTGAATTTAGTTGCTTTTAGGTGTACTGATTGTTGTCTTGCTTTGCTTCTTTTTTTTATTTTGTGCTGAGTATTGGCTTTTAATTTCTTTGATCTTTTTGTATTCAATGTGTTTTTGTTATTGTGTTCTGTACTTCCTACTTGCTTCGTCAATTTTTGTATTGCTTGTTGTTCTTGTTTCTTGTTGTGTTGCTTTTTTATGTCCCTCTTTTAGTTAAATTCGTCATGGATGTTAAGCTACTTGTTTTCTTATGTCCTTTATGCGAACTGTATTTTGGCTTCTTACTTGCTTCGTTTATTTACCAATTGCACTCATGCTTTTTTCTCTTCTTGATTTCTATCATACTTTTTGCTACTGCATCCTTTGCTTTCTTACTTTGATTGGTTGTTTCTGATTGTGACCTTGCTTCTTTTCAACTCTTTCGTTCTATATGTCTGTTATTTGGGCATTTTTAATTGCTTTGATGGTTTGCTATTATTATTTGTTCGCCAATTATTTTTGTCTATCTTTTCTTATTTACATTTGTGCGATTGTTGCTGTATTCTTGAATCTAATTGCCTTGGGATGTATTGGATGTTTTCTTGCTACTTTTATTTATTTATTTATTTATTTAGGGTTAAGTACTATCTCTTTTTTTTCCTTGCTTCCTTCTTTCGTATTCTTTGTGTTTGTGTTACAGTATTTTGTACATTTTAATTGCTTTAGTGGACTGTTAATTTTATATTCCTTGTTGTTCTTGTTTATTGTTGTTGTTATTACAGTATTTTGTGCTTTATGTTGTTGTTATCTTACCTGCATTTTACTTGCTTTGATGGTTTGCTAGATGTTTTCATGTATATATTTAGTGATGTTCTCTCTTTTTCTATGGATATTTTTTTGGTTTATGGGTGTTTTTGAGATCTCGATTGTTAATATTGTAGTCTTGAATCTATTTGATTTTGGGTTACTCGTTGTCTTGCTTCTCTCTCTCAATCTTCATTCTTTTTGTATTCTTTGTATATATATATTTTTTTATAGTAAATAAACATTGTATGGGGCATGAGCATAAATAACCACTCCCATGAATTAAAATGTAAAAGTGACCACTCAATAGTAAATATAGCAAATATGTCCACTTTATTTATTCTTTTACAAAATTCTCTTTGTGAAATTTGTTTGACTTGTTAATATGTCTAATTAAATATAATTTAAATATTTAGATTAATTAAAATTCGATTGGACCATATATTGTCTATAATTATTAATTAAATTGTTGAGAATAATCTAATCCAATTAAAAATTAATTATAATTAATTAATTGATAGTTTAAATTCAATAATCAATTAAATTACTTAGGAATATAATTATTTAAAAATATATAATTAGGTAATGATTAATAAAATTTAATTATTAATTATGATAAATTAAATACTAAAACTCCATATAAATTATTAATATGTATTCGCTTTTTTTTTCATTTTACAAACTTTATAGATTATTAAAATAAGTATTTATTAAATTTAAATAATTTAGTACTTAATATTCTAATTACTAATAAATTTATATTTTCTTGAATTACTAATCAATATCAATATCAACGTTAATTATAAAACTAATAAATTTTCTAATTATTAATTATGTAATTATTTAAATTATACTATTTTCTAATTACTAATAAATTTTTATATATTTATATAAGTATTTATATTTTATAATTATTTTCTTGCATTTTCTAATTACTAATAAATTTATAATGGGTATATGTGATTATCTTAAATATATTAATGGGGAGTTTTTTTATGCCATGTGTTGGTTTGGGAGTGAATTGTGGCCCATGAGTTTTTATGAATTTTAATTATAAAAAATCAATTTATATATTAGTATATATTAAAAGGTTTTAACTTTAATTATCATAAATACCATTTACATACATTTATTCATATATAAATGCAATTTTTTTAAAGTCAATTATGAATTAATTTTCTTCTTTCACTTTAAAACCTATCATTATAAATATATATAAATAAATTTATGAATATTTAATATTAGTATTATGTTTCAAGCAGGAGAAAAACTTTAAATTAAATTAAATTAGTATTTAAAATTTTACATAAGTCAAATTTTGTATAAGTCAAAGAAAATACAAAAAAAAAATATATATATAATATAAATATACGAATTATTTATGAGAATGTGAAAAGGTATTTTAATTTTATTTAAAGTGAAGGGAGAAAATTAATTTATGATTGATTTTTAAAAAAATGCATTTAAATATGAATAAATAAATATATGTAAACGATATTTATGATAATTAAAGTTAAAATCTTCTTAATATATAAAAGGATTGGGAGTGAATTGTGGCTCATGTGTAATTTTATCATGTTTCTTTATATTTTATTAGTTTTTACGAATTTTAATTATAAAGAACATAAATACCATTTACATACATTTATTTATTCATATATAAATGCAATTTTTTAAAAGTCAATCATAAATTAATCTTCTCTCTTCAATTTAACTCCTCTCATTATGAATACATATAAATAATTTTATAAATATGTAATATTAGTATTTTGCCACGTGTATGAGAAAAAAATAATATTGAATTAATTTAGTTTTTTTTTTAAAAAAATTTGCATAAGTCAAAAAAATATAAAATATAATATAAATATATACATATTATTTAATAAAATATAAATATCAATTTGTGAGAATGTGAAAAAGGTATTTATATAGTATATATTGGATAAATTTATTTATATATATTTATAATGAGAGGATTTAAAGTGAAAGGAGAAAAATAATTTATGATCGACTTTTAAAAAATTGCATTTAAATATGAATAAATATAAATATATGTAAAATGTATTTATGATAATTAAAGTTAAAACCTTCCTAATATATACTAATATATAAATTGAATTATTTTATGATTAAAATTCGTAAAAACTAATAAAAATTTTAAAAACTTGGGAGTGAATAGTGACCCACGTGTAATTTTATGATGCTTTTATAATTTATTAGTTTTAATGATTTTTAATTATAAATAATTCAATTTATATATTAAAAATTTTTAAATTTAAATATATATATATATATATAGTTTAATAAAATATAAATACTAATTTATGAGAGTGTTAAAAAAGGTATTTATATAGTATTTATAAATATATACTAATATATAAATTGAATTATTTTATGATTAAAATGCATGAAAACTATTAAAATATTAAAAGACTTGGGAGTGAATTCTCCGTCCGCTTCTAAGGTATCCATTTTACTATTTTTGGCGTCCGCTTCAAATGTATATATTTCCCCTATTTAGTAAAAAAGTACACAATATGTCACACTACTTCCCTCTAATACAACTACCCACTTTACATATAATAATAATACTCCTTAATCCACGTGCAAAAAACAAATGGATACCTTAAAATCGGACGGAGGGAATATATTAGAAGGTTTAAACTTTAATTATTATAAATACCATTTACATACATTTATTCATATATAAATACAATTTTTCAAAAGTCAATCATAAATTAATCTTCTCCATTCACTTTAAATCCTTTCGTTATGAATATATATAAATAACTTTATGAATATGTAATACTAGCATTATGCACTGTTCATTGCATGAGGAAAATATTATATTAAATTAGATTAATTTTTTATAAAAATTTTGCATAAGTCAAAGAAAATATAAAATAAAATAAAATATAAATATATACATATTGTTTTATAAAATATTAATATCAATTTATGAGAAAGTGATAAAAGTATTTTTATAGTATCTATTAGATGAAGTTAATTAAATATATTTATAATGAGAGGATTTAAAGAGTAGATAAAAGATTAATTTATGATTGACTTTTAAAAAATTACATTTAAATATAAATAAATATATGTAAAGGGTATTTATGAAATTATAGTTAAAATCTTCATAATATATACTATTATATAAATTAAATTATTTTATGAATCGCACGAGAAAATTATTAAATTGAATTATTATTTTTTTAATAATCTTGTATAAGTCAAAGAAAATATAAAATAAAATATAAATACCAATTTATGAGAGTCTAAAAATTCGTGAAAACTAATAAAATATTAAAAGACTTGGGAGTGAATTGTGGCCCACGTGTAATTTTATCATGCTTTTTATAATTTATTAGTTTTTATGAATTTTAATTATAAAGAACTAAATTTATATATTAGAAGATTTTAACTTTAATTATTATAAATACCATTTACATACATTTATTCATATATAAATGTAATTTTTAAAAGTCAATAATAAATTAATCTTCCCCATTCACTTTAAATCCTCTCGTTATGAATTTATATAAATAAATTTATGAATATGTAATACTTAGCATTATGCCCCATTCATTGGATGAGATAAACATTAAATTAAATTAATTTTCTTAAAAATTTTGTATAAGTCAAAGAAAATATAAAATAAAATACAATATAAATCTATACATATTGTTTAATAAAATATTAATACCAATTTATGAGAATATGAAAAAGGTATTTTTATAGTATCTATTAGATAAAATTAATTAAATATAGGATTTATTACTGTTTAGTACGAATTATCACTAATATTATCACTAGATACAAAGACTATATTTTATTATTATCCATTATAAAATTATATAATAAAAAGTCCAAATTATCCCTCTATACAACTAATTGATAGAATAATGAGAAATTCACGATTCATTATGATTCATTCTCATTCTCAATCTATTTCATACGTATCAATTATCTTCCCATAAATTTCTTCAAACTGTTGGTTATTTTTAATTATTAAATCTAAAGTATATTGAATAACATTCATAGCACTAGATGAAATATTAAAAAATATTTTTGAATACAAAATCCATACTGCAATAATAAAAAATATATTTAGGAAAATTCTTATCGCAACAATATAAAAGAGTATAACCAAAATATTCTGAATACTTATTTTTTTAATATAAAATCGTTTCAATAAATGAAGTTGAATATATTTTGAATATTTTCATTGAAAAAATATTTTTGAATATAAAAATATTTTTAATACTTAACATTTTAAATATAAAATCATCTCAATAAATGAAATTGAATAAATTTTGAATAATTTCAAATATTAAAAAACTTGGGAGTGAATTGTGGCCCACGTGTAAATTTATCATGCTTTTTATAATTTATTAGTTTTTATGAATTTTAATTATAAAAAATTCAATTTATATATCATAAATTAATCTTCTGCCTCACTTTAAATCCTCTCATTATGAATATATATAAATAAGTTTATGAATATGTATTATTAATATTATGCCCCGTTAATCGCACGAGAAAAATATTAAATTTCATTAATTTAATTCTTAAAATTTTTTTTGCATAAGTAAAAAAAAAAATATAAATACTAATTTATGAGAGTGTGAAAAAGGTATTTATATTGTATATATTAGATAAAGTAAATTATATTATATATATATTTATAATGAGAGAATTTAAAGAAAAGAAAAAATATTAATTTATGATTGACTTTTAAAAAATTATATTTAAATCTGAATAAATAAATATACGTAAGATAATTAAAGTTAAAAAATCTTCATAATATATACTAATATATAAATTGAATTATTTTATGATTAAAATTAGTGAAAACTAATAAAATATTAAAAGATTTGGGAGTGAATTGTGGCCGACGTGTAATTTTATCATGCTTTTTATAATTTATTAGTTTTTATGAATTTTAATTATAAAGAAATTATTTTATATATTAGAAGGTTTTAACTTTAATTATCATATATACCATTTACAAACATTTATTCATATATAAATAAATAACTATATGAATATGTCATACTAGAATTATGCCCCGTACATTTCACGAGTAAAATATTAAATCAATTTTTAAAAAAATTTACATAAGTCAAAGAAAATATAATATATATATATATATATATATTAGATAAAGGTATGAGAATGTGAAAAAAGGTATTTTTTATAGTATCTATTAGATAAAGTTAAAATTTCATTTAAATATGAAAATCCTACTTACAACTAGCTAAGAACACACATTAACAATATATATTAATTAACTTTTAACATAATGGAGCAATAGTTAAAACCGTTCATTCCTAACATTCAATGCACCCATGTTTTCTAAACATTCTCTTATAATGAACTAGAATTCTAAGGGTCATGAAAATATCTTTTTAATGACATTACATAGTGGTTTTCGAAAGATTGAATTCATCGTTTCCTATGGTATTTGATTTGCTTGATCATATAAAAGCCAAAATTCAAATGTTAATGTAGTTCAATTCTACTTAAATCTGTTTAACTACTTTTTTATTTTTTCGTGCATATTTTCTACTTAGATCTGTTTAACTATTTAATTTTCTTTATTCATGTGAATTATTATTGCGCATTTTATTATTAGTATTTAATTTTATAAAGCACTTGGATTTTAGTTGGAAATCGCAAAGTACTATAATATATGCATCTATATGCATTCGGCTAAAGAAAATTAATTGAAGCAAATACCGATTTCTCAATCCTTTCTTATTTCGACAGCTGGAACTTGGAACTAAATCAAATAACATTCTAGACAGACTTACGGTAAATTTTAATAATTCATTCATATCAGAATCCAAGCTGAAATATTGTTCTCTCAATGCAAAGATTTATTTTATTCACCATTTCAATTTGTCATGTAAAGTTAGGATATACATAGATGGATTCCAAGTCTCCAAGATGCATGGTTATGTTGTGGAGAAAATATAGAAGCAGAAGCAACGTTGCTTATGAGTAAGTCAAACGGCCAATTAAGTTATCCTTAATGGTTTTACTATACTCCTAATATTTCACTTTTATACATCCTAATCCTTATATAATATGATTGTAAATTAATTATGGGTCACTTACTATTGGATACATAAAATAATGCATAATTGTTATAAATTACATGACTCAAAACACTATTACTCATAACTACACAATTATGATTGTGATACCATAAATACCCCAATGTGTTGCACAATTTGGTTTGCACAATTTTGTTTTGCACAATTTTATTTTGCACATTTTAAGTTCCGGCGGAGGTCCGGCTGTATTTCTTTGTGTAAAAATTGATTGAATTGTGCAAAATTGATTAAATTGTGCAAAATTTATTTTTGTACAATAGTTTTGCACATTTCTTAACCTAAGTCTTCTTTTACGCGTTTCCCAACTCCACATAGAAAATTGTGCAAAATTGATTTTTGCACAAGGATTTTGCACATTTCTTAACCTAACTGACTCCATATAGAAAATTGTGAAAAATTGATAATGGTTTTGCACATTTCTACCACACATTAGATTGTGAAAATTTTGAGTTTTGCACAATTTCCGACTTCACATAAAATAGGCCTACCATAAGTTCAAATACAACACTATCACCCATCCAACCCAGAAATACAAGAGGGAACATGAGGTGGAATCGAGAATCTTTGCTCATTAAAATAAAATGCAGTACCAATTGACCTAATCTCTTATGAAGTTTGTGAAGTTAGAATTGGATTCATATATATTCAGGATTCATAAAATGATAAAAGTTCAAGTCTAGTCTAGTGAGAGAAAGTAGGAGTGGAAGAAAGTAATAAAGAACCAACTTGAAAACCAACACAAGTCACCCCATTCTCACCAAAATCTTTCTCGTTTTTCACTCTTCAACACACAAACTTTCTCCCTCCTGGAGAAGCAACAATGAGGATTATGTCAACAAGGGTTGTAGAAAGAGAACCCTTCTCCTGTAAACTCACCCCACAGCAATGGCAGCTCCACCAGTAGCAGCAATGGATCCTCCTTGCTGCACCTGATCCCAACCCCACCCCACACTTCCATGCCCACACCCACAAATTGGGCAAGCGTGGTCTTGCCCATGCCCCTCATATGATTTCTGGAAAGCCTTCACCAAACCAACGCTACAGATAGCACCCACAGAGAATATTTGAGCTCCTGAACCACACCCGCTCCTTGAAGACGACATTCAACCTTTTCGAAAGAACTTCCGGTGTGATGCACCTGATCATACATTGAAAAATTGAAGGATCATGGATTCAACTTTCTATTTTTACAGCTGAAAATCAAACCATATTACTAGATTTGAGATTGATCAAATAAAAGCTTATCTTGAACAAAATTTTGTCTTTGATAAAATCTAAAGCTCAGCCCAATACATGAAAATAAATAAAGTAACAACAAAAATATCAAACTATTCAGAGCACAGTTCAACTAAAGTTCATTCAAGATTCATTCGATCTTATCAAACTCAAACATGCAGTTTGAAACCCAACAACATTTCAAACCAGTTACTCCAATCACTTAGACCATTAACATTCCTATTAGGTGGAAAGAAACCAAGTTAATAAGTGTGATCAAAGTATGCAATGAAAGATACCTCAAGAGCCCTGTTCTAGGCAAAGGCCTCTGGATCTGCCGACAAACTGGCCGTGTCCCAACCATAGTCCCTGGGGAACTCTCCGGTGAGGTAGGATGGAGTCTGTGCTGAGAATGGTCCCAAGTACTTCACTCTATTAGGCCCATACCACAAGTCATTATCCTATCAACAAACAACATCAGTCTTCTCTTCTCAATAACAAAATCACATTCTCAAAGATGTAAAGATAGGGGGTAGGGTGGGTAGGGGGATTACCATGGTGTATTTGCCATTTCCCAACACCGCGCCACCATGTACAACAAAGCCCTAATCAGCGACGCCCTCCTCCCTCAAAACAACCCCAATGTCACCGCCTGATTAATATGTCCATCTATCAACAACACATTAATCCAATTAATTTCACCAATTTAATTATTAGCAAGCACACGATTGAATTCCGTATTCAATTAGGTAATTACCTGAGATTCCGGCGGTGCAGTACACGAGAATGAAGATCATGCCGCCGAATGCCTAGGCATGCCGAGGATTTCCGACGCCGCCGCATTGGTCGGCTTCGCTCTGTCTCTTGTAGCCGATAATCATGAGTATGCGGACGTATAGGAAGTGGCGATAAACTCTGCGATCAGCGCTCTGTAGAAGGACCATTTAGTAAGCTCGTTGAAATCGAAGAGCGGCGCAGGGGGTGGATCATAGTAGTCCTTGGCGGAGTACTCCGGCGCCGGCTCCACAGCGTATTCGATGTATTTCATTATGGCTGCAAGGTGAAGGTGGTGGTTGTGTGTGTGAGAAATTATGCAAACGGCTCAAAACCAGTAATCCCAAAATCCGACGGCGTCGGCCAATGGAGAATTCCTCTTGGCGAAGAGATTCTTAAATTGGTAGGTTGGAAGAGATTCAGAGGAGAGAGAAGAGTGTGATGGAGATGCAAAAATCCATCGGCAAATCGACGGCGCCTCAGGAATGTGAGTTTGAGCTTGGAGGATAATTGTGTCTATCTAATGATAAATTGTGTATCTGATGGTATTTTGTTTTCCCCCTTGTATCTGAGAGTAAATAAGCTCTAAATTGTATATCTCACATTAATAAACCCATTAATTATTTATTTTTACTAATTATCTAAAATTCATGTATTTAGTCTTAAACTTCTACCGTTTATAAGTCACATGACCTGTTAAATAATAATTATAAAAAAAATTATGCTCTAAATTAAGTATTTTATTTTTTTATGTACCAATATATATTCTTATAATTTTTAACTGGTTGAAAACATGAAATATGCATATTCTTTAAATTCGGTTTTTTTATATGAAACGTTTTTACTAATATAATTTACAAGATCAAAATAGAATTTAGAGTATTCGTAAATAAATTTTATGTTTTTAAGATTTTTGTGACAATTTTGTTTTTCTTTTCAATCAATCACTTAATATACCCATTATCTCTATAATATAAATTTTTAACATTTTATAAACGATTAACATTACTTAAAGAAAATAAAAAATCTAATCAATAGAGGAACATATATAAATTAATTTAATGATTCTTATATTATAAAAATAAAAATAATAAATAATAAAAAAGACAAAAATAAAACTTTCAAGTTAATTATTCAACAGAATTATTTTTAGTAAATAATAGTATATGATTATGGTTAATTTCATCTAGTTTTTAGTGTCTTTTTATGTTTAGTTTCAGTTTGTTTTATCCGTATTTTGAGTCATTATTGGTGGTGTTATGTGTTTCTTGGAATTTGTGTGTGAATGAACTTATAAATGATGAATCAGGTAAAAAATAGAACAAAAACGGAGTCGGGAGAAAAAGAGAGGAAAAACAACACAACACGGCCGACCGTGTCGCGTACACGGGTCGAGTTCCTCGCACGGGCCTGTGCCGTTAGACATGCGCGGAAGCCAGATAGCACAACACGGCCACACCTGTGGCCGTGTGCGGCGCACGAGCCGTGCACTGCTTGAAGCGTGCGTTGACCAGAAACCCTAAACACAACTCGAGCCGAGCTGCAGCGCACGAGCCGTGTAGGTGTTAATTGTGCTGAAAAATCCAAATTCCTTCTAGAAGGCCCATGGGGGTATAAATACCTCTCCATTCAATATTTTGATCATCACCCCACGAAATTGAGCTGCCAACACACACCTCACACACAATTCTCTTCATATTACACCTTTTCTTCATCCATTCATCATCCTTTCATCAATCCACCATCATTTCATTTTCAAATCAAGTGAGGAAGCAAAGAAGAGGAGGATTTCACTCAAGGAAGGAAGGAGATTCAATTGGATTCAATCCAAGGGAGTTTTCATCTTGATTTAGTGTTGGACCTTTTAGTTTACAATGATTTGTAGGATTTCTAATGTCTATGTTATGGATCTTGTGATGATTGTAGGCTAATCTCCTTTGTGAGATTAGCAACATGATAGGAGTTGAATAATTTGTGATATTCATGTACTTAAATTCATGTGTGGATTTGGTAATTGATTTTCTATCATTGATGTTTAATATCTTGAGGTTGATGATGTTTTGTGTGTTTAATTATTTTAAGCATGTGATTAGATTGAGAAATCAATTGCATATTTAGGATAGTTAAGTGAATCATTTTATCAAACACTTCATGTGCATTATAGATTATTAGGAGATTGAGAAGTCCTTAATAGTTTAGAACCCTTTGATAGAACATATCATTTATTAGATTGAGAAGTCAATAGATTATGTGAAGGGACTCTTAATTGAATCTAGTACCTAGTTGGAATGATTTAATTGAGAACTAACCATGGAACCTTTATAAGATCATATTCTACCCATTCCGAGAGGAAGCTTAGGTGACATTAGTGTTAGCCCTTAGTCAAGCCTTAAACCACATGAGTTTGAATGCATGAATATATGAATTATCACTCCTTGATTGTTGTTAATCTCACCCTTGCTTAATTTGGAAAACCACTCATCTAATCATTTAATCTTGTTTGCATTGATTGATTTAATTTCTTGTTTGATCACCCCTCTATTTATATCCGTCTCTATAAAATTACAATGAACATGAGATCGCTTGAGCTCTAGTGCCGTCCTCCCTGAGGTTCGATAATTTTTAGTTGGTCATACCACTAAACTATGGCTAATCAAATGGCGCCGTTGCCGGGGAAGTGGAAGCTCTTACCCACAACAACAAAGGAGGCAAGATAATTTCTCTTATGCAAACCCAAGCATTGCGGTTGCCTATCCTCCGGGGTATCATCCGGGAGCTAAAGCGCCAAATAATGAAGGGAAAGCGACTACCGAATAACTTCTTGAAAAGTTGATTGCTTCCAACAAAGCTCAAGATGAAACAAGGAGAAAGAGTGATGAAGTTAATGAAAGAAGATTCAAGGCTATTGAGGAAAATAATGAAAGAAGATTCAAAGTCTTGGAGTATTCATTTGGTCAAATTGCTAGCTCAATAAGTGCTAATGAGAAAGGAAAATTTCCTTCCACCACCATTGTAAATCCAAAGGAACAATGCAAGACAATTACCTTGAGGAGTGGAACCAATTATGATGGATCTTCTATGCCAATGGAAGATGATAAGGTGGAAGAGGAAGAGGTCTAGAAAAACTTGGTTGAAGAAGAATTAGAAGTTGAAAGTGAAATTGAGGCTAAAATGAATGAGGAACCAAAATTGATTGATAACAAGGTTGTTGAAAAGAAATGGGAAAGAACTAAGGCAATGAAAAAGAAAGAGGAGGAAATTGAAGTGGAAATGGATAGTTGGGGAATTCCAAAAACACAAGTACCTATTCATTTTCCACATCGATTTTTGAAGAACGGGTTGGATGAGAAGTTTGCAAAGTTTTTAGAAATTTTCAAGAAGATCCACATTAATATACCCTTTGCAGATGCCTTGAGACAAATGCCCCATTATGCCAAGATTTTGAAGGACATCATGTCAAGAAAGAAGAGTTTAGTAGAGAATGAGACCGTCAATTTAACGGAGGAGTGTAGTGCAATAATTCAAAGGAAGTTGCCTCCAAAGCTCAAAGATCCGGGGAGTTTTATTATTACATGTGAAATGGGCAAGAGTGAGGTTCATAAAGCTCTTTGTGATCTTGGGGCAAGTATCAACTTGATGCCTATGTCCATTTTCAAGAAACTTGGTATAGGGGAAGTGAAACCTACATCCGTTACATTGCAACTCGCGGATAGGTCTTTAACTTACCCTAGAGGAATAGTGGAGGATGTGTTAGTTAAAGTGGGAAAGTTTATATTCCCGGTTGATTTTGTAGTGCTTGATATGGACGAGGATGCAAATGTTCCATTGATTTTAGGGCGTCCATTTTTAGCCACGGGAATAGCTTTAATTGATGTACAAAAATGGGAGTTGAAGTTGAGAGTAAATGAGGAGGAGGTGGTGTTCTCTTTAAAGAGTGCTATGAGGTATCCAAATGAGAAAGAAGAATGTAGAAGGATCGACATGATTGATGAAGTTGTTGAAGAGAACCTACCATTCATCTTAGCTAAAGATCTTCTTGAAATGAGCATAAGCCATTCTCTTACTTTATCTTTAAACACTAACTTTTCTTTTCATTGTTTAGAAGATGAAGATATAAATGATTGTTTACATGAATTGAATGCTTGTAGGGAAATGCAAGAGGATGAAGCAAAGTTGGCGTACTATGGAAAAAGGGAATATCTTCCATTGGAGATGGAAAATGAGGAATCAAAAGTCGATAAAGGAAAGGAAGAATTGAAGCCTCTACCCGATCACCTTAGGTATGCGTATTTGGGGGACAAGAAGACATTTCCGATAATTGTATCATCATCCCTTTCACCTCGAGGACTTGATAAATTGTTGAGAGTACTTCGAAATCATAAAAGTGCTATAGGGTGGAGTCTTGATGATTTAAAAGGAATAAGTCCTACCATTTGCATGCATCACATTAGGTTGATTGATGAGAATAAATCATGTATACAACCTCAACGTCGTTTGAATCCTATTATGCAAGAAGTTGTTAGGAAGGAAGTTTTAAAATGGTTAGATGCTAAAATTGTTTATGCCATTAGTGATAGTTCTCATGTAAGTCCTTTGCATGTTGTGGCTAAGAAAGGAGGGTTAACCATTGTTAAAACGGAATTTGATGAAGAACTTGCAACAAGGGTGAAAACGGGGTGGAGAGTTTGTTGTGACTATAGAAAGTTAAATGATAACACTCATAAGGATCATTTCACTTTGCCCTTTATTGATCAAATACTTGATAGGTTAGCGGGATACAAGTACTATTGTTTTCTAGATGGTTACTCGGGGTACAACCAAATCATGATAGCCCCCGAGGATCAAGAGAAAACAACTTTTAATTATCCGTATGACACATTTGCTTTCTATAAATTGCCTTTTGGGTTGTGCAATGCTCCCGCTACCTTTCAACGATGCATGATGGCTATCTTTGGAGAGTTGATTGAAAATGTTATGGAAGTCTTCATGGATGATTTTTTCGTGTTTGGGTCTTCTTTTGATAATTGTTTAGCTAATCTTTCTATGGTTTTGCAGCGATGTCAAGATACGAACCTAGTCTTGAATTGGGAAAAATGTCACTTTATGGTTCAAGAGGGTATCGTACTTGGACATCACATTTCGGAAAAAGGTTTGAGAGTTGATAAGGCAAAGGTAGTAGCTATTGAACATCTTCCCCCACCAACAAATGAAAAAGGGGTTAGATCGTTTCTTGGCCATGCCGGGTTCTATCGACGTTTTATAAAGAATTTTTCTAATATAGCCAAACCTTTGTGTAAATTGCTTGAGAAAGATACTCCATTTGAATTTAATGATGAATGTCTTGATGCTTTTAGGGTATTAAAGGAAGCTTTGATTTCTTCACCAATCCTTGTCTCTCCCGATTGGAGCAAGCCTTTTGAACTCCATTGTGATGCAAGTGATCATGCCTTGGGAGTAGTGCTTGGACAAGTGCGAGAGAAGAAATTTTGAGCTATCTATTATGCATCCAAGACGTTCAATGCCAATCAAAAGAATTACACCACAACGGAAAAGGAGTTTCTTTCCGTAGTCTATGCTTTTGAAAAATTTCGTCCATACCTAGTTGGCACGAAAACCATTGTCTACACGGATCATGCTACCATTAGGTATTTGATGAGTAAAAAGGATGCTAAACCAAGACTAATTTGTTGGGTGCTTTTGTTGCAGGAGTTTGACGTGGAGATACGTGATAAGAAGGGAGTCGAAAATATCATAGCCAACCACTTGTCACGGTTGGAGAATGTTGATGAAAAAGGAACCATGGAGCTCATCAATGATATGTTTCCGGATGAAGAGATACTTCAAGTGGATTTTCACAGGATGTACACTTTGTGTGAGACCGGAAGACCGTGGCACGCGGATTTGGTAAATTACTTAGCGTGCGGTCTCAAGCTGGACCATCTCACCGAGTCAAAAAGGAAAAAGTTCTACCATGATGTTAAAGAATATTTGTGGGATGATCCTTTGTTGTTTAAGAATTGTCCGGATGGTATCATAAGGAGGAGTATTCCGGAGAAAGAAAAAGTAAGTGCCATGGAGATGTGCCATAGTTTACCATGTGGAGGACACTTTGGGTTTCAAAAGACGGGAGCTAAGATCTTACAGTCGGGATTGTTTTGGCCAACATTGTTCAAGGATTGCAAAGAATACGTCAAGGGGTGTGATAGATGCCAAAGAATTGGAAGTATTGGACAAAGAGATGAGATGCCTATGAGGAACATCTTTGAAGTTGAAGTGTTTGATGTTTGGGGGATGGACTTCATGGGACCATTTCCGTCTTCCAATGGTTTTCTTTACATTTTGCTTGCGGTAGACTATGTGTCTAAATGGGTAGAAGCAATTCCTACAAGAACGAATGATGCTCTAGTTGTCAAGGCTTTCTTGAAGAAGAACATTTTTGCAAGGTTTGGAGTACCAAAGGCGATCATTAGCGATCAAGGAACTCATTTCATCAACAAGATCATTGAGAAGCTTTTGATAGGCTATGGAGTGAAGCACAAAGTGTCAACACCTTATCACCCGCAAACAAATGGTTTGGCGAAAGTATCAAATATGCAAGTGAAGCTTGTGCTTGAGAAGACAGTCAAGAGGAATAGGAAGGATTGGTCTTCTAAGCTAGATGATGCGCTTTGGGCTTATCGAACGGCTTACAAGACCGCTCTTGATTTTTCTCCGTATAAACTTGTCTATGGGAAAGCATGTCATCTTCCGATTGAAATAGAGCACAAGGCTTTATGGGCATTGAGGAAGTTGAATCTTGAGGAGAAAGAATCTGGAAAGAAAAGATGTCTTCAATTGATTGAGCTCGAAGAATTTCGTGAGGAAGCTTATTCAAACTCAAGGATTGTGAAAGAGAAGCTCAAAAGATGGCATGATGAAAGAATCAAAGCAAAGGAGTTTATACCGGGGGATAAAGTACTTTTGTTCAATTCTAGATTGAAAATGTTCCCCGAAAAGCTTCGTTCAAAATGGACCGGTCCATATGAGGTGATTGAAGTTAGAGAAGATAGATCTTTAATGCTTGAAGGATCGGATGTGAATTCTTTTATTGTCAATGATCATAGGGTTAAGCATTACCATTCTCCCTCTCAAAGGGAGTTGGTATATGTTGACACCTTCTTTTCTTGAGATCCGTATCCTTTTGTAGTTTAGGTTTGTACATAGTTTGTTTTGTTTCTTTTTAATTTTTGGTCTTGCAGGTGGATGGTGCTCATGGTAGGAAGAAGTTTTACGATTACAAGACGTGATTCATAGGGTAAATACGGTATATATTACCACTTTTTGCAAACTTGCATCGAAATTCTAATTTCGAAATAAGTTTGGGGGGATATAGAGTGGTATGATATTACTTGTATATACACTTATATACACTTGTATCTTGTGCTTAAATTTTAAAATTTTCTCGTGAGTTTGGTATGTTTTGGTGTGTTTTTGGTGGTGTTTTAGTGTCATAATCCATCTATTTTAACGCAAATTGTTGAACTAATGATGTGAATGAGTTGTGAGCATGTTTAGGGAGCATGGGGAAGCATTGAATTGAGGAACAGGGGAATACACGACACGAGCCGAGTACAGCAAACGGCCATGTGTTGTTTGGCCGTGTACTGCAAACTTCATACACAACTCGGCCAAATTCAGGCCGAGTAAAGAGCACGGGTCATGTCGCGTTTCCAAGAACGGGTCGAGTTCCGCACACGGGCCTGTGCGGTTGGCCGTGTGCAGACGCCAGCAAGCTGAACTCGGCCACACCTGTGGCCATGTCCCACGCACGCCCCGTGTCGGAGCCAGAACACGAATCGTGTAGCAGCGCACGGGGCGAGTAGTGTCTGAGTTAGTATTAAAGCAGCAAAGGCAGCCGAAAGCCATTTCATTCTCCACTCACCCGTAATTACACCATTCATCTTCAAATCACCACTTTTCACCCCCAATTCATCCTAAAACACCATTGTGTGGTAAGATTGTTGGATTTAAGGTTCTCCTTTTAAATTCCAAGCACAAATTCATTCAATTCTTACTCCGAATCCAAGGTATGTCCTTTTGAACCCTAGTTTTCAATTGAAATGTTCATAGGTGTAAATTGTTGTACGAAAATTGACACATACCCATGATTGTAAAACATGAATGTGCACATTTATATATTGGATTGTGACGGAGAAGAGTAGAAATTAGCTGTTCATATTGGGTGTAATGGAGAAACTCTTGAATGTTAATTGATGAAGTTCATGAAATGGAATTGATTAACTGAAAATGTTTATTTGTCATGAACATTGTTATGATATTGCCTAAATGAGTAATTGGGCATATACTCTTGTAGAATTTTGTTGAAAATTGCATTGAAAAAGTGTGCCTACCAAGTGTTCGATGAAATGCCGAAGTGAGTTTGAGAAAAATTTTGCATGATACATGTGTAAGGAGATTTAAGTTGTTGTGAATTTTCTTATGTTTTGAACATAGGGTTTGAACAAGTTTAGAATTGGTGAATCAATGTATAAAAGATTTAACATTTTGTTGAATAATTAGTGATGATTCCACATTTAAGTTTGTTCTAGTGTAAACTTGGAGTTGATTTGAAATTATTGGATCTTATAGATGGCGGAAAGAAGGAGGCGAACACGTAATGAAGACTTCATCATTGTGGAGACCAATGCTGAGCTGTCTGATTTGGATGCCAAGCTTATGGAGGATGGAATTCACCCGGATAATTTTGGCGTAGAATTTGAAGAAGGATGGGAGAAGTACGTTTTGAGGTGGCAATCGCTCTTTCCGAAGATAAGACCAACAAGGTTTCAAAACACTAAAACAATGACAGGATTGGGGATAGAGACAGACTTGAGAAGGATGTTCAGGTTAAGAAATATGGAGGAGTTCTTCGATAAAAGGCCTCCCACCTATCAAGCTTTGACAGCAGAGTTTTTGAGCACTCTTCAAGTGAAGAAGAACAGAAATGGGTATCCAATCTCCATCTCCTTCCAACTAGACAATCAATGGAGATCAAAAGTTCGTGTTGATACGTTGAATGGATACATGGGATGTCCATCCTTCCCGTTTCATAACCATTTTTACTCGGGAGGCGGATTCAACCAACAGAACTGGTGGAACAAATTGGTGAATGATGGAACGGAACAACCAGATTACATCCTCAGTGCCTCGAAAGGGACAGCCATCAGAAATCCGGTGATGAGATACCTCGAGAAGATAGTGTCAAACACAGTGTTGGGGAGGTATGAAGGAGGATCAGTGGGGGAAAAACTGTTGTACCTGATGTACTGTTTACACCATGAGCTTAATGTGAACATGGCTGCCTATTTTATACAACATGCTGAGAGAGTAGCCAAGAGGCAAGCATCCCAGGGAGTGATGATTGGAGGGATTGTGACAATGATAGCTGAAGGCCTCGGGATTAACCTAAGGGGCAGAGAAGATAGAATGACATCTGAGGGGCTCAACTATCAACAGCTTATGCGAATGGAGTTCCTAGCATTGGTTGGACAAACATATTGTTTGAGACAAGAAAAAGGAGCTCCATTCCCTCTACCTGCTTCTGAGCTCACCACAGTTTACACCAGAAGGACCAATGCTAACTTCGCAATGGCAAGTGCTCAACACTCTACAGTAGTGAGGGAATTTTATCGGAACAACAGAGAAGGGATGGAAGCAGTGTTGAGGCAAATACGGGTTGTGGAGAATAGAGAGCTAGAACAGCTGAGAGCGGAACCTGTAGCCATGGAAGAAGGTGAGGAAGAAGGCAACCAAGAACAACCAGTTGAATTTGAAGAGCAAGCCCCAGAAAATCCAATCTTTGAAGAAGAAGAAGGTCCACAACAACAAGAAAGAGGAATACCTGATGCAAGATGGAACTTCATGGATGAGGAGATTCGAGGAATCAGACAAATTCAAACTCTACATAGGGATTTGATAAGAGAAATCAGAGAGGAGCAACTGAGGCAAGGAGAGAAAATTAGGGTAATACACGCAGGGCAAAGAAGGCGGGAGTATTATGAAGAGAATCTCCGGAGGCATCAGAACAACATGGAGGAGATGCTCACAATGATGTTCAACTTTCAATTTCTGTCCACACCTCGTGCTCATATCCCGTGGGGACCAATAGCTCCTCCTCCTCCTCCGAACCCGGATAATTGAGGGAGTACTTTTAGTGCTCGCCACTTATTTAGTTGCTTTTGGAATAATTAGACATTTGATGGATTTGATACTTTTATTGTTATGTTTTGGGATGTTGCGTTTATTTCTTTAGTTTGCTTTTATTTTCAATTAAGGTGGGATGTATTACTTTTGGGAGATTGATGATGATTTGGATGTTTTGTGTCTTTTGTTTCGTATTTTTGTTTGTTGATTTTTTTTGTGCCATGGTTTTGTTGTTTTTATCTTTATTTGTGTTTGGTGAGTTTTGGTGGTTTGTTTAGGGGATGTGTAAGTCTTGATCATGAGTAGTAATGTGAATTGGTAATGAAGATGACAACTTATGAGTAAGAATATCTACATTTTGGAATTATGACATTATCTATTTAGTGTGTTCAATTATGAGATGGATTAAACGTAATAAGTCCTCGATAGTCTAATCACCAAATTAGTGAGTATTTGAGCCTACACCGTGTCTCCACGGATGATCTTTTTATGAGAGAATCGATGATGTTGGATAAGCGAATACTTGCTCAAAGACTAGAGGAATGGGCCCAATTTGTGGAAATTGATGACATGATCTTAGGCCATCCTTGTATTTTTAATCATTGCCAAATATTTCCCTACCATAAGCATCATCCTTAGTTAACCACGTTGAGCCTTAAAGCCATTTTATTGTGAATTTAGCACATTACAAGCCTTGATTACCCACTTAAGCCTTATATATATACCTTTTGTGTAAGTAATTAAAGAGGTGTGGATTAAAAAGGTTTGAGAAGATTGAAAAAGAAAAGAGGAATGGTGAACAAGTAAGAAAAAGGATGAAAAGAGCACAAAGAAGAATGAACATGCCACACAAAAATAAAAAATGAGCAAGCAACAATATGCTCATGTACTTAAAAATTCAAGAGATGAAGCATGAATCAAAAGAAGCTCAAAAAGTCCAAAGGAAAGTGATGAGTAGTGCTACCAAGGATCTAAAGACAAGAGAAGAAGAAAGAAAAGTGGAATAATGAAAGAAAGTAGCTACCTCTTTAATTATTTACACGTGTTTAGTCACTATTATCCCAATCTTCCCTACCGTACCAAAGAGCCTAACATTACATCCTTAAATGAAAGTTCTTTTTGATCATTGATGGAAGCTTTGGAGGCCTATGAATTTAGTTTACGAGCAAGTATGAAACGAGTCTAGCTAATTGATATATGAGTGTGATTTACCCTTGCTAAAGAGAGTTGAGTGAAATTGTTATCCTATGAGAGAATTGGACTAAAAAGAGCTATATTATATTGGATCCTCTTCTAATTGAACTTGTTAATTTATTATGTTGTGAATCTAATATTGTAGGATGCCTGAGCATGAGTTGTAGTCCTTAGTACTATGTTTATATTGCGACCTGTGATCATTAGGGAGTTTCTCTAGATGAAATTGTCCATTGTTCTTTATTTTCCATTGTTTGGGGACAAACAACACATCAAGTTTGGGGGTGTGATTATGGTTAATTTCATCTAGTTTTTAGTGTCTTTTTATGTTTAGTTTCGGTTTATTTTATCAGTATTTTGAGTCATTATTGGTGGTGTTATGTGTTTCTTGGAATTTGTGTGTGAATGAACTTATAAATGATGAATTAGGTGAAAAACGGAACAAAAATAGAGTCGGAAGAAAAAGAGAGGAAAAACAACACAACACAGCCGGCCGTGTCGCGTACACGGGTCATGTCGCGTACACGGGTCGAGTTCCTCGCACGGACCTGTGCCGTTAGCCGTGCACGGAAGCCAAATAGCACAACACGGCCACACCTGTGGCCGTGTGCGGCACACGAGCCGTGCGCTGCTTGAAGCATGCATTGACCAGAAACCCTAAACACGACTCGAGCCGAGCTGCAGCGCACGAGCCGTGTAGGTGTTAATTGTGCTGAAAAATCCAAATTCCTTCTAGAAGGCCCATGGGGGTATAAATACTTCTCCATTCAACATTTTGATCATCACCCCACGAAATTGAGCTGCCAACACACACCTCACATACAATTCTCTTCATATTACACCTTTTCTTCATCCATTCATCATCTATCATCATCCTTTCATCAATCCACCATCATTTCATTTTCAAATCAAGTGAGGAAGCAAAGAAGAGGAGGATTTCACTCAAGGAAGGAAGGAGATTCAATTGGATTCAATCCAAGGGAGTTTTCATCTTGATTTAGTGTTAGACCTTTTAGTTTACAATGATTTGTAGGATTTCTAATGTCTATGTTATGGATCTTGTGATGATTGTAGGCTAATCTCCTTTGTGAGATTAGCAACATGATAGGAGTTGAATAATTTGTAATATTCATGTACTTAAATTCATGTGTGGATTTGGTAATTGATTTTCTATCATTGATGTGTAATATCTTGAGGTTGATGATGTTTTGTGTGTTTAATTATTTTAAGCATATGATTAGATTGAGAAATCAATTGCATATTTAGGATAGTTAAGTGAATCATTTCATCAAACACTTCATGTGCATTATAGATTATTAGGAGATTGAGAAGTCCTTAATAGTTTAGAACCCTTTGATAGAACATATCATTTATTAGATTGAGAAGTCAATAGATTATGTGAAGGGACTCTTAATTGAATCTAGTACCTAGTTGGAATGATTTAATTGAGAACTAACCATGGAACCTTTATAAGATCATATCCTACCCATTCCGAGAGGAAGCTTAGGTGACATTAGTGTTAGCCCTTAGTCAAGCCTTGAACCACATGAGTTTGAATGCATGAATATATGAATTACCACTCCTTGATTGTTGTTAATCTCACCCTTACTTAATTTGGAAAACCACTCATCTAATCATTTAATCTTGTTTGCATTGATTGATTTAATTTCTTGTTTGATCACCCTCCATTTATATCCGTCTCTATAAAATTATAATGAACATGAGATCACTTGAGCTCTAGTGCCGTCCTCCCTGAGGTTCGATAATTTTTAGTTGGTCATACCACTAAACTATGGCTAATCAGTATATTCATGTACAACTTATATCTTTGCAAATCCTTTGTAATTTATAAAAAAAAATAAGTATAAAAGTTGAACAAAGAGTGAGTCTTATAAATAACGTCCTTACACATGAATTATAAAATATACTCCATTTGGATTCAAAATAACTTTACTTTATTTATTTACTGTATCCATAGTTTAACCCATAACTTAATTATTCTTAATATTAAATCATATTAGATAATTATTAAAAATATATATTTATATAATTTTTTCTAAATAAGACGTACATGTAACGTGCAACATACCTGCTATACACTAGTATTTAAAATATATTAATTTATATTTTACTCATTCCTATAAAAATGTTAATAGTTATGCTATATTTTGAGACTTTTTTTTTCACTTGCTCGTTTACGGATAATTTAATATATTAAGGTATTTAAAAAATTGTAAGTTATTTTATAGTTTTTAGTTGGGTGTTATTTTATTTTTATTTTTTTAAATTATGAAGATAATTACGAAACAAATGAATATGTGTGAAATTATTTATGAAACGGAAAATTATATATATATATATATATATATATATATATAATATTTTAATTAAATAAAATTATCAATAGATCTCCTATGGCAAATTCTTTGGTACACTCAAGGATGTACCATGCAATCACATTTAAAAAAAAAATTATTAGTTTACATTAATAAATAAGAATTTATATATTTATTTGTTAGATAATTTTTTATTAGTTTTTCTAAAAAAATTGAATGTAAACGAATTATACAACTATTAAAAAATACCTACTATACAGTATTAAATAAAATTTAATACTTATACTCTCTCCGTTCTCTTGATAAGTGTTCGCTTGCTTTTTGCATGTGGATTAAGAAGTATAGTATTTTAAAGTGCAATGAAGTGAGAGAATTAATATTTTAATGTGTAGTGAGTAGTTGTATTAGTATTGAGTGTGGGCCGATGTGTAGTGAATTCAGTGTAATAGTAATATTATTGTGTGTGTCACATCAACTTAAAAATAAAATGAATAATTTGTATTAAAAGGACCAAAATGACAAAATGAACACTTATCAATGACATGGAGGGAGTATAACATTAATTATGTATTAAATTTTTAAAAATTAATTTTAATACGTTAACATTATCATAATAGTCATCGACATTTCATCATTCCAATTATTTATTTATGTATAAATTTAAATTAATAATTTGAGTTTATGTTTATAAATATTAATTTACATTAAATATTAATTTTCTTATGTGATTATATTTAACACAATTATATTAATTTTTTATATTATAAAGTGTATAAAAAAATTAATCTTCAGATATAATAATATTATTTCATAATTTAAAATATAAATATATTTATTCCAACCTTTTGTAATTATATTTTTAATTTATTTTATTACTTGTAATTTTTATATTTGTATATATTTAAATTTATTTCTTGATTTTTTTTTCAGTCTTAAAAATTTTACTTTAAATATTATTCCAAGTGACCAAGTATTGAAAATAAAATGTAACTAATCATATAAAAAACAAATTAAAATGCATTGAAATTGACGAGAACTAAGGAATCGTCTTATGCCCAAAAGGGAGCATTAATAAATGGGCCGCTCCACTAATAATGGTCAAATGAACCCGGATAAATAATCGGATACGGGTAGCTGGTAACCGCATGTTCCCGTCCCATTTAATACTTTATGTATATGTGTTTTATAGAGGATTCGAACGGTTAGCCTCATATGAAAAAATATCTCTTCACCGTTTAGACATAAGTAATTCTTATTACATGTTTCAATATTTAAATTTTCAAATCATTAGTCTAACCTATAATTTTATTTTATTTGTATGTTATTTGAAGTTTGAATTGAAGATCTTAAAACTTGTGTGATGATTTTATGTTATGTTTTAATTATTGTTTAACGTTGAGACAAAAAATATTTAATGATGTAGATACATTTATTTAAATATTTGAGACTTGAAATTTAATATTTTAGGTTTAAAAAAATGGGTTTGACGGGTTCGGGTACCCACGGGTAGGAGCAATCGGGTACGGGACAGATACGGGTATTTCATGTAGTATTTTAAACGGTAATGGGATAGATACGGGTAGTAATATTTTTATCGGATACGGGTTCGGGTACCCCCAAAAAATACGGGTACCCTACCCACTGCCATTCCTAGTTGTATGGCACTTTTTAAAATTTTAATTTATAAAAGTGGTTGATATTAGGTTGGTGGGGCGGTGCGGGTTAGCCCACACTTTAGTGGGTTTGAGTGGGGCGGCCTTTTATGGGACGGATTAATTTTGTGTTAAGAAATTGGTGGGTTTAGGTGTGTTGGGGTGGGTTGGCCTAGTGGGCTCAACCCATTTTAACAGTACTATGTATGATGTTTTACTTTTAATTGATTGTTCAGTACAAATTATATGCGGCTTTCTCAAAACCTTTTACTCCATAGACCATTGTATGTAGCTTTTACTCAATTCAATTCTTCCACCTGCAGAGAAGCAATGATTCTTTTTTTAAAAGAAGAAAATAAGCTATTACATTCAATTTAGTATTGCTTATTTATATTAGAATCTGTTGGTTTTCTGGTTGCATATCTATTCTTTGTTTATCCATCATGAAATATTCTGAATTAGAAGTAAATAATTGAGAAGTAAAGCATATTCAATTACAATTCTCTGTAATACTGAATGCTTTATGATAATAGGAACATTTAGTCCATTTAGTGAGGAAGGCATTTATATCTGATTATGTTTGAATTTTATTATTGTTATGTGCACCATCAGACATATATATGTTCTGAGTGTAGTAACAATCAACAGAAATTGATGTTAGGGGTTGGAAGAGATGAAGCTACCCTTGGAGGATGAGGCTGAAGTAGTGGGCGCCTTCACTCTGATATTTTGCTGTCCCTGGCAAGATGCTGATGACTAACATGTTGGGTAGATTGTTGTTTCCTTTTTTTGGAACTGTTAGAAAACTTGTAAGTTTTTTCTGTTTTGGATCTACTATTGCAGTTATATCTACATATAAATCCAAATTCTTTTTACATTTAGTTTTATAAGCCAATATTTTCACCATTTTACGGCGAAGCATATGTATTCAAATTATTGCTTAAGCCAGGTGTTGTGATGTGTACTAGGGGTTTTTATTTAGAGTGTTCGTCCTTGAAGAGAATCTGCTAATACATTGGTGTTTTCTGTGTTTGTCCTTATGTTTATATGTAATTTCATAGATAGTTGCCCCCAGCTTACAAGAGAAATGTTTTAGTTTTCTTGTAGCAATGACAGATTTATCTTTGAGGAAAACTGCAGTAGAAGAGAATATGGCTAAAGTGCAGCAGGAGACGAAAGAACTTCTTGAGTATACTCAAAGGTTGTTGCAAGATTGACCTACTTAAAAAGGTGGATCTATAATGTCTTAATTTTTCCATTTGCAAATACTAAATTCAGTTTTCCCCTTGGGCCAAACTAAGATTGACATGTTGAGTGTCCTTATGAAAATTTTATTTTCTTGTCAGATCATTTTCATAACCAGAATATGATATACCTCCATGTGAAGCTCAAATGGAACACTGAAAATTTAAACAAATTTGGTGATAATGGAATCCAAAGAAAGACAACATCTACAATAATATTCCAATTATAAGGTAATAAATTATGTTACTAAACATATTTTAGTAATTCTTTAAAAATAATATGTAGATTAAGCCAGTTATAAGAAGATGAAAATACATATAACATTATGTAGCAGGCAACGCTAAATTGAGTTCGCTATAGCCTTGAGATTACTCATGAAGTGTTGGTTGAAATGGCGGAGCACAAGAAAGACATGGAGAAGGAAACAAAGCCAACTCTCGTCACATTGAGAAGCTACCAAGATCTGCCTGCTGTAAGTTCACTTTCTCTTTAGTTATCTAATCTTTTCTTTTTCTGCTCTATTATTCGATGTATTTGTGATAACTTTAAAATTTGTGTTTCATCCAAGATCAGGATTTGGCTGCATTGGCAATTGAGGATTAAAAAAAGGCAATATGCTGCTGCTGAGAAGTACCTCGAAGATGTGTTGCAGTCAGTTCTTGCTTGTCACGGGTGAGCACCTCACAAAGTGAAGTGTGCAGCCTACCTAGTAATAATAGTTATACACATAATGCTGCACTATTTATAAGAAATATGTATACTTTTAGGGCATGTTTAGTTATTAATAAGTTTTTAGGTATACTTTTTAATTTCTTAGGGTATATAACATGACAAATCTGTGAATTATAAATATAAAATGTATAAATATTGTGGGTAGTGAATATATGAGAAAGAATAAATTAATAATTTTAAATGGATATACCAAAAATCAAAGAGTAAATTAGTAGAGAAAGTCTACGGGTTATTTGTGAGACGGGTCGATCAATTATTAAAGTATGTTTATTATATAGATAAAGTATGCTTATTTGTAGTAAAAATATGTCAATAATAAGAGTCCAAGCACCGGTGCACCTGAATGATCCTAACCTTTAGATTACGTTTAATTTAATCTCAATTATTAAATAAAATAAAATAAATACTACTCACTAACTAGGGATGTTAATACGGGCCGGCCTTGTAGGGCCGGCCCTGTAGCCCTAAAAAATGCAGGGCTAGGTTCGAATAGTAGCGGCTGTTAAGATAAGGTCCTTTTTAGCTCGAACCGATTAGCCCGAGGCCCTATAGGGTTGGCCCGCCCATTAATAGGACTGGCCTGATTAGCCCGATTAAATATTTTAATTATAAATAATTAATTATTTATATATTAAATTATTAATAATTATTAGTATTTTAATTACTATTTTCTATTGATAATTATTATATTACTATTAATTAATAATGTAATAACCTGTACCTCACAACATTTTTTATCTTGTAATATTATAAGAGAATAATTTAAGAGTGCAAGTGTAAAAAATTATTATGTTCAAACTTTAAAATTATGTTTTACTCCATTTTTTTTAACTTTTGTAGCCCGTTATTGACCCGTTTAGCCCGAGGACTGCTAGGGCTAGGGTTAGGTCCTCAATATTCGAGGCCCATTTAAAATGACCCGCTAAGGCCCATGGACCGTTTTGCCCTGGCCCTATAGGGTTAGCGCCAACCCATTTAACAACCTTACCACTCACCTTTAATTTGCATTTATAAACTCTACCGATGCACTCTAAAATTACCCTAATAATAAATCATATTATAACACATTTGACTCACACCCGTCTCACAAGACACTTACCAAATTGACTTAACTTAATTTTTGAATGAAATGAAATAAACTTTTAAACAACTCAATTCGTAAAGTAATTAATGCACCCTAAATAAACTATGAGTACAAAATATTAACGACGCACATAATAATATTTAGACATCAGGAATTCATCAAAAAGAAATAATTCAAGTGTAATAATTACTTGCCCATGCTGACATAGTTAAATTAGTATGTAAATAGTTATGAGTAAACAAAAACTTAAATTAAATTTAAACACGTGTTAGATAATAATCGGACTTATTTAATAAATATAGTAGTTCAAAAGTCTTTTTAATTATATATATAGCTGTTTTATGGGGTTTTAATTTTATAAATTGAGTTGCCAACTATATTTGCGATTTTAGTACGGTTCACAATTTTCCTTTTTTTAATCTGTTGCTGAAACGATGACATAAATAAATAATAAAATAATATTTGAAATACTTTAATAATTTAAATTATACTCTCTTCATTTCAAGGTAAAGATTTGTATGAAGACGTCTCACATAAGGGTTTTCCATTTCCGTTCTTCATCACCCAACAAAAAAAATATCACATCAATTCACATCCTTAAAAATATATCTTAAATACAAATTTAACATTCTCACTTACCCTCAAAAGTCAATAAAATTGATCTTTTCTTAAACTCTACAAGTAACTGTGAAGAGTGAAGATTAAGTTTGAACTGAGGAAGTAATGTCTACATTAATTAATGAATAAAAGACTCATTTATTTTGTACTTTCTCAATTTTATTATAAATCGATGACAAATTGTGTAATATAGTAAAACTTTTAGCGGTATTAATTTTTAGATACAGGACCCCCACTTGTTAAAAGAAAAAATGTAAACCTTTAAATGAAGAGTGAATCTCATATAAATCGGGTCTACATATAAATCCTATTTTTTAAAATTACTCTTTAGTATATAAAAAATTACTCTGTGAAAAGTAATAATTTTTATACAAAAGAGTAATAATTCATGTTTCTAAAGACTAATTTTTCATGTATTAAAAAGTAATCGATAAATCA
The DNA here is from genome assembly GCA_023678885.1 of Pogostemon cablin. Classification (NCBI taxonomy): domain Eukaryota; kingdom Viridiplantae; phylum Streptophyta; class Magnoliopsida; order Lamiales; family Lamiaceae; genus Pogostemon; species Pogostemon cablin. The sequence continues at coordinate 27,298,546 of CM043013.1, forward strand.
GGTTTTACAAAATATTGAAGATTAATTTTTTAATATAGAAGAAATAATAATTTATGTGATTACTCTAAAGAGTAATTTTTTATGTTCTAAAGAGTAACAGAGTTTACATATTAATGTATGTAAACCCAGTTTACATAAATATTTATCTTAAATGAGATGCCCAGAATGATAATATATAAACATATGATAAGATGAGAAATTATAACACTAAATACTACTTCGTCCGTTCCATATTAAATTTCTCAATTTTTATTTTTGTCCGTTCAATTAAACTTCACTACCTATAAAAAAAATATCACATCAATTCCCCAACCAAGTGTATCTCAATTACAATATTATTTTATGATTATTTATTTATTTATTTAAATGGCTATTTTAATTGACGACTAAAAAACAAAAAGTTGTGAACCGTATCATAGTCTCATGTAATAGCTATATATGATTAAAAAGTTTTTTAAACTACAATAATTAATTAAATAAGCCTAATAATCGTCATGGGCCGCACTTGCTGTGTTCTTTGCTGATTCCATCTAATCCTCTGTCTTGGCCTGCCCAATGTACATAATTACTCTTAATGGGCCTTGGCCCAATATAACTATTTCGCTCTTATGCCCAAAGGGAGCCGCTCCACTAATAACGGTCAAAAGGAGATCACTCTTGTGGGATGTAACAGTCTGTTTCATCTCAAAAAATTCAAAAATCTTCTTCACAACGGGAAGACGACAGTGCCCTAGCTCCTAATTCCATGGCCTCTTCATGGTCTAATAGGCGCCGCTTTGGGCTTCCTTTCCACAACACACCATCGACGGATTCCTTGCCTCCGACGTGTACTCGCTGTCCCTCTCTTCACGAGTGTCTCCGGCAGAACAGCGCCACCGCCGAGGCTTCCTCGTTCATTGTCGGCCGCGCCGACTCCTCTTATGGGCGGATTCACGTCTTTTCAGCCGATTATCTTCCACCGCCGTCTGATTTATTTCAGAGGCCCCAATCGCTGCCTGGTGCGATTTCTTGCTGTTTCCACCTCTTCCAACTTCCTCTCTTCCTGTCGTACAGAAGGTAATATATCCTCTCTATCTCTCTCTCTCCTCAATCCTGAATCAGAGTTATGCATTCGTCCATTGAATTCCTCCTTTTTTTCTTAAAAATTTCTTTCGTCTTTCTTCTGCAGAGAGGTGAATGGAAGTAAGAATTATGCATTGCTACTCCTATTCACTTCGTCTTCTCGTCTTGGATACATTTTCTTTTGCAGTTCTGAAACTTTTTTGGGGCTTTAATTTCGATTGAAATCCATTTTCAGGTGAAATTATAATATGCATTGAAAAGATTGTTTTTGTCAATTTTGAAGTGAATTTTGCTCGAATTTTTTTTCTTTCTTTTCAATGTGGTTTTTGTCCCTGTTTTGGGTGTAACAATTGCTTGGTTCTATTGGTAATGAATGTTGGTTTTGATGCTTTATTTAAATTTGCATTTCCAAACCATCTTATTCTTAATTGTGTTGATGGTTGGGTTGAAATCATGCACCTACCCTACAAAATTTAATCCAGAATGTATTGTCCTCGAGTGAGAACTTGCTTGGAGTTATTTTGCTGTCTCATGAATTATGCACTAGTTAGAGAAAGTCATAGTCCTCAACTTTACTAATCATTTGGTGGCAGAGCCTCCTCTTCTCTTCAGAGCTGGTTAGTTCTTTGTTACATACGTTTTCCCAAAGTTCCACTGTAATTATCTATATGCATACTCTTCACATATCACATTATAATTGATCTCATTCATATCTCATAATTTAATTTTAGTTTTTAGTTTTCACATTGATCATTACGGTAAAATGCAAAGTTTCCTAATTCATTTCTGTCTTTGATTACATCATTGTTGTTACTTTGTTAACCCCTGGATAAATAGTTGAGCTTATCTAGATGGGAGCTTAACGTCTTGGGTTCTAGTGGTATACCAAACACCAAAAAAAGAAAAGAAGAAAAGTTTGTGTAGATTGTGAGCAAAGTTGAAGCAAAGACAATCATTTAGTAAGAAAGACAATGACAACTATATGAATATATATATATATATAGAAATAATATTGTTGGCTTTGTTGTTTGAGTGGTAAAAATGAGAAGTCGTACAAACAAAGAAGTATACACCCTTTGTTGTGATGTATTAGAGCTCATATCATCACTACTTAGCTTACAAGGTTAAGTCTTGTCACTATGCTGATCAAAGGCCATAGTAAAAATGATAAGAGTTAGGCTCCATCTCAACAATATCCAAACTGTCCTTAAATCTTTTCGAGCTTAAGAATTTACACTTTATGTTTTAACATGTTTAGTTACTTGCTATACATTTATGGACAAGTGAATGAGTGGAGTTATGGTTGTCTTTGAAAGAATGAATTGCATATCGTTAATAAAGTAGTTAAGTTGAACTTGATTTTTGTTATTTGCCAATATTTTTCTAAACAGGCATGCACACGAAAAGAAGGTTAAAAAGAGAAATAAAGACTAGATTTCCTCATGTTCATTTTAAGTCCAATGAGTTTATTGATGGATGCTGATGCTTATGATCGATGAGTTAACTTGAAATTTATTTTGTTTTGTTATTTATATTAGTTTTAGTGATTTGAATTGTGCATAATGTTGTTATGCCTGTACAGTGAATGGTCTATTAGAATGTAGTGTGATTACTGATTACAAAAGGTTGAGTCTAAGTCGAGTGGGAGATATTTTTGTATATATTAGTGTTAGTAAATAAATAAAGTATTAGAGGCAGTTTAAATTTTTTAGTCGACACTCAAGCCATAGTGCATCACTAATGTTATAGTCGTAGCTGCAGTATGGACGATTATATTACTTTTATAAATATTTAACTGCAAAACATGTGTATAAAATAACAAGAAAACAATACAAATTGAAATTTACATTTTATGATGAGCATAAATATTAGTTATGACATAATCAAATAATAACAAATTACTTTAATTTTTAAAATTATTATTACATTTTATTTAATATATTTTTTGAGATTTAAACAATAACATATTTTTTAAAAAAAATAAATAATACTAATATAATTTATTTGGAACGAATAAAAAAATATTGAAAAAAAATGAGTATAATAATCCACAAATTTAGTGAGGCACAAACGTAATTTACACTTTATACTAATTATTACTACAACCTACCAAACACCTTCATAATATTAATCTCAATCTTTATATATTCTACCAAACAAATTCACTTTTTCATATTACCCACTTATATCAAGATAAGTAATACTTACATCCATAATACCACTTTATCTTATACTACCTATAAAACGAGCCGCTGTGCTTTTCTCTGCGGATTTCTTGGATGCTTAACTGCATTGGTTGTTTCTAATTGTAACCTAGTTTATTTCTTCTCTTGTTATGTTGTTGTTAACTATGCATTCTACTTGCTTTGATGGCTATTTTGTTGTTTATGCTGCTTTTATCTATGCGTTCTATTTGCTTTAATAGTTTGCAAGATGTTTTCTTACTTATTCTACTTGGAAATGGCTGTCCATATTTAGTCAGTTCTTTCTTTCGTATTATATACTTCTTGCTTGCTCTAGTGGACTATAACTTTTATATTGCTCGTTGTTCTTTTTAATTTTTGTGTTACTTTGTTCTGTTGCTTTGGTTAGATTTGTTATGGATCTTTTACTTGTTTTAGTCTTTGAATGTTTAATATATTTTCTTTTTCTTGTTTTCATTTGTCCTTTGTGTACACTATACTCTGGTTTCTTTCTTGTTTTATTGGTTTACTGATTGTGTTCGTGCTTCTTCATCTTTTTTGATGAGTTTTTCAGCATATATGAGGTGTATCAGAAGCAACCGAGCAGGGCAAAACAGGGCTTGAAGTTCAAAATTTTTCAAAAATAGTTATGCCCTGTACAGAAGTCGAGCGCCAACATTAGAGACGCCTGCTCAACCATGCTGGAGTCGATGCTGGGACTTGAGTCGTGTGCGGAGACCTGTACAAAGGTCGTGTGCTGACACCTGAAATATCAACTCGACCACTCTGGAGTCGAGTCGAGCTAAAGCCGAGAGCATGCGTCGAGTAGCGTACTCGAGCCGAGTTCATGAAGGTTCAGAAAATTTCAACAATGAGCTTACCAACCATTTCCACCTCCGGATATCTAAGGGAGTTCACTTTATGATTCATCATTTCTATTTGCTTAGTATAGACTTTACTTTGATTTGGATTTGTTTGGATTGATATGCTACTTCATTTGTTATGTATTTGGGAGGTTTACTTGCTTTATTTTGGAATTTTAGTTTACTTTTCTATTTGAATGTGATGGGGATATTCTTCAGCTTACATGATTATGGATGTTGAGGATATGCTTTAAATTTTTTATGAATGGATTTCGTTTTTGCATGTTATATGTTTTTGTATTGTTTCTTGTTTGGTGAGTCCTTGTTTGTGTGTTTTGTTTGTATTTTTATAATTGTATAGGGTTGTTTAGTGGTTTGTTTTGGGGATGTTGTAAGTCGTTTTGAATATGAGTGATGATGTGTTATTTGTTACAAGTGATGACGAGTTATGTTAAGAATCTCTACTATTTAAAATTGTGACATGATTTACTTAAGTTGTTCAATTTCGAGAAAAATGAAGGTGTAATAGGTTCCTTAAGGTCCGAGCAAAAGCTTGTGAGCATTTGAGCCTCAACCGTGCATCCATGGTTATTTCTTCATGAGTGGATCGATTAAGCTTTGATAAGCTAGAACTTGCTCAAGGACTACGAGAATGAGCCCAATTAGTGGAGGTTTGTGATATGATTTTAGGCCATCCTTGTTATTTTAAGTCATTGTCATATATTTCCTTACCTTTATACATCATCTCTAGTTAGCCACTTTGAGCCTTTAAGCCTATTTTTTGTGATTGAAGCACATTTCAAGCCATGATTACCCACTTAAGCCTTATACATATACCCTTTGTGTGAGCAATTGAGGAGATGGTGGTTTGAAAGGTTTGATGTGAGAATTGCGGAAAAGAAGAAAGAAAATTGCAAACAAGCAATGAAAAGGATGAAAGGAGCTCAAGCAAAATGCACATGCAACCTTCGAAGTAAGAAAAATGAGCAGAATCAACAAAAATATGCTCAGGTGAATAAAAATTCAAAGAAAGGAAGCATGCAATCCAAAGAAGCTTAAAAAATCCAAGAAATTATAATGATCAAGTGTTTGTGATAATTGAAGAAAAGAAAGGAAGAAAGAGAAGTGAAGGAATGGAAGAAGCTGATCATCTCTTTGATTACTTACACTTGATAAGTCACTCTTATCCATATTCTTCCTACCCTTACCAAAAAGCCTATCATTACATCCAAAAATAAAGACCTTTCTGATCAATAATTGAAGCTATGGTGGCTTGTGAATGTAGTCCGCGAGCAAGCTTATGGTGCATCGGGCCAATCGTTTGATGAGTGTTGATTTACCTCACTTTATAGAGTGTTGAGTGAAATTTGGTATCCGATGTGAGGCTTGGACCGGAAGGGACTATATTACTCTTTATTCTCTTTAAATTGAACTTGTTAATTCTTCATGATATGAGTTTAATGTTGTAGGGTAAGTTGATATATTTTGTAGTCCTTATTACTATGATGTGTTATTGCTAATGTTCATTAGGTCTTTTCCTAGGTGAAAACTTCTCTTTGTTTATCATTTTCGTTGCTTCGGGACGAGCAACACTTTAAGTTTGGTGGGGGGGTTGATCGTCGTTATTTTCACCTAGATTTTAATGTCTTTTTATGTGTATTTTCGTATGATTTTATCCGATTTGTGTAACTTTTGGTGGTGTTTTATGTTCATATGGAGGTTTGTGCTATAAATTGATAAATGTGTGAAAATGAGTTTTATTGTATGAAAAACAGGTGAAAACAAAGCAAAACGGAGTTGGGAGCCGAAACAGGAAGAAATGACCAGAACTCGACCGGACTCTAAATATGATAAAAGTATAAGCGATCTAGTTTTTTGGTTGCGTATATGTTTTGTGAAAGTCCCAAAGTGAATAGATTTGCTTTGCAACATTCTTCAAAATTTGGTAAACTTGTTACAGGACTGCATAAAAAGATGAGGTGACTGATGAGGTAGTTTCGAGCAATGCATATAGTGTTTGCTTAAATGTTACTTGTCTTATAGATTCTACATGCTGGTTTGTGTTTATTGTTAGAGGAGATGGATGTTTTAGCCTGACACATAGTCAGAGGACCACATTAAAATGATGTGTTGTTCTCTCTCGTTTCATATTATCTTTCCCATATATGTTATAACTGCTACCTTGCTATTTTTAGAATATGATATTGGTGGTGGAAGTAATTTCAGGAGACTGAAAGGGTGGTCACAGTTAATATTAGTAGAATGCAAATGAGGTGCGAATGGACACTTTAAAATTTATTTGGGTCTAGCAAGAGAAAATTCATGGGTTTTTACCTTCATGGTGCTAAAATTTTTTTTCTCAAGATCATTTTTTCTCAAAGTTCTAATTAATTCATACTATGGAACAATGTTCCTTAGAACATATGGAGCCATTTGTGAAACCTTAGAAGGATCATATGACTTTCCAATTTATATATATTTCTCTCTGGTTGATTTCCATTCAGGATGGAACTATAATACGGGGTCAGAATGAAATATCTCATCCAACCAATGGTTCTTTGGTGCCCATAAATAAGGTACACATGCATGGAAACAACAATTATGTAAATTTCCTTTTTATTTCCCTCTTTCTGACTGATAATATTCTCTTGTCTTTTCTTCATTACACTGTGATATGAGTCTATGACCCTAATTGAAACTTTTGTTTTTGGATGAATTTTGTGCAAATGGATTATGGAAGTAAGACCAACCTTGAAAGGGTTATTTTACCTTAAAAAATAATAGAAGTTTGGAGCCAATAAACATGTCCATATGTGATGCTTTGGACATGAGGGGTGAGTTTATAACGAGTAAAAATCTTGTGTAGAGTCTAACTGGTAATGTAAAAATTGCTAGATAAATTATGATACGAGTATAAAGAATTATTTAATGTCAAATTATTATTTTCTTCACCAGAATGATTTTCTCCAAGATGATATATTCTTCTTTATAACTCAGCTGATTGGTGTGTTTTAGAGTGTTTGATAGACAAAGCATTGATCAGTCTTCTGTTTGTTTAATCCTTCCACCTCATATTATGAACTTTGTATATTTTTTATTTAATAAAGTTTCTATTGCAGAGTAACTCTTCAGTTCCAGCTTTTCCTTCAAGCATAAAGCGGGTCTTATACATGTCCAGTGAAGGAAACAATTTATTGCATGAGGTAATGATTTTTCTTCTCTTTGTTGCCAATGTAGATGTATTATATGCTTCTTGAAATTCATTATTTGAATTGGAGAGAGAATAAATACTATATTGTTACTATTCATTATTTGAATTGGAGAGAGAATAAATACTATATTGTTACTAAGTGCATGTTGTAAATCATTGGCAGACATAAGGTGAGACTGAGGCCTTAGTAGGCCATGTCCAAAACTTTTATAATTTTATTTTTTAAGTCTTATGGGCTTTTTAGTATTTGGTTCCTGATCTTAATTATATCACTGTGGTGAACCTATTGCTCAATTGATAAATTAATTTTGGTGAGTTTGTAATTTCATATTCATGATCACTAACTACTATTTCCATTGTTGTAAAACTTGATTTTTCTTGTTAACTATTTCAATACATTTCCACCCCATCCCCAACCATAAGCTCCACAAGACTTCTTCTGGATCATCTGTTTATTGACACTTCTTAAATTTGTGAGTGTATCATTATTCTGTGTGGTTTTTTATTTGAAGTTCTTACATTTCTAGAGATATCATAGAAAACAATAAATTATTATATAGAAAAGATAAGAAGAATGTGTTCATGTGAGTTGTAATAGGTATCTTTCTTAGACATGAAGTATAATGGGTGCTGTTATGAAGGTTTTGTGAGTATTTAAAATTTTTTGATAAATTGCTGAAAGATTCAGGTTTCTCATCATTTGTCAGTTTTTCGCTTTGATTTCACTTCTAGACATGACTTCACTCTGCAACTCATAAGAGCACTCTTTTAGCTTTAGTATTGGAATGATTTAAGGTGGCAAATGATATGATATAGTGCTGGATGTATCAACCCTTCACATACCCAGACTCAAGCTAGGAATACCTCTAATTTATTTTTAATTGTGTTACAAATTTTATTTAAATTCAGATATTCAGGATTTACAACATGATATTTGTTGGAATTGGAAAGTCCAGGTCTGATATCCTGTTACCTCATTTTTATCTCTGTATGTTTTTCTTCTGCAGGTTTTTCCCCAACTGTCTTGGATCAATTGAAGAGCATTGACTGCATCATTTTTGCAATGGGTACACTATTTACTTCTATGTGCCCGTCTCTGGTAATAGTTAACCAGAAAAAAATATTTATTTTGTTGATATAGTTTCTGCATATGCACATAACATTATTCTGTCTGTATTAGTTTTTCTTTAGTTGCCACCAGTATTTAAGTAACCTGTTAGGGCCCATGAAGTAGTGAATATACATGATTAATCCTTCTAGCACAGGTTCAATAGGTTGATTACCCAATCAATCGTGTGAAATCTAATTTCATTATATATATCATTCTTCAGGTTTACTTTTCGCATCAGCCTCATGTATAATTGATTTTTCATTTCAAGGTTTTGCTTGGAATCGGGGAAATGATTTCTTCACGAACTTGTCCTAAGGTAATAAGTTTATTGGACAGGTAGTCTGAACATGCTTAGAGCTGGTAATATCTTAGTTAAATTCTTTCACAGATACAAAAGATCAATTCTTTCATGATCCATATGAATACGGGTAGAACTTTGAGTGCATTGTGATACATGAGAGATTATATGTTATTGTTATAATTTATTTATTTTTTATGCTTATGGACAAGTGCAGTTACATATTATTTTCCTCCACTCTGTTCTCTAAAACTATGCTTTATTACTATAACGAGTTCAATACGTACACTTAATCTGTTGAGAGTGTTATCTTATAAGGGCCCCCTAATGCGTTTTTTGCTGCTGACAACCAAACTCCTCTTCATCTAATAAGTTTTCTCAATGTTGACATGAATTTAGCAATGTTAGGAACTTGGTAGACTCTGATTTCTTAGACATTTCACACCTTATTTCTAGATGGAACTTAATAAAGTCTCCTTGTTCTTTCTGGCAAGTATTTAAGTAGTTTTCAAACCATCACATGCTACATCATGATTATATGAAAATGGGTTTGTCTTGCATCCAATATCACCCAACATGCCACTTGAACATTGATCATCCATTTTATATACTTGTAAATGTTGGTAAAAGTGGACCAGGAGATGGAGCGTCATTTGGATCCTTTCGGTGCGTCTTTTGCATATAAAATGGCTAAACCTATCACATGTAATGCGTACATTGTTTATATTGCATTTTTTATCTCTTTCAATGAAGAACTTCTTTTGTAAGAGGATTGTTCGGATGTAAACAACATGATATTTATCCAGGGGATGCACTTGAGTCAACCTTTTATCTCCATTGAACCATTGATGGGAGCAGGAAGCTTTAGTCGCCTCCCCAATGCCACCTCTTCTATGCAAAGGTAAGCTTTATATTCTCAAATTTGTTTACATAATATAAAAGCAGTGTCTGTATTTTATATTCATTTTTCTATAAAGTCATTTGGTAATTTTTCTTGAGATCATGTTCTCCAGTATATGTCCAGCAGAGAACAGTGGTATTCTGTACTAATCCTAAAATGGGTGAATTACTTAATTGGTTTCTTGGAAAATGATTGAATGCACAAAGGTAGCCTTTAGGAATAGCTAATGTTGAGGACATTTAAGTAATTAATATTCATGTCATTCTTATATTTATTATTTACTTTTAAAACAAGTGTATCATTAAACTCTGAATTCTTATTTAAATTGAAAATTCATTATGAATCTGCTATAACCTTTAGAGTACCTTATTTTTAAATCAAATTAGTTTCTGTTCCTCTGGTTAAATTTGACATGGTTATCAAGCCTTTACTTATTTTGGTATTCTGATGTTTGATTTAGTAGACTGTAAATTTTATATTGCTGGTTGTTCTTGTTTATTGTTGCCTCTTCCTATGGTTATATTTGTCCTGGTTATTCTATACTTGTTTTGGTGTTTTGATGTTTAATTCATTTTTTTCTTCTGTTTTTTTTTGTATATTTTGTGAACACTCTACTCTGGCTTCTTACTTCTTTTTCGGTTTACTAATTGCTTTTGTGCCTCTTCCTTTTCTTATTTCATACTGTGCATTTTGCTGCTGCGTTCTTAGTTTCTTACCTGCATTGTTGGTTTTTATTGTAACATTGCTTCTTCTTCTCTTGTTTTGTGCCTTATGTTGCTGTTGTTTGTGTATTCTACTTGCTTTGATAGTTTGCTACTAACTGTTTTTTTTACTTATTCTACATGTCTTCATGTCCATATTTTAAACGTTCTTTTTTCCCCCCTTTTTCGTTTGTGCTATTATTGATGTATTCTTGAATTTAGTTGCTTTTAGGTGTACTGATTGTTGTCTTGCTTTGCTTCTTTTCTTTATTTTGTGCTGAGTATTGGCTTTTAATTTCTTTGATCTTTTTGTATTCAATGTGTTTGTGTTATTGTGTTCTGTACTTCCTACTTGCTTCGTCAATTTTTGTATTGCTTGTTGTTCTTGTTTCTTGTTGTGTTGCTTTTTTATGTCCCTCTTTTAGTTAAATTCGTCATGGATGTTAAGCTACTTGTTTTCTTATGTCCTTTATGCGAACTGTATTTTGGCTTCTTACTTGCTTCGTTTATTTACCAATTGCACTCATGCTTTTTTCTCTTCTTGATTTCTATCATACTTTTTGCTACTGCATCCTTTGCTTTCTTACTTTGATTGGTTGTTTCTGATTGTGACCTTGCTTCTTTTCAACTCTTTCGTTCTATATGTCTGTTATTTGGGCATTTTTAATTGCTTTGATGGTTTGCTATTATTATTTGTTCGCCAATTATTTTTGTCTATCTTTTCTTATTTACATTTGTGCGATTGTTGCTGTATTCTTGAATCTAATTGCCTTGGGATGTATTGAATGTTTTCTTGCTACTTTTATTTATTTATTTATTTATTTAGGGTTAAGTACTATCTCTTTTTTTTTCCTTGCTTCCTCCTTTCGTATTCTTTGTGTTTGTGTTACATTATTTTGTACATTTTAATTGCTTTAGTGGACTGTTAATTTTATATTCCTTGTTGTTCTTGTTTATTGTTGTGTTGCCTTGTTTTTATTCCTCGTTCTTATTTATGTTGCTGTTATTGATGTTTGACTTATTTTCTTTTTCTTGTTTTAATTGTGTTCATGTTTCGTACTTTTTGCGGCTGCATTTTTAGCTTACTTAATCTTACATGCATTGGTTGTTTCTAATTGTAACCTCGCTTCTTCCTCTCCTCTTTTGTGCTTTATGTTGTTGTTATCTTACCTGCATTTTACTTGCTTTGATGGTTTGCTAGATGTTTTCTTGTATATATTTAGTGATGTTCTCTCTTTTTCTATGGATATTTTTTTGGTTTATGGGTGTTTTTGAGATCTCGATTGTTAATATTGTAATCTTGAATCTATTTGCTTTTGGGTTACTCGTTGTCTTGCTTCTCTCTCTCAATCTTCATTCTTTTTGTATTCTTTGCATATATATTTTTTTTATAGTAAATAAAAATTGTATGGGGCATGAGCATAAATAACCACTCCCATGAATTAAAATGTAAAAGTGACCACTCAATAGTAAATATAGCAAATATGTCCACTTTATTTATTCTTTTACAAAATTCTCTTTGTGAAATTTGTTTGACTTGTTAATATGTCTAATTAAATATAATTTAAATATTTAGATTAATTAAAATTCGATTGGACAATATATTGTCTATAATTATTAATTAAATTGTTGAGAATAATCTAATCCAATTAAAAATTAATTATAATTAATTAATTGATAGTTTAAATTCAATAATCAATTAAATTACTTAGGAATATAATTATTTAAAAAATATATAATTAGGTAATGATTAATAAAATTTAATTATTACTTATGATAAATTAAATACTAAAACTCCATATAAATTATTAATATGTATTCGCTTTTTTTTTCATTTTACAAACTTTATAGATTATTAAAATAAGTATTTAAAGTGAAGGGAGAAGATTAATTTATGATTGATTTTTAAAAAAATTGCATTTAAATATGAATAAATAAATATATGTAAACGATATTTATGATAATTAAAGTTAAAATCTTCCTAAAAGGATAAAAGGATTGGGAGTGAATTGTGGCTCATGTGTAATTTTATCATGTTTCTTTATATTTTATTAGTTTTTACGAATTTTAATTATAAAGAACATAAATACCATTTACATACATTTATTTATTCATATATAAATGCAATTTTTTAAAAGTCAATCATAAATTAATCTTCTCTCTTCAATTTAACTCCTCTCATTATGTATACATATAAATAATTTTATAAACATGTAATATTAGTATTTTGCCACGTGTATGAGAAAAAAATAATATTGAATTAATTTAGTTTTTTTAAAAAAAATTTGCATAAGTCAAAAAAATATAAAATATAATATAAATATCAATTTGTGAGAATGTGAAAAAGGTATTTATATAGTATATATTGGATAAATTTATTTATATATATTTATAATGAGAGGATTTAAAGTGAAAGGAGAAAAATAATTTATGATCGACTTTTAAAAAATTGCATTTAAATATGAATAAATATATGTAAAATGTATTTATGATAATTAAAGTTAAAACCTTCCTAATATATACTAATATATAAATTGAATTATTTTATGATTAAAATTTGTAAAAACTAATAAAAATTTTAAAAACTTGGGAGTGAATAGTGGCCCACGTGTAATTTTATGATGCTTTTATAATTTATTAGTTTTAATGATTTTTAATTATAAATAATTCAATTTATATATTAAAAATTTTTAAATTTAAATATATATATATATATATATATATAGTTTAATAAAATATAAATACTAATTTATGAGAGTGTTAAAAAAGGTATTTATATAATATTTATAAATATATACTAATATATAAATTGAATTATTTTATGATTAAAATGCATGAAAACTATTAAAATATTAAAAGACTTGGGAGTGAATTCTCCGTCCGCTTCTAAGGTATCCATTTTACTATTTTTGGCGTCTGCTTCAAAGGTATATATTTCCCCTATTTAGTAAAAAAGTACACAATATGCCACACTACTTCCCTCTAATACAACTACACACTTTACATATAATAATAATACTCCTTAATCCACGTGCAAAAAATAAATGGATACCTTAAAACCGGACGGAGGGAATATATTAGAAGGTTTAAACTTTAATTATTATAAATACCATTTACATACATTTATTCATATATAAATACAATTTTTTAAAAGTCAATCATAAATTAATCTTCTCCATTCACTTTAAATCCTTTCGTTATGAATATATATAAATAACTTTATGAATATGTAATACTAGCATTATGCACTGTTCATTGCATGAGGAAAATATTATATTAAATTAGATTAAATTTTTATAAAAATTTTGCATAAGTCAAAGAAAATATAAAATAAAATAAAATATAAATATATACATATTGTTTTATAAAATATTAATATCAATTTATGAGAAAGTGATAAAGGTATTTTTATTGTATCTATTAGATGAAGTTAATTAAATATATTTATAATGAGAGGATTTAAAGAGTAGATAAAAGATTAATTTATGATTGGCTTTTAAAAAATTACATTTAAATATAAATAAATATATGTAAAGGGTATTTATGAAATTATAGTTAAAATCTTCATAATATATACTATTATATAAATTAAATTATTTTATGAATCGCACGAGAAAATTATTAAATTGAATTATTATTTTTTTGATAATATTGTATAAGTCAAAGAAAATATAAAATAAAATAAAATAAAATATAAATACCAATTTATGAGAGTCTAAAAATTCGTGAAAACTAATAAAATATTAAAAGACTTGGGAGTGAATTGTGGCCCACGTGTAATTTTATCATACTTTTTATAATTTATTAGTTTTTATGAATTTTAATTATAATGAACTAAATTTATATATTAGAAGATTTTAACTTTAATTATTATAAATACCATTTACATACATTTATTCATATATAAATGCAATTTTTAAAAGTCAATCATAAATTAATCTTCCCATTCACTTTAATTTATATAAATAAATTTATGAATATGTAATACTTAGCATTATGCCCCATTCATTGGATGAGATAAACATTAAATTAAATTAATTTTCTTAAAAATTTTGTATAATTTAAAGAAAATATAAAATAAAATACAATATAAATATATACATATTGTTTAATAAAATATTAATACAAATTTATGAGAATATGAAAAAGGTATTTTTATAGTATCTATTAGATAAAATTAATTAAATATAGGATTTATTACTGTTTAGTACAAATTATCACTAATATTATCACTAGATACAAAGACTATATTTTATTATTATCCATTATAAAATTATATAATAAAAAGTCCAAATTATCCCTCCATACAACTAATTGATAGAATAATGAGAAATTCACGATTCATTATGATTCATTCTTATTCTCAATCTATTTCATACGTATCAATTATCTTCCCATAAATTTCTTCAAACTGTTGGTTATTTTTAATTATTAAATCTAATGTATATTGAATAACATTCATAACACTAGATGAAATATTAAAAAATATTTTTGAATATAAAATCCATACTGCAATAATAAAAAACATATTTAGGAAAATTCTTATCGCAACAATATAAAAGAATATAACCAAAATATTCTGAATACTTATTTTTTAATACAAAATCGTTTCAATAAATGAAGTTGAATATATTTTGAATATTTTCAAACATTGAAAAAATATTTTTGAATATAAAAATATTTTTAATACTTAACATTTTAAATATAAAATCATCTCAATAAATGAAATTGAATAAATTTTGAATACTTTCAAATATTAAAAAACTTGGGAGTGAATTGTGGCCCACGTGTAAATTTATCATGCTTTTTATAATTTATTAGTTTTTATGAATTTTAACTATAAAGAATTCAATTTATATATCATAAATTAATCTTCTCCCTCACTTTAAATCCTCTCATTATGAATATATATAAATAAGTTTATGAATATGTATTATTAATATTATGCCCCGTTAATCGCATGAGAAAAATATTAAATTCCATTAATTTAATTCTTAAAATTTTTTTTGCATAAGTAAAAAAAAAAAAATATAAATACCAATTTATGAGAGTGTGAAAAAGGTATTTATATTGTATATATTAGATAAAGTAAATTATATTATATATATATTTATAATGAGAGAATTTAAAGAAAAGAAAAAATATTAATTTATGATTGACTTTTAAAAAATTATATTTAAATCTGAATAAATAAATATACGTAAGATAATTAAAGCTAAAAAATCTTCATAATATATACTAATATATAAATTGAATTATTTTATGATTAAAATTAGTGAAAACTAATAAAATATTAAAAGATTTGGGAGTGAATTGTGGCCGACGTGTAATTTTATCATGCTTTTTATAATTTATTAGTTTTTATGAATTTTAATTATAAAGAAATTATTTTATATATTAGAAGGTTTTAACTTTAATTATCATATATACCATTTACAAACATTTATTCATATATAAATAAATAACTATATGAATATGTCATACTAGAATTATGCCCCGTACATTTCACGAGTAAAATATTAAATTAATTTTTAAAAAAATTTACATAAGTCAAAGAAAATATAAAATATATATATATATATTAGATAAAGGTATGAGAATGTGAAAAAAAGGTATTTTTATAGTATCTATTAGATAAAGTTAAACTTTCATTTAAATATGAAAATCCTATTTACAACTAGCTAAGAACACACATTAACAATATATATTAATTAACTTTTAACATAATAGAGCAATAGTTAAAACCGTTCGTTCCTAACATTCAATGCACCCATGTTTTCTAAACATTCTCTTATAATGAACTAGAATTCTAAGAGTCATGAAAATGTCTTTTTAATGTCATTACATAGTGGTTTTCGAAAGATTGAATTCATCGTCCCCTATGGTATTTGATTTGCTTGA
The DNA here is from genome assembly GCA_023678885.1 of Pogostemon cablin. NCBI lineage: Eukaryota > Viridiplantae > Streptophyta > Magnoliopsida > Lamiales > Lamiaceae > Pogostemon > Pogostemon cablin. The sequence goes on from CM043013.1 coordinate 27,314,777, forward strand.
TCATATAAAAGCCAAAATTCAAATGTTAATGTAGTTCAATTCTACTTAAATCTGTTTAACTACTTTTTTATTTTTTTCGTGCATATTTTCTACTTAGATCTGTTTAACTATTTAATTTTCTTTATTCATGTGAATTATTATTGCGCATTTTATTATTGGTGATTAGAGCTATTTTCACCTAGATTTTAGTGTCTTTTTATATGTGTTTTCGTATTATTTTATCCGTATTTTATATGTTATTTGGTTGTGTTTTGTATTTTTATTGAAATGTGTGTAAATGAGCTTAAACTTAAGATTTTCACTTTTTATTGGATGCTAAACATGATAAGGAAGATGTAGGAAAAAGCGGATCTCAATTCGGAGTTGAAACGAGGGAGAACGAGCCAAAACAGTGAAGAAATGCAGGAGCCAGCACACGAGCCGTGTAGCCAACACGGCCCTGTAAGAGTTGGCCGTGCGGCGACATCTAGTCATTCAACACGGGCAACTTCAGGTCGAGTCCAGTTGCACGAGTCGAGTTGGGAGCACGAGCCGTGTCATCAACACGGCCCTGTAAGAAGTGGCCGTGTGCCGACATCAGAAGAGCCAACACGACCACACCTGTGCCCGTGTTACAACACATGACTCGTGTTGCAGCACACGAGCCATGTTGCGTAACACGGCCCTGTAAGGCGAGGCCGTGCGGCAGCATCAGAAGACACAACACGGCCACCTCGTGGCCGTGTTGCAGAGCACGACTCGTGCCGTGTATTTTCCTGCAGAAATTTCCAGATCCTTCTAGAAGCCTCCATAGGGGTATAAATACCCCTTTATTCAACAATTGGCAGGTGATCCGAAATCCCATCATCTACACACACATCACACACCATTTCTTTCATTTTCCACCGTCATCTTCATCCATCTTCATCCATCTTCATCCACCCATCATATCTTCCATTTTTGGTGCTAAAGACTTCAAAATCAAGAGCTAGAGGTGGAGATCAAGAAGAATAGAAGATTCTCTTCAAGAAATTAACAGGGAAGAATCCATTCATTTTGTATTTCTTTAGATCTAAGACTATGGGTATTTGTAATGAATCATTTATTTGTTTTATTACTTTTATCATGTTAGGGTAATCCCTCTAGTGGGATTAGGAATATGAAGATCATATTAGATTTATATTATCATGTGGATTAAATTGGTTTTTGATTTAATTGATGTTGATTTCTATTCATGGAGTTTAATTGTCTTGATGTTGTGATGGCATGGTTTGTTATTCATGAATGTTTATTGGTTTAATGGATTGTTGATCAATGGATTATTTGTGGTAATTAAATGCTATCATGATGTTCATGTATGTATTGCTTGGAGTGAGACGGAAACGACCCTCTATAGTATTAGGAAGGCATGAATAGACATTGAGTTTGGGTTTGACCGAAAGGATATTTGAATTCAATGAGGGGAACCAATCCATTCGTTGGCCTTAGTACACAAAAAGGGAGAGTTTAATCTAACTAGTACCTAGATGGAAGGGGTTAATGTTGGGCTTTGATCTTAAGTGCTTTTGGGAGTCTAAAATGGATCAACAACCTTTGTAACCCGAAAGGGAGTTTAGGATACAATCGTGATCACCCTTAGTCTACATCAATTGAGTTGAATTCCATTTGCATGATAATATGAATCGAGTGTGCTTGGATGTTTCTAATCCCATGTTTTTCCATACTTGAACTTTAGCACCCATTTTCTTTACTTGGCATTTATCTTATTTGCTATCTTATTTACTTGCTCCTTGCTTTAGTTGTTAATCAATTTCAAAACCCCCCGATCATCTTTACAAAAACGACATGAACATGAGCTCACGTATTTTGCTAGTCCGAACATAACTCCTTTATGGATTGATAATTTTTCTGGGGATATACTACTACAACGATCGAGTATTCTTGCTCGTGAGTGCTAAAAGAAGGCAAACAAGAAAATGGCGCCGTTGCCGGGGAGTTTGACGGACTAGTCGAGTACTGTGTTATTGTTTTAGTTGTTCTTGATAAGGATTCTTTTTATTTTCTTTTATTTATTATTTGTGTTTGTGGTCTCACTCTTGGCCTTTTCGTAGGTGTTTTATGATCACAAGATCAAAGGGAAATCAATCGATCATTCCTTTGAATTTGGGGATTGAAAGGACCGCACAACAAAGGAAGCGAGAGAGGCGTAAAGCTAGAAAAGAAAAGATGAAAAATCAACATGGAGATCATGTCAATCATAATTTACCCCATGATCCATTACAAGATCAACGGGGGGTACAAGAAGGAGTGCAAGAGAATCAAACGGAGATAATGAGGAATTTCTTTGCTTAAAATCAAGAATATATGCAATTGCTTGCCAATCAAGAAGCTCAAAGGATACTCCAACAACAAGAGGCACAACCACATGTTCGTAGAAATGTCCAAGAGATGGTTAATATGTTCAATAACCAAGCTATACAAGGAAATGTGCAAATACCTCAAGAGAGGCCAAGGCCTAGAGCAATCCGGGATTACTTCCAACCGAGAGCCGTACACAATATGGTTCCTCCGGTTCAAGCCAACAATTTAGAAATCAAGACCGAATTGATCAACATGGTCAAAGAAAATCAGTTTGGGGGAGGTCTTCTTGAGGATCCAAACATGCATCTAGCTAGCTTCTTGGAGGTTGCAAATACCATTAAGATGAATGGAGTATCGGAAGATGCTATTCGGATGAGGTTGTTCTCTTTTTCTTTAAGAGACAAGGCTAAGGCATGGTATAATGCAATTCCTTTGGGAAGTTGTAACACATGGGAAGATCTTGAGCAAAGGTTCCTAAACAAGTACTTTCCTCCTTCAAAGACGCTCCAATTGAAAAGCCTTATAACTCAATTTAGGCAATTTCCGGATGAAAATTTTTATGAAGCATGGGAACGCTACAAAGAGATGCTCCGAAAGTGTCCTCAACATGATTTTCTTGAGAATCAACAAGTGGCGTTCTTCTATCAGGGGTTGAGCCAACAACATCGGATGCATGTAGATGCCTCATCCGGAGGGTCTATATTTGGAGTGGATGCTATGAAAGCAATGGAAATTTTTGAAGATATTGCAATGAATGCTTATCAATGGCCTTCCGAGCGAGTAATGGGAAGTTGTGCATTTGGAACGGTAGCTCAAGTGGAAAGTGTGCATAAAGTGAAGAGCGATGTGTTTCAAAGCCAAGGCATGAAAGAATTTAATGAGAGCATCAATGCTTTAACTAAGCAATTGAATTTGATCACTCAAGGAGTGAGTCAAGGGGAAAGTACGAGTACTACCTTGAACGAGAAGAGTAATGTGATGCAAAGTATAGAGGATGTTGCCTATTTGGATAGGAGAAATTACCAAGGGAATTTTCAACATCAAGGGAATTTCCAAGGTAATTTTCCCTCTAATCAAGGAAATTTTCATGGAGGAAATTATCAAGCACCGAGAAAGCATGAAAATCTTTCTTATTCTAATTCTCAAGCCGCCATGTCATTTCCTCCGGGATTCGATCCGAGTGCTAAGTCATCCAATGGAGAAGGAAAGTCATCGGTGGAAGAGACATTGCTAGCATTCATGAAAAAGCTTGAGGCTAGAATGGAGGAGAATGAACGGAAATCCGACAATAGGATGAGAGCGTTTGAGCATCAAATGGGTCAAATTGCTTCTTCCGTGGGATCACAACACCAACAAGAAAAATTCCCATCTACCACGGAAATAAATCCAAAAGAGCATTGCATGTGCATAAAGGTGAAAGAGGATAGTTTGGTTGAAGAAGGGTTGGTGGATTGCACGGTGGATGAAGAAGAAGAAGAAGCAAAGAGAATAGAAATTGAGTTAGAAGAAAAGAGGAAGAAATGGAAAGAAGAGCACGTACCTAAGTGGAGAAAGGCTAAGGAGAAAAGGAAAAAAGAAGTGGAGTATGAACGTGATTATTGGGGAATTCCGATTACTCCTTATCCACTCCCTTATCCTCAAAGATTTGTTAAAAAAGAAAAGATGGAGGAATTTCAAAAGTTTGTTGAAACTTTGAAGAAGAAATTTGAAGAGAGAAAGAAAGCGAAGCTAGTTGAAACAAATGAACCATTGCATGAGGAGCCTTCTATGAAAGTTGGTGATCCGGGGAAGTTCGTTATCCCTTGTGAAGTTGAAGGAAAGAAGGTTGTTAATGCATTGTGTGACTTGGGAGCTAGTGTGAATGTTATGCCTCATTCTCTTTTTGAAGAATTGGATATTGGAGAGCTCAAGCCTTCCACTAAATGCCTTCAAGTGGCGGATGGATCAACTATTAAGCCCTTAGGGGTGGTGGAGGATGTAGTGGTTGAAGTGAAGAAGTTGACTTTTCCGGTGAATTTTGTTGTTTTGGAGATGAAGGTTGATCCTCAAACGCCTATGATCTTGGGAAAACCATTCTTAGCTACGGGAAAAGCTCATATTGATGTGGAAAGAGGAGAACTTTCTTTGAGTTCAAATACGGAGAGTGTTACATTTTCATGTAACAAGGCAAGAAAGAAGGATGATTCTTACCTCAAGCCTCCAATCCTACCTCCGGATGATCCTCATGGATTTGAAAATTCTTACCCTTTTAAATATTCTAATTCTCTTTTTCATGATTATATTGAAGATTTTAATCTCAACTTGTCTTTGCTTGATATGTATAGGAATGAGGACTCGGAAATCGAATGGAAGATTGATAAAGGAGAATTTCATTGACCTTATGGAGACGAAGCATTTCCATCCACAATTCTTCGTGATGATTTGATAATTATAAGCAAGAATGGAGAAATCATGTTGATGGAAAAGAAAAGAGCCAAGAAATTTCTCAAAGTGAAGATGAGGTCCGATGGGGTCTTGGATTTCTCCGATTGTTAAGAGCTTAAATTCGTCCGGCTTGAAGACGTTAAACTTGGCGCTAAATGGGAGGCAACCCATTCTTTTTATCTTTTGTTGCTTGTTTGTTTTGGCCTTGTAGGTTGATCGTGCTCATGGAGAAAAATGCACATTGAAGAAAAGAGAAATGCTTCATGGATTCAAGTTGACATGTTCAACTATTTGTTGCAAACTTAATTCGTGAGTCTTGTCTCGAGTTAAGTTTGGGGGGTGATAGTGCGTGGTGGAGATAGCTTGAATCGTGTGGATGCGGTTACTTCTCTACAAGAAGATCATCAATGGAAATTACAAGGGTAAGTCTCACCACTTTTTGCAAACTTAAGTCTCAACTCTTGTTTCTATTTAAGTTTGGGGGGAGAGTGTGTGGTGTGACTCACCATTTGAGTATGATTCTTGTAAAATTGGGTCAAATTTTAAAATTTTTCTCATGAGTTTGGGTTGATTTTGGCATGATTGGTGGTGTTGAAGTGCATGATAGTCCATATTTATAATGAAATTGTCGAAATAATGGTGTTTGTTGAGTGTTTGAGCATGAATGAGAGGTATTGGAAGCATGATGGAGCTTGGAGCTAACGCTTTCCTTACCAAATGCCTATCGAGGGAGTACTCTACACCTTATCATTTTACTACTTGAAATGAATTGAGTTTGATTTGGATTGTTGTGACTAGCATGCTACTTCATTTATTATGTTTATGGGAGGTTTACTTTCGTATATTAGGTTTTCCTTTTAAATAAAGGTTGGGATGATTGTGTGCTTAATTTTCTTATGGATGATGGTATTTTGTGTTTTTGCATGTTTTGTGTTTTTGTTGTGTCTTGTTTGTTGAGTCCTTATTTTTATGTTGTGTGTATTTTCATTCTTGTCTTGGGATGTTTGGTGGTTTGTTTAGGGATGTCGTGAGTCATTTTTGAATGTGAGTGATGATAGGTTGTGGTGATAAGTGATGACAAATTATGATTAAGAATCTCTACACTTTCAAATTGTGACATGTTTTACTTAACTTGTTCAATTTTGAGATGAATGTGGTGTAATAAGTTCCTTAAGGTCCGAGCACAAGCTGGTGAGCATTTGAGCCTCAACCATGCATACATGGTATTTCTTCATGAGTGGATCGGTTGTGTTTGATAAGTTAGAACTTGCTCAAGGACTATAGGAACGAGCCCGATTAGTGGAGATTGGTGAAATGATCTAAGGTCATCCTTGTTATTATAGTCATTGCCATATATGTTCCTGCCTTGAACATCATCCTTAGTCAACCACTTTGAGCCTATAAACCTATTTCTTGTGAATTTAGCACATTACAAACCTTAATTACCCATTCAAGCTTATATATACCTTTGTGTGGGTGAGTGAGGAGATGGTAGCTAGAAAGGATTGATTGATTATCAAAAGAAGAAAAGGACATGGTAAACAAGCAAGAAAAAGGATGAAAAGAGCAACAACAAGAAGGCACATGCAACCTCAAAATTAGAAAAGGAGCAAAGCAATATCAAAATGCTCAAGTAAACAAAATTCAAAGATAGGAAGCATGCAACAAAAGAAGCCCAATCCAAGGAAAGTTAATGAATAGTGCTTGAGATTTGTATAGATAAGCAAGGAAGAAAAGAAAGTGAAGAAGTTGAGGAAATTGGTCATCTCTTTGATTACTTACACATGATTAGTCACTCTTATCCATATACTTCCTACCATACCAAAGAGCCTATCATTACATCCTAATTAAAGCCCTTTTTGATTATTGATTGAAACTTTGGTGGTTTGTGAATGTAGTCCACGAGCAAGCTTATAGCGAGTCGAGCCAATCGATTAATGAGTGTGATTTACCCTATTTCAAAAGAGTGTTGAGAGACATCAATATCCATTGTGAGGCTTGGACTTAAAAGGAACTATATTACACTTTATTCTCTTTTGATTGAACTTGTTAATTTCTCATGTCATGATTTTAATGTTGTAGGATGACTTAGCATAGTTTGTTGTTATTATTGCTAACGATGTGTTATTGCTTATATTCGTTTAGTCTTTTCTAGGTGAAAATTTCTCCTTTTGATTTGTCATTTTCGTTGCTCGGGGACGAGCAACACCTTAAGTTTGGGGGGTTGATTAGAGCTATTTTCACCTAAATTTTAGTGTCTTTTTATATGTGTTTTCGTATTATTTTATCCGTATTTTATATGTTATTTGGTTGTGTTTTATATTTTTATTGAAATGTGTGTGAATGAGCTTAAACTTAAGATTTTCAATTTTTATTGGATGCTAAACATGATAAGGAAGATGTAGGAAAAAGCGAATCTCAATTCGGAGTTGAAACGAGGGAGAACGAGCCAAAACAGTGAAGAAATGCAGGAGCCAGCACACGAGCCGTGTAGCCAACACGGCCCTGTAAGAGTTGGCCATGCGGCGACATCTAGTCATTCAACACGGGCAACTTCAGGTCGTGTCCAGTTGCACGAGTTGAGTTGGGAGCACGAGCCGTGTCATCAACACGACCCTGTAAGAAGTGGCCGTGTGCCTACATCAGAAGAGCCAACACGACCACACCTGTGCCCGTGTTACAACACACGACTCGTGTTGCAGCACACGAGCCGTGTTGCGTAACACGGCCCTATAAGGCGAGGCCGTGCGGCAGCATCAGAAGACACAACACGGCCACCTCATGGTCGTGTTGCAGAGCACGACTCGTGCCGTGTATTTTCCTGCAGAAATTTCCAGATCCTTCTAGAAGCCTCCATAGGGGTATAAATACCCCTTTATTCAACAATTGGCAGGAGATCCTAAATTCCATCATCTACACACACATCACACACCATTTTTTCCATTTTCCACCATCATCCATCTTCATCCACCCATCATATCTTTCATTTTTGGTGCTAAAGACTTCAAAATCAAGAGCTAGAGGTGGAGATCAAGAAGAATAGAAGATTCTCTTCAAGAAATTGATAGGGAAGAATCCATTCATTTTGTATTTCTTTAGATCTAAGACTATGGGTATTTGTAATGAATCATTTATTTGTTTTATTACTTTTATCATGTTAGGCTAATCCCTCTAGTGGGATTAGGAATATGAAGAGCATATTAGATTTATATTATCATGTGGATTAAATTGGTTTTTGATTTAATTGATGTTGATTTCTATTCATGGAGTTTAATTGTCTTGATGTTGTGATGGCATGGTTTGTTATTCATGAATGTTTATTGGTTTAATGGATTGTTGATCAATGGATTATTTGTGGTAATTAAATGCTATCATGATGTTCATGTATGTATTGCTTGGAGTGAGACGGAAACGACCCTCTATAGTATTAGGAATGCATGAATAGACATTGAGTTTGGGTTTAACCGAAAGGATATTTGAATTCAATGAGGGGAACCAATCCATTCGTTGGCCTTAGTACACAGAAAGGGAGAGTTTAATCTAACTAGTACCTAGATGGAAGGGGTTAATGTTGGACTTTGATCTTAAGTGCTTTTGGGAGTCTAAAATGGATCAACAACCTTTGTAACCCGAAAGGGAGCTTAGGATACAATCGTGATCACCCTTAGTCTACATCAATTGAGTTGAATTCCGTTTGCATGATAATATGAATCGAGTGTGCTTGGATGTTTCTAATCCCATGTTTTTCTATACTTGAACTTTAGCACCCATTTTCTTTACTTGTCATTTATCTTATTTGCTATCTTATTTACTTGCTCCTTGCTTTAGTTGTTAATCAATTTCAAAATCCCCCGATCATCTTTACAAAAACGACATGAACATGAGCTCACGTATTTTGCTAGTCCGAACATAACTCCTTTATGGATTGATAATTTTTCTGGGGATATACTACTACAACGATCGAGTATTCTTGCTCGTGAGTGCTAAAGAAGGCAAACAATTAGTATTTAATTTTATAAAGCACTTGGATTTTTTATAGTTGGATATCGCAAAGTACTATAATATATGCATCTATATGCGTTCGGTTAAAGAAAATTAATTGAAAATTGGTTGAACAAATCGAGATATTTTTTCTTTGATTTATCATTGTGCTACTTGAGCAGGTTTTTATATATTGTGGGTTGAATTTGTATTTATATGATTTTTACTGTGATCTATGGTTGCAATTAGGACTTGCTGCAAATACCGATTTCTCAATCCTTTCTTATTTCGACAGCTGGAACTTGGAACTAAATCAAATAACATTCTAGACGGACTTACGGTAAATTTTAATAATTCATTCATATCAGAATCCAAGCTGAAATATTATTCTCTCAATGCAAAGATTTATTTTATTCACCATTTCAATTTGTCATGTAAAGTTAGGATATACATAGATGGATTCCAAGTCTCCAAGATGCATGGTTATGTTGTGGAGAAAATATAGAAGCAGAAGCAACGTTGCTTATGAGTAAGTCAAACGACCAATTAAGTTATCCTTAATGGTTTTACTATACTCCTAATATTTCACTTTTATACATCCTAATCCTTATATAATATGATTATAAATTAATTATGGGTCACTTACTATTGGATACATAAAATAATGCATAATTGTTATAAACTACATGACTCAAAACACTATTACTCATAACTACACAATTATGATTGTGATACCATAAATACCCCAATGTGTTGCACAATTTGTTTGCACAAATTTATTTTGCACAATTTGGTTTGCACAATTTTGTTTTGCACAATTTTATTTTGCACATTTTAAGTTCCGGCGGAGGTCCGGCTGTATTTCTTTGTGTAAAAATTGATTGAATTGTGCAAAATTGATTAAATTGTGCAAAATTTATTTTTGTACAATAGTTTTGCACATTTCTTAACCTAAGTCTTCTTTTACGTGTTTCCCAACTCCACATAGAAAATTGTGCAAAATTGATTTTTGCACAAGGATTTTGCATATTTCTTAACCTAACTGACTCCATATAGAAAATTGTGAAAATTTGATAATAGTTTTGCACATTTCTACCACACATTAGATTGTGAAAATTTTGAGTTTTGCACAATTTCCGACTTCACATAAAATAGGCCTACCATAAGTTCAAATACAACACTATCACCCATCCAACCCAGAAATACAAGAGGGAACATGAGGTGGAATCGAGAATCTTTGCTCATTAAAATAAAATTCAGTACCAATTGACCTAATCTCTTATGAAGTTTGTGAAGTTAGAATTGAATTCATATATATTCAGGATTCATAAAATGATAAAAGTCCAAGTCTAGTCTAGTGAGAGAAAGTAGGAGTGGAAGAAAGTAATAAAGAACCAACTTGAAAACCAACACAAGTCACCCCATTCTCACCAAAACCTTTCTCGTTTTTCACTCTTCAACACACAAACTTTCTCCCTCCTGGAGAAGCAACAATGGGGATTATGTCAACAAGGGTTGTAGAAAGAGAACCCTTCTCCTGTAAACTCACCCCACAGCAATGGCAGCTCCACCAGTAGCAGCAATGGATCCTCCTTGCTACACCTGATCCCAACTCCACCCCACACTTCCATGCCCACACCCACAAATTGGGCAAGCGTGGTCTTGCCCATGCCCCTCATATGATTTCTGGAAAGCCTTCACCAAACCAACGCCACAGATAGCACCCACAGAGAATATTTGAGCTCCTGCCTTAAACCACACCTGCTCCTTGAAGACAACATTCAACCATTTCGAAAGAACTTCCGGTGTGATGCACCTGATCATACATTGAAAAATTGAAGGATCATGGATTCAACTTTCTATTTTTACAGCTGAAAATCAAACCATATTACTAGATTTGAGATTGATCAAATAAAAGCTTATCTTGAACAAAATTTTGTCTTTGATAAAATCTAAAGCTCAGCCCAATACATGAAAATAAATAAAGTAACAACAAAAATATCAAACTATTCAGACCACAGTTCAACTAAAGTTCATTCAAGATTCATTCGATCTTATCAAACTCAAACATGCAGTTTGAAACCCAACAACATTTCAAACCAGTTACTCCAATCACTTAGACCATTAACATTCCTATTAGGTGGAAAGAAACCAAGTTAATAAGTGTGATCAAAGTATGCAATGAAAGATACCTCAAGAGCCTTGTTCTAGGCAAAGGCCTCTGGATCTGCCGACAAACTGGCCGTGTCCCAACCATAGTCCCTGGGGAACTCTCCGGTGAGGTAGGATGGAGTCTGTGCTGAGAATGGTCCCAAGTACTTCACTCTATTAGGTCCATACCACAAGTCATTATCCTATCAACAAACAACATCAGTCTTCTCTTCTCAATAAAAAAATCACATTCTCAAAGATGTAAAGATAGGGGGTAGGGTGGGTAGGGGGATTACCATGGTGTATTTGCCATTTCCCAACACCGCGCTACAATGTACAACAAAGCCCTAATCAGCGACGCCCTCCTCCCTCAAAACAACCCCAATGTCACCGCCTGATTAATATGTCCATCTATCAACAACACATTAATCCAATTAATTTCACCAATTTAATTATTAGCAAGCACACGATTGAATTCTGTGTTCAATTAGGTAATTACCTGAGATTCCGGCGGTGCAGTAGACGAGAATGAAGATCATGCCGCCGAATGCCCAGGCATGCCGAGGATTCCGACGCCGTCGCACTGGTCGGCTTCGCTCTGTCTCTTGTAGCCGATAATCGTGAGTATGCGGACGTACAGGAAGTGGCGATAAACTCTGCGATCAGCGCTTTGTAGAAGGACCATTTGGTAAGCTCGTCGAAATCGAAGAGCGGCGCAGGGGGTGGATCGTGGTAGTCCTTGGCGGAGTACTCCGGCGCCAGCTCCACAGCGTATTCGATGTCTTTCATTATGGCTGCAAGGTGAAGGTGGTGGTTATGTGTGTGAGAAATTATGCAAACGGCTCAAAACCAGTAATCCCAAAATCCGACGGCATTGGCCAATGGAGAATTCCTCTTGGCGAAGAGATTCTTAAATTGGTAGGTTGGAAGAGATTCAGAGGAGAGAGAAGAGTGTGATGGAGATGCAAAAATCCATCGGCAAATCGACGGCGCCTCAGGAATGTGAGTTTGAGCTTGGAGGATAATTGTGTCTATCTAATGATAAATTGTGTATCTGATGGTATTTTATTTTCCCCCTTGTATCTGAGGGTAAATAAGCTCTAAATTGTATATCTCACATTAATAAACCCATTAATTATTTATTTTTACTAATTATCTAAAATTCATGTATTTAGTCTTAAACTTCAACCGTTTATAAGTCACATGACCTGTTAAATAATAATTATAAAAAAATTATGCTCTAAATTAAGTATTTTATTTTTGTATGTACCAATATATATTCTTATAATTTTTAACTGGTTGAAAACACGAAATATGCATATTCTTTAAATTCGGTTTTTTTATATGAAATGTTTTTACTAATATAATTTACAAGATCAAAATAGAATTTAGAGTATTCATAAATAAATTTTATGTTTTTAAGATTTTTGTGACAATTTTGTTTTTCTTTTCAGTCAATCACTTAATATACCCATTATCTCTATAATATAAATTTTTAACATTTTATAAACGATTAACATTACTTAAAGAAAATAAAAAATCTAATCAATAGAGGAACATATATAAATTAATTTAATGATTCTTATATTATAAAAATAAAAATAATAAATAATAAAAAATACAAAAATAAAACTTTCAAGTTAATTATTCAACAGAATTATTTTTAGTAAATAATAGTATACTCATGTACAACTTATATCTTTGCAAATCCTTTGTAATTTATAAAAAAAAATAAGTATAAAAGTTGAACAAAGAGTGAGTCTTATAAATAACGTCCTTACACATGAATTATAAAATATACTCCATTTGGATTCAAAATAACTTTACTTTATTTATTTACTGTATCCATAGTTTAACCCATAACTTAATTATTCTTAATATTAAATCATATTAGATAATTATTAAAAAAATATATTTATATAATTTTTTTTAAAAAAGACGTACATGTAACGTGCAACATACCTGCTATACACTAGTATTTAAAAAATATTAATTTATATTTTACTCATTCCTATAAAAATGTTAATAGTTATGCTATATTTTGAGACTTTTTTTTCACTTGCTCGTTTACGGATAATTTAATATATTAAGGTATTAAAAAAATTGTAAGTTATTTTATAGTTTTTAGTTGGGTGTTATTTTATTTTTATTTTTTTAAATTATGAAGATAATTATGAAACAAATGAATATGTGTGAAATTATTTATGAAACGGAAAATTATATATATATATATATATATATATATATATATATACATATATATATATAATATTTTAATTAAATAAAATTATCAATAGATCTCCTATGGCAAATTCTTTGGTACACTCAAGAATGTACCATGCAATCACATTTAAAAAAAAATTATTAGTTTACATTAATAAATAAGAATTTATATATTTATTTGTTAGACAATTTTTTATTAGTTTTTCTAAAAAAAACTGAATGTAAACGAATTATACAACTATTAAAAAATACCTACTATACAATATTAAATAAAATTTAATACTTATACTCTCTCCGTTCTCTTGATAAGTGTTCGTTTGTTTTTTGCATGTGGATTAAGAAGTATAGTATTTTAAAGTGCAATGAAGTGAGAGAATTAATATTTTAATGTGTAGTGAGTAGTTGTATTAGTATTGAGTGTGGGCCGATGTGTAGTGAATTCAGTGTAATAGTAATATTATTGTGTGTGTCACATCAACTTAAAAATAAAATGGATAATTTGTATTAAAAGGACCTAAATGACAAAATGAACACTTATCAATGGCATGGAGGGAGTATAACATTAATTATGTATTAAATTTTTAAAAATTAATTTTAATACGTTAACATTATCATAATAGTCATCGACATTTCATCATTCCAATTATTTATTTATGTATAAATTTAAATTAATAATTTGAGTTTATGTTTATAAATATTAATTTACATTAAATATTAATTTTCTTATGTGATTATATTTAACACAATTATATTAATTTTTTATATTATAAAGTGTATAAAAAAATTAGTCTTCAGATATAATAATATTATTTTATAATTTAAAATATAAATATATTTATTCCAACCTTTTGAAATTATATTTTTAATTTATTTTATTACTTGTAATTTTTATATTTGTATATATTTAAATTTATTTCTTGATTTTTTTTCAGTCTTAAAATTTTTACTTTAAATATTATTCCAAGTGACCAAGTATTGAAAACAAAATGTAACTAATCATATAAAAAACAAATTAAAATGCATTGAAATTGACGAGAACTAAGGAATCGTCTTATGCCCAAAAGGGAGCATTAATAAATGGGCCGCTCCACTAATAACGGTCAAATGAACCCGGATAAATAATCGGATACGGGTAGCTGGTAACCGCATGTTCCGTCCCATTTAATACTTTATGTATATGTGTTTTATAGAGGATTCGAACGGTTAGCCTCATATGAAAAAATACCTCTTCACCGTTTAGACATAAGTAATTCTTATTACATGTTTCAATATTTAAATTTACAAATCATTAGTCTAACCTATCATTTTATTTTATTTGTATGTTATTTGAAGTTTGAATTGAAGATCTTAAAACTTGTGTGATGATTTTATGTCATGTTTTAATTATTGTTTAACGTTGAGATAAAAAATATTTAATGATGTAGACACATTTATTTAAATATTTGAGACTTGAAATTTAATATTTTGGGTTTAAAAAAATGAGTTTGACGGGTTCGGGTACCTACGGGTAGGAGCAATCGGGTACGGGACAGATACGGGTATTGCATGTAGTATTTTAAACGGTAATGAGATGGATACGGGTAGTAATATTTTTATCGGATACGGATTCGGGTACCTCAAAAATGCGGGTACCCTACACACTGCCATTCCTAGTTGTATGGCACTTTTTAAAATTTTAATTTATAAAAGTGGTTGATATTGGGTTGGTGGGGTGGTGCGGGTTAGCCCACACTTTAGTGGGTTGAGTGGGGCGGCCTTTTATGGGACGGATTAATTTTGGGTTAAGAAATTGGTGGGTTTAGGTGTGTTGGGGTGGGTTGGCCTAGTGGGCTCAACCCATTTTAACAGTAATATGTATGATGTTTTACTTTTAATTGATTGTTCAGTATAAATTATATGCGGCTTTCTCAAAACCTTTTACTCCATAGACCATTGTATGTGGCTTTTACTCAATTCAATTCTTCCACCTGCAGAGAAGCAATGATTCTTTTTTTAAAAGAAGAAAATAAGCTATTACATTCAATTTAGTATTGCTTATTTATATTAGAATCTGTTGGTTTTCTGGTTGCATATCTATTCTTTGTTTATCCTTCATGAAATATTATGAATTAGAAGTAAATAATTGAGAAGTAAAGCATATTCAATTAAAATTCTCTGTAATACTGAATGCTTTATGATAATAGGAACATTTAGTCCATTTAGTGAGGAAGGCATTTATATCTGATTATGTTTGAATTTTATTGTTGTTATGTGCATCATCAGACATATATATGTTCTGAGTGTAGTAACAATCAACAGAAATTGATGTTAGGGGTTGGAAGAGATGAAGCTACCCTTGGAGGATGAGGCTGAAGTAGTGGGCGCCTTCACTCTGATATTTTGCTGTCCGTGGCAAGATGCTGATGACTAACATGTTGGGTAGATTGTTGTTTCCTTTTTTTGGAACTGTTAGAAAACTTGTAAGTTTTTTCTGTTTTGGATCTACTATTGCAGTTATATCTACATATAAATCCAAATTCTTTTTACATTTAGTTTTATAAGCCAATATTTTCACCATTTTACGGCGAAGCATATGTATTCAAACTATTGCTTAAGCCAAGTGTTGTGATGTGTACTAGGGGTTTTTATTTAGAGTTTTCATCCTTGAAGAGAATCTGCTAATACATTGGTGTTTTCTGTGTTTGTCCTTATGTTTATATGTAATTTCATAGATAGTTGCCCCCAGCTTACAAGAGAAATGTTTTAGTTTTCTTGTAGCAATGACAGATTTATCTTTGAGGAAAACTGCAGTAGAAGAGAATATGGCTAAAGTGCAGCAGGAGACGAAAGAACTTCTTGAGTATACTCAAAGGTTGTTGCAAGATTGACCTACTTAAAAAGGTGGATCTATAATGTCTTAATTTTTCCATTTGCAAATACTAAATTCAGTTTTCCCCTTGGGCCAAACTAAGATTGACATATTGAGTGTCCTTATGAAAATTTTATTTTCTTGTCAGATCATTTTCATAACCAGAATATGATATACCTCCATGTGAAGCTCAAATGGAACACTGAAAATTTAAACAAATTTGGTGATAATGGAATCCAAAGACAGACAACATCTACAACAATATTCCAATTATAAGGTAATAAATTATGTTACTAAACATATTTTAGTAATTCTTTAAAAATAATATGTAGATTAAGCCAGTTATAAGAAGATGAAAATACATATAACATTATGTAGCAGGCAACGCTAAATTGAGTTCGCTATAGCCTTGAGATTACTCATGAAGTGTTGGTTGAAATGGCGGAGCACAAGAAAGACATGGAGAAGGAAACAAAGCCAACTCTCGTCACATTGAGAAGCTACCAAGATCTGCCTGCTGTAAGTTCACTTTCTCTTTAGTTATCTAATCTTTTCTTTTTCTGCTCTATTATTCGATGTATTTGTGATAACTTTAAAATTTGTGTTTCATCCAAGATCAGGATTTGGCTGCATTGGCAATTGAGGATTAAAAAAAGGCAATATGCTGCTGCTGAGAAGTACCTCGAAGATGTGTTGCAGTCAGTTCTTGCTTGTCACGGGTGAGCACCTCACAAAGTGAGGTGTGCAGCCTACCTAGTAATAATAGTTATACACATAATGCTGCACTATTTATAAGAAATATGTATACTTTCAGGGCATGTTTAGTTATTAATAAGTTTTTAGGTATACTTTTTAATTTCTTAGGGTATATAACATGACAAATCTGTGAATTATAAATATAAAATGTATAAATATTGTGGGTAGTGAATATATGAGAAAGAATAAATTAATAATTTTAAATGGATATACCAAAAACCAAAGAGTAAATTAGTAGAGAAAGTCTACGGGTTATTTGTGAGACGGGTCGATCAATTATTAAAGTATGTTTATTATATAGATAAAGTATGCTTATTTGTAGTAAAAATATGTCAATAATAAGAGTCCAAGCACCGGTGCACCTGAATGATCCTAACCTTTAGATTATGTTTAATTTAATCTCAATTATTAAATAAATAAAATAAATACTACTCACTAACTAGGGATGTTAATACGGGCCGGCCTTGTAGGGCCGGCCCTGTAGCCCTAAAAAATGCAGGGCTAGGTTCGAATAGTAGCGGCTGTTTAGATAAGGTCATTTTTAGCTCGGACCGATTAGCCCGAGGCCCTATAGGGCTGGCCCGCCCGTTAATAGGACTGGCCTGATTAGCTCGATTAAATATTTTAATTATAAATAATTAATTATTTATATATTAAATTATTAATAATTATTAGTATTTTAATTACTATTTTCTATTGATAATTATTATATTACTATTAATTAATAATGTAATAACCTGTACCTCACAACATTTTTTATCTTGTAATATTATAAGAGAATAATTTAAGAATGCAAGTGTAAAAAATTATTATGTTCAAACTTTAAAATTATGTTTTACTCCATTTATTTTTAACTTTTGTATCCCGTTATTGACCCGTTTAGCCCGAGGACTGCTAGGGTTAGGTCCTCAATATTCGAGGCCCAATTAAAATGACCCACTAAGGCCCATGGACCGTTTTGCCCTGGCCCTATAGGGTTAGCGCCAACCCATTTAACAACCTTACCACTCACCTTTAATTTGCATTTATAAACTCTACCGATGCACTCTAAAATTACCCTAATAATAAATCATATTATAACACATTTGACTCACACCCGTCTCACAAGACACTTACCAAATTGACTTAACTTAATTTTTGAATGAAATGAAATAAACTTTTAAACAACTCAATTCGTAAAGTAATTAATGCACCCTAAATAAACTATGAGTACAAAATATTAACGACGCACATAATAATATTTAGACATCAGGAATTCATCAAAAAGAAATGATTCAAGTGTAATAATTACTCGCACATGCTGATATAGTTAAATTAGTATGTAAATAGTTATGAGTAAGCAAAAACTTAAATTAAATTTAAACACGTGTTAGATAATAATCGGACTTATTTAATAAATATAGTAGTTCAAAAGTCTTTTTAATTATATATATAGCTGTTTTATGGGGTTTTAATTTTATAAATTGAGTTGCCAACTATATTTGCGATTTTAGTACGGTTCACAATTTTTTCTTTTTTTTAATCCGTTGCTGAAACGATGACATAAATAAATAATAAAATAATATTTGAAATACTTTAATAATATAAACTATACTCTCTTCATTTCAAGGTAAAGATTTGTATGAAGACGTCTCACATAAGGGTTTTCCATTTCCTTTCATCATCACCCAACAAAAAAAAACATCACATCAATTCACATCCTTAAAAATATATCTTAAATACAAATTTAACATTCTCACTTACCCTCAAAAGTCAATAAAATTGGTCTTTTCTTAAACTCTACAAGTAACTGTGAAGAGTGAAGATTAAGTTTGAACTGAGGAAGTAATATCTACATTAATTAATGAATAAAAGTCTCATTTATTTTGTACTTTCTCAATTTTATTATAAATCGATGACAAATTGTGTAATACAGTAAAACTTTTAGCGGTATTAATTTTTAGATATAGGACCCCCACTTGTTAAAAGAAAAAATGTAAACCTTTAAATGAAGAGTGAATCTCATATAAATTGTCACGCCTCAACCCGCAGGCAGAACACGACAACCGCCACGTTAACCATAAATTTCGCGAAATGGGTGCACTCCACTCCACAAAGTTTATAGAAAACGTAAGGCTTGCTATCAAGTACCTGTAGAATTGAACAACTGATAACTACGGGTACAACCCGAGGACATCATTACATAAAGTATCAACAAGGATTTACAAAGGTACAAAATACCACGATGTAACTTAGTTTGAAGAAAATATACATGAGCGATGTAACATCGCGAAAGTACAAAAAGAACATCAAGGGGGGTCACAAAATATAAAATGAACAAACTCGCCAATGGATCCGTCAATTAACATAAAAGAGAAAGTACCCAAAACCCCGATCGAATGATGAGCAAACGACAGGCAAACCTCCAACCAAAATGATATCAACAGCCTGAAAAGGAAGGAAATGATGGGGGTGAGCAAAACCACTAGCTCAGTGAGGTGATAAGCCGGTCACCCCAACCTTTATACGAAGCATGCACTCCCACTCGCGGTTCATAACATAAAATCCAATATTTCGTTCCACATCAATTATTATGTTTACTTAATATACAACTTAACAAAAATACAACCTATGAATGCATTTACAAATACACAATTAGTTCAAACAAGATGTTATCACATAAAAGACGCGTGGGTAGCCAATATCCTCCTCAAACTGATCTCTCCGTCGAGAGTCAGTCCGAGCCCGTCACCGTTACTCTAGATAAAATGCACATTAATGTTCTTACTCAATGCACACCAAGTGCTAAAATTCACAATAAAATATCGATGTAATCCCTGAAATGATCAAACATATAAACATATATGACATGCATGTCCCACACTGGTGACGTTGACTGAGCCTATAATAGACTGATTCATCTAACGATCACCTTCCAAAGTATCAGTATTTGGCAAATGGACAGGTGCCCCGTTAGATCTAACTCACCCGGGTTTGCCAAGCCACGGGCGACTCGATTGTCACTCTAACTCACCCGAACCGCGACAATTCGGGCTACTTAATCAATGTCGCTCCAACTCACCCGAACCGTGACCAATTCAGGCTACTTAACCTTGGTATCAGGTATACATATGCATCATGAGATAAATAACAATTCAAGTCATAGTCTTAATTGGCACACAAGTCACAAGAATAACCAGAAATCAATCTGCAAATAATTCGCAATAAAGGCTATCAGATATCGAGCCGGCAAGGCTCTTCAACATAAGTTAAAATCAACAATACCCATATGAAATAATATAAGATAATCAATGGACCAACTTAGGCCAATCAGGCTCTAACTAGAACAATCGAGTCAATCATACTCTTTACCACATAACACATTACCAAAATAATTTTGTTATCAATTAACTAAAAATAAAATGAATGCAAATTTAATGAGGGTCCACACTTCCCACAAGAGAAGGCGTTCCCGAATTATCAACTCACAAGGAAGTGATTAACTCTCTCCGGAGTCTGAAGTAGGTCCTTTGCCCTTCATCGACGGTTCTTTACCTAGAAAGGAGATGAGCAATTAAAGACAAATCAAATATAACTAACTATTAGCGGTAACATCGTCTTTCATTGTCAAAATAAATCTTAATCGAGCTTGAGCGAGTCGATATTAAATAAGAACAGCCCGTATCTCCTCAACATCATCTCCCAATCTCACATAACCCGTTTCAGATCATTTCTTAAACAAAACGATAGGAAGTAAATTTGAATTCGACATAACTATTCTGAAATTTTCCAGCTAGCGGCAGTTTACAAGAAAAATCATAACTAATTGTAGAAAAATCGAATCATGGTGTTTCAAGTGGCTACAGAAAGCTAACACGTTCAGCTACATAGAGAAATTGAGTTTTTAAACTTCTGAGGTCAGTAGCTATGTCAAAATCAGTTCGAACAGCAGCTGCGAATTACCTAGTAGCAGTTTACGAGAAAAATCATAACTAATTGTAGAAAAATCGGATGGAGGCGTTTCAGGTGGCTACGGAAAGCTAACGAGTTCAGCTACGTATAGAAATTGAGTTTACAAATTTCAGAGATCAATAGCTATGTCGAAAGTAGTTCGAACAGTAGCTACGAATTTCCTCATACAAGGAAGAAAACCCAACAAAATCACAAAATCTTGGAGAAAGGAAGCTTAATTAACCTATTACTTACCTCAAAACAACTTAGAAACCACCTAGGATGAGGGTTGTAAGGGAGAATTTGATCAACAAGGGTTTCTCCTCTTCACTCTCTTCTTTCCCTTCTTTTGTTCTTCTCACTTTTCTTCTCCCGTACTCTTCTTTCTTTCTTTTCTTTTTCTTTTTTATATGTGTTGAGGCTATTAGAATGGGCTGGGCTTATTTCCATGTTATGCCATTTAAGTGGGCTGGACTTGGGCCAAATAAATAAATAAATAGGTTTTGGGCTCTAAAAACAAATCTAGGTCAACTTGGGCCAAAAATAAATAAATAGGTTTTGGGCTTTAAAAACAAATCTAGGTCAACTTGGGCCAAAAATAAATAAATAGGTTTTGGGCTTTCTAAAAAAAATAATCTAGTTAGGCTAAGATATTATAAAGTATCCCCTCCTCTAAAAAGTTTCGTCCTCGAAACGTAAACGTACCTAGAGATGAAAAGAGATGTGGATGTTGTTGACGCATGACTAACTCTGGTTCCCACGTTTCTTCTTCAATTCGATCACTTCTCCATAGAACTCTCACCATAGGAATGGATTTATTACGAAGCATTTTCTCTCGGCGATCTACAATTTGAACAGGTTGTACTTTGTACGATAGATTCTCCTTTAATACAACTGGGGGATATTCGAGCACGTGCGAAGGATCGGGTTCATATTTTCTAAGCATAGAGACATGGAAAACATCGTGAATCTTTGACAATTCGGATGGTAGCTCAAGTCGATACGCGACACGACCAATCCTTTGCACGATCGTAAACGGGCCAATATACCTTGGACTTAACTTTCCTCGACGGCGAAATCGTAACACGCCCTTCCACGGAGAAACTTTTAGAAAAACTTTATCTCCTTCATTAAACTCCAAATCGCGCCTCCTATTATCTGCGTAGCTTTTTTGTCGATCTTGCGCTGCCTTAAGTCTGTCTCGAATAAGTTGTATTTTTTCCTTCGCATCTTCGATAAGCTCTACTTGTTCGATTTGTCTCTCGCCAACCTCATCCCAAAAGAGCGGTGTTCGACACTTTCGGCCATATAGAGCTTCGTACGGGGGCATTCCAATGCTTGAATGATAACTGTTGTTATAAGCGAACTCCACCAAAGTCACGTACTTATCCCAGCTACCTCCTAAATTCAACACCACTGCACGTAACATGTCTTCTAGTGTCTGTATAGTTCTCTCTGACTGTCCATCAGTCTGTGGATGAAACGAGGTACTGAATAGTAATTTTGTACCTAGCGCTTTCTGCAGACTAGGCCAAAAACGGGAAGTGAATCTTGGATCACGATCAGATATGATTGACACTGGTACTCCGTGCAATCTCACGATCTCATCGACATATAACTTGGCAAGTTTCTCTAAAGATTCGTTGGTATGCACTGGAAGGAAATGTGCCGATTTCGTCAGACGATCGACAATGACCCAGATTGAGTTATCACCCTTTTGGGTTCGAGGTAAACCGGAAACAAAATCCATCGTGATGTTCTCCCATTTCCACTCAGGAATAGGTAGTGGTTGAAGCATGCCGGCTGGTTTTTGGTGTTCCGCTTTAATCTGTTGGCATGATAAGCACTTTGATACAAATTCAGCAATGTCCCGTTTCATACCTGGCCACCAATAATGCTCCCGAAGTGTTCTGTACATTTTGGTACTACCAGGATGCATAGCATAGGCTGAAGAATGGGCTTCCTCAAGAATAGCTCTACGAACATCAAGTTCTGAGGGAACACAAACACGATTTTTAAAAGTAAGGAGTCCGTCATCCCGAATTTGAAATTCTGTTTCTTTTCCTTGATTTAGCTTCGCCATCTTCTGTTGTAAATGAACATCGTGTGATTGTCTTTCTCGAATTTGCTCAAACAAGGTAGGTCTAACCTCGAATTTGGCGATTAAAGCGGAATCATTAGACTTTTCACAATCGAGCGAAATGTGTAAAGATTTAAATTGCTCCAACATAGGAAGATAAAAAGATTGAATCGAAGCAAGTGAGGTAGAAGACTTTCTACTTAGAGCATCTGCAACAACGTTCGCCTTGCCAGGATGATAATCGATGACTAAGTCATAGTCACTAATCAACTCCATCCATCGCCTTTGCCTGAGGTTGAGCTCCTTTTGCGTGGTGATATACTTTAAGCTCTTGTGATCAGTGAAAACTCGACAAGTTGCACCATACAGATAGTGTCTCCAGATCTTCAATGCAAAGACAATTGCAGCCAACTCTAAATCGTGTGTAGGATAATTTTCTTCGTTCTTCTTCAATTGCCTTGAAGCGTAGGCAATAACCTTTCCTTCTTGCATGAGAACACATCCTAATCCTTGTCTCGAGGCGTCGCTATAAATGGTAAATTCTCCAATCGCTGGGTCTGGCAAAGCAAGAATAGGAGCTGAAACAAGTCGTCTTTTCAATTCTTGAAAGGCTTCCTCGCATTCTTCACTCCATTCAAATTTTACCCCTTTCCGAGTCAATTTAGTCAAAGATGAAGCCAACAACGAAAAGTCTTTGACAAACCGTCGATAATATCCAGCTAATCCCAGAAAACTACGAATCTCTGTCACGTTCTTTGGATGCTCCCAATCTAGTATAGCTTGAATCTTCACTGGATCGACGTAGATTCCTTCTTTAGAAATGTGATGACCCAAAAAGCTTACCTCACGAAGCCAAAATTCACACTTCGAAAATTTAGCATAAAGCTGATTTTCTCTAAGAATGTTCAGAGCAATTCTTAGATGATGAGAATGCTCGTCATCTGATTTAGAATAAATAAGAATGTCATCAATGAAAATGATGACAAACATATCTAAATACGGCCGAAAGACCCGATTCATAAGATCCATAAAAGCTGCAGGAGCATTTGTGAGTCCAAAAGGCATAACACAGAATTCAAAATGACCGTATCTGGTTCGAAAAGCAGACTTAGGGATATCAGATTCCCTAATCTTGAGTTGGTGATAACCAGACCGCAAATCAATTTTTGAGATCACAGTTGCTCCTTGCAATTGATCAAATAGATCATCAATTCTTGGAAGAGGATATTTGTTCTTGATTGTCACCTTGTTCAATTGACGGTAGTCGACACATAGGCGAAATGATCCATCTTTCTTCTTGACAAAAAGAACTGGAGCACCCCAAGGAGATGTGCTAGGACGTATGAATCCCTTCTCCAATAATTCTCCAAGTTGTTTCTGGAGTTCCTTAAGCTCAGCTGGCGACATTCGATATGGAGTAATCGATATAGGTGTGATTCCAGGAAGTACATCAATGGAAAAATCAATCTCTCGATTCGGAGGCTGTCCTGGTAAGTCTTCAGGAAAGACATCAGGAAATTCATTCACGATCGGGATGTCATCTAGTTTAGTCTCAGAAGGAGAAGTATCGACAACAAATGCCAAGAATGCCTCACAACCCTTACGTATTAATTTATGCACAGTCAACATTGAAATAAAAGAGAGGGATCTCGTTTGAAGTTCACCTTCAAAAACAAGTTCTGAGAATCCTGGTCTACGAAAAATAACAAGTTTCTTGTGGCAGTCGAGAATTGCATAATGCGAAGAAAGCCAATCCATGCCAAGAATAACATCGAGATCAATCAAAGGCAATGGTATCAATTCAGCCTCTAGAATGACATCTTTGATCTTCAATGGACAACCAAGGAATACCGAATCACGAATTAGACGCTCTCCAAGAGGGGTATGAACTATGATTCCAGGTGACAAATGAGAGATAGGATAATCTAAGATCGCAGCAAGATCATCCCGAATATAAGATCTATCAGAACCTGGGTCAAATAAAGTGTAGACCTGATGGTCTCCCACAAACACATGGCCTAAAGAAGCAATATTAGGTGAGATTGTGATTTAAAAATTCGGAAAGATAAAATTTCTTACGAAGTTTTATTTGTAATCAAGTGGCATAACAAGGCGGGGTTAGATCTAACATGTGAAAATACTCGGATTATAAATTACCTGTCACAACCTTCGGATCTGAGCGAGCCTCTTCCTGGGAAATATGAAATACTCTAGTTTGATTCCTTCCTTGCATAGGTGATCGAGTACCAGGGCCTCTTGAGGCATCAGGCACTCTGGTAGCTGCAGATCGAGTATCTCTGGGTGTAGAATATGTTAGTCTACCACGAGGCTGACCAGAACTCTGACTGTTCGCTCCCATAAGTTGAGGACAAGAACTTCGCATATGCCCCGGCTGTCGACACTGAAAACATACTTGAGGAGCCTTACAGGGGCCGTCATGATACTTTAAGCAATTCTGGCACTTGCGATTTTCACCAACCGATCTCGAGACATTGCTCCCGCCTCTACTAAACTGCTCCCGAGGTTGAGAAAAACTAATAGACACTGAACTTGGTGCGCCACGCGAAGATCCCACACCCCTATACACCTTCGATGCATTTCCTGGAAATGCGCTCCCTTGCCTTTTCTTTTGAGATCGTTCTGCAAGCTTATGTCTCGCCTGAACTAAACTTTCTACCCTCAGGGCTTCTTCTACGAGCTCGTCAAGACTCTCATACTTGTCTCCGGACTTGATGCGATCTCGAATATTTAGATTAAGACCATCTTCAAATCTCTTGCATAAGTCTCTCATCGTATATGACTCAGGAGCGAATTCTCGCAATTCTAGAAATTTGCTTTCATACTCCACAACCGACATAGTGCCTTGAAAGAGGTTAAAGAACTCCTTTCTCTTCTGATCCTTGATGTACTGAGAAAAGTATCGATCTTTGAATCGTTCCACAAAGATAGCCCACGTAATAGTAACCGAATATGTCTCTTTTAGATTCTGCCACCATCGTCGTGCGTCTGGGCCTAACAGCTTGGTCGCAATGACCACACGATAACATTCTTCAATCATCAAGGTGTCAAAGGTCTCTGTAATCTCCTTTAACCATGCCCCCGCTTTAGAAGCATCTCTTGTACCGTCAAATTTTGAAGTCCCCATGTTTTCAACTGCTTTCACCAAATCAGGTATAAAAAGTGCACCTCGAGTAGTACCTACTAAAGCCATTTCTGGAGTAGAAACTGGTACATGAGATGTAGGTTGAATTGGTTCATTAGCGCGAAGAACATCCTCAGTGACAGTTGTAGTGGTAGGAGCCGTCGTAGGTGGTGGAACACCATGTACTCGAATGTGATCATAATACAACTGGTACTGCTCTGGGGTCATCATGTGTTCAACACGCAACTGGGCCCGTGGTTGCTCTACCTGGGTAACCGGCACCCTATGATCAGAATTGATAGGATCCGTAAATGTCGGATGAACAATATGATCAGAAGAAACATGTCCTCGAGGTCCACGAGGAACAGAAGAGAGTAGAGGACTCGGAGGATCACGAGGAACGTGTCCTCGACCTCGACCTCGACGACGAACTGGAGGTGACATAATGACTGAAAGAAAGAAGGGAAAGAAAATGCAAGGTCAACATTAAGGTAATACGATACCTTAGGATGACATAGAAATAAAATTGGATCCATTAGCTCGACTCAAAAAGAATGAGAATCATATAACCAGGCTCTGATACCAAGAAAGTTGTCACGCCCCAACCCGCAGGCAGAACACGACAACCGCCACGTTAACCATAAATTTCGCGAAATGGGTGCACTCCACTCCACAAAGTTTATAGAAAACGTAAGGCTTGCTATCAAGTACCTGTAGAATTGAACAACTGATAACTACGGGTACAACCCGAGGACATCATTACATAAAGTATCAACAAGGATTTACAAAGGTACAAAATACCACGATGTAACTTAGTTTGAAGAAAATATACATGAGCGATGTAACATCGCGAAAGTACAAAAAGAACATCAAGGGGGGTCACAAAATATAAAATGAACAAACTCGCCAATGGATCCGTCAATTAACATAAAAGAGAAAGTACCCAAAACCCCGATCGAATGATGAGCAAACGACAGGCAAACCTCCAACCAAAATGATATCAACAGCCTGAAAAGGAAGGAAATGATGGGGGTGAGCAAAACCACTAGCTCAGTGAGGTGATAAGCCGGTCACCCCAACCTTTATACGAAGCATGCACTCCCACTCGCGGTTCATAACATAAAATCCAATATTTCGTTCCACATCAATTATTATGTTTACTTAATATACAACTTAACAAAAATACAACCTATGAATGCATTTACAAATACACAATTAGTTCAAACAAGATGTTATCACATAAAAGACGCGTGGGTAGCCAATATCCTCCTCAAACTGATCTCTCCGTCGAGAGTCAGTCCGAGCCCGTCACCGTTACTCTAGATAAAATGCACATTAATGTTCTTACTCAATGCACACCAAGTGCTAAAATTCACAATAAAATATCGATGTAATCCCTGAAATGATCAAACATATAAACATATATGACATGCATGTCCCACACTGGTGACGTTGACTGAGCCTATAATAGACTGATTCATCTAACGATCACCTTCCAAAGTATCAGTATTTGGCAAATGGACAGGTGCCCCGTTAGATCTAACTCACCCGGGTTTGCCAAGCCACGGGCGACTCGATTGTCACTCTAACTCACCCGAACCGCGACAATTCGGGCTACTTAATCAATGTCGCTCCAACTCACCCGAACCGTGACCAATTCAGGCTACTTAACCTTGGTATCAGGTATACATATGCATCATGAGATAAATAACAATTCAAGTCATAGTCTTAATTGGCACACAAGTCACAAGAATAACCAGAAATCAATCTGCAAATAATTCGCAATAAAGGCTATCAGATATCGAGCCGGCAAGGCTCTTCAACATAAGTTAAAATCAACAATACCCATATGAAATAATATAAGATAATCAATGGACCAACTTAGGCCAATCAGGCTCTAACTAGAACAATCGAGCCAATCATACTCTTTACCACATAACACATTACCAAAATAATTTTGTTATCAATTAACTAAAAATAAAATGAATGCAAATTTAATGAGGGTCCACACTTCCCACAAGAGAAGGCGTTCCCGAATTATCAACTCACAAGGAAGTGATTAACTCTCTCCGGAGTCTGAAGTAGGTCCTTTGCCCTTCATCGACGGTTCTTTACCTAGAAAGGAGATGAGCAATTAAAGACGAATCAAATATAACTAACTATTAGCGGTAACATCGTCTTTCATTGTCAAAATAAATCTTAATCGAGCTTGAGCGAGTCGATATTAAATAAGAACAGCCCGTATCTCCTCAACATCATCTCCCAATCTCACATAACCCGTTTCAGATCATTTCTTAAACAAAACGATAGGAAGTAAATTTGAATTCGACATAACTATTCTGAAATTTTCCAGCTAGCGGCAGTTTACAAGAAAAATCATAACTAATTGTAGAAAAATCGGATGGAGGCGTTTCAGGTGGCTACGGAAAGCTAACGAGTTCAGCTACGTATAGAAATTGAGTTTACAAATTTCAGAGATCAATAGCTATGTCGAAAGTAGTTCGAACAGTAGCTACGAATTTCCTCATACAAGGAAGAAAACCCAACAAAATCACAAAATCTTGGAGAAAGGAAGCTTAATTAACCTATTACTTACCTCAAAACAACTTAGAAACCACCTAGGATGAGGGTTGTAAGGGAGAATTTGATCAACAAGGGTTTCTCCTCTTCACTCTCTTCTTTCCCTTCTTTTGTTCTTCTCACTTTTCTTCTCCCGTACTCTTCTTTCTTTCTTTTCTTTTTTTTTTTTATATGTGTTGAGGCTATTAGAATGGGCTGGGCTTATTTCCATGTTATGCCATTTAAGTGGGCTGGACTTGGGCCAAATAAATAAATAAATAGGTTTTGGGCTCTAAAAACAAATCTAGGTCAACTTGGGCCAAAAATAAATAAATAGGTTTTGGGCTTTAAAAACAAATCTAGGTCAACTTGGGCCAAAAATAAATAAATAGGTTTTGGGCTTTCTAAAAAAAATAATCTAGTTAGGCTAAGATATTATATAAATCGGGTCTACATATAAATCCTATTTTTTAAAATTACTCTTTAGTATATAAAAAATTACTCTGTGAAAAGTAATAATTTTTATACAAAAGAGTAATAATTCATGTTTCTAAAGACTAATTTTTCATGTATTAAAAAGTAATCGATAAATCAGGTTTTACAAGATATTGAAGATTAATTTTTTAATTTAGAAGAAATAATAATTTATGTGATTACTCTAAAGAGTAATTTTTTATGTTCTAAAGAGTAACATAATTTACATATTAATGTATGTAAACCCGGTTTACATAAATATTTATCTTAAATGAGATGCCCAGAATGATAATATATAAACATATGGTAAGATGAGAAATTATAACACTAAATACTACTTCGTCCGTTCCATATTAAATTTCTCAATTTTTATTTTTGTCCGTTCAATTAAACTTCACTACCTATAAAAAAAATATCACATCAATTCCCCAACCAAGTGTATCTCAATTACAATATTATTTTATGATTATTTATTTATTTAAATGGCTATTTTAATTGGCGACTAAAAACAAAAAGTTGTGAACCGTATCATAGTCTCATGAAATAGCTATATATGATTAAAAAGTTTTTTAAACTACAATAATTAATTAAATAAGCCTAATAATCGTCATGGCCACACTTGCTGTGTTCTTTGCTGATTCCATCCAATCCTCTGTCTTGGCCTGCCCAATGTACATAATTACTCTTAATGGGCCTTGGCCCAATATAACTATTTCGCTCTTATGCCCAAAGGGAGCCGCTCCACTAATAACGGTCAAAAGGAGCTCACTCTTGTGGGATGTAACAGTCTGTTTCATCTCAAAAAATTCAAAAATCTTCTTCACAACGGGAAGACGACAGTGCCCTAGCTCCTAATTCCATGGCCTCTTCATGGTCTAATAGGCGCCGCTTTGGGCTTCCTTTCCACAACACACCATCGACGGATTCCTTGCCTCCGACGTGTACTCGCTGTCCCTCTCTTCACGAGTGTCTCCGGCAGAACAGCGCCACCGCCGAGGCTTCCTCGTTCATTGTCGGCCGCGCCGACTCCTCTTATGGGCGGATTCACGTCTTTTCAGCCGATTATCTTCCACCGCCGTCTGATTTATTTCAGAGGCCCCAATCGCTGCCTGGTGCGATTTCTTGCTGTTTCCACCTCTTCCAACTTCCTCTCTTCCTGTCGTACAGAAGGTAATATATCCTCTCTATCTCTCTCTCTCCTCAATCCTGAATCAGAGTTATGCATTCGTCCATTGAATTCCTCCTTTTTTTCTTAAAAATTTCTTTCGTCTTTCTTCTGCAGAGAGGTGAATGGAAGTAAGAATTATGCATTGCTACTCCTATTCACTTCGTCTTCTCGTCTTGGATACATTTTCTTTTGCAGTTCTGAAACTTTTTTGGGGCTTTAATTTCGAATGAAATCCATTTTCAGGTGAAATTATAATATGCATTGAAAAGATTGTTTTTGTCAATTTTGAAGTGAATTTTGCTCGAATTTTTTTTTCTTTCTTTTCAATGTGGTTTTTGTCCCTGTTTTGGGTGTAACAATTGCTTGGTTCTATTGGTAATGAATGTTGGTTTTGATGCTTTATTAAAATTTGCATTTCCAAACCATCTTATTCTTAATTGTGTTGATGGTTGGGTTGAAATCATGCACCTACCCTACAAAATTTAATCCAGAATGTATTGTCCTCGAGTGAGAACTTGCTTGGAGTTATTTTGCTGTCTCATGAATTATGCACTAGTTAGAGAAAGTCATAGTCCTCAACTTTACTAATCATTTGGTGGCAGAGCCTCCTCTTCTCTTCAGAGCTGGTTAGTTCTTTGTTACATACGTTTTCCCAAAGTTCCACTGTAATTATCTATATGCATACTCTTCACATATCGCATTATGATTGATCTCATTCATATCTCATAATTTAATTTTAGTTTTTAGTTTTCATATTGATCATTACGATAAAATGCAAAGTTTCCTAATTCATTTCTGTCTTTGATTACATCATTGTTGTTACTTTGTTAACCCCTGGATAAATAGTTGAGCTTATCTAGATGGGAGCTTAACGTCTTGGGTTCTAGTGGTATACCAAACACCAAAAAAAGAAAAGAAGAAAAGTTTGTGTAGATTGTGAGCAAAGTTGAAGCAAAGACAATCATTTAGTAAGAAAGACAATGACAACTATATGAATATATATATATATAGAAATAATATTGTTGGCTTTGTTGTTTGAGTGGTAAAAATGAGAAGTCGTACAAACAAAGAAGTATACACCCTTTGTTGTGATGTATTAGAACTCATATCGTCACTACTTAGCTAACAAGGTTAAGTCTTGTCACTATGCTGATCAAAGGCCATAGTAAAAATGATAATAGTTAGGCTCCATCTCAACAATATCCAAACTGTCCTTAAATCTTTTCGAGCTTAAGAATTTACACTTTATGTTTTAACATGTTTAGTTACTTGCTATACATTTATGGACAAGTGAATGAGTGGAGTTATGGTTGTCTTTGAAAGAATGTATTGCGTATCGTTAATAAAGTAATTAAGTTGAACTTGATTTTTGTTATTTGCCAATATTTTTCTAAATAGGCATGCACAGGGAAGAAGGTTAAAAAGAGAAATAAAGACTAGATTTCCTCATGTTCATTTTAAGTCCAATGAGTTTATTGATGGATGCTGATGCTTATGATCGATGAGTTAACTAAAAATTTATTTTGTTTTGTTATTTATATTAGTTTTAGTGATTTGAATTGTACATAATGTTGTTATGCCTGTACAGTGAATGGTCTATTAGAATGTAGTGTGATTACTGATTACAAAAGGTTGAGTCTAAGTCGAGTGGGAGATATTTTTGTATATGTTAGTGTTAGTGAAATAAATAAAGTATTAGAGGCTGTTTAAATTTTTGGGAAAATCACTAATAGATACACACTTTTAACCTAAATTACTATGAGATACAAGGAATTCAAATAATTACTCTCACATACAAAATATTAAAGTAAAATACCAAATATAACCTTATAATCCCATACACTTTTAAACCACCAATCCTACCCCTCACCCACCCACCCGCCGGACCGGTGTTGACCGCCGGCCGGACAGCCGTTGACCGGCCGGACCGGCGTTGACCGCCCATGACCGCCGCCGCCTACTGCCGGAATTTAAAATGTGCAAACAAAATGTGCAAAAACAAAATTGTGCAAAGCAAATTTTGCAAAACCAAATTGTGCAAAATCAAATTGTGCAAACAAATTGTGCAAATACATAGGGGTATTTATGGTATCACAATCATCATTGTGTAGTTATGAGTAATAGTACTTTGAGTCATGTAGTTTACAACAATTATGCATTATTTTATGTATCCAATAGTAAGTGACCCTAAATTTTTTAGTCGACACTCAAGCCATGGTGCATCACTAATGTTATAGTCGTAGCTGCAGTATGGACGATTATATTACTTTTATAAATATTTAACTGCAAAACATGTGTATAAAATAACAAGAAAACAATGCAAATTGAAATTTATATTTTATGATGAGCATAAATATTAGTTATGACATAATCAAATAATAACAAATTACTTTAAAAATTTTTAATTATTATTACATTTTATTGAATATATTTTTCGAGATTTAAACAATAACATATTTTTTTAAAAATAAATAATACTAATATAATTTATTTGGAACGAATAAAAAATATATTGAACATAAATACCATTTACATCATTTATTCATATATATATAAATGCAATTTTTTAAAAGTTAATCATAAATTAATATTCTCCCTTTACTTTAAAATCCTCTCATTATGAATATATATATATATATATATATATATATATATATATATATATATATATATATATATATATATATATATATATATAACTTTATGAATATGTAATACTATTATTATACCCATTCATCACACAGAAAAATATTAAATTAAATTAATTTAATTTTTTTTTAAATTTTGAATAAGCCAAAGAAAATATAAAATAAAATAATAAATATATATATATATATATATATATATATATTATTTAATAAAATATAAATAATAATTTTTGTATTTATATAGTATTTAAACTGAAGGGAGAAGATTAATTTATAATTTATAAAAATTATATTTAAATATGAATAAATATATATAAACGGTATTTATGATAATTAAAGTTAAAACCTTCCTAATATTTACTAATATATAAATTGAATAGCTTTATGATTAAAATTCATGAAAACTAATAAAATATTAAAAGACTTGGGAGTGAATTGTGGCCCACGTATAATTTTATCATGTTTTTTATAATTTATTAGTTTTTATGAATTTTAATTATAAAGAATTCAATTTATATATTAGAAGGTTTTAACTTTAATTATCATAAATATTTATATATAAATATAACTTTTTAAAAGTACTAATCATAAATAAATCTTCTCCCTTCACTTTAAATCCTCTCGTTATAAATATATATAAATAACTTTATGAATATGTAATACTAATATTATGCCCCGTTCATTGCATGAGAAAAATATTAAATTAAATTAAATTAATTTTTTAAAAATTTTGCATAAGTCAAAGAAAATATAAAATAAAATAAAATATATGTAATAACCGCTAATAATATATTTATATACATCGGTATATTGTAATATTTATTTATAGTTATAATGATAATTATATATATATATAAATATGGTTAGTAGAATATATAGTAAGTATATATATATATATTATTATATTATATATTGAAGCACATGTCGATTGATTTGGATAAGACAACAAATTAGATGAGTTGGTGACTATGGGAAAGGATAAAATTAGGCAAGTGGAGTAAATAAATTTTATCACCTTCCATACAGTGGCGGACGCAGAATTTCTGTCGAGGGGGGCCCAACTTTTCTCATACAATAGTTCGTGTTTTTTGTTCTACAAATTTTAAGAAGAATTATTTTATTTACCAACTTTTATTAATATTTTTCTAAAGATGTTTTAGTATTTTTAATTGTATTATGTAAGAGTAACAATTTTGAAACTAAAGTCATTAAAATTATTAAATAAATATGTTATTTAGAGGGAAAATAAATAAATAAAAGAGGGGAAAAAAATAACAGTGCTGCATGAATCGAACACGGGACCTTTAAAACTAAAACATCCTCACTTCACCACTTGGACACAAAAGTATTTAAAGAAAATTTCTATATCTATACTAGTAATTTTTAGAAGTTCAGGAGGGCCCAGTGCCCCCCACCCCCTTAGTGCGTCCGCCACTGCTTCCATATATATATATATACCTATTCTGCTAATAATGATGGGGGATTTCCGAGGAAATCAAAGACATTAAAGAGGTGAGTATATGTATATATATACACGCCTATTCACACACATAGTATATAATTATTAAAATATTGTATATATATATATAAATTTTATAGTGTTGCCTTTGTAAATTACTTACTTCGTAGTTGTTTCTTAACATGTTATATATGGGAATGATCGTGTTGATGCGTAGATTCCAAATATATAACTCTTTTATAAAATGGATATGATGTGTGTTATATAAACTAAGACGAAGCTTTTATCCCTTTAATGACATATTTTGTTTCGGTGAGAAATAACTTTGATATTATAGACCATTTTGAAGCTCTCCTCACGAGGATAACAAATATATAATTAGTTTTGAGTTTGGATGTGAAATGATGGAGTTAAGAAGTCACCCACTTCACTGTACAAACTTCATATTTTCAAAACTTCATTATTTTGATATAAAATTGTTGCTGTTGTGATCCTCGTCTCACGAGGACTCCATATGTGTTTTCGGATTTTCAAACGGAGTTGTATAACTCAAGTTGGGTCATTTTATAATAAGATTAAAGTTTAGGGTAAGTTTAAAAGAGAATTTAATATAATGCAGGTACTTGATTATAATTTTCTTAATATATAAAATAATAATAATAATAATAATAAATAAATAAATAAAATAATTAAACTTCAAAATTTGAATACCAGTTTCGAAGTCAAACTGTGCATTCAGGGTGGGTGGGTGCGTGCATGCATATTGTGTTTATTTATTATTTATTTATTTATTTACTTATTTATTTATTTATTTATCTTATTATATTTATTTGTTTAATATATATGTATATAGTTATTATTTGATTTAATTTATTTTTTTATATATATTAAATATAATTTTTGTCACTATTATTATTTTAGGAGTAGAATCTTTATTTAATATTTATTTATGTCATTCGTATCCATATTTTTAATGTTACGATTTGTTAATATTTTAATTTTTAAAAGAAATATGTATTTTTATTTAATTATTTTAAGTATAAACATTTTATTTTAACTCATTTTATTTAACGATTAGCTATTATTATTTTCTTAAGTTAATAATTAGCTTATTTTAATTATAATATTTTAGAATTTAGCTTGAGTAGTAAAAAATATTTTTATAAATTAGTTTTAGTACTAGGAATTTTTATTATTAGAAGTAGAACTCAGTTTAGTGTACCTTTGCAGACATACCAGAGAGCGAGCAAGCTTAGCAGTCCACTTTACACACTTCCAATAAGTTTAAGGTGAGGGTAACTTTCACTCTTTACCGAGTGCTACAATTTTATGTCATGATTGTTATGTTAAAATGTGATGTGTTACTTATATGTCATGTTATGTATCATGTGTGCTTTTAGTTCGATGACAAATATTTTCTTACTAATACTTGTACGGGGTGACGACTCAGTGCACATATACCAACTAACACAAGTTACTGGCTACGTCGGTTCAGTACTAAAATATATTTCAAAGTATGCTAACATCGTACTGGGGTGATGGCCCGGTGCACATATACCAACTAACACAAGTTATCGGATGACGGTTCGATCTAAAATATTTTCATTAAGTTATCAAACGACAATGTGCAATTTATTTTGTTAAAATGGCATATGTTACATTTTATGATCTATTTGGCATACATATTTATTTCACCCCTTAATGATTTTCAGAATAAGATTTAGAAGATGGAGAGGCCTCTGCAGTTGACCCAAGCCCTTAGAAGACTTTATATTATGATTTATATTTTAGTATTCTGTTAGAACTTTATTTCAGATATATCATCTGAATGTACTTGTTTTGGATATCTCACTCTACTCGGATGAGTAGATGCTAATATGTAATAATCTCTATGCAACTTTCATTTTATTATCGCTTTGGGGATTGATTTTTATTTCATTTTCGCTGCGTTTTCTCGACCCCATTATTATTATATTGGAAATTGTATATCTAGTAGCGTCCCAACCCCATTACATAACCCGGGGCATTACAACGTGGTATCAGAGCAGTCTATATCAGGCTTGCTCAAGTACCTAACTTAAAATTTTATGCCATACCTTAGGATTGATTGTTTTATGACTACGCTATAATTACACTTTAGGATTTTATGTGTGATTATTTTAATTCTTAAATATTTTAAATTCTTTATTGACCTTAGAGTAAATTTAAATTGATTTAACCAGATGGAAGCAGCTATTGCTCACATTAACGCTGTTAGAGCCCTACGAGCTGCCCTTCGTGGCAGGACTGAGATTGATGACTTAGGCACTCATTTCGCCTTAATGCTCATCATTCATCATGAGAATTTTCATGGAGTTTGGGGGTGACGGAGGTGCAGTACTACTTCATCCTCATTCATACCTTACCCGGCGTGTGGGTTGAGATTGCTCAACAGATTTATTTTGAGATGTTCATGGTTCCTCCAGGGCACGAGCTGAATTATGTGACTTTTAATGTATATTTGTACCACACATGGGCCCTTAGAGACCAAGCACCTCCCCCCTGTTGGATTCCTGGGTGTGCCGATGATGCATTTCCCTATGGCTGTACTAGTGGATCCTGTTGAAGTGTTCGTTGATATACCTGGTGATTTCGAGGTTGATGGGGATATTGCTGATGGAGTGGTGGAGGATTAGGACACCCTAGCGGTTAGCCTAACTCAGACTTATTAAGATTTTGCTATAGTTAGTAGCGACACGTTCCAATAGATGAAACTTTTTTTACCCATAATTAGGTGATGTATATAGGTAACCTAGATGTCACACTAAATAGGCTTTCTTGACAGTATTCTAGACTAGGAATGACTTTTAGATGCATATGTATACTTAACAATCAGAGTGCCAACGGCACCATTTTGTTATTACTAATATATATATGTGTATATATAATCATATGTGTGTTTATACATCTTACTCAGTGTATTTTAATGATATACTAGCATATAATAATGATGAGTATAAAAACTTTGAATAGATCATGAGTCGAAGAAGACCACAAAACCTACCTACAAATAAAAATCTTGAAAACGTTTGTGGCGATCCTGGAGATGATTTAGTGACAATCCTTCGGGGATTGGCTCAACAATTTCAAGCAAACTCTGCATGACGACCACCACCACCAGACCTATTCCTAGAAATAAACCAGCCTTGGTAATTGAACAATTCTGACATTTCAATCCACCAACATTCAATGGAATGGAGGACCCTGCTGAAGCTGAAAAATGGTTGAGGTTGTTGGATAAAATTTTCACCTATCTTGATTGCACTGATGCACAGAAGATTGCGTGCGCTGTTTTCCAGTTCGTGGGTGAAGCTGATTTCTGGTGGGAGGCTTACGGATGCACCAAAACACCTGAACAAAAAGCAAGGATGACTTGGGAAGACTTTAAGGATGTGATAATCAAAACTACATGCCTCAGTCATTTCGAGATGAAAAAGAAAGTGAATTTCTGCAATTAAAACAGGGAACAATGAGTGTTCTCGAATATGAAAGAGAATTTAATCGACTCTCCAGATTTGCCACACACCTTGTCAACACGGAAGAGAAGAAAGCTAGACGATTTGAAAAGGGATTGCGATCGGAAATCAGCACTATCTTGGCTGGACAAGGGACGATGACTTTTGCAGATGCACTTTCTAGAGCTCAAGAAATTGAGTCTCGATAGAAGAATAACAGTAACCAAAATAAAAAGGCGATAGAGATACCTGCAAAGCGCAAGTGGGGAGGACCGATGATCGAAAAAGAAAACCATAAGATTCAGAACAAGCAAATTAAAATCGGAGGTAGATCAGGAGCACCGCCACTCGGAACAAATTCTCCCTACCTAAAATGTGGAAAGAATCACCTTGGAGCATGCTTATATGGAACTGGAATATGTTATAGATGCCATCAACCGAGACACACCATACTAGAATGCCCAAAGTCTAAAGCAGTAGGGGAATCGAGTGCTAGACCGGCACGTGCATATGCTATGACACAGCAAGAAACTGAAGAAGAACAAGAAACAATGGCAGGGATAGTATTTGGCACTCCTGCTCTTATACTTTTTGATATGGGAGCCACTCATTCATTCATATCTGCTAAGATGTATAAGAAAGTAGAGAATAATTGTGAAAAGTTAGACAAATCAACTCTTGAGGTTAGTATACCTTCGGGTAACTCCATCTGAACCATGAAGTTGTGCAAGAATGTGAAGATAGGGATAAATGACAGAGTCCCACTTGCAGACCTTCATGTAATTGAGATGAAAGATTTTGATGTAATTTTAGGGATGGATTAGCTTAGAGCTAATCATGCAGTAATCAGATGTCGTGAAAAAGAAATACAGTTCCAACTCCCAGAAGATGAGAAGTTTACTTTTCACGGAGCTAAAGCTGGAGAAATACCACGAGTTATAACTGCAATGAAAGCAATCAAAATGATGAGGAAAGATGGATGTCAAGCATTCTTAGTGAGTATCGTGAAAAGTGAAGACGAGAAGACGAGCATAGAGGATGTTCCTATCGTGCGGGAATATGAAGATGTGTTTTCAGAAGACTTACCAGGCTTGCCACCTGAAAGGTAAGTAGAATTTATAATTGATCTAGTATCGGGAGCAGCACCAATCTCAAAAGCACCTTATCGAATAGCACCAAAGGAGTTACAAGAATTGAAGATCCAATTACAAGAACTCTTGGAATTGGGGTTCATACACCCTAGTGTTTCACCCTGGGGAGCACCTGTTTTGTTGGTAAAAAAGAAAGATGGTTCGTTTAGGATATGTATCGATTATCGAGAACTGAATAAACTTACCATCAAGAATAAGTATCCATTGCCAAGGATTGAGGATTTATTTGATCAGCTGGATGGTGCTAGCGTGTTTTCCAATATAGATCTGAGATCTGGATATCATCAAGTGCGAATCAAGCAGAGTGACACTTCGAACACTGCTTTTAGAACACGTTATGGGCATTATGAGTTCATAGTAATGCCTTTTGGTCTCAACAATGTACCAGCAATTTTCATGGATTTGATGAATCGTGTTTTCCACTCGTACTTGGACAAATTTTGATCGTGTTCATTGATGATATCTTAGTGTATTCTAGAGATCGGAGACAACATGAAGAACACCTGAGAATTGTTCTAGAGACACTAAGAAAGGAAAAATTGTATGCCAAATTCAAGAAATGTAAGTTTTGGTTAGACAAATTGTCTTTCTTGGGCACATTGTGTCAGCTCGAGGAATCGAGGTGGATCCGGCCAGGGTTGAAGCAGTAGAGAAATGGAAGACACCTACAAATGTGGGAGAAGTACGAAGTTTCATTGGATTAACTGGATATTATAGAAGATTTATTGAGGGATTTTCGAAAATTGCAGGGCCCTTGACGAAATTAACTCGCAAGGAAGTTAAGTTCTATTGGACGGAAGAGTGGGAAAATAGTTTCAACCTTCTTAAACAGAAATTAGTCACTGCACCTGTACTAACAATTCCTGATGGGACAGAAGAATTTGTCATCTATAGTGATGTTTCAAAACAATGATTGGGATGTGTTCTGATGCAACGTAATAAAGTAGTTGCCTGTGCGTCTAGACAAGTCAAGATTCATGAACAAAACTATCCAACTCATGATTTTGAATTAGCAGCTATGGTACATGCCTTGAAGATTTGGAGACATTATCTGTATGGAGCAAAATGTCAAATTTATACAGATCACAAGAGCTTAAAATATTTTTTCGAACAGAAGGATTTAAACATGAGGTAAAGGAGATGGTTGGAATTAGTCAAGGATTATGATTGTACAATACTATACCATCCAGGGAAGGCAAATGTGGTAGCAGATGCTCTAAGCATAAAAGAAAAAGGGGAATTAGCCTGCTCTATAACAAACCAAGAATTATTGGTGGCTGAGTTCTCTCGGATGAGTTTGGAAGTCGTGATACCTCCAAGTAGCATTGAAGCAGTATTAACTGTGTTACTGATTAAACCCTCCTTAAGAGATAGAGTCAAAGAACTTCAAGATAAAGACAGATTTCTCAGAAAAATTAAAGAACGCGTGAAGATTGGGGAAGGAAAGGGATTTGCTCTCACAGACGATGGAACACTCGTATTTGGAAAAAGATTATGTGTTCCTAAAAATGAGGATCTTATTAGAGAAATTTTATCAGAAGCTCATTATACTCCATACACGGTACATCCAGGAGGAACCAAGATGTATCAAGACTTGAAGAATGCATTTTGGTGGAGAAAATATGAAGAGGGATATAGGCCTGTTTATCCAAAAGTGTATGACTTGCCAGCAAGTGAAAGCATAACATCAACGACCCTCAGGACTCTTGAAGCCATTAAGAAATTTCTGAGTGGAAATGAGAGCACATTATAATGGATTTCGTTACTGGTCTACCAATATCAGTGCGAGGAAATCAAGCTATATGGGTGATAGTGGATCGTTTGACCAAGTCAGCGCATTTTCTTCTAGTGAAAATGACTCATGGAATGGATAAGCTTGCACAAATTTATCTAGAAGAAGTTGTCAGATTGCATGGTGTACCAGTTTCTATAGTTTCTGATCGAGATCCAAGATTTACATCAAAATTTTAGCACAGCTTACAAAACGCGATGGGCACGAAACTAAAGTTTAGCACGACATTTCATCCTCAAACCAATGGCCAGTCTGAAAGGACTATTCAAACATTGGAAGACATGTTGAGGGCATGTGTCATAGATTTTGGAGAAAGTTGGGAAAGATATATACCACTGATTGAGTTTGTTTACAACAACAGTTTTCAAGCCATAATACCCCTTACGAAGCACTCTAT
The DNA here is from genome assembly GCA_023678885.1 of Pogostemon cablin. Lineage (NCBI taxonomy): Eukaryota > Viridiplantae > Streptophyta > Magnoliopsida > Lamiales > Lamiaceae > Pogostemon > Pogostemon cablin. The sequence goes on from CM043013.1 coordinate 27,355,794, forward strand.
GGAAGGAAGTGTAGATCTTCCCTTTATAGGGATGAAGTTGGTGAAAAGAAAGTTCTAGGACCAGAGATAGTAGAAAAGACAGTGGAAGCAATTGAAAAGATCAGAAGAAGAATTTTGATTGCGCAAAACTAACAGAAGTCTTACGCTGATAAGAGGCGCAAAGATTTGCAGTTCCAGGAAGGAGATAAAGTTTTTCTCAAAGTCTCACCAATGAAAGGAATTTCTCGCTTTGGGAAGAAAGAAAAACTCAAGCCAAGATACATTGGACCTTACGAGATTTGGAACGAATCGGTGAGTTGGCATACAGATTAGCTTTACCACCTGAGCTAGTTAGAGTACATGATGTATTTCACGTATCTAAGCTACGGAAATATGTATTTCATCCAAGTCACGTTGTTAACCACAAGGTTATAACAATCGACGACAACTTAGTGTATGAGGAATTTCCTATAGCCATTCTTGATAAAAAAGTTCATAAGCTAAGGAATCGTGAAATTATTTTAGTCAAGGTTTAATGGAGTAGACACAATGAAGAAGAAGCAACGTGGGAGCACGAAGATGACATACGAAATAAATATCCGAATCTACCCATATCTGGTAAGTGAAATTTCGAGGACGAAATTTTATTTTAGTAGGGGTGGATGTAATAACCGCTAATAATATGTTTATATATATCGGTATATTGTAATATTTATTTATAGTTATAATGATAATTATTATATATATATATATATATATTATTATATTAAGCAAGCTTAGCAGTCCACTTTACACACTTCCAATAAGTTTAAGGTGGGGGTAACTTTTACTCTTTATCGAGTGCTACAATTTTATGTCATGATTGTTATGTTAAAATATGATATGTGTTACTTATATGTCATGTTATGTGTCATGTGTGCTTTTAGTTCGATGACAAATATTTTCTTACTAATACTTGTACGGGGTGACGACTCAGCGCACATATACCAACTAACACAAGTTATTGGCTACGTCGGTTCAGTACTAAAATATATTTCAAAGTATGCTAACATCGTACTGGGGTGACGGCCCGGTACACATATACTAACTAACACAAGTTATCGGATGACGGTTCGATCTAAAATATTTTCATTAAGTTATCGAACGACAATGTGCAATTTATTTTGTTAAAATGACATATGTTACATTTTATGGTATATTTGACATACATATTTATTTTTAACTGTGCAATCATTTAAGTTAACCCACTGAATGTATTTTAGACGCTCACCCCTTAATGATTTTCAGAACAAGATTTAGAAGATGGAGAGGCCTCTGCAGTTGACCAAATCCCTTAGAAGACTTTATATTATGACTTATATTTTAGTATTCTGTTAGAATTTTATTTCAGATATATCATCTGAATGTACTTGTTTTGGATATCTCACTCTACTCGGATGAGTAGATGCTAGTATGTAATAATCTCTATGCAACTTTAATTTTATTATCGCTTTGGGGATTGATTTTTATTTTATTTCCGCTGTATTTTCTCGACCCCATTATTATTATATTGAGAATTGTATATCTAGTAGCGTCCCAACCCCATTGCATAACCCGGGGCGTTACAATATAAATATAAATATATATATATAGTTTAATAAATAAAATATTAATACCAATTTATGAGAATGTGAAAAAAATATTTTTATAGTATCTATTAGATAAAGTTAATTAAATATATTTATAATGAGAGGATTTATATAGAAGATGAAAGATTAATTTATGATTGACTTTTAAAAAATTGCATTTAAATATGAATAAATATATGTAAAGGGTATTTATGATAATTAAAATTAAATCTTCCTAATATATACTAATATATAAATTGAATTATTTTATGATTAAAATTCGTGAAAACTAATAAATATTAAAATATTTGGGAGTGAATTGTGGCCCACGTGTAATTTTATCATGCTTTTTATAATTTATTACTAGTTTTTATGAATTTTAATTATAAAAAATATAATTTGTATATTAGAAGGTTTTAACTTTAATTATCATAATACCATTTACATACATTTATTCATATATAAATAATTTTTTAAAAGTTAATTATAATTTAATCTTCTCACTTCACTTTAAATCCTCTCGTTATGAATATATATATATATATATATATATATATATATATATATATATATATATATATATATATATAACTTTATGAATATATAATACTAGTATTATGTCACGTTCATTGCATGACAAAATATTAAATTAAATTAAATTAATTTTTTTAAAAATTTTGTATAAGTCAAAGAAAATATAAAATAAAATATAATATAAAGGGATAATTGCAATAATATATAAAATTCATAATGCCAAAATCTTTACCAACACTTAATTTTGTTTGTTATCTTTTTTACACAATTGTACTTTTTTGAATTTCTTTACCCTTACTATTCAAAATCAATACCCAATATGTCCCTTATGTAGGTCACCCACACGGTTCCATCCACATTGGTTCCGGTATGGGTTACGGTGTGGGTCACCCACACGGCCGGCGACGGCCGGCAGTGGGTGTGGATCATGGTGTGGATCACCCACACGGTGAACGGCGGCCTGCGATGGGTGAGGGTGACGGTGTGGATCACCCACACGGCCGGCAGTTGGTGTGGGTGACTGATGAGAGTGAAAATAAGCGTGTTTTAATATTCAATTTAATACCTTTTTGATTGATATTCTTGTCATATATTAGCACAATGGTCTTATATTCATTATATGTGAGAAAAAGGTGCACGTGAGGTGTTTTATTGTGTTTTAGGTGGAAAAAGGGATCAAAAGTGCAAAGTTGGAGAAAAGGTACAATTTGTGTAAGAATGCTGAAAACGCACGTCCAACTTTCATAATTATTCTGTATTCGTATGGAGCTCAAAACTGATGTTGTGATACATGGTTGGAAAGCTACTGAAGAGAGGGTCGTTTTGGCGTAAAGAACATCCCATTCGGAGGCCGAACGAGGAAGTTATGAGCAAAGTGGTGACGCCGCGCGAGCTGTGCCGAACAGAACAGATGTTCTACTTTCCATGGCTTGTTACAGATTCAATTCTTTGATTTTTTGTGAGTTCTTTATATGGATAGAAAGCTCAGGAAGATAGGATCGCGTGAGCATAAAAATCACTCAATTCGGAGGTCGGATGTGAAAGTTATACGCGAAACGGCGAGACTGCGCAAATCGATTCGACCTAGGTTCGACCTGAGACATTCTGGTTCGACCTGTTGGGTTGGTCGAACCAAGCACCTGGGGCTTCCAGTAGGGTGGTTCGACCTGTGGTTCGACCTGTGGTTCGACCTGTGCTTAGTGGTTCGATCTGTTTGCTGAGGTCGAACCGATGTGCGGGAACTTACCATATCCGTATTTTCGAGGCCTAAACGCGTGTGATCACTTGAAAAGCCCATTCCAAGCCTAGGAGACGTGATTACAAGTATAAAAGGAGGTCTAGGAAGCCACAAAAGAGGAGAACACAATACAAGAGAGGAGAAGAAAGGCCACAACCATACAACACCCCACAAGGGGGGATCACCCCCCAACCATCATCCACATCTTTTCCTCCATCCATCCATCACTTTGAAGATTCGTTTGTGGAATCAAGGGGAGAACTAAGAGGAGAATTCAAGAGCGAGAAGGACGTGATGACGCCATATCTAGGGTTTATTCGTTTTCTAATTTATCTTGTATTTTTCGGACATCCGGGTAAGATCTATCCAACCCCCATGTGTGTTTCCTACAACACCATGGGCTAGAGCCTTTTTGGTAGATCTAGGAGTTTTGATGATTTTATGAATTAATTGATCTTCTCTGTGTAAACTCCGTACAACACTACTTGTGGATTATTTTATATATGATTGTGCTTTCTTAATCCATATTCACGGTCATTTTGTGCATCTTCAATTGGTATATAGAGTCTGAATATATATCTTGGTTGTAGATTGAGTGCGTTCACCGCTGAACAGGATTCCATGTTATGATTCTAAGTGAGGGGACTCCGAAGCTTCATTAGAACTATCATATATGAATACTTATTAATTGAATTGAATTCGGATTATTAAGTAGGATAAAGAGGATAACTTCATAGTACCTATAAAGGGAGATCATATCGGGTTAGAGTACCAATCCTAGGGGGAAATAATTGATACTGATAGTACCTAGAAAGGGGGTGGAATTATATCTCTTGCTCCGAGGTTATTCACACGTGTTATACGCATGTTTTCTTGTGTCTATAGAGTAAATATGCATGGCTTAGTGATGCGTCCATATTCCACAAGGCAGAGTCGGACATCAACGCATGAAAGGAAAATTAAGTAGTAAAACTGGATTACCCTAGAGCTACCTATTCTCCTACTTGATCCACTTTCGTATTCTTCGAGTGATATTTTATATTATTTGTTATTTTAATTACTCGCTTAGTAGATTAATAATTCCATACCTCAAACTTTATTATCACTTGTCTTAATTAATTTAGATAATAATTAAATTGATAATACGCCGTCCTTTGGGTTCGATATTCACTTGGTCGCTTGCTTAAGCTGCAATTGATATCCTTAGTACTTGGGGATTAATTTTGCTTGCAAAGAAAACGCGCATCAAGTTCTTGGCGCCGTTGCCGGGGACGGCTGCTATTATTGATTTTATTATTTCTAGTTTGATTAAGATATTTTCTTTTTCTTTTATTTGTGATTATTTATTTCTATCTAACCTTGAATTTTTTCGAGTTACTTGTGCGCTTGAAAAAAAAAGAGGAAGGAAAGGAGCAAATAACACATTGAGCTGAACATGACCGGAGCAAGGCAGAATCCGGATAATGTTTCCATACGTGAAATTTTTACGAACTTTGGGAATGTCAACATGGGGTTGATAGGAGCAAGGGGGGAAGATGATGATTTTGAGATACATCCCGCTCTTATTAACATGGTAGAGAATAATCTCTTTTCTGGAGGTTGTTTTGAAGATCCATATCAGCATCTCCGAAAATTTCTTGGTTATGCAAACACTCAAAAGGGAGCTGGAGCTAATGATAATGCTAAGCGGATCGCCTTATTCAAGTTCTCTTTGATTGAAAAGGCGGAAGCTTGGTATGAGACCCTTGATCCAACAGATTGCAATACATGGGACCAACTGCAGCAGAAGTTCTTGGAGAGATACATGCCACCCTCAAGGATCTTAAGAATGAAGCAAGAGATCACTCGATTTGTTATGAATCAGGTTGAGAAATTTTATGAGGCGTGGGACAGATTTAAAGACATGCTCAGGAGGTGTCCACAGCATAGAATGTCTAAGGCTGAATACATAAGCATCTTCTACTATGGATTGGATTGTGAGTCGCGTATTTTTATTGATGCATCATCAGGAGGAGCTCTGTTATCAAAGACAGCACTTGAAGCGAAAAAATTATTTGAAGACATATCTATGAATTCACGTGACTAGCCTATGGAGAGAGATAGAGGATCATATGTACTTGGTGAGGTAGCGCAGGTTGAACATCAAGTGGTGAGGCCGAATAGGGATGATAAGATCATCTCTAGTCTAGCTAACATCAACAAGCTACTAGAGTTCCAGCAGAGGCAGATCACAGAGTTGACACAAAGGGGGCCTAATATGAAGCAGCAAGAAGTGAAGAGTGTTGAAGATACCTTCCATCGATACGTGGCTGAGAACGATGCAAGGATTGATCGTCTTGAGGATACCATGAATGTTGATCATGCAGATTTATCTAAGCAGATGAAGGAGCTTACTTTGATTATGGGACAGATGACCGTGAACGTGAATCAATTGACACAAAAATTGGAAGATAAAGCCATCACGTTAAGGTTTGGAACACAGTATGAAGGAACGACGAGGCCGAAATCAAATTTGGACATGACTAAGCATCGGTTCGACCAACATCCAGAGGGTTCGACCAGGCATACAGGTCGAACTATGGTCGAACCTCATCATTCAGAGCACTCTATTTTGTCGTAGCAACAGTTTGACCACGACCGTAATGGTTCGACCTCTCAAACAGGTCGAACCCAGGTTGAACCGGAGGATAGAAACTTTACAGTAAGGCGGTTCGACCTAGGTGCCCGTGGTTCGACCTACTCAACAGGTCGAACCCAGGTCGAACCGGAGGATAGAAACTTTACAGTGAGGCGGTTCGACCTAGGGGGAAGTGGTTCGACCTCCAACACTGGTCGAACCCTAGTCGAACCTCAAGAACAGAAAGAGAGCCGTTGTCCAGAAGGTAGGTTCGACCAGTACTTACCTGGTTCGACCTGTTCCACAGGTCGAACCCTGGTCGAACCCCACCAGAATTTGCCTGTTGCTACTCTGAACACTCTCGATGATGTTGATGCTACTCCAGTGGTTCGGAATGAGCAAAGTATAGAGATAATCGCTGAGAAGAAGTGGGAAAGAACGAAGAGATTAAGAGCTGAGAAGGATAAAGCGAAGGAGGTTGAACGTGATGAATGGGGAAGACCAAAAACCAAGATACCTCCTCCGTTTCCTTCGAGATTGGCCGAGAAGGGATTGGAAGAAAAGTTCAAGAGGTTTCACGATGTCATGAGCAAAGTAAGCTTGAACATTCCTTTCTCTGAAGCAATCATGGAGATGCCATACTATGCCCGATTCCTCAAGAATATTATATCAAAGAAGAGAAGCTTGAACGGAGTGGAGATGGTGAACCTATTAGAGAATTGCAGTTCGATCCTTCAAAGGAAGCTGCCTGCAAAGTTAAAGGATCCGGGAAGCTTCACCATTCTTTGTGACATTGGAAAAGGGTCGGCACATAAAGCCTTATGTGATTTGGGGACAAGCGTTAACTTGATGCCTTTGTCCATATTTAAAAGGCTTGGTTTGGGGGATCTTAAACCCACGAATATTGCTCTTCAATTGGCGGATAGATCCATGACTTGTCTGAAGGGTTTAATTGAAGATGTTTTAGTGAGAGTGGATAAGTTTATTTTTCCCGTGGATTTTCTTGTACTTGAGATGGAAGATGATAAGGGTGACATTCCCCTTATTTTGGGATGACCGTTCCTTGCCACAGCTGGAGCTATGATAGATGTTAAGGAAGGAAAGCTTAGACTGCGAATGGATAATGAAGATGTGATTTTCTCTCTTGATCATGCAATGAAGATGCCCATGGAGACTCAATCGTGCAAAAGCATAGATGTGGTTTCTAACTTGTTTAATCTTGATTTTTCTAAGGCAGATGATTCTGAATTTAAGTGGAAGATTGACAAGGGGGTGTCTAGACAGCCATGGGAAGAAGGTAATTCCAAGGATCGTATACTTGTGACCAAGAAAGGTGAGGTGTTGAGTGTCGACAAGAAGAGGGAAAGAAAGTATTTGAAGGTGAGGATGTGAGAAGACCGTCCTCTACTGTCATGACTCTACGACGTTAAACATGAGCACCAGTTGGGGACTTGCCCTTCTGTTTTATTGCTTAATTTCTTTCGTATGAGTAAGAAATTTTTATATTTAAGGTGCTTACTAATCGGCAATTACATCTCTTTTCAAACTTAGTTTCGACTTACGTTTTTACTAAGTTTGGGGGTGTGATGTTATTACCTCATTGAAGCACCAAGAGTATAATCTTTTCTTTGTAATGTTTGCTAGGGGAGTTGATTTTTTGCGGTATGTTGAAACTTTAATCGGTTTTGATGTGTCAATTTTTTGCAATTTGCCTAGTGTTCAGTGGAGTTTCTAGTGTGTGGAGTCGATTACATAGTCAATTAATTCTTTCATGTAGTTCTCCTATTTTATTATTGATGAATCCTGTGATGATGAGTTTGTTTGAGCTTTGATGATAGAGAAAGGTAAAAGAGTGGCAAGACGAGTTCTACATTGAGGCTTTGACTCGAGGAGCTCGTGCGTACGTTGAAGAAAAATCAGGTGCCCTCATTTTCTTTTTCTAATTTTATATGTGCTTTTAATTCATAGGAGTGGAAGGATTGTGTTTATGGTGGTGATCCATGTGAGCTTATTGTTAAAATTATCTTTGAAATTCATATGCTCTTGAAATTGATGAAGAAAGTGTACTTGAGTTATACTATGATATGAAGTTCTATGTGTACTTGTGGGATATTACCTACCATGAAAAGTGCTCTGTTACTTGTTAAAAACCCATGTGAGATTTTGAGCCTCGTGATCATGTACATAATCACATGATATTTTCTTTTCTGGTGAGTATCGTTCTTGTGTATGTATTCTAGAACTTGCCTCTTGTCTTACTTGAAACTACATGTGTGTTAGATGATGGGAGATGATTTTAGGCCATCCTTGAATTTATGAGTCACTTAGCCAAATAATTCCCTACCAAATAATTATATATCCGTAGTTAACCCCATTGAGCCTAAAAATCTTATTTCTTTGGCAACCTACGAAGATAGCCACTTTGATATCCTATTTGAGCCTTAAATTCCTATATTTAGTGGAGAATTAAATGTTGTCAAAGTGTGTGAATTGATTTTCATGGAGTTTGGAAGGAATAAAATATTTGGAGCTGTACAAGTGATTATGAGCAAAAACAAAAATATGAGCTTAAAAATAAGTTGCTTAGGGGTAGTGCCCGAAACTGGTACCCCAAGATGTTAGAGGTAGTGCCCGAAACTGGTACCTCGGGGAAAAAAAGGATGTGTTTGAAGAAAAGAAAAGTATGTTGAGCTTGAAGGAAATGAGAGAAAAGAAAATTAGAAGAGCATGAAGTTGGATAGCCTTGAAGTGTAAAAATCTGCAGTACAAAAGATCTCCGGTTTTAATTCTCTACTAATTGAGTCACTTTATCCATATGTTTCCTACTCTTATCAAAGAGCCAACATTACATCCAAAAGAAAAGTCCTTTTGAACTTGATGCACATTTTCTTTGCACGCAAAATTAATCCCCAAGTATTAAGGATATCAATTGCAGCTTAAGCAAGCGACCAAGTGAATATCGAAACCAAAGGACGGCGTATTATCAATTTAATTATTATCTAAATTAATTAAGACAAGTGATAATAAAGTTTGAGGTATGGAATTATTAATCTATTAAGCAAGTAATTAAAATAATAAATAATATAAAATATCACTCGAAGAATACGAAAGTGGATCAAGTAGGAGAATAGGTAGCTCTAGGGTAATCCAGTTTTACTACTTAACTTCCCTTCCATGTGTCAATGTCCGACTCTGCCTTGTGGAATATGGACGCATCACTAAACCATGCATATCTACTCTATAGACACAAGTAAATATGTGTGTAACACGTGTGAATAACCTCGGAGCAAGAGATATAATGCACCCCCCTTTCTAGGTACTATCAGTATCAATTATTTCCCCCTAGGATTGATACTCTAACCCGATATGATCTCCCTTTATAGGTACTATAAAATTATCCTCTTTATCCTACTTAATAATGCGAATTCAATTCAATTAATAAGTATTCATATATGATAGTTCTAATGAAGCTTCGGAGTCCCCTCACTTAGAATCATAACATGGAATCCTGTTCAGCGGTGAACGCACTCAATCTACAACCAAGATATATATTCAGACTCTATATACCAATTGAAGATGCACAAAACGACCGTGAATATGGATTAAGAAAGCACAATCATATATAAACTAAACCACAAGTAGTGTTGTACGGAGTATACACATGAAAGTTCAATTAACTAGATAAAACCTTCACAACCCTAGTTCTACCAAAAAGGCTCTAGCCCATGGTGTTGTAGGAAATACACATGGATATTGGATAGATCTTACCCGGATGTCCGAAAAATACAAGATAAATTAGGAAACGAATAAACCCTAGATGTGGCGTCATCGCGTCCTTCTCGCTCTTGAATCCTCCTCTTGGTTCTCCTCTTGATTCCACAAACGAATCTTCAAAGTGATGGATGGATGGAGAAAAGGATAATGGTTAGGGGTGATCCCTCCTTGTGGGGTGTTGTATATTGTGGCCTCTCTTCTCCTCTCTTGTATTGTGTTCTCTTTTGTGGCTTCCAAGACCTCCTTTTATACTTGTAATCACGTCTCCTAGGCTTGGAATGAGCTTTTCAAGTGATCACACGCGTTTAGGCCTCGAAAATACGGATATGGTAAGTTCCCGCACATCGGTTCGACCTCAGCAAACAGGTCGAACCACTAAGCACAGGTCGAACCACAGGTCGAACCACCCTACTGGAAGCCCCAGGTGCTTGGTTCGACCAACCCAACAGGTCGAACCAGAATGTCTCAGGTCGAACCTAAGTCGAACCGATTTGTGTAGTCTCGTCGTTTCGTATATAACTTTCACATCCAACCTCCAAATTGAGTGATTTTTATGCTCACACGATTCTCTCTTCCTGGGCTTTCCAACTATATAAAGAACTCATAAAAACTCAAAGAATTGAATCTGTAACAATCCATGGAAAGTAGAACATCTGTTCTGTTCGGCACAGCTCGCGCGGCGTCACCACTTTGCTCATAACTTCCTCGTTCGGCCCCCGAATGGGATGTTCTTTACGCCAAAACGACCCTCTCTTCAGTAGCTTTCCAACCATATATCACAATATCAGTTTTGAGCTCCATACGAATACAGAATAATTATGAAAGTTAGACATGCGTTTTCAGCATTCTTGCACAAATTGCACATTTTCTCCAACTTTGCGCTTTTCATCCTTTTTCCACCTAAAACACAATAAAACACCTCAAGTGCACATGATTCTCACATATAATGAATATAAGACCATTGTGCTAATATATGACAAGAATATCAATCAAAAAGGTGTTAAATTGGATATTAAAACACGCTTATTTTCACTCTCATCAATCCCCCAAACTTACCCGTTGCTCGTCCCGAGGCAACAAAATAAAAATAAAGAGAGAGAGAGAGTAAGAAAATTAGCAGGGAAACAAGGACTATGACAAATACCCCTCTTTAAAATACAATTGTCCTCAACTTAGGTCATGCAACTCTTATTACATGTAATAATCAATTCGTAGCATACAAGTTAAGACAATCACCACCAATTCAAATGCTCCATTGACATGTTCTCACGGGAAGTATATATACTCGCACTCAAGTGTAAAAGATGTACACTTATGGGATAAGGTGTTTACGCTCAAATTCAATTCAAGTGCATGCGTAACCATAAGCTTGCCAAACGTCTCAAACTCTCCACCACTTAAAAGTATGATTCGACAATGGGATCAAAAAGGACTTTTCTTTTAGATGTAATGTTGGCTCTTTGGTAAGGGTAGGAAATATATGGATAAAGTAACTCAATTAGTAGAGAATTAAAATCAGAGATCTTTTGTACTGCAGATTTTTACACTTCAAGGCTATCCAGCTTCATGCTCTTCTAATTTTCTTTTTTCTCTCATTTCCTTCAATCTCAACATTTTTTCCTTTCTTTTCTCTTTTTTTCTCTCGAGGTACCAGTTTCGGGCACTACCTCTAACATCTTGGGGCACCAGTTTCGGGCACTACCCCTAAGCAACTTATTTCTAAGTTCATATTTTTCAGCTCATAATCACTTGTACAGCTCCAAATATTTTTTTCCTTCCAAACTCCATGAAAATCAATTCACACACTTTGACAGCATTTAATTCTCCACTAAATATTGGAATTTAAGGCTCAAATATGATATCAAAGTGGCTATCTTCGTAGGTTGCCAAAGAAATAAGGCTTTTAGGCTTAACGGGGCTAACTACGGATATAAAATTATTTGGTAGGAAATTATTTGGCTAAGTGACTCATAATTTCAAGGATGGCCTTAGATCATTTCCCATTATCTAACATAACATGTAGTCTCAAGTAAGACAAGAGGCAAGTTCTAGAATACACACACAAGAACGATACTCACCAGAAAAGAAATATCATGTGATTATGTACATGATCAACAAGGCTCAAAATCTCACATGGGTATTTAACAAGTAACAGAGCACCTTTCATGGTAAGCAATATCCAACAAGTACACATAGAACTTCATATCACAATATAACTCAAGTACACTTCCTTCATCAATTTCAAGAGCATATGAATTTCAAAGATAATTTTAACAATAAGCTCACATGGATCACCACCATAAACACAATCCTTCCACTCCTATGAATTAAAAGCACATATAAAAATTAGAAAAAGGAAACGAGGGCACCTGATTTTTCTTCAACGTGCGCACGAGCTCCTCGAGTCAAAGCCTCAATGTAGAACTCGTTTGCGTTCATATAAGATAGTTCTAATAAGACTTCGGAATTCCTTCACTTAGAATGATAGAAAGGAACTCCTTTTCAGGGGGGTCTTTCGAGGATCCGCAGCAGCATCTGAACAAGTTCCTGGGCTATGCAAGTACTCAAAAAGATGCAGGAGAATATGAAGATGCTAGGAAGATCCTCTTGTTCAAATTCTCGCTTACTGAAAAGGCGAGAGATTGGTACGACACTATCAACGCAGCTGAGCGCACCACTTGGGAGCAACTGAAGTTAAGGTTCTTGGAGAGGTACATGCCACCTTCAAAGGTGTTTAAGATGAAGCAAGACATTAACCAATTTGCTATCGGTGGAGGTGAAAATTTTCATAAAGCATGGGATAGATTCAAGGACATGCTTAGGAAGTGTCCTCAACATGGGCTATCTAAAGCTCAATATATCAGTATATTCTATAACGGATTGGACTGTGATTCACGAGTGTTATTGGATGCTTCTTCTAATGGAGCATTGCTTACGAAGTCATCCGTAGAGGTCGAGAAGTTGTTTGAAGATATTTCGATGAATTCGAGGGATAGTACCTAGAAAGGGGGGTAAAGTATACATCTTGCTCCGAGGAAATTCACACGTGTCAAACGCTTATCTACTTGTGTCTATAGAGTAGATTTGCATTGGTTAGTGATGCGTCCATAAACCACAAGGCAGAGTCGGACATCGACACACAAAAGTATGAATTAATGAATGAAACTGGATGACCTGACGAACTACCTATCATCTTACTTGACCACAACCTTCTATCTTTTCTTTTGTTATTTCGATTAATAGTTCCTACTCAATTTCAATATTATTATATTTTCAAATAGTCTTAGTTTACTCATGATTGTACAGCTCATATCTTGAACCGACACACAACTTGGAGTACCCTGTTTTGTCGCAGCAACGGTTCGACCACGACATGCATGGTTCGACCTATCTGACAGGTCGAACCCAGGTCGAACCTAATCAATCTGGTCGAACTTGTGTCGAACCGGAGGGCGGAAGGAGTACAGTAGGTCGGTTCGACCTAGGGGGTAGTGGTTCGACCTATCCGACAGGTGATGTGGATCACCCACACGGTGAACGGCGGCCTGCGATGGGTGAGGGTGACGGTGTGGGTCACCCACATGGCCGGCGGTTGGTGTGGGTGACGATGTGGGTGATGTTATGAGTCGCCCACATGGCCGGCGGCGACCGACAGTGGGTGTGGATCATGGTGTGAGTCACGGTGTGGGTCACCCACACGGCTCGAGGCGGCTGACGGTTGTTGCCAGCGGTAGTGGAGTGTGTGGGTGGGTACTTGGAATTTTTTTTTGGTGGGAGGGGTATAAGGGTTCATTTTTGGTAAATTGGTTTAAAAAAAGAATATAAAAGAGTTGTTGGTATTGATATTTGATAAGTGAGAGCGTGTATATTTGCTTATTGGCACTAATATAAATATATACATATATAATAAAATATTAATATCAAATTATGAGAATGTGAAAAAGGTATTTTTATAGTATTTATTAGATAAAATTAATTAAATATATTTATAATGAGAGGATTTAAAGAGAATGTAGAAGATTAATTTATGATTGACTTTTAAAAAATTATATTTAAATATGAATAAATATATGTAAAGGGTATTTATGATAATTAAAGTTAAAATCTTCCTGATATATACTAATATATAAATTGAATTATTTTATGATTAAAATTCGTGAAAACTAATAAAATATTAAAAGATTTGGGAGTGAATTGTGGCTCACGTGTAATTTTATCATGCTTTTTATAATTTATTAGTTTTTATGAATTTTAATTATAAAGAATTCAATTTATTTATATATTAGAATGTTTTAACTTTAATTATCATAAATACCATTTACATACATTTATTCATATATAAATAAATGTAATTTTTTTAAAGTCAATCATAAATTAATCTTCTACATTCACTTTAAATCCTCCCATCATGAATATATATAAATAACTTTATAAATATGTAATACTAATATTATACCACGTTAATCGCACAGGAATTTCATTGCCCATTCATCGTTTGGAGAATTGATATCTTTTAAAAAGTATCCTTCATATTAAGAAACTGTTAATATGGAACATCAATAGTAAAATATATAATTACAACAACAACACATAATTCTAAAGAAAAAAACCAATAAAATGATTAACCACCTAAAGTGCTAAAGAGATGTTTAGAAAATGGTTGATGCCCTATTTATAACTGTCCAACAAGTGATTTGGTGAGATGAAACGTTTAATCTTCTATTACTAATTTAAATTTCAAATAACTGCTCCAGTGGATAAAGATTCGATGCTAAAGGTGGATTGCGTGCGCCTATAGGAATTCCTGCTGTAGCCGTATAAAAATAAGTGAACATAAAAATGTTACTCACGCCTGCTATTATATAATTATTTAAATGGTAATAATTCTTGTTCTTTTTTTTAATAAGGAAAATAATTTTATTGCTTCAAAGGGCACGAGATTTACCAACATGTTACAATAGAAATACAACAGATATAGCAGCCAAAAGAAAAGTCCAAAATAAAAGACAGTATCAGACTAACACAACCATCATCACCTCATTTTTATCATATAATCTTTTGCAGTATGTTTCTAATATCTTTATTCCACCTTTGAAAATCTGCACCTTTCAATAACTCTTTCTTCTTGAGAGCAAACCATTCCCAAACTTGAGTTCTAATTTCATCCAATAGAATCTCCGAATTCCAACAACCCCTTTAAATAACCCAAACTGTACAAATCCAAACACAAGAAGCCAATAAAACACTCCCTTCTAGAAAACTTTTAAACTCCAAGAAATTTTTTTCTATACATCTTTGTCGTGGTCCAACCACTCCCATCCATCTCATCACTCTATCCCACATGTCCTCCACCTTTTTACACTCCACAAATAAATGCAAAATAGATTCATGGTAATTTTGATATATTGGGCATAAAGTGTTGACATTGTCATGTAGGCAATTCCTCTTCCGGAGCTCTTATTTGGTCGATAGTCGATTTTTTATTACCCTCCATGCTAGAAACTGAGTTTTAGGTGTAGCCACTTTATTCCAAATGTATTTAGTATATTCCTCAATTTGCTGATTCTCGCCAAACATCCTTTTTTGGAGTATCTCATATGCTTCTTTAACAGAATACTCTCCATACCTCCTGCTTCCCCATTTTCAGACATCCCTTACATCCTTTACGATCTTCTTATTTTTTACATCCTTCATGAACTCCAAATAGAGATTTGTTTCCCATTCTCTAAAGACTCTTCTCCATCGCATATCCCAATTCCATTGATCAAAATCCCAAGATCTCATAACTCCAATATATTCATCTTTCATTTCACTCAACATATATAGCCTTGGATATTTGTTTCTCAAGTAAGTATCACCCGTCCATACTTCATTCCAAAATGATGTACTTAATCCATCACACACATCTCTTCGCAAGGTGTCTCTAAACCATCCTCCCTTATAATCCACAGTAGATTTTATTATTTCCCTCCACCATCATTTGAGACTTTGATTTTTTAACATAATCTTCTCAAGGCTTAGTAGAGTAAGAAAAGAATAACAAAAACAAAGCATCATGCTTTAGTATGTGCGTGTATTGTGTACTGCACTCCCCAATAATAGGCATTGTTAATGTTTACTTGCATCAATCTATCAAATTGATAAACGTACATTTTCATATTTAGAAATAATTTTTGACGGAAAAAACACTAATTTCTATTTATTGCAGACCTTTCTGCTTTTATATATATATATATATATATATATATAGATGTGACCCAAAATTCCACATATTGTTCTAAAAATTTAATTAATAGAAATACATAATGAATACAAACTTGGTAACCTTTTATTTTGTTAAGATATTGATTTTTTTAATACTGTCTTTTTCGTATGGGTACAATTATACCTAGTAAAAGTTGGGCTGTTTCCCAAGCCGAATATGGGCTCATAGTCATATCGGCCCAATTTATTGGCCCCAATAATACAGCCTTAAATTGGGTACAATTATACCTGGATAATGTTGGGCTGTTTACCAAGCCGAATATGGGCTCACATTAATATCGGCCCAATTTATTGGCCCCAATTATACAGCCTTAAATTATGTACAATTATGCCTGGTAAATGTTGGGCTGTTTACCAAGCCAAATATGGGCTCATAGTCATATCGGCCCAATTTATTAGCCCCAATTGTACAGCCTTAATAGGATACAATTATACCTGGTAAACGTTGGCCTGTTTGCCAAGACGACATGGGCTGTTATATCGGCACAAATTATATATCCTTAAATTGGGCCATTATCGACTGAAACCAATTAATGTAGCATATATGGAGAAATATTATATTGGGTTGGGACTTGGGATGCTAGATTTTATAATATTATAAAAAAAAAATCTTCGATTAATATTTTTGAGTGAGGCAATTTCCATGCCCCTTTATAATTTAAACCCCTAGCAATACATAGGTTTAAATAGGATTGGAAGGGGAGGGTTGTGTTCACATAGGGACACGGAGTATCCCTCATTGTTCCCGGGTGAACAGAGCTTTTGCCAACATTTTTAATAAGGTTGGCTAAAATATTAGTCTTTAAAAGTTGAGTGTTACTCCTCTACCTCAAAAGTCACAAGTATTGAATATCAGTATGTTAAAAACTACTTGAATATTTTTTGGCAAAAGCTCCTGCGCCTTCGGGTACACTCATGTGAACACAATCCTTCCCCTCCAATACTATTTAAACATATGTATTGCTAGGGTCTTAAATTGCAAAGAGGCATGAAAATTACAAAGACACACGGAATGTGCTCCGTGCGCACGGGTGCACAGAATTACTACTAATTTGCCAGCTTTAATTTTGTAAAACGGCTATCATTATTCATTTATAATTATGAGAGAAAATAAAATGCTACTTATTAGTTATTACTACTAGTTTAATTGTTAGAATATTCTGTGCTAGAAAATAGAATATAACAATACTTATCTCATTACAACAAACAAAAATTAATAACAAGTCTAAGAAAGCAGAGCCGCTACTCTTGTTGGTCTGAAACGGCAACACATCTTCAAGAAATTGAATATAACCACCACCTCTCCCTTCAACCTCAAACCATAGCCCATCTTCCATTACCCTCCCATTCTCTCTCTTAATCGCAGAGGGAGAGAGAGAGAGAGAGAGAGCAGCAAGAACAGCAATGGAGATGGCTATCGGTTCAACCACCACTTCTAAGCTCACTGCCACAGCTCTGCCTTTATCATCAAGAAATTCTGAACCCGTTAAAAGAATTTCCACCCACGGTTCTTCTTGGCTGAGAAGACAGTTTTTTGGTAGCGCTTTATCAATTAAGACCAAATCCAAGAGTTCGAGACTCCATCTTCGGAATTCTATCAAATGCTCAGTTTCGCAAGCCGCAGATACTACCACTGGTACAGTTTACAATTGCTGATGTTAACCGTCTATTATCTGTTTGATGTAATGCTTGACACGTTGTATGATTTTCGAAGTGATTTTGCTATTATCTTTGATTGATTCTAGTCTGCCCTATCGTAAGAAACATCTTTTTGGTTAATTGGTTGTTGTTTGACTGTTTGCAGTAGAAACGGGAAATGTTAATTTTATGCTTCAATTTTATATCTTTCCTGTTATTCTTGGAAAATTGATATTCTATCTATTGTCATTGACAACATCAGCAGATGTGTGGATATTGTTTAGTTTGAGTTTTTGATGGAGATGGTGATGTATGGTGTTGTTCTAACATTAGGCTGCTATTTGGATTATGCTTTGTAGTAGAGAAGAAGAGCCAGCTGGTTAGGAGAAATGACATTCGAAATATAGCAATTGTTGCACATGTTGATCATGGGAAGACCACTCTGGTGGATGCTATGTTGAGGCAATCTAAGGTGTGTAAATAAAAAGTTAATTACTCTTTAGACATTAGTCACTTGGAACTATGATGTTCTTGTTATAGTTGGTGCCAATTTGCTATTGAGTTTTGTTTGGAAGGTTAATTGATAAACATGCTGTATGTGATGCTGTGTTGTACAGGTTTTCCGTGATAACCAGTTTGTACAGGAGAGGATAATGGATTCAAATGATTTAGAGCGCGAAAGGGGAATAACAATACTTAGCAAAAACACATCTATTACGTATAATGATTCGAAGATTAATATAATTGATACGCCGGGTCACTCTGATTTTGGAGGTGAAGTGGAGCGCATTCTCAACATGGTGGAAGGAGTTCTCTTAGTGGTACCTTTTCAGAATTTATCTTTTCTTCTAGCGGACATTTGATGACTCTCATGTTTCTTTGGCATCATTTCCTCATCATACTTTTGTTTTTCTATCTCTTACAATCCTTAGCTCTCCCCTCGCCTTCTTCAAAGCTGGGTACTTTATGCTTTGATAAAATAACAATGCTAATAGATGGATGTGTTTATGATTTGTAGGTGGATTCTGTTGAGGGTCCAATGCCACAGACTAGGTTTGTTTTAAAGAAGGCTCTTGAATTTGGCCATGCAGTTGTTGTTGTCATCAATAAAATCGATAGGCCATCTGCTCGTCCAGATTATGTCATTAATTCGACTTTTGAATTATTTATCGAACTAAATGCATCAGATGAACAGGTACGTGTGCAGCGAGATCTTATTTCTCCATATCTGTTAGACAAATTTGATCATGTTCTCTGCCTTATGCATGAGTATGTCCAAATTATATGATTGAGATTGACTGCATTTTTATTAAAGATAATTACATATTCTGATGATCAAGGGATAACTCTGTATTTTCTAGAACATGCACATATTTTCATTTGCTAAATCTTATGCTAGTATAGAAATGCTGGTTTCTTTCAAAGGTGTAACTTATTGTCAAACTTTAAGATGTTTTAACTGAAAAACAAATTTGATCACCTTTCATTAGTTAACACTTCTCACTGTGATGCCTAGTAACTTTATTGGTTCTATTCTCTATGGCAGTGTGATTTCCAAGTTATATATGCGAGTGGCCTCAAAGGAATGGCAGGACTTTCTCCTGATAATCTGGCTGATGATCTTGGACCACTGTTTGAAGCCATTGTCAGATGCATACCTGGACCACAAATTGCCAAAGACGGTTCTCTTCAGATGCTTGTTAGTAATGGCTCTTAATGTTTCATTTTTAACTTGTCTCTCAACTCATTGCCAGAGGTCTGATTCATTTTGGCATAAATGAAACTATAGTCATTCTTAATTGAAGCACAAATTGCAATATAGTGCTGTTTGAGTTATTTAGTTGGTCTGCAGATAAATATGCTGAATCAATAGAAATATGACTGAAAAAAGATAGCTGTGGTTTTTTGAGCATAAAATGTATTGCATTGAACTTTTCCTGATGCCAGTTAAGCCATATACGTGCGAAGTGTTTATTATCTTCAAAGAGGAATAAAAAAAAAAACGCTACTTGCCAAGTATACCATAATTGACAAATCCTGAAAGTTTTAACTCTCTGAGAGAACAATGGCATCAACAATTTAACTGTAGGATAAATGTCAAATGACCATGGTCTAAATTAAACCCATCTTGTACTTTTACGTATAACTTTCTGTATCTTTTGCAGGCTACTAATATTGAATATGACGAACATAAAGGGCGAATTGCTATTGGGCGTTTACATGCTGGAACACTGCACAAAGGAATGGATGTGCGGGTGAGATTTACAAACACTTGACTCTGAGTAATTGAAAGTTTCAGATCAAATTCATTAGATAAATCTATCTATTCTGGTGTTTTTGTCTGGCTCAGTTCATAAATCCATTGTCACATGCCTAGGTTGTAGGAAAAAAAGGAGAACTGTCTGAATAGGTCAAATCTCAAGAGAAGTTGAGAGTACTTTACGTCATTGTAATTGGTGAATTCCAAATTTGTAGAAATGTTTTGGCATTTCTCTTCAAATGAAATTGAGTTGTAGAAAATTAAAGGAGAAGTGGAATTTTTTCACATTGGCTGTCTTTTTTTGATATGTTATTTCAAATGGATGTCGATGATACAACTTTAACTTTGTTCAGATATGCACCACAGAAGATGTATGCAGATTCGGTCGAGTAAGTGAACTGTTCGTGTATGAAAAATTTAGTAGAGTTCCCGTTGATACAGTAGAGGCCGGTGACATTTGTGCTGTTTGTGGTATAAATGATATTCAGGTATGGTGATAGCATCATGTGGCTCTTCATGTTTCTGACTCATGACCCATAATCTTTACTTCCCACTGGTACTGACAAATTATGCTGTGTATATATTCATCAACTCAGATTGGAGAGACAATTGCAGACAAAGCTTCAGGCAAGCCGTTACCCTCCATAAAGGTGGAAGAACCGACAGTTAGAATGGCATTCTCTATCAACACTTCACCATTCGTGGGCAAAGAGGTATGTGTTTAAGCTTTTGACATGAGTATGGATAAGAGTTATGAATGCCAATCAGCTTATGAGATCTACATGTTATTAATTGAAAAAATTACTCACTCAAAGATTTGTTGAATGCATTGTAGGGAAAGTATGTCACTAGTAGAAACTTAAGAGACCGTCTCTACCGTGAGCTTGAGCGAAATCTGGCAATGAAAGTTGAAGATGGTGAAACTTCAGATACATTCATTGTTAGCGGACGTGGTACCCTGCATATTACTATATTGATTGAGAACATGTAAGAAGCACCACTTCAACTCATGACATTTTATCTCCCTGTTTAGACATTGCTAATGCATGCAAGTATCTAGGCGTAGAGAAGGGTATGAGTTCATGGTGGGGCCACCCAAAGTTATCAACAAAAGAGTGGATGACAAGTTGCTGGAGCCTTTTGAGGTCATTCTTTTGTATTCTTGAGGTTCTACACCCATATGATCTGTATTTCTGAAGAAAGTTTCGAATTGTTATTACTACAGGTAGCAATTGTGGAGGTACCTGAAGAATACATGGGGCCAGTTATGGAACTTCTTGGTGGAAGGCGTGGACAAATGACTGATATGCAAGGAGCTGGGTATTTACCTTTATTTCTTGTTGTACTTTTTTGTTTCTCCGGTTAAACAATGTGCTTATTTATGAATGATCTCGACGTGACACTATGTTTTCTTTGGTTCCCGTTGCTAGATCATTTTGTTCTAAAGATTGTAGTTGTGATGATCAGGTCTGAAGGCACAACCCTGATGAAATATAAGATTCCAACGAGGGGCCTTCTCGGTTTACGAAATTCAATCCTTACTGTGTCTCGAGGCACAGCAGTTCTGAATACCATATTTGATGAGTACGGACCCTGGGCTGGCGACATAAGTACACGTGATTTGGGTTCACTGGTAATTTCCTGACTAAACATTCAGTCAATACTTCTATACATCCTTGCAGATGAGGTTGTAATCAATCCTTGTGTTCTTATAATAAGGTTGCTTTTGAGGATGGAACCGTCACGTCGTATGCTCTCTCAAGTTCACAAGACCGAGGCCAGATGTTTGTTGGACCCGGGGCGGAAGTGTACAAAGGTCAAATAGTGGGCATTCATCAGCGTCCAGGCGACTTATCCTTGAACGTTTGCAAGAAAAAAGCTGCCACCAATGTTCGTTCTAACAAAGAACAAACAGGTGCCTAGCTAGTTTCTTTCACACTTTCCCTTCCCTTCACCTCTCCATTTCTACTCCTACTGCTCCTATGAGCTCACTAGCTATGTGATTACGAATGAAGCATTACATGTGATGTGAATGCAGTGGTTCTGGATGCGCCCCTGGAGTACAGCTTGGACGACTGCATAGAGTACATCCAAGAAGATGAGCTCGTTGAAGTCACCCCCACCAGCATCCGGATGTGCAAGAACCCTAAAATGGCGAAGAAATCAGCTCGGTGAGACGTATACAATCAAATCGACTGCCTCGTCTCGCCCCCCACTCTCTTGTTTGCATGTCACTCTACGCAACGGGAACAAGGAAGCGTTCTTGCCTCATATACTTTCGACAAGTAGGTATACAAACGTAGGAAGATGATTTTCGAACATTGATATTTGAGATGGATACACATACACCAATGTAGAGCTATGAATTTACTACACTGTCATATGAATTGTTTAGGGCAGTCATTTATGCATGTTATTTTTTAATTTTCGTTATTCATATAATGATTTTGTTTGTTTGTTACCCTAGATTGAATATATTTATTAATTAGAGGACTATTAAGAAGAATATTGTAGCCACCTTTGAAGTCAAGTAGGGTTTAGAGAGGAGAAAATTATATACCTCCCTTCTAGATGGTAAGATGGTATAATGAATAATAAATGAGGAAGGTTCTACCCTATATACATGTGGATTAATAGATCCAATACCATTTAAATGTTTATTTAATGGGTCGACGAAATTAATGGCACAAAAGTCTTTAACAAGAATTTAATGCAATCAAAATCTAGACTGATATATAAAAATATTTTTACAAGAAAAATATAAATATTATTATTAAATAATAATAAAGTTAATTGCAAGAAAAACCCACAAAGTTTATCTCTAACTTAGAGAAATTAAAAAAAAAAACACCACTTTATTGTTGTAAAACGCACATAATTTCTTAAAATGTAATTCATCTGATCCTCACAAGAAAAAAATAATATAATGCGTTTTACAATCATATCTTCGAGTAAAAATCACTTAATTCTCTTTTACAATTACAAAAATATAAAAATTTCGAATATACTTTTTAAAATTCTATAACGTCACCCTTGCTACTAGCAAGGTATCCTATTCGTTCCAATCCATACATAATCGCATTGATGATAGGCAAAAGGTATAATAATAATTAAATAAAAATAAATAAATTATATGATAGAAGAAAGATAAATGGATGATGTAAATAAAACTCCAAATAGAAGCATCTCTGAATTTTTACTGTTATTTTTATTTTCAAATAAACAGTCAATTAATGCTCGATCTGTATGACTAATAAGAGTAGATGCTTCTCCTATACTTCTATCTTTTAGTCCAATTCTTGGGCTTATTCTCTTCATTTTGACAATTTCTTTATATAGTGAATAAAGATTAATTAATACTAATAATTATAAAAATAAATAATTATTATTATTTTATTGTTATAGTTCCATTCTCATTCAACTTGAATGTAACGCATAATGCATGCCATCACCAAACACACACCGACTATTTGCCCATTGACTTCAATATTGCTGTGTTATTAATTTATTGAAAAAAAACAAAATGTTTGACCCATAAATAGTTAACATTAAGTTTATTTCCCGCATATGTATACTGTTTTCGTAGGAGGGCTATATTTTGTTTTAAAAAATACACACTTTAATTCATAATTATAGTCGGTTGAAATATAAAAATGTTTTCACTTTTAATTTTTAAATTACTTACCATCATTTTACAATAAACATACTGTAAGCAATTAAAATTCACGGTCCAATCAAATGGCGACACGTGGATTTTATTGATTAAATATCAATTTTAATTTATTATATTTTATTTTGGGGATTTAATAAATTAATTCCTAAAATAGATTAATAAATAATTGATAATTAATTTAATACCCAATAAATTAAGTAGGGTTTAAATTAAGTAAAACTTGACCCCTAAGTTAAGTAAAGCATGGAAGGTTCTAGAATCAGGTCAAATTAAGCAATGACCAATCAAGCTGTGATATATTTGGAACGGCCCAAGCCCGCAGAACCAGGCCAAATCTGTCATAGACCAATCAGATTGCGAGATATTTATGGAGTATCCTCATCCTTCACCTATATAAGGAGTCCTCCTTCATTCACTACAGACAGACTCAAAGACTTGAAGACATAAACGCTCTGAAGAGATCAAGAACACGAGCAGCGCTCCCTTGAGATCTTCAAGCATCTTCAAGTCAAGAACGGCAAACGATTCGGGATTAAGGTGCGGAGCCCCCCAAATCAAGCGTTCTTCATATACTGAGTTCTTCGGTGTTCTTCGCGCCAAGAACAACATACGACCCGGGATTAAGGTGCTAAGCCCCCCAGATCGAGTGTTCTTCGGATCAAGTACGTTTAATCCAAATAAAGGCTTGACGCCTCTGGATTAACGTTATAAGATCCCAAATCCGAGTTCGGACAAGCTTCAACTGAAGATCCGACTCAACACACACAGTCAACGCGGTCAACGCAGTCAAAGTCAAAGTCAAAATCAAGCCAAATTGGTTCGAGAGAAGAATCAGAGGATTGATAGAGATTGTTTACTTAATCATCAAGTTTAATCCTTCTGGATTATCATTGTAATTCTTTTGTGTTTATTTTATTATAAATACAAAAATTTGTTATTACAAATTTTGGCACGCCCAGTGGGACCGTCTCTACCTCTCATCTCTTCTCTCTACAAGCTCGAAGTACGATATGACTCCTGTCAGGATTACTGTAGGTAGGACTGCTGCTTCTAAGCTCTCAGAGGCATTGACTGAATATGTTGCTGTTGTTACAAGGAGCATGTCAGAAAAAGCTCGTTCGGAAGCCTCATCTGGATCCAACCCTTCGGTTGAGGAGGCTTCGAGAAAACAACTACTTATGAAAGATGATAGTGATGAAGATTCTGCATCTTCAAACTCTTCATCTGACTCCGTTGCAGCTCCAGTAATGATGGCTGGCGCCACGACTGTTGAGGAACAATTAGCAAACATGATGAAAGCTATCGAGGGGCTCACGAAACACATAGAAGCTCAAGACACAAAGATCTCCCAATTGATGAAAAGAGACATCGCGGAGACTAGCCATGCAAATGGAAAAGGAGTCATGGACGATAGTGAAGTTGAAGAGGTCACAAGGCGCCAGGCTATTGAAAAGGAGCAAACTCAAGGAACGTTGCCACTTTCAGCTGATGGAATGCTCCAAGTAGATCAACTCAAGGATATTATACTTGGAACAATAAAAGAAAGGTTTGAGGAAAATTCCAAGCCTACTGTTACTTATGTCAAGCCATACACAAAAAGAGTGGACAACTTGAAGTTGCCAGCTGGCTACCAGCCTCCCAAATTCCAACAGTTTGATGGCAAGGGAAACCCGAGGCAGCATATAGCACACTTTATTGAGACCTGCCATGACGCTGGTACTTATGGAGACCATATGATAAGGCAGTTCGTTCGCTCTCTCAAAGGAAATGCATTTGATTGGTATATCGACTTGCAAGCTGAATCCATTGATAGTTGGGCACAAATGGAACATGAGTTCCTTAATCGTTTCTACAGCACGAGGAGAACTGTTAGTATGACTGAGTTAACTAATACTCGTCAATTGAAGGAAGAACCTGTGATTGATTATATCAATCGATGGAGAAATTTGAGTTTAAATTGCAAGGACCGATTATCCGGAGAGTCTGCTATTGAGATGTGTATCCAAGGGATGGAATGGAATCTCCTTTATATACTCAAAGGAATTCAACCTAAGACTTTCGAAGAGTTGGCTACTAGGGCCCATGACATGGAATTAAGTATGGCTGCTAGTGGAATCAAACATTCACCGATGTCGGACTCCTACAAGTCTAAAGATAAACAAGATTTCAAAAGGGGGGGCAAGTCCTATGCTAAAAGTTCCAACAAGGAGTCAATGGCTACAAATATTATGACGGTCAAGGTTCGAAAGAATGAAAATGATAAAAAAGACACAGGGAGGCAAGTTGCCCAAGAGTGGGGGCAAAGAAGGTTAACTCTGAAGGAGATGCAAGAAAAAGAGTATCCATTTCTGAACTCAGACCTTTCTGGCATATTTGATGATCTGATGAAAAATAAGCTCCTTGACCTTCCTGAGATGAAACGTCCAGAAGAAGCCGGCCGAACTAATGACCCAAAATACTGCAAGTATCATAGGTTGGTGAGTCATCCAATTCATGATTGTTTCGTTCTTAAGGAAAAGATCATGCAACTGGTTAAGGAAGGAAAAATCGTGTTAGAAGATGAGGCGGGCACAAACTTCACTTCTGTAGAAGAAAGTCATAATGGAGGTTCATGTCATGTCGTGAATGAGGACAATGAAAGCGAACAACTTGAAACTAAGGGTAAAGCTTACTCCATGAAGGTAACCTTCACGGATGAAGATATGTTGTTGGGTATGCAATCTCATAATCGACCTCTATTTGTGACTGGTTATACTAAAGGGATGCGAGTGAATCGTATACTTATTGATGGAGGTTCGGCAGTGAACATTTTGTCCTTGAGAATGTTGAAGAAGATAGAAATACCAATGGATGAACTAATCCATAGCCGATTGATGATCCAAGGGTTCAACCATGAGGGACAAAGGACTCTCGGCACAATAGTTCTTGATTTGCTAATTGATGAGATGAAATCCACAGTCCTTTTCCATGTTATTGATGCAAAAACTTCCTACAACATGCTTTTGGGGCGTCCATGGCTACATGAGAATGGTGTGATTCCTTCCACATTGCACCAGTGCTTCAAATATAGTGAAGGTGACAACGTGAAAAGAGTATTCGGTGATGACAAGCCATTTACTGAAGCTGAAGCTTACTTTGCCGATGCTAAATATTTCTTCAAGAGTACAAAGGAAGTAAAACGTGAAGAAGCCCCGGTGCAAGATAATGGGGGCAATAAACAAATAAATGATGAGGAAGGTAGTACATCATCTGCCACTCTCAAGGAGAACAAAGGCAAAGGGCTTGAGACCTCGGAAGAGTTGACATTGCCTTTAACAAAAATTGATGCTAGTAAACTTTCTTCTCCACCACTCAAAGGATTCACACGTCCTATTGAAGGACCAAAGACCGAACACGGTGAAGTGTTTGAAGCTGAAATAACCAAGTCGTATAGTCCACAAGCTTATAAACTCCTTATCAAGGCTGGTTATGAACCAAGGGAAAAAGCGATGGTGAGTAAGGTGTGTCAAGAAACTATCAACCCACCAGGCCAGGGGCTCAATGTTATTCAGAAAATGTTGAAAAATAGTGATCACACTATCAAGAAGGCTAAGCCAGGTTTGGGGTATGTCCCTCAAAAGCCAGTCCGCATTGCAATTAGAAGAGCAAGTACAAATTATATCACCGAGGGAGAAGCTTTATCCACGGAGGATAGGTTTGATGCGAGTAGTAGGGAAGTCAAGAGAATATCTGTTTTTGAAAGGCTTGGGAGTGTCTTCGAAAGGCTTGGACCCTGTAAAGGGAAGTGTAGGAGGCAAAATCATGTCAAGTCCCTTAACCTCCGAAAACTCCGAAGTCAAAATCCTTTTCGCATCAAGCGACGAAATATCTTGACTGTCTCAAGTGGAAGAGTGTTGAAGGATAAGGTGCAAAGAATCGTCTTTACTAAAGATGATAGTGATGATAAAGAAAGTGTAGCTTCTACCAATCATATTACTGCTGTGGAAGATTCTCAAATGGAGGAAGTAGATGCTGAAGATGCCCCTCCACAATTTGAAGAAGGAGTGAAAGCCACTGTTGATGAGTTGAAAGAAATTAACTTAGGTGATGAAAATGATCCACGTCCTACCTACATAAGTGCTCTGCTAAATGTTGAGGAAGAAACAAAGTATGTCAGTCTTTTGCGAGAATTCAGAGATGTCTTTGCATGGTCGCATAAGGAAATGCCAGGCTTAGATCCGAAAATCGCAGTGCACCACTTGTCCATTAAAAAGGGAACTCGACCAGTTAAACAAATGCAGCGTCGATTTCGACCAGAGTTGATTCCTTTGATTGAGGACGAGATTAATAAGCTTCTTGAAACAGGCAAGATCCGAGAAGTCAAATATCCTACATGGATTTCCAATATCGTGCCGGTAAGAAAGAAAAATGGACAACTCAGAGTATGATGATCATGATGATGATGGTGATGATCATGATGATGGTGATCACAATAATGATCATTATGATGGTGATGATAATCATGATCATGATCATTATTATGATGTGATCACGATGATGATCATTATGATGATGATCATTATGATGATGATGATGATCATGATCATGATCATGATTATGATGATAATGTTGATCTTGATCATGATCATGATCATGATGATGATGCTTACCATGATGATTATGATCATGATGATAATGATGATGATAATTATAATGATCATGATGATAATAATAATGATCATGATGTTGATCATGATGATGATGACGATCATGATCATGATGATAATGATCATGATAATGATGATGATCATGATCATGATCATGATGATCACGATCATGATGATCTCGATGATGATGATCACGATCACAATGAACATGATCGTGATGATGGTGATGAGGATTATGATGAAGATGATGATGATGACCATGATGATGATGACGATCATGATGATGATGATTTGGATCACGATGATGATGATGATGATCATGAAGATGTTCACGATGATGATGATCATGATCGTGATAATGATGATCATTATCGTGATCAAGATGATCATGATAATGATCATGGTGAAGATAATAATTCTGATCATGATGATCGTGATTATGATGATCATGATGATGATGATGATCATGATGAAGATGATGATCATGATCATGATGGTTATGATGAAGATGCTGATCATGATCATGATCATGAAGATCATGATGACGATGATCATGATGATGAACATGACGATGATCATGATCATGATGGTTATGATGTAGATGATGATCATGATCATGATGATGATCATGATCATGATGATGATGATCATGATAATAATCACGATGATGATGATGATGATCACGATCACGATGATAATGATGATCATGATGATGATTATTATGTCCATTAAGATGATCATGGTCGTGATGGTGATGATCATGATGATGATGACGATGATGATCATGATGATCATGATCATAATGATCATGATGATAATGATGATGATCATGATGATGATGGTGATGATGTTGATGATCATGATGATGATGGTGATCATGATCATGATGATGATCATGATTATGATGATGATGGTGATGATGATGATGATGATCATGATCATAATGATGATGGTGATGATGCTGATGATGATCATGATCATAATGATAATGATGATGATCATGATCATGATGATGATGGTGATGATGTTGATGATGATGATCACAATGATGATCATTATGATGATTATGATGATCATGATCATGATTATGATGTGATCACGATGATGATCATTATGATGATGATGATGATCATGACCATGATCATGATTATGATGATAATGTTGATCTTGATCATGATCATGATCATGATGATGATGATCATGATCATATGATGATGATAATCATGATCATGGTGATCGTGATGATAATAATCATGATCATGATGAAGATAATGATCATGATCATGTTGATGATTGTGATTATGATGATCATGATGATCATGATCATGATGGTCATGATGAAGATGCTGATCATGACCACGATCATGAAGATTATGTTGACGATGATCATGATGATAATCATGACGATGATCACGATCATGATGGTTATGATGTAGATGATGATAATGATAATGATCATGATCATGATCATGATAATGATCATGATGATGATTATGATGATCATTATGATGATCATGATGATGACCATGATGATGATCATGATCATGATGGTGATAAACATGATGATGATGATCATGATGATGATGAGCATGATCATGATTGATGATGATGATGATGATCATATGATGATGACAATCCAGGTGATGATGATCATGATTATCATGATGATGATCATGACGATCATGATGATCATGATCATGATTATGAACAAGATGAAGATCATGACAATCGTGATCATGGTGATGATGATGATCATGATGATCATGATGATGATAATGATGATGGTGACGATCACAATGATCAGATGATGGTCATGATCGTGATGATGGTGATGAGTATCATGATGATGATGATCATAACCATGATGATGATGATCATGATGACCATGATAATGATGATCATGATCATATGATGATGATAATCATGATGATGATGATCATGATGATGATGATGATGTTGATCATGATGATGATCAAGATCATGATGATGATTATGATGATCATGATGATATTGCTCATGATGATCATGATGATCATGATGATCAATATGATGATAATGATCAACATGATCATTATCATCGTCATAATCTTCATCATAATCATGATCATCATCATCATAATGATCATCATCGTGATCATCATCATCATGATCATCACCATCATCATCATGATCATTATGATCATGATCATGATCATGCTCATCATCATCATTATCATCATCAAAATGTTTATCACCATCATTATCATGATCATCATCATGGACATCATCATGATCATCATAATCATCATCATGATCATTATCATGATCATGATCATGATCATTATCATGATCATAATCATCATGATCATGATCATGATCATCATCTACATCATAACCATCATGATCGTGAACATCGTCATGATCATCATCATGATCATCGTCATCATAATCTTCATGATCATGGTCATGATCAGTATCTTCATCATGACCATCATGATCATGATCATCATCTTCATCATGACCATCATGATCATCATCATGATCATCATAATCACGATCATCAACATGATCATTATCTTCATCATGATCATGATCATGATCAGGATCATGATCATCATTATCACGATCATGATCATCATCATTGTGATCATGATCGTCATCTTCATAATCATCTTCATGATCGTCATCATCATGATCGTCATCATCATCATGGTCATCATCATCATCTTCATCATGATCCTCATCACCATCACCACGATCATGTTCATTGTGATCATGATCATCATCATCGTGATCATCATAATCGTGATCATAATAATCATGATCATCATCATCATTATCATGATCATTATCATCATGAACATGATCGTTACGATCTTCATCATGATCATGATCATCATCATTATCATGATCATTATCATCATGAACATGATCGTTATGATCTTCATCATGATCATCATCATCATCATGATCATCATGATCGTCATGATCATCATCATCATGATCATTATTATCATGATCTTGATCGTTATGATCTTCATCATGATCATCATGATCATCATCATCATCATGACGAAGATCATTATCATCATGATCACCATGATCATGATTATCATCATCATATGATCATGATCATCATCATCATGATCATGATCAAGATCAACATTATCATCATAATCATGATCATGATCATCATCATCATCATAATGATCATCATCGTGATCACATCATAATCATGATCATGATCATGATCATCATCATCATCATAATGATCATCATTGTGATCATCATCATCAACATCATCACCATCATCATCATCTTCATGATCATCATCATCATCGTGAGTCTTGGCTATAGAATCACTCTAGTGCACTTATGTGTATTGAGCAGGACCACCTGAGATCGTTCAACTTATACTGACTTATAGAAGAACTTGATCTCTGTTATTATGGATGTTCATGCTCTTAATCCCTATACAATAACCTCGACACGTAGGGCAGTATATATTTCTTTGATTCATCAATGGGTGAGATTTAGATGCAATTAAATCAATAAACTCGGTGAGTTGGGAAATAGTGCTGTATCTATGGTGTGCTGTTGATTGTAGAAGGAATCCGTGTCCGTCATAGGTTGATGATGTCCCCTTGAGGAGCTCATAAGGATTATCATGTAAACCCTGCAGGTGGAATTTATTCCGGCATGATAATGAGGTTGAGTGGTACTACTCTTGGATGAGATATTAATTAATTGAGTTGTCAGTAACTTAAATTAATTAATGGACATTATATATCTTAAACATGGGGAGACTAACGGGCTCATAATAAGAAGGAGCCCAAAACGTAATTTTGGGATTGGTACGGTAGTGCAGTAATAATATTTTAGTGGAATATATTATTATTATTGGACTTAAGTATAAGCTTTGGGCTAAGCTTGGATACTTAAGCCCAATGGAGGCCCAACCCAATTTCTCCTCCTGGTCCCTGCTGTAGCCCATTTATATAAGTCACCTCAGCTTATCTGGAACCCTAATCTAATTCATTATTCACGTGTGATTAGGGTTGATAGCAGATTGAGTAGGTCTCGTAGATCGTCGCCCACACGACGTTGAGATCGGACTTGGGACATACAGCAGAAGACCGGAAGGTCGTTTGCTGCTGCAGTTTGTCATGTTCCAAAATTCATATAAAATCGTACAGTTCTTCGATTTTAATGTATTATATACTGATGGAAAGCCGTCGAAGAGAGGATCGTCTAAGAACAAAGATCACTCAATTTCGACATCAGAAGAGGAACTTATGGCTATTCTCGTGGGACTGCGCAGACTGCCAGCGAGAATTCAACCTCTACATCAACCCTTGGTGAAAGGTAATGCGTTTCATGTTTACTTGCTTCCGCTGCTTGTTAGAAATACATGGAACCCTAACGGGTTACGTTAACCAAATGATCCAAGAACGCCAACAATTGGTATCAGAGCTTCAGTTTCGTGGTGAAGCGTGACACGTTAGGCTAGGGTTTATGTGATTAATTTTTCGGAATTAGGATCACATGTTTAGGGTTTTGGTTTTATTGCGCAAACCATGAATATCCCTATGTAATATATACCCTATATCATATCTATTCGTCCATGGTTGTGTGTGAGAGGATTCGACGAAAACTGTTCGTCAATTTCACATGCAAGGAAGAAAGAGAGGGCAAAAATAGAATCACGCTTTTGAGAGAAAAAATCCAGCGTAGTGATATTGCAGAGGCAATAACCAGAGTTTCAACGGTCGGATTGATCTGTAATTTGGTCAGCACGTTCAGAACTTGTGGATGTACATTCTGAACGGTGGAGATCGAATTTGGAGCCTTTTCTTGCTGGGAGTACGCTGAAAACAGAAGCAGATATTTGGGCGATTCTGTTTTGCGCAGTCGAGGGAAAAGTGCCGTTTCTGACAAACTAATCGTTGGATCAAGCTTTAATTTGGTCAGCACGTTCAGACCTTGTGGATGTACATTCTGAACGGTGGAGATCGAATTTGGAGCCTTTTCTTGCTGGGAGTACGCTGAAAACAGAAGCAGATATTTGGGCGATTCTGTTTTGCGCAGTCGAGAGAAAAGAGCCGTTTCTCACAATATAACCGTTGGATCGATCTGTAATTTGGATAGAATGGACTTACAGTAGTAGATTCTGGACGGTGGAGATTGGATTCTGAGGTTCTTTCAGTTTCGAACTACGAACGACAGTTGGTGTAGTTTGGTGTTGCGCGTTGGGCTGAACTTGGTTCCATGCAAGTAGGCCCTTGGACGAGCGACAGTCCAGGCGAGGGGCGCTCGTCAAGGCACTTGGGGCGCTCCCTGACATAATTGGCGGTGGGATATGACGATGGACGTCTTGGGGCACAAGCAATCCTGCTTGTTGCGTAAGGCATCGATTCCACAGTGGGAGTGTCGGACAAGACATTAAAATTTAGAGGCGTTTTTATTCCTAATATATATAACTGTCATAATTGATTTAATTGTCTATTATTGTTATATATATATATATATATATATATGGATGCCTGATCTCTATGATTTATTGTCTTATATAGAAGCATGCTAGATTGCGTATTATATTTGGTATATTATATGCATGTATTGCTAGAGTGTTGGATAAGACATCCAATTTTAGGAAAACTAATTCCTAATATATAACTGCCATAATAGATTGTATATTATTGTTATATATGGATGTCGAATTAATTCCTAATATATGACTGCTATAATTGATTTAATAATCTATTATTGTCATATATGGATGTCGAATTAATTCCTAATATATAACTGCTATAATTAATTGTCTATTATTGTTATATATGGATGTTGAATTAATTCCTAATATATAACTGACATAATTGATTTCATCATCATGGGCATCATCATCATCTTCATCATGATCCTCATCACCATCATCACGATCATGTTCATTGTGATCGTGATCATCATCATCGTGATCAACATGATCATGATCATCATCATCATCATTATCATGATCATTATTATCATGATTATGATCGTCATCATCATCATGATCATCATCATCATCATCATGATTACCATCATCATATGATCATGATCATCATCATCATGGTAATCATCATCATGATCATGATCATGATCATGATCAAGATCAACATTATCATCATGATCATGATCATGATCATGATCATCATCATCATAATGATCATCATCGTGATCACATCATAATAATGATCAAGTGTGCATTTGGAGTTTCATCCGGGAAATTTCTTGGGTTTGTTGTTCGCCGTCGAGGGATTGAAATTGAGAAAGCAAAGATTGACGCAATCATGAAAATGCATGTGCCTCGGAACATACATGAGCTCAAAAGTCTGCAAGGAAAGTTGGCATACTTAAGGAGATTCATATCAAATTTAGCTGGCCGATGCCAACCATTTAGTCATCTCATGAAGAAAGACAGCATATTCGAATGGGATGAAGCTTGCAATAATGCTTTCAACAGCATTAAAGAATACTTGATGAAGGCACCAGTGTTGAGTGCTCCAATACCGGGACATCCATTAGTCCTTTATCTAGCTGCTCAAGAGCGTTCTGTGGGAGCTTTACTAGCACAAGAAAATGATGATGGTAAAGAAAGAGCTCTATATTATCTAAGTAGAGCCATGACTCCAAACGAGTTGAAGTATTCACCCATTGAGAAGATCTGCTTATCCCTTATCTTCGTAATTCAGAAGTTGAAACATTATTTTCAAGCTCACACAGTTCGGCTAGTTTCGAAAGCCAACCCACTAAAATTTGTCATGTCAAAACCAGTACTCTCTGATCGGCTTGCAAGATGGTATCTCCAACTGCAACAGTTTGAGATCGTATACGTCCCTCAAAAGGCCGTAAAAGGACAAGTGTTGGCAGATTTTCTAGCTGATCATCCAATGCCTGCTGAATGGGAACTATCCGATGAACTCCCCGATGAAGATGCTTTCACTGTGGACATAGTTTCTCCTTGGAAGATGTATTTCGATGGAGCATCTCATAGAGAGGGAGCTGGTGCGGGAGTCGTGTTTGTAACACCCAGTGGTGAAGTTCTACCTTTCTCATTTTCCTTAACAGAAAATTGCTCTAACAATGTGGCTGAGTATCAAGCACTCATACTTGGTTTGGAAATGGCCGTCGACATAAAGCAACTACACCTTAGAGTGTATGGTGATTCGCTATTGGTAATAAATCAACTCCTTGGAGTGTATGAAGTGAAGAAGCCTGAGTTGTTCCCCTATTACAAATATGCTCAAAAGCTTATAGGTTATCTCGGTGATGTTGATATTAAGCATCTGTCTAGAAGAGAGAATAAGCAAGCTGACGCCCTCGCTAAGTTAGCATCAACTATAGCTATGCCAGAAATGCAGATTCAAATACCGGTGTGTAGAAGTTGGGTTGTACCACCAATCTTTGAAGATGATGATTATGAAGAAGTTGAAAATCATGTGGTGGAGGTTTTCGAAATTGAAGAAGAAGATTGGCGCCAACCGCTTGTGGATTATTTAAAATATGATAAGTTGCCTAACGATCCACGACAAAGGGTTGATATTCGGCGTCGGGCACCTCGATTCATCTACTTCAAGGGTACACTTTATAGAAGATCATTCGATGAAATTTTCTTGAGATGCTTGGGTAAGGAAGAAACTATTCAAGCAATGGAGGAGGCTCACTCCGGGATTTGCGGTGCTCATCAATCCGGACCGAAGCTACATTTTAGAATTAAAAGGATGGGTTACTATTGGCCAACCATGGTGAAGGATTGCATGGATTACGCACAAAGATGTCAAGCTTGTCAGTTCCATGGAAATTTGATTCATCAACCTCCGGAGCCTTTACATCCGACAGTCGCTTCATGGCCTTTCGATGCTTGGGGTTTAGATGTGGTGGGGCCGCTTACAAAGTCTTCTGGTGGTCATCTCTACATTCTTGCGGCAACCGATTACTTTTCAAAGTGGGCCGAAGCTGTGCCTCTAAGGGAAGTGAAGAAAGAAAATGTTGCTGATTTCATCCGAATCAACATCATTTATAGATATGGTGTTCCGCGCTACATCATCACTGATAATGGAAAGCAGTTCAGCAACAGTTGGATTGATAAGCTATGTGAGAAGTTTGATTTCAAACAAAAGAAATCTTCAATGTATAACGCAGCTGCTAATGGTCTTGCCGAAACTTTTAATAAGACGTTGTGTAGTTTGTTAAAGAAGGTGGTGTCCAAGTCGAAAAGAGATTGGCATGAAAGAATAAATGAAGCTTTATGGGCATACCGCACCACCTATAGAACACCTACTCAAGCCACTCCATATTCCTTGGTGTATGGTGTTGAGGCTGTTGTGCCTCTTGAAAAGCAAATTCCTTCTTTGAGGATAGCCATACAAGAAGGCCTCACCGAGGAAGAAAATGCAAAGTTACGTCTTCAAGAGTTAGAAGCGTTAGATGAAAAGAGGTTGGAAGCACAACAAAGACTTGAGTGTTACCAATCTCGCCTTTCTAGAACATACAACAAGAAAGTGAGGGTACGTTCTTTTCAAGTTGGTGATTTGGTGCTTGCTGTGAGAAGACCTATAGTAGTCACCCATCGCGTTGGAAATAAGTTTCTACCCAAGTGGGATGGCCCTCATGTTGTGAAGGAAGCCTACACAAATGGCGCATACAAGTTGATCTCAGAAGATGGCGTGAACATTGGCCCCATAAATGGGAAGTTCTTAAAACGCTACTACGCGTAAAACAAATACATGTACAACGCTCTTTGACGCACGAGCCTAAACTGCATGTTACTCCTGGTCCGCATGAGTATAAACTGTGTACGACGAACTCCTGGTCCGCATGAGTATAAACTGTGCACGACACCCACCAAAGGTAATTATATGTGGTTAAACTATTAATTCATCCCACTCAGATATTTTAAGTGGTTAAAGCATTAAATATCCTACTTTGTCTAAAGTGGTTAAAGAATAGTCACTCCTGGCCCGCATGAGTATAAACTGTGCACGGCACCCCCCCATCCAAATCAAATCATGTCCCTTTGAACTACGTAATGACTTGATCCTCTGCGAAGAGGTACGTAGGCAGCTTAGCACTTTGCTAAGTTCAGTCATGCCTTTGGTCTATTCACATCAAGTTTGTGGGGTGAATTGGAGTGTGAAGGCAGCAAATAAATATGAAAGACAAGAAAACAAGTTAATGATGTAACATAAGGGAGAAGTAATGAAGAGAATGGACTTTATTGATAATATCATTAGATGTTCAAAAACATAAAAGGGGAAATCAAATAAATAACTAAGGGAGCAAACTAAAAGAAAATCAGTCCTATGCTAAACAAGAAAGTTGTCAGAGAGTATGCTTTCTAAGACAGACTTCAGAGCTGCTTTCTCATCTTCAGATGATGATTCTTTCAAGACGGTTGCATTATCAAGCATAAGGATTTCCTCTTCTATGAGCTCAACTTCCTTCTTAGCACGACAGAGAGTTTGTTGGAGACGATCAGCTGCTTCAGATAAAGTTTTCTCTCCCTTCTCCAGATTAGTCATCTCTTTACTTATCGATTCTAACTCTTCCCAAGTAGTCTTTAGTTTTTTTGTCTCTGTCATGTGAGTGTCTCGGCAATTCTGAAGGCGACCCTTGACGTTAGTCAAGCATTTTGCATGATTTCCCGTGGACGCCGCTTCATCAGACTTCAATTTTGCCGCAGTATAAGTGTCGGCCTTATCAAATAGAGGTGTCAAGGCTATCTCTAAAGGGGAACAGTCGATTCTAAGAGCCTTCACCTCATTTATCAAGGAAAATATTTCTTGTCTCAGAGTTGATAAAAACTCAAGAGGAGTCCGTTTGAGTTTTCTTCTTATTTTACTCCATGCACTCCGAGCAAATTTCCCTTTGAGATCACGAGTAATCTTCTTAGATATAAATTCTGAGATCATGGGACGTGCCTTTGAAGAATTCGCCCCTGTGGTCGATGCATCACTTTCAGTAGAATCATCACTCTCATCAGAATTGTCACCGCTACCAGAATTTGTAGAGATGCCCAAGATCTGATAAAAGAAGAAATGTGCTAGTATAAAAATGAGGATATACAATGAAAAATAAGGTGAGGAAAAGAGGGAAACCTCAGCTGCCAATTTTTTTGAAGTAACAGCAGTAATTAATTCGTTTTCTTCAGCAGCCTTAGAGCCAGAAATTTTCAGCGCAACCTTCAATAATAAAAGAA
Organism: Pogostemon cablin; assembly: GCA_023678885.1. Taxonomy (NCBI): domain Eukaryota; kingdom Viridiplantae; phylum Streptophyta; class Magnoliopsida; order Lamiales; family Lamiaceae; genus Pogostemon; species Pogostemon cablin. Next base: position 27,394,239 of record CM043013.1, read on the forward strand.
GGCTTTGTAAGAAAATGAAATAAAGAAAATGAAAAAAAAAAGAGAGAGAATGGAAGAAACCTCTTTATCTTGTTTTTCAGTGTGAACAACAGATTTTTTTCTCTTCCAATGGTGTTCGGTAGAGGCGCTACGACTTTCTGTAGAATGAGGGGAATTTTTCTTCCTTTTATGCACTGTAGGTTGTAAAACTTCATCATACACCGGAGAAATATCCTGAACTTCTTGATTATCATCATCAAGGTCATTAATGATGTCCACTTCTTCCTCCGGAGGTTTTGAAACTGGGGTAGTCAATGCCTTGATATGATCAGATAAGTAAGTTCCGTGGACTTGCTTCCACCACTCCTTATACTCAGTAGTGGAGTAGTTTTTAGGAGCTGGGGTTGCACATGGAAAGTAAGCTTGGGAGGTAGAGTTATACGAAGTACAATGTTTCCAATGGTTGAATCCTTCTTCTAAAGATGCTTTCCGAAGGTTGGTTCTAAGCATCTTAGGGACATCTTGTAGGAAGCCAAATTGACGAGCAAACCTGTGAGGGGAGTAAGGCTCCATCACAAAGTGATTACCCTGCCGCAAAGTGAGATAGCTAGTACGGATAGCCACCAGATGGGCCCAATTATCCCATTTCTTATTTCCATCATCCGTGTAGTGGATTGCTTTGTCTTTTGAAAAAATATTGCAAGTCCATAAGGCATTATCAGCTGTGTGGATTCGTTTGCGAGCATCTTCAGCATCGAAGTATCTTGCTCCCTGCTCTCCAGAGTATGTCACCATTCGAGGATATGCTATTTTATTTCCAATCGGAAAATGAGTTTTGAAGTAGTGAGCTAGCCAAGCATGGACGAAATGAACCGGAAAGGTTGATTTAATTTCAGATAAACTCGATGAGTTTGAAATTACATTCAAGCCATGGTAAATGTTTGCCAAAACTGGAATAGCAAGACTCACTTTTTTTCCTGCAGCCATTAAGCTTGCCACTTTAAAGGTACTCGGTCGTATCAAGCCTACTTCGCCACCCGGGAGTGCAAACGCACAAAGCCAGCAAGCTAAGTAAGCGGCTAGATAGGTCTCTTCTTGATCAATTTGAGAAATGCCCAACTTTTTAAGTTGATCTATCTCAGCAGACGTCCATGGTTGGTGACTTGAAATAACGCCCGTCGGGTTATAAGTTTTTTTTGGCCGAGAAGCCGTCTTTCTTTCAATGCGTGTAGGAGGTTCAAGGTATGTTATAGCCTTCTTAGACCAGAAATCTACCCACTGGTCAATGGTTACATTTCTTCTGTTAGCACCCTTGCAAAGTACGTGATAGGCGCCAAGTAAAGATCTACAACTGCGCGGGATACGTAAACCATCCTTCGTGGAAAGCAATTCTTCTGCACAGGGCACAATTTCATCATACACATAACCTGCTATGGGTAGTCCCATCAAGTTGTATAAGTCCCATAAAGAAAGTGACATCTCTCCGAATTTAGTAAGTAAAGTATTGGTGGAAGAACACCAAGCTTCACAGAAGGCCTTCATGATTTCACAGCTGCAATCATAGGTAAAGAGGGATGCAAAGACAGCATCATAAAGCTTTGTGTTTCGAAGAATGGATCCGCATCGGCTTAAAATATCTTCAGTCCACTCCCAGTAACCCTTGATGTAGTGAAAGTCTCCAAGAAACTTGATGGGTTCTCCCCAGGATGCTTTTCCTTTTGCAATGCGGCGTCCCAAAGAGGGTAAATGTGCTGAATTGATTTCTGGCTCAATGTCAGCTCCCTTCAAGGTCCAACTTATGTTATTTTTACTTGAAGAAGATTCATGAGACCAACATGCCAAGAAAAATTCATTTTTGCTTCTTGGAGGGACATAAGCACCGTTCCCTAGCAAAGATTGCCCGGGTAAAAGACGAGTTCCTTGTGGCAAAGGTTGATGTGCATCTTCAAGAATAACTAAGTAGCTTGCGCCGGATTTTCCCGTTACAGTTTTGAAGAAAACCATGCTAAGAAGTGGATAGGCTGCAAAACAAATGAACGATTAATTAAAAGACCCAAAATAAATTTATGAGGGCAATTAATTAATTATTTAAGGTCACAATTGTAAAACATTATAGCCTTAAACATTGGAGCCAAGTCAATAAAATTAATTAACACATGTTTAGTTAAATTTAAACTTGGCCACACGGTTGGAGGCCATGTTTATGGACACAAATCAACTAATGGGCCAATTAAGGAAAGGTGGAATCAATATTGAAGCCCAAATCAGCATAGAATTAAAGGAGCCCAAGTATGAAGCCCAAATCAAAGCAAAATTGGGCTTGGGCCATGTGAGAGTCAAAATTGACTTGAAAGTCAAAATTGAGGGCTTGTGGTAGAATAGCATTTCTTCTCAAAATTCAATCTACAGTGTGATTCCTTCCATCACCGTGCGCAGCGAATTGCCCAGCCGCCCTGTGCACGCCGTCCATCGCCGCGCCGCACGCCGACCCGCAGCTGCCGACGGGATCGCGAGTGCCGCGCTTCGCCAAGACGCCGACGGGATCGCGAGCGCCGCGCCTCACCAAGCAGTCTCCGTGCGCAGCGAACCGCCCGGCCGCCCCGAGCATGCCATCCATCGCCGCGCCGCACGCCGACCCGCAGCTGCCGACGGGATCGCGAGTGCCGCGCTTCGCCAAGACGCCGACGGGATCGCGAGCGCCGCGCCTCACCAAGCAGTCTCCGTGCGCAGCGAACCGCCCAGCCGCCCCGAGCACGCCGTCCATCGCCTCGCCGCACGCCGCCCTGCAGCTGCCGACGGGATCGCGCAGTGGATGATCGCCGCCGCTCAGCCACCTGCTGCTGGAATCGCGATGCAACGATCGCCGCCACGCCTCGCTCAGCCGCCTGCTGCCGGAATCGCGAGGCAACGGTCGCCGCCGCTCAGCCGCACCGTCTGCTGCCGGAATCGCGATGCAACGCCGCCGCTGCTCAGCCGCACCGTCTGCTGCCGGAATCGCGATGCAACGACCGCCGCCGGTCTGATTATTATCTTCATCAGTATGCTCCCTCAATAGCAATGTTGCCAGAGGCATGAGCTCGATAAGCAACTACCATGGGTAGTCCGCTCTCGTTGCATCAACACGTCGGAGGTGTAAGCCCAACAAGCAACCACCATGGGTGGTCCGCCGTTGACTGCTTTTCACCTCGCGGTATGAGCCCGACAAGCAACCACCATGGGTGATCCGCCGTCGATCGCTCTCTACCTCGACATCGTTGGTTTGATTGCTTTAGCGTGTTAAAATCTTCTATTTTTCTTCGCTTCGTTGTGTTGTAAAAAAAGAAAAAAAAAGAAAGAACAACAAGGACAAGAATTGAAGGGATATAGAAGTAAATATGAGAACACGAGTGATGGGGCTTACCTTGGTGATTACGTGAAGACAAATAATCAGTTTATAAATAGAGAAAATAAACAAGAAAACAAGAAAGACAAATAAAAGAAGAGCGAATTAAAGAAGAATAGATTGAGACCTTATACTTGTGAATTGACAGCCTCTTGGAGCAATGCTGAAGAAGAAAAAAAAAATTTTAGAAACACTTCATGCTATACTTTGGAAAGAAAGAGAAAAAATTCAAATAAGAGAAGGAAGAACAAGAACTGAAGTGAATATCTTGTTTGTTGGATAGCTTTGATGAAAAAAATTGAATTCATGAAGTACCATTATATAGTAGTGGATTCATGGATAATTATGGATTCATGGATAATTATGGAAATTATTTGTGGATAATTATAGAAGCTACTAATGGACTCATGGATAATTATGGAGATTATTGTGAGGTGCGCAAGCTTTACAAAATTGAAGGAGATTCTTTACTACAAATAACTTTGACAATTTTTGGGTAAGGTTCATGAAATCTTGGTGAACAAGAAATAAATTTTTGCGATTCCTTCACAATAAGACATTCTGTCCGTGAACAAATCGCAAGGGGGCATTTGTAAGCAATTAAAATTCACGGTCCAATCAAATGGCGACACGTGGATTTTATTGATTAAATATCAATTTTAATTTATTATATTTTATTTTGGGGATTTAATAAATTAATTCCTAAAATAGATTAATAAATAATTGATAATTAATTTAATACCCAATAAATTAAGTAGGGTTTAAATTAAGTAAAACTTGACCCCTAAGTTAAGTAAAGCATGGAAGGTTCTAGAATCAGGTCAAATTAAGCAATGACCAATCAAGCTGTGATATATTTGGAACGGCCCAAGCCCGCAGAACCAGGCCAAATCTGTCATAGACCAATCAGATTGCGAGATATTTATGGAGTATCCTCATCCTTCACCTATATAAGGAGTCCTCCTTCATTCACTACAGACAGACTCAAAGACTTGAAGACATAAACGCTCTGAAGAGATCAAGAACACGAGCAGCGCTCCCTTGAGATCTTCAAGCATCTTCAAGTCAAGAACGGCAAACGATTCGGGATTAAGGTGCGGAGCCCCCCAAATCAAGCGTTCTTCATATACTGAGTTCTTCGGTGTTCTTCGCGCCAAGAACAACATACGACCCGGGATTAAGGTGCTAAACCCCCCAGATCGAGTGTTCTTCGGATCAAGTACGTTTAATCCAAATAAAGGCTTGACGCCTCTGGATTAACGTTATAAGATCCCAAATCCGAGTTCGGACAAGCTTCAACTGAAGATCCGACTCAACACACACAGTCAACGCGGTCAACGCAGTCAAAGTCAAAGTCAAAATCAAGCCAAATTGGTTCGAGAGAAGAATCAGAGGATTGATAGAGATTGTTTACTTAATCATCAAGTTTAATCCTTCTGGATTATCATTGTAATTCTTTTGTGTTTATTTTATTATAAATACAAAAATTTGTTATTACACATACGATCACTTTTTATTAAAAATTTTATTATTTGTATTATAAATGAAATAAATATTATCACTTTTTATTAATTACTATTTATTTATCCATTTGTCTTATTATCTTATTATTATCGGGCCTGTAAGATTTATTTTTAAAAAAAATTGAATAACATGAATATTGAACAATTAAATGAAAACTTATAATTCAATTCGAATTAAGTAATATAAAAATAAAAATAAAAACATTCTTGAATCAAGTCTAATCGATGAGTTTGACTCGGTAACCCGAGGATGCTTTCTAAGAATTCCTACACCGATTCATGCATCTCGACTCGTTACTCGTAGTTGAATCTTGGATTTATGTTTGTAATAGACAATACTACCCCTATTAGAAAATAGTATTATAGTATATTTAATTTAATACTGTTATTCTAGTACTGAATAATTATACACATGTCACTACTGATCATTATGATTAATTGATTGTATTGGAAAAGAAAATAGGTTTAACAATAAATATTATATAGGGCAAATGGTCAAATTGGACCCAACTTATCTCACAAGATCAAGTTAGTCCTGAACTTTTTTTCTGTTCATTCACAACCTTTTTGTTTCTTATTTGGATCAATCGAAACCCTCACTTTTTTAAAATAAAATACTCATGAATTTTTGTTAAAATTCATTTTAACGGTGTTAAAAATTAGCCATCAATTCACTTTCCATCAAAACCCCCAATTTAATTTTTTCTTTCTTTTAAAAAATTTGGGATCTTATGATCGGTTGAAGGCTGGAAGTTCTCCCGATACGCCCTCCAACTCGCTTGCGAACGGATACAATCTATCTGTTATAATGAACACTCTATACTCATGAATTTCATCACCATTCAACTCAAAAAAGGGGCATATCCAAACCCATTTTATTCAAGTTGAAAATAACAGTAAATCGACATGTGAAGTAGAGGCTAAAATCCATTCACACATAATTATCAAGAAGATTGGAGAAATGGCTCTGTAACCACAGCTTCGGAGGATCCATGTTGTATGAGATTCCATTTAAGCTTATAATTCTTTATTTTGACATTTAAGATCTCCAATTGAAGAGTCTAAACCACCCTCTTCTGTAGTTGATCGAGACCGAGACTGAGACTGCGACGACGACCTTGATCGAGACCGTGACACCGAATCGTAGCAGGGATCGGGAGCGGGAGAGAAAGCATGAGAGAGAGCATGATTCCGAGCGGTGGACCCGTGAGAAAGAATGAGATGACGAGCAGATGGCGCGAGAGCATGCCCGGTTTGAGAAATTGGCCGACAGGGAGCGCGAGGTTGAGCTTGCCTCTATATTTAGGATCTAAGAAACCTTAGAAGAGGATGATTAAGCTCAGCAAAGACTTTCAGTTTTCCATTGATTAAGCTTCTGTTCTCCTTTGATTGGGAAAACATGGAGGACATCTCACGAGATATGAATGTGCATTATGTGCTTTACGAAAATCCTCACGAGGCCCACCTTTTGTTCGGCCATGGCTTTCACGCTGGGATGGACAGCAGGGAGCAGAAGAGAATTGAGTGCCTAATTTTTAACACCGTTGAATAAATTTTAACAGAAGTGCATAGATGTTTTATTTTGAAAAGGTGAGGGGTTCAATTGATCCAAGTTAGAAACAAAGAGGGTGTGAATGATCAGAAAAAAAAAGTTCAAGGACTAACTTGATCCTATAAGATAAGTTGAGGGTCCAATCTGACCTTCTGCCCTATTATATATTGTATATACTAGCATTCTACTTATTTGAACTAGGTTAGACAATTTATCTGAATATTTAATTACAGCTATTCTTTTTTTAATTAAATACACATAAAAATATATAGGGCATACATGAGTGTAACAGCTTGTACCTCTAAAGATATATAGTAATCCCTCCGTTCCACCCAGATAGCAATATTTTACTATATTGGGTGTTCCGTCCAAGTTGCACCATTTTCCTCTTTTAGTAAAAAGGGACCACCAATGACTCACCACTACCCATCACATCTCTCTAATACACCTACCCACTTTACATAAAATAATAATACTCCTTAATCTACGTGCAAAAAGCAAACGTTGCACTCTGACTGGGACTGAGGGAGTATAAAATAAGTTCATTTGATGACACCCTAAATAAATGTCCTCTTCTCGTTTTTATTATTTATTTATTTATTTATATTTTTTTTATAGAAATAGTGCAAGCCTACTCTTTATACAATAGATTAATAAAAATTTATAATTTCTGTTATTGAACTAAATTTCAATTTTAAGCAGTACATGTTACTATCATAAATTCGTAAAATTACGTTCAATTAATAAAAATGCGTGATAATTCAAGCTTAGAAAAATATTGAAATCTCCACTTATTTATTTATTTATTTATTATTATTATTTATTATTTTTTTAAGAAGATTAATCAAAACTTCATGAAGGTCCTAGGGTAGATTTTGTAATTAAATGAAATACAGGGAAATCTGTGCTACTTTGGATAATGTCTCTTAAGGGGCTTCTGGATATTCTGTGTCAATTTGGTGTGACATCTCTTGTGCCACTCCGTAGGATGAGTGACAAATAAGAGAGATGAGGGAAACTATACCCTAAGTCAACCAATCAACCTTTGGGACAAGGCATTGGATATATCCACATCGCCACGTGTCATTCAATGAAAAAATATTATAGGAGATGTTACACCAAAATATCACATGATATCCCGTGTCCTCTTAAGGGCTTCTAGAATGTTTATATCGCCCAACAGTGGAAACAGAAGACTCCTCGTTCAAATCTGTAATTGTCACACCCCAATTTTAATAAATAAGATTTACATGTTAATTCCTTTAATAAGAGCCTTTAGAAAGGGATATGACCAACCAATATAGTAAATAAATAATAATTAAAACTGTTTAAATTTTCTTAATATTTCTAAACGTAATAAAATCAATTAACATAATCAAATAATTATTTAGTTGGATAATTTAAAGTACCACTAAAAGATTCTAATCTAAAATAAATAAATAAATTTAATGTGTATGAATGAATGGATCAAATAAACTTTCCAAAATTTTACCCAAGGAAATAAACTAAAATGATCTGCCATGAATTTCATAAACTCTATTCCACGATAATGAGTTTTAAACAAAACTTATCATACAGCATGTCAACCCATAATTCAGCAACAAATAAATTTATTTTAACTCAAGTATTCATAAATTACTTTGAATATTTATAGTAAAAATAAATCCCAATTGAAAACTTTATTAAAATTTTAATTTGTCTCCTCTTGCCAACGCGCCCCCGCTCGTACGCTACCGCCACGCTTAACCTGAAAAGGGGGGTAATTGGGGGGGTGAGCAAACCACAGCTCAGTGAAATAAATTACGCACTATTTATCATTCAAACACTACTAGAGTGAAACTGAAATTCTTACACTTGTAACTTGAAATATCATATCATGTTGGTAAGCACCTTTCGGTTCAATACCCATGTTGGTAAGCACCTTTCGGTTCAATACCCATGTTGGCAAGCACCTTTCGGTTCAATACCCATGTTGGCAAGCATCGCGATTCAATACCCTTGACTTGTACTTAATAATTCATGGATAACATAGCATGTTCATGTATAATCACATCATGTAGGGTTTTTAATACATAAATAACACATAATAAATCCCACCATGTTCATGTATAATCACATCATGTAGGGTTTTAAATACATAAATAACACATAATAAATCCCACCTGTGATCACGTAAAAGCCTTGGATTAGAGAGTTGAATGTCATGATCAGCCCCGTCGAAACCCTCCTCTCTTCGTATAAGAGAGGCCGTGAAATAAAAATAAAAATTGGATTTTGTGATCGATTGAAAGATGCTTTGGGTTTTATAGTGAAGTGGCTGTGATCAAAAGCCCAGAAAAATAGAGGCGTAGGATTTTGTCAAACTTTCCTTGGTAAGGTGATCAAATTTGTGATTGATTGCAGTGATATCTCCTTTACAGAATGGACGAGATATGATAAGATTTTCTTGGCAGGAAGAAATTTGTTTAATATGGAAAGAGTATAACATTCTGATTTCTCCTCCTCACTCACGCGGTTTGGCAAGCAAACAATTGGGCTTTTAAGGGTTGGGCCTAAAAGAATTTGGATTCACGTATAAAATTATATATTAAATTTTTTTTTTTTTTTGGGTGTTACATTCCACCCTACTTATTAAAATTTCGTCCTCGAAATTTCCAGTGAACTCTTGCTTCCCAATGACGACTATCATTCATGAAACTAAAATGACATACTAACTCTTCAAGATGATCTTACATCATAAAGACATTCAAAGTTTTTCTCCTATAGCATACATGAGCTAAGCATTAAAGCACATAAACAAATTTCATTTCATGAATTAAATCTTGCATCAACATGTAAGTGTAAATCTTGAAATTAAAACTTTTCTTGTAAATCATAAATACTTTCATACCTCATTTAAAGCGGGCGTCGTACTTGGTGGATGCGTAGCAAGAGACTTACTTTTGTTTAAAAATTTTATTCAATTATGAATCATATCATGTAATTCATTTAAATCATGTAATTCATATCATGAAATTTCAAATGAACTCAATCATGTCATGTATTTCATTTAAATCATGTATATGCGGAATTTTAATAAAAATTTTGAACAAGTATGCAGAACCGCATACCTGCTCTGATACCATTCTGTCACACCCCAAAATTTATAAATAGTATTTACATGTTAATTCCTTTAATAAGAGCCTTTAGAAAGGGATATGACCAACCAATATAGTAAATAAATAATAATTAAAACTGTTTAAATTTTCTTAATATTTCTAAACGTAATAAAATCAATTAACCTAATCAAATAATTATTTAGTTGGATAATTTAAAGTACCACTAAAAGATTCTAATCTAAAATAAATAAATAAATTTAATGTGTATGAATGAATGGATCAAATAAACTTTCCAAAATTTTACCCAAGGAAATAAACTAAAATGATCTGCCATGAATTTCATAAACTCTATTCCACGATAATGAGTTTTAAACAAAACTTATCATACAGCATGTCAACCCATAATTCAGCAACAAATAAATTTATTTTAACTCAAGTATTCATAAATTACTTTGAATATTTATAGTAAAAATAAATCCCAATTGAAAACTTTATTAAAATTTTAATTTGTCTCCTCTTGCCAACGCGCCCCTGCTCGTACGCTACCGCCACGCTTAACCTGAAAAGGGGGGTAATTGGGGGGGTGAGCAAACCACAGCTCAGTGAAATAAATTACGCACTATTTATCATTCAAACACTACTAGAGTGAAACTGAAATTCTTACACTTGTAACTTGAAATATCATATCATGTTGGTAAGCACCTTTCGGTTCAATACCCATGTTGGTAAGCACCTTTCGGTTCAATACCCATGTTGGCAAGCACCTTTCGGTTCAATACCCATGTTGGCAAGCATCGCGATTCAATACCCTTGACTTGTACTTAATAATTCATGGATAACATAGCATGTTCATGTATAATCACATCATGTAGGGTTTTTAATACATAAATAACACATAATAAATCCCACCATGTTCATGTATAATCACATCATGTAGGGTTTTAAATACATAAATAACACATAATAAATCTCACCTGTGATCACGTAAAAGCCTTGGATTAGAGAGTTGAATGTCATGATCAGCCCCGTCGAAACCCTCCTCTCTTCGTATAAGAGAGGCCGTGAAATAAAAATAAAAATTGGATTTTGTGATCGATTGAAAGATGCTTTGGGTTTTATAGTGAAGTGGCTGTGATCAAAAGCCCAGAAAAATAGAGGCGTAGGATTTTGTCAAACTTTCCTTGGTAAGGTGATCAAATTTGTGATTGATTGCAGTGATATCTCCTTTACAGAATGGACGAGATATGATAAGATTTTCTTGGCAGGAAGAAATTTGTTTAATATGGAAAGAGTATAACATTCTGATTTCTCCTCCTCACTCACGCGGTTTGGCAAGCAAACAATTGGGCTTTTAAGGGTTGGGCCTAAAAGAATTTGAATTCACGTATAAAATTATATATTAAAATTTTTTTTTTTTTTTGGGTGTTACAGTAATGACCGTCTAGCCCATGGAATTCTCGCAAAAAGTCGTCTATATCCATTATGTTTGATTAGTTATTATTAGGAGTATTATTTTTCTAATATCCGATGTTTGATAATATAAGAAATAACGTTTTGAAATGATTTTTATTTTGGATTAGTTCGTATGACTCAAGGAATACATTAACAGAAAGGCTGACTAGAGTGGATGTACTAATCATCTTTAATGTATTAATCAAAACTCAAATTGGTTGACTAATTGAGAAGTGCACAAGTAATCAACCATTTAAGTTTAAATTAATAATAATAATTTCTTATTATTTTTTAATGGTAGAGCTTAGAACATCTAGAAATTAGAGTATAGTATATCTCAATAATTTGAGTTTAAAATATAAACCCGTATATTTTTACCTTTTTTTTTAAAAAAATATTCCAAAATGGTTATGACGTTTATTTTCGACCAAAACATTTTAATTTTTCTTCAACTTCATTCCAAAATAATACTTTTTTTTATAAATTTCGTCCCATAAGTTTGTAAAAGTACACATTCAGTCTCATCTCATGAAATTAAAAAAAATTGAACATTTTTAAGTAAAAATGATTATTGTGATCGGTGGTCAAACACCCAAGTCACCACTCCTCCTCCCCCAAGACAAGGCTGAAGTCCCCCGGGTCTGCCTTGTCAATGCCAAGCTCAGCCTTGCTAAGCTCTCCACGCACTCGGCCTCCCAAGCTCTCCAGCGCCAGAGGTGAACACGGCCTCTCCAAGCTCTGTATCGCCAGAGGTGAGCTCGGCCTCCCAAGCTCTCCATGCGCTCGGCCTCCCCAAGCTCTCCACCGCTAGAGGTGAGCTCGGCCTCTCCAAACTCTCCATGCACTCGGCCTCCCAAGCTCTCCACGCGCTCGGCCTCTCTAAGCTCTCCATCGCAAGAGGTGAGCTCGGCCTCTTCAAGCTCTCCATCGCCAAAGGTGAGCTCGGCCTCCCAAACTCTCCACGCGCTTGGCCTCCCAAGCTCTCCACGCGCTCGGCCTCTTCAAGCTTTCCATGCCATAGGTGAGCTCTGCCCTTCCAAGCTCTCCATGCAAGAAGCCGAGCTTTGCCCTGCCAAGGTCTTCCAGAGCTGGAGTCCTTAGGATGGCTAGTGGATGACTTGTCAAGTCATCTGTCACATCATTGTCAGGCTCTCCACCTCCCAGAGCAAGATTCGTAATCTCCTAAAGATAGATTCGTATCTCCCGCATTTAATGCATGCTTGCTACTAGCCTATAACATTTATTGCTAGAATAGTAGGCTCACCCCACTTGTATAATAGGAAAGTCGCTTCTTTATCTTCAACATCAGTTATATTCTCATCTTCAATCTCAAGCTCAACCTCACCTGCATCATCACCACTGTAAAGGAGAATTATCTCCCACCATACAAACAAACAAAAAAATCAGAGAGAAACAAACTCTCTACTTTAAACTCCCACAAACGTGGGAGGAATTCTTGTGTTTTTCTTCTTCTATGCTTTCTCCATATTATGTTAGAATTATCCAACTAAACCATATAACAGCCACATTAAACACTCACTTCACCCATTAAAAATCGACTATCTACATTTGGCGCTAGAGGAAGGGCCTCTCCTCTACAACTCCAAGAAATCATGGCGTCCAACTCTCACCAAACGAGCATAAGTTCAAAGGTTCCCAATTTTAAAGAAAAGAAAGCAACCCATAATAAAGGCCATACTCACAAAATGGCTTTAATGAAAGCATTGGATGAAGAAATCATGGCCCTGAAAAGAAGGCTAGATAAATTAGAGAAGGGACAACAGTCTGGAGTGAATAAACCACCTCTGGGCGGAAACCCATTTACACCAAACATCACCTCTCAATCATACCAACCGGAGGAGAAGTTCCCACAGATTGGCACATATGAGGGCAAATCCGACCCCACGGTGCATCTAAAAAGTTCACGGCGTGGACAACCGCCCAAGAAAGCTCAGAAGCTACCAAGTGCCGACTATTCTCGTTAACTCTCGGGGACACGGCCTACACATGGTACAACTCACTCTCCCCAGCCTCTATTGGTAGCTGAGATGAACTCTCCAAGCTCTTTCTATCTCAATTTGCCTACCAGGTCCAAGTAAAGGGCTCCAAGTTGAAGCTAGCCAGTATAAAACAATATCCTAAAGAGTCCCTCTAAAGTTTCCTCAAAAGATTCAACGATCAAAAGGCAATAGGAGAAAGGATGAGTGATGAGACGTATACCGTGCTGGCTACTACCGTCTTACGGCCAGGGTCAGACATGTGGGTGGCCATCCAACGAAACCCCCCACCTTCTTACGAAGCATTCATGGCAATGGCACACCACTTCGTCTGAATGGAACAAGCTTGGGAAGGGATTAGAGAGAATTGACCTACCCATGAAAAAAATTCGACGTAAAGAAGATCCAACACACCAGAAGACGGATCCAATCTACTCGATAGATCCGATCGAGAGCAAACCAACTCGTGGGCAGATCCAATATATTCGAAGGCAGATCTGACCTAACCACAAGCAGATCTAGCCAAGCAGAACATTTAATGGACAAATTCGACATGTCCAAGAGGCAGAGCCGGCCTAGCGAAGGCAAATCTAACCTATCCGAAGGTAAAAACTCTCTACAATTGGGTCCTACATGGACCCACAAGATGAGCCGCCATGAGGATATTCGAGAGCGTGGAGACTAGAAAATTATCCTAGGCCCAAAAGCTTTCGAGTAACCGAGGCTTATAACCAAAGAGACTGGGGGTTAAGGCCCAACAACCAAGGGAAAAGCTCAAGAAACCTTACTCAACCTCGAGCATAGGTCCCGAAGCCCCCCAAACAGCCAAGGCATAGACCCAAAGGCTAAGCTCGGGGGCTAAGGCCCGATAGCTGAGAGAATAAGCTCGGAGAGCCCTACAAAACTCCAGGCGTAGGCTCAAAAGCACCCGAATAGCCAAGGTACATACCCAAAAAGGCTAAGCTCGGGGGCTAAGGCCCAATAGCCGAGGGGGTAAGATCAAGAAACCATATCAAACCCCAGGTAAAGGATCCAATAGCTAAGGCAAAGCCCAAAAGAGACTCAAGGAGACTCTAAATCAAGGCATAAGCCCAGATAGCTAAAGCACGAGCTCATAAAAGCTCCCACATGAGGCTTGAACCTTATGAGATTAAAGCCAAAGAAAGACCTATGCGCAAGTCCAAGAAGGCCTTTACAGGAGGTTCACACCTTGCTAGCACACCAAAAGATGAGCTACAACTCGCAGAAAGGTCATCGAGCCCCTAAGAGACTGCGAGCCATGGTGCCCGAGCTCTATCATCCAAATGACTAAAGATAAGTCAAAGGACAATAGACCATTTGATAAATCTGAAATAATTTAAGCCTTCATATATTTTGTTGGCAATAACAGTTCATTAACCACTATGCTTATCTCTGTAGCCACCTCCTCCTCTATCTGGGATCGCGATCAAATTTCGAAGGGTCATGATATAAGTTGAGTCGGATCTGACCAACAAAGTCGACCGCCAAGCCATAACATGGGCCCGGAGCAAAACGAGCGTCCCGAAAAGATGTTCCACATGACAGAAGATAGGGGGCTCACACTTCCAAAATTGAATCCTCTGGATGAGCTATCACACTATTGAAGTGAACAATAGAGCTATTTATAAGATGCTCGACCCGTCGATGGATTGGTACTCTTTTTCCCTACCTACGGTTTTTTCCTACCGAGTTTTTTCATAGGGAGGTTTTTTAATGAGACCAACAAAGGGTCATCTATAGCCGAGAGACCAATCACTTCTATACGACGTTACTTCTTGCAATTCTACTACAAGCAGCAACCTCGAGGGCTAATGTGATAGGTGATCAAGCACCCAAGTCACCACTCCTCCCCCAAGACAAGGCTGAAGTCCTCAGGTCTGCCTTGCCAATACCGAGCTCTGGCTTGCTAAGCTCTCCATGCACTCGGCCTCCCAAGTTCTCCACGCGCTCGATATCCCAAGCTCTCCACCGCCAAAGGTGAGCTCGGCCTCCCAAGCTCTCCACCCGCTCGGCCTCTCCAAGCTCTCCACGGCCAGAGGTGAGCTTGGCCTCTCCAAGCTCTCTACCGCCAGAGGTGAGCTCGACCTCCCAAGCTCTCCACGCGTTCAGCCTCTCCAAGCTCTCCACTGTCAGAGGTGAGCTCGGCCTCTCCAAGCTCTCCATCGCCAGAGGTGAGCTCGGCCTCCCAAGCTCTCCACGCGCTCGGCCTCCCAAGCTCTGCATGCGCTCGGTCTCTCTAAGCTCTCCACGCGCTCGGCCCCTCCAAGCTCTCCACCACCAGAGGTGAGCTCAGCCTCTCCAAGCTCTCCACCGCTAGAGGTGAGCTCGGCCTCCCAAACTCTCCACGCGCTCGGCCTTCCAAACTCTCCACGCGCTCGGCCTCTCCAAGCTCTCCATGCCGCCAGAGGTGAGCTCGGCCTCTCCAAGCTCCCCATGCCATAGGTGAGCTCTGCTTTTCCAAGCTCTCCATGCCAGAAGCCGATCTTTGCCCTGTCGAGGTCTTCCGGAGTTGGAGTCCTTAGGATGGCTAGTGGATGACTTGTCAAGTCATCTGTCACATCATTATCAGGCTCCTACCTTGATGAGTGATATTTTCACCTAAATTTTAGTATATTTTTATATCCATTTTCGTATTATTTTATCCGTATTTATGTACTATTTGGTTGTATTTTGTGTTTTTATGGAAATATATGAAAATGAGCTTAAACGTATAATTTTTAGGTAAAATAGATCCTAGATGTGAAAAGGAAGACATAGAAAAAAGAGGATCTCAATTTGGAGTTGAAACGAGGGAGAACGAGCCAAAACAAAAGAAGAAAAACAGAGGTTGCACCAACACAAGCCGTGTTCCGAATATGGCCCTGTAAGGGATGGCCGTGTTCGGGCATCTAAGACACCTACATGACCACCTTGTGATCGTGTTACAGCAGACAAACTGTGTTGCAGCACACGAGTCGTGTAGGTGCAAAATCAAAAATTTTTTAGAATTCTTCCAGAAGCTTCCCAAGGTGTATAAATACCCAATACTTCAATCTTTGATCAGTTTTGGCGAGGGTTTCACCCCTGCACACACCTCACACACAATTTCCACCATTTTTCACCATTACTTTCATCCATTCTTCATCCATATCATCTACTTTCATCCCACCATCTAATCCATCATCCAAGTAGCTAGAGAAGCAAGGGGGAGTGGAGATTGCAAGAAGAGGAAGAGAAACACCATTGAAGCTATTCAAGGGATCAGTTTTAATTTCAATTTTTGTAGACTTCTTTGTAGTTCAATCATGTGTTTGGAGATACAATTGTCTATGTTGTTTTCTTTGAAACTATGAAAGGCTAATCTCCTTTGTGAGATTAGCAATATGAATTGTGTTGGATAATTTTGGGTATTTTGCAATTGAATTCCTATATTGATTGGATTTATGATTTTCTATCATTGATTGTTATTGCTTGAATTGTATTGTTGATTTGTGTGATTAATTGTCATGGGTATGTAATTAGATTGAGAAATCAATTATATGTTTAGGATAGTTCTTGAATCATTTCATCATACACTTCATGTGCATTATAAGTTTTAAAGAGATAGAGATATTATTTAGAATTTAGAACCCTTTGATAGAACATTCGATTTGTTAGATCGATAGGTCAATTAATCGTGTGAAGGGACTCTCATTTCAAGCTTAGTACCTAGTTGGAATTATTTGATTGAGAACCAATTCATTGAGCTATTTTGGGATACTTTGATGGATCTACATCATATCCATCTCGAGAGGGAGTTCAGGTAGGATTCGTGTTTGCCCTTAGTTATTAATCCATGACATATAAGAATTCGTTGCATGATACCTAAATTTTCCATGCTTTAAGTATTTCTAGTCCCATTCTCTATCTACTTGGCTCATTCATCCATCCTACATTCATTTATCCCATCGTTTATCTTATCATTTAATTATTTTATTGTCATTTCTTGATTAATCTTTCTCCTTTATGATCATCTCTATAAAACTAAGACAAGCACGAGATCGCTAAAACCCTAGTACCTTCCTTCCTGTGGTTCGATAAATTCTTTAATTGGTCATTCCTACTACAAAATGGCTAATCATACCTTCCAGAGCAAGATTCGTAATCTCCCAAAGATAGATTCGTATCTCCTACATTTAATGCCCACTTGCTACTAGCCTATAACATTTATTGTTAGAATAGTAGGCTCACCCCACTTGTATAATAGGGAAGCCGCTTCTCTATCTTCAATATCAGTTCTATTCTCATCTTCAACCTCAAGCTCAACCTCACCTGCATCATCACCACTGTAAAGGAGAATTATCTCCCACCATACAAAAAAAACCAGAGAGAAACAAACTCTCTATTTTAAACTCCCACAAACGTGGGGGGAATTCTTGTGTTCTTCTTCTATGCTTACTTCATATTATGTTAGAATAGTCCGATTAAACTATATAACGGCCACATTAAACACTCACCTCACCTATTAAAAATCGACTATCTACAATTATTTTGAAAAAACTTAAAAGTTATGAGACTATTTTGGAGAAATTAAATTTTTTGGAACTATTTTTTAAAATAAATAAATAAATTTGTGGGGAGGATTTTAATTTTAAACTCCAATAATTTTATTTGATTTGTGTAAATTGATAATCATTAAGTTGATATGTGTGCATGAAATACACCCATATTAACAATAACTTTTATTTAATACTCCCTCTATCCGGTTCTAAGGTATCCATTTACTTTTTGCACGTGGACAGTTCTAATATCTTTATTTGCTTTTTGCATGTGGATTAAGGAGTATTATTATTATAGGTAAAGTGGGTAGTTGTATTAGAGGGAAGTGATGGGTCATATTGTGTACTTTTTTTTACTAAATAGAGAAAATTGATACCTTTGAAGCGGACGCCAGAAATAGTGAAATGAATAACTAAGAAGCGGACAGAGGGAGTAATATATATTTTTAATAAATGTAATTTTATACTATTATTTATTTTTTTCATTAAAAACTAATAAAATCTTCATTAACAAAGTGTATAAATCATTATTAAGTAATATATATGCATACTCCCTCCGTCCCCTTGAAAGATGGTCTTTTTTTTCCATTTTGATCGTCCCACCCAAAGAGTCCTCTTTCCTTTTTATACACATAGGACCCACCCACCTCCACTAATACAATTAAAATATGGGACTCACACTCTCACTAATACAACTACCCACTACACATTAAATAATAATACTCCTTAATCCACGTGCCAAAAAGCAAAAGACCCTCTTAACAAGGGACGGATGGAGTATATTTTTATTATTAATGTACAATAAAACCTCTATAAATTAATATACTCGGGATCGAAGAATTTTATAAATTTAGAGAGATATTATATAATTGATAAATTAATAAATTATTAATTTAAAGAGGTTATATACAAAAAAAATAAAAAAAATTCATAACTTATTTATATATATTAGGAATATATTGATTAGAATATATGATTTATAGATTCACAATTATATATTATTACTTGTAAATCAAATCAATTATGTGAGTATATGTGAGTATAATATCTCATTAATTGTGCAATAATAATATTTTATCTATATTTCATAGAAGTAAATCAATATAAAATATTGATCTATTTTATTTATTTTCAACTTGGCTGCAATCGAAAGATTTTAAGATGGGATTTATGCAGATCTGAAGTCCTAGTAAATAACAATAGATTCATATTTTTACTAAACTATATTAGAATGTTGAAGTTGATAATATATATTTGAAATTTTTTTAATAATTATTAACTTATAGTTTGGTTGGGACCTTAAGTATTCTTTAAAATTTTTTCTTAAAAAGTATTATCTTATACATTTAATTGATTGATACCTAAATTTGAACTGATCCCAACTTGGGACTGGATAAATTATTGATTTTATTGAAGTTATTCATATATCGAATATTAATCTATAAACGTTCTACTGTATAAATTTTGAATGTGGACTGAATAAATTATTAATTTTATTGAAGTTATTCATATATCGAGTATTAATCTATTAAGGTTCTACTGTATAAATTTTGAATGTGGATGTATGATTTTGAATTCTACCGTGTACATGAGAATGACAAAGACTTGTGTGAAACCGTCTCATATAAGGTCTTACGTAAGACAGTCAGAAAGTAATAACTTTTACAATAAAAAGTGATACTAAATTAATAAAAACTGATAATGTTATTTTATAAATAATTTATAGTATAAATGAAAAGTAATACTCCATCCGTCCCGCACCAAGGGTGCATTTTGCTTTTTTGCACGTAGATTAAGGAGTATTATTATTTAATATGTAGTGGGTAGTTGTATTAGTGGGAGTGTAGACCCCATGTTTTAATTGTATTAGTGAGTGAGTGTGGGACCATGTGTATAAAAAAGAAAAGGAAACCCTTTGGGTGAGACGACCAAAATGGAAAAAAGAGACCCTTGGTGCAGGACGGAGCGAGTAATATTTTATAGCGAAAGTAATATTATTTTATAGCGAAAGTAATAACGATTTTAAAAAGTGTAAAATGGTATCACGTGAGATGATTTCACGAAAGACCCAGAATTTGTCTAAATGATTTTTAGAAAACTTTGACAGGCAAATTAAATAAAATTGTGTAAAATTGTTGGCCCTCTTAACTTTAATTTTTTCTAAATTCTAGATATGAAGAGTACATAATTCAAATAATAGTTAGTACTATTAACTTTTCTAGCTTTAATAATTGTGTAAAATTGAAAATCTAAGGAAATGGAAAACGTTTTTGTTTTGTTTTGTTTAATATTTTATTTTTCATATTGAGCTCGACAAGTTCATCCTTTTTTTAAAAAAAAAAAAAAATTGGTGTGAAATCAATCTTTTCTTTTTTTTTTTTTTCTGAGGACAATTTGGGTATTTGGCGGAGAAATTTTAATCTATATATATAATTATTATATTATATATTGAATAAAATTTAGGTAGAAATTTCTATGATATATCAATGTTTCTTTGTCATTTCATGATACGCAGTTTCAACGTTTTCTTCAATCCCCTAACCCCTTTCCCTCCTTTAAATCTCCAACAATTTTGGGCATTTCCTATTTTAAACGAAAAAAAAATCACGTAAAAAGAGAAAAAATCTTGAGTGTTTCTGTCAATCTCTTTCTTCTTCTCCTTGAGATTCGTGAAATTCGACGCTTTTCTTGGTGTTTCCACCTGAAATATTCAGTCGTCAAAGTAATGAAGTTGATTTTGAGTTTGTCAAATTTTGAGCAAACTTCCCGTTTCTTTCTGTGCACGCTTTGATCGTGACTGATTACTACGTCTATGTCGTTGCTGGCCTCTGATTCTGCTGCAATCGAGAATCGCCGTTGCTGAAAATTCAGAAAAGTGAAAAGAATTCGAGAATTAGAGCTTTTGGTTAAAAAAAAAAAATCGGAAGATCAGAGGAAAATCGGCTGAGATTTTGCTGAGAGCATCGAGAATTGATCATCAGGTTGATTTAATTAGAATATTTAAATGGGAAACTGTTGTGCAGTACCGCAAACTTCCGACGACAAGTTAAACGGGAAGCATAAGGCGAATCCGTTTGCCGTCGGTAATGGCGATCATGTGGTACCAAACGGTGGGCGAAAATCATACGTGTTGAAAAATCCAACAGGGCATAATATTGAGGAGTTTTATGAGCTCGGTCGAGAGCTCGGTCGAGGTGAATTCGGGATCACGTATATGTGTACTGATAAAGCAACAGGGGAAGTGTTCGCTTGCAAATCGATATCGAAGAAGAAGCTGAGAACCAGAGTGGATGTCGATGATGTTAGGAGAGAAGTTGAGATCATGAGGAAATTGCCTAAACATCCGAATATTGTGAGCTTGAAGGATACCTATGAAGATGATCATGCTGTGCACTTGGTGATGGAGTTGTGTGAGGGAGGTGAATTGTTTGATAGGATCGTTGCCAGAGGACATTATACAGAAAGAGCTGCTGCGGCTGTCACTCGAACAATTATTGAAGTTATTCAGGTGAAATTTATGCATCTTTGTATAATTGGATTCTTTAATCTTTTCTATATTTTGATGCTTGTGAAAGACTAATATTGTGAGATTTAGTGTTGGATCTTGGATCCATTTAAGTACAATAGAATTGTTAATACAGGGATAGAAAAATAATTACTTGAGTATTGCAGCTGAATTATGCAGTGTTATCCTTGTTAATGGCTGGATTATTTCTAATTAAGTGGATTTTCAAACAATTCATGTGGTTGTCAAACACTTTAATGCCTTTGTTGTTTGAACTTACCTATTCTCTTATTTATAGAGAAGTTATAAAATGGTCAATCAAGTCTTCTTGATTCGAAGTGTGAACAAACAAGATGGAATTATATGTTCTAAAAGGTTGTGTTCTCTGCAGGTTTGCCATGAGCATGGTGTCATGCATCGTGATCTTAAGCCCGAAAATTTCTTGTTCGAAAACATGAAGGAAACAGCACCGCTTAAGGCCATTGATTTTGGGTTGTCAGTGTTCTTCAAGCCTGGTATGAACAATACTTCATAGCTTTGTATTTGCATATTTGTCAACTGTTCAGTTTCTTTGTTGAATCTTAAATTCGTAGCTTATCAGTTTATGATGATTCTGTAGGGGAGAGATTCAACGAGATCGTGGGAAGTCCTTATTACATGGCTCCAGAGGTTCTGAAGAGAAACTATGGTCCAGAAGTAGATGTTTGGAGTGCTGGTGTTATTCTCTACATCTTACTCTGTGGTTTTCCACCATTTTGGTCTGGTAAGTTCTCCTACTGATATTTGTGCATGTTCAAATCAATTTCAGTTTCTTGCTTCAATATCTGTAGCTCTAAACTTTCATTTAATTTCAGAAACGGAACAAGGAGTCGCTCAAGCGATTATTCGTTCTCGTGTGGAGTTCAAAAGAGATCCATGGCCTAAAGTTTCTGATAGAGCAAAAGACCTGGTAAAGAAGATGCTCAATCCTGATCCCTTGGAGCGGCCTACAGCGCAAGAAGTTCTAGGTATATATGCTTGATTAACCACTAATGTGACATGCTCGACTCCTTAATTCATCCCTTTTCAGCAGCAGCTTCCTAACAAGTTAATCTGCTGATTGTAGATCATCCTTGGTTACAAAACGCGAAAAGTGCTCCTAATGTGTCGCTGGGTGAGACCGTGAGAGCTCGACTGAAACAGTTCTCGATGATGAACAAGCTCAAGAAAAAAGCTCTTAGGGTAACATCTCTTTCCCTCTGACCATACCAGTAGATCATGTCTCTTAGGGTTTTATCAGTTAATAAAACTCCTCCAAATGTTAGGTTATTGCTGAGCATTTGTCAGTGGAAGAAGTGTCTGGAATTAAAGATGCATTTAAGTTAATGGATACGAGCAACAAGGGGAAGATCGATATCAACGAGTTGAGAGTAGGTTTACACAAGCTTGGTCATCAGATCCCTGAAAATGATGTTCAAGTTCTTATGGAAGCTGTAAGTGCCCTTTTTCTACTTCTTACATCTTCAAATCAATCATGTTTCACTCTTTTAAGGTTTTTATTTCATGTTCTTCATCTGTACAGGGTGACGTGGATAAGGATGGATATCTTGACTACGGAGAGTTTGTTGCAATCTCCGTACACCTAAGAAAGATGGGCAATGATGACCACCTCCGTAAGGCCTTTGAGTTCTTCGACAGGGATGGAAGTGGATATATAGAGATCGAGGAGCTGAGGGATGCCTTTGCAGACGAGGCAGAGGTGACCAGCGAAGATGTGATCAACGCCATCATTCAAGATGTGGACACAGACAAAGACGGACGTATAAGTTATGAGGAATTCGCTGCCATGATGAAGGCTGGCACGGATTGGAGAAAGGCGTCGAGACAGTATTCGAGGGAACGGTACACTAGTCTTAGCCTAAACTTGTTCAAGGATGGATCATTAAGATTGGACAATGAAGGTCGATAGGAAGCAGAAGATTATAACACAGTGGATGCAACTGCAAAGAATGAATCCTTTTTTGGTTCTCTAATTTCTTTTGTATTACCTGTTTTTTCATTTATTTTCGATCATTTGTGTTATTACTTTTAGGGAGATCCTTTTGGTTGGGGGCATAACTAGACATCAAGAAAATGTTTTTTGTTTACAAAAATATCAAATATGTTTATGGATGTAAAATTACTTCGGATATGTAACATATTCAACTGATATGTGTAAAAGATCTTGCTAGTCTTGATGAGTTTCATGTATCCTTCTTATTAGATTCATAAAAGAATAAAAGAGAGATGTTGATAGAGCTATTAAAATAAACTGAGTTAAAATCATTTTTGGTCTCATAACTATAGAGAATTTTTGATTTCGTCCCAAAAAAGATAACATTTTCAATTTCATCCCGTAATTCCTGATATTGACCAATTTTAGTCCCAAAATCGCCTGAAATTGATTTTTTGGTCGAAAAATTGCATTTGCGGGACATGACGCCTCAAATTGGAGTTTTCATATAGTTTCATCCAACGTGGCGATTGAGGAAGAATTTGGACCTTTGCCAACTCAAAAGCATGAGATATCCATCATTTCGGACCAATCATTTTTGAGTTCTCGGTTGAGGAAGAACTAGTGAACTCACTGAATTCATACTTGAGTTGAATCGATTGCTGTTTCTGAACTCATGGGTTCAGAGAACACGTTTTCTACGCAAAAGCGGACATCGACCGCACTTCCGACCACCGCCAACGGTGAAGCTCGTGGCCGCGCCGCCTCGCTGCTCCCTCGAAGCGGCAGATCCACAAAACTTTCAACAATATCAAGATCACCATTCTCTGCGGCTTTGTCACTGTACTCGTGCTGCGCGGCACAATCGGCCTCGGCAACCTCCGAAGCAGAAGCGGAGAACCAGCATCTAATTGAGGAGACGAATCGGATCCTGGCGGAGATCCGATGACCCGACTGCCGCGGATGATGGCTCTGAGGAGTATCTCGACCTGAATGCTACTTTCACTCTAGGACCTAAAATCACTACGTGGGATGAAGATCGTAAGGTATGGCTTCAAAAGAACCCTCAATTTCCCAGTTCAATTAATGGAAAACCCAGGATGATGCTTGTGACTGGTTCGCCACCAAATCCCTGTGATAATGCAATTGGGATCACTATTTGTTGAAAGCTTTAAAGAATAAGATTGATTACTGTAGGATTCTTGGTATTGAAATTGTTTACAATTGTTGGGTTGGGTTTCCAAATATGCGAAGAGCCCAATAGCCAACAAAGTGGAAAAGCTCAAGTAGGCCCGATACTTGGTGTTATCTTGTCCCGTAAATCATTGAGGGAAGAGAGAATAAAAAGAGGGCAAAAACGAAATTCACGTTTTGAGAGAGAATCCAGCGCAGTGATATTGCAGAGGAAATAACCGGAGTTTCAACCGTCGGATCGAGCTGAACTTTGGTCAGCACATTTGGAACTCGTGGAAGTACATTCTGAACGGTGAAGATCGTGTTTGGAGCATTATGTTGATGGGAATAGGCCGAAAATAGAAGCAGGTTTTTGGACGATTCAGTTCTGCCTAGTCGAGGGGAAAGAGTCGTTTCTCACAAACTAACCGTTGGATCGAGCTGTAATTTGGACAGCACGTTCAGGACTCATAGGAGTTGATTCTGGACGGTGGAGATCGGATTATGTGTTTCCTACAGTTGTGAACTCTGAAAGTCAGTTGGTGTAGTTTGGTGAGGTCTTTCTAATCTCGTTGTTTGTTATCAAGTGTTGAGTGTCTTGATACGTTTGTGGTAGTACGTCTGTGGTAGTACATTCTGAACGGTGAAGATCGTGTTTGGAGCATTGTGTTGACGGGAATAGGCCGAAAATAGAAGCAGGTTTTTGGGCGATTCAGTTCTGCCTAGTTGAGGGGAAAGAGTCGTTTCTCACAAACTAACCGTTGGATCGAGCTGTAATTTGGACAGCACGTTCAGGACTCATAGGGGTTGATTCTGGACGGTGGAGATCGGATTATGAGTTTCCTACAGTTGTGAACTCTGAACGTCAGTTGGTGTAGTTTGGTGAGGTCTTTCTAATCTCGTTGTTTGTTATCAAGTGTTGAGTGTCTTGATACGTTTGTGGTAGTACGTCTGTGGTGGCAGATTGTAACTCTTGGATTTTTGTCACATAGTAAAGTTTTTAGTGGGCTTCGGTCCCGTGGTTTTTTACCTTCTCACATTGAGGAGGTTTTCCACGTTAAATTGCTGGTGTTGTGCTTTATTGATTACTTGTTTTATCGTGCATCATATTATTAGGATTGTTTCCTACTAGATTCACATAAGAGAGGGATAATTGATCATTTCCCTGCGTAGACGAATAGTTTATACTTTGATTATTCGTGTGTTTATCCCAACAAAGTGGTATCAGAGCGGGTTGCTGCTCTGTGCCTTGTGGTGAATATGGAAACCAATACTAATAGAATGGTGAATCTCAATGGTTCTAATTATCATGTGTGGAAAGGCAAGATGGAGGATCTTCTCTATGTGAAAGATTATTATTTGTTTGTATTTGAAACTAATAAGCCTAATGATAAAACAGATGATCAATGAAATATATTGCATCATCAAGTATGTGGTTACATTAGGCAGCGGGTGGATGATAATGTATTGAACCATGTTAGTGGAGAAACACATGCACGAACATTGTGGAAAAAGTTGGAGGAACTGTATGCTAGAAAAACTGGGAACAACAAGTTATTTCTAATCAAGCAGTTGATGAATCTGAAATTCAAAGATAGCACTCCTATGACTGATCACTTGAATTCATTTCAGGGCATTATTAATCAATTGTCGGAAATGAATATCAAGTTTAAGGATGAAGTACAGGGCTTATGGCTTCTTGGTACATTGCCGGATTCATGGGAGACATTCAGGACATCTTTGTCTAATTCAGCCCCCAATAGTACCATTACAATGGATTTGGTTAAGGGCAGCATTTTGAATGAGGAAATGAGGAGAAAATCGTAGGGCCCTTTACAGCAATCAGAGGTTTTGGTTACAGAGAAGATGGGGAGAAGTAATAGTAGAGGTCCAACAGACTAGGAAAAAGGCAGGAGGAGTAAATCCAACAGACACAACAGGTTGGGTGTTGGAATTGTAAAACTCCAGGACACATAGCAAGGTATTGCAGAAAACCCAAGCAAGATGACAAGAAAGAAAATGGAAAAGAAAGGAAGAATGAAGAAACGAAAGATAATGATCGAGTGTCTGCTGCAACAGGTGATTTTTTTTATCTTTCATGATTATGAAGTTGTCAATCTTGCATGTCGTGAGAGTAGTTGGGTGGTTGATAGTGGTGCATCCATACATGCAGCATCTCTTAGAGAGATGTTCAAATCCTACATGTCAGGTGACTATGGAAATGTTAGGATGGGTGATGATGGCTTAGCTAAAGCCATTGGCATTGGAGATGTATGTTTGCGGACTAGTAATGGTGCTACACTAGTTTTGAGAAATGTGAAGCACGTGCCTGATCTTCGGTTGAACTTGATATCTGTTGGGAGACTTGATGATGAAGGTTTCTGCAGTGTGTTCTTCGATGGTCAGTGGAAGCTTACAAGAGGTTCTTTAGTTGTTAGAGGTCAAAAACATTCCTCGTTGTACTTGATGCAAGCAAAGCTACTTGATGACTCTATTAATGCAGTTAAGAATGAGGGGATAGTTGAGTTATGGCACAGCAGACTCAGTCATATCAGTGAAAAGGGATTGAAGATTTTAAAGAAGAGAAATCTCATTCCAGACTTGAAGAATGCATCTTTAAAGAAGTGCTCTCACTGTTAGGCGGGAAAGCAAACTCGAGTTGATTTCAAGACCTCAACTCCTACCAGAGCATCAGGTATACTCGATTTAGTTTATTCTGATGTTTGTGGTCCTATGAAAATAAGAACTCTTGGTGGTGCTTTATATTTTGTTACTTTTATAGATGATCACTCAAGAAAGACCTGGATCTACACGTTGAAGATGAAATATCAGGTGCTCGATGCATTCAAGCAGTTTCATGCCTTAGTTGAGAGACAGATTGGGAAAAGTTGAAATGCATTAGATCGGATAATGGAGGGGAATACATTGGTCCTTTTGATGAGTATTGCAGAGAGCAAGATATTCGACATCAAAAGACTCCTCCAAAAACTCCTCAGTTGAATGGGCTTGCAGAAAAGATGAATAGAACATTGGTCAAGAGAGTAAGATGTCTGCTATCAGAAGTAGGATTGTCTTCATCATTTTGGGGTGAGACTCTGAGTACTGTTGTACATGTTTTAAATCTTACTCCGTGTGTTCCTTTAGACTTTGATGTTCCAGATAGAGTCTGGTCAGGAAAAGATATTTCCTATAATCACTTGCAGGTCTTTGGATGTAAGGCATTTGATCATATTCTCAAAGATGAGAGGTCTAAGTTGGATGTGAAGACTCGACAGTGTGTGTTTCTTGGTTATGGCCAAGATGAGTTTGGTTACAGACTTTATGATCCCGTGGAGAAGAAGCTTGTCAGAAGTTGGGATGTTGTGTTTCTTGAGGATCAAACCATAAGAGATATTGAGAAGACGGATAGTTCAGTTTCTACACCTGTGATGACTTGATTGACTCGGAAATTATTCCTTACGGTCAAGGTCAAGTAGAAGCTGAAGATGAGAATCAGGATCAGTCTGATTTCGGTAATAATGAGCATGTCGATCATCATTTACATGATGAAGAGGATATCGATCAGCCACAACCACCTGATGTTCAAGAACAGGAGGTTCAAGAACTACCTAAAAGAAGCAGTAGAGCTCGTGTACCTTCTAGGATGTATCCTCCTGATCAGTATGTGCTCTTGACTGACGGAGGAGAGCCGGAATGCTATGGAGAAGCAGTTCATGGAGAACACATGAATGAATGGTTGGAAGGAATGCAAGATGAGATGAAATCCTTGCATGAAAATGACACATTTGATTTGGTGAAACTACCAAAGGGGAAGTATGCTTTGAAGAACAAGTGGGTATACAGGATAAAACAAGATGAGCACACCTCAAAGCCACGATTCAAAGCTAGATTGGTTGTTAAAGATTTCAGCCAGAAAGAGGGAGTTGATTTTGAAGAAATTTTCTCTCCGATTGTCAAAATATCTTCAATCCGTTTTGTGCTTAGCTTGGCAGCTAGTCTTAACTTGGAGATTGAGCAGATGGAAGTCAAAACTGCTTTTCTTCATGGTGATCTAGATAAAGAGATATACATAGTGCAACCTGAAGGTTTCAAGGTGAAGGGAAAAGAAGACCATGTGTGCAAACTGAAGAAAAGCCTCTATGGTTTGAAGCAAGCACCTGGATTGTGGTATCAGAAATTTGAGTCAGTTATGGGGGAGCAAGGCTACTAGAAGACTATTTCTGATCATTGTGTGTTTGTTCAGAAGTTCTCGGATGATGATTTCATTATATTATTGCTGTATGTTGATGATATATTAATTGTTGGCAGAAATGTTTCAAGAATTATCAGGTTGAAGAAACAGTTGAGCAAATCCTTTGCCATGAAGGATTTGGGGCCAGCAAAGAAAATCCTTGGTATTAACATCACCCGAGATAGAGCAAACAAGAAGTTGAACTTGTCACAGGAGAAGTATATTGAGAAAGTGCTTGAGAAATTCAATATGAGCAAAGTTAAAGTGGTTAGTTCTCCTATTGCCACTAATTTTAAGCTTGATTCTCATCATAGTCCTTCAACCGATGAAGAGAAGAAAGCAATGAGAAGAGTCCCATATGCTTCAGCTGTGGGAAGCTTGATGTATGCAATGGTGTGTACGAGGCCATACATAGCTCATGCAGTTGGTGTTGTTAGCCATTATTTATCTAATCCGGGAAAGGAGCATTGGAATGTTGTGAAGTGGATAATAAGATATCTACGAGGTACATCTAGTTTCAGACTCACATTTGGAGGTGGGAAGCCCGAGTTAGTTGGCTACACCGATTCAGATATGGGATCTGATGTGGACATCAGAAAGTCAATTTCTGCCTACCTAGTGACATTCGCAGGTGGCGCTGTGTCATGTCAATCAAGATTGCAAAAGTGTGTTTCACTCTCCACAACAGAATCAGAGTACGTCGCTGCAACGGAAGCATGTAAAGAGGTATTATGGTTCAAAAGGTTTATGGAGGAGATTGGATTGAAGCAACAGAGGTATGTAGTATTTTGTGATAGTCAGAGTGCTATCCATCTCAGCAAGAATGCTGCATTTCATTCAAGATCGAAGCATATTCATGTGAGATATCATTGGATGAGGGGTGTCATCAATGATAAGTTGCTTGAGCTTGAAAAGATTCATACAGATGATAATGGTGCTGACATGATGACAAAGACATTGCCTAGAGAGAAGCTCGAGGTATGTCGTGTGATAGCCGGAATGGCTAGTCTCTCCACATAATCAGAAAGGGGAGATTTGTTGGGTTGGATTTCCAAATATGTGAAGAGCCCAATAGACAACAAGGTGAAAAAGCCCAAGTAGGCCCGATACTTGGTGTTATCTTGTCCCGTAAGTCATTGAGGGAAGAGAGGAGAAAAAGAGGGCAAAAACAAAATTCACGTTTTGAGAGAGAATCCAGCGCAGTGATATTGCAGAGGAAATAATCAGAGTTTCAACCGTCGGATCGAGATGAACTTTGGTCAGCACGTTTGGAACTCGTGGAAGTACATTCTAAATGGTGGAGATCGTGTTTGGTGCTTTTTGTTGATGGAAATAGGCCGAAAATAGAAGCAGGTTTTTGGGTTATTCAGTTCTGTGCAGTCGAGGGAAAAGAGTCGTTTCTCACAAGCTAACAGTTGGATCGAGCTTTAATTTGGACAGCACGTTCAGGACTCATAGTGGTTGATTCTGGATGGTGGAGATCGGATTTTGAGGTTCCTACAGTTGTGAAATCTGAACGACAGTTGGTGTAGTTTGGTGAGATCTTTCTAATCTCGTTGTTTGTTATCAAGTGTTGAGTGTCTTGATACGTTTGTGGTAGTACGTCTGTGGTGGCAGATTGTAACTCTTGGATTTTTGTCTCATAGTGAAGTTTTTGGTGGGCTTCGGTCCCGTGGTTTTTTACCTTCTCACATTGAGGAAGTTTTCCACGTTAAATTGCTGGTGTTGTGCTTTATTGATTACTTGTTTTATCATGCATCATATTATTAGGATTGTTTCCTACTAGATTACTCAAGAGAGGGATAATTGATCATTCTGCTGTGTAGACGAATAGTTTATACTTTGATTATTCGTGTGTTTATCCCAACAACAATATGGCTCATTCTTCCTCAATTGCCACGTTGGATGAAGCTACCGGAAAGCCCCAATTTGAGGCGGCATGTGCGGTGGACATGCGATTTTCCAGGCAAAAAGTCAATTTCCGGTAATTTTGGGATCAAAATTGGCCAATATCAAGAATTACGGGACGAAATTGAATTTTTATTTTTTTTGGGACGGAATCAAAAATTTTGTATAGTTATTGGACCAAAAATGATTTTAACTCAAATAAACTAGCCACTCGAGAGCTCGGTTTATTAAGGCTCAAGCTTGGCTCGATTCATGAGTTTGAGCTGCCCTTATACTCATTTTGTTAACTGTTTGTCTATTTTTAGCACTCACGAGCAAGAATACTCGATCGTTGTAGTAGTATATCCCAAGAAAAATTATCAATCCACAAAGGAGTTATGTTCGGACTAGCAAAATACGTGAGCTCATGTTCATGTCATTTTTGTAAAGATGATCGGGGGGTTTTGAGATGATTAACAACTAAAGTAAGGAGCAAGTAAATAAGAATAACAAATAAGAGAAATGACAAGTAAAGAAAATGGGTGCTAAAGTTCAAGTATGGAAAAACATGGGATTAGAAACATCCAAGCATACTCAATTCATATTATCATGCAAAAGGAATCCAACTTAATTGATGTAAACTAAGGGTGATCACGATTGTATCCTAAGCTCCCTTTCGGGTTACAAAGGTTGTTGATCCATTTTAGACTCCCAAAAGAACTTAAGATCAAAGCCCAACATTAACCCATTCCATCTAGGTACTAGTTAGATTAAACTCTCCCTTTTTGTGTACTAAGGCCAACGAATGGATTGGTTCCCCTCATTGAATTCAAATATCCTTTCGGTCAAACCCAAACTCAATGTCTATTCATGCCTTCCTAATACTATAGAGGGTCGTTTCCGTCTCACTCCAAGCAATACATACATGAACATCATGATAGCATTTAATTACCACAAATAATCCATTGATCAACAATCCATTAAACCAATAAACATTCATGAATAACAAACCATGCCATCACAACATCAAGACAATTAAACTCCATGAATAGAAATCAACATCAATTAAACCAAAAACCAATTTAATCCACATGATAATATAAATCTAATATGCTCTCCATGCTCCTAATCCCATCAGAGGGTTTTAGCCTATCATGATAAAAGTAACAAAATAAATAAATGATTCATTACAAATACCCATAGTCTTAGATCTAAAGAAATACAAAATGAATGGATTCTTCCCTATCAATTTCTTGAAGAGAATCTTCTATTCTTCTTGATCTCC
This sequence comes from Pogostemon cablin, assembly GCA_023678885.1. Lineage (NCBI taxonomy): Eukaryota > Viridiplantae > Streptophyta > Magnoliopsida > Lamiales > Lamiaceae > Pogostemon > Pogostemon cablin. Next base: position 27,425,813 of record CM043013.1, read on the forward strand.
ACCTCTAGCTCTTGATTTCTTGAGATCTCTCACACCCAATGGAAGGGATGAAGTTTTGATGGAGAATTAATGGAGATGATGGAGATGGATCAAAATGGATGAAGGTGGATGAAGATGATGGTGGAAAATGGAAGAAATGGTGTGTGACGTGTGTGTAGATGATGGGAATTTTGGATCTTCTGCCAATTGTTGAATAAAGGGGTATTTATACCCCTATGGAGGCTTCTAGAAGGAACTGGAAATTTATGCAGGAACATACACGGCACGAGTCGTGCTCTGCAACACGGCCACGAGGTGGCCGTGTTGTGTCTTCTGATGCTGCCGCACGGCCTTTCCTTACAGGGCCGTGTTACGCAACACGGCTCGTGTGCTGCAACACGAGTCGTGTGTTGTAACACGGGCACAGGGTGGTCGTGTTGGCTCTTCTGATGTCGGCACACGGCCACTTTTTCCAGGGCCGTGTTGGCTACACGGCTCGTGCTGCCAACTCAACTCGTGCAACTGGACACGGCCTTAAGTTGCCCTTGTTGAATGACTAGGTGTCGCCGCACGGCCACCTCTTACAGGGCCGTGTTGGCTACATGGCCCGTGTTGGTGCTGGCTCCTGTTTTTCTTCACTATTTTGGCTCGTTCTCCCTCGTTTCAACTCCGAATTGAGATCCGCTTTTTCCTACATCTTCCTTATCATGTTTAGCATCCAATAAAAAGTGAAAATCTTAAGTTTAAGCTCATTCACACACATTTCAATAAAAACACAAAACACAACCAAATAACACATAAAATACGGATAAAATAATACGAAAACACATCTAAAAAGACACTAAAATGTAGGTGAAAATAGCTCTAATCAACCCCCCAAACTTAAGGTGTTGCTCGTCCCCGAGCAACGAAAATGACAAATCAAAAGGAGAAATTTTCACCTAGAAAAGACTAAACGAATATAAGCAATAACACATCGTTAGCAATAATAACAACAAATTATGCTAAGTCATCCTACAACATTAAAATCATGACATGAGAAATTAACAAGTTCAATCAAAAGAAAATAAAGTGTAATATAGTTCCTTTTAAGTCCAAGCCTCACAATGGATATTGATGTCTCTCAACACTCTTTTGAAATAGGGTAAATCACACTCATTAATCGATTGGCTCGACTCGCTATAAGCTTGCTCGCGGACTATATTCACAAACCACCAAAGTTTCAATCAATGATCAAAAAGGTATTTAATTAGGATGTAATGAAAATCTTAAGTTTAAGCTCATTCACACACATTTCAATAAAAACACAAAACACAACCAAATAACACATAAAATACGGATAAAATAATACGAAAACACATCTAAAAAGACACTAAAATGTAGGTGAAAATAGCTCTAATCAACCCCCCAAACTTAAGGTGTTGCTCGTCCCCGAGCAACGAAAATGACAAATCAAAAGGAGAAATTTTCACCTAGAAAAGACTAAACGAATATAAGCAATAACACATCGTTAGCAATAATAACAACAAATTATGCTAAGTCATCCTACAACATTAAAATCATGACATGAGAAATTAACAAGTTCAATCAAAAGAGAATAAAGTGTAATATAGTTCCTTTTAAGTCCAAGCCTCACAATGGATATTGATGTCTCTCAACACTCTTTTGATATAGGGTAAATCACACTCATTAATCGATTGGCTCGACTCGCTATAAGCTTGCTCGCGGACTATATTCACAAACCACCAAAGTTTCAATCAATGATCAAAAAGGTCTTTAATTAGGATGTAATGAAAATCTTAAGTTTAAGCTCATTCACACACATTTCAATAAAAACACAAAACACAACCAAATAACACATAAAATACGGATAAAATAATACGAAAACACATCTAAAAAGACACTAAAATGTAGGTGAAAATAGCTCTAATCAACCCCCCAAACTTAAGGTGTTGCTCGTCCCCGAGCAACGAAAATGACAAATCAAAAGGAGAAATTTTCACCTAGAAAAGACTAAACGAATATAAGCAATAACACATCGTTAGCAATAATAACAACAAATTATGCTAAGTCATCCTACAACATTAAAATCATGACATGAGAAATTAACAAGTTCAATCAAAAGAGAATAAAGTGTAATATAGTTCCTTTTAAGTCCAAGCCTCACAATGGATATTGATGTCTCTCAACACTCTTTTGAAATAGGGTAAATCACACTCATTAATCGATTGGCTCGACTCGCTATAAGCTTGCTCGCGGACTATATTCACAAACCACCAAAGTTTCAATCAATGATCAAAAAGGTATTTAATTAGGATGTAATGAAAATCTTAAGTTTAAGCTCATTCACACACATTTCAATAAAAACACAAAACACAACCAAATAACACATAAAATACGGATAAAATAATACGAAAACACATCTAAAAAGACACTAAAATGTAGGTGAAAATAGCTCTAATCAACCCCCCAAACTTAAGGTGTTGCTCGTCCCCGAGCAACGAAAATGACAAATCAAAAGGAGAAATTTTCACCTAGAAAAGACTAAACGAATATAAGCAATAACACATCGTTAGCAATAATAACAACAAATTATGCTAAGTCATCCTACAACATTAAAATCATGACATGAGAAATTAACAAGTTCAATCAAAAGAGAATAAAGTGTAATATAGTTCCTTTTAAGTCCAAGCCTCACAATGGATATTGATGTCTCTCAACACTCTTTTGATATAGGGTAAATCACACTCATTAATCGATTGGCTCGACTCGCTATAAGCTTGCTCGCGGACTATATTCACAAACCACCAAAGTTTCAATCAATGATCAAAAAGGTCTTTAATTAGGATGTAATGAAAATCTTAAGTTTAAGCTCATTCACACACATTTCAATAAAAACACAAAACACAACCAAATAACACATAAAATACGGATAAAATAATACGAAAACACATCTAAAAAGACACTAAAATGTAGGTGAAAATAGCTCTAATCAACCCCCCAAACTTAAGGTGTTGCTCGTCCCCGAGCAACGAAAATGACAAATCAAAAGGAGAAATTTTCACCTAGAAAAGACTAAACGAATATAAGCAATAACACATCGTTAGCAATAATAACAACAAATTATGCTAAGTCATCCTACAACATTAAAATCATGACATGAGAAATTAACAAGTTCAATCAAAAGAGAATAAAGTGTAATATAGTTCCTTTTAAGTCCAAGCCTCACAATGGATATTGATGTCTCTCAACACTCTTTTGATATAGGGTAAATCACACTCATTAATCGATTGGCTCGACTCGCTATAAGCTTGCTCGCGGACTATATTCACAAACCACCAAAGTTTCAATCAATGATCAAAAAGGTCTTTAATTAGGATGTAATGAAAATCTTAAGTTTAAGCTCATTCACACACATTTCAATAAAAACACAAAACACAACCAAATAACACATAAAATACGGATAAAATAATACGAAAACACATCTAAAAAGACACTAAAATGTAGGTGAAAATAGCTCTAATCAACCCCCCAAACTTAAGGTGTTGCTCGTCCCCGAGCAACGAAAATGACAAATCAAAAGGAGAAATTTTCACCTAGAAAAGACTAAACGAATATAAGCAATAACACATCGTTAGCAATAATAACAACAAATTATGCTAAGTCATCCTACAACATTAAAATCATGACATGAGAAATTAACAAGTTCAATCAAAAGAGAATAAAGTGTAATATAGTTCCTTTTAAGTCCAAGCCTCACAATGGATATTGATGTCTCTCAACACTCTTTTGATATAGGGTAAATCACACTCATTAATCGATTGGCTCGACTCGCTATAAGCTTGCTCGCGGACTATATTCACAAACCACCAAAGTTTCAATCAATGATCAAAAAGGTCTTTAATTAGGATGTAATGAAAATCTTAAGTTTAAGCTCATTCACACACATTTCAATAAAAACACAAAACACAACCAAATAACACATAAAATACGGATAAAATAATACGAAAACACATCTAAAAAGACACTAAAATGTAGGTGAAAATAGCTCTAATCAACCCCCCAAACTTAAGGTGTTGCTCGTCCCCGAGCAACGAAAATGACAAATCAAAAGGAGAAATTTTCACCTAGAAAAGACTAAACGAATATAAGCAATAACACATCGTTAGCAATAATAACAACAAATTATGCTAAGTCATCCTACAACATTAAAATCATGACATGAGAAATTAACAAGTTCAATCAAAAGAGAATAAAGTGTAATATAGTTCCTTTTAAGTCCAAGCCTCACAATGGATATTGATGTCTCTCAACACTCTTTTGATATAGGGTAAATCACACTCATTAATCGATTGGCTCGACTCGCTATAAGCTTGCTCGCGGACTATATTCACAAACCACCAAAGTTTCAATCAATGATCAAAAAGGTCTTTAATTAGGATGTAATGAAAATCTTAAGTTTAAGCTCATTCACACACATTTCAATAAAAACACAAAACACAACCAAATAACACATAAAATACGGATAAAATAATACGAAAACACATCTAAAAAGACACTAAAATGTAGGTGAAAATAGCTCTAATCAACCCCCCAAACTTAAGGTGTTGCTCGTCCCCGAGCAACGAAAATGACAAATCAAAAGGAGAAATTTTCACCTAGAAAAGACTAAACGAATATAAGCAATAACACATCGTTAGCAATAATAACAACAAATTATGCTAAGTCATCCTACAACATTAAAATCATGACATGAGAAATTAACAAGTTCAATCAAAAGAGAATAAAGTGTAATATAGTTCCTTTTAAGTCCAAGCCTCACAATGGATATTGATGTCTCTCAACACTCTTTTGATATAGGGTAAATCACACTCATTAATCGATTGGCTCGACTCGCTATAAGCTTGCTCGCGGACTATATTCACAAACCACCAAAGTTTCAATCAATGATCAAAAAGGTCTTTAATTAGGATGTAATGAAAATCTTAAGTTTAAGCTCATTCACACACATTTCAATAAAAACACAAAACACAACCAAATAACACATAAAATACGGATAAAATAATACGAAAACACATCTAAAAAGACACTAAAATGTAGGTGAAAATAGCTCTAATCAACCCCCCAAACTTAAGGTGTTGCTCGTCCCCGAGCAACGAAAATGACAAATCAAAAGGAGAAATTTTCACCTAGAAAAGACTAAACGAATATAAGCAATAACACATCGTTAGCAATAATAACAACAAATTATGCTAAGTCATCCTACAACATTAAAATCATGACATGAGAAATTAACAAGTTCAATCAAAAGAGAATAAAGTGTAATATAGTTCCTTTTAAGTCCAAGCCTCACAATGGATATTGATGTCTCTCAACACTCTTTTGATATAGGGTAAATCACACTCATTAATCGATTGGCTCGACTCGCTATAAGCTTGCTCGCGGACTATATTCACAAACCACCAAAGTTTCAATCAATGATCAAAAAGGTCTTTAATTAGGATGTAATGAAAATCTTAAGTTTAAGCTCATTCACACACATTTCAATAAAAACACAAAACACAACCAAATAACACATAAAATACGGATAAAATAATACGAAAACACATCTAAAAAGACACTAAAATGTAGGTGAAAATAGCTCTAATCAACCCCCCAAACTTAAGGTGTTGCTCGTCCCCGAGCAACGAAAATGACAAATCAAAAGGAGAAATTTTCACCTAGAAAAGACTAAACGAATATAAGCAATAACACATCGTTAGCAATAATAACAACAAATTATGCTAAGTCATCCTACAACATTAAAATCATGACATGAGAAATTAACAAGTTCAATCAAAAGAGAATAAAGTGTAATATAGTTCCTTTTAAGTCCAAGCCTCACAATGGATATTGATGTCTCTCAACACTCTTTTGATATAGGGTAAATCACACTCATTAATCGATTGGCTCGACTCGCTATAAGCTTGCTCGCGGACTATATTCACAAACCACCAAAGTTTCAATCAATGATCAAAAAGGTCTTTAATTAGGATGTAATGAAAATCTTAAGTTTAAGCTCATTCACACACATTTCAATAAAAACACAAAACACAACCAAATAACACATAAAATACGGATAAAATAATACGAAAACACATCTAAAAAGACACTAAAATGTAGGTGAAAATAGCTCTAATCAACCCCCCAAACTTAAGGTGTTGCTCGTCCCCGAGCAACGAAAATGACAAATCAAAAGGAGAAATTTTCACCTAGAAAAGACTAAACGAATATAAGCAATAACACATCGTTAGCAATAATAACAACAAATTATGCTAAGTCATCCTACAACATTAAAATCATGACATGAGAAATTAACAAGTTCAATCAAAAGAGAATAAAGTGTAATATAGTTCCTTTTAAGTCCAAGCCTCACAATGGATATTGATGTCTCTCAACACTCTTTTGATATAGGGTAAATCACACTCATTAATCGATTGGCTCGACTCGCTATAAGCTTGCTCGCGGACTATATTCACAAACCACCAAAGTTTCAATCAATGATCAAAAAGGTCTTTAATTAGGATGTAATGAAAATCTTAAGTTTAAGCTCATTCACACACATTTCAATAAAAACACAAAACACAACCAAATAACACATAAAATACGGATAAAATAATACGAAAACACATCTAAAAAGACACTAAAATGTAGGTGAAAATAGCTCTAATCAACCCCCCAAACTTAAGGTGTTGCTCGTCCCCGAGCAACGAAAATGACAAATCAAAAGGAGAAATTTTCACCTAGAAAAGACTAAACGAATATAAGCAATAACACATCGTTAGCAATAATAACAACAAATTATGCTAAGTCATCCTACAACATTAAAATCATGACATGAGAAATTAACAAGTTCAATCAAAAGAGAATAAAGTGTAATATAGTTCCTTTTAAGTCCAAGCCTCACAATGGATATTGATGTCTCTCAACACTCTTTTGATATAGGGTAAATCACACTCATTAATCGATTGGCTCGACTCGCTATAAGCTTGCTCGCGGACTATATTCACAAACCACCAAAGTTTCAATCAATGATCAAAAAGGTCTTTAATTAGGATGTAATGAAAATCTTAAGTTTAAGCTCATTCACACACATTTCAATAAAAACACAAAACACAACCAAATAACACATAAAATACGGATAAAATAATACGAAAACACATCTAAAAAGACACTAAAATGTAGGTGAAAATAGCTCTAATCAACCCCCCAAACTTAAGGTGTTGCTCGTCCCCGAGCAACGAAAATGACAAATCAAAAGGAGAAATTTTCACCTAGAAAAGACTAAACGAATATAAGCAATAACACATCGTTAGCAATAATAACAACAAATTATGCTAAGTCATCCTACAACATTAAAATCATGACATGAGAAATTAACAAGTTCAATCAAAAGAGAATAAAGTGTAATATAGTTCCTTTTAAGTCCAAGCCTCACAATGGATATTGATGTCTCTCAACACTCTTTTGATATAGGGTAAATCACACTCATTAATCGATTGGCTCGACTCGCTATAAGCTTGCTCGCGGACTATATTCACAAACCACCAAAGTTTCAATCAATGATCAAAAAGGTCTTTAATTAGGATGTAATGAAAATCTTAAGTTTAAGCTCATTCACACACATTTCAATAAAAACACAAAACACAACCAAATAACACATAAAATACGGATAAAATAATACGAAAACACATCTAAAAAGACACTAAAATGTAGGTGAAAATAGCTCTAATCAACCCCCCAAACTTAAGGTGTTGCTCGTCCCCGAGCAACGAAAATGACAAATCAAAAGGAGAAATTTTCACCTAGAAAAGACTAAACGAATATAAGCAATAACACATCGTTAGCAATAATAACAACAAATTATGCTAAGTCATCCTACAACATTAAAATCATGACATGAGAAATTAACAAGTTCAATCAAAAGAGAATAAAGTGTAATATAGTTCCTTTTAAGTCCAAGCCTCACAATGGATATTGATGTCTCTCAACACTCTTTTGATATAGGGTAAATCACACTCATTAATCGATTGGCTCGACTCGCTATAAGCTTGCTCGCGGACTATATTCACAAACCACCAAAGTTTCAATCAATGATCAAAAAGGTCTTTAATTAGGATGTAATGAAAATCTTAAGTTTAAGCTCATTCACACACATTTCAATAAAAACACAAAACACAACCAAATAACACATAAAATACGGATAAAATAATACGAAAACACATCTAAAAAGACACTAAAATGTAGGTGAAAATAGCTCTAATCAACCCCCCAAACTTAAGGTGTTGCTCGTCCCCGAGCAACGAAAATGACAAATCAAAAGGAGAAATTTTCACCTAGAAAAGACTAAACGAATATAAGCAATAACACATCGTTAGCAATAATAACAACAAATTATGCTAAGTCATCCTACAACATTAAAATCATGACATGAGAAATTAACAAGTTCAATCAAAAGAGAATAAAGTGTAATATAGTTCCTTTTAAGTCCAAGCCTCACAATGGATATTGATGTCTCTCAACACTCTTTTGATATAGGGTAAATCACACTCATTAATCGATTGGCTCGACTCGCTATAAGCTTGCTCGCGGACTATATTCACAAACCACCAAAGTTTCAATCAATGATCAAAAAGGTCTTTAATTAGGATGTAATGAAAATCTTAAGTTTAAGCTCATTCACACACATTTCAATAAAAACACAAAACACAACCAAATAACACATAAAATACGGATAAAATAATACGAAAACACATCTAAAAAGACACTAAAATGTAGGTGAAAATAGCTCTAATCAACCCCCCAAACTTAAGGTGTTGCTCGTCCCCGAGCAACGAAAATGACAAATCAAAAGGAGAAATTTTCACCTAGAAAAGACTAAACGAATATAAGCAATAACACATCGTTAGCAATAATAACAACAAATTATGCTAAGTCATCCTACAACATTAAAATCATGACATGAGAAATTAACAAGTTCAATCAAAAGAGAATAAAGTGTAATATAGTTCCTTTTAAGTCCAAGCCTCACAATGGATATTGATGTCTCTCAACACTCTTTTGATATAGGGTAAATCACACTCATTAATCGATTGGCTCGACTCGCTATAAGCTTGCTCGCGGACTATATTCACAAACCACCAAAGTTTCAATCAATGATCAAAAAGGTCTTTAATTAGGATGTAATGAAAATCTTAAGTTTAAGCTCATTCACACACATTTCAATAAAAACACAAAACACAACCAAATAACACATAAAATACGGATAAAATAATACGAAAACACATCTAAAAAGACACTAAAATGTAGGTGAAAATAGCTCTAATCAACCCCCCAAACTTAAGGTGTTGCTCGTCCCCGAGCAACGAAAATGACAAATCAAAAGGAGAAATTTTCACCTAGAAAAGACTAAACGAATATAAGCAATAACACATCGTTAGCAATAATAACAACAAATTATGCTAAGTCATCCTACAACATTAAAATCATGACATGAGAAATTAACAAGTTCAATCAAAAGAGAATAAAGTGTAATATAGTTCCTTTTAAGTCCAAGCCTCACAATGGATATTGATGTCTCTCAACACTCTTTTGATATAGGGTAAATCACACTCATTAATCGATTGGCTCGACTCGCTATAAGCTTGCTCGCGGACTATATTCACAAACCACCAAAGTTTCAATCAATGATCAAAAAGGTCTTTAATTAGGATGTAATGAAAATCTTAAGTTTAAGCTCATTCACACACATTTCAATAAAAACACAAAACACAACCAAATAACACATAAAATACGGATAAAATAATACGAAAACACATCTAAAAAGACACTAAAATGTAGGTGAAAATAGCTCTAATCAACCCCCCAAACTTAAGGTGTTGCTCGTCCCCGAGCAACGAAAATGACAAATCAAAAGGAGAAATTTTCACCTAGAAAAGACTAAACGAATATAAGCAATAACACATCGTTAGCAATAATAACAACAAATTATGCTAAGTCATCCTACAACATTAAAATCATGACATGAGAAATTAACAAGTTCAATCAAAAGAGAATAAAGTGTAATATAGTTCCTTTTAAGTCCAAGCCTCACAATGGATATTGATGTCTCTCAACACTCTTTTGATATAGGGTAAATCACACTCATTAATCGATTGGCTCGACTCGCTATAAGCTTGCTCGCGGACTATATTCACAAACCACCAAAGTTTCAATCAATGATCAAAAAGGTCTTTAATTAGGATGTAATGAAAATCTTAAGTTTAAGCTCATTCACACACATTTCAATAAAAACACAAAACACAACCAAATAACACATAAAATACGGATAAAATAATACGAAAACACATCTAAAAAGACACTAAAATGTAGGTGAAAATAGCTCTAATCAACCCCCCAAACTTAAGGTGTTGCTCGTCCCCGAGCAACGAAAATGACAAATCAAAAGGAGAAATTTTCACCTAGAAAAGACTAAACGAATATAAGCAATAACACATCGTTAGCAATAATAACAACAAATTATGCTAAGTCATCCTACAACATTAAAATCATGACATGAGAAATTAACAAGTTCAATCAAAAGAGAATAAAGTGTAATATAGTTCCTTTTAAGTCCAAGCCTCACAATGGATATTGATGTCTCTCAACACTCTTTTGATATAGGGTAAATCACACTCATTAATCGATTGGCTCGACTCGCTATAAGCTTGCTCGCGGACTATATTCACAAACCACCAAAGTTTCAATCAATGATCAAAAAGGTCTTTAATTAGGATGTAATGAAAATCTTAAGTTTAAGCTCATTCACACACATTTCAATAAAAACACAAAACACAACCAAATAACACATAAAATACGGATAAAATAATACGAAAACACATCTAAAAAGACACTAAAATGTAGGTGAAAATAGCTCTAATCAACCCCCCAAACTTAAGGTGTTGCTCGTCCCCGAGCAACGAAAATGACAAATCAAAAGGAGAAATTTTCACCTAGAAAAGACTAAACGAATATAAGCAATAACACATCGTTAGCAATAATAACAACAAATTATGCTAAGTCATCCTACAACATTAAAATCATGACATGAGAAATTAACAAGTTCAATCAAAAGAGAATAAAGTGTAATATAGTTCCTTTTAAGTCCAAGCCTCACAATGGATATTGATGTCTCTCAACACTCTTTTGATATAGGGTAAATCACACTCATTAATCGATTGGCTCGACTCGCTATAAGCTTGCTCGCGGACTATATTCACAAACCACCAAAGTTTCAATCAATGATCAAAAAGGTCTTTAATTAGGATGTAATGAAAATCTTAAGTTTAAGCTCATTCACACACATTTCAATAAAAACACAAAACACAACCAAATAACACATAAAATACGGATAAAATAATACGAAAACACATCTAAAAAGACACTAAAATGTAGGTGAAAATAGCTCTAATCAACCCCCCAAACTTAAGGTGTTGCTCGTCCCCGAGCAACGAAAATGACAAATCAAAAGGAGAAATTTTCACCTAGAAAAGACTAAACGAATATAAGCAATAACACATCGTTAGCAATAATAACAACAAATTATGCTAAGTCATCCTACAACATTAAAATCATGACATGAGAAATTAACAAGTTCAATCAAAAGAGAATAAAGTGTAATATAGTTCCTTTTAAGTCCAAGCCTCACAATGGATATTGATGTCTCTCAACACTCTTTTGATATAGGGTAAATCACACTCATTAATCGATTGGCTCGACTCGCTATAAGCTTGCTCGCGGACTATATTCACAAACCACCAAAGTTTCAATCAATGATCAAAAAGGTCTTTAATTAGGATGTAATGAAAATCTTAAGTTTAAGCTCATTCACACACATTTCAATAAAAACACAAAACACAACCAAATAACACATAAAATACGGATAAAATAATACGAAAACACATCTAAAAAGACACTAAAATGTAGGTGAAAATAGCTCTAATCAACCCCCCAAACTTAAGGTGTTGCTCGTCCCCGAGCAACGAAAATGACAAATCAAAAGGAGAAATTTTCACCTAGAAAAGACTAAACGAATATAAGCAATAACACATCGTTAGCAATAATAACAACAAATTATGCTAAGTCATCCTACAACATTAAAATCATGACATGAGAAATTAACAAGTTCAATCAAAAGAGAATAAAGTGTAATATAGTTCCTTTTAAGTCCAAGCCTCACAATGGATATTGATGTCTCTCAACACTCTTTTGATATAGGGTAAATCACACTCATTAATCGATTGGCTCGACTCGCTATAAGCTTGCTCGCGGACTATATTCACAAACCACCAAAGTTTCAATCAATGATCAAAAAGGTCTTTAATTAGGATGTAATGAAAATCTTAAGTTTAAGCTCATTCACACACATTTCAATAAAAACACAAAACACAACCAAATAACACATAAAATACGGATAAAATAATACGAAAACACATCTAAAAAGACACTAAAATGTAGGTGAAAATAGCTCTAATCAACCCCCCAAACTTAAGGTGTTGCTCGTCCCCGAGCAACGAAAATGACAAATCAAAAGGAGAAATTTTCACCTAGAAAAGACTAAACGAATATAAGCAATAACACATCGTTAGCAATAATAACAACAAATTATGCTAAGTCATCCTACAACATTAAAATCATGACATGAGAAATTAACAAGTTCAATCAAAAGAGAATAAAGTGTAATATAGTTCCTTTTAAGTCCAAGCCTCACAATGGATATTGATGTCTCTCAACACTCTTTTGATATAGGGTAAATCACACTCATTAATCGATTGGCTCGACTCGCTATAAGCTTGCTCGCGGACTATATTCACAAACCACCAAAGTTTCAATCAATGATCAAAAAGGTCTTTAATTAGGATGTAATGAAAATCTTAAGTTTAAGCTCATTCACACACATTTCAATAAAAACACAAAACACAACCAAATAACACATAAAATACGGATAAAATAATACGAAAACACATCTAAAAAGACACTAAAATGTAGGTGAAAATAGCTCTAATCAACCCCCCAAACTTAAGGTGTTGCTCGTCCCCGAGCAACGAAAATGACAAATCAAAAGGAGAAATTTTCACCTAGAAAAGACTAAACGAATATAAGCAATAACACATCGTTAGCAATAATAACAACAAATTATGCTAAGTCATCCTACAACATTAAAATCATGACATGAGAAATTAACAAGTTCAATCAAAAGAGAATAAAGTGTAATATAGTTCCTTTTAAGTCCAAGCCTCACAATGGATATTGATGTCTCTCAACACTCTTTTGATATAGGGTAAATCACACTCATTAATCGATTGGCTCGACTCGCTATAAGCTTGCTCGCGGACTATATTCACAAACCACCAAAGTTTCAATCAATGATCAAAAAGGTCTTTAATTAGGATGTAATGAAAATCTTAAGTTTAAGCTCATTCACACACATTTCAATAAAAACACAAAACACAACCAAATAACACATAAAATACGGATAAAATAATACGAAAACACATCTAAAAAGACACTAAAATGTAGGTGAAAATAGCTCTAATCAACCCCCCAAACTTAAGGTGTTGCTCGTCCCCGAGCAACGAAAATGACAAATCAAAAGGAGAAATTTTCACCTAGAAAAGACTAAACGAATATAAGCAATAACACATCGTTAGCAATAATAACAACAAATTATGCTAAGTCATCCTACAACATTAAAATCATGACATGAGAAATTAACAAGTTCAATCAAAAGAGAATAAAGTGTAATATAGTTCCTTTTAAGTCCAAGCCTCACAATGGATATTGATGTCTCTCAACACTCTTTTGATATAGGGTAAATCACACTCATTAATCGATTGGCTCGACTCGCTATAAGCTTGCTCGCGGACTATATTCACAAACCACCAAAGTTTCAATCAATGATCAAAAAGGTCTTTAATTAGGATGTAATGAAAATCTTAAGTTTAAGCTCATTCACACACATTTCAATAAAAACACAAAACACAACCAAATAACACATAAAATACGGATAAAATAATACGAAAACACATCTAAAAAGACACTAAAATGTAGGTGAAAATAGCTCTAATCAACCCCCCAAACTTAAGGTGTTGCTCGTCCCCGAGCAACGAAAATGACAAATCAAAAGGAGAAATTTTCACCTAGAAAAGACTAAACGAATATAAGCAATAACACATCGTTAGCAATAATAACAACAAATTATGCTAAGTCATCCTACAACATTAAAATCATGACATGAGAAATTAACAAGTTCAATCAAAAGAGAATAAAGTGTAATATAGTTCCTTTTAAGTCCAAGCCTCACAATGGATATTGATGTCTCTCAACACTCTTTTGATATAGGGTAAATCACACTCATTAATCGATTGGCTCGACTCGCTATAAGCTTGCTCGCGGACTATATTCACAAACCACCAAAGTTTCAATCAATGATCAAAAAGGTCTTTAATTAGGATGTAATGAAAATCTTAAGTTTAAGCTCATTCACACACATTTCAATAAAAACACAAAACACAACCAAATAACACATAAAATACGGATAAAATAATACGAAAACACATCTAAAAAGACACTAAAATGTAGGTGAAAATAGCTCTAATCAACCCCCCAAACTTAAGGTGTTGCTCGTCCCCGAGCAACGAAAATGACAAATCAAAAGGAGAAATTTTCACCTAGAAAAGACTAAACGAATATAAGCAATAACACATCGTTAGCAATAATAACAACAAATTATGCTAAGTCATCCTACAACATTAAAATCATGACATGAGAAATTAACAAGTTCAATCAAAAGAGAATAAAGTGTAATATAGTTCCTTTTAAGTCCAAGCCTCACAATGGATATTGATGTCTCTCAACACTCTTTTGATATAGGGTAAATCACACTCATTAATCGATTGGCTCGACTCGCTATAAGCTTGCTCGCGGACTATATTCACAAACCACCAAAGTTTCAATCAATGATCAAAAAGGTCTTTAATTAGGATGTAATGAAAATCTTAAGTTTAAGCTCATTCACACACATTTCAATAAAAACACAAAACACAACCAAATAACACATAAAATACGGATAAAATAATACGAAAACACATCTAAAAAGACACTAAAATGTAGGTGAAAATAGCTCTAATCAACCCCCCAAACTTAAGGTGTTGCTCGTCCCCGAGCAACGAAAATGACAAATCAAAAGGAGAAATTTTCACCTAGAAAAGACTAAACGAATATAAGCAATAACACATCGTTAGCAATAATAACAACAAATTATGCTAAGTCATCCTACAACATTAAAATCATGACATGAGAAATTAACAAGTTCAATCAAAAGAGAATAAAGTGTAATATAGTTCCTTTTAAGTCCAAGCCTCACAATGGATATTGATGTCTCTCAACACTCTTTTGATATAGGGTAAATCACACTCATTAATCGATTGGCTCGACTCGCTATAAGCTTGCTCGCGGACTATATTCACAAACCACCAAAGTTTCAATCAATGATCAAAAAGGTCTTTAATTAGGATGTAATGAAAATCTTAAGTTTAAGCTCATTCACACACATTTCAATAAAAACACAAAACACAACCAAATAACACATAAAATACGGATAAAATAATACGAAAACACATCTAAAAAGACACTAAAATGTAGGTGAAAATAGCTCTAATCAACCCCCCAAACTTAAGGTGTTGCTCGTCCCCGAGCAACGAAAATGACAAATCAAAAGGAGAAATTTTCACCTAGAAAAGACTAAACGAATATAAGCAATAACACATCGTTAGCAATAATAACAACAAATTATGCTAAGTCATCCTACAACATTAAAATCATGACATGAGAAATTAACAAGTTCAATCAAAAGAGAATAAAGTGTAATATAGTTCCTTTTAAGTCCAAGCCTCACAATGGATATTGATGTCTCTCAACACTCTTTTGATATAGGGTAAATCACACTCATTAATCGATTGGCTCGACTCGCTATAAGCTTGCTCGCGGACTATATTCACAAACCACCAAAGTTTCAATCAATGATCAAAAAGGTATTTAATTAGGATGTAATGAAAATCTTAAGTTTAAGCTCATTCACACACATTTCAATAAAAACACAAAACACAACCAAATAACACATAAAATACGGATAAAATAATACGAAAACACATCTAAAAAGACACTAAAATGTAGGTGAAAATAGCTCTAATCAACCCCCCAAACTTAAGGTGTTGCTCGTCCCCGAGCAACGAAAATGACAAATCAAAAGGAGAAATTTTCACCTAGAAAAGACTAAACGAATATAAGCAATAACACATCGTTAGCAATAATAACAACAAATTATGCTAAGTCATCCTACAACATTAAAATCATGACATGAGAAATTAACAAGTTCAATCAAAAGAGAATAAAGTGTAATATAGTTCCTTTTAAGTCCAAGCCTCACAATGGATATTGATGTCTCTCAACACTCTTTTGATATAGGGTAAATCACACTCATTAATCGATTGGCTCGACTCGCTATAAGCTTGCTCGCGGACTATATTCACAAACCACCAAAGTTTCAATCAATGATCAAAAAGGTCTTTAATTAGGATGTAATGAAAATCTTAAGTTTAAGCTCATTCACACACATTTCAATAAAAACACAAAACACAACCAAATAACACATAAAATACGGATAAAATAATACGAAAACACATCTAAAAAGACACTAAAATGTAGGTGAAAATAGCTCTAATCAACCCCCCAAACTTAAGGTGTTGCTCGTCCCCGAGCAACGAAAATGACAAATCAAAAGGAGAAATTTTCACCTAGAAAAGACTAAACGAATATAAGCAATAACACATCGTTAGCAATAATAACAACAAATTATGCTAAGTCATCCTACAACATTAAAATCATGACATGAGAAATTAACAAGTTCAATCAAAAGAGAATAAAGTGTAATATAGTTCCTTTTAAGTCCAAGCCTCACAATGGATATTGATGTCTCTCAACACTCTTTTGATATAGGGTAAATCACACTCATTAATCGATTGGCTCGACTCGCTATAAGCTTGCTCGCGGACTATATTCACAAACCACCAAAGTTTCAATCAATGATCAAAAAGGTCTTTAATTAGGATGTAATGAAAATCTTAAGTTTAAGCTCATTCACACACATTTCAATAAAAACACAAAACACAACCAAATAACACATAAAATACGGATAAAATAATACGAAAACACATCTAAAAAGACACTAAAATGTAGGTGAAAATAGCTCTAATCAACCCCCCAAACTTAAGGTGTTGCTCGTCCCCGAGCAACGAAAATGACAAATCAAAAGGAGAAATTTTCACCTAGAAAAGACTAAACGAATATAAGCAATAACACATCGTTAGCAATAATAACAACAAATTATGCTAAGTCATCCTACAACATTAAAATCATGACATGAGAAATTAACAAGTTCAATCAAAAGAGAATAAAGTGTAATATAGTTCCTTTTAAGTCCAAGCCTCACAATGGATATTGATGTCTCTCAACACTCTTTTGATATAGGGTAAATCACACTCATTAATCGATTGGCTCGACTCGCTATAAGCTTGCTCGCGGACTATATTCACAAACCACCAAAGTTTCAATCAATGATCAAAAAGGTCTTTAATTAGGATGTAATGAAAATCTTAAGTTTAAGCTCATTCACACACATTTCAATAAAAACACAAAACACAACCAAATAACACATAAAATACGGATAAAATAATACGAAAACACATCTAAAAAGACACTAAAATGTAGGTGAAAATAGCTCTAATCAACCCCCCAAACTTAAGGTGTTGCTCGTCCCCGAGCAACGAAAATGACAAATCAAAAGGAGAAATTTTCACCTAGAAAAGACTAAACGAATATAAGCAATAACACATCGTTAGCAATAATAACAACAAATTATGCTAAGTCATCCTACAACATTAAAATCATGACATGAGAAATTAACAAGTTCAATCAAAAGAGAATAAAGTGTAATATAGTTCCTTTTAAGTCCAAGCCTCACAATGGATATTGATGTCTCTCAACACTCTTTTGATATAGGGTAAATCACACTCATTAATCGATTGGCTCGACTCGCTATAAGCTTGCTCGCGGACTATATTCACAAACCACCAAAGTTTCAATCAATGATCAAAAAGGTCTTTAATTAGGATGTAATGAAAATCTTAAGTTTAAGCTCATTCACACACATTTCAATAAAAACACAAAACACAACCAAATAACACATAAAATACGGATAAAATAATACGAAAACACATCTAAAAAGACACTAAAATGTAGGTGAAAATAGCTCTAATCAACCCCCCAAACTTAAGGTGTTGCTCGTCCCCGAGCAACGAAAATGACAAATCAAAAGGAGAAATTTTCACCTAGAAAAGACTAAACGAATATAAGCAATAACACATCGTTAGCAATAATAACAACAAATTATGCTAAGTCATCCTACAACATTAAAATCATGACATGAGAAATTAACAAGTTCAATCAAAAGAGAATAAAGTGTAATATAGTTCCTTTTAAGTCCAAGCCTCACAATGGATATTGATGTCTCTCAACACTCTTTTGATATAGGGTAAATCACACTCATTAATCGATTGGCTCGACTCGCTATAAGCTTGCTCGCGGACTATATTCACAAACCACCAAAGTTTCAATCAATGATCAAAAAGGTCTTTAATTAGGATGTAATGAAAATCTTAAGTTTAAGCTCATTCACACACATTTCAATAAAAACACAAAACACAACCAAATAACACATAAAATACGGATAAAATAATACGAAAACACATCTAAAAAGACACTAAAATGTAGGTGAAAATAGCTCTAATCAACCCCCCAAACTTAAGGTGTTGCTCGTCCCCGAGCAACGAAAATGACAAATCAAAAGGAGAAATTTTCACCTAGAAAAGACTAAACGAATATAAGCAATAACACATCGTTAGCAATAATAACAACAAATTATGCTAAGTCATCCTACAACATTAAAATCATGACATGAGAAATTAACAAGTTCAATCAAAAGAGAATAAAGTGTAATATAGTTCCTTTTAAGTCCAAGCCTCACAATGGATATTGATGTCTCTCAACACTCTTTTGATATAGGGTAAATCACACTCATTAATCGATTGGCTCGACTCGCTATAAGCTTGCTCGCGGACTATATTCACAAACCACCAAAGTTTCAATCAATGATCAAAAAGGTCTTTAATTAGGATGTAATGAAAATCTTAAGTTTAAGCTCATTCACACACATTTCAATAAAAACACAAAACACAACCAAATAACACATAAAATACGGATAAAATAATACGAAAACACATCTAAAAAGACACTAAAATGTAGGTGAAAATAGCTCTAATCAACCCCCCAAACTTAAGGTGTTGCTCGTCCCCGAGCAACGAAAATGACAAATCAAAAGGAGAAATTTTCACCTAGAAAAGACTAAACGAATATAAGCAATAACACATCGTTAGCAATAATAACAACAAATTATGCTAAGTCATCCTACAACATTAAAATCATGACATGAGAAATTAACAAGTTCAATCAAAAGAGAATAAAGTGTAATATAGTTCCTTTTAAGTCCAAGCCTCACAATGGATATTGATGTCTCTCAACACTCTTTTGATATAGGGTAAATCACACTCATTAATCGATTGGCTCGACTCGCTATAAGCTTGCTCGCGGACTATATTCACAAACCACCAAAGTTTCAATCAATGATCAAAAAGGTCTTTAATTAGGATGTAATGAAAATCTTAAGTTTAAGCTCATTCACACACATTTCAATAAAAACACAAAACACAACCAAATAACACATAAAATACGGATAAAATAATACGAAAACACATCTAAAAAGACACTAAAATGTAGGTGAAAATAGCTCTAATCAACCCCCCAAACTTAAGGTGTTGCTCGTCCCCGAGCAACGAAAATGACAAATCAAAAGGAGAAATTTTCACCTAGAAAAGACTAAACGAATATAAGCAATAACACATCGTTAGCAATAATAACAACAAATTATGCTAAGTCATCCTACAACATTAAAATCATGACATGAGAAATTAACAAGTTCAATCAAAAGAGAATAAAGTGTAATATAGTTCCTTTTAAGTCCAAGCCTCACAATGGATATTGATGTCTCTCAACACTCTTTTGATATAGGGTAAATCACACTCATTAATCGATTGGCTCGACTCGCTATAAGCTTGCTCGCGGACTATATTCACAAACCACCAAAGTTTCAATCAATGATCAAAAAGGTCTTTAATTAGGATGTAATGAAAATCTTAAGTTTAAGCTCATTCACACACATTTCAATAAAAACACAAAACACAACCAAATAACACATAAAATACGGATAAAATAATACGAAAACACATCTAAAAAGACACTAAAATGTAGGTGAAAATAGCTCTAATCAACCCCCCAAACTTAAGGTGTTGCTCGTCCCCGAGCAACGAAAATGACAAATCAAAAGGAGAAATTTTCACCTAGAAAAGACTAAACGAATATAAGCAATAACACATCGTTAGCAATAATAACAACAAATTATGCTAAGTCATCCTACAACATTAAAATCATGACATGAGAAATTAACAAGTTCAATCAAAAGAGAATAAAGTGTAATATAGTTCCTTTTAAGTCCAAGCCTCACAATGGATATTGATGTCTCTCAACACTCTTTTGATATAGGGTAAATCACACTCATTAATCGATTGGCTCGACTCGCTATAAGCTTGCTCGCGGACTATATTCACAAACCACCAAAG
Source organism: Pogostemon cablin (assembly GCA_023678885.1). Lineage (NCBI taxonomy): Eukaryota > Viridiplantae > Streptophyta > Magnoliopsida > Lamiales > Lamiaceae > Pogostemon > Pogostemon cablin. Next base: position 27,446,659 of record CM043013.1, read on the forward strand.
TTTCAATCAATGATCAAAAAGGTCTTTAATTAGGATGTAATGAAAATCTTAAGTTTAAGCTCATTCACACACATTTCAATAAAAACACAAAACACAACCAAATAACACATAAAATACGGATAAAATAATACGAAAACACATCTAAAAAGACACTAAAATGTAGGTGAAAATAGCTCTAATCAACCCCCCAAACTTAAGGTGTTGCTCGTCCCCGAGCAACGAAAATGACAAATCAAAAGGAGAAATTTTCACCTAGAAAAGACTAAACGAATATAAGCAATAACACATCGTTAGCAATAATAACAACAAATTATGCTAAGTCATCCTACAACATTAAAATCATGACATGAGAAATTAACAAGTTCAATCAAAAGAGAATAAAGTGTAATATAGTTCCTTTTAAGTCCAAGCCTCACAATGGATATTGATGTCTCTCAACACTCTTTTGAAATAGGGTAAATCACACTCATTAATCGATTGGCTCGACTCGCTATAAGCTTGCTCGCGGACTATATTCACAAACCACCAAAGTTTCAATCAATGATCAAAAAGGTATTTAATTAGGATGTAATGAAAATCTTAAGTTTAAGCTCATTCACACACATTTCAATAAAAACACAAAACACAACCAAATAACACATAAAATACGGATAAAATAATACGAAAACACATCTAAAAAGACACTAAAATGTAGGTGAAAATAGCTCTAATCAACCCCCCAAACTTAAGGTGTTGCTCGTCCCCGAGCAACGAAAATGACAAATCAAAAGGAGAAATTTTCACCTAGAAAAGACTAAACGAATATAAGCAATAACACATCGTTAGCAATAATAACAATAAATTATGCTAAGTCATCCTACAACATTAAAATCATGACATGAGAAATTAACAAGTTCAATCAAAAGAGAATAAAGTGTAATATAGTTCCTTTTAAGTCCAAGCCTCACAATGGATATTGATGTCTCTCAACACTCTTTTGATATAGGGTAAATCACACTCATTAATCGATTGGCTCGACTCGCTATAAGCTTGCTCGCGGACTATATTCACAAACCACCAAAGTTTCAATCAATGATCAAAAAGGTCTTTAATTAGGATGTAATGAAAATCTTAAGTTTAAGCTCATTCACACACATTTCAATAAAAACACAAAACACAACCAAATAACACATAAAATAAGGATAAAATAATACGAAAACACATCTAAAAAGACACTAAAATGTAGGTGAAAATAGCTCTAATCAACCCCCCAAACTTAAGGTGTTGCTCGTCCCCGAGCAACGAAAATGACAAATCAAAAGGAGAAATTTTCACCTAGAAAAGACTAAACGAATATAAGCAATAACACATCGTTAGCAATAATAACAACAAATTATGCTAAGTCATCCTACAACATTAAAATCATGACATGAGAAATTAACAAGTTCAATCAAAAGAGAATAAAGTGTAATATAGTTCCTTTTAAATCCAAGCCTCACAATGGATATTGATGTCTCTCAACACTCTTTTGAAATAGGGTAAATCACACTCATTAATCGATTGGCTCGACTCGCTATAAGCTTGCTCGCGGACTATATTCACAAACCACCAAAGTTTCAATCAATGATCAAAAAGGTATTTAATTAGGATGTAATGAAAATCTTAAGTTTAAGCTCATTCACACACATTTCAATAAAAACACAAAACACAACCAAATAACACATAAAATACGGATAAAATAATACGAAAACACATCTAAAAAGACACTAAAATGTAGGTGAAAATAGCTCTAATCAACCCCCCAAACTTAAGGTGTTGCTCGTCCCCGAGCAACGAAAATGACAAATCAAAAGGAGAAATTTTCACCTAGAAAAGACTAAACGAATATAAGCAATAACACATCGTTAGCAATAATAACAACAAATTATGCTAAGTCATCCTACAACATTAAAATCATGACATGAGAAATTAACAAGTTCAATCAAAAGAGAATAAAGTGTAATATAGTTCCTTTTAAGTCCAAGCCTCACAATGGATATTGATGTCTCTCAACACTCTTTTGAAATAGGGTAAATCACACTCATTAATCGATTGGCTCGACTCGCTATAAGCTTGCTCGCGGACTATATTCACAAACCACCAAAGTTTCAATCAATGATCAAAAAGGTATTTAATTAGGATGTAATGAAAATCTTAAGTTTAAGCTCATTCACACACATTTCAATAAAAACACAAAACACAACCAAATAACACATAAAATACGGATAAAATAATACGAAAACACATCTAAAAAGACACTAAAATGTAGGTGAAAATAGCTCTAATCAACCCCCCAAACTTAAGGTGTTGCTCGTCCCCGAGCAACGAAAATGACAAATCAAAAGGAGAAATTTTCACCTAGAAAAGACTAAACGAATATAAGCAATAACACATCGTTAGCAATAATAACAACAAATTATGCTAAGTCATCCTACAACATTAAAATCATGACATGAGAAATTAACAAGTTCAATCAAAAGAAAATAAAGTGTAATATAGTTCCTTTTAAGTCCAAGCCTCACAATGGATATTGATGTCTCTCAACACTCTTTTGAAATAGGGTAAATCACACTCATTAATCGATTGGCTCGACTCGCTATAAGCTTGCTCGCGGACTATATTCACAAACCACCAAAGTTTCAATCAATGATCAAAAAGGTATTTAATTAGGATGTAATGAAAATCTTAAGTTTAAGCTCATTCACACACATTTCAATAAAAACACAAAACACAACCAAATAACACATAAAATACGGATAAAATAATACGAAAACACATCTAAAAAGACACTAAAATGTAGGTGAAAATAGCTCTAATCAACCCCCCAAACTTAAGGTGTTGCTCGTCCCCGAGCAACGAAAATGACAAATCAAAAGGAGAAATTTTCACCTAGAAAAGACTAAACGAATATAAGCAATAACACATCGTTAGCAATAATAACAACAAATTATGCTAAGTCATCCTACAACATTAAAATCATGACATGAGAAATTAACAAGTTCAATCAAAAGAGAATAAAGTGTAATATAGTTCCTTTTAAGTCCAAGCCTCACAATGGATATTGATGTCTCTCAACACTCTTTTGATATAGGGTAAATCACACTCATTAATCGATTGGCTCGACTCGCTATAAGCTTGCTCGCGGACTATATTCACAAACCACCAAAGTTTCAATCAATGATCAAAAAGGTCTTTAATTAGGATGTAATGAAAATCTTAAGTTTAAGCTCATTCACACACATTTCAATAAAAACACAAAACACAACCAAATAACACATAAAATACGGATAAAATAATACGAAAACACATCTAAAAAGACACTAAAATTTAGGTGAAAATAGCTCTAATCAACCCCCCAAACTTAAGGTGTTGCTCGTCCCCGAGCAACGAAAATGACAAATCAAAAGGAGAAATTTTCACCTAGAAAAGACTAAACGAATATAAGTAATAACACATCGTTAGCAATAATAACAACAAATTATGCTAAGTCATCCTACAACATTAAAATCATGACATGAGAAATTAACAAGTTCAATCAAAAGAGAATAAAGTGTAATATAGTTCCTTTTAAGTCCAAGCCTCACAATGGATATTGATGTCTCTCAACACTCTTTTGAAATAGGGTAAATCACACTCATTAATCGATTGGCTCGACTCGCTATAAGCTTGCTCGCGGACTATATTCACAAACCACCAAAGTTTCAATCAATGATCAAAAAGGTATTTAATTAGGATGTAATGAAAATCTTAAGTTTAAGCTCATTCACACACATTTCAATAAAAACACAAAACACAACCAAATAACACATAAAATACGGATAAAATAATACGAAAACACATCTAAAAAGACACTAAAATGTAGGTGAAAATAGCTCTAATCAACCCCCCAAACTTAAGGTGTTGCTCGTCCCCGAGCAACGAAAATGACAAATCAAAAGGAGAAATTTTCACCTAGAAAAGACTAAACGAATATAAGCAATAACACATCGTTAGCAATAATAACAACAAATTATGCTAAGTCATCCTACAACATTAAAATCATGACATGAGAAATTAACAAGTTCAATCAAAAGAAAATAAAGTGTAATATAGTTCCTTTTAAGTCCAAGCCTCACAATGGATATTGATGTCTCTCAACACTCTTTTGAAATAGGGTAAATCACACTCATTAATCGATTGGCTCGACTCGCTATAAACTTGCTCGCGGACTATATTCACAAACCACCAAAGTTTCAATCAATGATCAAAAAGGTATTTAATTAGGATATAATGAAAATCTTAAGTTTAAGCTCATTCACACACATTTCAATAAAAACACAAAACACAACCAAATAACACATAAAATACGGATAAAATAATACGAAAACACATCTAAAAAGACACTAAAATGTAGGTGAAAATAGCTCTAATCAACCCCCCAAACTTAAGGTGTTGCTCGTCCCCGAGCAACGAAAATGACAAATCAAAAGGAGAAATTTTCACCTAGAAAAGACTAAACGAATATAAGCAATAACACATCGTTAGCAATAATAACAACAAATTATGCTAAGTCATCCTACAACATTAAAATCATGACATGAGAAATTAACAAGTTCAATCAAAAGAGAATAAAGTGTAATATAGTTCCTTTTAAGTCCAAGCCTCACAATGGATATTGATGTCTCTCAACACTCTTTTGATATAGGGTAAATCACACTCATTAATCGATTGGCTCGACTCGCTATAAGCTTGCTCGCGGACTATATTCACAAACCACCAAAGTTTCAATCAATGATCAAAAAGGTCTTTAATTAGGATGTAATGAAAATCTTAAGTTTAAGCTCATTCACACACATTTCAATAAAAACACAACCAAATAACACATAAAATACGGATAAAATAATACGAAAACACATCTAAAAAGACACTAAAATGTAGGTGAAAATAGCTCTAATCAACCCCCCAAACTTAAGGTGTTGCTCGTCCCCGAGCAACGAAAATGACAAATCAAAAGGAGAAATTTTCACCTAGAAAAGACTAAACGAATATAAGTAATAACACATCGTTAGCAATAATAACAACAAATTATGCTAAGTCATCCTACAACATTAAAATCATGACATGAGAAATTAACAAGTTCAATCAAAAGAGAATAAAGTGTAATATAGTTCCTTTTAAGTCCAAGCCTCACAATGGATATTGATGTCTCTCAACACTCTTTTGAAATAGGGTAAATCACACTCATTAATCGATTGGCTCGACTCGCTATAAGCTTGCTCGCGGACTATATTCACAAACCACCAAAGTTTCAATCAATGATCAAAAAGGTCTTTAATTAGGATGTAATGAAAATCTTAAGTTTAAGCTCATTCACACACATTTCAATAAAAACACAAAACACAACCAAATAACACATAAAATACGGATAAAATAATACGAAAACACATCTAAAAAGACACTAAAATGTAGGTGAAAATAGCTCTAATCAACCCCCCAAACTTAAGGTGTTGCTCGTCCCCGAGCAACGAAAATGACAAATCAAAAGGAGAAATTTTCACCTAGAAAAGACTAAACGAATATAAGTAATAACACATCGTTAGCAATAATAACAACAAATTATGCTAAGTCATCCTACAACATTAAAATCATGACATGAGAAATTAACAAGTTCAATCAAAAGAGAATAAAGTGTAATATAGTTCCTTTTAAGTCCAAGCCTCACAATGGATATTGATGTCTCTCAACACTCTTTTGAAATAGGGTAAATCACACTCATTAATCGATTGGCTCGACTCGCTATAAGCTTGCTCGCGGACTATATTCTCAAACCACCAAAGTTTCAATCAATGATCAAAAAGGTCTTTAATTAGGATGTAATGAAAATCTTAAGTTTAAGCTCATTCACACACATTTCAATAAAAACACAAAACACAACCAAATAACACATAAAATACGGATAAAATAATACGAAAACACATCTAAAAAGACACTAAAATGTAGGTGAAAATAGCTCTAATCAACCCCCCAAACTTAAGGTGTTGCTCGTCCCCGAGCAACGAAAATGACAAATCAAAAGGAGAAATTTTCACCTAGAAAAGACTAAACGAATATAAGCAATAACACATCGTTAGCAATAATAACAACAAATTATGCTAAGTCATCCTACAACATTAAAATCATGACATGAGAAATTAACAAGTTCAATCAAAAGAGAATAAAGTGTAATATAGTTCCTTTTAAGTCCAAGCCTCACAATGGATATTGATGTCTCTCAACACTCTTTTGAAATAGGGTAAATCACACTCATTAATCGATTGGCTCGACTCGCTATAAGCTTGCTCGCGGACTATATTCACAAACCACCAAAGTTTCAATCAATGATCAAAAAGGTCTTTAATTAGGATGTAATGAAAATCTTAAGTTTAAGCTCATTCACAAACATTTCAATAAAAACACAAAACACAACCAAATAACACATAAAATACGGATAAAATAATACGAAAACACATCTAAAAAGACACTAAAATGTAGGTGAAAATAGCTCTAATCAACCCCCCAAACTTAAGGTGTTGCTCGTCCCCGAGCAACGAAAATGACAAATCAAAAGGAGAAATTTTCACCTAGAAAAGACTAAACGAATATAAGCAATAACACATCGTTAGCAATAATAACAACAAATTATGCTAAGTCATCCTACAACATTAAAATCATGACATGAGAAATTAACAAGTTCAATCAAAAGAGAATAAAGTGTAATATAGTTCCTTTTAAGTCCAAGCCTCACAATGGATATTGATGTCTCTCAACACTCTTTTGAAATAGGGTAAATCACACTCATTAATCGATTGGCTCGACTCGCTATAAGCTTGCTCGCGGACTATATTCACAAACCACCAAAGTTTCAATCAATGATCAAAAAGGTCTTTAATTAGGATGTAATGAAAATCTTAAGTTTAAGCTCATTCACACACATTTCAATAAAAACACAAAACATAACCAAATAACACATAAAATACGGATAAAATAATACGAAAACACATCTAAAAAGACACTAAAATGTAGGTGAAAATAGCTCTAATCAACCCCCCAAACTTAAGGTGTTGCTCGTCCCCGAGAAACGAAAATGACAAATCAAAAGGAGAAATTTTCACCTAGAAAAGACTAAACGAATATAAGTAATAACACATCGTTAGCAATAATAACAACAAATTATGCTAAGTCATCCTACAACATTAAAATCATGACATGAGAAATTAACAAGTTCAATCAAAAGAGAATAAAGTGTAATATAGTTCCTTTTAAGTCCAAGCCTCACAATGGATATTGATGTCTCTCAACACTCTTTTGAAATAGGGTAAATCACACTCATTAATCGATTGGCTCGACTCGCTATAAGCTTGCTCGCGGACTATATTCACAAACCACCAAAGTTTCAATCAATGATCAAAAAGGTCTTTAATTAGGATGTAATGAAAATCTTAAGTTTAAGCTCATTCACACACATTTCAATAAAAACACAAAACACAACCAAATAACACATAAAATACGGATAAAATAATACGAAAACACATCTAAAAAGACACTAAAATGTAGGTGAAAATAGCTCTAATCAACCCCCCAAACTTAAGGTGTTGCTCGTCCCCGAGCAACGAAAATGACAAATCAAAAGGAGAAATTTTCACCTAGAAAAGACTAAACGAATATAAGTAATAACACATCGTTAGCAATAATAACAACAAATTATGCTAAGTCATCCTACAACATTAAAATCATGACATGAGAAATTAACAAGTTCAATCAAAAGAGAATAAAGTGTAATATAGTTCCTTTTAAGTCCAAGCCTCACAATGGATATTGATGTCTCTCAACACTCTTTTGAAATAGGGTAAATCACACTCATTAATCGATTGGCTCGACTCGCTATAAGCTTGCTCGCGGACTATATTCTCAAACCACCAAAGTTTCAATCAATGATCAAAAAGGTCTTTAATTAGGATGTAATGAAAATCTTAAGTTTAAGCTCATTCACACACATTTCAATAAAAACACAAAACACAACCAAATAACACATAAAATACGGATAAAATAATACAAAAACACATCTAAAAAGACACTAAAATGTAGGTGAAAATAGCTCTAATCAACCCCCCAAACTTAAGGTGTTGCTCGTCCCCGAGCAACGAAAATGACAAATCAAAAGGAGAAATTTTCACCTAGAAAAGACTAAACGAATATAAGTAATAACACATCGTTAGCAATAATAACAACAAATTATGCTAAGTCATCCTACAACATTAAAATCATGACATGAGAAATTAACAAGTTCAATCAAAAGAGAATAAAGTGTAATATAGTTCCTTTTAAGTCCAAGCCTCACAATGGATATTGATGTCTCTCAACACTCTTTTGAAATAGGGTAAATCACACTCATTAATCGATTGGCTCGACTCGCTATAAGCTTGCTCGCGGACTATATTCACAAACCACCAAAGTTTCAATCAATGATCAAAAAGGTCTTTAATTAGGATGTAATGAAAATCTTAAGTTTAAGCTCATTCACACACATTTCAATAAAAATACAAAACACTACCAAATAACACATAAAATACGGATAAAATAATACGAAAACACATCTAAAAAGACACTAAAATGTAGGTGAAAATAGCTCTAATCAACCCCCCAAACTTAAGGTGTTGCTCGTCCCCGAGCAACGAAAATGACAAATCAAAAGGAGAAATTTTCACCTAGAAAAGACTAAACGAATATAAGCAATAACACATCGTTAGCAATAATAACAACAAATTATGCTAAGTCATCCTACAACATTAAAATCATGACATGAGAAATTAACAAGTTCAATCAAAAGAGAATAAAGTGTAATATAGTTCCTTTTAAGTCCAAGCCTCACAATGGATATTGATGTCTCTCAACACTCTTTTGAAATAGGGTAAATCACACTCATTAATCGATTGGCTCGACTCGCTATAAGCTTGCTCGCGGACTATATTCACAAACCACCAAAGTTTCAATCAATGATCAAAAAGGTCTTTAATTAGGATGTAATGAAAATCTTAAGTTTAAGCTCATTCACACACATTTCAATAAAAACACAAAACACAACCAAATAACACATAAAATACGGATAAAATAATACGAAAACACATCTAAAAAGACACAAAAATGTAGGTGAAAATAGCTCTAATCAACCCCCCAAACTTAAGGTGTTGCTCGTCCCCGAGCAACGAAAATGACAAATCAAAAGGAGAAATTTTTACCTAGAAAAGACTAAACGAATATAAGCAATAACACATCGTTAGCAATAATAACAACAAATTATGCTAAGTCATCCTACAACATTAAAATCATGACATGAGAAATTAACAAGTTCAATCAAAAGAGAATAAAGTGTAATATAGTTCCTTTTAAGTCCAAGCCTCACAATGGATATTGATGTCTCTCAACACTCTTTTGAAATAGGGTAAATCACACTCATTAATCGATTGGCTCGACTCGCTATAAGCTTGCTCGCGGACTATAGTCACAAACCACCAAAGTTTCAATCAATGATCAAAAAGGTCTTTAATTAGGATGTAATGAAAATCTTAAGTTTAAGCTCATTCACACACATTTCAATAAAAACACAAAACATAACCAAATAACACATAAAATACGGATAAAATAATACGAAAACACATCTAAAAAGACACTAAAATGTAGGTGAAAATAGCTCTAATCAACCCCCCAAACTTAAGGTGTTGCTCGTCCCCGAGCAACGAAAATGACAAATCAAAAGGAGAAATTTTCACCTAGAAAAGACTAAACGAATATAAGTAATAACACATCGTTAGCAATAATAACAACAAATTATGCTAAGTCATCCTACAACATTAAAATCATGACATGAGAAATTAACAAGTTCAATCAAAAGAGAATAAAGTGTAATATAGTTCCTTTTAAGTCCAAGCCTCACAATGGATATTGATGTCTCTCAACACTCTTTTGAAATAGGGTAAATCACACTCATTAATCGATTGGCTCGACTCGCTATAAGCTTGCTCGCGAACTATATTCACAAACCACCAAAGTTTCAATCAATGATCAAAAAGGTCTTTAATTAGGATGTAATGAAAATCTTAAGTTTAAGCTCATTCACACACATTTCAATAAAAACACAAAACACAACCAAATAACACATAAAATACGGATAAAATAATACGAAAACACATCTAAAAAGACACTAAAATGTAGGTGAAAATAGCTCTAATCAACCCCCCAAACTTAAGGTGTTGCTCGTCCCCGAGCAACGAAAATGACAAATCAAAAGGAGATATTTTCACCTAGAAAAGACTAAACGAATATAAACAATAACACATCGTTAGCAATAATAACAACAAATTATGCTAAGTCATCCTACAACATTAAAATCATGACATGAGAAATTAACAAGTTCAATCAAAAGAGAATAAAGTGTAATATAGTTCCTTTTAAGTCCAAGCCTCACAATGGATATTGATGTCTCTCAACACTCTTTTGAAATAGGGTAAATCACACTCATTAATCGATTGGCTCGACTCGCTATAAGCTTGCTCGCGGACTATATTCACAAACCACCAAAGTTTCAATCAATGATCAAAAAGGTATTTAATTAGGATGTAATGAAAATCTTAAGTTTAAGCTCATTCACACACATTTTAATAAAAACACAAAACACAACCAAATAACACATAAAATACGGATAAAATAATATGAAAACACATCTAAAAAGACACTAAAATGTAGGTGAAAATAGCTCTAATCAACCCCCCAAACTTAAGGTGTTGCTCGTCCCCGAGCAACGAAAATGACAAATCAAAAGGAGAAATTTTCACCTAGAAAAGACTAAACGAATATAAGCAATAACACATCGTTAGCAATAATAACAACAAATTATGCTAAGTCATCCTACAACATTAAAATCATGACATGAGAAATTAACAAGTTCAATCAAAAGAGAATAAAGTGTAATATAGTTCCTTTTAAGTCCAAGCCTCACAATGGATATTGATGTCTCTCAACACTCTTTTGAAATAGGGTAAATCACACTCATTAATCGATTGGCTCGACTCGCTATAAGCTTGCTCGCGGACTATATTCACAAACCACCAAAGTTTCAATCAATGATCAAAAAGGTCTTTAATTAGGATGTAATGAAAATCTTAAGTTTAAGCTCATTCACACACATTTCAATAAAAACACAAAACACAACCAAATAACACATAAAATACGGATAAAATAATACGAAAACACATCTAAAAAGACACTAAAATGTAGGTGAAAATAGCTCTAATCAACCCCCCAAACTTAAGGTGTTGCTCGTCCCCGAGCAACGAAAATGACAAATCAAAAGGAGAAATTTTCACCTAGAAAAGACTAAACGAATATAAGTAATAACACATCGTTAGCAATAATAACAACAAATTATGCTAAGTCATCCTACAACATTAAAATCATGACATGAGAAATTAACAAGTTCAATCAAAAGAGAATAAAGTGTAATATAGTTCCTTTTAAGTCCAAGCCTCACAATGGATATTGATGTCTCTCAACACTCTTTTGAAATAGGGTAAATCACACTCATTAATCGATTGGCTCGACTCGCTATAAGCTTGCTCTCGGACTATATTCTCAAACCACCAAAGTTTCAATCAATGATCAAAAAGGTCTTTAATTAGGATGTAATGAAAATCTTAAGTTTAAGCTCATTCACACACATTTCAATAAAAACACAAAACACAACCAAATAACACATAAAATACGGATAAAATAATACGAAAACACATCTAAAAAGACACTAAAATGTAGGTGAAAATAGCTCTAATCAACCCCCCAAACTTAAGGTGTTGCTCGTCCCCGAGCAACGAAAATGACAAATCAAAAGGAGAAATTTTCACCTAGAAAAGACTAAACGAATATAAGCAATAACACATCGTTAGCAATAATAACAACAAATTATGCTAAGTCATCCTACAACATTAAAATCATGACATGAGAAATTAACAAGTTCAATCAAAAGAGAATAAAGTGTAATATAGTTCCTTTTAAGTCCAAGCCTCACAATGGATATTGATGTCTCTCAACACTCTTTTGAAATAGGGTAAATCACACTCATTAATCGATTGGCTCGACTCGCTATAAGCTTGCTCGCGGACTATATTCACAAACCACCAAAGTTTCAATCAATGATCAAAAAGGTCTTTAATTAGGATGTAATGAAAATCTTAAGTTTAAGCTCATTCACACACATTTCAATAAAAACACAAAACACAACCAAATAACACATAAAATACGGATAAAATAATACGAAAACACATCTAAAAAGACACTAAAATGTAGGTGAAAATAGCTCTAATCAACCCCCCAAACTTAAGGTGTTGCTCGTCCCCGAGCAACGAAAATGACAAATCAAAAGGAGAAATTTTCACCTTGAAAAGACTAAACGAATATAAGCAATAACACATCGTTAGCAATAATAACAACAAATTATGCTAAGTCATCCTACAACATTAAAATCATGACATGAGAAATTAACAAGTTCAATCAAAAGAGAATAAAGTGTAATATAGTTCCTTTTAAGTCCAAGCCTCACAATGGATATTGATGTCTCTGAACACTCTTTTGAAATAGGGTAAATCACACTCATTAATCGATTGGCTCGACTCGCTATAAGCTTGCTCGCGGACTATATTCACAAACCACCAAAGTTTCAATCAATGATCAAAAAGGTCTTTAATTAGGATGTAATGAAAATCTTAAGTTTAAGCTCATTCACACACATTTCAATAAAAACACAAAACACAACCAAATAACACATAAAATACGGATAAAATAATACGAAAACACATCTAAAAAGACACTAAAATGTAGGTGAAAATGGCTCTAATCAACCCCCCAAACTTAAGGTGTTGCTCGTCCCCGAGCAACGAAAATGACAAATCAAAAGGAGAAATTTTCACCTAGAAAAGACTAAACGAATATAAGTAATAACACATCGTTAGCAATAATAACAACAAATTATGCTAAGTCATCCTACAACATTAAAATCATGACATGAGAAATTAACAAGTTCAATCAAAAGAGAATAAAGTGTAATATAGTTCCTTTTAAGTCCAAGCCTCACAATGGATATTGATGTCTCTCAACACTCTTTTGAAATAGGGTAAATCACACTCATTAATCGATTGGCTCGACTCGCTATAAGCTTGCTCGCGGACTATATTCACAAACCACCAAAGTTTCAATCAATGATCAAAAAGGTCTTTAATTAGGATGTAATGAAAATCTTAAGTTTAAGCTCATTCACACACATTTCAATAAAAACACAAAACACAACCAAATAACACATAAAATACGGATAAAATAATACGAAAACACATCTAAAAAGACACTAAAATGTAGGTGAAAATAGCTCTAATCAACCCCCCAAACTTAAGGTGTTGCTCGTCCCCGAGCAACGAAAATGACAAATCAAAAGGAGAAATTTTCACCTAGAAAAGACTAAACGAATATAAGCAATAACACATCGTTAGCAATAATAACAACAAACTATGCTAAGTCATCCTACAACATTAAAATCATGACATGAGAAATTAACAAGTTCAATCAAAAGAGAATAAAGTGTAATATAGTTCCTTTTAAGTCCAAGTCTCACAATGGATATTGATGTCTCTCAACACTCTTTTGAAATAGGGTAAATCACACTCATTAATCGATTGGCTCGACTCGCTATAAGCTTGCTCGCGGACTATATTCACAAACCACCAAAGTTTCAATCAATGATCAAAAAGGTCTTTAATTAGGATGTAATGAAAATCTTAAGTTTAAGCTCATTCACACACATTTCAATAAAAACACAAAACACAACTAAATAACACATAAAATACGGATAAAATAATACGAAAACACATCTAAAAAGATACTAAAATGTAGGTGAAAATAGCTCTAATCAACCCCCCAAACTTAAGGTGTTGCTCGTCCCCGAGCAACGAAAATGACAAATCAAAAGGAGAAATTTTCACCTAGAAAAGACTAAACGAATATAAGCAATAACACATCGTTAGCAATAATAACAACAAACTATGCTAAGTCATCCTACAACATTAAAATCATGACATGAGAAATTAACAAGTTCAATCAAAAGAGAATAAAGTGTAATATAGTTCCTTTTAAGTCCAAGCCTCACAATGGATATTGATGTCTCTCAACACTCTTTTGAAATAGGGTAAATCACACTCATTAATCGATTGGCTCGACTCGCTATAAGCTTGCTCGCGGACTATATTCACAAACCACCAAAGTTTCAATCAATGATCAAAAAGGTCTTTAATTAGGATGTAATGATAGGCTCTTAAGTTTAAGCTCATTCACACACATTTCAATAAAAACACAAAACACAACTAAATAACACATAAAATACGGATAAAATAATACGAAAACACATCTAAAAATATACTAAAATGTAGGTGAAAATAGCTCTAATCAACCCCCCAAACTTAAGGTGTTGCTCGTCCCCGAGCAACGAAAATGACAAATCAAAAGGAGAAATTTTCACCTAGAAAAGACTAAACGAATATAAGCAATAACACATCGTTAGCAATAATAACAACAAACTATGCTAAGTCATCCTACAACATTAAAATCATGACATGAGAAATTAACAAGTTCAATCAAAAGAGAATAAAGTGTAATATAGTTCCTTTTAAGTCCAAGCCTCACAATGGATATTGATGTCTCTCAACACTCTTTTGAAATAGGGTAAATCACACTCATTAATCGATTGGCTCGACTCGCTATAAGCTTGCTCGCGGACTATATTCACAAACCACCAAAGTTTCAATCAATGATCAAAAAGGTCTTTAATTAGGATGTAATGATAGGCTCTTTGGTAGGGTAGGAAGTATATGGATAAGAGTGACTCAACAAGTGTAAGTAATCAAAGAGATGGCAAATTTCCTCAACTTCTCCACTTTTCTTTCTTCCTTTCTTATCTTTACAATCTAAAGCACTATTCATTTACTTTCCTTGGATTGAGCTTCTTTTGATGCATGCTTCCTATCTTTGAATTTTGTTTACTTGAGCATTTTGATGTTGTTTTACTCTTTCTCTTGCTTTGAGGTTGCATGTCCATTTCTTACTTTTGCTCTTTTCATCTTTTTTCTTGCTTGTTTACCATTCACTTTTCTTCTTTTGCTAATCAATCAATCCTTTCTAGCTACCATCTCCTCAATCACCCACACAAAGGTATATATAAGTTTGAATGGGTAATTAAGGCTTGTAATGTGCTAAATTCACAAGAAATAGGCTTATAGGCTCAACATGGTTAACTAAGGATGATGTTCATGGTAGGGAACATATATGGCAATGACTATAATAACAAGGATGGCCTTAGATCATTTCACCAATCTCCACTAATCGGGCTTGTTCCTCTAGTTCTTGAGCAAGTTCTAACTTATCAAACACAACCGATCCACTCATGAAGAAATACCATGTATGCATGGTTGAGGCTCAAATGCTCACAAGCTTGTGCTCGGACCTTAAGAAACTTATTACACCACATTCATCTCAAAATTGAACAAGTTAAGTAAAACATGTCACAATTTGAAAGTGTAGAGATTCTTAATCATAATTTGTCATCACTTATCACCACAACATATCATCACTCACATTCAAAAATGACTCACGATATCCCTAAACAAACCACCAAACATCCCAAGACAAGAATGAAAATACACACCAAACATAAAAATAAGGACTCAACAAACAAGACACAACAAAAACACAAAACATGCAAAAACACAAAATACCATCATCCATAAGAAAATTAAGCACACATTCATCCCAACCTTTATTTAAAAGGAAATCCTAAATTACGAAAGTAAACCTCCCACAAACATAACACATGAAGTAGCATGCTAGTTACAACAATCCAAATCAAAATCAAATCATTTCAAGTAATAAAATGATAAGGTGTAGAGTACTCCCTCGATAGGCATTTGGTAAGGAAAGCGTTAGCTTCAAGCTCCATCATGCTTCCAATACCTCTCATTCATGCTCAAACACTCAACAAACACCATTAGTTCAATAATTTCATTATAAATATGGACTATCATGCACTTCAACACCACCAATCATGCCAAAATCAACCCAAACTCATGAGAAAAATTTTAAAATTTGTCCAATTTTACAAGAATCATACTCAAGTGGTGAGTCACACCACACAATCTCCCCCCAAACTTAAATCGAAACAAGAGTTGAGACTTAAGTTTGCAAAAAATGGTGAGACTTACCCTCGTAGTTTCCATTGATGATCTTCTTGTAGAGAAGTAACCGCATCCACACGACTCAAGCTATGTCCACCACGCACTATCACCCCCCAAACTTAACTCGAGACAAGAGTCACGAATTAAGTTTGCAACAAATGGTGGAACATGTCAACTTGAATCCATGAATCATTTCTCTTTTCTTCAATATGCATTTTTCTCCATGAGCACAATCAACCTACAAGGCCAAAATGCAAAACAAGCAACAAAAGTAAAGCAATAAAGATAGTGATGGGGTGCCTCCCATCGAGCGCTAAGTTTAACGTCTTCAAGCTAGACGAATTTTTAGCTCATCTTTCACATAAAGTATCCACAAAGAGGGTCTCCCTTTGTGATGGATCCACATAGTGCTTCACACGATGACCATTGACCAAGAACTCTCCCCCATTCTCATCCATAACCTTTAGAGCTCCCCCATCAAGTACTTCCTTTACCACATAAGGTCCTCTCCATTTGGACTTCAACTTGCCCGAAAAAAGTCTTAGTCGAGAATTAAATACCAACACCTTTTCACCATTTTCAAAGTTCTTTTTCCTCAAACGAGCATCATGCCACCTCTTAGTTTTCTCCTTAAAAATTCTTGAGTTTTCATAAGCATTTTCTCTAAATTCCTCAAGCTCATTCAATTGTAAGAATCTTACCTTCTTCGAAGCTTTCATGTCAAAATTCAACTTCTTAATGGCCCAATAAGCTTTATGCTCTAACTCCACGGGAAGATGACAAGACTTGCCATAGACAATTTGAAAAGGAGACATACCAAGAGTGGTCTTGAATGCGGTTCGAAAGGCCCACAATGCATCATCAAGTTTATTTGACCAATCCTTTCTACTCACACTCACTGTTTTCTACAAGACTTATTTGATTTGTCGATTAGAAATTTCAGCTTGACCATTCGTTTGAGGATGATACGGAGTAGACACTCGATGCTTCACTCCATAAGTCTTGAGAATGTTCTCCATTAGCTTATTTATGAAGTGACTACCCCCATCACTTACCAACACTCTAGGTACTCCAAATCTTGTGAAGATGTGCTTCTTTAAAAACCCCATGACAACTCTAGCATCACTTGTTCTTGAAGGTATGGCCTCAACCCATTTCGAGACATAGTCGACCGCCAATAGGATGTATAGGAATCCATTAGATTGAGGAAATGGTCCCATGAAATCGATGCCCCACACATCAAATATCTCCACTTCTTGAAAGCTCTTAAGGGGCATCTCATCTCACTTGGAGATTCCTCCCATCCTTTGACACCGATCACAACCCTCTACAAATTTCTTACAACTCTTGAACAAAAATGGCCAATACAACCCCGATTGTAAGACTTTTGCAGCGGTCTTTTGAGCTCCAAAATGGCCTCCACTAGGTGAAGAGTGGCAAAACTCCAACACACTATTCCATTCTTCCTCGGGCCACATCTTCGCACAAGAGAATCATTACACATCTTGTATAAGAATGGATCATCCCACAAGTAACTTTTAACATCATGAAAGAACTTCTTGGATTGATACTTATTAAGCTCATAAGGTCTCCTTCCACTAGCCAAGTAATTCACATAGTCCGCATACCACGGGTTTCCTTCTTCCTCCACTAAAGCCTCAATTTGATAGCAATCACACTCCAAGATTTTTTCATCGGGAAAAACCTCCTTGATTAACTCATAAGTACTTTCACAATACTCCTTCAACTCTAACCTTGAAAGATGGTCGGCTATCACATTCTCCGTGCCCTTCTTATCTCTCATTTCAATATCAAATTCTTGAAGAAGTAGTATCCATCTTATCACCCTTGGCTTTGCATCCTTCTTTGCCATGAGATACTTGATAGCGGCATGTTCGGTGTATACAATAGTCTTCGTTCCTACCAAATAAGGACGAAACTTATCAAATGCGTATACTACCACCAAGAACTCTTTTTCGGTAGTAGTGTAGTTTCTTTGAGCCGCATCAAATGTCTTGCTTGCATAGTAAATGGCTCGAAATTTTTTCTCTCTTAGTTGCCCCAAAACCACTCCAAGAGCTACATCACTTGCATCACACATCAATATAAATGGCTCCTTCCAATCGGGGGTGATCAAGATGGGTGATGAAATCAAAGCTTCCTTTAGCACCTGAAAAGCATTTAAACAATTATCATCAAACTTAAATGGCACATCTTTTTCAAGGAGATGAGATAGAGGTTTAGAAAATGAAGAAAAATCCTTGATGAATCTACGATAGAACCCAGCATGACCAAGGAACGATCGTACTCCCTTCTCATTTGTTGGCGGTGGAAGCTTCTCTATAGCAACAACTTTGGCTCGGTCAACTTGCAATCCCTTTGAAGAGATGTGATGTCCAAGTACAATGCCATCATTTACCATGAAGTGGCACTTCTCCCAATTTAACACTAAATTAGTGTCTTGACATCGCTTCAAAACAATAGCAAGGTTAGACAAACAAATATCAAAAGAAGAACCAAACACCGAAAAGTCATCCATGAACACTTCCATTATATTCTCAATTAATCCTTCAAAGATTGCCATCATACACCTTTGAAAGGTGGCCGGTGAATTGCAAAGTCCAAATGGCAATTTTCAAAAAGCAAATATTCCATAAGGACAAGTGAAAGCGGTCTTTTCTTGGTCTTCGGGTGCTATGAGAATTTGGTTATACCCGGAATACCCATCAAGAAAGCAATAAAACTCATACCCGGCCAACCTATCCAACATTTGATCCAAGAAAGGTAAGGGGAAGTGATCTTTACGTGTGTTTTCATTAAGCTTCCTATAATCAACACACACACGCCACCCCGTCACCGTCCTAGTGGCTATGGTCTCATCTTTCTCGGTCTTCACTATAGTCATACCCCCTTTTTTAGATACTACATGCAACGGGCTCACATAAGGGCTATCACTAATAGGAAAAATCATATCGGAGTCTAACCACTTAAGAACCTCTTTTTTTACCACTTCTTGCATGATAGGGTTAAGTCTTCTTTGGTTTTGAACACAAGCTTTCCCTTCATCCTCAAGTCTTATCTTATGCATGCAAATTGTAGGACTAATTCCCTTCAAATCATCAATACACCAACCAATAGCCGACTTATGCTCTTTAAGGACATTAAGCAATTTATCAAGTTGACTAGAGGTTAGAGATGATGATACAATTACCGGATATGTCTCACTTTCACCAAGGTAGGCATAAGTAAGATGATCGGGTAGAGGCTTCAACTCCACCTTCTTTTCCTTTTTCTCTTCTTGCTCGAGTGGATCTCTAAGTGGTAAGAACTTTTCATTTCCCCTTGAGATGGCGGCTGCAACCTCTTGAGCTTCACTACAATCACCTAGATCAAGCAAACAATTAATCAACTCTTCATTTAAATCAAGAGAAGTAGTAGAAATATTAGAAAGAGATAGAGAATTGCTCAAGCAAAGTTCAAGTGGATCCTTGGTTACAATGGAAGGCCAACTCTCCTCGACACTTTCCTTTACAACATCCACACTTTTACATTCTTCATCATTCATTGGATATTGCATGGTCTTGAGTAGAGAGAATACCACTTCCTCATCATTAACCCTCAACTTCAATTCTCCTTTGTAGACATCAATAAGAGCTCTCCCGGTATCAAGAAACGGTCTCCCAAAAATCAATGGCACATTTTCATCCTCTTCCATATCTAGAACAACAAAATCCACCGGAAAGACGAACTTATCAACTTTTACCAACACATCTTCAACTACTCCTTTTGGATGTGTCATAGATCGATCCGCCAATTGAAGTGTGATGGAAATTGGCTTTACTTCACCTAACCCAAGCTTCTTGAATATGGAGAGAGGCATTAGATTAATGCTTGCATCGAGGTCACAAAGAGCCTTGTTCTTCTTGTTCTTTCCAATTTCACATGGTATAATGAAACTACCCGAATCCTTCAATTTTTGAGGAAGTTTCCGTTGTAGAATGGCACTACACTCTTTGGTTAGATTAACCGTTTCATTGTCCACAAGACTTCTTTTCTTTCCCATGATGTCCTTCAAGAAACGATCATAATGAGGCATTTGATCCAAAGCATTGGCGAAAGGGATATTGATTTGAATCTTCTTGAAGATTTCAAGAAACTTTTTGAACCTCTCATCCAAACCCTTCTTCAAGAACCTTTGAGGAAAAGGAACCGGTACTTGAGTCTTGGGTATTCCCCAACTATCTCTTTCAACTTCAACTTCCTTTTCCCTTAACTCCTTTGCCTTCTTCCACTTTGGAATTCTCTCTATCTTCTCTTCATCTTTCTTTTGCTCAACAATTTCTTTTTTCTTGCTTACTTCCTCCATTTCAATCTCTTCTTGCACCAACCCTTCTTCAACCTTGCTTTCCACTTCCCTTTCAATGACAATACTATCTTCTTTAGGCATAGGAGGTTCCTCATACTCTTTTCCACTTCTAAGAGTGATAGTTTTGCAATCTTCTTTAGGATTAGTTACCGTAGTAGATGGAAACTTTCCTTGTTGGTGTTGAGATCCCACGGAAGAAGCAATTTGACCCATTTGATACTCAAAAGCTCTCATCCTATTGTCGGATTTCTTCTCATTTTTCTCTATTCTAGCCTCCATCTTTTTCATGAATGCTAGCAATGTCTCTTCCACCGATACTTTACCCTCTCCATTTGGCGGCTTAGCACTCGGATCGAATCCCGGAGGAAATGACACGGCGGCTTGAGGATTAGAGTAAGAAAGATTTTCATGCTTCCTCGGAGCTTGATAATTTCCACTTGATTGATTGAAATTGCTTCCCCGAGCTTGTCCTTGATATCCTCCTTGAAAATTACCTTGATTAGAAGGAAAATTACCTTGGAAATTCCCTTGATGATGGAAATTCCCTTGGTAATTTCTCCTATCTAAATAGGCAACATCTTCTACACTGTGCATAACCTTGCTCTCATCATTCACCATAGAACTTGTGCTTCCCCCTGGACTTACTCCTTGAGTGATCAAATTCAATTGCTTTGTTAAAGCTTGAATGCTCTCATTGAATTCTTTCATTCCTTCATTTTGAAATACATCACTCTTCACTTTGTTCACACTCTCCACTTGAGCTACTTTTCCAAATGCATAACCTCCCATTACTCGCTCGGAGGGCCATTGATAAGCATTCATTGCAATGTCTTCAAAAATATCCATGACTTTCATAGCATCCACTCCAAATATAGACCCTCCGGATGAGGCATCTACATGCATCCGATGTTGTCCACTCAACCCTTGATAAAAGAAAGCCACTTGTTGATTCTCATGAAAATCATGTTGAGGACACTTTCGGAGCATTTCTTTGTAGCGTTCCCATGCTTCATAAAAATTTTCATCCAGAAGTTGCCTAAATTGAGTGATAAGGCTTTTCAATTGGAGCGTCTTTGAAGGAGGAAAGTACTTGTTTAGGAACCTTTGCTCAAGATCTTCCCATGTATTATAACTTCCCAAAGGAATTGTAATGTACCATGCTTTAGCCTTGTCTCTTAAAGAAAAAGAGAACAACCTCATTCGAATAGCATCCTCCGACACTCCCTTCATCTTGACGGTATTTGCAACGTCCAAGAAAGTAGATAGATGAGTGTTCGGGTCTTCAAGAGGACCTCCCCCAAACTGATTTGCTTTGACCATGTTGATCAATCCGGTCTTGATTTCATAATCATTGGCTTGAACCAGAGGAACCATATTGTGCACGGCTCTCGGTTGAAAGTAATCCCGAATTGCTCTAGGCCTTGACAACTCTTGTTTTTGAAATATCCTTTGAGCTTCTTGATTGGCAAGCAATTGCATATACTCTTGATTTTGAGCAAAGAAATTCCTCATTATCTCCGCTTGATTCTCTTGCACTCCTTCTTGTACCCCCCTTTGATCTTGTAAAGGATCTTGGGGTGGGTCATAATTAACATTGTCTCCCCGTTGATTCTCCATTTTTGTTCCTTTTCTAGCTTTACGCCTCTCTCGCTTCCTTTGTCGTGCGGTCCTTTCAATCTCCAAATTCAAAGGAATGATCGATTGATTTCCCTTTGATCTTGTGATCATAAAACACCTACGAAAAGGCCAAGAGTGAGACCACAAACAACAATAGTAAACAAAGTAAAAATAAAATAAAAAGTATCCTTATCAAGAACAACTAAAACAATAACACAGTACTCCACTAGTCCGTCAAACTCTCCCCGGCAACGGCGCCATTTTCTTGTTTGTCTATTTTTAGCACTCACGAGCAAGAATACTCGATCGTTGTAGTAGTATATCCCAAGAAAAATTATCAATCCACAAAGGAGTTATGTTCGGACTAGCAAAATACGTGAGCTCATGTTCATGTCGTTTTTGTAAAGATGATCGGGGGGTTTTGAGATAATTAACAACTAAAGTAAGGAGCAAGTAAATAAGAATAGCAAATAAGAGAAATGACAAGTAGAGAAAATGGGTGCTAAAGTTCAAGTATGGAAAAACATGGGATTAGAAACATCCAAGCATACTCAATTCATATTATCATGCAAAAGGAATCCAACTTAATTGATGTAAACTAAGGGTGATCACGATTGTATCCTAAGCTCCCTTTCGGGTTACAAAGGTTGTTGATCCATTTTAGACTCCCAAAAGCACTTAAGATCAAAGCCCAACATTAACCCCTTCCATCTAGGTACTAGTTAGATTAAACTCTCCCTTTTTGTGTACTAAGGCCAACGAATGGATTGGTTCCCCTCATTGAATTCAAATATCCTTTCGGTCAAACCCAAACTCAATGTCTATTCATGCCTTCCTAATACTATAGAGGGTCGTTTCCGTCTCACTCCAAGCAATACATACATGAACATCATGATAGCATTTAATTACCACAAATAATCCACTGATCAACAATCCATTAAACCAATAAACATTCATGAATAACAAACCATGTCATCACAACATCAAGACAATTAAACTCCATGAATAGAAATCAACATCAATTAAACCAAAAACCAATTTAATCCACATGATAATATAAATCTAATATGTTCTTCATGCTCCTAATCCCATTAGAGGGATTAGCCTATCATGATAAAAGTAACAAAATAAATAAATGATTCATTACAAATACCCATAGTCTTAGATCTAAAGAAATACAAAATGAATGGATTCTTCCCTATCAATTTCTTGAAGAGAATCTTATATTCTTCTTGATCTCCACCTCTAGCTCTTGATTTCTTGAGATCTCTCACACCCAATGGAAGGGATGAAGTTTTGATGGAGAATTAATGGAGATGATGGAGATGGATCAAAATGGATGAAGGTGGATGAAGATGATGGTGAAAAATGGAAGAAATGGTGTGTGATGTGTGTGTAGATGATGGGAATTTCGGATCTCCTGCCAATTGTTGAATAAAGGGGTATTTATACCCCTATGGAGGCTTCTAGAAGGATCTGGAAATTTCTGCAGGAACATACACGGCACGAGTCGTGCTCTGCAACACGGCCACGAGGTGGCCGTATTGTGTCTTCTGATGCTGCCGCACGGCCTTTCCTTACAGGGCCGTGTTACGCAACACGGCTCGTGTGCTGCAACACGAGTCGTGTGTTGTAACACGGGCACAGGGTGGTCGTGTTGGCTCTTCTGATGTCGGCACACGACCACTTCTTCCAGGGCCGTGTTGGCTACACGGCTCGTGCTACCAACTCGACTCGTGCAACTGGACACGGCCTTAAGTTGCCCTTGTTGAATGACTAGGTGTCGCCGCACGACCACCTCTTACAGGGCCGTGTTGGCTACACGGCCCGTGTTGGTGCTGGCTCCTATTTTTCTTCACTGTTTTGGCTCGTTCTCCCTCGTTTCAACTCCGAATTGAGATCCGCTTTTTCCTACATCTTCCTTATCATGTTTAGCATCCAATAAAAAGTGAAAATCTTAAGTTTAAGCTCATTCACACACATTTCAATAAAAACACAAAACACAACCAAATAACACATAAAATACGGATAAAATAATACGAAAACACATCTAAAAAGACACTAAAATGTAGGTGAAAATAGCTCTAATCATTAACGAGCAGAGCCGAGCTTGACTCGGTAAACTAACGCAATTTGGTAATTATCTAGCCAAATCGAACTCGACTCGACTTGAAAATTATTCGAGCGAGCTCAAACTCGGGTCGATAACTCCTAGAGCATGAATGTGCTATATGTGTATTAATTCCATCGACGTGAAAATTAAATTTGGTATTGAATCAATAAAACGAACTCTTTGGGCCTATGAAACGTGTGAGCTTAATGGGTTTAAGTGCAACAAAATTTTCTAAAACTGATTTATATACTGGTAATGGTGATATTCTGAAAATTCTTAAATTAGGAAATGCAAGCCATAATATTCAAATGGAATCATATGTGTTTTATAAATTAGGAAATGCAAGCCATAATACTGTATTCAAAGAGTTCGTCCCTTGTGCCTTTGGAGCATATCGCGTCCAAACTTTTTAGTATTAAATAATATATTTAATATTAAAGAGTATGGGCATGGGCAAAAGTTTTTGCCGTATTCAAATGGAACCGTATGTGTTTTACTTTAGTCGACTAAGTATATTTTGTCAAATTTTTGAAGAACAATGTTAATTAAAATGTATGTTTTATATATTTATATTGAAACTAAGACTGATGTTAATTGTAAGCGTTTAAGTTTATTTTTTTTTTCTATTATCACGAAATATGACATACGATGCGACAGTGCAAAGAATGCCTTAATAATAATTATCATATATATATATATATATATATATATATATATATATATATATATATATATATATATATATTACTTGATCACGAAATTATTTAGACATGCAATTGGCCCCACCAACTTACAATTCAATTATTATTAATGCTTGATTATTATCCGGATGTCGTTTTATATTTTAGTGTTAGTTTACTAAATTTTTTTATATATAATAGATGAGTGACACGTATGTGGGATGAATAATCTTAACCATTGCTCATAGGTTGTTATTTTCTTTTTAAAATATATATTTTATTATATTTTAAGTGCACAATAAAAATGTAACACCAAAATATATCATTTGAACCACAAGAATCGGGTGTTCATGGCAATTGATATTTTATTATTAGTGCTCTAATGTGGATAATACGTACAACTATTATTATCAGAAATATTCTACCGCAAATACGATTTCCAGTTAAATAAAGTGGATCAAAATATTAATAGTAAAAATTTGTGTGCCCGGGATACTGTACGCCATGCGTTTAGATACCCTTTAGTATTAAATGATGTACCCTTTAGTATAATGACGTGTATTCTTTATTTCCTGAAAAACATAAAAAAAAAAAAAAGTCTATATCCTTTAAAACAAAACTGTGTATCTTTATTGATTAAAGTATATACCTTTTAGAATAAAATATTGTACTCTTATACACTTTGTGCACCTTGGACATAAGAGATCAATTCAATATTAATTACTTAGAAAGAATGAAAAAGACAAATTGGATTTGAATGCGGATAATTATTATTTTATTTTCATCCCACACTATGTCTTATACTCACTAATTCTTGCTTAACAATTTTATAAGGGTGAGTCTCGGTTGTACTTTTACTATACCGTGAATATGATAACAGATGAAATTTTATGACTCTATCAATTTCTGAAATTACCAATGCTAAAACTACTTGGATGCAGGATCACTTATGACTCCTCTTCTCTTTGTACGTCATTATCTACTATATTTGATTGTTTTTTGGATTTTGGCAAACTTCATAAAGTTTGGGTGAGTTATAAATGCATGTCAATGAACAAGTAAATTTTTTCAAACTTTCATAATTCATTTCTTGAGTTTACTACTTTCATAATTCATTTTTGAGTTTACTTAATCATATTTTTTATTTTTGAAACTTCAATTTGGATGCAGGTGTAAAGGAACTTCTGCAAAGCATCTCCGGAAAGGTAAAAAAAAAAAAAAGATTCACCTAAATCCACTAAGAATATTAAAAAAATTATTCATTTGTTTAGGGCATGATTTTTATTTTTAAATCATGTAAAATTCATTTGCAAAATTAAAGTTCATATATTAAATTCAAAAGTTTAATATATCCTATTAAATGCTCAATCAATAGTTAAACACCTATAACTTTGTTTGAAAGTAGCACACAATTTTGCAACACTTTTTTTTCCTACATTATAGTATATATTTTATATTTTAAGAGATCAATGAAAATTTTCAAAAGTTAAAATAAAAATATAAATACATCAAATTTATAAATATCAAATATTATTGATATTGAGCATCATTTCAATAATTTTAAAAATTATATTTTTCAAGAAAAAATATTTAAAAATCTTTGGAAAACATTTTTTTGGTCGTGCGTTGTAACTCCTCATTAAGTCAAACAACAAAGATCAAACTCCATTCGAACCACTTTAAATTCTAAAATCACACATAATACACACACATTCAATTATATATTCTATCAAGGTTAGAGTGCAACGTGTGAGATTCCATTCGTAACCACCTTAAATTCTAAAATCACACATAATACAAACACATTCAATTATATATTCTATCAATTGGTTAGAGTGCAACGTGTGAGATTTCATTAAGTGATTCAATCAGTTAGAGTGCATTTTCAAATGTGAGAAAAAAACAAAAAACCTTCTCATGTTTATATAACTGTAAACAACTACTATTAAATTTGATCAAAATTAGAGCATATGTCAATGTCTAAAATTTTTTTGATGTTTTGAATCATCATCAGTCAAATTGATTCTTGATATCGACTTTGAGAAATTTTTGAAACCGATAAAATGGGAAAAAAAAGAAAAAGAAAAAAAGAAGGAGATATTTTAAAAAATATATATATATAAATTAGGGAAAATAGATTTTTTCGTCCTCTATCTTTCATTCGTTTTGAAATTAGTCCATTAACTTTTTTAATTTTGAAATTAGTCCGTTAATTTTATAACAAATTTGAAATTAGTTCATTAACTTCATAAAATTCAATATTTTGATCATTTGACCTGATATGACAAGTCATTTGAATATTTTCACCCCAATTAATCTATATCATATTTTTATTTAACCAATTTTATCTCACTTTTCATTTTTCACTTCCGTATACCAAACAAACAATATTAATCTCATTACTAAAGTGGAGAAATTTGACTAAATATTGATACTTCCTCCGTCCGATCGAGAGAGGGTCTTTTTCCATTTTAGTCGTCCGTTCCAAAGAGGGTCACTTCCTTTTTTACACACATGAGATCCACACACCCACTAATACAATTAAAATATGGGATCCACACTCCCACTAATACAACTACCCACTACACATTAAATAACAATACTTCTTAATCAACGTGCACAAAAGTAAAATGCCCTCTTTCGGGCGGACGGAGAGAGTATAATATAAATTCTTAGTGGAGGCTATTTTTTTTAAAATAGTATATATATATATATATATATATATATATATATATATATATTACATATTTTTTATTTTTATTTTTTAGAATAACCTGCTAATGACCTGTTGAAACGGACGATTTTGTTGAACTTGGTAAACATGATGGACGATTTTCAAAATTTTCAAATATAATGGACGATTTTCAAAATTCTATAAATATAATGGACGATTTTCAAAAAGTGAAAACTTATGGACTAAATTTAAAATTGGGCAAAGTTAGCGGACAAAAAAATCTATTTTTCCTAAAAATTATTATAATATATTAAAATGAATTTGAATCTGTTAAATTTTCCTTATGTATGTGTAATTATATTTTATTAAATTAAAATTTTAATATTTGAAAACTTAATTTCAAGCGAAATTTGTACTAATAAAATATCCATAGACTGTCCTATCCTTTATAGACTATCTAATGTAGTATATTTTTTAGAAAGGAAAGAGAAAATGAAAATAATTAAAATTAAAGGAAAAAGGGTGTATACACATTACACAATATTAAGAGGATGAGTAGCAATAATATTCCCTTCCTTCCACGATAAAAAGTAGAGTAAGATGTATAATATTTTAATATACGATGAATTGAAAAATATGATATGGGTGCACCTGGTTGCAAGGGTACACCCACATGTGTATAACTTTTTATTCTATTTTGTATACATGTTATTTTATTTTGTATACGTGTTTCTAATAATGATATATTTTTTCACACTAAATTTTTCATTAAAAAACTAGCATCATATGTTTATAACTTTTTATTCAATAGTGTATATATGTTTTTTAATGATTATATATTTTTGTACACTCAATTTTTTATTAAAAAAACTAACAATTAAATTGTATACATTTTTGCTCTTAATTGTATATGTTTATGTTTATATTTGTATATGGGTGCACCCTATGTTAGGGTGCACCCGGGTGCACACTATAATTAGCCTATATTGTTTTTTACTTTTATTAAGTAAAAACTTGTGTGAGATCGTTTTATATATAAATAAAGTGATGATATTTCTTTAAAGAAAATTAATACTCTTTCCGTCTCAAATTTATCTTTACGTTTACTCCCACAATAATATTTTATTAATATTTTACCAATATATATATATATATATATATATATATATATATATATATATATATATATATATATTGTTTTGTACTTTTATTAAGCAAAAACTTTTGTGAGACCGTTTTATTATATATAAATAAAGTGATAATATTTCTTTAAAGAAAATTAATACTTCCTCGTCTCAAATTCATCTTTACTGTAGATATGGAGTTTAAGAAAGGTAACTTTTAACTTACTTTTGGGAATAGTTTGATATTTTTTTATAATAAATAAATAATGAAGTATGTTATGTGTGGTATAAATGTGAAGAAAAATTTGAAATTAAAGCATGTTAAATGGATATTAATTAGTTGTTTTTTTTTTCTTTTATAGCTGAAACTAAAGTTGGAACAGAAAAAGTAACATCTTTAATAAAAAAAATGATAACTAATTAGAAAAGTGTATAATGATCCCATCATCTCACACAAATCTGCCCTTTCTTTTATTGGATTAAAAAAAAACGATTTAAAAAAAAACTCTGAATTAAATGAAATTGGTATC
The DNA here is from genome assembly GCA_023678885.1 of Pogostemon cablin. NCBI lineage: Eukaryota > Viridiplantae > Streptophyta > Magnoliopsida > Lamiales > Lamiaceae > Pogostemon > Pogostemon cablin. The sequence continues at coordinate 27,476,055 of CM043013.1, forward strand.
AATTGTAATGAATACATGCAATAATTATGAACTCTAGTTGCTGAACACAATTGGGTCGAATATCCTAATGCCTAATGGGCTTCAGTAAATAAGAAAAGGTGAAAAGGCCATCTATTAGGCCCACCTTGAAACCACCTTGAAAAATCGTGTGACAAAGCAAATTAGTCTAAATCAAATTCCAAAAATAATTAATTAATTAAATAATATTCTTACACGTAATTTCCCGACTTATTATAGTTCACACAAACAAAACAAGTGGTAAAAACACAATTCTCTGTCAAATCTAACGAGTCGGCCGCCACCCTTGAGAAAATTTCCAATTTGATGCTCACAAATATAATAACTATATAATTATTAAATGCTAATTATTGTGTGACATCAAATTAAAGAGTAGTCTCCATTACCAAATTTCATCATCCATCAATTATTGAACCACCTTTCCTTGTTACATCACCATAGTCACGTCTATACATGATTACTTTCTCCGACTTTCATCTCTAATATTTACACGTGTACATACATCCATTTATACGTATGTATACTGTATTGATCACAACAAAATTGAATTTGGCCAAATCAGAAAATTTTGGATTTGGACCTTGCTTTGCACCTTCCTATCCTTCCCTCGTTCACCCGTTTGTTTTATCCTACTCTCGTAAGAAAAAACTTATTAGGGTTAGTTTTGTAATTTTATCTTATTTGTTATATACTCCGATTAACTCGACAAAAACTTATATGAGAATATCTAACAAAAATGAATGACGTGCATTTGTGTGAGATTATATCACAAAATTTATTCTATGGCTATTTAGAAGTTATAACAATGTAATAGAAAATAATATTTAATTAATTAAAAATAATAACTAATTAACAAAATAAAATGATTATACGATGTGTCTTAAGAGTGTTGATTAATTAACTTTGTTTTGGATTGATTTTTACGATAGTTTTTTTGAATTGACTACTTAGTAATTATCAAGATGAAGATCAATCGTATTTTTTACTTTATCATTATGCATGGATAAATTCTTGAAATTAATGGTGAAATGTTTGAGTTTTACAAATTTATTATAGTATATTATTTTTTTTATTGGGTTAATTGCACCAAAAATACCAACCTTTCATTCAATTGCAAAAAAGTCTAAACCTTTTAAATTTGGCAAAAAAAACATTCACATTTATAATATTTGGCAATTAAAATTTTTTGGGCACCTTTACTGCCCGGATGCTTACATGGCAAATTTCATACCGTTCTCCTATCTTGTTCCTCTCTCCCACCAGGCTTGCTGTCATCATCACAATCCACCTCTCCGGATTAAACACCTTGAAGATCAGAGGCTGTAAAGAGTGAGATCCTCTTCTCTCCTCCTTTTCGTTTCCATTCTCATCTGTCCTACTTCCAATTTTCCCCAATTTAACATTCTCATTCATTTTCTTCAAATTTCACACACAAATAAAACCAAATTCTCACACCCATCTCCAAGATTATCTTCACATAATAATGGCCATGAGAGAGTAGATCTGGACTGAAATAAGAGCCAGAAACTCGCCACCACCACGAACCCCTTTTAATCAACGAACATGGATTACTTACATATTCAAAGAAAATTTGAAACCCCAAATGATATGTGGATGAGTCCATGGTAGTCGGACAGAAAGAGAAATTAAAATAACGAAGCAAACTCAAATTATTTTCATTACATTTTTGATTTCATCATTTATATATGTGAAGTAATATATATGTATGTATCTGAGCTACATTGTTTTACTATGCAGGTATTTGGTTGTAGCAGTAATGCATGTTCCCTGCTACTCAGCCTATCTATTGGTTATGAGAGTAAAACATTTCATACTTTCCAGATACTTCCCACATTCATTCACGGTAGCCGCCACTTCATACCGGACTCCACAACCACACCAATGCCCCGCCGTCGCTGCTCTGTCCCCTCCCATCACCGCCGCCGCTGCCGACCTCGCCGGCGGTACACAGCCTGCCACAGTATGCTGCTAACCGTCGAATTCCACCTCCTTCCCCAAATTCCCCGAGCGAAGTCGAAAGATATGGCTCGTTGGAGGGGCGGTCCAAGCGTAGCCATAGCAGCGCCTCCATTAACAGACTGGACAAATCGAGACGAGCAAATGGGGATCTCGATTGGGAGAGAGGGGTAGTTTTTTGGGGGGTGTGGGGGCGGAAGGAGAAAGGAAGAGCGGCCATGGCGATGTAAGCGGATAGGAATTTGGAAACGATGGGCCTCGATTGAAGGCGAAGAGGAGGAGCTTGAAATTGGCGAGCCTCCATGTTCCTGGGGGCAGATTTGCAGAGAAGAGACGGAGGTGCGGATTCTGTTCGTTGAATGTACTCTCAAAGGGATGAATATGATTTGTGAGAATTTGCCATGTAAGCATCCGGGCAGTAGAGCTGCCCAAAAATTTAAATTGCCAAATACTACGAATGTGAAGGTTTTTTTTGCCAAATTTAAAAGGTTGAGATTTTTTTGCAATTGAATGAAATGTTGGTATTTTTGGTGCAATTAACCCTTTTTTATTTGACTTGCATTTTTTATTATTAATAATTAATTAAGATTGATACAAGGTTTACGAATTCTCTAAATTAATCATGTAAATTTTTAGTTTAATATATTACGCTTTTAGAAATATATTTAAGCTGCACGAAAGTGAAAAATAGCTAATTAATGCTATTTAATTGGTGTTTGTAGTTTGGGTGATTATTTCCATTTAAAATGATTAGCCTTAAAAGCGATCATCACTTGTTGTTTGTCTTTATTTCGAATAATGTACTTATGCTAATGTAATTATGTAATATTCTACCTATATATCAACTTCACATAAAATAACAAAACATGAACGTAATCTGAGAATTAATGTTGCAATTTACACGAGGGACTACATCCTCATTCATTGAATTTTGCTACTTTAATTCTGGCAAAATCATATCATTATTATCCTTGCATGTATGGTTATAATTAATTTCATTTTTATTTAGGATTGAATTTTTTTATAATGAATTATTCGAATGCCTTGAGAAATGAAAAAATACGTTGGGGGGAAAAGAAAAAAACTATGTTTTTAATTAAGTTTAATAGTATTAAATTAAAATATAAAATGGAAAAAGGCCCATCACTACAAAAAAAAAATTATTTTTTAGCAACCGAATTTATCAATGAAATTCAATCCGTTTGTAATTACCAATGGATTAGCAATAAAATGACATTTTTATTTTAGCAACGGAATGTCAACGCATTTATTCTCTATTTTAGCAACGGAATTCAATCCGTTGGTACTTACCAACGGATTACTAAGGGAATCGTTATATAAATTACCAACGGATTACCAACGAATTATTTATCAATGAAATTGATTTTTTTGCTAAAAATTTATCAACCACCACTTTACCAACGGATTCCCGTTACTAATCCGTTGGTTAGCCAATTTAACAATGAAATTAAGGCTTTTACCAACGGAATATTCCGTTGGTAAAAAATAGTTTTTTTTGTAGTGCATGTTCTAAAAAATAGATTTTCATGATTTTTAGGATATATATATATATATATATATATATATATATATATATATATATATATATATATATATATATATATATATATATATCATGATAAAGAATTTGCGCGACAGTCTCGCAGAATTATTTTCGTTAGATGAAAAATAGTGATAATTTTTATAATGAAAAATTATACATAATTGATGAAAAGTTATAATATGTAAATTATTTTATGAACAATTTATAGTAGGAGAAAATTGCACTTTTGGTCACATATGAACAATTTCATTTTATTTTTGGTCTCTAACCTTTTTTTCGGCCTAAAAATTGCAATTTTGGTCTCTGTTGTTAACCTTTGTAAGAAAATCATTAAAAAAAAAACCTAAATAGTAGAGAGTAAGAACTTCCATTCAAGAGTAAACGGCCGATACTAAATTAATAGCAACTTTTGGAAAAGAAAAATAAGTTAGGGACAAAAATTAAAATGAGATTATTTGTATGGATCAAAAGTAAAATCACATCTATAAATAAAAATTGGTAACATTTTAAGAAAAAATAATACTCCCTCCGTCCCACGTATTTTTACCCACTTTCCATTTTTGGGTGTCCCACATATTTTTACTCATTTCATTTATGGTAAAAATACATAATATTTTATTACATACTTTTTACAATCCCAACAACTTTAATTACTTTTTTACACTTTATTCATCGTTCCCAACAACTTTATTTACTTTTTCTTTTTAAATTATTAATTTATCCTTACTTTTTCCTACATTATATATTAAAAAAAATAAAACGTCTTGATATCCTTACCCGTACAAATGGGTAAAAATACTCGGGACGGAAGGAGTAACGTATTTAACAAATAATAATTAATTAAAAAAATATAAATAATTTTACTATAAGACGGCCCCACCCTCCCAGTCCCCCTATTGAAGTTCTCCCGCCATATCAAATTATAAGCTTTCTTTATTTATTTTATTTTATTTGTACAGAATATAACTTTATTTCCTTATTAATTAAATGTTTATTTAAAAAGATAAAATGTATTTCCATGAGAGTTCATCTCGTAAACTCTCTATAGTAGTTCTCCCCCGCCATCTCAAATTTATAAGCGTTCTATTTGATTTTATTATGTTTTATTTATTTTTATTTATTTTTAACAATTATCTATAATGATCGAAAAATTGTATTTTATATAACACGAGGTTTTTCATACCACTTTTGCTGACAAACCAAAATTCTAGGATGAATAATTAATTAATGCTTATTGTTATAAAATTAAGTGATGATATATATAAAAAGTAATGTAGAAATCCATCATGGTCTCCATGTGAGTGCGAGTATGTGAGAAATTAATCAATTATTTATATTATATAATAATCAATTATTTGAGTTGATGATGTGGCTTCTGTCACAGTTAGCAACTCTTACAAGTCTCAACATAGTTATATCATACATGCAGATATTTTTATATAATCATCATTGAATTAAATTATACGTGTACATTCCTTCTGTCACTAAGCACACAATGCATGAATAATTAATATCTATAATTATTTAAGTCAAATTTTAATATGATTGATAACCTCGGACGTTAATACAATAATTCCTCAATCCACACACTTTAAAACATTAATTAATTATGAACTACGTCCTCATCCCTCAACAAAATAGCTTAAATTTCATGTTTTTTTTTCTCAATATTATTCTATTTATTTATATAATCGAAAAGAAATCTAGAATTTGAATTTCATTCAACACATGATTATTTAATTTTTCACTTAAATTAATAAGACTATCCAAATATAATTACGTCGAGTGGTGTGTATATATAGTTGTGATAAATAATATCTCAATCAAAATTGAAGAATAAATACAAATTATAACATATTATGTAATGTTTTACTTAATTAATTAGAAAAATAGAATAATTGTACAGTAGCATTAATTAATGTGAAAAAGATAACCAGCCCCAACAACCTCATGAAAAGGTGGAAAATAAAGGAAAAGGAGACATATTTCTAGCAATAATATAATCCTCCATCACATTTTAATATTTATATTTATCTATTTTAAGCGTATATTTCACTTTTACATTTTATATTTTGTATATAAAATCCACCCAAAATAATAAATATATCATTATTGAACTCATATGCAATACTAATACATCTACACACTCTAGATTAAATATTATATCTTTCTATCTACTATCCATTAAAATACTATGTTTCTTAATTCAACGTGCAAAAAACAAAACGTAAACATTAAAACGAGACGGAGATAATATAATAATAAAATATTATTATATCCTAATGATTTATATTCCTATATTATTATACTCTAGATTTTAATGTTTATTCTTATATATAGTAGTTCCTCTGTCTCATAAAAATTTTTATACTTTCTTATTTTTTGGTCCCACAAAACCTTTTACACTAAAAAAAAATCACTTTGCCTAACAATCTTAAAAGTTTCTTTAATTTCAAATTTGTCACTTCTTTTTCACACACATCTCATTAGTGTATTTTTTTTATTACCTAAAAATACTTACAATACCCTCCAAAGTCAATAAAATTGATCAAAAAGTGCAATTTTTTTAAATAACGTGAAACAATAAACATAAAAAAGTATTATAGAATAGATGTAGTATATATCTTTTTAGTGTAATTATTTTTTAATATAAAAAAATCACCAATAAACGAAAAGGATTTACCATACATCGATCCTAATTTATAGCTGAACATAGAGTCGTTTTTCTCTAAAATATTTCTATACACATGCATTTGTACTTTATAGCTCATTCTGATGTACAGTTTGGCCAAAAAAAAAAACTCTGTAAGATTACTTAACTTTTGTCTTACTTTGTTTAAGCTAAATTGTGCTTTTTCATAAAATTTATAAATCGAAAGCAATAGCCAGCAATCTATGTGTGTGTGTTAGATCTGCACCATTTCATTTTAATTATCTAATTAATTGGACCATACAAAATTATAAAGCTACAATACTTTATTTTGACAAAAAGTGATCAGAGTTGTTTGGTACGACCATCATTTTTCCTTATCAAAATATTATTTCATTTTAATAGATTAAATATTTGTTTCTATACAATTTATAAATACAATTAATACAACAAAATTATAGCTTTATAAAGCACCATATTTTCCTTTTTTTTGTCAGCTTGTTCATATATTATCATAATAAGACTCATTAAATTAGCTACAAAATAAAAGCCTCAAAATTTGATCATTTTAATTTATTAATTTTATTTTCTTAATTTTTTTATATATAACTCATAAACTTATTCCAATTTAATTTATTCACTCGCAATCCATATGAGAGATTACAAAATATACATGATTTATTATTATTTAGACAAGGAATTATGTGAGACCATATGCTCTGTCTCACGTAAGCGTGTAATGAACAAAAATTGATAACTTTTATAATGAAAAGTGATATTAAATTAATGAGAGTGATAATGCTATTTTATAAATAATTTATAGTATAAATGAAATGTGATAATATTTTATAGCGAAAGTGATAATATTTTATATTAAAAATAATAACTATTTTAAAAAATATAAAATGATCTCACGTGAAACGGTATCACATAATGTACCTGTTATTTATTAAAATCTGTCTATGTTCATAGAAATAGCCAACTTATTATGTGTAGTAATTAAATATATAGTCGTGGACTGTATTTAAAGTAGTGAAACTTATGGATTGATGGTGAGTACATATAACACTTAAAGCAAGATTTTTTGTCGCATTCAAATGCTATTATTCGCAATAAGTAGGATACCTTACCTTTCATTATTGCAATGGCTCACCCTTTTATTTATTTATCTATATATTCATTATTCTCTCTTCAAAAATACCACCCCACTTTTATTTTTATTTTATTTTTTATATCGGTCTCAATATTATTTATGAGCTTTATAAACCTTGAAAATAAAAACAATTTATAATGTAGTAGTAGTTTAGTATTGTCATAATAATACATTTTTATAAAATATCACAAATTATTTTCACTTTATTTTATTTTGTGAAAATAATACTCCATACTTTACACTTTATTTAAAATACTTATAATACTCTATGATTTTCACAGTATTAAAATGATTTTTTTAACATCATGTTATTAATAAGGATAATTGACATGTATGATATAATAAATTTATATTAAAAAGAAAATATCAACTATAAAAAAAAGATTGTAATTTTTCTCCCTATACATGTGACAGTTTTTATCTAATACGTGTAATAAAAAAATATAATATTAAAATATAATCGGTTCATAATCCGTACATATATATTCGTAAGATTGAAGGGCCCAATGCATCCACTTGAATGTATCATTGGATACTTCTTTTACTCTTTCATTCCTAATTTTTAGTTTTTAATTCAAATTTAGTGTTAATTAATTATACTCTATGTATTTATCAAATTATTATTATTTACATTATTTATCATCATCATTTGTATAAGTGATTAAATAATTCAATGTTTGATGATGAGGGGTCTTCAAGATTCCATAATCTAAAGTGATTATTTGAACGGTCAAAAAATATTATAAACGGTAAAGACTGGTAATCCATAAGCCACTTAGCAATATTCTTGTCTATAGAGGGACAATAGAATTGCCCATGATCTATCATCAATAAGTATATTATAAAGCGACATAACCCATTGCATAGCTCAAATGGTAGAAAGAGGGTGGAAAGATTTTTCAACTGAGTTTGGTTGCTGTAGGGTGGGGGTTCGAATCCTGCCCTTGGCATGAATTTGGCTCCTTGCAATCACAAATTTAATAGTGAGTCCTCTCTATAAGCCACTTGACATAAATCAATCAATTCCCTAGGGGTGGTGGGGACTAGGTGGGGTACACCGTTATAAAACGACGTAGTTGATTAGAGCCCATGCACCAAACAATTGTCTTGCATCCATGAGTAGTACTCTCAATTGGGCCCCACTATCGACGCATAAGACGATAGTACCATGTGCCACTGCTGCCACTGTTCAATGCATCATGCTACGTGTCGTCATCATATGGGATCCCATATTGTAATGAGTAGTACGTTGAAATGTTTGATGACGTGGACGAATTTCCTGCGTTCATTATTATTATTATTATTATTATTTTTAACGCTTGAAATTCTAGGGATTAATTGCGACTATATACCCATTTTTAAAAGACAAATTATCTTATGCACTTCATGATACTCTCAAATTCAAAATTTTATACACTTTTAATTAAAATATATCAATTAATAAATAAAAATTATACATTTTGTTAGCTATTTTTTTAAAAATTTTACATTTCTTTTTTCTAAAGTTGGATCCACACAAAATAATTAATTATTACATGTATGACTCATAAATAATACCAATACAACTACCTATTTTACGATAAATATTATTTCTCTAATTTTACAACATATTAAAATATTATATCTTTTAATTTGCGTGCAAAAAGTAAACGTAAACGTTAAGACATGATGGAAGGAGTATACACTATTAAATAAATGTTTATTTAGATATAAATATACATGTGCATTTGAGTGCACATATGCATAGAATATTAACTATTTTTAAAATGAGTTATATGAAATTGGGTTTTCTCGAGAAAATATCAAAATTCTTTCTTAAAGTCAGGTCGATTTTAATTTTAATTTTTTTATTTGTAATTTTCAATTTTAATTATTTTATATTTAATTTTAATTTTTTATTTAAATTAAGTGTTTTTTTAATCAAATTTAGTCTATTTTTGTTCTATTCCATTTTAATTTTTTATGTCAGAATTCATATAATTTTGGTCCAAAGTTTATACTAAAGCAGGATTAAAAAAGGTCAAAATCGAAAAAAAAAATTCAAAATTAAGAATGGTAAATAAATAATAACTAAATAAAGGATGAATTTTGATATTTTTATTCTTTAAGTTCTATAATTATTAAAGTTTTAGTTTTATATTTACAGAATTATTTATATATTTTTTTAGCAAAAATATAATAATTATAAAAAGTTATAATGATAAAAGTTTTTAATTGAATTATGTACAATTCATAATATAGGAAAAAGTGACATCATTATTTATAAATGTTAATAATTGATAAAGGAATGTTGATTAAAATAAAGGAAAAATGTATAATAAAGACTTACCCCCATAAGGATATGTTGGTTAAAACTTAAATGCTCTTTCGGACAATGAATTCCCGAATCCTACCTATTTTTGAAAATTATAACTTGCAGTATACCCCTCCGTTTCAGGGAATACATTTTCTTTTTCACGTAAATTAAAGAGTATTATTATTTTACGTAAAGTGAATAGGTATATTAAAGAGATGTGATGAGTTGTGATGGACCATTAGTGAACCTTTTTACTAAAAGAGAAAAATAGTGTAATTTGGATGAGACGCCCAATATAATAAAATAGTGTTATTTGGGCGGGATGGAGGGAGAACTTTTTAATATGACAAAAACTCGTGTATTTCATATTGATTAGGCCCTTAAACCCAAGTTTATTTTTTAACTTTATATAATATATCCATTGACTCGATGGGTGCACGGATTTAAATCCATGTGTCTGGTAACACAAGAGTCTTACTCTTTTAGTATAAGAACGTGTACTATTTATTTTTTTAAAAAAAATATTTAATCAAACATTTATACTATTTATATTTTAGCTGATATTTTAATGAAAAAATTTTACTTTTATTAGTTAAAGAGCATATACTCTTTAAAACAAAATGTTATACACTCACAAACATTGTGCATTTGGGACACGAGAGACCAACTTTAATATATTTTCTCAAATTTAAGATAGACTTAACTACATAGTAAGTTTCATGTTATTAAAAGTTATTTTTATTTATCAAAAAAAATTTTATATATAAATTATTTTCTCTGTCTTGAAATATTATGCATCTATTCTTTTAATTTAAATCTTTGTATAAAGGAATGATATAAAATATTTCGGAATGAAAGAAGTATTATGATTTAATTAACTCTAAGCAAAAAGCAAAATTTTGTAAGACAACTTAAATAATCCAAAGAAGAGAATATAGAAAGGGCAAATTATGTTTAAAAGATTTAGACCAATGCTTTAGCCAGCAATAATGATGGAGGACGCACTAAATCTAAATTAATAGTAATTAAAAGCGCCTTTGGTTACAGTTGGAATCGCATTCACATGTTTGTGTCGAGCTTATGATCATTAATTTCCTATTATCATAATCGGTAGCTCAGGTTTGAATCATTTCAGGTACATATAGTCTATTTTATTCAATGTAAGGTTCGGTTTTATATACTCCGTTACTTTAAAGAATCAATTTTTTTCTATTTTCGGCCAAAGAGTCACATTTTATTATAAATATGAAATTCATACACACTTACTAATATAATTTAAATATGTCTCACACAAACTCATTAATATAACTATTCAAATATTTTAAATAATAATACTACTGCTTAATTCATGTGTAAAAAGTAAAAGACTCTCCTTAAAAAATATTGAGGGAGTATAAATTGTAAATACACACATATTTATTTTGTAAAAAGATAAATAACATCATGAATGGTAACTAATGTTATTTAAAATTCATGCTTAAAAAAATAATAGAACCATGTACACTCTCATGATAACAAGTGTTATAGAATGTAAGTGTTATATGTATAATTTTGTTATTCTAAAATTTATTCATGAGGATGAAATGTCCTTAAATATATCTGCTTTTTTTTTTCAAGTCATGATATAGATATTAGATGGGATAACATTTTTTTATAAGTATACTATCACAATTGTTTATAAAATAAAAAATAATTATAAGTGTTAAATTTGATTATTAATTGTTAAAATTATTTTCCAAATTTTTTAAAATATTTTTCTTAAACATATATAATTTAAATTTATTAAACTAATTAAATTCAATATCAATAATAATTATATAAATATATATGCATAAATTTGATGTATTTCTATTTTAATATAAAATTTTGGCAAAGACTTGTGTACAACCTTTAATTTGTACAACTTCCGGTACAATCTCATTCCTTCACCTTCAGTGTGTGTTTTCTTTTTTTTTTAATTGTTGCTGTACATTACTGTTTTTTTAATTATTTTAGGGATATAATTGTAATTTTACCCTTGTGGTTTAGGGTATAATTATCCCCTAGGGTTTAAGGTTTAGGGTATAATTGTGATTTTACCCTTGTGGTTTAGGGTATAATTATCCCCTAGGATTTAGGGTTTAGGGTTTAGGGTATAATTGTAATTTTACCCTTGTGATTTAGGGTATAATTATCCCCTAGGGTTTAGGGTATAATTGTAATTTTACCCTTGTGGTTTAGGGTATAATTATCCCCTAGGGTTTAGGGTTTAGGGTATAATTGTAATTTTACCCTTGTGGTTTAGGGTATAATTATCCCCTAGGATTTAGGGTTTAGGGTTTAGAGTATAATTGTAATTTTACCCTTGTGATTTAGGGTATAATTATCCCCTAGGGTTTAGGGTATAATTGTAATTTTACCCTTGTGGTTTAGGGTATAATTATCCCCTAGGGTTTAGGGTTTAGGGTATAATTGTAATTTTACCCTTGTGGTTTAGGGTATAATTATCCCTTAGGGTTTATTGTTTATGGTATAATAGTCATTTAAATAAAAAAAATTAAAAAATAAAATAAAAAACAACATTAATGAAAGAGCAGGAATTAATTAAGAAGGGTAGGAACCAAGGTTGTACCAGTTCAATTGGTACAACCGGTTGCACCCTAGTTCCTCCCTAAAACTTTTATGTTTGAAAATTTTAATCCTTTGATATCTCAAAATATACCATAGTCTATTAGATCAATGGCATATTAAGCCTAAATTAATGAATTTGGAAAGCAATAAAGGGTTTGACTTTCCGTTCTCAGTTGCGGCTTCATTCTCATCCCTTCATCAAACTTTTCGTTACTTCCATTTCATCGTGATACTTATTAAAAATATACATAGACTTCATTCTATTAGTACATAAGCTCATGTCAAAGTTTAAGTTTGCACAATTGTATCATCTGCAAATATAGCAAAAAAAAATTATATTAACACTCTCTCAAATTTTCACATAAAAATATTATTAAAAGAAATATTATTAAAAGTTTAAGAAATATTATTAAAAGCTTAAAGTTATAAAATATTTGATAGGCACATATTATAAAAGTTTAAAGTTATAAAAATATTTGATCTTCTATGAAAATAGAAAGCAGAAGGTTTTACTCACGTACTAACCTTGGCAACTTTTCTCAGTTCTCTAAGTTTGTTCGAATGTAACCTACTGCTCAAGGCACAACAGTGGTTGTCGGAGCACCTAGATTAGCCATGGGTAAATAAACTTGTTTGTTGTAGTTGAGAATAAGCAGAGTCTAGTTAACCAACATTATTCGCTTTGTATGCTTAACATACTGTCATTGCACCATCGCCTATCACAGCAACCATATTATTCTTTTTTCCTTTTAGATCCATTCCCACACCCATTCCTATTTCATCCAAGAAAATATATACTCCTCTGTCTCACACTAAGGATAGTTTTTGTTTTTTAACGTGGATTAAAGAGTATTATTATTTAATGTATAATGGGTAGTTGTATTAGTAGGAGTGTGAGTTCCATATTTTAATTGTATTACTGGGTGTGTGGGTCCCAAAGTAGACTATTTGGGTAGGACGCCTAAAATGGAAAGATAGACTTTTTGGGTGGGAGGGAGAGAGTATTTTTATTATCGAGTATCAAGAAATGTAGCCATCGTTACATAGTGTCATTGCACCATCGCCTATCACAACAACAATATTATTCTTTTTTTCCTTTTAGATTCCTCCCCACACACATTCCTATTCATCCAAGAAAATATATATTTTTATTATCGAGTATCAAGAAATGTAGCCATCGTTATTATATTGCTGAATCCAAATTTTTTAATTACATTTTAAACACAATAACTATATAACACCAACAAACATATTTAAACATCAATCCCAAAAAGTTCTGAATCTACATTTTGAACAACAATCTCATCACTAACCACTCTATTTTGAATCATCAAACAAACTTTCATCCTTAAAAATTAAAATAAAATTTTGCTTACAACTTTTTCTACCATAAACAAGGTGGGTGTTTTTGTTTATGTCTAATCTTGATTGTTTTCCCATTATAATTTATAATAAATAATAATACTATAAATAATAATAATAATAATATTATTATTATCGTTATATTTTTGACAAAAGACTTGTATGTGAAGAAGACAAAAATCTTCCCTCCGTCTCAAATTTCACACTTTCTATTTTTTTTTGAGTTACTCTCTTGTGAGACGGGTTTTTTGTGAGACGGTTGTGAGACGGGTCGATTTATTACTAAAGTATGCTTATTATATATGTAAAGTATGCTTATTTATAGTTAAAGTATATCAATAGTAAATTATATTATAACACCATAAAATCATATTTTAATTAATCATTTATCATACTTTAGAAAACATACTTTAAAAATCATTAAGCATATCTTATCTATATAATAGACATACTTTAACACGTCTCACGAACCGTCACACATATTTAACGTCTCACAGGAGAGCTTGTCATTTTTGTTTGTTTCATATTAAATTTAGTCATAAAAAATAAGTATCACATCAATCATCAACTTAAAAATACTCCATCCATCTCCTTTAAAGAGTGTGTTTTATGGATTATAGAGTATTATTATTTAATTTGTAGTGTGTAGTTATATTAGTAAGTATGTGTCCCATATTTTATTTGTAATAATATGTATTTTATTTGTAATAATATGTGTGGATCTTATTTACATAAATAAAAAAGAAAAAGAGATTTTTTAAATGAGATGACGAAAAGGTATGAAAAGAGACTACTTAAAAAAAGGGAAGAATTTCTTTTTATTGATCATGTTATTTTCTAATAGTTAACAAAGTTAATTAAAAAATAATTTTTGTCATATCTATATTTATATATATGTAATTAAAAGTTAAACATAAGAAGTATTGATTATTTTTTATATCATAAACGCAGTAAATTTAATTTTAACAGGAGTATATATCATTTGTGGTGAAATTGAAAAAACATACAAGAAAGTTTTCTCTCTCCCCTTCAAACTCCATAGATAGATAAACATACACATGTCATGAAAAGATAAGCAATCTAACTTCAAGTTTAAATTAAATTAAATACGAAGCAACTCCCACCACGTGTCATCTTTTTACTCGCTTTACCTAAGAACAAGCTCGACGTTTAACGCTGTACATGCTATATAAACCCAACCTGGTTTCTTCCTCAACTCGCATCCCATTGTTGAACACTTGCCACGTGTCATCTTTTTACTCGCTTTACCTAAGAACAAGCTCGACGTTTAACGCTGTACATGCTATATAAACCCAACCTGGTTTCTTCCTCAACTCGCATCCCATTGTTGAACACTTGCCAGTGCGTGCATTTCACATTCTCTCTGTTCCCGCGTGAAGTCTGCACTCCGTTTTGGAGTGCGCTTCTGCTGAGCTGTAAATTGCATTTCAGATTCTCTCTTCGTCGGAAAGAATTTGATTACTTGGAACTGCTTTTTGACGCTGCCGAAAGATACTGTTAAGGTAAAGTGAGGTGTTTATTCATATTTTTCTGTTCGCATTACCTTTTCTGGGAAAATTATGCAGAGAATGTGGAGTTATTGTTTTGGCAGTAGTTCGAAGTAAGGCAGTAGATGAATTTTGAACTTGAAGTAGTACTGCTCAATTATTTAGTTTAATTCGAGCGTTTTTAGGCCATTTTTAAGGATTTTTGCTTATATGAGGTTTTTTCTGCGTAATTTCTTATCTGAATTTCGGCGATCTTTTAAACCTTTTGCAATAACAATTCCCTGAATTTTTGTGGAATTCTTCGGAAATGATTCTACGTCGCGCATGTGTTTTTTTCCGCCTGTCGATCTGTGATTCCTCGTTTGCATTCTTGGAAGAGTGTGATTGTACGCCGAGATTGTGTTGTACCTTCAGATCAACATAAGAACTTGATTCTCTTTGGAGGTGATCTGATGGAGTAACATCCACGGGATTTTTTTATTTTTTTAGTGATTCTAATTCTGTAAAGTTAATACTCCTTGGTGTTTTTATGCTGTCTCTCCCAAAAATGTTAAACAGGTTAATGATGTGCTAAATCAGGGTGTATGAAATTTTTGTTTATTATTTTTATTTTAAATTAGTTGAACAAATTATGCTCAGTATATCTATCAAACTTGTATCTGTTAGATATATATGATCCATCTCTAAGCAAATAATGTTTTTGTTACTGTTTTTGATGTTCTTATTAGTATAACTCATGGGGATCTTTGAGTCGGATCCATATATTACTTGGATAGAATCTCAGTTTTCCAAGCTGTTTTTTTGTTGATTACTGGATCTCTGAAAAGAAAAAGGAAAAGCGTGAAAAAGAGGATGAAGAAGACAACACAAACTCCATAAAAGCCCAAAACTGGATCTAACAGAACTAATTGTGTGTTGTGTGGTCCATAAGATATTCTCTTTTTCATCAATAAATGTTGTATCATGGTTCAAGCCTTTTCTGCTTTGTTGTCAATACTCCTATGCTAACAATGATCAGATATATATTAACTTCGATTAGATCATAAAGTAGGCAGCTAAGCTTCTTTGGTTATCTTGACAATTTACAGATTTAGTAATAGTTTCAGCTGATCTGCTAGTGATTATTGTGTGTGTTTATGCAGTAAAATCTGTAGCAGCTCTAGAACGCACAAAGATGACTGTTACACCAAAGATCTCAGTTAATGATGGGAACCTTGTGGTTCATGGGAAGACCATACTCACTGGAGTTCCTGACAACATCATACTTACTCCAGGATCTGGTGTTGGCCTAGTTGCTGGTGCATTCATTGGTGCCACCACTTCTCATAGCAAAAGCATCCACGTGCTCCCCGTTGGTGTCTTGCAGTAAGCAATATACTATCTTAAATTTGGTGCTTTGTTCACTCTTCTTTCTGATTTATATCCCCTCTGATTTTGTTAGTATTATTTTAAGCGCAGTTGCTGTTACCAATTTTTAGTATTGTATCTTTGTAAGTTAATAACATAACGAATTCAACTTAATTAGAAGCTTCTAAGGTATGAAGAATATATTGAGTTCTACTTAAGTAGGAGTTTCCTAGGTATAAATTTTGAGTTATTAGGCATTCTTAGAAAGAAAAAAAAAAGTACTCCCTCCGTCCCAAGAACCATTCACGTTTAATGTTCCATGTTGTTTAAGAAAAGTTGTTCTTTTTGACCAACTTTGTTGACTTTAGAGGATATTGTAGTATTTTTAGCCTTTTAAGTAATGATATGTGTGTTAGGTGAGTGTCAAATTTGAAATTTAAGTAACTTTTGAGGTTTTGGATAAAGAAGTTGTTTCTTTGTTGGGGTGTGAAGGATGTTATGAGACGGAAAAATGTAGGAAGTGTGAAGAGTTCTCTGGGATGGAGGGAATATATCATAAACCTGAGCATTATTTTTGGTTTGGAATTTTTTTTTGTAAAACTGATGGCCTAAATGTTTCTGATTTTTGTTTGAAACAGAGACGTCCGGTTCATGTGCTTGTTTCGTTTCAAGCTGTGGTGGATGACTCAGAGAATGGGAACATGCGGGAAGGATATTCCACTTGAGACTCAGTTCATGCTCATTGAGAGCAAGGATACTACTGCAGTCGAGCAAGAAGATGCGCCTACTATCTACACTGTTCTCCTGCCTATCCTTGAAGGGCAGTTCCGTGCAGTTCTTCAAGGCAACGACAAGGATCAGCTGGAGGTCTGCTTCGAGAGTGGTGAGTAGTTCATGGCACCGGAAAGCATTTGGGTTAAGCATATGCATATACAGATGGTGCATGTCCTGCAGGCCATATGCATTCTGTTTTGCCAATTTAATTAGGCTTTCGCGCATTCATCAAACCAAAGGAGATATACCCTGTGTGATGGGATGTTGTTACCAGAGGCATATACCACTATGATGGAGTGTCATTCCCATCATCAAATGAACATAATAATGGGGTTTATAGGGTTTAAGAGTAATACCCATGAATGGAGGACATCGAAAGAAAAGGAACGACCTTTATGTGTCATTCTGTTGCAGGAGACAATGCGGTTGAAACCGACCAAGGACTGTACCTTGTATACATGCATGCTGGGACAAACCCTTTTGAAGTCATCAACCAGGCTGTGAAGTAAGGCCACTTATCTTCTTTGCAATCATCAACACAACATTCTTGTGATATATTAAAACCATTACTTTGTGAAACAGAGCTGTTGAGAAACACATGCAGACATTTCATCACCGAGAGAGGAAGAAGGTATGAGAATGTTGTGATGAACATATATGCATATTTAGAGTTGTTTGTGTACATAGACTGAATCCTATTTATGCTAAATATATATACACAACTGGGGCTCCTTGTAGTTGCCTGGATTCCTTGACTGGTTTGGATGGTGTACATGGGATGCCTTTTACACTGACGTCACTGCTGAGGGAGTTGAAGAGGGTCTGAAGAGGTACAGTCTAGTGATTTTTAAAAATTGGTCCTAAAATGATACTAGATGTTTGGATTGTTCATTGAGAATTATTAGGTTTTGCTTACTGATATGTCCTCTTGCAGCTTGTCTGAGGGTGGAGCACCACCTCGGTTTCTGATCATAGATGACGGCTGGCAGCAGATTGGAAATGAAGCCAAAAATGATCCAAATTGTGTTGTACAAGAAGGAGCACAGTAAGACTACAAATCAATCTGTTTTTCTCCAATTGAATGTCGAATATTTATAGGTTACAATACTGTGGTCTGTTAACTGTATGGCTGCTAGATATGTTGGAATTTGAAAAGTTTGCTATTGTACTACACATAATTGCTCGTATTTTCCATTATAGTCAAGGGCTACATTTTCATTTCTAAGTGCAGTCGCAAGTTTACTTATCTCTGACATGCTTCTTTCTTCAACTCGTAGATTTGCAAACAGGCTAATAGGAATTAAAGAGAATGCAAAGTTCCAAAAAAAGAATGGAAAAACTAGTGAACAGGAACCAGGCCTGAAACACGTCGTGGAGGATGCCAAGCAGCAACACAATGTCAAGTAAGTTCACCTGTTGTTGAATTTGCTTTTATCGTACAATTTTCTTGCATTCAAAAATGAGCTCTGATTTTTTTCCCTCCTTTCATTCCCTGCACTTCAGGTATGTTTTTGCTTGGCATGCTCTGGCGGGTTACTGGGGTGGGGTGCAGCCAGCAGGACCGGGTATGGAGCACTACGAGACTGCTTTGGCTTATCCAGTGCAGTCTCCTGGTGTACTCGGAAACCAACCAGACATCGTTATGGATAGCCTGGCTGTACATGGCTTGGGTCTGGTGCACCCGAAGAAAGTTTTCAATTTCTACAATGAACTCCATTCCTATTTGGCTTCATGTGGAATCGATGGAGTTAAAGTTGACGTGCAGAATATCATTGAGACTCTTGGTGCTGGCCATGGTGGTCGAGTTTCCCTCACTCGTAGCTATGTGCAGGCCCTTGAAGCTTCCATTGCCCGCAACTTTGCTGATAATGGATGCATTGCTTGCATGTGCCATAACACTGATGGGATCTACAGCACCAGGCAGACTGCCGTTGTTAGAGCTTCTGATGATTACTATCCTCGTGATCCTGCTTCGCACACCATTCACATTTCGTCAGTGGCTTACAATACTGTGTTTTTGGGAGAATTTATGCAACCTGATTGGGATATGTTCCATGTGAGTACCTCTCTGTAATATTTTGAATTCACTGAAAAAATAAGTTGAATTGGAGTTCTAATGTTGCGCTTTCATTGCAGAGTTTGCACCCAACAGCTGAGTATCATGCTGCAGCTCGAGCTGTGGGAGGATGTGCGATTTATGTGAGGTAGATCCTCCATATATAACTTGTCAAAACTTCCGAATGTATAATGACATGTTTGAATTCGTTTTGGTAATTATGTCATTTTTGTTCTATTAAGTGATAAGCCAGGACACCACAACTTTGAGCTCTTGAAGAAGCTGGTTCTTCCAGATGGATCAGTCCTTCGTGCACAATTACCCGGTCGGCCTACACTGGACTGTCTCTTTGTTGACCCTGCCCGTGATGGAACAAGGTTTGTGACATTATCTCGTCTTTAAACCCTATTATACGATAAATCCATCTCTCAAGGAACTAATAACACCCTAATAAAAAAAATGCAGCTTACTCAAAATCTGGAATACTAACAAGTGTAGTGGAGTGGTTGGCGTGTTCAACTGCCAAGGTGCCGGCTGGTGCAGGGTAGAAAAGAAGACGCGCATTCATGATGCTTCCCCCGGAACTCTTACTGGCTCCATTCAAGCCGTAGATGTAGACAGCATTGCCCAAATTGCTGGACCGGATTGGAACGGTGATGCTGTAGTCTATGCTCATAAATCTGGTGAGGTCGTTCGGTTGCCAAAAGGCGCGTCTCTCCCAGTCACACTTAAGGTTCTGGAATACGAACTCTTCCACGTCTGTCCTCTCAAGGTCAGCTCCCTACACTTCTCTGTTCTTTTAAGCTGATCACGTTGTACTTAAACAGTAGGATCATCAACCCCTCTTGGTTTTTCCTTTTTTGGTTGCAAAACAGAAAATCACCGCCAATATATCCATTGCTCCAATTGGCTTGCTTGACATGTTCAACTCTGGTGGAGCTGTGGAGCAGTTTGAAGTCGAGGAAATGACTGGATTTGACGATGGCAGCATTGAACCCGAGGTTTTGAGTGAGAACCGGTTGCCAGCAGCCACTATTGCACTGAAAGTCCGAGGATGTGGCCGGTTTGGAGTGTACTCTTCTCAAAGGCCATTGAAATGCTTCGTGGGCGATGTGGAGGCTGTGTTCGACTACGTGCCTGCGACGGGACTGGCAACTTTGTCCCTACCACTTCCGGAAGAGGAGATGCATAGGTGGGAGATTGAAATCCAAGTATAAAACTTTCCAAGTAGAGGTGTTTGGAGGGTCTGTTTAAGGTTGTTGAGGCTAAGAGGAGAGTGTTGTAATATGTAGGAAGTTGAATGTAAGAGAAACGAGAGTGCTGTGGTAATGGTTTTAGCTTTTTAAAGAGGGAAAACACAATAAGTGTACTTTGTATTAGTCTTCACTATGATATAATAATTATTATGGATGTGTATGTATGCATGAATAACTGTTTTATTATAAAAAAATATGTTTGAATTTAGTCATGATTTTCTTCCTGAGAATAATTTTTTTTAAGTTTATATTTATTTCTTTTCTTCCTTACTCTTTTTTTTTTATTGGACAAAGTTAGCTTGTTAGTGGTTAGAAGTTAGTACACCTATACTCTAAGATTATTCACCTAGCCTCCTTATAATACCCTACTCTCCAATTCGTTCCCGGAGGGAATCGAATCCAGGTCACTCACCTTAGTGAGGAGCCAGTGGTCAAGTGGGCTAACCACTTAGTTTACTCCCCCTTCTTATTATTAAGTCGAAACAAACATTAGGATCAATAAGGTCTGTTTACAAAATCAAAATTCGGTTGTTAAAATTATTCATATCTAAATTTTAATAGCAATGTGTAAGTCGAAACAAACATTAGGATCAATAAGGTCTGTTTACAAAATCAAATTTCGGTTGTTAAAATTATTCATATCTAAATTTTAATAGCAATGTGTAAGATCATCTGATAATTTCTTTAATAAAAAGGTAATACTCAATTATAATGATATTTCATGAATAATTTATAATATAAATAAAAAGTCATAAGATTTTATAACGAAAGTAATAATTATTTAAAAAAATATAAAACGATGGTCTCATTTGATGAGTTGATCTAATGTACCTATGAGTGTACTTTAACAACAAACCCATTTTTCTAAACGGGTCACATATATATAAAAAAAATCCAATAATTCCATTTTCACTTCACCCTTCCTTCATGTTTTTCCTCAATCTATTTCACATTCTCCTACCACCGCTCTGCTTCTCACCTTCCGTCTCACCTCCGGCACCGTCTCTTCACCTCCGTCATTCCAACACTCTCTCTCTCCTCTTCTCCCATCACTGCCTTTCTCCCACCACCAGTCTACCTCCATCACTCCACCACCGCAGCGATGACCACGACGACAAAGAAAAATTTTCTTATCACGATATTGATCTGCGCTCTTTATTACGAGTGATTCACCGGGATCTACTCCCATATTTTTAAATTTACTTTCGATCACGACATTCGAGCCAAACATCTGATTTGAGAGACTTCTGTTCTTATCAAATTTCAGATCTAAAAGACGATTTTCTATTTTATTCAAATCTCCATTCTTCTCTAATTAAATCTCCATTGGTTGTGATTGCTCGTATGTCTGGTTGTGATGTTTAGATCTCAGGATTATTCAAATTTTCACACATCTGCTCATGCTCGGATCTGTATGATACTTCAAGTTTTAGAAATTGGAAGTTATTAAAGTGTAATACTTTTTATATTAAAGTATATTACTTTTAGCATTGAGTTGTATTACTCTTTTTTTTATTTATGGAGGAGTTAGTCGATTTGGAGTCTCTTTATTCAGATTTTCATATATCTGCTCATGCTCAGATCTGTATGATACTTCAAGTTTTAGAAATCGAAATTTATTAAAGTGTATTACTTTTTGTATTAAAATGTATTACTTTTTGCATTTAATTTTATTACTCTTTTTTTTTAGTCTATGGAGGAGTTAGTCGATTTGGAGTCTCTTTATTAAGATTTTCACACATCTGCTCATGCTCAGATTTGTATGATACTTCAAGTTTTAGAAATCAGAATTTATTAAAGTGTAATACTTTTTGTATTAAAGTGTATTGCCTTTTGCATTGAGCTGTATATATATTTTTTTGAGTCTATGGAGGAGTTAGTCGATTTGGAGTCTCTGGAGAACTTTGTGGATTTGGAGTTAGAATATAATCAATCCCGGTGGTGATTAGATCATTTATTATCATGTTTAAATAAAATTGAATACACTTATACACTAAGATTGATACACTAACACAATAAAAAAGTACACACTCCACCTTTTAAAAGGTATAAAGTTTTCATCAAAAAATTATACACTTGATCATTACTTCGTTTATAAAACTTATACATCTATTTAATAAAACTTATACATTTAGTCTTTAAACTTTCGAGAATGGTTAAACTTTCGAATACCAAAAAATACTATAAACTTATTCAATAAAAGTAATACTTCATCCAACACAATTCTCATTACGAAAATAGTAATATTGTTCATCAATTGCAATCAAAACTACTATTCGAACCCCAACTGTTTATTAATAAAACATATACATTTCTTTAATAAAACGTATACATAAGTATAGTAACATATTTCTCATCTTTAAACATCCCCATATAGAGTCGATGAACTCTCCAGTTGGACCAAATCAGAACAAATGATCTTAAAATTCTGCTTGAGTCCAAATCTCAACCGAACTTTCGACGAAAATAAAAAAATTAGGGAATGAAAACAACTTTCTCAAAGAGGACATAGAGGGCGGCAGACTGACCAAACTTCCGGTGAAAACTGAAAAGTTAGCGAGTATGACATCAGTTTTCACGAATTTCGAAGAGGAGGTAGTTGGCAACATCGCAACAATATACGACTGTACATGTGATTGAGAAGGCAGTGCGTTGAAAAAGTTATAGAGGAGGAGACGGTGTGGTGGTGGAAGAGTTATTAATGAGAAGACGGTGCGGTGGAGAGACAGTGTGGCTGAGAAGAATGAGAGAGAGAGAGAGAGAGAGAGAGAGAGAGAGAGAGAGAGAGAGAGAGAGAGAGAGAGAGAGAGAGAGAGAGGAAGCAACTATATGTGAAATGATCCAACAAGGTTAAAAATAATATTAATACTCCGGGTCATGGGTTGATTGATCCGGTTGGATGTTAACAATTTGATACAGTAGACTTTGCCCTTATATGTTACGATCTCATAACTTGCCCAATTTTAATAATCATTTTAAGTACAACTACAAAATTTATTAATGTTCAAATTCATACATGTATAGTACATTATTTTTTCTTAATTAATTTTTTCTCAATTTTCTCTCATTTTTTTTCTTAATTTAATTTATGAGTACTGTTATATATACATACTTTTTAATTAAATACACATTCTTTATTAAATACACCTCTTTTAATATTTTATTTCTTGGTAACTTTATTATACACTCCTCAACTTTTAAAATTATTATTTTAAAATTAAAATTATAAACACGTATATTTCTCCTCCAATTTTTAAACTTCACTTATATATATATATATATATATAAAGAAGTTTTGCTGTGAAATAGGCCTGTTTTGAGAATTTACTAACTCTCTAATTAGTCATTTTTTGTAGTCGGATTGACCAATTAAAGAATTTATCGAACCCAAGGAAGGTAGGTACTAGAGCTTAAGCGATCTCACATTTATTGTAATTTTATAGAGACGAATCATCAATGGATTAGTTTTTCAAATAAGTAAATACAAATATTCAAAACAAGTAATGATTAAACAAACAAGATAAATAGATGAAGAATGGTTTTCCAAGTTAAGTAAAAGTGAGATAACAATACTAAGGAAGTGGTAATTCTAGGATCAATGCATTAAACTCATATGTGTCATGTGTTAATAACTAAGGGCCAACACGAATTCCACCTAAACTCCCTCTCGAGATGGATAGGATGTAGATCCTTAACAAGGTCTCAAAATAGCTCTAGGATTGGTTCTCAATCAAACAATTCCAACTAGGTACTAAGTTCAATTAGAGATTCCCCTCACACGATCAATTGACCTCTCGATCTAATAAATCGAATGTTCTATCAAAGAGTTTTAAATTCGAAAGGATATCTATATCTCTTTAAAACTTATAATGCACATGAGGTGTATGATAAATGATTCACTTAATTATCCTAAACACATAATTGATTTCTCAATCTAATCACATAGTTAAATAACAAAACACACAAATCATCATAAACATCAAGATCTAAAGCATCAATGATAGAAAATCAATAAACCCAATCAACATATGAATTATAAATCCCAAAATTATCCAACAACTTTCATGTTGCTAATCTCACAAGGAAAATTAACCTACCATATTCACAAGGAAATCAACATAGACATTTAAATCCTTACAAACCATGGTAAATAATAAAGTTCAATACAAAGTTTGGATGGAAACTCCCTTGGATGGTTCCAATAGTGATCTCCTTCCTCTCCTTATAATTCTCCTCTCTTCCTTGCTTCTTTTCCTCACTTGGATGATGATTTTGATGGTTGGATGAAGGCAGATGATATCGATGAAGAATTGATAAAGATGATGGTGTAAAATGAAAAAAATTGTGTGTGATGTGTGTGAATAGTGAAAAACCTACGAATTCTGTATCAAATGTTGAAATTATGGGTTTTATACCCCTTGGGAGCTTCTAGAAGGTTGCTGATATTTCTCTGATTTCTGCTTCTCTGATTTCTGCATGGACACGCCTTGTGTGCTTGTGCACGGTTCTAGTCGTGTCAGGTCTTCTGGTCAATATTGATTTCAAATCGCGCACGGCTCATATGCTGCACACAGCCATGCCATGGCCATATAGGTGTTTCAAGTGCTAGCGCACGGCTTGACTTACAGGGCCGTGCGCGGTACATGCCTCGAGTCTGCACAAGCACGACGCGTGTACAGAACATGACCCGTGCTTGAGCTGCTCCTTTTCTTCTTTTTTTGTTTCGGCTCCCGACTCCATTTTCATCTACTTTTCATACGTTTAAGCTCATTCTCACATATTTCAATAAAAAATACCAAACAAAACTAAAATACACATAAATACAGATAAAATAATACCAAAATAAGTATAAAAAGACATTAAATTTAGGTAAAAATATCATTAATCACTCTCGCTGAAAAATCACCAGATTCTGGCGAGAAAAGAATGAAAAGTGGATTTTAATTAGAAAAGTGGGGGTGGGGGTGGATAGGCTAGATGGGGGTGGGGTGGGTAGAGGGTAGGCTAGATGGTAGAGTTTAAAATTAAAAAGAATATATATATATATATATATATATATTAGGGTCAATAAATATTAGGTACAAAACGTATTTAGATATTACTAATTCATACGTTCGCTATAGAAAATTATGCACAGATACAAAATTTAATTTTATTTTTTCCATTTTACCCATACTTACTGAACATCAGTGAGCATCGTGTTAAGCAAATTAAAATAAAAACACGATTAAGTATTTATATGTATATACATCACTGTGCACTCATTTGAAATAAATAATTTTTGGGGAGAAAAAATGAATAAACTATTTATATGAATATACTCCCTCCATCTCCTTTCAGATGACACACTTTCCATTTTGGGCTGTCCCACAAAAGTTTGCACATCCCAAAAAAAGTAAAAAGTAAAAAACAATTACCCTTCTCCATTGATTAGCCATAACTTGTAGTCGGGTTGACCAATTCAAGAATTTATCGAACCACATGGAGATAGGCGCTAGTGCTTGAGCGATCTCACGTTTGTTATAATTTTATATAGGCGAATCATCAAAGGGATTGATTGTAAATAAATAAATGACAAGTAATCAAAGCAAGCAATGATCACAAACAAGATAAACAAATGAAGAGTGTTTTCCAAGTTAAGTAAAAGTGAGATCAACAACAATTAAGAAGAGTCATGGATATAAGACTAAGGGCCAACACTAAGTTCACTTAAGCTCCCTCTCGAGATGGATAGGATATGAATCTCAATTAGCTCAACGGATTGGTTCTCACTCAAACAATTCTAACTAGGTACTAAGCTTGAAATGAGAGTCCCTTCACACGATCAATCAACCTCTCGATCTAACCAATCATATGTTCTATCAAAGGGTTCTAAATTCTAAGGATTTCTCAATCTCTTTACAATTTATAATGCACATGAAGTGTTTGATGAAATGATTCACTCAATTATCCTAAGCACATAATTAATTTCTCAATCTAATCACATATTTAGAACAACTAAACACACAAATCACCAATACAAATCAAGCAATTAATAATCAATGATAGAAAACCATAGATCCAATCAACATATGAATTCAAATACACAAATCCCAAAATTATCCAACAACTCTCATGTTGCTAATCTCACAAGGGAGATTAGCCTGCCATATTCATAAAGAAATTAACATAGATAATTAAATCCTTACAAATCATGATAAAACTATGAGGTTTAATACAAAGATTGAATGGAAACTCCCTTGATCTATCTTCAATGGTGATCTCCTTCCCTTCTTTGCACTTTCCTCTCTTCCCTTGATCATTTTCCTTCACTTGGATGTAGAAATTGATGGTGGGATGATGGTAGATCCAAAAGATGAAGAATGGATAAAGATGATGGTGTAAAATGAGAGAAATGGTGTGTGAGGTGTGTGAAACAGGGAAACCCTCGTCCAATCTGATCTAAAATTGAAGTATTGGGTATTTATACCCCTTGGGAAGCTTCTAGAAGGTTCTGGAATTTTTAGCAGCTTTTTACACAACACGAGTCGTGATCCGCAACACGGCCATATGGTGGCCGTGTTGGGTCTTCTAATGCTCGCACACGACCCTTCTGGACAGGGCCGTATTTGGTACACAGCCCGTGTTACTGCGCACGGCCCGTGTTCAGCACACGGACACGGAGTGGCCGTGTAGGTGTTTCTTGCGACTGAGCACGTCCTATCTGTACAGGGCCATTTTTGGCACACGGCCCGTATACTTGCTGCCCTGTTTTTCCTTCACTGTTTTGGCTCGTTCTTCCTCGTTTTAAGCTCATTCACACACATTTCAATAAAAATACAAAACATAACCAAATAATACATAAATACGGATAAAATAATATGAAAATGGATATAAAAAGACACTAAAATCTAGGTGAAAATATCACTCATCACACCCCCAAACTTAAAGTATTGTGCGTCCCCGAACAACGAAAATGATAAACCAAGGGGTGAGATTTTCACCCAGGAAAAAACTAAACGAACATAAGTAATAACACATCGATAACAATAAGAATTACAATTTATGCTAAGTCATCCTACAACATTAAACTCATAATATGAAAAATTAACAAGTTCAATCTAAAGAGAATAAAAGTGTAATATAGTCCCTTTTTAGTCCAAGGCTCACATAGGTTATAAATGTCACTCAACACTTTTTAAAGTAGGGTAAATCATCACTCATTAACAGATTGGCTCGACTCGCTATAAGCTTGCTCGTGGACTACATTCACAAACCACCAAAGTTTCCATTAGTGATCAAAAAGGTCTTTAATTAAGGATGTAATAATAGGCTCTTTAGTATGGTAGGAAGAATTTAGGTAAGAGTGACTCATCATGTGTAAGTAATCGAAAAGATGGCTAATTTCTCCAACTTCTCCACTTTTCTTTCTTCCTTTCTTGTCTTTAATGTTCACAAGCACTGATCATCAACTTTCCTTGGATTGAACTTCTTTCAATGCATGCTTCCTTCTTCGAACTTTTAACTACTTGAACATATTATTATTGCTTTGCTCATTTTCTTGTTTTGAGGTTGCATGTTCATTTTTATTTTTGTTATTTTCATCCTTTTCTTACTTATTTACCATTTTCTTTTTTCTTTTCTATCTCATCAAACCTTTCTAATCCACACCTTCTCAATTACTCACACAAAAGGTATGTATATAAAAATATACATTTCACACACATTTCAATAAAAATACAAAACACAACCAAATAATACATAAATACGGATAAAATAATACGAAAATGGATATAAAAAGGCATTAAAATCTAGGTGAAAATATCACTCATCACCCATACACTTTATTTACAAAAAACCATCTCTACCTAACATACTTTATTATTTATTTATTATAAAAAAATACCATTATACCCCTAAAAGTCATCACTTTCTTAATCTCCGTACCGAAAAGAGGAGCGCAAACTTTTTCGGGACGGAGAGAGTACATCAGTGTACCTTTAGGTGAGATAAATAATTGTCCAAGATATAGTCATTGAATACAACCTTAATTTGTACACACGTGTGCACAATGTACTTAATCAATCTGAACTTTGATTAATTAATCAGAAACTTGTCACAAAATGAAGAATGAAGTCACAATTAGAAGAACGAAGACAAATATGTACGTTGGCATGCATTTAGAGAGAGAAATAATAGAAAGTGACCGCAGAGAGAATTAATAAAATAATTTTTTCTAAATTATTTCTTTTAAAATCTGTACATCAACGTGCAGTTAGAGAAAGGAATAAAAAAAAGACCGCAGAGATAATTAGGAAAATAATTTTTTTCTAAATTATTTCTTTCAAAATTTGTACATCAGTGTGCATTTAGAGAGATGAATAAAAGAAAGTGACCGCATAGAGAATTAGGAAAATAATTTTTTCCTAAATCTCCTCTCTTAAAATCTCAGTGATAAGTATAATAAGAGTGTACATCCGTGTACATTGAATATTAAATGTTAACATTAGTGTACATTAGTGTACACTAATATTAAACATTGAATATTAGTTTTGATGTAGTGTACATTAGTATTCAACGAAATGTATAAACGTTGAATATTTAACGGTGAACAAGGGCAATGATGGGAGAAAAAAATTGTTATGTACATCCTGCAATAATTATATTAGATTAATGTATTTATTAATAATTAGGTTATAAATACACGTACCTATAATTAATAAACCCTATATTTTAATTAATTTATTAATTTTATATACTATTTTTATATATTAATATATCAATTACACAACAACGTAAGGATTTCAAATGACATGGTTTGAGTAAGTATTTGAAAATCCATCTAAAATAACTAAAAAAATTCAAAATCAAATCCATGATTTGAAATTCATTGTTTTAAAATCTTGGATTTATAAATCCAATGATTTCAAGTTATACCCAAACACACCTTTAGTGAGATGAAACTCTTTTTTTTTTTTTGGTTCTCTGTTATGTTTAATCTAAACTATTTTCTTGCAGTTTCTTCCAAAAAACTGCATTTACCAATGTGTCATCGCAACCTTCAACGTTTAGGAGCTCTGATGGTACTGATCCTACCATGTTAGAAATCAATCAAGAATTGGAGTTGAGGTCCAAAAATCTTTCGTCTACTTTACATAAGCTGTACATCTGGAAGAAAAAATTGTCTGAAGAAGTCAAGGTAATGCGTTATTCCTTATTTTTATGCCATAGTATTCTCTACTTTTGATCAAGTTGGGGAACTTTAGCTGCTTCATTGTGTGTGTTTGCATATTTGAAACTTGGATACTGTTTATATATATGATTCTTTGACTTGTAGTGATATTTTATATCACTCCCAACTCATGTACACCTGTTGCTTCCATATCAAGAAGTTGCTCATCTTATTTAATGAAAATAAATTGACAGTAGGAATAATACTTGTTGTTGTGAATATGTTTGCACTCTGTTGGTTGTGTGGCTGCTGCCATTTTTTTAGTAGAAGCAATCTGTTGTGTATGAACCATGATACACATTCTTAACAGAGATGTATAACTTGGGATCTCCTTTTAATGTTGAGGGAGAAAGCTTGTGATCTTTATGGGCTTTATAGTAGGAATTTTTTTTCATTTGTCTTTTAATTATAGTCATAGTTAGACTTGTTTGTAATCAATAGTAAGTCATTAAAAATGTTTTGTCCAAAGAATTTTCTACTCCTAATTAAAGACTTCTGCAGTTAACAACATTGCTTCTTCTCAAAAATTTATTCGGAAGCTTGTTAAATCAATAATGATTCTTTTCAGCTGCTCCAAGAAAATATGAATATATCCAGCTAATGACAGTATGAGAGAGAGAGAGAGAGAGGGGTTGTTTGTAGTGTTGTTTTCACACTAAAACTAGATATCATCTGTTTGTTTGATGACATTTTCATGAATCATGCAGTTAAAATGATTTAAGCTATCCCATCTAGCACAGAAGACAAGAATTGAACCTTTTAGTATTCATTATATCAAAAACTAAAACTAAAACAACATGAAATGCAAGTCTAATGAGAAGTAGGTCAATTGCATCACACGTTAAAGCCCTTAAAAAAATTAAATAAAATAAAATCAAGGCTAAGTCAAAAACAGATCATACAACAACAACAACTACTAATAATAACAATATTAATAATTGATTAAAAAGTAATAAGTAAATAATTACCCCATTGGAGAAGTGGAGGCAAGGCCATTTCCAAGAAGATATCTTTTGTGAGAATCATGGCTAGCAGTTGTGATGAGCAGCAATAGACATGCACATATTAATCCAAAATACACACTTAGTGTGAAGTGAATGAGTATCATAAGCTAATTAATTACTCATGAAACGAGAGTAGGAGTTCATTATATAATGCAAGAATTTTGCCACTTAGAGTGGGGGTAGACAATGCAAAAATACAGTTGGAAATAAGGAAGATATTTAAATAGAGATAAGTTGTCAAAATAAATTTTGAGGTTTCACCTTTATTCTCACTCATAGCATAATTTTTCATAACGACTACTTACACACTCTCGCTCCATGAATATTTGAAAATTAGCAATACGTAAGAATATTTCTGCTGCAACTACGAGTTTTGTTTTGAAAGACCAGACCAGAATTCACCCCTCGAGCGAAACCCGACACAAGTGGGAATATCAAAAGGGGAGCAAATATATTTTTAAGAATAAAAACATTATTTCTCGTGGTGAAGCTTGAAGTGGACAAGTTCAAAGTAACCTTAACACATTTTTACTAGAGAGATTTTCTTAAATTTTTTGTTGTGTATGAATGTTTATTTGTTTACAACATCTATGTACAAACAACCATACATAACTTGGAATAAGGAAATGGATCATCATTTAGCGAATGTCTTATCTGATCAGATGCTTTTGGGATACAAATGTGATGGTGATACTTGGAAGCCCCAAGCTCTCCAAGATGCTGTGACACACTCAAATATGACATTGCATCTGAATTTAACTAAAGAAAATATAAAAAATAGATTGTAACATTGAAAAAAGTATTATAGTGTGGTCTCAGATATCCAATCTAATCAAAGTGGTTTTACATGGGATGAGGAATGGAAGATGATTGTTGTGACATCAAAAATGTGGAGTTCTTGGACTGCATATGTTGAGGTTAGATATAAAACTTGTAACTATTATTCTATTTTGAAGGTGTTCATTCTGTTTTTTAATATTAAGTTTCACAGCTTTAGGCTGAGACCTATGTTCATTTAAAATAATTACTAGCGTACTTGTGATCAGTCTTACATTTAATTTTGCTGTAATTATTTGGAACTAGCCATCAACATCAAGTATCCAATACACAAAGTAAATTAATATCACTATATATCTTCGAACTTATTATTGGATTGTGTGATTGGTAGGCATTTGTCGGAAAAGTTTTCTTTATTTTTATATTTGCACTAATAAGGTGATTCCATGGATATTTTATTTATTTTCTCATGTATTTTTGTTTGAGTTTATTATACAGTCTCATCCAGAAGCAAAAGACATGCACTATAAAGTGATAGATAATTGGGATGATATTACTCTATTGTGTGGTAGAGATAGAGCAACATGTCATGGTGCAGGAACGTTTGAAGGAGCCAGACATGCCATATGTGAAGAAGAGGATTTTGAGATTAATTCCGCTCCACCATCAAGGTCCAATGCACAAATATGACCATCAAGCTCAGTAGATACTTTGGTTGAGAATAGTAAAAAATCTAAGAAAGATTCTTTGGTTGAAGTAGTTGGTTCAATTGCTAATACATTTCAAGAGTATCTAGCTAGCAAGAAGAATCAAGAAGAAAGACCAAGTGGTATTGAGATACATGAAGTGGTGTCTATGATTCCAGGGCTTACTAGTGAACAAGGTTTTAAGGCTGTTCGTAAGTTAATGAATGGTGATCCAAAAGAATTCAAGTTGTTAAAAGTCTTCTCGGATGGAAGAATAAAAGAAGGAATGGGTTCATTTTATCATTAATTCTTAGTTTTTCCATTTTTACAAGTTAGAATCCATCTTAAAATTTTATGGACTTTTCATGTCTTCCTAATTTGTGTAGTTATTATATATTTGTTGTTTTGACTGTGACATTTATATTTATTTCATATAAAAATATTATAATTTTAAAATCTCGATTGTGCATCGCTTGTGTTGTGATAAAAATGTGAATAAAAATATTTTTTCATGTTAATTTTTATTAATTATTAAATCATAAATGTGAAGAAAATAAGAAACATCCCGAGATAAGAAAACTGACATATGCAGAATTTCCATAACACTTTGTCTGGAAAAATAACACGAGAGAATGGGTGAAAATAAAAATTGGTTTGACCGTTGGTAGGATATTCTATGTTCCTCCTAATGCCGGAGAATCTCATTATTTGAGAATTCTGTTAAATGTAGTGCGAGGACCAACAAGTTATGAAGATTTTCGTAAATATGAAAAATAGATATATAAAACTTTTTAAGAAGCATGCTATGCAAGAGGATTGCTCGATGATGACAAGGAATATATAGACACAATTAAGGAATGTGCATCATGGGCTTCCGGTAAGCTATTGAGAAACATGTTTATAAATTATTAATTTCTGAAAGCATAAGCATGCTAAAACTGTGTGGGATGCATGTTGGAAAGAATTATCTGAGGATATATTATACAACGAGAGGAAAAGATTGAGACACCCAGGTATGACACATTAACAAGGGAAATAAATACATGAGACAAAATTTTAAATGACCATTATGCATTAAGTTTATAAAGAATTTTTTCTAGCGACTATTAAGGGTATTCCCAATTTACCCTCATAACTGTCAGGAGAAAAGACAAAAATTATAGGGGCATCATTATGTTTTTGTTGACCGCAGTAAATGGTGGTGAGGGGACCACATTTAAAATTATAAGAAAAAATCTCAGAAAATTGATTTTTTTATTCGGCCAAAAATTTCTTTTATTCGGCCTATACGACTTGATATATTTGGCCTATATTTTTTTTCGAAAAAAATTAGAAATTTTTTTTGTACGGATAAATTTTTTTTATTCGGCCTACATGTCTTTTATTCGACCCAAATGGTTATTTTATTCGGCCCAAATAGTTTGTTCTATTCGTCCTATATTTTTCTTCCAAAAAAAATTAAAAAAAATTTCATACGGATAAAATTTTTCTACTATTCGGCCTATATGTCTCTATTCGGCCCAAATGGTTATTTTATTTGGCCCAAATAGTTTGTTCTATTCGGCCTATATTTTTTTCCCAAAAAATTAGATTTTTTTTTCATACAGATAAAATTTTTCTTTTATTCAGCCTACAAGTCTTCTATTTGGCTCAAATGATTGTTCTATTAAGCCCAATGGTTTGTTCTATACTAGGGGTGGACGATACCATATACCGAAAATATTTAAGCATATCGTATACCGTACCGAAATTTTTGGTATTAAAAAAATGCATGCCGATACCGTACAGAAAATTTTGGTATACTGAAATTTTGTTATACTAATAATCAATACCATTTTTTATCGTTTATCAAAATATTATTTTATACTGGTATACCGATACATACCAGTTAATACCGAGAAAAAAACTGCTTATCACATTATCATTTACCTAATTATCCAACAAAAATCTAAAAAAAAAAATACAATTCATACAGTAGATCCAAAATTTCAACAACTCACTATTACTCAAACATTGTGTAAGAGTACCAATTTAGAACACAATATCAATAAATAAAAAAATTTCAATACACTAGTAATGAGGAGTCGAGCGAGTAAAATTAGAGATTTGAGAAACTGTGAGGACGTAGAGTGTTAGAAATGGCTAGCGGCCGACTAAGATACGATGGAGATCGGTTGGCAGAGGAGTATCGTAGATGAGAATCAAAATAGAGAAAGATAAGAGGGTTGGGGTCGGCGTATCGTAGATGAGAATAAAAAATAGAGAGAGAAGGGCCGTTGGGGTCAGCGTCTCAAATTAAAGATTAGAGAAAGAGAGGGTTGGGGGGTTGGGAGTCGTCGGCGGTAGGAAAGAGATTAGAGAAAGAGAGGATTGGGGGGTCGGGGGTCAGCGGCAGGAAGTAGTAGGGTTTGAATTGAAATTCTAATTTCATTTTGTGTATATGAGTATTGATACCGATAGGAGATATCAGCAACAATTAATTAATGGCTTTAATTTTTTTAGTGGTCATAAAATTTAACTTAAAAGCGAGATATATATATTTATAATTAAAATTAAATTATTTTAATTAAAATATCAGTATTTCGGTATATACCGAAATATCGATTTTTTGAAACTACCTTATCGTTATCGTACCAAAAAATCGATACGGTACCATACCGTACTAATTTTTTTGGTATGCTGAAATTCTCGGTATATTCATTATATTACGGTATGATAATTACGGTATACTGATATTTTGGTATTTTCGTCCAGCCCTATTCTATACGGCCTATATTTCTTTTTTCTAAAAAAATTAGAAAAAAATTTCATACGTATATAATTTTTCTTCTATTCGGCCTACATGTCTTCTATTCGCCTCAAATGATTGTTCAATTTGGCCTATATTTTTTTTCAAAAAAAATTAGAAATTTTTTTCTTACAGATAAATTCTATTCGGCCTACATGTCTTCTATTCGGCCCAAATGGTTATTCTATTCGGCCCAATTGTTTTGATCTATTCGGCCTATTTTTTTTAGAAAAAAATTAGAAAAAAATTCATGCAGATAAAAATTTTAAATTATTCGACCCAAATGATTGTCTATTCGGCCTATATATTTTTTCCCAAAAAACTCGTAGAATACATCTTTTTGTATTTTAATAAATAAATACATTCATGAGGCATGTAAAAGCAACAAATTAATGCATTCATTAGATTGTAAAAAAATTATTGTACTTTGATACTTTTTGATAAAAAAGAGAGGCATCAGATTTCTCAACGTGTGATTAATAGGTTCCTTTCAAAGGGCAATTTGGTCACTTCCAATAAAAGTGGCTAGAATAAATTGATTTTAAGATATGTGGCTATAAAAAATTATTTTTAAGTGAAAGTGGCTACTTTGTGCCATTTCTACATACATTTTCGTATTTATTATTGAAATACATATTTTCATTAAGATTCTAAGATTATTTCAAATTGTAGGTTTGATGATGTCTGAGGCGGATATAATGAATGCGTGTTTGTATAAAATAAATCGTGCATTGATATCTATGAATAAAAATCTAAGAGATTTTAAAGGTATGCCTATTTCAAATCCTGAAATGAATCTTTAGCATATTAACAGACTAATATCAAGTGAATTGAGGTATAATAGATCATCACTAGAACACATATGAAATAATTATAAACATAAATAAAAAATAATACGACAAAAAATTCAAATCAGACCAAAATAGGATGAGAAAAGCTCAAACATATTCATACAAATACATAACACTATTAAAATAAAATAAAAATACCAACAATCCTATAATAAAATGCTCATTGTGTCACGTACGGATGTGAAATACTAATTTCTTTAAAATGATTAAATAAACGACAACTCAAGTTCTTGAATAACTCCAAGGCCTCTGTTGACTTTAAACAACACTATGTAATTTGAAATCAGTGCATGTGGAAAGTAAAATTACAAAAAATTATCACTTTTATTAGATGGAGGAGTCGGGATTGCTATGTTCAGTCCGATCAATTAGGGTTTCATGGAGTATAGAATTGTTACTAACGTACAAAGAAATTGAAAACAGCAGACCAGACCAAAAGCAAACTGTAAAAAAGAGGAGAACTCACCTCACCTGTATCGGAGCAAGAAAAGGAAAGCAGCAGGAGTATGTGGATATGGTGCAGTAAGCGGCGAGCACGGGTTGAATTCCTGACATAAATAGGGGCGTAGGTAATGGGGGCTAAATTAAACCTAGACATAAATAGCGTGGGTAATGGGGCAACGAACTATTAATAGATATACGAAGCCAACGTGAGATATTAAAGTTAATAGTTAGAGTTGGATTACTATTTGAGCTATTAATTTTGAATTAGATTTTAGCCCAACATGTTTAATCATCGGGTTGTTAATTTTAATTCATACTAGTAATTCACACAGAAAAAGAAAAAAACTTTTATCACTTTTTTATTTTAATTTCAAGTTTATATTTATTTTTTGCATTTATATAAATAAAATTAGGGAGGATTACTACTAGGTACAAAAAACCCTTAATTACTATGAGATACAAACATACAAAATATTACTACTAACTACAAAAATATATAGTGATATTACAATATTACCCCTACAATGTACTGCACATAAATGTTGTGTGCAGTAAAAGTTCGTGTGCAGCAAAAGTGTATGCAGTAAAAAAGTGCGTGCAGTAAAAAAAAGTGTGTGCAGCAAAAAAAGTGGGGTGGTCCGGCGAAGCTCCAGTAACCAGCCACCGGAGCTCCGGTGGCGTCGATCCGACGGAGCTCCGGCGACCGGCTGGCGATGGTTCGGTGGTTGGTGAGGGTTTAGGGTTTGTGGTTTAAGTGTATGTGTTTGAGGTTATATTTGGTATTTTATTTTAATATTTTGTATGTGAGAGTAATTATTTTAAATCAATGTATCTAGTAGTAATTAGGGGTACAAAGTGTGTACCTATCAGTAATTATTTCATAAAATTAGTAATTATATATATAGATAATTTCGTATTCTAAATAATTAATGTTATGTGTTAATGAGACATGACAATTTTGAAATTAAAGTTGTTAATTATTAATTTCGTATTCTAAATAATTATAATTATGACTTTTTCAAATTAGGAAATAATTTAGTTCAAATCTTGACCATCTATTTCTTAAACGAATTTCAGTCATCCATTAAAATAATTAAATAATTATAAAGGTTAATGTTTCTAGAGGTTTAGGGTTTAAGGCAAAATATTTTAAGTCAACCACCTATCAAAATAATTAAATAATTGTAATTATGACTTTTTCAAATTTGAAAATAACTTAGGGTTGTAATGACATGTATATGAGAGTAGGGTTGGAGAGAAGTGGAATCAAGGGCTGAATTTCAGAGATGGACACCTAAACATAAATATGAAAAATGTATCGTGGGTAATGGGGGCTGAATTCCAGAGATGGAAACCTAGACGTAAACAGGGAAAAGGTAGCATGGGTAATAGGGGCAACGGGAAACCTTATACATAAGAATAGATATACGAGGCCCAATACTAGAAAAGTAGCACCTCATATATACATACTAGCAAAGTAGCACCTCACTTCGTGAGGTGTTAGACCGTTTTATGTGTTATTGCGAACTTATAATTTTGACGTTAAATGTATATGTAGAATGGCATTGTTTAACGTTTTAATTAAAGGAGCTTTAATATGTAATGGGAGGTGTGCTTAAGTAAAGAGTCTCTAAGACTGTATATATGACCTATAATATTAAGGGTTGAGCAGAAATTAATGCAAATGATGTAATGTCATACAATAAGGTTGTGTAGAAGTATCTGGGAAACATTTGTTAGCATCCTATGGTTGAGAGCATGTATTTTTATTTTTATTTTTTGCTGAGGATTCACCTTGTTGTTCTACAGTTGATGCTTTTTTTGATTAACCACTTTGAGTGGATAATGACAATGCTGAGTTGCTTCGTTAAGCTTCATTGTGGCCACTGTTGCCTTCAAAATCTACTTTGTTGCTTACTTGAGCGATGGCAATGACGACACCAATTTATATTGCTATATAAGAAAAGAACAGATAAACAATACTCCCTCTGTCCCGGTCAAACAGCATCATTTGACTGCATAAAGCTCTCACAAAAGTTACAATAAACGTAGCAATATGGATGGGACGGAGGGAGTAAATGGTATGATAAAATTGAACATTTAGCATATTTTTATCATAATGATTGAGGAGTTATATGCTTAAACTCCCTAACCTTCCTCTTCTAGGATGGTGATGACATTAGATGCATGCATGAGGGAGTTTCACACGTAGAGAGTGTTCATTGGCAACTAAACAATGATCAAAACGTGATGCATATAAACTGGAAGCAAGCTAGGTAGTTGAAACAAGCCAACAAACTTCAACTGCCAAAACTGTCATCTGGTGCAGTGTGTGTGCAGCCGACTTTGGAGCGATTTTTGAGTGGGTTGTTGAGCTACTTGGAACCGGCTAGATGGCTGCATCTTAACTACTAAGTGAGGGCTTTCTAGTGGAGGTTTAACCAGATCAATAGGTTAAGGGAGTAGCAAGATATAAGGGCTCAAAGTAGCTTGATCACAACAGTTTTTGCATTTGAGTGTTTACAGTTTCTGTTGTTTCGTTTTCATTCTTCTTGTTATAGATTGAGATCAATCCAATCTGGTGTGTAAGCATTGAGTAATAATAAGAGTTCTTCTCCTCAAAGTGGATGTAGGTTATTCAAAACCGAACCACTATACATCTTTGTGCAAGATTATATTTCATTTCAAGTTTATCATTTTATGTGTTTTGAATCTTGAGTGTTTGTGAGGTTTTGTGTGTTCTTCACAACAATTGGCGCCGTCTGTGGGAAATCCAGATATACAGCAAGCATTCAAGATGAATACTACAAGATTTGATATTGAAAAGCTCTCAGAGAAATCAGATTTCAATCTATAGAAGATCAAGATGAAAGCAGTCCTAATGCAGCAAGGTTTGATGGATGCTCTCAAACCCCCTCCACCAGTGAAGACTGAAATTATCAGAGATCCTCAAGCCACAGCAGGTCCTGTAAGAGCACAGGTGGATGATCAGGTACTTCAAAAGGCATACTCTACAATAATTCTATGTCTAAGTGATAAAATACTCAGAGAAGTATCAAAGGAGACAACAACTATTGCGGTATGGAACAAATTGGAAGCCTTGTTTATGATTAAATCATCTGCCAACAAGATGCATCTGAGGCAAAGGCTTCATGCATTCAAGATGACTGATGAAAGGTCTCTAATGGAGCAAGCTGATGAATTCTGCAAGATCACAGACGATCTGGAAAGTGTGAATTTCAAGCTGTCCAGTGAAGACAAGGCTATCATGTTGCTGTCAGCATTACCAAGATCACAAAGGCACTTCAACGATGCTGTTCTCTATGGAGGGAAGGATGTAATATTACTTGAAGATGTATTGAAAGCACTTAGATCAAAAGATCTAGAGGAAGGGGCTAACAATAAAGAAAGATCTGGAGCAGAAGGACTCTTTGCCAAGAAAGGAAATCAAAATAAGAAATGGAACAAAGGAGGTAACTCTGATCAAAAGAAGGGTGCATCAGGTCAGTTAACTGGAAAGAAGTGTTACTTCTGTCATGAACCTGGGCATTTCAAGAAACAATGTGCAAAATGGAAAGCTAACAATTCCAAAAGGGTTGATACAGCTACTGGAAATCAGAAGAATCAAGTCAATCAGGTTGGTGAATCTCAAAATAATGCTGGTATGGAAGGTATTGAAGCTTTGGCCATCACATCATCAGATGTGTCTGTTGAGTGGGTACTTGATTCAGGATGTACATTCCATATGACACCTATGAGGCATTGGTTTGAGGAATTCAAGTATCAAGAAGGAGGATCAGTATTATTAGGTGATGATCATTCCTGTGAAATAAAGGGGGTGGGATCCATCAGACTGCTTATGTTTGATGGAGTTCAGAGGCTTCTAAGGAATGTTAGATATGTTCCTGGATTAAGAAGGAACCTCATCTCCCTTGGGATGCTAGATACTCAAGGGTATGATTCAAACCTGAGGAAGGGAGTTCTCACAGTGACTAAGGATGATAGAATAGTCATGAAGGGAACTAGGAAATTTGACTTGTATTTTCTGGATGGGAGTGTTGTTGTAGGACAGATACACAACACTGATCAGCAAGATGATGCCAAGTTATGGCATGGTAGATTGGGACATGTTAGTGAAAGAGGGATGCAAGAACTGGCTAAACAACAGCTGATCAAGTTTAAGGCTAATGATCAGATCAGACAGTGTGAGCATTGTATTCTTGGTAAGTCCAAGAGACTTAAGTTTGGTGAATCAGAACATACAACCAAAGGAAGGATGGATTATGTTCATTCAGACCTTTGGAGACCTTCAAAGACCATAATCAGAGGTAGAGGAAGATACATAATGACCATCATTGATAATTACTCAAGGAAATTATGGGTATATGTTCTGAAAACCAAGGATGAAGCATTTTCTACATTCAAGGTCTGGTTAATAGAAACAGAAAATAGCACTGGGAGTAATTTGAAGTATTTAAGAACAGACAATGGATTGAAATTTGTGTCTGAAGAATTCAATTCATACT
Organism: Pogostemon cablin; assembly: GCA_023678885.1. NCBI lineage: Eukaryota > Viridiplantae > Streptophyta > Magnoliopsida > Lamiales > Lamiaceae > Pogostemon > Pogostemon cablin. The sequence continues at coordinate 27,516,913 of CM043013.1, forward strand.
GCAAGGAAAAGGGAATCAAGAGGCATAAAACTGTCCCTGGAACTCCACAGCAAAATGGCATTGCAGAAAGAATGAATCAGACACTTTTGCAAAGAATTAGGTGCATGTTGAGTAGTACAGGCTTAAGTAAGATGTTTTGGGGAGAATTGGCTGCCACTGCAGCTTACTTGATCAACTTATGTCCTGCTACAGCTTTGAATTTTAAAACTCCAGAAGAAGTCTGGTCAGGTAAGGTTCCAACCTATTCTCACCTTAGAGTTATAGGTTGTCAAGCTTATTCCCATGTGAAACAGGATAAATTAGAACCTAGAGCACTTAAATGTGTTATGATTGGTTATCCAAAAGGTGTAAAGGGACATAAACTGTGGTGTTATGAAGAAAACAGTCTTTTGGTCAGTAGAGATGTTGTTTTCATTGAAGATAAGATGTCTTTGATCAAAGATGATCAGAGAAGAGAGCATGATCTTGAGGTGGAGCCTCAAAATATGAACAAGTTAGGTGAAAGTGAAGAGAATTTCACTAACAGAGATACAGATGAAGTGTCAAGAGTCAAAGAACAACCTAATACCTATCAACTTGCAAGGGACAGATAGAAAAGAACTATAGTGCCACCTGCAAGGTATGTGGAAGCTGATATAGTATCATTTGCACTATATACAACAACTGAAATTGAAGCTTATGAACCAAGAAACTACACTGAGGCATTGGCAAGTCAAGATAGTAATAAGTGGTTGGTAGCCATGGAGGAAGAATTACTGTCTCTGAATAAGAATGGAACATGGAGAATTGTTGACAAACCAAAATCTCAGAAGCTAGTTGGATGTAAGTGAATTTTCAAAAGAAAACCAGCATCTGCAGCTGAAGGTGGAGTCAGATATAAAGCCAGACTAGTAGCTAGAGGTTTTTCACAGAAGAAAGGAGTAAATTACAATGAGATCTTCTCACCTGTGGTTAAACATTGTTCAATCAGAGTATTACTAGCACTAGTGGCTCAATATGATCTGGAACTTCATCAGATGGATGTAACTACTGCTTTTCTACATGATAAGTTGGAAGAAAGCATCTACATGAAGATACTAGAAGGTGTTACAGTTGAGAGGGCTGATACAAAGGCCTGTTTACTGCTCAAATCTCTGTATGGACTTAAACAAAGTCCTAGGCAGTGGTACTTGAGGTTTGATGAATATATAATTGCCAATGGATTTCAGAGAAGTCTATATGACAGTTGTGTATACATCAAGGAAGAAAACAACTGTTATACATACTTACTACTCTATGTGGATGATATCTTGATTGCTTGCAAGAGCTCTCAAGGCATTAATGTAGTAAAGGAATTACTCAAATTAGAGTTTGAGATGAAGGACCTTGGTGAAGCTAGGATGATACTAGGTATGGAAATAAGCAGAGACAGATCAGCTGGGATACTTGTGTTGAAACAACAATCTTATCTTATTAAAGTACTCAAAAGGTACAATATGGATCAGTGCAAACCTGTTACAACACCTGTTAAGTAAGGATTAAGTCTGTCTCTACTTGGTGGAGCTAAAACAGACAAAGAAGTAGCTGAAATGAGTAGAATTCCATATGCAAATTTAGTGGGCAGTCTTATGTATGCTATGGTTTGCAGTAGGCCTGATCTTGCTTATGTAATGAGCTTGATTAGTAGATTCTTAAGTTGCCCAGGTAAACAACATTGGGAGGCAGTCAAATGGGCATTAAGGTATGTCAAGGGAACTGAACAACTTGGTTTAAAATTTCAGAAGAAGGAAGTAAAGTCAGAAGCTATCATTGGATATGTTGATGCTGATTTTGCAGCAAACTTAGATTCAAGGAAATCTCTTACAGGATATGTGTTTAATATGTATGGAACATCAGTGAGCTGGAAGGCTAGCCATCAGTCTGTGGTAGCATTGTCAACTACAGAAGCTGAATTCATTGCTTTGACAGAAGCAATTAAGGAAGGGATATGGCTTGTTGGTTTGCTGAAGGAATTAGGAGAATATCAGGATGCTGTGGTGATATATTGTGACAATCAAAGTGCAATACACTTGGCTAAGCATTGGGGATATCATGAGATGACCAAACATATTGATGTCAAATTATATTTTGTAAGAGATATGGTAGATAGTGGATCTGTTGAAGTGAGAAAGATTGATACATCTGTAAATCCAGCAGATGGTCTTACTAAAGCTTTGCCAGCAACCAAGTTTGAGCTGTGCAAGACTTTAGTTGGTATGGTTTCGAAGATAGAGGTTGCTGCTCCTTAAAAGCAGCAAGATGAGGAGGAGAATTCAAGTTTGATCATGCATACATCTAAGGTGGAGATTGATGACATTAGATGCATGCATGAGGGAGTTTCACACGTGGAGAGTGTTCATTGGCAACTAAACAATGATCAAAACGTGATGCATACAAACTGGAAGCAAGCTAGGCAGTTGAAACAAGCCAACAAACTTCAACTGCCAAAACTGTCATCTGGTGCAGTGTGTGTGCAGCCGACTTTGGAGTGGTTTTTGAGTGGGTTGTTGAGCTACTTGGAACCGGCTAGATGGCTGCATCTCAACTACTAAGTGAGGGCTTTCTAATGGAGGTTTAACCGGATCAATAGGTTAAGGGAGTAGCAAGATATAAGGGCTCAAAGTAGCTTGATCACAATAGTTTTTGCATTTGAGTGTTTATAGTTTCTGTTGCTTCGTTTTCATTCTTCTTGTTACAGATTGAGATCAATCCAATCTGGTGTGTAAGCATTGAGTAATAATAAGAGTTCTTCTCCTCAAAGTAGATGTAGGTTATTCAAAATCGAACCACTATACATCTTTGTGCAAGATTACATTTCATTTCAAGTTTATCATTTTATGTGTTTTGAATCTTGAGTGTTTGTGAGGTTTTGTGTGTTCTTCACAACAGGACCTTTCTCAATATTCAGTAAGCTTGGAAAGAAAAATAATTAACAAAAGCAAAAAGGTAAATCCATATGCAAATTAGGCAGTAAATCAAGTGTCAGCCACATGAACTATTCCAGCAAGAACCCAATTAAGGTAAATATGATGATAGAACATGTCTGACTATAGTGAATAACTATATAGCAACATGTAGGGGTGGACATTTATTTTTGGGTTTCGGGTACCCGATCCGACCCGAAAAAGTTACCCGAAAAAACTCGATTTTTTTCGATAATTTCGGTTTTACCCGAACCCAAAGCTATAACTTCGGTTCGAGTTTTGGGTATAGAAAATGTACCCGAATTACCAGATCGGGTACCCGAAGTTTTTTTTTACACTTTTATTAATTATAAAAAATAATTTGATTAATAAAATATTAAAATTTTGATGCATTCTTAATTTTTTAATCATAAAATATATTTATTATCATTTAAACATTACTTAATTAAATTTATTTATTTTTTAAATTATCAATTATTTTTACATAATTAAAACATAATTTTGTATTATTACATCCTTATCTTATCAAATTTAAATTTGAATTCTCCTTATATTATTAATTTTAATATGATTTAAGTTATCATATACTTTAATGTTTAAATATTTTAATTATTTAAATAAAAATAACATATAAAAATATACTTATAAATTTAAATATCTCACAACATAATTAAAATATACTATCTAAATCCTAACATTAGTATAAAAATTAATATTATTATGATGTGATATGAATTTATTATATTCTTTTATAATGATTTAAAACGAAGAAAAAAAATGATAAAAGAGATCAAATAAAATATTGCCTCAAAGATTAAACATTAAAAAAAAATATTTAAATCACACCTAATTAATTTATTATAACAATACTTAAAAAAAAAGAGGTATTTTCGGGTACCCGAATTTTTGGATCCAATAAATTTCGGATCGGGTTCGGATAATGAAATTTCCAACCCGAAATTTTGGATACCCGATCCGATGCCCACCCCTAGCAGCATGATAGGGCATCCTCAACTCAGACGTGGTTTTCTAACTACCCCATTTACATAAGTTCCTTTCTCTACCAAAAGCTACTCCGTAGGTTTTGGCCTTTATAACTTTTAATATTGTATAGATGTTATCAATTTGGTGCTAATGTAAATTATGTTAATCGGTGTTGTCAGTTGTATTATGAAGTAAAAGACAGTTAACTCTACCTTTTACGGATTTAGGTGATAAAATCTTCAGTCGATATACAAATTTGTCCTTATAAAACAGCTTTCACATTCGGGCCTGGAAAACTGTACTTTTTGCTAAGTAATATGCCTATATTTACTGAGGTTACTTAGATTTAGAACCTTTGTCATATTTCCAATTAAATTTTCCTTAACTTGTGGCATTCTTACAATACATGTGTGTTGAGTACTAATTGCAAAAGAGAGAATAAGGTTTTAATCAACTTAAACATGACAGAATTTGTGTATATGAGTTCATATCTGTATAATTAACATGATTTTTGCATATTGAGTTACTCATATCAGATTCAAGGTTTTTAACAAGATTTTTATTGAAAAAGTGGCACTTAAATGCTTCATTTAAGTCGCATCACAGTAACTAATGCTCCATTTCAACGAGCAGTTCAAACTCTTTCATGTTTAAACCAGCTTGTTATTAAATTTCTAATAATAGAACACTTCCAATCATAAAGCTAGATAAACAACTCTTTCAGATTCAAGGTTTTTATGGTTCCCAGTTTACCTTATTTGACAAGAAAAAGGATTAAAATAAAATCTCAAGACCAGTTTACCTTAGTTGGAGAAGAAATTCTACCTTTCGAGTTGGGACATATATCACCTGATTATCCTACAGGCCATTATCATACATAACATTTGATAGTTGGATTAAAAAGTAAATCAAACAAAATAAATGCCTACTAAGTTTACAAGCTTCTGTCATGCCATTTCAAAAGGGGGAAGCACAGTAGGGGGTATTTTCCAGGTAATTGTTGTATGTTCACATGGAAGTTAGTGGTGTCCATTGAAGGTCCTGACTTGATATAATTATGCATATTTAGGTTTATTTTATACCTGCTGTATTAACCTATCCACCACTATGAAATAGTAGGATTCAAAACAATTCCTACAAACCGAAAACAAAGGGGCCGGTGCAAGATAAGACTTCAGTTCTTAATTGGATTCCAACACATTTTCAATCTCATATCAACTCTCTCTCACACAAAAATTATCATTTCCATATTCTTCCAGCAACAACCAATCTTTCAATTCCATTTTCAAAAATAATTTCCACAGCCCAACATCTGTTTCCTTCAGTTGGGTGACCAATACTATAAAGCTGGACATTATAAATGAACATTTCCACTAAATCAAAGGGATTAAAGCCCTACTCACAAAGTCACAATTAGGCATTTAGCCCAATTCTTTTCCACGTCCTTGGATTAGTCACAAAGCAGCTTTGAGCGCGACGAAATCGGAGAAGAAGAAAACGTAATTACAGAATAAGAAGATTAAAGCGTACAAAGAATTAACATACGGCGGGGGGAGATGACGGTGGACAACTGGAGGGAGAAATAAGAAAACAGTGACGCGTATATGATCCAGTGACCGGCCACCGGGCCATTTTAAGAGTGAAACTTCTTTATATATATACTAGATAGAGGCACCTCACTTTGTGAGGTGTGAACCCTATTTTAGTGAAACTCAGAACCATAAAACTTAAAACCCAACCATGTTTATAAGTCATGACCTATCTAATTTAATAGTTTCCAATTTGGAAATCTTTAAAAATATTACATCAGTTTCCCAAGGAAACTAATTAATAGGAGTACCAAAAATCATATGATCCATTTAACAATACATTACAGCAAGCAATCCTACTCTATTAATCATCATCCATGATCCATGCATGCGTTTCAAAGATCTGTTTAGCAATCAATGCAGCTTCTTCGTAGTTGTGGATGATCATTCAGCTCCATCCCCATTCTTCTCATCACAAAATCAGTGTTTTCTTGCAAAATGATCAAGGGGTCTAATTAATATACTATTTTTTTAATTTGTGTAACCTATAGATAATTAAGTTTGAAGGTTTGGTTAATTAATTATTACCAGGAGAAGTAATCTTTTTGGAAGAACTTCTTGTGGTTGAGGTTTATTCACCATGGTTGAGCTTCCTGCAGTGAATAGAATTATTAGCATGAGAGAGGACTAATTAACTCATTATTGTTATTCAAAGCAAAGATTGATATGCAATTAATTACTTGTAATTGGGACAGCTTCATTCATGCATACAAGGTAAGACAAACATAGAATCATCACTATAGTTAGCCTAGTGCAAGTAAGTGCCAGCAGCCATTGATACAACATGCACAAACACACGCACACACACTCTCTCTCTCTTCCCCCTCTCTCATTGTTTGTATAAATAGAGGAAAGATGATAATATCCCAAAAGCAGAATTGAAAATATGTTGTGGTTAAGGTGGGAAGTGGGTAGGGCACTTCGTTACTTTGTATGGTGAATGGTTTAATAACACAAGTAAAAAAGGTGGAGTTTAGGGCAAGATAATGATGAATGTGGAAAGTTTTTTTTACACGCATGCATGTATAAAATATGATAAAATGGTATTCATATGTTGACAAATGTATGGATCACCTTTTGTTTATGTGTGTGAAATTGCATTACTCTATGTCTATAGCCCCTTTCCATCTGTCTGAAAGGAAAAATAGACAGCTGCATATCTTGTTTGAAATACAGAAATATCATGCAAAGATCTTGTTAATCATCCAAAAAGATCATGTTGAAATTAATTAGTTCCTACCAACTCAAAGAAGCAATATGTTTTAAGGTAATATATGAAGCCACCAGCTAACCTCAGCCTGTAGCATTTCAGCAGAGTGAAAGAGATCATAACTCGTTTCAGAAGGCCATCTTATCCAAAATAGACAGATCAGCATAGAAGAGATTCTAAGCATTGAAAATAGGTGTCAAAAGTAAGAGAAAAAATGGTGATAAAACAGGACTCTTCTTTAGACCTCTGCTCCCTCCATCCCTGTCGCACTAAGAAGCATGCATAGCAAAATAGTATATCACCATGTAGTCTAATGTTTCAGGCATATCTCTCTTCACTCGTAAGTCTAACCCTTCAGTATTACCCCCCTTTGTACCCATTCAAACATATGGCATTAGAAAGTGTGTTCAACTATCAACAGAAATAAAAAGTAAATTAGATGGACAATTCTGTAACTGCATGGAGATGCTACGTACCAAGGTTAGTAGGTGTGAAATTATATTCCTTCGTTCATGAAGCAGCTGGAAACATGCGAGTGCCCCTCATAGAATAGGAATAAGAAAGCAGGCTGGGTATATAGACAGCCAACAATAATTTGTTTAATGTGATAACTCAAGGACTGAAGTTAGTTATATGCCATGACACAAATAACCATAAAAATTTATCAAGATTTTGGACTCAATAAAGTAATCAAGAATTCTAGAGAGTGTCTAACCTTTTTACAACCTGCAACTGTTGTGCAGAGGCTTCTCCACCAACACATGATGAGGTTTGGGGTGGCTTATTATATCCATCAAGATTTCACAATGAGTCATGTTTGGAGTTGATACAACCAATGCGTTGAACAGCCCACTATTTAATAGCTCCTTGTCACCCAAAAAAACCTTCAAATTCACATCTCCATACATATTAATGTCAATAAATGCACAGTGAACGTGTCAATCAAGACAATCAACGAACAAATATTGACAACACCTTCTATAGAAATGAAAAAAAAAATTGAACTTTCAGAAATCCGTACCCCAAACACATGTATAGCTTATCGTTACACAGCTCGACCAAAGTCAGATAAGAAACTGAAAAACTCAAAATCCCTTTTACAAGAATGGCCCAACGGGACCTTCAACTTCATCCCTTTTAAAAGAACAGAACATTTTCAGTTCAGTTCATGTTATGCCTAATGGATTGCGCCGGGCGTTATCTATTGACACACAATCACTCACATGCCTTTATGCATGAGTGCAAATTTAAAGAATCAACCGTATATATCAGGTGCAACATGTGTAAAGCCATCCCATAATAATAGGGAAATTAAGGTTTCAAGTAAAACTCCCATTGAAAGTTTCATTCAAGGACAGAAATTTAAAGGGAAAACCACCCAATATTCAGTCTATCATGGCATCAAAAAGCCTAGCACACAAACAATGTATAAGTCATCCAATGAAGCCAAACCACAGTACATCACACCATACAGGGGGAATTAAAGCAAAATCACAATATCGAAAATGATACAGATGGGTGAAAAGTTACAGGGGAAATTAAAGCAAAATCACAATATCGAAAGTGAAAAGTTAGAGCTTCCGTTTAGCTGTCGGATTCTAACACACATGTGGTGGAACCAGTACGTATTACACATGAACAGAGTTGAAGGGAGAGGGGATTTTACCTATGCGTCCGCAATTGAAGCGCGATAAAGGAGGTGGGGAGAACAGAATCAAAACAGCAGCGCCAAGCGGAGTGAAATTAGAGGATGAAAACCAAATTGAAACTGCGACGAGCGAAATGAAATCAAAGGCGGAAACCAAATTGAGGAAGGAGTTGGACAAAGTGTGAAGCACAGGAGATGTTTTTCGTATAAACAAAGGGAAGGAAGTGTAAACGGACACGTGAAATATCGACAGGCGGACTGGTGGAGCAGGCGCCATATCTGTCCTCGATCGTCCGCCACGTATGCCATATGGTGACCGGCTACGGTACAGAAACTGGCCAATTTTGGGCGGAAACTTCTTTTTATATATATATATATATATATATATATATACTTCCTCCGTCCCTCACTAAGAGGGTCTTTTGCTTTTTGACACGTGAATTAAGAAGTATTATTATTTAATGTGTAGTGGGTACACTAAGAGGGTCTTTTGCTTTTTGACACGTGAATTAAGAAGTATTATTATTTAATGTGCAGTGGGTAGTTGTATTAGTGGGTGTGTGGTCCTATATTTTAATTGTATTAGTGTGTGTGGATCTCATATGCGTAAAAAAGGAAAGAGGACTCTTTGGGTGGGACGCCAAAAATGAAAAAAAGACCATCTTTAAAGGGGATAGAGGGAGTATATATAAAGGAAGGTTTTAGTTTTAGGTGGCATAATGAGAACACTTGAAGGGTGACTTGACATTTTAATAGATTTAAAATTTTTTTTTAAATTTGTAATGAATTAAATTAAAATATTAATTAAATAAAAAATATGTGCAAATCTTATTGGTAGGTGTAATTCACACACAAGAAATGAGATTGAAGTCAAAAGTTATCCATAAACATCCAATCAAATCTTTTATATTTTATTTTTGAATAATATATTTCATCCAAATTTTTAAAAGTTTATAATTTTTAAAAATTAAATTTATTGTTAGTAAAAATTATATCAAATTAATTATTTTTTTACGATCTTTAAAATGACACTCTTTTTTATATATATATATATATATATATATATATATATATATATATATATATATATATATATACTAAAGGAAGATTTGGGTTTTATTATTAGTATAATGAAAGAAATTTTGGGATGTTGTGATATATTCTTAGAATTTTGATTTTTCAATAAACTTGCTAAGGAGAGAGTGAGTAAATGGCAATCAAACTTGTTAAGGAAGGAGGGATTAGGTTTTATTATTAGTATGGCAAAAGCTCCTGTGCACCCGGGCGCACGGAACACTTTCCGTGCGCCTTTAGAAATTTGTGCTAAATTGTATACCTTTTAGTATACAGATGTGTACCCTTTATTTTCTAAAGAAAAATCTGGGCGCACGAACAACACTCCGTGCGCCTTTAGAATTTTGTGTTAAATTGTATACCCTTTAGTATAAAAATGTGTACCCTTTATTTTCTAAAGAAAAAAAATATTAATGAAAAGTGTATACCCTTTAGAACAAAATTGTGTACCTTTTAGTAATTAAAGTGTATACCCTTTAGACCAAATTAATGTGCTCTTACCCATAATACAAAATTTCTAAAGACGCACGGAATGTGTTCCGTGCGCCCGGGTGCACGCAAGCCTCACTCTATTAGTATAATGAAAGAAATTTTGGGATGTTGTGATATATTCTTAGAATTTTGATTTTTCAATAAACTTGCTAAGGAGAGAGTGAGTAAATGGCAATCAAACTTGTTAAGGAAGGAGGGATTAGGTACATTATATATATATATATATATATATATATAATGTACCTAATCCCTCCTTCCTTAACAAGTTTGATTGCCATTTATATATATATATATATATATATATATATATATATATATATATATATATATATATATATATATATTGTCTTAATTAAAATTTTAACCAAATCTTAAAATGTTTTTATTTTTTTTAATTTTGAATCGTTTTTAAGTAAAAATTATATCAAATTAATTAGTATCCTACCATTTTCAATTCCATATTACTAATATAGTATAAAATGTTTTTTATTTTTTTAATTTTGAATTGTTTTTAAATAAAAATTATATCAAATTAATCGGTATCACATTATCATCAATTTAACATCTATATTAATAATATAGTATAATTGGAGTAATATATTCTCAAATTACATGTATATCTTTTTAATTTTTTTTATTATACTTAGAGGGGAAGGTTTTAATTGATTAGGTTTCATCACTATGAATAAGGATGATATGCAATTTTCTTATTTATTTTAATTTATAGTTAAGTTTATAATAAATTAACATAAATAATTAAATAAAATAATTGTGGATAAATTTTATTGGTAGTGTACACACAAGAATAGAAAATTGATGTCAAAAGTTATTATCAATAAACATCTAATCACATTCTTTATATATTATTTTATAAAAATCTATTTCACCCAAAATTTCAAAAGTTTATAACTTTTAAAAATTAAATTTATTATTAATAAAAATTATCAAATTAATTATCTTTTCACGATCTTTAAAACGACACGCATAGTGATATATATAGAAGATAATTTTAACTATATAATTAAAGAATGATATTATAATTTATATATTATGAGATATTTTATATATTTAATAATAATTATTGCTTGTTCACCTTTTTGCGTGTGTCCCCAAGTGTAGGGAATCAATTGTAGCTCAGCGTGTGACCAAGTAAAAATATCGGACCCAAAGGATTAGAGTTAAATAAGATACACACTAACTAACTGTCACCACTAATAATTAAGACATAAAAACCTTTTGTGAATTGGAATTAATAACTAATATTGCAGAAAATAAATACTAAATAAAATAAATAAATATAAGCCACACTCAATCACAGGTGTTTCAAGAGACAAGATCAAGATAGTTTTAGGAAAATCCAATTTATCATGCGAAATAAGACAAATAGACAAGTTAATCAAATAATGCAGAATTTTATAGGAACTTAAGCATGCTAAACCACTCATGGACAGGTGAGATTTAACAATTTTAAAGAACATAAATTCCTAGGACCAAATTAATAAGATAATTCTTTATTCCCTTTAGGTACTAAGGAAATTAAATACTCACAACTCCTTGTTTGCTTTCTAGGCGATTCACATGCAAAATTCCATATAGGCTAGTGCAAGAGATCTATCCTGTATAGGTACTAAAGGAATTGGATTAGGGCTTCTTTACCATATTTCCCTTTAACAATGGTCATGCAAAGATAATAAGGTATCCTATATTGATGGTCAAATAATCAAAGGCTATATATTGGTCAATCCCCTTCAATTCTCACGAAATAACAAATATAATCATGGAACATATTCAAACTCAATCATACATCAATCAATGATAATATCATAAAAATTAAAAAACATGATTGTATAAGTCTAAATTAAAATGTCAATAAGGAATAAATATTTTGCAAAAATTATCATCATAGATGTCTAAAATCTCAAATCAACATGATAAACTTTCAAATCCTAAAACTATAAAGAGGAAACTAGCACATGGTGTTACAAGTAACAACCATGGTAAAAGATGAAAACTTACCCATGAGTATATAAATCACCAATAAGAAATTAAATAAGGAATAAAAACCCTTGTCTGGAATAATTCTCCGTCTTCTCTTTCCGTCTTGATGATCCTCCTCCGTTCTCCTTCTCAAGTAGCAAACACCGTGACTGAGTGTGATAGGTGAAAGGTGGGTGAAGGGTAGAGATGGATGGCGAAAGGTGATGAGTTAGGGTTTAAAACTCTAGGTGATGTGGTGGTGGTAGATTATGCGGTTTCTCCAGACCTTTATGTGGTGATGAGAATGAGTATATATAGGCATGAGAATGGAATAAGATAAGGATTAAAAAGATGTGGGATCTTAAAAAATTAGGAAGAATATAATTATGGAAGATATGGAGGGATATTAAATTAGGAAATAACTTAGCCACCAAGAAAATAGGAAATAGAGGGTAATTTTCGTGAATTTTCGAAATTCTCGCTGGCAGCTGCGCGACCTCAATTTTTTGAACATAACTTCTTCATTCGATCACCGATTAAAGTGATTTTTACGCTCACGCGATCATTTCTTCCTTAGATTTCTATCCATATAAAGAACTTCCAAAAAATTCCAATATTTTAAGGGCGTGAGTCGTGCAAAAGTAGCATGAGTCTTGCAGGGTCGGCACAGCTTGCGCGCCTTCACCGTTTTGATCATATCTTCCTTATCTGAGCTCCGATTAAGGTGTTTCTTGAGCCAAAATGACCTTCTCTTCTGTAACTTTTCAATCCTATATCACATGATCAATTTAGACTTCTACACAAATATAAAAAAATTATACAAATTGGACATGCATTTTTTAGCATTCTTTCACGATTTCACTCTTCATTCCAACTTTGCACTTTTAATCCATTTTCTACCTAAAAATACGAAATAACACCTCAAATGCATCAATATCTTAAATATATAATAATTAACCATTTAGTACTAAAATACAAACATAAATTCCAAAAAACGGTGCTAAATCGTACCTTAAAACATGCAGATTTTTACACTAAAAAAACCCCCCAAAATTAAGATGTTGTTCGTTCCCGAACAACGAAATCAAACAAAGAAGAAAGATAGTGTGTAAATCAAATGGAAAATAAGGGATATGACGTCTAAGCCATTCAACATACGATTGTCATCAACTCCAGTCATGCAACTCTCATTACATGCTATAATTCATTCATAGCATACAAGTTGAGACAATTACTACCAATTAAAATTCTCCATTAACTTATTCTCACGGTAAGTATATTACTCGCACTCAAGTGTAGAAGATGTACACTTATAGGGTATAGTGTTTACGCTCATATTCAATTCAAGTGCATTTGCTTGTTCACAATTTTGTATTTGTCCCCCAAGTATAGGGAATCAATTGTAGCTCAGCGTGTGACCAAGTAAAAATATACCCAAGGGATTAGCATTAAATAAGATACACACTAACTAATTCGCACCACTAATAATTAAGACAAAGTAACCTTTTTTTATTTTGGAAATTAATTATTAAACTAATTATGCAGAAAAATAAATATTGAATAAAGTAAATAAAAATAAAAATCACAAATAATTACAAGTGTTTCAAGAGAGAAGACAAGATAGCTCTAGGAAATCCAGTTTAAATTGGTCAAACTAAATCACTAGACAATCGGTTAGAATTCTTGCAGTTATTATGAAGGCATCATGTAATTATGTTAAATCCCTCTCTTAAAATAAACTTAACACGTAAACCTGGTTTAAACCCTTGGATGCAGAAGAATAATTCTTACTCCATTTCTAGGTACTTCATGCTAAATTCCTAATAGGTTAGAGCACTAGACTTCCCTTTATAGGTACTTAAGAATTAATCCTCAACTCACACCTAACAATCTAAGAATCCAAATCCTCTAGAATGATAATTAATAGATATATTAAGTGTCCAATATTAATTATTCTAATGAATAAATGTTATACAGTTAGATCCCCTTTACCCATAACAAATAGACAAATATAACTACTTTATGGCACAAGCAACAAGCATAAATATGCATAAGACAATGATATATCATGAATGAGGGCAGACCATATAAGACAAAAATATAAGTTCGAAATTCAAAGCATTAATAAGGGAATAAGTATACTGCAAAAATCCAATCTAGTCTAGGTCATCAATTCAAAACAATTTAACCTTCAAACCTAAAACTATTCAGAAAAGTACTAGCCCATGGTGTTACAAGAAACAACCACGTCTATGAAATGAAACTTACCCATGAGTCTATAAATCAATAATAATAAATTAAAGAAGGAAGAAAAACCCGTGTCTGAAATAATTCTCCGTCTTCTCTTTCCATCTTGATGATCCTCCTCCTTTCTTCTTCTCAAGTAGCAAACACCGTGATTGAGGGTGATAGGTGAAAAGCGGGTGTAGGGTAGAGATGGATGGCAGAAGGTGATGGGTTAGGGTTTAAAATTCTAAGTGATGTAGTGGTATGGTAGATTATGCGGTTTCTTCACCCTTTATGTGGTGATGAGAATAAAGTATATATAGGTGTGAGAATGGAATAATAGGGAGCAAAAAGATGTGAGATCTTGAAAAATTAGGAAAAATATAATTATGGAAGATATGGATGGATATTAAATTAGAAAATAACTTGGCCACCAAGAAAATAGGAAATAGAGGATAATTTTCGTGAATTTTTGGAATTCTCGCTGTTAGCTGCGCAACCTCACGGTTTTGAGCTTAACTTCTTCATCCGAATTTCGATTAAAGCGATTCTTACGCTCACGCGACTCTTTCTTCATTGGCTTTCTATCTATATAAATAAGTCACAAAAATTCCAATATTTGAAGAGCACGAGTCGTGTAGAATTGGCACGAGTCGCGCTGGGTCAGAACAGCTTGCGCGTCTTCACCGTTTTGATTATAACTCCCTCATCTGACCTCCAATTGAGGTGTTTCTTGAGCCAAAATGACCTTCTCTTCTGTAACTTTCCAATCATATATAACATGATCAATTTAGACTTCTATACAAATATAGAAAAATTATACAAATTGGATATGCGTTTTTCAGCATTCTTTCACGATTTCACTCATCATTCCAACTTTGCACTTTTAATCTGTTTTCCACCTAAAAACAAGAAATAACACCTCAAATGTACCAATATATTAAATATATAAAAATTAACCATTTAGTGCTAAAATACGAATATAAATTCCACAAAACGGTGCTAAATCGGACCCTAAAACATGCAGATTTTCACACTAATCACATGTGTAACCATAAGCTTGCCAAATATCTCAAACTCTCCACCACTTAAAGTATGATTAAACAATGGGATCAGAAAGGACTTTTATTTGGATGTATTATTGGCTCTTTAGTTAAGGTAGGAAATATATGGATAAGTGACTCAAAACTCAGACCAATCAAGTAGCGACCAATCTTGATCTTCATTCTTCTTACTCACTTCAATTCAAGCACATCATCCTCCTTTTCTCTTCAATTTTCTCTTTCTTCCATGCGCAACATATACACATTTTTTCCTTGTTTTCTTTCTTCTCTTGAGGTACCAGTTTTGGGCACTACCTCACACATTCTCCATAGGATATCAGTTTCGGGCACTATCCTATGATATTTGATTCCATGGAGTACTAGATTTAAGCACTACTCCATGATTTTCTTTAGATGCAATTTCAAGCTCAATCACTATTTTAATACCAATTTCATTTCTTCCCAAGCTATTATCAAGCTCCATCAACTCACTTTGAAAAGCCATTAATTATCTTCTAGAAGGACAATCAAGGCTTAAAAGAATTCAGATTACTCAAAGTGGTTATTTCTCGTAGGTTGCCAAAGAATGAGGTTTTAAGACTCAATGGGGCTAACTACGGATAAACAATCATATGGTATTGAATTATTTGGCTAAGTGACTCATAATAATCAAGGATGACCTTAAATCATCTCCCATCATCTAACATAACATGTAGTATCGAACAAGACAAAAGGCAAGTTTTGGAATACACGCACAAGAATGATACTCACCAGAAAGAAATATCATGTGTTTATATACATGAATAAGACTCAAAATCTCACATGGATTTTTAATAAGTAACATAGTACTCTTCATGGTAAGCAATATCCCACAAGTACACATAGAACTTAATATCACAATATAATTTAAGTACACTTCCTCATTAATTTCAAGAGCATATGAATTTCTGGCAGAAATCTAACAAATAAATTCACTAACCACATATCCAAAAACTCAAAATTTAACACCTCAACCACTCAAGAACCAACACAATCTATCATATAAAAATTAAATAAGGAAACGAAGGCACCTGATGTTTCTCCTCCACCTCTTGCAAGCTCCTCGAGTTATCTAACTCGATCAGGCGTAGGCCTCAGATAGAACTCACTTCTTTTTACTACTCCGATATCCTTCATAATCATTAAAGCTCAAACACATCTCATCACTAATCAGAATTCATCAGTAAAATCATAGGAGAAACTAAAAAATTCAACCAAAAATAAAATCACACCAAATCTAAGAAAAATAAACAAGGCAAACAAGACACTTGGAAAATCGCAAAAAAAAATTGAAAGATCGAAAAAAAATTTGAAAATTCTAAAAAAAATTGACTTACAAGCATCACACACAAGTGAAAAAAAACTTACCTCGGTGCTTCAAGACATTGGGATGCACGTCCACCCCCCAAACTTAGTTCAAACTAAGTGAGAAACTAAGTTAGTAATGAAGTGAATACTATAGACGAAGACGCACCTAATAAAATTTCCTACACCAAACAAACACATAAAAGCAATAAAAAATCCTAATTAAAAGTGATAACAAATAATTTAGTGGTCTCCTATTTAAACAATCTAATCCCCGGCAACGGCGCCATTTGCTTGTTCACCTTTTTGCGTGTGTCCCCAAGTGTAGGGAATCAATTGTAGCTCAACGTGTGACCAAGTAAAAATATCGAACCCAAAGGATTAGAGTTATATAAGATACACACTAACTAACTATCACCACTAATAATTAAGACATAAAAATCTTTTGCGAATTGGAATTAATAACTAATATTGTAGAAAATAAATACTAAATAAAATAAATAAATAAATAGAAGACACACTCAATCACAGGTGTTTCAAGAGATAAGAACAAGATAGTTTTAGGAAAATCTAATTTATTATACGAAATAAGACAAATAGACAAGTGAATCAAATCATGCAGAATTTTATAGGAACTTAAGCATGCTAAACCACTCATGGACAGGTGAGATTTAACAATTTTAAAGAACATAAATTCCTAGGACCAAATTAATAAGATAATTCCCTATTCCCTTTAGGTACTAAGAAAATTAAATACCCACAACTCCTTGTTCGCTTTCTAGGCGATTCACATGCAAAATTCCATATAGGCTAGTGCAAGAGATCTATCCTGTATAGGTACTAAAGAAATTGGATTAGGGCTTCCTTACCATATTTCCCTTTAACAATGGTTATGTAAAGATAATAAGGTATCCTATATTGATGATCAAACAATCAAAGGCTATATATTGGTCAATCCCATTCAATTCTCACGAAATAACAAATATATTCATGGAACACATTCAAACTCAATCATACATCAATCAATGATAATATCATAAAAATTAAGAAACATGATTGTATAAGTCTAAATTAAAAAGTCAATAAGGAATAAATATTTTGCAAAAATTATCATCATAGATGTCTAAAATCTCAAATCAACATGATAAACTTTCAAACCCTAAAACTATAAAGAGGAAACTAGCCCATGGTGTTACAAGTAACAACCATGGTAAAAGATGAAAACTTACCCATGAGTCTATAAATCAACAATAAGAAATTAAATAAGGAAGAAAATCCCTTGTCTGAAATAATTCTCCGTCTTCTCTTTCCGTCTTGATGATCCTCCTCCATTCTCCTTCTCAAGTAGCAAACACCGTGACTGAGTGTGATAATTGAAAGGTGAGTGAAGGGTAGAGATGGATGGCGAAAGGTGATGGGTTAGGGTTTAAAACTCTAGGTGATGTGGTGGTGGTAGATTATGCGGTTTCTCCAGACCTTTATGTGGTGATGAGAATGAGTATATATATGTATGAGAATGGAATAAGATAAGGAGTAAAAAGATATGGAATCTTGAAAAATTAGGGAAAATATAATTATGGAAGATATGGAGGGATATTAAATTAGGAAATAACTTAGCCACCAAGAAAATAGGAAATAGAGGGTAATTTTCTTGAATTTTTGGAATTCTCGCTGGCAGCTGCGCGACCTCAATGTTTTGAATATAACTTCTTCATCCGATCTCCGATTAAAGTGATTTTTGCACTCACGCAATCCTCTCTTCCTTAGATTTCTATCCATATAAAGAACTTCCAAAAATTCTAATATTTTAGGGGTGCGAGTCTTGCAAAAGTAGCATGAGTCTTGCAGGGTCGGCACAGCTTGCGCGCCTTCACCGTTTTGATCGTATCTTCCTTATCTGAGCTCCGATTAAGGTGTTTCTTGAGTCAAAATAACTTTCTCTTCTGTAGCTTTTCAATCCTATATCACATGATCAATTTAGACTTCTACACAAATATAAAAAAATTATACAAATTGGACATGCGTTTTTCAATATTATTTCACGATTTCACTCTTCATTCTAACTTTACACTTTTAATCCATTTTTAACTTAAAAATACGAAATAACACCTCAAATGCATCAATATCTTAAGTATATGAAAATTAACCATTTAGTACTAAAATACAAACATAAATTTCAAAAAATGATGCTAAATCGGACCTTAAAACATGCAGATTTTCACACTAAACAGTTATAAATTTTATTTAATCATATTTTTTAAATATTTATTTTAAATAATATAATATACTTTATATTTAATTAATAATAATGTAATTTTTAAAGAGCATAATTTTTTTATAGAAGTGATAATACATGTTTCTGTTTTCATAAAAAATATAATATTTAATTAGTCCCTCCATCTCGGATATTTTTACCCATTTGTACGGGCATAAAAATTAAGAAATATTATTTTTTTAATATATAACACTACAAAAAAAATTGCTTATAAATACATTAAAAAGTGTTGTAATAGGTAATATATTAACACATTTTATTTATAACCACATTTATTTTTTGTGTGGTCCATTGTACCGTGGGGATAGATAGTACCCCTATCACCACACTTTAAAGTGTGAAGAATTATGACATATAATGACACATACTTTTATTAATACACATTAAAGTGTGAAGATAAGTGACTTATTAATACACTTTTAATGTAACTAGTTATGTTGGACGTGCGTTGCACGTCACATGTACGTATTAGTATGCTATACTATTTGTTTTTAGGGGTTAATTGTAAAAAAAAAAAAACTTTATTCATATTGCAAATTAATCTTCATTTGAGAAATTGCAAAAAAGTATTATTGCAAAATGCATGTAATTTGTAACTAAAAGTAGGGGTTTTTTGGTGCGTTTTATAACAACACTTAAATGTTGTGATTTTTTTTTATAATTTTTCAAAGATGGTGATTAATTTGCAATAGCAATAAAGTTAATCTTTTTTTTAATGAGTATATTACATTTACTGATGTCAAAGAGTAAAATAAAAATATGACTCTTCAAGAATATTTCATCATAATATATCTTTTAAGAATTTAAGTAAGACTTGTGGAAATTAAGGATACACATTTTCTAAATAATATATTTTTACAGTCGTTGAATAGTAGTTAACCTGTAGTTCATAGACAATAAGTTAGACCAAAAAAATAAGTTAGAGAATAAAATGCATGGAAACATATGTTAAATATAATAAACCAAAACTTGCAAAGATTCTTTAGTAAGACAGATTTTGTTAATTGACTTATGCATCCTCCTCCTCTAAGCCTTCTTTACATCTCTTTCTTACGGAAGAAAAACTCTTCAAGTAACTAATAATTGGTTGCTTCATGTTATCTTTAACATAGTCATGATCTTTGAACCTTTATCTTATGTCCACGTATAATAGAAAAATAAGAATCTCAATTACTTAGGTGAACTCATCGGTGTATAAGGATTCAATGCACGCCCACACATAGGAGTCCTCGTACCATCATGGAAAGGAGTCACTGTATGATTGTTAATCAAAGTCAAAATGTATGATGATTAAAATTAAAATACAATTGCAAGTTATGATTAATTAGTTCACCATCCAAAATAACGAACCACCAGAATTCCTCATTTATAGATGCAGATGAGTGTGAGAAGAATGGATCGGGGTCTCATTTCTCATACCATATCAAGATATTTTTATAAGAAAAGACAAATTAAAAATCCCAAAAAAGGTTTAGAATGCATTATGACAAAGAGAGAAAAGGATACAACATAGTTTGTACATTTGAATTGTATCAAATGATAACATATTATACTTTTAGAATCCTTGTTAATTCATAGATTTGTGAGAAAATAAAAAATGAACAGATTATCTTGAGCATTTTACATTTAGAGAAGTCCCAAAAGAGTCAATCTTGATCTCTTATAAAATTGCTTGTGTGCAACCTTTGCAAAGAGAAATAAAATTGCTTAATATTTGCTTAATATTTCACGAGATCAAACCTGAGCACTTCTACTTGGAAACCATGTCTCTTAGCAACATTTAAATCCATCAATTCGATAATCCAAGCAATAGAAATGAATATATAAGAAAATAGTGTAGGGTGTAGTAAACAGAAGATGAAGAGTTAAAAAGGTGCATTAAAATTAATTTAATAAAAGAAGGTGGAAAGACATGATGAATCAAGAAATAATTATATTAATATCACCTACTACATACAACATAACTATTAAAATAATTATAGAAAAATGAAGAGTCAGTTATTAATACAAATTTAACATTAGTAATATCACATTACAAGTATAATTTAATAGTAAATATTATTATATATTATTAATTGGGAAGAAGGTTAAAAAAATAATACGAAAAAAGAAAAGACATCACATTTATATTTTATAATTAATAATATCACTTTTAATATATTTAGAGTTATAATATGATAAATAAAGGATAAAAATGTAATAAAGAAAAATAGGTAGGGACAAAGTGGGAAAAAAAATGTTAACACTTGGCCAAGGGACAGTCTCAGCTAGACAGTTTCTATGGGGCGTAGGCCTCCCAAAAGGTAACAGAGGCGTGCAAAGGTTTCCTCGGGCTGGACGGAGATTGGCCCTCGAGTGCAAAGGCAGAAGGGAGCTTGACTGCAAGACCCACCCGTCGAGCAGGGACGAAAGTCGGCCTTAGTGATCCGACGGTGCCGAGTGGAAGGGCCGTCTTGTTGATATAATAAGTTATATCAACTCCATCATCTACTTCTTCACCGTTGTAATTATTCAGAAGTTTCCTCTAAAATCCATGTTGATCCACGCATGTTTTTTTGGTGCCAACCATTGTCAATTCCCTTCTTTTTCTTCAACTATTTATAATGTGATGTTTCGGAGGTGATTAAATGTAAAAACTAAAAAGTCACAAACAAATATAACTTAATAATTATTACTAATTAATTAAGGTAGGAATACAAATAGTTTAATGTAATGTATATTAGATCAAGAATATAAAGAGTTTAAATTATTGATAATAAGTTGGTGTTATAGATGTAAAAAAGAAAAATATATAGGGGTAAAATTGGAAAAATGTTAACCATGAAATAAATTATATAGAAAATAAAAAGACATTTCATTAATATATCATAATTAATAATGTCACTTTTAATATATTATATATGTATTATGAATATTAGTAATGTAATAAATGAAGGATAAAAATGTATTAAAGAAATATAGGTAAGGATAAAATGGGAAAAAATGTTAACACTTACTCAAGGCACTTTTAATATATTATGATAATAAAATAATATTACATAAAATAAAATAAAAAGTGTGTTCTCTTAGACTTGAACCCGTATCACACATATTAGATCCTTATTTCAAGTCAGAAAGCCATTAAACCATAAGTAATTCTTGTAATGTTTTATTAAAAATAATATATATACATAGAATACATAATTAAAGTTAATACTGAATTTATAATATTAATTTTATATTATCAATTTAATAGGTATAATAAAATAAAATAAAAATTATTAATTAAATTATAGTATAAATTTAATTTTTTTAAGATAAATAATAATAATATAGAAATGTATATAGCTAATTATTTTTAAAATAATTAATTTAAAGTAAAAGATTTTATTATTAAAGTACAAATAAATTTTATTTTGTTAATCATTAAATTAATTAAAATAATTATTTATTATAAAAAATTAAAAAAATTAATTTAATTTTTTAATAAATAAAATGTTTATATTTTATTATTTTAACAGCGAAACAAAAATTTAAAAATTAAATTTTAATAATTTGTAATCTTTCATCGTGTGTAGAAATAAAATAGTATATATTTACAAATGTATTCTCAAGTGTCTCTAAACAGTACTTATAAGGACACTTTTTTGTATGTTAAAAAATGTGTATCAAAAGTGTTGCTAAAGAGTATATATAAGGACACTTTGTTTTGTGTAGTAAAAAAGGTGTAGCAATAGATAAGTGTTCCTTTTGAAGTGTGGTGATAGGATAAATATTAACACACCATTTTATTAAGTGTCTTTATAGCACACATATTGACACTCCTAAAAATATAATGTAACAATACAATACTTATTATCACATTGATGCTAAAATGACATTAAAAAATCTGTGGTTAAAGGCATTTTTTGTTGTAGTGTAATGTTAAAAAGTAGAGATAAATTGGTAATTTTGAGAGAAAAAGTAAATAAAGTTGTTGGGAATGATGAATAAAGTGTAAAAAGTAAATAAAGTTATTGGAATTGATGAATAAACTGTAAAAAGTAGGTTAGATATTATGTGTATTTTTACCATTTATGAAATGTGTAAAAATACCTGGGACACCTCAAAATGGAAAGTAGGTAAAAATACGTGGGGCGAAGGGATATTATACTTTAACAAGTTAAAATTCAATTATAATTTTTTTTATTTTAATATTTAATTGAAAATATATTTTTAAATTAATATTTTTTAAGACATGTTATGATAAAATTAATTAGGAAATATATTTATCTATTTTAACCCTTTAAATTATGCAAATTCCTAGAATTTCAGTTATGTGTTATAATCATATCCGTCATCATATGCGTGCTTGAGCATGATTTATGTTGATTTTGAAATAATTCTTCATTCCCATATTTTGATATCAACATACCTCAAGGAGTGTTCCATTGCTCTAACCGAATACATCGTTCGGGTACTTCAACCAAACTTACAATAATATGAAATCTTAATTATTAAGATCTTATTAACTATGAACATTTTAATTTAATTATTTTTAGTACGTTTAACAAATTTGGAGGTACGAATAACCGATTCCATAAAAAATTCGATTATCCCGCGTATTACGCGGACTTCGTACTAGTGTGAGATATAAATGAGCTATTTTTAAAGTTAATGGATAGAGTTGGATTACTATTTGGGCGGGATAAAATATTTTTTTGCCCCGTAAGTTTGGCCATGTATAATTTTTGCCCCAAAAAAGATAAGATTTTGGCATTTATCCCATTATCTTTATAATTATGCCAATATTGGCCGTTTTCGCTGAAATTTGATATTTTCGCCGGAATTTATCATTTGCATGTCACGTGATCATCGGATTTAGCATTTCCCTGCGAGATAAAATATTTTTTACCTCGTAAGTTTTGTCATGTACAATTTTGCCCCCAAAAAGATAAGATTTGAGTATTTGTCCCAATATCTTTATAATTCCGTTAATGTCGCCCCATTTTTCTGAAATTTGATATTTTTATCGGAATTGATCACGTGCATGTCATGTGATTATTGGATTTAGCATTTTCGGGTGAATTTACTGATCTGACGACACAGTGACATCCACATCGACAATAACAATTATATTTTAATGATAATTTAATTTAAAAAAGATACACTCCATCGATGCACTCGGTTCTCACATGCCCTTCACGTGCTTCCACTATCTTTGCAAACTCCCTCTTCTTGTCAATTAGGGATCCTCTATGTACCTCTCACCACCATGGCGGCAACCGTCGAATCTTCCGCTCACGCCACCCTACTCCTGCCACCAAACTCCCCTTCATCATCTATATTCACGGTGGATGATTCGTGTTCTTGAGCGCCATCACTGCATTCTTCCACGAGTCATGCAACCGTATGATTTATCACGCTCCTTCCCTCATCCTTTCCATCGAGTAATGCCTAGCACCAGAGAATTATCTTCCTGAGGCGTACGACGACCTTATGGACGCAGTGTATTTGGCTAAAACCCAAGCACTCGCTGGCCACGATGCCAATCCGTGGATCGAAAAAATTCGTCATAATAGAAAGCAGTGCTTGCCGCAACATGGTCTACTACGTGGGGATGTTCGCACTGGATATCGATCTCCAGCCAATCAGAATTGCGAGACTGATAATGAACCTGTCGTTCTTTGATGGGGTGCGAAGGACTGAATTGAAGCTAAAAAATGCAGACGACTCCATCCTTCCTTTTCATGGATATGATATCTTGTGGTTGCTCACACTGCCGGAGGATACAGATCGAGGCATTCGTTCGTTGGTTGTAGGCCCCCCGAAAAGGAAGATCCAACAGCTGCCGCCCATGGTGGTGAGAGGGTACATAAGGGATCTCCTAATTGATAAGAAGAGAGAGTTTGCAAAGATGGTGGAAGTACGTGAAGGGCATGTGAGAACTGAGTTCATCGATTGAGGGTATTTTTTTAAAATTAAGTTATTAATAGAATTTTATTTTTTATTATTGACGGAAATGCCACTGTATCGCCAGGTCAGTAAATTCGCCGGAAAATACCAAATCTGATGATCACGTGACATGTACGTGATCGATTCTGATAAAAATGTTAAATTTCTAGAAGGACGGGGCAAAATTAGCGCAATTATAAAGATATTTGGATAAATGCCAAAATCTTATTTTTTGGGGCAAAAATTGTACATGAAAAACTTACGGGGTAAAAAATATTTTATCCCATCGGGAAATGCCAAATTCGATGATCACGTGAAATGCACGTGATCGATTCCGACAAAAATATCAAATTTCGGTGAAAAGGGGCAATATAGACGCAATTATAAAGTTAATGAGATAAATGCCCAAATCATATCTTTTTTGGGGTAAAAATTGTACATGGTCAAACTTACAGAGCAAAAAAATATTTAATCCCCTATTTGGGCTATTAATTTTGAATTAGATTTTAGCCCAACATGTTTGATCATCGTTGTTGGGTTGTTAATTTTAATTTATACTAGTAATTCACCCGTGCGATCCACTAAAAAATCTTTTTGCCTTTTTATTTTAATTTCAAGTTTATATTTATTTTTTGCATTGATATAAATAAAATTAGTAATTATATATATATATATATATATATATATATATATATATAGATAATTTCGTATTCTAAATAATTAATGTTATGTGTTAATGAGACATGACAATTTTGAAATTAAAGTTGTTAAAATTACTAGTTAAGCAACGCCTTATGATATGAGGTGAACACATTAACTGAGATGAAAGAAAACAAAGTGTGTACATGAATTCAAAAGAGAAATAGTACAAATTTTTAAAAAAAAATATGGAAGAAGTAAACTAATAACTTGTGTGGTCATTATATTTATTTTTTAAACAAATTAGGGTCCATTACCAATAGGTACAATTTATGTACCTATATTACTAACAGATACACAAGATAAATTATATTACTGATCAATACAAATTAAATGCAAGAAATACCACTTTTATCCATAATTTAATTATATTCAGAAATTAATCTAAAAAGTAGTATGATTTATAATAATAATAATAATAATAATAGAAAGATAAATATCCCACTAATTTCTCCAAAAAAAAAGTGGAGATCGAGTAAAGTTAGTTATCTCCCATTCAATAATTAAGGGTCCATTACTTACAGGTACAATTTATCTACTAATATTACTATTAGATACAATATCCAAATTGAACCCATTAAATACCAATTTTAACCCTATTTTAATTTAATTGTATTCAAAAAATAATTTTCCATAACTCTCTCCATAAAAATATGAAAAAGGTTGAAGATTAGTCAACCGTGAGAAGAAGAAAGAGAGAAGAAGGATAGTTAGCAATTATCTTTAACTGAAGAATTGGTGAACTCTGATGCAGGTTTAACCGAGCAAAGCTGCAGTGGCGTGAAGGGTTCCGAGATGAATTTCCGATAATTATTCAATTTGCATACTTAATTTGCATACACAATCCATGGTATTCAATTTTCTTACTGAAATTGAATACTGATGCACGTACGAAAGAAATTGATTTTCAATTCTGAATATCACGTAGATTTTTTTTCAATTTATTTCTGATTAAAAAATGGGTATTCTAAAGTTGATTACCGATGCACATATTGGAGAAATTGAAATCCCATTCTGAATACCTTGTATAAATTTTGTTTCAATGTATTTTTAATTAAAAAATGGGCACTGTGAAGCTGAATACCGTAGCACTTATGAGATAAATTGAATTATCATTCTGAATACCCGTATTAGCGGTAAAGAAGTTGGTTAAATTGATGATCCATATTAGCGAGATTGAAGTTTGTTAAAGGGTAATTAAGACTTTACATTACATGTTATTGTACCTAATAGTAATATAATTTATACTTTGTATCTAGTAGTAATCTTATCTTATATTTTGTATCTATAAGTAATAAATCCGATAATTAATCAATTTGTATCCAATTTGTATATCCAATTTGAATACTCATCCTGCATACCCATTCTCCATATCCCTTTTGATTCTAGAGAGAGGAGGGCGAGATCTCTTTTGATTCTAGAGAGAGAAGGGCGAGAAATAAGGATTGCATACTCGTTCTATATCCCATTACAACAAACAACAAACATTGAATCCAATCTGCATATCCATTTTTTAATACTCGTCGACAAAAGAATTGTATTCCATTCTGACGTCGATGAAAGAATTATATCCCATTTTGCATACCTGTTCTGCATATCCATTTTTCAATCAGTGTGCGCATAACGGGGGTTTCATTTTTTGTTCGTATATCATAAATTCTGTAATGTCAATGATTTCGTACACTCTGACTTTGATATGTATTCACTTCAAATGGAGAAATTGTGAAATAGATTGATTCTTGTGGAGAGAGAACTAGAATATAGGGAATTAAATAATCACGTATACGTGATTTTTTACTTAACTAATTATGAATTATGTATTCAACTAGATATAGATGAAGAGGTACTTGAGACTTTACATTATATATTTTTATACCTGATACTAATATAATATATACTTTGTATCTAGTTGTAATATTAGTCTATATTTTGTACCTATAAGTAATAATTCAAAAAAATTATAAAAATAACTTGGATGTCATATAAAGTTTCTAAAAAAATAATTTGATGTATTATATATTAAAAAAATTTAAATTAAATAATTTAAAAAACTTTAAAAATTGACATTAAATCAAACTAAAACAAACCAGAAAAGTTTTTATTATGAATGACCTTGAAAAGTTTTCTATTATATCACGAAAATGAAAGAAAAAATACGTAATATTTTCTGTAAATTTTTCAACAGGTGCGACTATTCACACCCCCGAAATTACTTAACGCACCCCAAAAATATTTAAATTATAATATTTTTTATTAATATGACTTAAATGCCCTTATCACTAAATATACCAATAAAATATTATATATTTGCTAAATACACCCCCCACATTTCTGTTTTGGATGAGATAAATCGGGATATTTTGATGTAAACTTGATTTCATTATTGGTATAAAATGATTTAGAGCAAGTGCACTCTATCGTGTGTAGCACGTAAGTGACCAAGTGCAATTATCAATCCCTGAGAGAAGTAAAATCAAGAGTGTATGCGGATTCATTTTTAATCATACTTTATAAAAGAGTGATCAAATTTGAGTTTGAGTTTTATACTACCAATTATAGCTATTAAGTAACTATTGAAATCAAACAACAATTAGATTAACAAGTAATAATTAAATAACAAGATGAAATGGAATGTGTGTAGTAGATCTTAAGTAGAAGTAAGGCTTAACCACAATCAAGACTAAGGAACAACCTAGACATGCAAGATTCTAATGACAAATATCATTGATAATAGATTAGAAGCAATCACTTATGTACCCCTAATCCTTATATCCAAAGCAATTAGATTCTTAACTCTTTTATATGTTTAAATCCCATAGGGTTGTATTTTACTCTCAATTCCCTTAAGATACTATGATCATAAGTTGGGTTCTTCTCACTTAATCACTTAAATGTTCACCTATGAATGTTCTAAGCATTAGAAGGGTATGGCTTACCTCTCCTATCACTAACATGCATGATGAAATTACCAATTGATTCAATTAAAACCCTATACACAACATTGGAATGACCATCCTAACATAATGCATAGAGAATTCAACCACACAATCAATAACATGAATCACGGATCATAAATCATAAGAGAAAATCTAAAATCAAATCAATTAAACCATTAAAAACCTACAAGTCTAGAATATCCTCAATCCATCATGTGGCTAGCCTCACAAGAGGACTAGCTAACAAACTTCATCATACAATCATTACAATGTTCATATGAATCCATTGTTGCAATCAATTCAAAGAAATTACAAATTAAAGGTTGAATATCTTCCCTTTTTATGTAGGTTGATCTCCTTCCTTCCATTGAATTTCAATCTTCTATGCCTCAATTCTTCTCAAAGATGGTATGGGTAGATGATCTATGGAAATTGATGGTCAGATAGAGTGAATTTGGATGGAAGATAGATGATTGAGAGAGAGTGTGTGTAGAATTGGTGTGGAATTGTGTGTTTTGATGTAGAAACTGCTCCAAATAATCTCTCTCTCGTAATTCACGCTCAAATGGGGTATTTAAATACCTGGAATCTTCTAGAATACGTGCTCATCATGATTCTGACTTTTTACCAAACTCGACTCGAGCTCAGGAACTTTACTCGAGTCGAAACAAGTTTCTTGGTAGTTTTCGACTTCGAACAGGGCTCGACTCGAGTCCTAAACTCGAGCAACAAGGGAGGTTGAGCATGTGCGTCTAATGTGTACAATCGGCCATCGGTGTTCGACTTACGCAGCTCAACTCGAGCTCTGAGCTCGAGTCGAGTACAGTCCAGCTCTATCCTTCCTTTTTTGTTTCGGCTCCCGACTTCGTTTTGTTCAATTTTTCACTTATTTTACACAAAATTAAGCTTATTTCAACACATTTATTTATTTACAACACACTTCTCTTCATTAACATAAAACACCACCAAAGTTACACAAATCGGATAAAAACATACGAAAATCCATATAAAAAGAACACTAAAATCTAGGTAAAAATAGCGTCGATCAATCCCCCAAACTTAAAGTGTTGTTCGTCCTAGAACAACGAAAAATAATAACAAGAGGAGATTTTCACCTAGGAAAAGACCTAACCAACATAAGTAACAACACATCATAAGTAACAAGGATTACAAACCACGTCAAGTAATCCTATAATATTAAACTCATAACATGAAGAATTAACAAGTTCAAGTCCAAGAGAATAAAGAGCAACAAGTTCCTTCCGGTCCAAGCCTCTCATAGAATTTCAATTCACTCAACACTCTATTGGTAAGGTATATCAACACTCATCAACCGGTTGAAACCGACGCACCATAGGCTTGCTTACGGACTACATTCAAAAGCCACAATAGCTTAAATAAATGATAAAAAAGGTCTTTATCTTTGGTTGTAATGTTAGGCTCTTTGGATGGATAAGAACATTTGGATAAAAGTGACTATTCAAGTGTAGATAATCGAAGAGATAATTCATTTCTCCAACATCCTCACTTTTCTCCCTTTCTCTCTTCTTTAAATATTCACAAGCACTAAACATCATCATACCATGGATATATTGAGCTTATTTTGATTGCATGCTTCTTTACTTTGACTTTTGAATTCCTTGAGCATATTTTTATTATTTTTGCTCCTTTTTCTTGTGTTGAAAGTTTCATGTATATTTTCTTGAGCTCTTTTTCATCCTTCTCTTGCTTGTTCACCTTTTCCTTCTTTCTCTTGCACATTTCTCACATCAAACCTTGTAAACCATCATCTCCTCAATCACCACACAAAGGTTATATATGTAAGGCTTAAGTGGGTATTCAAGGCTTGTATTATGCTCAAATCACAAGAAATAAGCTTAAAGGCTCAACATGCCTTATTAGGGATAATGTTTGGGTAAGGAAATTTTATGGCTATGACTTCAAATAACAAGGACGGCCTAAGATCATTTTACAAATCTCTACTACTCGGGCTCATTCCTACAATCCGTGAGCAAATTCTAGTTTGCCTAAGCTTAACAACTCCACTCATGAAGAACTAACCGTGGAGGCACGATTGAGGTTCAATTTCTCACAAGTTTTTGCTTGAACATAAAGAAACCTATTACACCTTCATACTTCTCAAAATTGAACAAGTTATGTAATTCATGCCACACTTTCAACTAAAAGAGATCCTTAACATGCTTACCATCACTTATCACAAACAATGTATCATAACTCATATTCAAAAATAATTAACAACTTTCTAAAACATACCACCAAACCAACCTATACAAGTATAAAACATGAACAATACACATGAGCAAAGACTCATCAAACAAGAAACATTACACAACATATAACATACATGACCGAAATCCATCCATCATAAGAAAATAAAGCACATCATCTCAACATCCATAACATATAAGCTCAAAATCCCATCATATCCAAAATAAGAAAAGTAAACTAAAATACCAAAAATAAAGGATAATCAAATCGCATAAAACTAAAAATAAATCCCAAAAGTAAACCTCCCAAGTACAAAACATAAGAAGTACCAAATCAAATCCATACACATCAAATCAAATATCTATCCAATCTAGGAAAAGCTGCTAGAATTGACGAGCAAACTAAAAACTCCCTTCATGGCTCCGGAAGAGGAAGTGGCTGGTACGGCTCCCATGGGTTAAGAGCACGAGGGGCAGTCGGGAACTGAAAATTAAACATCAAAGTGATCATCTCCTCCATGTTGTTGGAGTGCACATTAGCTCGCTCAAAGTTGTAATCAGTACGACGATGTCCCTCTTGAAGCTCTCTAATTTGCACTCTGTTCAACAGCTGCGTCTGCCTCAACTCACGAACATCTCCCTCTAGGATGTTCCACCTTAAATTCCCCACTCCGGGGTGCACTTGCTATTGTTGTTGCTCTTCTTCTTCCTCAAACTATGGTGGCTCAGGTGCTTGCTCCTCAAATTCCACATGATGTGGCTGCTCTCCTTCATCCCCTTCCTCCATAGGCATGGGCTCGGCCCTCAAGGCAGCCAACTCTTCATTTTCTTCCACTTGCATCTACTGCAATACTGCCTCAACCCCTGCTCTATGCTCTCGATAAAATGTTCTTACCACTCGGGAATGGCGAATACTTACCGTGGCTAGATTTTCATTCTTTCATTGATGATAGATGGAGGTGAACTGTGGAGCTGGCAATGGGAATAGAGCTCCTTTATCCTGCCTCAAACAGTAGGTATCCCCTACTAATGTTAAGAACTCCATTCTCATTAACGTAGGGAAATTTAAACCATCACTGACCATAGGCGTCATCCCTCTGAAACTTATCCCTAATCTCTCAGCTATCATTGTCACAATACCTCCGATCATCACTATTTGATGAGCTTGCCTCTTTGCCAACTATTCTGCATGATTCATAAAGTGTACCACCATGTTGACTTGCAGCTCCTGGTACAAACTAAACATGATGTACACCTGTTTTTCCCCCACTAACCCGCTCTCCTTACGTCCTAAGATCGTATTAGAAACAATCTTCTCTAAGTATCTCATCACTGGGTCCTTTATCGTTGTACATTTTGATGAACTAGGTATGTACCTTGGCTGCTCTGTTCCGTCATTCACCAACCTCAACCACCACTCTTGTTGGTTGAACGGTCCTCCTGCATGGTAGTTAAGATGGTCCCTATATGGCGGACATCCCAAATAGATAATGAGTTGCGGGATGGTCACATGCCTCATCTCGTTGTTCAACATGAATGTGATGAATCGAGGAAAATTTTTCCTATCCTTGTTGACAACAAGAGTGCTCAAGAACTCAGCTGTGAGATGCGGAAAGTAGGAGGTCTCTTGTCAAAGAAGGGTACCATGTGAGCCCTTTGAAATATTGTTCACAAATCTCCTTCTATTCCAAGTGCTACCGTTGTGTCACGATCTTGGAATTTAGCTGGACGTATTTTTGGCAATATGGTCATCCAACGAGTGATATACTTCTCCCATCCTTCACTGAATTCAACTCACATATCTGTGGGGCAATCTCCTACTTCCACTAATGCATCATCCATGTTTGACTACTCCATCTCATCATCAATAATGATGAAATCCTCCCCACGTGCTTTTTGTCTTCGGGCCATCTACAATTTTCAACATGCAAGAATTAAACTTGCACCCATATCAAAGAATGATAACTTCCAAAGCATAGAATCACCACGTGTTATTCAACTAAATGTACAATTCTCAACATGCTTTCTTTTAATTTATCATAGCCACATGACATTCAAACACGACAATAAAATTTGATCCATAAGAGCTTTACCATTTCACTTCAAGCCACTAACAATCAAAGCAATTTTACCCAAGATTTTACTAGCAAGGTGTAATGCATTAAGTTCTCTTCATCAAATTCTCATGCAAAACACCTCCATATTCTCATAAAGTTCAAGTAAATCTATCAAACTTCCAAAATCAATGCTCATCATGCAAGTAAGGCTTTCAAATTTTACAAAATAATCATTTAGGCATTTCATCAAATATTTGGCATGCATACAACTTACACATATTTTCAACTAACAATTCTATCAAGCTCATGCCAAAAAATTTCAAATCCCAAGCAATATATCATGTCAAATAAAGCATCAAATGTGCATCCCATCCAATCTATCACATCTCATTCACCCAATTTAACCAAATTCAAAAGTACCTAAATTCAAGTCTCATAAACCCTAATTCTTACACCATTTCAAATTCAATCCATCAATTTAATCTTGCAATTATATGGTAAACATTCATAGGTATGTTTTAAAAACACTATAGATGCACAAATTTTGAATTTAAGACCTCCAATTGAAAACTAGGGCAAGAAGTATATACCTTGAATGTTTTTGGAGTAGTGGTGTGAATTTGATGTATAAACGAGGGAGAAACAACTCTAAATCACTCAACCTTACCACACACTGTTGACTACTGGAAGAAATTTGGAATTTGGAAGATTTTCGGAGGAGGGAGTACTTATCGAGCTCTCCAATTCGCGAATGGAGTCCGCAGCAAACTGTTCTGAATTCGTGAATTTATTCTGACCTTGAACACGACACGAGTGCAGCAAATGACTCGAGTTTTAGTGTAAAGCTCGACTCGAGTTCTGACCTCGACCTAGGCATGGTCGAGTCAACGTCTCTGATGTGTACAGTCGACTTCCACCAAAATGGTCGAGTTTTGCACTCGAGGCGTGTTTCGCGTCTGAACTCGTGTCGAGTTCCAGACTCGACCATGGCATGGTCGAGTACCATTCTCTGGCGTTTGCACTCAGCCTTCTGTACAAGGTCGAGCTCGGCACACGAGTCGAGTGCGAGCTCGAGTCGAGTTCCGCACTCGATCTCGAGCTGGTCGAGCACCAGCATCTGATGCGTGAACTCGACTAGTTGTACAGAGCCGAGTCTTGGACTCGACTAGAGCTCTGACATACTCTTTCTGAATTTTCTGAACTTTGTCCCATGTTTTCCCCTGCTCATTTGCTTACAATGCATCACTCAAAATCTCATCAAACCATTAATTCATCATTTATGATCAAATAGAAGATTATCATGCACTTCAACTCCGCCAAACGTACCAAAACGAACCAAAATCATAAGAAAAATTTAAAATTTACTCCTATTATTGACGTCACTGTTTAGAGGCTGCAATGCTCAGAATAACACGAATAGTTGTGGGTCTGACTACAGGGTTGAACATTTAAAAAAATCATCTGGTCGTTGATGGAATCCTTTTGCAACAAATTTGTCTTTGTAGTTATCCATAAAACTAT
The DNA here is from genome assembly GCA_023678885.1 of Pogostemon cablin. NCBI lineage: Eukaryota > Viridiplantae > Streptophyta > Magnoliopsida > Lamiales > Lamiaceae > Pogostemon > Pogostemon cablin. The sequence goes on from CM043013.1 coordinate 27,551,071, forward strand.
GAGGCTTTCATTTGATTCAGAAGACCCACTTACATCCAATCACAATGTGAGAAGCAGAGATATATTTGAGAAGCAGAGATATGGACTAGAGACCACGTTCCACTTTTTCACAAGGGCATTAAAATCATCAGCCATGCATGACATCTCGCCAGCAGGAAGATATTGTTGTTTAAAAAAAAATTCTTAAGCAATTCACCTAAAAAAAGAGAGAAGTGAAATGCATTCCGGGACGGAAAGAGTATTTTATTGAATATACTCACTTCGTCCCTCATTAATGTTTATGTTTATCATTTGTCCCAAGTTAAGGTTTACATTTCATTTTTTGTCAAGTTCGTTAATTATTCCATATAAGGCCCAAACAATACAAATACAATACCAACTTTACATTAAATACTATTTCTCTCACCTAACTTCACATTAAAATATTATATTTTTAATCTACGTACAAAAAACAAACGTAAATGTTAACGCGGAAAGGATGGAGTAATTTTCATTTTTTTTTGTATTATCATTCTTCGTTAAAAATGCTAAAAGTATATAATTTTTTATTTATATTTTAAATTGTTCATGAAAAAAATTAACTACATTATTATTATTTTTTATTAATTCGAGTATTATTTTTAATTAAAATATTTTCATATTTTTTATCCGTTGCATGTCATCCTATGAAACAATCTCAAGTATTTGACCATCTCAAAAAAAAAAAATAGCAACATATTAAAAATTGATTAGAAATTTTAATTTAGAAGAATGCGTTCATCATTTAAAAGAATTTTTTATAATACTAAAAGACTAATTTTGATAAAAATATGATTAAATGCACATAAATACAAACTTCTAATAAAACATTACAATTTTTTTTTCTTCTAAATCCATTATTCCAATCCCCAACTGATTTTAACTTCAAATCAAGTGTAATAATGAGAGCTTATCATACTCAAATGAACTGCTCCCTCCGTCATCAGCTAGAATATCATTTGATAATTTAAGTGTGCAATTGAAAGTTAATTCCTCCCTACATCCTCAGTGTATTCATTTGTTTTTTCACGTGGATTAAGGAGTATTATTATTTTATGTATAGTAGATAGTTATATTAATGGAGGGTGTGGGTCCCATAGTCCAAAAGAGAAATGAATAGATTAAGGATGAACGACCCAAAATGATAAAATAAATAGATTGACAGTGGACGGAGGGAATACTATTTTTATTTTTAGAAATATAAAACCTATACTTAATAATTCAATTAAAATATAAAACTTATACTCCCCCGCCACACTTAAAGATCCTCATTTTACTATATTGGGCGTCTCATTCAAAGATCCTCATTTTCCCCTTTTAGTAAAAGAGCCTTACATATGACCCACTACTCACTATTAATACAATTACCCAATACACATAAAATAATAATACCCCTTAATCCACGTACAAAAACTAAATGGGGACCTTGCCTGGGACGGAGGGAGTAGTACATTTCTAATATAATTATCCACTAACTGTATTATAAATAGTACTCCCTCCGTCCTAGACTTATGTTTATCGGTACTGTAGATACGAAATTTAAGAAAAATTATTTTTAACCAACTTTATTGACTTTTTAGGGGGTATTGTGGTATTTTTAGATAATAAATAAATTATAAAGTATTGACTTTTTTATGTCTGTTAAGTGGGAGTAATATTTTCGAATTTAACAGAATTTTTTAAGTTGTTAGTTGATGTGAAGTTTTAGTTTTTTGATGGTGAAGATAAGGGTGAGACGACTAAAATGAAAAGTGTGAATATAAGTATTTGACGGATGGAGTAATATTTTTAAGTCCACATGCATGATACGCTACCTTTTTATGGTGTACCCCATAAGGGGTCTCATCGCTCCTGCCCTGAGGATTAATAGAGGAGGTAAATTGAGGATTAATAGAGGAGGTAAATCGCTAAAGAGGAGGGAGTATTAATTTTGATTATCTTGATTTTCTCTATCTCCAATGAATGACCATGTTGTTTATTTTCTTTGTCCCCGATATAGTGAGTGCTGTCCATCTTTACTAACAGCCATTCTTTGATGGCGAAAAAATGGAGCCTAATTCAACCTCATTTTCCTACGTTCATCACATAGTTAGTTAGATTTGATCCGACTTTGTAGTTGTTAGCAGAATCAATAAATTAGAGAGAAAATTCCAGAGAGAAGTATTTCCGACAGAGTTCGTTGTTAACTGAAAATCGGCACCGGTGGAAGGATGAGCGGATCCGAAGACGACAACGGCGGCGGAGTGAATCCAAATTCGGACAACATTAATTCTCATCTAATTCCAAACGATGAAGATTATGTTTTTGGTGATTTGGATGATCTTGAGGATTTGGGTAGTGTTTGTGGTGATTTAGAGAATTTGAAAAACGAATCACTCCTCCACATGAAGTGAGTTCATCATCAACATTAATGATTGATTCCCTCTCTGTCTGTTTTAGGTTTAAAAAAATGAGAAATGTTTTGATGGGTTTTGCAGGATGATGATGAAATAAAATTCTGAAATTGTTGGTTACTAACAGAATGGAGGAGAGTGAGAGTAAGAAAGTAAGTGATTCCATTATGGAAGATGCAGTTGCAGATTATGACAAAAGGGAAGCTCAGAGGGTAACCAATCAGAGAAGAATTCCCAAGAGCTACCATGTAATAAATTCGATTGAAAGCAACGAAGCTGAATCAAAATATGTGGGGAAAAAGCGCATGAAAGAAGTGGATGAGTGTAGCAATGAAGATGGAGATGAATATGATGATCATAGAGAGAGGAGGAATGATGCCAAGAGGTTAAGGAAGACAGATAAACATCATCAACAAACCTAATTCTCTTCTCACCATATGTAATCTAACCAATTGTAATCTAATTTTTTTACCTATATTTCTACTCACACATATTTATTACTTGAAAGATTGATAAGCAAATTAGATTACCTATTCAATTTCTTAATTTAATCTCCTATATTACTCACGTTTATAATAAATATCTAAATTACAGAGTTTAATAGTAAGTAGTAGTATTTTGATAAAAAAAATAAATACGAAATAATAAATATCTAAATTACAGGGTTTAATAGATTCAAACTACATTCATAAGTTGGAGTAATCCTAATACATTTATTCTTGTAGTATATACTTCCTCCAAATTAAATTTTGTACTTTTATTGTCGTCCCTTTCTAAAGTGATACTTAATCAATGGAAAGTGATAATGTTATTTCATGAATAATTTAGTATAAATAAAAAATGATTGCATTTCGTAATAAAAGTGATAACATTTTATAGCGAACTATTAAAAAGTATATAAAATTATCTCATGTGAGACGGTCTCACACAACAACTACCCAAAAAAGAAATACCACATTAATTCTCAAGTACCCTGAAAGTCCCAAATAAAATCATTTATTCCATTTCAATATTTCATCTCAGTTTCATTTATTAGATTCTTGTCATGTGTCATAATCAATGTCCAAATTTCACCACATGCCCCAAGTGTTTAATGGTCATTTGCATGGTATAATTTTTTTTATATTGTGAAGCATCAATTAAACATCAAATATGGAATGGGGAATTCAATCCGTAAAAGTCCATATTAGTTATTACCACTTCAGACTTACACACATAATATACTTTAATTTATTACTTAAAAATATTATATTATACTTCAAAAATTAATAAAATTAATTAAATAATATATATTTTTTAAACTATGCGTACACGGTGATAGTGCAAAATAAGTTGTGATGGAAAGAGTACATATATTTTTTCTCCCGCGAGATAGGGATATTAGCCTAGAATTTTAGGGAATGATATACGGTACAAGGTAATGCCTGCTAATATTACCTAGAGAATGAGATAGGATATTAGCCTAGAATTTCAGTGGATAAATTAGATTAATTATAAGTTTACTTGGATCAATTAAGTGAATTTATTTGCTTTGGTGATTCTTCCATAACTTCAACAAAATTAAACCCGAATGTCATAGTATATTAAATTAATAGGTTTAATCCAGAGTCCCTAAAACTACTATTTCACCGTACTTTAATTCTTAATATTTTCTTAATCAATTTGCATTTAATTTTCAAGTTTGAATTTGTTAAAAAAAATTCAAAATAATGATTATTGGTTACATGTCTTTTTTATTCTAGTAATTTAGGAAATAAACAGTTTACTGTTCTTAGAGTTGGATAAAAAATTTGGTTGCTTGCTGCTATAATAGACATCCTTATACTTGGGAATTTTAATGCATGCACGTGAAACGTGCAACATATATAATAAATATATTTTAGTGATGGGTCGACTCGTCTTAAAAAACAAGAGAGTGTCTCCTTTTAAAATGCATTATTTGCTACCCTCAATCTACTTATCCCCGAGGGAGGGTCAAAGTAGAAACACACTTAAAAGAAAAATAAAATAAAATTGTGCACAAATAAATCATTTTAAGCTTTCATAATAATTGTGTATAATTTGAAATTATGGGAGTAGAATTGCAATTGAGTGGACCAAATCTACAATCTTTTAAACTTTTGGACCCAATTTGTAAAAAAATAAATTTTAGAATTAAAAGAACAAATAGTAGGACCATATTCCAAAACAGGTGTGTTGGGACTAAAACTCTTAAATCCTTGCAGGCATAATAAGTTGGAGTAGTAAAATATTATTTATGATTTAAAATAATATGATAAAATAAGGACAAAATTTTGATTATAAGTGATAATGAGTACGAGTGAGGCTCTTGTGCCCGTGCCCTATGTGAACATAAGAGTTTTAGTATTAAAACTCTTGTATTCACATGGGGACGCAGTGTTTTCAGGGCACATGAATTTTTTCCATAAGTAATATACACAATTTTTATATTGAGGAAGATTTGATAAAAAAAATTGCAAATACTTGACAATCACAGAATATATTACCTATAAAATTCCATTACACTTTGTAAGTCAATAAAATTAATTAAAAAAAATATTTTTATTCTAAAACTCCATATCTATGGCATTGCGGCATTGGTGCAATATAATGTGGGAGGGGAGGATTGCCTACTAAATAAACAAAAATATTCAAAATTAAATTAATTATCAATTCAAAAAAAAATCAGTTATTAAAAAAATTAGGATAAATTAATGAGATTACACTACATAAGCCATAGTCGGTCAATTAAATACATTTTTAATTAGATTTTATTCTTAATTACTTTTTTTTTTTTTTAAGATTCTGGCCTAGTATTCTCACCATTGCAATTGTCCGTCCAGTATATATATTATTATAAAGATAGGGTCGGCCTCGACCTAAATAATTTTGTGTTACTGCAATGGGCGAGAAAAGAAGAAAAGGAGATGAAGATGGACGGAATAAAGAAACGGTTGATCGAAGAAGAAAAAGAGATGAAGATGGAGAAGAGAATAAAGGAAGGAAGAAGATGAAGGTTGATCGGTTGAGTGCATTGCCAGATTCTCTACTCATTAAAATCCTCTGTTTCTTAGACCAGAATATGGTCTTCAAAGATGTTGCAAAGACGAGTGTGCTGTCCAAAACATGGAGATCTCTCTGGGCAGATTTGCCCACATTAAGGTTCTACGAAGGAAGTAAGAAGTCGGACAAAGTTGCCAAGTTTGTCTCCCAGGTGGACAAAACTCTTGCTACCCGTACTGCAAAATCTTTAGAGGAATTGCAACTTAATTTCTTTTATAATCGAAAATACGCTTCCAACATTGATGCTTGGTTTGCGTTTGCCTTAGAAAGCAAGGTGAAAAGATTTAGTTGGGTGACTGAAATATTCATGAATAGAGCAGTGTTCAAAAGAGGAGATCATATGTATCGCCCACCTCAGATGTTATACTCGAGTCCATGGTTGGAGCAATTGTGGTTGATTCATTGCATGGTGTCTCCTAAAACGAGAGTTGATACACTCAACCTTGGGTTACTACATCTTCGTCAGCGTGTGGTTGACAAGAAGCTTGGGTCGATATCTTTCCTGGAGATTGGGATCCTTAATCGGCATCTTCGGATGAAATGAATGATGTCAGGGAAGCCTTTCAAGCTACTCTTCATGTCCCAAAGCTTGAGCTCGGGTTTTATTCGTTTGAGGTACTCTGCATTCTTGAATTCTTTCTTACGAATGAATAATTGAGTGATTAATTAATTAACATGTATGTTGTGTGTTAGTTCATATCGTTGATGGATGGGAGCTATACGAGAAACTTTGGAAGTATGCACTGATTATAATTACCAGGACAATAATATTTATGGCATCATCAAACTGCTTGAATCTTGTCCTATATCGTTAATTTCTGGGTTTCTTACCTTAGTGTTACTCCTTTTTTACATTACGTTGCTTGGCGTCCACCACCTCCAATGGATGATTTAAATTGTGATTTGTTGCATCTGAAGACCATAGTTGTGAAATCTTTTGAGGAAGGCGGCAATCCCATGCAAACACTGTCACAAATTTTGTTGAAGAGGGCTAAACCTTTGGAAGGAATTATTACATGATGATGACATTCAGACCACCTCATAATCCTTTATTCTTTTTAGTTTTTACACACTGCTTCAATTCGATGTTTACTACAAAGTATGTGGGTATAAAATTTTATTTTATTTTATTTTATTTTATTTCATTTAATAAAGTAAAATATATTATGTTTATATGTTTATGTTTAACTATACACCTGTATATTGTGCATATATGGACAAAAATACAAATTGAAATTTATAATTAATAGTATGGGAATATGTACCATATTTATGTGAATAATATATTTTTTTTAATTTATAACACAAATTCGGTATAAAACTTTCCAAAGGTTGTTGAGGCTAAGAGGAGAGTGTTGTAATATGTAGGGAGTTGAATGTAAAGAGAAACGAAAGTGGAGTGGTCATGGTTTTAGCTTTTAAGGAGGGAAAACACTATGATATGGCAATTGTTAGGGGTGTTATTACACATATTGAGGCGTGATACTACACGCTAGAAAGAGGAATGATATATGCAAAGTATACCCAGGAGTCATGGGGATACGGCCAGTTTACCATGGAGGATAAGACCATCCTACATTGTCAGCATAAGGGAAGTTATCCCCATCCGTTTATCCCCAGTCGGCCAGGGAATAAACCCATCCATCTATCCCCATACACAGCTAGCCAATATTATGTTCAACACCACATTATGCCAGATCAAGTGGCCAAGCTAGCGTGAGGAAGAATAAATGCTTGCAACTCCAAACACATCAAGATGCTTTATCAACAATTGGGGGAAATTGGAACCACTTTACAACCAATTTGATTCCATTCTCTACCACATGGCAACACCCCATTGGCCCTTACAAGAGGGGATGGATCCAAAGCTTGAGCCTCATGAAGGACACGTGAGGAGGCAAGGATAAAAGAAAAGGGAATCCAACACTTGAAGGGGTAGAACACACTTCATCTTCTTCTTCAACACACCTACAACACACCCACAAATAATTATCTCTCTACAATTCATCACCTTCAACACCGTAAATTAGCTCTATTACTCTAGTTCATGGAGTATGAGAGATTTCTCCTTGTAACCTCATCAATAAAAGCTCTCTTTCGACTCCCGTGGATATAGGTTCTATTGAACCGAACCACGTTAAATCCCTTGCATTTATTTACTTTTCTTCAAGTTCTTGCTTATCTACAAAGTGCTTCCGGCGACAGTGGAGATCACTCGTTGTTTGTTCTTGTTTAAGTCTTCATGACAAAAACGAGCAACAACATTGGCGCCGTATGTGGGAAATGACTTTGGTTTCCGATCTGTGACTTCCTTCGCCGTCGTGCCCCGCCGATCAACGTTCTTCTGCTGATTTCAGCGATATTGGCTCCGATGGAAGGAGATCTGCTTCTCCAATCTCAACGGCAGTAGATTGATGGTTGTAGATCTGTTTCTGTCTCCAGTTTGTGGAGGAAGAATGGAGTTCACGATTGGTATGCTCCGTCGTCAGTGCCACCACTCCGATCGAAATTCCTCTATTGGTATGGATCTTGGCTCAACTCTCACTTCTTCATTTCTAGTGAGATTAAAATTAAGAACTGGGTTCTGCTTGTAATTTGCATTCCTTATATACCCAAATCCTATCCACAATTCCGTTAATCAAAGAATCTTCACTGAGATTCCTCCCAAAAATCGTAGTCCATCTTAGAGTTATTCATTCCTGCTATTCTTAATAAAAATCGTGAAAGAATTTAATAGAGAAACATATATTTCCTTATTCTTTCCTCTATAATTTTGAGAAATCTCATTCCAGAATCCTCCCATCAAAATACACCCAGAATCTATCTGAAATCTCCTAATCTTACATCCAAAATGAATGATTATATTATGGCTGCTGGGATCATGATCGGGAAATTCCACTACATTCTTGTTGTGGACGGAGATCCCTAAATCAGCATCATCCCTAAATCAGCATCATCCTTTTCGGATATATTTTCCATTAGATATACATATTTCCCAAATTACCATATAAATCTCATCCCAAATTTATCGTGTTCAAAACACCAAGACATTTATTCTCTGAAATCCCTGATTACTCTTTCGGAGAAACCATTCGACGCGGTTACATAACCACTGGCGTTATAGTTGAGAGATTCTCTCATCTTCATGCGTGAGTGAGATCCCTAAATCAACAATAGCCTCAGGTGTCTGTAAATCCAAAAGGGGTAAAGACGAAATTTGGGGGGCAGCTCAATCAGCTAGAGCGTGTGCCGCTAAGCAGAAAAGAATAAGGTCTGGAGTAGCCTAAGAAATTAGCGTGATTGGCTGAGAAAAGCAGAACAGTGGAGAAAATATTAGAGAAATTGAAGATGTAGGCGATATGTCAAATCCGAAAATAGAAGATATCAGATATGGCAGAGCTTATATATGGGAATATCTCATATGGCAGAGCATATATATTTGATGGACGGTAAGATCAGAGGAAGAGGAGAAATGAATCAGTTCTGGAAAATCTCTAAATGGAAGAAGCTTCTTCACCAGACCGATTTAAAGCAGAACACAATGCAAAAGTTATTTGAGTTCAGATATGATGAAGGATCGTTCAAGCGTATTCTTAATCTATTAAGATTTAGAGATCACCGAGAAGAAAGCCAGAAAAAAGCAGATGGAAAGAGACGGGACTATACCCGGAAAAATTATAAAAAAATATTTGAGAAAAAAGATTGCTGAGATATCTAATCAGAGAAAGACAGAAAGAAAAAAAATAACAATGTATAAACCCACCACGACAAAAAGTCGGCGATAGAAAAAAAAAAAAAAAAAAAAGCAGAGATCACCGAAAAAGAAGATCCGAGAAGTATATTAAGAAAAGCAGAAATTGCAAAAAAGAAATTCGAAAGTATATTGAGAAAGCAGAAATCGATTTTTAAGGTCTTTTCCTAAAAGATTAAGGGGGAAGACTTAAAATCTTTTACATTAATGATCAAAGAAGGCAAAGATTGCCAACACAGAAGGTCGAAGAAAACGAGCTGGATATACCCGAGAGGAAAAAAAAGAATGGGGCTATACCCGAGAGAAATCCGAGAAAGGGGATGATGAGGGAAAGAATTTCAGCATCTGTAGTAATTTTGAAAATTTACTGGCAGTTATTGGGAGGGAATCAGATGGTGAGTCATACATGGATAGAAAGCTCTTTAAGTCTACTTTCTAACGCAACAAACGGAGACTCGTTTGGAGTCTTCTAGAAGGAGTTATGGCCTTTTTTCTGAAGTGTGGCAGATACATCCGAAAAGCTGTCAATTCATGCATTTGAAGAGTTTTGGAGTCTTTCCAACTATCTATTCTTGGTCAAGTCAACATGTTCATCTCTTAATTGATATTCATGTGTTTTAGTGGTCAAAGAAAATAATTAGAGTGATCAAATGAATCAGCAAGAGTAATTAATGTATGGATGTTTCTAGGTACTTGTATGGCTCCTATAAATTGAGCCTCATTCCATTGTATTTGCATTGAAAAATTTGTGAGAATATAAATCTTTTTGGAGTGTTTACTCTTGCCTAGAAGATGGATTTCTTCTAATTTTCTCTTAGTCTTTAGGTGGATTCCTTAAGACGACGAGTTTATTCCGAACTTGTGGTGGATTCCATTGAGTGAGGAATTGTATCCGAGTGTTCTCTTGTGTTACCTCCTAAATCTCCAATTTTCCGGTATCAAAGTGGTACCAGAGCCGAGGTTAGTCATGCCTCCTCGTCGTAGAAATAATGCTACTGAGGAACCAAGGCATGAACGTGACATTCGAGATATCGAGTTGGATGATTTGAGGAGACAAGTGCAACAACTTCAACAACGTCTTGAACGCCGCGAACCTGTTGAACGTGATGAGTCGCATCATGATTCTGAGGATGAGCAATCTGAAGACGAAGACTTTAATCCTTTTCATGGCAGCCATGGATCGGGTGGTGAGTCTCATGGAAGGTTTAATATCCACGAAAATCATGCTTTTCGAAGGAACTATAACACAAAAGTTGATGTCCCGGAGTTTGAAGGAAGGATGCAACCGGAGGAGTTTATTGATTGGTTACACACAGTTGAAAGAATATTTGAATATCATGAAGTTCCGGATGACCGCAAGGTGAAGTTGGTGGCCATCAAGTTGACAAAGTATGCGTCACTTTGGTGGGAATATACTAAAAAACAACGAGCTCGAGAAGGGAAAAGTCGGGTCGTGACGTGGGAAAAAATGAAGAAGTTGTTGAAGAAGAAGTTCTTGCCAAATAATTATAGACAACATAATTTCCTAAAGTTTCATAACTTTAGCCAAAAGGAGCAAGGCGTGGAAGAATTTACTGCTGAATTTGAACGTCTCATGATGAGGTGTGAAGTTGAAGAGCCGGAAGAGCAAACCATAGCTCGCTATCTTGGTGGGTTAAGGTCTGAAATTGCTAACGTGGTCCAACTCCAGCCATATTGGACGTATAATGATGTGGTGCAACTTGCAATGAAGGTGGAAAAGCAAGTTAAGGAAGCCCCAAGGAATCCACGATATGGGAGTAAAGATGTTGTTCCCAATAGAGGTACTTCTCATCATTCAAAGTTTCCTTCTAATAAAGTTGTTCCTTCAAAGGTTTCTGCAAAAAAAGATGAAGTAAAATTCAATCAGCCTAGTGCTTCGACTTCGAACACTCGACGATGCTATAAATGCCAAGGACTTGGACATATAGCTTCCGACTGTCCAAATCGGAAAATTGTCTCTCTTGTGGAAGAAGTTGAGTCCGAAGAAGAGGAGATGCCGATTTATGACGAAAGTGAAGATGAAGAAGAGATCACGTATGCCGATCAAGGTGAGAGTCTTGTTGCAAGAAAGTGCTTGAGTACTATCCAAGAGGAAGAAGAGTGGTTGCGGCATAACATATTTCACACTCGGTGCACCTCCAACAGAAAGGTATGCAATGTGATTATTGATGGAGGGAGTTGTGAAAACATGGTGTCTAATGAGATGGTAGAGAAGCTGAAAATGAAAACAAAGGTACACCCACAACCTTATAAACTTTCTTGGCTTTCTAAAGGAAGTAAACTAAAAGTTGATAAGAGGTGTTTAGTTAATTTTTCCATCGGCAAGAATTATAAGGATAACATTTGGTGTGATGTTATACCCATGGATGCTTGCCATCTACTTCTTGGAAGGCCGTGGCAATATGATCGGAAGGTCACTCATGATGGATACAAGAATACTTATTCTTTTGAGAAGGATGGAGTGAAAGTTGTGTTGGGTCCTTCTAAAATTGAGAGTGTTTCTAAACCTTCTAAAGGGGATGAAATTATTCTACTCTCAAAATCTCAATTTGATGTTGATTTGGAGGAATCTAATGAAGCTTATGCTCTTGTGGTGATGGAAGCAAATGAAATGAAGACGGAGATTTCACCTATAATGGTACCTTTACTTGAAGAATTCCATGATGTTGTTCCTAGTGAAATCCCATCGGGACTTCCACCTATGAGGGACATACAGCATTGTATTGATTTCATACCCGGAGCTTCTATTCCAAACAAGGCAGCTTATCGAATGAACCCACAGCAGCACGATGAGTTGCAAAGGCAAGTGGACGAGCTTTTGGCTAAAAGCTTGCTTAGAGAAAGTAAGAGCCCGTGTGCAGTCCCGGCTCTACTTGTCCCGAAGAATGATGGTTCTTGGCGAATGTGCACTGATAGTCGAGCAGTTAATAAGATCACAATCAAGTATCGATTTCCAATCCCTCGCCTTGATGATCTTTTGGACCAACTACATGGAGCATCAATTTTTTCGAAGATTGATTTACGAAGTGGTTATCATCAAATTAGAATGAGGCCCGGAGATGAATGGAAGACTGCCTTCAAAACAAGAGATGGGTTATATGAATGGATGGTGATGCCATTTGGTCTTACAAATGCTCCAAGTACTTTTATGAGGTTGATGAATCAAGTCTTCAAGCCTTATATTGGTAAGTTTGTGGTTATTTATTTTGATGACATCTTAATTTTCAGCAAAGATGAAGTGCAGCATCGGGAACATCTTTATAAAGTTTTTGGCATCTTAAGGGTAGAAAAACTTTACGCCAATTTGAAGAAATGTGAGTTTTTCTCCAAAAGCCTTATCTTTCTAGGCTTTATCATTTCTGATGAAGGTATTAAGATGGATCCCAACAAAGTGGAAGCTATTGTTAATTGGCCAACTCCAACAACCATTCGTGATGTACGAAGCTTTCATGGTCTCGCATCATTTTATCGAAGATTCATAAGAAGTTTCAGCACTCTTATGGCTCCGATCACTGAATGTTTGAAAGGAGGGAAATTTCAATGGTCCAAAGAAGCACAAAGGAGTTTCGATGTCATCAAACAAAAAATTACAGCAGCACCTATTCTTGTACTTCCTGATTTTGAGAAGTTATTTGAGGTTGATTGTGATGCTTCAAATGTGGGTATTGGAGCCGTGCTTAGCCAAGAAGGGAGGCCTATTGCATTCTTTAGTGAAAAGCTGAATGGAAGTCGGATGAATTATTCTACATATGATAAGGAGTTCTATGCTATTATTAGAGCTTTGGATCATTGGAGTCATTATCTCATATGCAAGGAATTTATCTTGTATTCTGACCATGAGGCTTTGAAATATATCAATGGTCAACACAAGCTCAATAGCCGACATGCTAAATGGGTGGAGTTTCTTCAAGCTTATACTTTCCACATTAAGCATAAATCTGGAAAGTTGAATCAAGTGGCGGATGCGTTGAGTCGTAAGTATTCTCTACTCACCACATTGGAAGTAGAAGTTTTGGGCTTTAGTATTCTCAAGGAGCAGTACAAGGATGATCCTCACTTTCAAAAGATATGGGAAGAATGTTTGCATGGTCCATCAAATCACTTCTTATTGCAAGATGGTTTTCTTTTTAAAGGGAATCAGCTGTGCATTCCAGATGGGTCTCTTAGAGAACTTGTTATTAAAGAAGCTCATGAAGGAGGACTTGTTGGACACTTTGGAAGAGACAAGACCTTGTTTCTTATCCAAGAAAAATTTTATTGGCCCCGGATGGAAAGGGATGTTGCTCGATATGTGAAACGTTGTCGGATTTGTCACTTAGCAAAGTCTCAAGCTCAAAATACCGGTTTGTATACACCATTGCCCACTCCAACTGCCCCGTGGGAAGATATTAGCCTTGATTTTGTGGTTGGGCTACCAAGAACTCAGAGAAACAAGGATTCTATTATGGTGGTGGTGGATCGATTTTCCAAAATGGCGCATTTTGTGCCATGCAACAAAACGATGGATGCTTCTAACATTGCTGATTTATACTTTCGAGAGATTGTGAAGCTACATGGTGTTCCTAAAACTATGACGTCCGATCGAGATTCGAAGTTTATGAGTCATTTTTGGAGAACACTATGGCGGAAGATGGGGACTACTTTGCAATTTAGCACCTCTCATCATCCTCAAACGGATGGTCAAACTGAGGTTGTTAATAGATCTGTTGGAAATCTCTTAAGAAGCTTGGTGCGTTCCAACATTCGTCAATGGGATCTTGTGCTTGCTCAAGCGGAGTTTGCTTATAATCGCTCCCGAAACCAAACAACGGGAACCAGTCCTTTTGAAGTTGTTTATGGCAGCAACCCAAATAGTCCATTGGATTTGGTTCCTATCATAACCCCTCATTCTTATAGTGGGGATGCAGAAGAAAGAGCCAAGTACATTAAAAGGATGCATCAGGAAGTGCATGATCGAATTGTCAAGCAAAATGAAAAGTACAAAAGGAATGCAGATAAACATCGGAGGCCTGCTGCATTCCAAAGAGGTGATTTGGTTTGGATTCACTTGAGGAAAGAAAGATTTCCAAGAGGAAAGCATGGAAAGCTTAGTCCACGCGCAGATGGCCCGTTTAAAGTTCTTGAACGCATTGGAGAGAATGCTTATAAGATTGAACTTCCTGGAGATTATGGTGTTTCTGCAACTTTTAATGTCTCTGATTTGTCTCCATATCATGGTGATATTGCTGATAAAGATGAAGACAACTCAGGGACGAGTTTGCACGCAGTGGAAGCGAATGATGAGGGAAAGAATTTCAGCATCTGTAGTAATTTTGAAAATTTACTGGCAGTTATTGGGAGGGAATCAGATGGTGAGTCATACATGGATAGAAAGCTCTTTAAGTCTACTTTCTAACGCAACAAACGGAGACTCGTTTGGAGTCTTCTAGAAGGAGTTATGGCCTTTTTTCTGAAGTGTGGCAGATACATCCGAAAAGCTGTCAATTCATGCATTTGAAGAGTTTTGGAGTCTTTCCAACTATCTATTCTTGGTCAAGTCAACATGTTCATCTCTTAATTGATATTCATGTGTTTTAGTGGTCAAAGAAAATAATTAGAGTGATCAAATGAATCAGCAAGAGTAATTAATGTATGGATGTTTCTAGGTACTTGTATGGCTCCTATAAATTGAGCCTCATTCCATTGTATTTGCATTGAAAAATTTGTGAGAATATAAATCTTTTTGGAGTGTTTACTCTTGCCTAGAAGATGGATTTCTTCTAATTTTCTCTTAGTCTTTAGGTGGATTCCTTAAGACGACGAGTTTATTCCGAACTTGTGGTGGATTCCATTGAGTGAGGAATTGTATCCGAGTGTTCTCTTGTGTTACCTCCTAAATCTCCAATTTTCCGGTATCAGGGGATATGCTAGGCAAGGCAGAACATGGGAGAGGAAAAGAAAAGAAAATAGCTCAGTGGTAGAGCATCTGATATTATACTTCAAACACGCAAGATTCCATAAGCTTCATGTGAAGAGCAATATGGAAGAAAACATAACATAGTCAGCATACTACTTGATATATACAAGTTAAAAAAGGAAATAAAAGATTTGAGAATCTGAAAAAAAAAAATTCCGAGAGCTTCGTTATAAATGGCAGAAGATTCGAGAATATATTCCCGGGAAGGAGGATAGATTTCTATAAAGAAAAAGAAAGTATATTCCTGAGATTAAACCCTGCGAAAAAAAGATAGAACTCTCAAAGGTTATTAAGCTCGGCAAGGGAAGAACAATTTCAGACCATGATTTTTCTTGCGCATGGGGATCAACTTCAAGACTGTAGTTTTGTTATCGGTCCAAATCTTAAAACTCCATGAAGCCAGATTGGATTGCTCTGGTATTGAACATCCATGTTATTCTGCCTGACAAGGTCTCGCTCCATTGTTAAAATCGGCCCATCTGGAAGTAAACTCAGCGATTAAGATATCGTCAACATACTCGGAAAGAAGTCCATCAATCAAGATATCGTCGCCTGATATAAAAATAAGAAAATCCAAGATTGAGCTCGAGGAGGATATCTGAATTTGAGAATATCAATTTCAAGAAAATACTTTGTTTGTCAAAGTGACATGTTCTTCTTCAGTTAAGTTTCAAACCTCTTCTTCAGTTAAGTTCCAAACCAGTGGGGCTAAGCCCTTAACAGATTTGGGAGAAGCTACTCCAGGTTCGGATCTCTTCATATTTTGCGTGAATGGGATTTGGAGAAAAAGGAAGGAAGCAGAAAACACGACTTATTGATAAAAAAGAAAAAAGAAAAGAAGGAAGAGTCAGCCTTGCAATACGTTAGCATGCTAGAAGAGCATGGGAAGATCTAATATAATATTTTTAAGGAAAGAGACCCGGGGATAAGTCTAGAAAGGGAAGCAAGAGACAAACTGATATTGATAGACTCGGGGGCTAACGAGAACCCGAGGATAATTAAATCTAGAAAGAGAGCATGAGACTCAAGGGTTAAACAACAGAAAAGATAGTGCTGATTGGTTAGAACAGGCGATGGCCACAGCAAAGTATAAGGAATCAAGATTCTATCCAGCTGAAAGGTTAAACAGACGTTGAGCACGTCACGGTTAATTTTCCAGCGAAAGATAAGAAATCAAGATTTTATCCATTGAGATGTGGAATACATCCAAGATAAAGTCAGGTTCTAGTTATCGCCCAACAAGAAAGTATGTAAGAAGGGGACTAGCCCATAGAACAAAGCTGAATGACACAAACTCGAGATTGGGAGAAGAAAGGCGCAAGAGGATAGTTTCGTTAATTAAGGCATTACTATTAGCCAAAGAAAACCAAGGATAAAATTTAAAGAAGGAGTCGACAATTTCAACAAGTGGGAAATTGAAGAAGATAGTTGTAAAAAAAATGAAAGAGGAGAAAGTTCGAGGATAAGTCATGCGCAAGAAAAAATATCCCAGGGCAGTTGGTTGTTCAGACAACTATCAACCGCTAAGAATAAACTTTGTTGTTTACACAACTATCAATTCGGTGTTAGATTCCAGGGAAAGGGAATATTTTGGTAAAAATAAAAAATAAAAAATTACCCGAGGGTGTATCCTCGGGAAAAAGAAATTAGCTGAGCCGAGGTTAGCTCCTGGAGAAAAAGAAATTTTCTTTGGCAAAGTAAAGTTCTGGAAAGGAAACTCTACCCATCTTAAAGGTTAGACTTTTACGTTTCTTTTATTGGTTAAAGGAATAAAAGATCCGTGGATTAAGATTCCATGCAAGAAGAATTGGCTTCAACTCTCAAGAAAATATATCACCGGCCTTAATCCGCCCCAACAACGCCAAACAAAGTATAAAGAAAAATCTAAGAACTGCTATTATTTTTCTTGGAAAAAAGAAAGTCATGATGATTGGCGAAGGAAGAATTGAAGCAATGTTCTTGTGGCTTCAACCTCCAAGAAAAGAAAGGTCAGACTCAAATCTTCCGGAGATGACGATGCAATTGGCTAGCGCGTAATTGGAGGAGAAATATACTCCCGGTTAAAAAAGAAGAAAAATACTCGAGGTTATATCCGCAGGAAAAGAAAAAATAAAAGCTCATCGAGAAAGAAAAGCTTCAGCAAGGAGTATAATCAGCGTTGGAAAATTTCAGCCTCAACCATTAAAGATTGGACGTTCTACAGCCTTGAAGAAATTCAGTGTCGCCTTAAAAACTAAAGGGAGAAAAGCTTAGCTCAATCGGTTAGAGCGTAGATTGAGAATCATGCAAGAATATGAAGGAAGAAAGATTGTAATGCCGCAGTTGACTAGCATGTTCAAGCTTTAGTCTTCAAGAAAAGAAAAGTGAAAAGTGAAATGATGCGGGACTCATTTCATTATCAACTTTCATGAAGAGTTTCAATCTGCAAGATATGGAAAAGAGAGGTTCAGCATTTCCTTGAAAAGAACTATCATCGGGAAGAAATGTTGTGATCTTATTGCCGGTAAAATTATTGGTCATAGTGAAATTGATAAACAAGCAGGGAACAAAATAATCTCCGATTAATAGCTCTTGAGCCGGCGGCAACTCTGCAAGCAACGAGAACACACGTTCGTATCTTGACGGTTGGAAAAATGGGGATTAACGATAAATTTATCAGATCCAACCAGTTGGGCAATCTGTTGACGGAGAAGATGGCGATTATCTCCAAGAGGATTTTCAAAACTGCAAGATTCAAGAAAAAAAAAGAGCTTCAACCTCGTTCGGGATTAACCATCAACCTTGAAACGAAGAGAATGAGTTTCCAAGAAAATGGCATTGACCTCAGCATTCATGAAAAGAAAAGCAATCTCAATGCAGTAAAAAAAATTGTTGAGATGCCGAGGAAGAAGTGGAAACCGAAAGAAGAAAGCTTCACCCTTCAAAGAAGAGAAAATTAAAAGGTCAGATGTTCTTATCTTCCTTCAAAGAAAGAAAGGTCAGATTTCAAATATTTGCTCTGCTGGTTAACCCATGGAAAGAAAGAGAAAAGAAGGATTAGAGAAAAAAAAAAAAAGGAAGAGGCTCTAAGCCCATCAGAAAAAAAAAAAAAGGAAAGAAAAAGGGCCTGGAGCCCACAGGATGATGATAAAAAAAAGATGAAGGATGGAATCCAAATAAAAAAAACCCTGAGGTTTATCCTCGAGAAAGAAGAAAAAGAGCCTCTAGAGGTTCAGCTGAGAAAAAAGAGAAAAGGCCTTAAGCCATTTCGAGAAATAAAAAATAAAAAAATAGGAGAAGAAGGAGAAGAAGAGAAGGAATCGAGGAATAGTACAGGCAATATCACAAAAAAAGAGAATAAAAAAAAAAAAGAGTTTATATACCCAGGAAAGGAAAAAGGAAGAGAAAGAAGAAATCTCGAGGCTCTAAGCCCACCGGAAAAAAAAAAAAACAAAAAGAAGGAGGAAGAGGTTATATATCCAGGAAATGAAAAGAAAGAGGAAAAAGAAGTCCGAAGTTGTAAAAAAAAAAAAAGAGTAGTCTAGGCTATATGCCCAGGAAAGAAAGAAAGGCATTGAAGCCATAAAAAAAAGGGGAGGAGTCAGGGTATATCCCCTGGAAAGAGAAAAGGAATGAAAGGAATGAAAATGAGATATCCCCAGGAAAGAAAAGAAAGAAAGGGCCTTGAGCCCATCAAAAAATGATCACAAGGCCCTCATGGCCAAATAAAAAAAAGAAGAGAGAAAAATAAAGTCCGGGAGCTCACTTCTTCTATCATATTACTACTAATCAAATTTTTGCAGGATAAAGGAAAAATTTCCGCCAAGGATAAATCATCAATACCCGGGAATAAATCTCGGGGATGATGACAACATTGAAGAATCTCGGGGGTTGCTGAAGATATCACGCTCAGGGGCTGGATATGCAAATAGGCTGAAGATATGACCCAAAGAAACAAAATTAAATAGCTCAGTCGATTAGAGCGCATGAATAAAGAATAAGAAGAAGAAGATATCTACTTCATAAAAAAGAAGCAACGCAGCTGAAAAGCCCAGAATCGCAACTGAGGATAAATTGTCAGAGGTCCAACAGCTGAGGATAAATTTCCTGAGGCAAAGCACCTGAGGATAAATGTCCTGAGGTAAAAGCCCCTGAGGATAAATGTTCAGAGGCAAAACATCAGGGGATAATTCGTAAGCACCAACATAACTAGGAGGAGGCCAAAATAAGCGACCTTGTAAGTCAGGTTTATAATGTTACTGGATAAAATACCTGGCCCAAATTGCAATAGTGGAAGCCCAGTACGATAAGCCCAATAAGAAAAAGACCCATGAAGAATTAAAAGCCCAGAGAAGCTGCAAGGACAAATCCCAAAGTACTGGGAATAAACATAAGGAATACTGGAGATAAAGTCAGGGAAAACAGAGAGTTATACCCATGATTACTGGGTATGTGGGAAGAAATAAACTCAAGAGATAAGGAGCATTAGCAATAGCAGATATAGCAGGATTGAACAAAGAAATATGTTGCGGCCTGACTAAAAGAGAAGACCTGAGGCAATCCTCAGTCCAAGTAAGAAAGATGACATAATCATCCATCAAGAAGAGTAGCTTAGTAAGTTAGAGAGTGTGAAGAGACACGACCGCTGTTGAAGATGTTCAAGACCCGAGACTCAAGCTCGAGCTCGAGGCTAAAGATCTGTTTTGTGAAGGAAAAATCAAGTTACATAGCTCAGTTGATTAAAGCAAGAAGGAAGAGATCAATCCTTATCAGTATTTCATCTCAACCAAGTGGAAGAAATAAATGGTAGCAGCATACCAATTTTCATTCCGAGGTCAGAATTATCTTCACTCAAGATTTAAGATTATCAATAAAGAACTCGAGGAAAAGGTCGAAATCAACTTACAAGAGAAAAGAGAAATTTTCGATGCAGTTGATAGTAATATCCCCATCTACGTACAGAGTTATGATATTCTTAACAACTCGTATTCGAGATTGCTCCTTGTAGCTTCACAACAAGAAGCAATCTCAGGGGCTAATGTTATGGGTGTTATTACACATATTGAGGCATGACACTACGCGCTAGAAAGAGGAATGATATATGCAAAGTATACCAAGGAGTCATGGGGATACGGTCAGTTCACCACGGAGGATAAGGCCATCCTACATTGTCAGCATAAGGGAAGTTATCCCCATGCGTTTATCCCCGATCGGCCAGGGAATAAGCCCATCCATCTATCCCCATACACAGCTAGTCAATATTATGTTCAACACCACATTATGCCCGATCAAGTGGCCAAGCTAGCGTCAGGAAGAATAAATGCTTGCAACTCCAAACACATCAAGATGCTCTATCAATAATTGGGGAAAATTGGGACCACTCTACAACCAATTTAATTTCATTCTCCACCACATGGCAACACCTCATTGGCCCTTACAAGAGGGGATGGATCCAAAGCTTGAGCCTCATGAAGGACACGTGAGGAGGCAAGGATAAAAGGAAAGGGAATCCAATACTTGGAGGGGGAGAACACACTTCATCATCTTCTTCAACACACCTACAACACACCCATAAATAATTCTCTCTCTACAATTCGGCACCTTCAACACGGCAAATTAGCTCTATTACTCTAGTTCATGGAGTATGAGAGATTTCTTCTTGTAACATCATCAATAAAAGCTTTTTTTCGACTCCCGTGGATGTAGGTTCTATTGAACCGAATCACGTTAAATCCCTTGCATTTATTTACTTTTCTTCAAGTTCTTGCTTATCTACAAAGTGCTTCCGCCGACGGTAGAGATCACTCGTTGTTTGTTCTTGTTTAAGTCTTTATGACAAAAACGAGCAACAACAGTAATAATTATGGATGTGTATGTATGAATGAATAACTGTTTTATTATAAAAAAATATGTTTGAATTTAGTTATGATTTTCTTCGGCTTATTTAATAAAATATAGTAGTTTTAAAAAAGATTAATCAAATATGGCAATTTAATCTTATAAGCAAAAGCGTCACTCATAGTAGCGCCTCTCACTATTCACAACATTTTTTAATTGTTTCAGCAAAAGCACCATTACAAATGGCGCCTCTCACACTGTTCACAATATATCTTCAATTGTTTCGCTAATTTGAAACGGCCACTTAAATAAATAATAATAAAATAATATTTGAAATAATTTAATATAATTTAAATTATACTTATTCATCCCATATTAAATTTCACATCTCATTTTCGTCCGTCCTACATTGAAATTTACCATAAATAAAAATAAAAATCACATCAATTGTATTCTTATAAATTTACTACTCTTACCTAATACACATAACATACTTTATAATTTATTTATTACCTATAAAGATTACATTAGCTTTCAAAAGTTAATAAAATTGGTCAAAATATTTTTCTTAAACTCTTAAATTATAGTACTTATTTCGTGCCATATTAAATTTCACATTTTTCATTTTCGTACGTCTTACATTGAATTTTACCATTAAAAAATTCACATCAATTTCCAATATGGGACGGATGGAAACAAAAAATGTAAAATTTAATATGGGACGAAATAAATACTATAATTTAAGAGTTTAAGAAAAATATTTTGACAAATTTTATTGACTTTTGAAAGCTAAGGTAGTTTTTATAAGTAAAATAAATAAAAAATTATAAAGTATATTATGTTTATTAGGTGAGAGTGATAAATTTATAAATCTACAATTGATGTGATTTTTTTAGTGGTAAAGTTCAATGTAAAACTGACGAAAACGAAAAATATTAAATTTAATATGAGACAAAATAAGTATAATTTAAACTATTTAATTATTTTAAATACTATTTTATTATTATTTATTTAAGTGGCCGTTTCAAATTAGCCAAACAATTAAAAACATATTGTCAACCGTGTGAGAGGCGCCACTTATAAACTCATAGTGGTGCTTTTGCTTATAAGATTAAATTTCTGTGACTGCCATATATGATTTTTTTTTAAAAAAAAATTACTATATTTTATTAAATAAACCATTTTCTTCTTGAGAATAATTTCTTTCAAGTACTACATTTATTTCTTGTCTTCCTTAATAATCCTCCCATTCTTATTAAAGCGAAACAAACATTAGCATCAATAAGTTCTGTTTTGTGTTTAAAAAATCAAAATGCGGTTGTTAAAATTCATATCTAAAATTTAATAATTATTTTTAAGAATACTTAAAAAACTTATTAATTTTCAATTTATACATATATTATACTCCCTCCGTCCTATTGAAACGTACGCGTTTTTCCATTTTGATCCCTCCCAATACAAAGTGTGCATTTTCCTTTTTGGTAAAGAGGACCCACACATATTAATTACTTCTCTCTCTATGGACTCACATATCTTACTAATACACCTACCCACTTTACATTAATATATTATTTCTCTCACATCACTACACATTAAAATATTACACTCTTTAATCAACGTGCAAAAAGCAAACGCGTACATTGTAACGGGACGGAGGGAGTAGTTTTTTTCCTTAATTGATATTTTTTCTCAATTCTCTCCCATCTTTTTTTCTCTCAGTTTAATTTATAAGTCGAGATCTTATGCATATCACAACTTTTTTTTTTTTAACATTAAATTGATATCAAGTTAAATTTTATCATACTATAGCACAAAACAAATTTAAATTATTTACACAAAAAAAAATCTTTACATTAACCTCGACAAACATAATCTTACCATTTTAAATTGGGGTAGGCCCCGTAAGAACTTACGTTGATAACGTTTTATAGCGAAAGAAATGGATAATAATTTTTTTTTTTTTAAATACTGCATGTTAAACCATTGATTATGGATAAATAATTAGGACAAAGTCTCTTATAAAATATTTTAGATATCTTATGTGAAACGGATTGCTAGCCATTTATAACGGAAGATGAAATCGCGTGGAGTATACACATTTGTTTCATCTTTTGCCAAATAAGAATGTGGTTTGAATTAATCCCACATATATGTAGTATCAATTATATAATTAAAATATGAAAAATATACCGATTGACTTTTTATGATTAGTCTGATAAGAGAGTATCCCTTATATACTTATTTTTATTAGAAACAAAATTATTTTTTCCTAATATTTAAGACAAAAACTTGTGTGAGACCATCTCACGTAAGGACTTTTATGAGACGGACAGAAAGTGATAACTATTACTATAAATGAAAGTGATAATAAATTAAGAGTGAGGCTCTTGTGTCCCGGGGACACCGTGCTCTTTGCCATTTCTATACCCCTTTGCAATTTAAACCCCCTATCAATATATAAGTTTAAATAAAATATCCGTGCTCTTTGCCATTTCTATACCCCTTTGCAATTTAAACCCCATATCAATACATAAGTTTAAATAGAATATAGAAGGGCTTGTGTTCACATGGAGACACGAACAGGAGCTTTTGCCATAAATTAATGAAAAGTGATAATACTCTTTCGTGAACAATTTATAGTATAAATAAAAAGTGATAACATTTTATAGCGAAAATGATAACGATTTATAGCGAAAGTGATAACTATTTTAAAAAGTGAAAGATTGTCTCACGTGAGACGATCTAACGCAAGACCTACCCAACATTTAAATAATAAAAATTAATAGATAAAATTTTATAAAACTTTAAAAAAAATACTCCATATTTAATATAACCTTGAATTATAAAAACTTTATAATGTATAAATTTTAAAAAACAAGCAATTTAAATATTTAGAGATTTTATAAATTTTTTACTATTAAATATTAAAAATTATTAATTTTGTTCATATAATATATATATATATATATATATATTTGAATATATTAATTTAAAGTATTATTATTTTATGTAATAGTAATTTTTTAAATTTAAGAATTTTATTTGATAGGTTCAATTTGTAAATAAAAAAATTTTTTTTTTTCAAAATTTTACCAGTTAAGAATAATTCGCAATTTAAGTAAATGTTAAAAAATTTTCTACTCCTAAACTCAAAGTAATTAATTGTGGTGGTTTTTTTTTTTTCTTCAATTAACTCTTTCTTAAAGCTCAATAGATGATAATTTATAATTTGAGAGTTTCTTATAGTATAGATTAAAGTCGATCTTCCAAGTATGAGACAACAAATTAAACCAAAGCTATAAATTATCAATGAGAATGCTACTGCAGTCCCTTATAGCAAGGTACTGCAAGGTTTCAGCCTGATGGTAGAAGAAGCCAAAATTGAAGTTTTACATTCAATATTCAAAAGATTTTTTTTTAAAGCTTTTCACAAATTTAACATTGCCATAATCAAATGACGTGCATAAATAACCACTTCCAGATTAAACCAGATAACAATTTCATAAACAAAAAGCATCCTGATCATAAGGTACAGTGACATTGTAAAACATAAAACAATTCAAAACTTGCATATTGCTAAAACAAAGTTCATGCTCAAATACTAAGAGGAGAGCAGCAACCCACAGGAATTATCACTTCAATCTTTACTCTTGATGTTGCTGATAGTTAACATTACAGTGGCCGATTGTTAATGATCGAGCACCAAGATCCTACGTTCTCAAAAGTTGTCTACTCATGTTCACCATCTTTGTGCTTCTTCTTTTTCTTCTCCTTTTTCTTCTCGCTATTGACTGCTTCAATATCACCTCCAGCAACCTTACCAGCATCACCGTTTTCTGCTTCTTTATGCTTCTTTTTTTTCTTTTTCTCTGATTTCTCCTCATTTGATGCCACATTGTCATCCTCCTTTTTGCCTTTCTTTTTGTCCTTCTTTGATTTCTCACCATCAGAAGGAACAACTTCATCTGCACTCTCTTTCTTCTTTTTCTTTTTCTTCTCCGTCGTCACTGGTTCCACAACGTCCCCAGCATCTACCTTGGCTTTCTTAAGAGCAGCCTCCGGAGCAGGACTTCCATCAACTGATTCTTGCTTTCGCTTTTGCCCCCCCTCATTTCCTTCCTCTTCCTTATTTTTCTTCTTCTTCTTCTTTTTCTCAACCTCAACACCAGCACTCTCAACATTGCCACCAGTAGTGGGAGGCGGCTCCACAGCAGCTGCAAGGCTAGCAACAGCTGAGTCCCCCCCAGCAGGCAATACAACATTCCTCGACCACTCAACTGGTGTTTTCTCGTTTGTCTTCCCATGCTTATCCAACTTCCCCTCAGCAATGAGCTTCTTCTTCATCGAAGCTCTAGGACCCAACCCCCATTTCCTAGGATAAGTGTCCCTATCCATAACCACCCTCTTAATCTTGGCAACAGTTCCATGGTCACAAGTAGCCATCACTGCAGTTGTCATCTCTGCAATACCTAAAGCAATCGCCTCTCCTTTGGTGGTCATCAACACCACCTCCTCCCCGACTTCTATGTCATTCTCAAACCTCAAAAGCCCCGGAATCATCAACTTCGCACCGTAACAAATTGCATTCACGGCTGAATCCTTCAGCACAAGCCTTTTATAACTAGTCAAGAGCACCTCCAATGGCATAATTACCCTCCTAAGATAAGTTTCTTCCCTATAGTTATCATAAACCCACTGTGCATCCATCACATCATGCATAGTAACCATATTATCTTTCTCACCCATAATCCCAGAACGCACCCTCCTCAATTCCTGCATATGCCCACCCACACCCAGCAAAAGCCCCAAATGCACACACATTGTCCTCACATAAGTACCCGCCTCACAAGAAATCCAGAAAACAACCAAATGCTTATCAGCATCATACTCAAGAAGCTTACTTTCATAAATAGTTCTAATCCTAAGCTGTCTTTTAACAGCAGAAATCAAAGGAGGCCTCTGAAAAACCGCACCTGTTAGAGTCTCGAGAGCTCTGGCAACCTTTGAAACATCAGGAACTTTCGAATGCAGTCGAGCCACGCACACGTACTCTTTCCCTGCCCCCTGCTGCGATTTCACCAACCGGGTCGCCCGATCGATGCAAACGATCAAATTACCCGTGACTTTCGGGTCAAGTGTACCCGAATGTCCAGTCTTCTCCACGCGTAAAATGCGCTTAATCCAAGCAACAACCTCATGAGAAGAAGGGTTGGATGGCTTATCGAGATTCAAAACGCCATATTTGATGTACTCTGCTAACGGTCGTTTCAAAGGGGAGTAACCGCACGGCAGAGGGGTGTAGTGTCCGGTTCGGACATTTAGTTTGTCGTAGTTTTTGAGAAGAATCGGCCATTGGGAAGTGTCAATGGCGGGAGTGTGGCTCTGTGGCTTTATCAGGAAATCAACAGCCTCGCTTTCAATATCTTCCTTCACCTTGCTTTTCTTCTTCTTCGTCTTCTCGGAGTGAGAAAGCTGAACCTCAGTCATGGTGACCGTAAGAGTTCGATCTCCGTGAACTCAAAATTTAGGAAGACGAAGAATAAATACTAGGGTTTCAAGAGGCGACGGATGCAGAGGAATAGGGTTTAGGGTTTTGATGGAGACGGAGAAATGTTAGTGTGCGGTGAGGCGCATGGAACACACCTTAGGAGGTCAATATTTAATGGGCCGACTTGTGTCATAGCCCAACAATTAAAATACAAACTTAATTTACACATGACCAGAGTCCATTATCGAATGGGCCGCCAATAGCGTTACAGCCCAACAGTAAGAGAATTATTTAACTGAAATTTTAAGTTGTAAAAATCTTAACAAAATAAAAAAGTGCAAACTTTATGCTTAATTTGTACTCCCTCCCCGTCTTGGTCGATTACAAACAATTGAATTTCTATGTAAATTAAGATTATACATTTCATATTATTATGTTAGACTGATGTACCTTTTTTTTTATTGTTCATAATGTGATGGGATTAATAAAAATGGAAATTGTTTGTGTTATGAAATTGAGCAAACACTTGAAAATGATCACTCAAGAAACTGTACTCACTTGTTCGTTGAATCACTCACGTTTCACACACACATTGATAAACAAAATGAAAATGAAATGAAAGAGAGATCAACACAAGGATATATAGTGGTTCGGCATAGTCTACATCCACTTTCTTGAGATAAGAATTCACTAAACAATGAAGAATATGGTTACAAGAATACAAGCACCTGAAAACCCTAATTCTTAAGCTTGTTTCTAACTGATATGTGAAGAAGATGTGTTGATGATGATTATTTCAGCTGTTATTCTTCTTCTTATATGGATGTGTATCTCTGAACTTAGTCTCAATTTTGGTACAAATTGATAAAAGTAAGCGTACTCTATCGTTGTGTGTAGACGTGGTGACCAAGTGCAAAATTTATAATATCGAACCCAAGGGAGAAAGTGATGTATCCGTATTCGAAATATGTTTCACTCTAGAAGGACTAATCAATAAAGTGAGAGAGTGATTAACACTATAAACTACCTAAGAAAGCAATTAAAGGATAGAAAATGTACATATGAGATGAGTAATGGGTGATGGTGAACAATCTAAGAAGTATGTAAGGCAAGCAATATAATGGAAAAGGCTCATGTAGATTCACACGCACACATGCTTTGAAGGTCATCATGTTATGATATTAAGGTCAATCACTTATGTACCCCTAATCCCTATGGCCAAGGCAATTAGGTTCTCAACTCTTTTACAAGTTTAAATCTCCTAGGATTGTGTCTTACTCTCAATTCCCATGAAGGTATTATGATCATAAGTTGGGTTCCCCTCACTAGTTCATCACTAATGTCCTATCATGAGGTTCTAAGCACAAGAATGGTATGGCTTACCTCCCCTCACACTAACTAAGTCATCTTGTACAATCAACGATTCAATTAAATCACTAAGCATAATATTGGAATGGTCATCCTAACACTATGAATAGAAAATTTAACCACACAAATCATACACGAAATGAGAATAAGCATTCATGATAGAAAATATTCATACAATCATTTCTTCGAACACGTGGCGTGCAAAATCTACATTATCCTTCACCAATCATATTACTAGCCTCACATGAGGACTAGCCACTATAAATTATTACAAAATCAATATTGTCCATGGAATGCTCCAAATGAGCTAAATAATGAAGAAAACAACAAATCAAAGGTTGATGGGCTTCCCTTTTGAAGTTGGCCTTCTCTTCCTTCAACATGCTCCAATCTTCACTCTTTGATGTTCTTCCCTTCTTAGATTGGTGGATTAGTGGAATGGATGGATGGATTTGAGGAAATCAAGAGGAATAGATGGATGGAATGAAGGATAGATGGATGAGATGGAAGATGGATGAAGATGGAGGTGTAAAATAGGTAGGATGGTGTGTGATGTGTGTGGGCACCCAAAACCCTTGATTTTCTGCCTTCAAATGATGATATTGGGGGTATTTATACCCCCTCAATACACCTGAAAATCGCACAAAGGTGTAAAATGCGATTTTAGGCCAAGTGCATGAAAACACGAGAGTGTTTTCCTGCATCTGCCCGTGTTTTCTTGTAATTTTTCAGCTTTCTGTAAGTTTTAGCACCTGCAGAAAAACACGGGCACTGCATAAAAACACGGGCGTGTTTTTATGCATTTTGACTAATTCTTTATTTTCTTCAACTTTCTCCTTTCTTCATGCTTTTTCTTCACCATTTATCTTCATAATCACCTATTCAAAGACATGAAACTCATCATCATCATTTTTTCAAAATACAATATAAAAAAAATAAAAATACAAAACAAAAGGACGAAAACACACACAAAAATGACATAAAATTTAGGTGAAAATAGCGACGATCAACCCCCCAAACTTAAAGTGTTGTTCGTCCCCGAACAACGAAAATAATAAAACAAGAGGAGAAATTTTCACCTAGAAAAAGACCTAACGAACATAAGCAATAAGATATCATAAACAATAAGGACTACAAATCATATCAAGTCACTTTACAACATTAAACTCATAACATGAAAAATTAACAAGTTCAATTCAAAGATATTAAAGAGTAATATAGTCCCTTTTGATCCAAGCCTCACATCGGATATCAAATGTACTCAACACTCTATTAAGATAAGATAAATCAACACTCATTAACCGATTGGCCCGACGCACCATATGCTTACTCGTGGACTACATTCACAAGCCACCAAGGCTTCAACTAATGATCAAAAAGGTCTTTATCTTTTGGATGTAATGTTAGGCTTTTTAGTAAGGGTAGGGAGAATTTGGATAAGAGTGACTTATCGAGTATAAGTAATCGAAGAGATGATCAACTTCTTCAACTTCTTCACGTTTCTATCTTCCTTTCTTTTCTTTTCTAAACACAAGCACTTATCATAATCATTCTTTGTGTTTCTTGAGCTTCTTTTGATTTCATGCTTTATTCCTTTTGACTTTTTGCTTGCATGAGCATATTTTTGTTGATTTTGCTCCTTTTTTTCTTGCTTTGAAGTAGCATGTATATTTGCTTGAGCTCTTTTCATCATTTTATTGCTTGGTTACTATTTCCCTCTTTCTCTTGCACAATTCTCACATCAAACTGTGTAGACCACCATCTCCTCAATCACCCACACAAAAGGTATATATATAAGGCTTAAGTGGGTAATCATGGCTTATAATGTGCTTAATTCACAAGAAATAGGCTTAAAGGCTCAAAGTGGCTAACTAGGGATGATGTATAAGGTAAGAAAATATATGGCAATGACTTTAAAGTACAAGGATGGCCTAAGATCATCTCACTAACCTCCACCAATCGGGCTCATTCCTGTAGTCCACAAGCAAGTTCTAGCTTATCAAGGCTCAATCGATTCACTCATGAAGAAATAACCATGGATGCACGGTTAAGGCTCAAATGCTCACAAGCTTTTGCTCGAACCTTTAGGAACTTATTACACCTCAATTCATTTTAAAATTGAACAAGTTAAATAGAACATGTCACAATTTAACTAGTAGAGATCCTTAACATAATTCGCCATCACTTATCACAAACAACACATCATCACTCATATTAAAAAAAAATGACTCACAACACAAGAAAATAAGAACATCACAAAAATATAAAAACACAAGACAAAAGACATAAGACATAAGGAAACTATGTGCGCCGGTGCAAATGTTCATAAAATGAGAACTACGAGAGCATAAAAATTCAACCTCCCAAACTTATTTTTTTAGCTAAGGCTAGAATTAAGTTTGAGCCAAATAATAGGTTCTCCCTTTGAAGCATCCCTCGTAGCTCTTCTCGTAATCCAATATACTCCACATCCACACCAAGCACAACATAATTTCTACACAAAACACCAACAAACACAAAAATCAAACCAAAACACCAAAAATCAAATCCATCATACTTATTGAAAGCAATAAATAAAGCAATAAAGATAATGATGGGTTGCCTCCCATCTAGCGCTAAGTTTAACGTCTTCAAGCTGGACAGAACTTGGAGAACTCATCGGAATGGCCAAGGATATCGTTCATTCTTGCCATCAAATTTTAATCTTTGTGCTTCTTCCTCTATTAGGCATTTGTGGCAAGTAACGGCCTCAGTTGCATCCTTCGAGATTGGCTTTAAATATTCTACTCTTTTGAGCTTACATTCCATCAACATTTCCATTCTTGAGCACCACTTATTCCTTCTCTCCACATAGAGTTCTAGCATGTCTTCAAGTTCCCTTTTATCCTTAAGAATATGAGAAGAATCAATAGGTAAGACAAAGTCTATAAAAATAATATTATGAAATTCAAAGCAACTTAAAGAGTTTAAAGGTTTAGAAATGCTCATTTCACTCTTCAAGTCATCATCACTTGCTTCTAGACTTTGTTCCTCTTCATCAATATCATTTACCTCAATAGACTCTTCAAGCACCTCCCTTGATTCTTCTTCCCCCAAATTCTCTTCAACCTTGTCTTCCCTATCCTTAATAAGCTCAACATCTCTTGAGTCTTCATTATCTACCGAACACTCTTCTACTTCTAACTCTTCTTCAATCTCTTCATCGAAATTCTCCATTTCATGAAAAGTGTTCCGTTCACTTATCATATCACTCATTCGATGTTCAAGGGCCTCAAATCTCCTCTCATTTTCCTCATCTTCTCTCTTTCTTTCTTCAATCATCTCATTGAGCATATCCATGAGTTGCCCAATTCGATCTTCTACGGGTGGCTTTATCTCTTCACTCGGTGGATGCCATCTTTGTTCTTGGAGATAATTCCCTTGATCTTGGAAATTACTCCCTTGCATGTAATAAATTTCCTCCACTTGAGAACTTGACATCATCCACTCTTGTTGCACCATAGTATAAGAAGTTGGCATACTTTGAAGATATTGATCCCCATAACTAGGAAGACTTGGTTGAACACTTTGCCTTTCATTGCTCCCATGAGCGTATCTTCTATACAACTCCATTAAGGCACTATTCTCGGATAGAGGGGTAACCGTCGGAACTTGGTTATAAGAACTTGGTACGGAATATGTGTTTGTTTGATATGGTTGGAATGTATTCACATTATAAGCACCTTGCCATCCCTCATATATTCCATTATTGTAGTATTGATCCATTTTTATGCTCTTCTTCTCAAGATCTACTACAATTTTTCTCCATTTACTATTTTTGGTTGCTCATTCTTCTCTTCTATCAAGGTTGGTGTACCTATCAAGAAGAACAAGTTAGAACAAGGTTTTTCAAAGCAAATATAAAAGCAAAAATAAAAAAATGCCCTAAGTAAAGCTAACAAATTCAAACACGTTACTGTTAGATTTGTATACTAAAAGCCTCGCTTTTATATTGAACAATGTAATAACAATTTTATTTGAAATGAGAATCATATGATCAAACGTTTTTGCATATTATAAATTGTTTGTGCAAAAGTCCATTTACTTTATACTGTAGATAATATGTTGTGCGACAACACGCGGAAGATCATATTATCGGTTTCCTTATAAAGTATAAACAGATGCTCACAATCGAGATAGACGGGGACTATCTATCGGTATGGTTGTAGTGTGATTTGGAATTAGTTTGTCTTGACTATAGAATCACATTAGTGCACTTAGCGTGTATTGAGTAGGACCGCATGAGATCGTTCGACTTGTACTGTCTATATAGAAGAACTTGATCTCTGTTATTATGGATGTCCATGCTCTTAATCCCTATACAATAACTTCGACACGTAGGGCAGTATGTATTTCTTTGATTCATCAATGGGTGAGATTTAAATGAATTAAATCAACAAACTCGGTGAGTTGGGAAGTAGTGTTGTCTCTATGGTGTGCTGTTGATTGTAGAAGGAATCCATGTCCGATTTAGGTTGATGATGTCCCCTTGAGGAGCTCATAAGGTTTATCATGTAAATCTTACAAGTGGATTAATTTCCGGCATGATAAAAAGGTTGAGTGGTACTACTCTCGGATGAGATATTAATTAATTTGAGTTGTCAGTAACTTAATTAATTAATGGGCATTGAATATCTTAAACATGGGGAGATTATTGGGCTCATAATAAGAAGGAGCCCAGAACATAATTTGGGATTGGATGGGTAGTGCAGTAATAATATTTTAGTGGACTATATTATTATTATTGGATTTAATTAAAAGCTTTGGGCTAAGCTTGGTTAATTAAATTTGATTGAGGCCCAGCCCAATTTCTCCTCCTGGTCCCTACTGTAGCCCTTTATAATAGTCTGCTCAGCTCTTGGATGCCAAAATTTTTAGAGAACGCCGTTCTTTTGTCTAAAAAGTGGTTAGGAGCAGATTGAGGGATCCTGCAGACTGTTGACCACACAACAGTAGGATTGACTAGGGTAATACAGTAGAAGAACAAGAGGTAGTTCTTCTCAAATATTCATCCTCTACTCCAATCCAGAAGACAGGTATTGATTTATGCTTCCGCTGTATCTGTTTATCTGTTTTGTTTATCGAATCACGTTAACCATAAGATCCAATTGCCAACAATTGGTATCAGAGCCTTGTTACTTGGTGGAACGTGATTTGTTTTTTGTGATTATTTGATTATTTGTTTTAATCTGGCTTTAATCACATGTTTATTGATCCTGTTTCGTGTGTTCAATATGAAGTCAGATTGACTTGTTTATTTGATGTGATGTGTGTCTTTCATTCATGTGAATGGTGTGTGTTTTTTGTTGACTATATACACTGTACACACATATTTCCTTCATGTCTGTTGTCCACATCACACACGCACACCCTGCACATTGGGTACACATCCCGACGGCGCGTGGACAGAAGACAATAGTCAGCGGCGCGTGAAGACGGGAGGTGAAAACGCGTGAGACAGGCGCAGACCATGACGGCTGGTGGCTTCGGCCGGACCAGATTTGTCACGGCGATACCGAATCGACGCGGCGACGACTTCGCTACAATGAGAGTCTGGGCGACGCGGTGGTGATGATTCCAAGACCAGTCGGCGTCTACGACTGGCGGAATCGAAGCAGACGGCGCAGCGGCGATGACTCCAAGGCGAGGTGAGTCTCGGAGACGAGTCGCCGTCAACAACTATCAGCGGTAGTGGCGATCGGCGTTAAAGACTGTCGGCGACAGCCACGGAGCGTGCTTCTGGATTGCCGTCGCGCGATTGCATGTCGGCCGTGATGGATCCGGGGATATCGTGTCTCGGTAGGGTGATAGCTGGA
This sequence comes from Pogostemon cablin, assembly GCA_023678885.1. Taxonomy (NCBI): domain Eukaryota; kingdom Viridiplantae; phylum Streptophyta; class Magnoliopsida; order Lamiales; family Lamiaceae; genus Pogostemon; species Pogostemon cablin. The sequence goes on from CM043013.1 coordinate 27,584,801, forward strand.
CGGCGATTATGCCGAGAAATGCGACCCCGAATCACGGTGGATTCGAAGCAGGCGGGCGGCGGCGGATGAGGGAGCAACGTTCCAGGCGGATTGTCACAGACGTGCGCCGGAGACGACTCACTGGACGCGAACCAGTGCCGTTCTGACAGCGGCTGTGATTCCGATCGGCTAGCGGCTGCACGGCGGTGATCAGATCGGCGCGGATCTGGTGGCTGGTGATAGCTTGGCGGCGGAATCGAGGCGGCGGCGCTGAAAGGATGCACAGCGGCTAGTGATGCGATGGTGGACTGTTGGCGGCACCCCCGGCGGCAGCGGCGCCGGGCTGCGCCGGTCACCCCTGAAAACGAAGATGAGGCTGGAGGGTGGCGCCTGCTTACCATTAGGGCTCCATTGTGTGTTTGGGCCGTTCAGACAGGGCCCAAATATTTTTCTTATTTTGCGGATTGGGCTTGTGTCTGATAATTGGGCTTGCATATTAATTAAGTACTGTTGGGCCTGTATTTTATTTTTTTGAGGTTTGGGCTTCATGGATTGTAATTAATTATTTGAGCTGCTGGGCCTGTATGTGTTTTATTTATTAATTGTTTGTGGTGTTGGGCCTTGAGATGTATTGGGCTTGTTCCAAAGAAATAAAATTGGCTGGCTTAATGGGCTTTAATTTTTTTTTGAAAATTATGGCTGCTCATTAATTGCTAATTTTATTTGGAATAGGTAGGCCCAATTTTTGATCCAATTTTATTTTGCAATTAATTGAATTATATAATTAATTTAATTGTTTAACGTGACGATTAATTGTTATATATGTGTAAAGCATATTTTATGTGATTTATTTAATTTTAAATTGCTTGGATTTAAAGCATGCTTTATTGTATATTTTATTGTGAAATATTATATGCATGTTAAAAACCCTCTGTGCTAAATAACTAAGTGGGAGAGGGGATTGGTATATAAATTCTCATGGCCTCCATTATTGGTTTGTAAGTGATGTGAATAAACTTGCGCGTTGGCATTAGAGCCTTCCTCCCTATCGGATGAGTTTGTTCACGGATCACTGGTACAAACTTCTTTAAGATAATCGTAGGAAGTTATCTGAGCGCGTGTGTACTTCTCCATCTGTAAGGCACACAAGCTTGGGCCGCGGACTTGGGATTAAATAATGGTATACACTTAGGTGTAAATAATATGTATCCTCCCCATCGGAGTCACTGCTATTATTTGCATGGCTAAATAGAAACCGACTATTAATTATTTTGTCATAAAGTTAGGTTGACAAATGAAATTATTGGGTAAAACCTTCTCTTGTAAATGTTAGGGTTTGTATACGTCCACACTATCGTGGCATGCAAATCCACGGTGCTTGAGATGTTGGTGAATTTTGTTTTATATTGTTTTGAGGGATTCAATATAAATTGGTAAATTCGAAGTGTTTGATCTGTTTATTATTTATGATTCTCAGGTTTTTTCAAATGGCTTTGAACTCACTTTCTGTCATACTTAAAGAACACAAACTTACTGGCACTAATTATGTCGACTGGAAGCGTAACATGGATATTGTTTTAACTGCTGAAGATTACATCTTTGTACTTTCTGAGGAATGCCCTCCGGCACCTACTGATGCCTCTACCGAAGAGCAAAGAAATGCTTATAATAGGTGGGTCAAAGCTGATAAGATGGCTAAGTGCTATATTTTGGCTTCAATGTCAAATGTGCTTCAGACTCAGCATCAAGCTATGGACACCGCCTATGATATGATGCTTAATCTTAGGGAACTCTTCGGTCATCAGAGTCGTCCTGCTAGGTCGAAGGGCATGTCGGTATTGATGAACACCAAAATGGCTGAGGGCACTTCCGTAAGGGAGCATGTCCTTAGGATGATGGGCCAACTCAATGAGTTGGAAGTTCTTGGAGCAGAAATCGATGGGGAAACCCAGGTCGATATTATACTCCAAAGCTTGCCTAGGAGTTTTGAGCAGTTTCGCCTGAACTATGGTATGAACAAACATTTGTACTCGTTGGCGGAACTGATGACAGAACTCGTGGCGGCGGAAGAACTGTTTCGTAGACCACCTCAGGTTCATGTTGCTGAACATGCTTCTCATCCTAGGCCGAAAGGCGGTAGGAAGAAGAAGAAGCAAGGGAATCCAGCACCGGTGAACCAAGTGAAGGCAAAGACGGGTGCGGTCAAGAAACCTAAAGGCAAGTGCTTCAAATGTAAGCAGCCGGGACACTACAAGGTTGACTGCCCTCTTCTGAAGGGGAACAGGAATGGTAAGTCTTATATTCTAGTTGTTGAATCGTGTTTAGCGGCTGTATCTGCTGACACTTGGTGTGTAGATACGGGAGCCACTGACCATGTCTACAATTCTTTGCAGGGGTTCCACCAAACCCGACAGCTCAGTGATGGAGAGATTACTATACTCATGGGAAATGCTACAAGAGTAGCAGCTGTTGCAGTGGGAGACGTCTATTTATCTTTTAATAAGAATAAAACTCTTGTTTTGAGGAATTGTCTTTATGTACCTCATTTTAGAAAGAATTTAATTTCAGTTTCTGAATTGTTTATGGATGGATATTCTGTTTCTTTTAATGACAAGGTTGTTTTAAGGAAAAATGGAATTTTTATCTGTGATGGTGCATTGATAGATAATTTGTATACTCTTAATCCAATTACTCCCACAGTGCAACAAATTGAAATGAATGATACATCTACTAATAAGAGAAAAGAACCTTCTAAAATGAACCAAACATATCTTTGGCATCTAAGACTAGGTCATATTAACTTGAGTAGGATTCAAAGGTTGATAGCTGATGGACCTCTGAGTTCATTAGTAGTGGAAAATTATCCAACTTGCGAATCCTGCTTGGAAGGAAAAATGACAAAAAGGCCTTTCAAGGCAAAGGGGCATAGAGCCAAGGATTTGTTGGAATTGGTTCATTCTGATTTATGTGGTCCTATGTCTGTCCAGGCAAGAGGTGGTTTTGAATATTTCGTCACTTTCATTGATGATTATTCAAGATACGGATATATTTATTTGATGCGCCGCAAGTCTGAATGCTTTGATAAATTCAAAGAATATAAGGCTGATGTGGAAAAGCAACTTGGAAAATATATCAAAACACTACGATCTGATCGTGGTGGTGAATATCTCTTGGGAGAGTTTAGGAATTATTTATCGAAAAATGGGATTGAATCCCAATTGTCTGCACCGGGCACACCCCAGCAGAATGGTGTAGCGGAAAGAAGGAATATGACTCTTATGGAAATGGTAAGATCAATGATGAGTTATTCGGAATTACCAAATTCGTTTTGGGGACACGCCTTAGAAACAGCGGCTTACATTCTAAACTTAGTACCTTCTAAATCGGTAGCCTCCACACCCACAGAACTGTGGACCGGGCGCAAGCCTAGTCTGAAACATGTTCGGATTTGGGGTGCTCCGGCACACGTGTTAAAGGCAGATGCTGACAAGTTAGAATCACGTACTGATGTTTGTCTGTTTATAGGGTATCCTAGAGGAACGAAGGGTGGTTTATTTTATAGTCCCCAGGACCAAAAGGTAATCGTGAGCGCGAATGCCAGATTTTTGGAAGAGGATTATATAATGGATCATAAACCCATGAGTAAAATTATTTTAGAAGAAGTTAGAGGGGAAACACCAAATTTAATACCAAATGTGCAAGAAGATGTACCACAGGACACTGCACCGCGTGTCACACATGATACACAAATACCTGCGGAGCCTCGTCGTAGTGGGAGGGTTGCCAGACAACCGGATAGATTCATGGGATTGGGAGAGTCATCCGACTTGGTCCCAGGTGAACATGAAATTGACCCATGGAATTACAACGAGGCACTGCAGGATAAAGATGCTCAATTATGGCAAAACGCAATGAAATCTGAGATAGAATCCATGTATTCTAATCATGTCTGGGAGCTTGTAGAACCACCTAATGGTGTAAAAGCTATTGGATGCAAGTGGATCTATAAGAGAAAAAGAGGATCTGACTGTAAGGTGGAAACCTTTAAAGCAAGGCTTGTGGCTAAAGGATATACTCAGAAAGAAGGAATCGATTATGAGGAAACCTTCTCACCCGTGGCCATGCTTAAGTCAATCCGGATTCTTTTGTCTATTGCTGCTCATATGGACTATGAGGTATGGCAGATGGATGTCAAGACAGCTTTCCTGAATGGAAGTCTTGAGGAAAACATCTATATGAAGCAACCGGAGGGTTTCATTGCAAAGGGCGAAGAGCATCTTATGTGTAAGCTTAAAAAGTCCATTTATGGATTGAAACAAGCTTCAAGATCTTGGAACATCCGTTTTGATGAAGTAATCCACTCATATGGATTTATTCAATGTCCGGATGAATCATGTGTATACAAGAAGTGTGACGGAAATGTAGTGGTATTTCTTGTACTCTACGTGGATGATATTCTGCTCATTGGAAACAATGTAAAGGTATTGTCGGGCGTAAGGGTATGGTTGTCCAAGCAATTTGAGATGAAGGACTTGGGAGAGGCCGGACACATTCTTGGGATCAAATTAATAAGGGATCGCAAGAAAAGAATGTTGTGCTTATCCCAAGCTTCATATATTGATACAATACTGACTCGTTTTAGCATGCAAGATTCCAAGAAAGGTTTTCTACCTTTCAGACATGGAATACCTCTTTCTAAAGAAATGTGTCCAAAGACACAACATGAAATAGAGGCAATGAAGCTGGTCCCTTATGCTTCGGCAGTGGGAAGTCTCATGTATGCTATGCTATGTACGAGACCAGATATCTGTTATGCCGTGGGCATGGTCAGTAGGTATCAAAGTAATCCAGGACAAGGGTATTGGACTGCGGTAAAGCATATTTTGAAGTACCTGCGAAGGACTAGGGATTATGTGCTGGTTTACCGGGCAGATACTTTGTTACCTTTGGGTTATACTGATTCAGATTTCCAGTCAGATAGGGATGCTAGTAAATCCACCTCGGGTTATGTGTATACTCTTGGAGGAGGAGCCATAATATGGAGGAGTGTAAAGCAGAAATGCGTTGCAGACTCTACCATGGAAGCTGAATATGTGGCAGCCTCTGAGGCAGCTAAGGAAGCAGTATGGCTCAGGAACTTCTTAATGGACTTGGATGTGATTCCTGGTTTGCCCAAAGCGATCACAATTTATTGTGATAATAGTGGTGCAGTAGCAAACTCGAAGGAACCACGAGCCCATAAGGCGAGTAAACACATTGAGCGCAAGTACCACCTGATACGAGACATCGTTAAAAGAGGGGAAGTCGTTGTCGCTAAGATTGCATCTGAGGATAACCTTGCTGATCCTTTTACTAAGAGCCTTCCAGCGAAAGCGTTCGATGGGCATGTAGAAGGAATGGGGATTAGATGCGTGTCAGCAGATATGGCAGCGTAGTCTTTTAGGATAAGTGGGAGATTGCTAGATTTGTATACTAAAAGCCTCGCTTTTATATTGAACAATGTAGTAACAATTTTATTTGAAATGAGAATCATATGATCAAACGTTTTTGCATATTATAAATTGTTTGTGCAAAAGTCCATTTACTTTATACTGTAGATAATATGTTGTGCGACAACACGCGGAAGATCATATTATCGGTTTCCTTATAAAGTATAAACAGATGCTCACAACCGAGATAGACGGGGACTATCTATCGGTATGGTTGTAGTGTGATTTGGAATTAGTTTGTCTTGACTATAGAATCACATTAGTGCACTTAGCGTGTATTGAGTAGGACCGCATGAGATCGTTCGACTTGTACTGTCTATATAGAAGAACTTGATCTCTGTTATTATGGATGTCCATGCTCTTAATCCCTATACAATAACTTCGACACGTAGGGCAGAATGTATTTCTTTGATTCATCAATGGGTGAGATTTAAATGAATTAAATCAACAAACTCGGTGAGTTGGGAAGTAGTGTTGTCTCTATGGTGTGCTGTTGATTGTAGAAGGAATCCATGTCCGATTTAGGTTGATGATGTCCCCTTGAGGAGCTCATAAGGTTTATCATGTAAATCTTGCAAGTGGATTAATTTCCGGCATGATAAAAAGGTTGAGTGGTACTACTCTCGGATGAGATATTAATTAATTTGAGTTGTCAGTAACTTAATTAATTAATGGGCATTGAATATCTTAAACATGGGGAGATTATTGGGCTCATAATAAGAAGGAGCCCAGAACATAATTTGGGATTGGATGGGTAGTGCAGTAATAATATTTTAGTGGACTATATTATTATTATTGGATTTAATTAAAAGCTTTGGGCTAAGCTTGGTTAATTAAATTTGATTGAGGCCCAGCCCAATTTCTCCTCCTGGTCCCTACTGTAGCCCTTTATAATAGTCTGCTCAGCTCCTGGATGCCAAAATTTTTAGAGAACGCCGTTATTTTGTCTAAAAAGTGGTTAGGAGCAGATTGAGGGATCCTGCAGACTGTTGACCACACAACAGTAGGATTGACTAGGGTAATACAGTAGAAGAACAAGAGGTAGTTCTTCTCAAATATTCATCCTCTACTCCAATCCAGAAGACAGGTATTGATTTATGCTTCCGCTGTATCTGTTTATCTGTTTTGTTTATCGAATCACGTTAACCATAAGATCCAATTGCCAACAGTTACACCAAAGCCTTTCTCCCCGGCAACGGCGCCATGAACTTTGTCTCAATTTTGGTACAACGTGATAAGAGTAAGCGTACTCTATCGTTGTGTGTAGACGTGGTGACCAAGTGCAAAATTTATAATATCGAACCTAAGGGAGAAAGTGATGTATCCGTATTCGAAATATGTTTCACTCTAGAAGAACTAATCAATAAAGTGAGAGAGTGATTAACACTACAAACTACCTAAGAAAGCAATTAAAGGATAGAAAATGTACATATGAGATGAGTAATGGGTGATGGTGAACAATCTAAGAAGTATGTAAGGCAAGCAATATAATGGAAAAGGCTCATGTAGATTCACAAACACACATGCTTTGAAGGTCATCATGTTATGATATTAAGGGCAATCACTTATGTACCCCTAATCCCTATGGCCAAGGCAATTAGGTTCTCAACTCTTTTACAAGTTTAAATATCCTATGATTGTGTCTTACTCTCAATTCCCATGAAGGTACTATGATCATAAGTTGGGTTCCCCTCATTAGTTCATCACTAATGACCTATCATGAGGTTCTAAGCACAAGAAGGGTATGGCTTACCTCCCCTCACACTAACTAAGTCATCTCGTGCAATCAACGATTCAATTAAATCACTAAGCATAATATTGGAATGGCCATCCTAACACTATGAATAGAAAATTTAACCACACAAATCATACACGAAATGAGAATAAGTATTCATGATAGAAAATATTCATACAATCATTTCTTCGAACACGTGGCGTGCAAAATCTACATTATCCTTCACCAATCATATTACTAGCCTCACATGAGGACTAGCCACTATAAATCATTACAAAATCAATATTGTCCATGGAATGCTCCAAATGAGCTAAATAATGAAGAAAAACAACAAATCAAAGGTTGATGGGCTTCCCTTTTGAAGTTGGCCTTCTCTTCCTTCAACATGCTCCAATCTTCACTCTTTGATGTTCTTCCCTTCTTAGATTGGTGGATTAGTGGAATGGATGGATGGATTTGAGGAAATCAAGAGGAATAGATGGATGGAATGAAGGATAGATGGATGAGATGGAAGATGGAAGATGGATGAAGATTGAGGTATAAAATGGGTAGAATGGTGTGTGATGTGTGTGGGCACCCAAAACCCTTGATTTTCTGCCTTTAAATGATGATATTGGGGATATTTATACCCCCTCAACACACTGGAAATCGCACAAAGGTGTAAAACGCGATTTTAGGCCAAGTGCAAGAAAACACGGGCGTGTTTTCCTGCATCTGCCCGTGTTTTCTTGCAATTTTTCAGCTTTCTGTAAGTTTTAGCACCTGCAGAAAAACACGGGCACTGCATAAAAACACGGGCGTGTTTTTATGCATTTTGACTAATTCTTTATTTTCTTCAACTTTCTCATTTCTTCATGCTTTTTCTTCACCATTTATCTTCATAATCACCTATTCAAAGACATGAAACTCATCATCATCATTTTTCCAAAATACAATATAAAAAAAAAAAACAAAAATACGAAACAAAAGGACGAAAACACACACAAAAATGACATAAAATTTAGGTGAAAATAGCGACGATCAATCTCACGTGTAGAATCCTTTCCATCCATTCATAATGTACACGCTTTAATCAGTTTTAACCAACTGATGAAAACTGTTGCAACCAATTTACTGAACTCAGGTTCGACCTGGGTTCGACCAGTAGATGAGGTCGAACCATGAATGTCGTGGTCGAACCAAAACTGATCTGAAGTAGAGTAACTTGCCTGACATGGTTCGACCAAGGTTCGACCTAGCTTAATAGGTCGAACCTAATCTTAAAAAGTTGAACCTTTGTCAGTTATAACCAACTGTCTGTGGTTCGATCAAGGTTCGACCTAGCTCATCAGATCGAACCTTAGCTTAACAAGTCGAACCCTTGTCAGTTACAATTAACTATCTGCGGTTTGACCAGGGTTCGGCCTAGCTCATTAGGTCGAACCTAACTTTAACCATGTCGAACCTCATCCACCTTCCAGCTGATGCTACCATCACTTACTTCCTCCATCTGATCACAATCCTCCCATGCTTTCTGTAGTGTATATGCAGTATGCATGGTCTACTTCATCACAATTCTCCACCTTAGACCTTGCATCTTCATGTTAGCTTCATCTTCTCCACCTTACTGCTTTTATAAGGAGCAGCAACCTTTCCTTCTTTACTTAATTCAACTGAATCAAGTACTTACACAGCTCATACTTCTGAGCTGGTAAGGCTTTTGTAAACATGTCTGCAGGATTGTCATCTGTCTTGATCTTCTTGACACTCACAATCCCTTTGTCTATCATGTCCCTTATGAAATACAACCTTACATCAATGTGTTTGGTCCTTTCATGTTATCCTTGATGCTTGGAGAGATGCACTGCACTCTGATTATCACAATGTATCTCAACTGACTCTTGTTCAATCCCAAACTCACTCAGCATACCTGCCAACCACACTCCTTCTTTTACTGCTTCTGTAAGTGCAACAAACTCTGCTTCTGTGGTTGATAATGCCACTATATATTGATGAGTTGCTTTCCAACTTACTGCAGTACCAAACAAGTTGAATACATAACCAGTAAGAGACTTTCTAGTATCAAGATTTACTGCATAGTCAGCATCAACATATCCTACTACTGCCTTATCCATGTTGTCATTTTCTGAAACTTCAAACCTGCTGTGATGGTTCCTTTAACATACCTGAGAGCCCACTTTACTGAACTCCAATGTAGTAAGCCTGGATTAATCATAAACCTGCTAATCATACTCATCACATAAGCTAAATCTGGCCTGCAACATATCATTGCATACATCAAACTACCAATAACACTGGCATAAGGAACATTACTCATTTCAAACTTTTCTTGGTCTGTCTGAGGAGCTTGGAGTAGGGACAGACTCACTCCTTATTTAACTGGTGTAGCTACTGTCTTACTGAGGTTCATATTGTATCTCTTTAACACTTTGTCCAAGTATGATTCTTGGAACAACTTCAGCTCACCAACTGATCTATTTCTCTCAATCTGCATACCAAGGATCGCCTTTGCTTCTCCAAGATCCTTCATATCAAATTCCTGCTTAAGTGTTTCCTTTACTTCATTTATACCAGCAAGATCCTTGCAAGCTATGAGGATATCATCTACATACAAAAGTAAGTATGTATAATATCCACCTTTGTTCCTAACATAAACACAACTGTCATGTAGACTTCTGCTGAATCCATTTGATGTAATGTAATCATCAAACTTTAAATACCACTGTCTTGGACTTTGTTTTAGACCATACAAAGATTTCATCAGTAAACAGGCCTTATTCTCAGCTCCTTCAATACTTACACCATCAGGAATCTTCATGTAGATATCCTCTTCAAGATTTCCATGCAAAAATGTTGTAGTCACATCCATCTGATGTAACTCAAGATCAAACTGAGTTACTAATGCCAGTAAGATTCTGATGGAACAATGTTTAACAATTGGCGAGAATATTTCATTGTAGTCAACACCTTCTTTCTGAGAAAAACCTCTTGCTACAAGTCTTGCCTTGTATATAACACCTCATTCTTTGCTTGTGACAGGCTTCTTCTTATAGATCCATTTGTAGCTTACTAACTTCTTGTTCTTTGATCTGTCAACAATCTGCCAAGTCTCATTCTTATGTAGTGACAGTAGCTCTTCTTCCATAGCAACTATCCACTTGTCATTGTCATTCCCTGATATAGCTTCATCATATGTTCTTGGCTCATAATCTTCTATATCAGATGCAACATATAATGCATATGATACTATATCAGCTACCATGTACCTCACAGGAGTTTTGATCTGTCTCCTTAGCCTATCCCTTACAAGTTGATAAGAACTTAGATCATACCTTGAACTGGATGAGCTAGGAGAGATATCTTCCTTATTCTGAACAGCACTGTTATTATCTTGATTAGACTGCTGAGCTTCCTTCCTTGCTTGCTCCACCTGAGGCTCATCAAGATCTGTAGTAATTGATACTACAGAATTCCTTTCAACCAATGGCATCTTCTTTTCACTAAATGTGACATCGCTGCTAACAATAAACTTGTTAGCTTCATAACACCACAACCTGTACCCTTTTGCTTCTTGTGAGTATCCAACCATCACACACTTCACTGCTCTAGGTTCCAGCTTATCTTGCTTCACATGAGAGTAAGCCTGACACCCTATTACTCTTAGATAAGTGTAACTAGGTGTCTTTCCAGACCACATTTCTTCAGGTGGTTTGAATTTCAAAGCTGCTGATGGACATAGGTTGATCAGATAGGCTGCTGTAGTCACAAGTTCACCCCAAAACCCTTTGGTGAATCCTCCACTACTCAACATACATCTTACTCTTTCTAGCAAGGTCTGATTCATTCTTTCTGCAACACCATTTTGTTGTGGAGTTCCAGGTGTAGTCTTGTGCCTCTTGATTCCCTTTTCTTTACAGAAAACATTGAACTCTTTTGAAACAAACTCAAGCCCATTATCTGATCTCAAACATTTCAACTTCTTTCCTGTCTGATTCTCCACCTCAGCAAGCCATTCCTTAAATGCAGTGAATGCTTGATCCTTTGTTTTAAGGATTTTCACCCATAACTTCCTAGAGTAGTCATCTATGAAAGATATAAAATATCTTCCACCTCCAATAGTTGGATTCCTTGATGGTCCCCATAGATCTATATGAACATTCTGAAGCTTCTCTGATGAAGTATGTTCTCCTGAACCAAACTTCAACCTCTTTGACTTACTTAGAATACAGTCTTCACATTGATCCATCTTACAAGTTGAACTTATGTCTAGTAGCTTCTGTCTTGCTAGCTCTTGTAACCCTCTCTCACTTACATGAGCTAATCTTCCATGCCACAACTGAACATCTTCTTGCTCTTGAGAAGTGTTCAACTGCCCAGTGACAACTGATCCTTCAAGAAAATAGAGATCAGAGCTCTTAACTCCCTTCATTACCACTGACTTATCCTTTATGATGGTGAGTACACCTTTCTTCACATGGTACTCACATCCCAAGGAGTCTAACATTCCTAATGATATCAGATTCCTTCTCAATTCTGGTACATACCTCATATTTGTGAGCAACTTAATGGATCCATCAAATATTCTGAATTTGACAGAACCAATACCTTCAATCTTGATGGCTTGATCATTGCCTAACAAGACTGATCCCTCATGGTATGGTTTTAAATCAGTAAACCAATCCTTGACTGATGTCATATGAAAAGTGCAACCTGAATCTAACACCCACTGATCTGACACTTGACCAGAAACAACAACCAGAGCTTCAATATAATCTTGATCCTTGTTACCTCTATTTTCAGTCACCTGATTTGCATGGATTCTTTGATTTCCTCCCTTTTCAGCAATCTTCTTGGCCACCATTGCTTTCCACTTATAGCATTGCTTCTTGAAATGGCCAGGCTTGTTGCAGTGAAAACAGTTATTGTTTTCTTCAACTGTTGATGTACCTTGATTACTTCTTTCATATTTCTTCTTATCAGTACCAAACTTCTTATCATTCTTGTTCCACTTATGTTGTTTGTTGGCAACAAGACCTTCTCCTACAACAGCATTATCTGATGTCTTATGGAGCACCTTTGCTTTGATTGCTAGAATCACTTGCTCCAGGGAGATTGATTCAGCATTTCCATACAACAATGTGTCTCTCAAACCTTCAAAAGACTTAGGAAGAGCTGACATCAAAATGACAGTCTTATCTTCACTGGACAGTGCTACATCAATATTTTCTAAGTCATCTATGATCTTATTGAAATCATCTAGTTAGCTTAGAATAGACTTATCTTTTGATACTTTGAAGGAGTAGAGTTTCTACTTGGTGTACAGCCGGTTTGCCAATGTCTTTACCATGTAAAGATCAGCAAGCTTCTTCCACATATCTCTTGCAGATACTTCCTTGGAAACTTCCCTTAGAGCTTTATCACCTAAGCAAAGAATGATAGCACTTCTTGCCTTGGACTGTTGATCTTGATCTGCAGCTAATGCACCAGCATCCACAGTAGCTGCTTGATCTGCTTGATCCAGAAGCGGTTTAACTTCATCAGCAAGCCCTTGTTGGATCAGTACAACCTCTATCTTCATCCTCCACAGACTGAAATCAACTTTCTCTGTAAACTTCTCCACATCAAACTTAGTTGTAACCATGATTCTTCCTTTCTTTTCTGGTATTGTGGCAGCTTCTTGTTCTTCCCACAGACGGCGCCACTTGTTATGAAATTGAGCAAACACTTGAAAATGATCACTCAAAAAACTGTACTCACTTGTTCGTTGAATCACTCACGTTTCACACACACGTTGATAAACAAAATAAAAATGAAATGAAAGAGAGATCAACACAAGGATATATAGTGGTTCGGCATAGCCTACATCCACTTTCTTGAGAGAAGAATTCACTAAACAATGAAGAAGATGGTTACAAGAATACAAGCACCTGAAAACCCTAATTCTTAAGCTTGTTTCTAACTGATATGTGAAGAAGATGTGTTGATGATGATTATTTCAGCTGTTATTCTTCTTCTTATATGGATGTGTATCTCACGTGTAGAATTCTTTCCATCCATTCACAATGTACACGCTTTAATCAGTTGTAACCAACTGATGAAAACTGTTGCAACCAATTTACTGAACTTAGGTTCGACCTGGGTTCGATCAGTAGATGAGGTCGAACCATGAATGTCGTGGTCGAACCAAAACTGATCTGAAGTAGAGTAACTTGCCTGACATGGTTCGACCAAGGTTCGACCTAGCTTAACAGATCGAACCTAATCTTAACAAGTCGAACCTTTGTCAGTTATAACCAACTGTCTGTGGTTCGATCAAGGTTCGACCTAGCTCATCAGGTCGAACCTTAGCTTAACAAGTCGAACCCTTGTCAGTTACAATTAACTATCTGCGGTTCGACCAGGGTTCGACCTAGCTCATCAGGTCGAACCTAACTTTAACCATGTCGAACCTCATCCACCTTCCAGCTGATGCTACCATCACTTACTTCCTCCATCTGATCACAATCCTCCCATGCTTTCTGTAGTATATATGCAGTATGCATGGTCTACTTCATCACAGTTTGCAAAGCCATAGAATAGTATAACATACAACCATTTTATAAGATTAGATATTCAAAACATGCGTTGCATGTTGCTTTTATTTCGTACTTTGTAATATATCTCAAAGAAATTATTACTTTAAATTGTATATAAAATTAAAATATGATATATACACTCAATAGTATAGTGATTTAGTCTCTCTTTTCATTTTGCTAATTATACCATCATTCATCTCTATTTTTAACGGTTTTGCATAAACTGCAGATTACTTATTTTTTCCTCACAATTTACACCCCTTAGAAATTTAATACCACCATTCATTTCTATTTTCAAAGGTTATCATACACTGCATTTTTTTTCCTCACAACTTGCACCCTTTTGAAATTTAAATTCGTAAAACGCCATCATTGTGTAATTTTTTTTTTCCTTTTTATGTATTTATATCAAATGTAATGATATAAGCTCAAACTCACACTTTTTTTTTCTTTTCTATAAATAATAAAATGGGATTGTCAATTTTTTATTTATCTCCTTGTTTATTTTCTTTTTCTTTGACTTGATACATTGGCTTCAAAATAAATTTTGCATGATTTTTTTTTTGTTAGGGTGTTAAAAAAAGTATCAAATATTCACGTCATAATAACTAGTTCACATTCCATTAAATTTTGTTAGATAACTATTACTGTTAAAGTGTTTAAGAATCAAAACTAATTTTATATTGTGGGTAAACATGATATTAATTTACTTTTTTCACTTTATTTTGAGATTTTTTTAATAGTAATGTTGGCTTGATCAAATTAAGTATATTCAACCTTTTTTTTTTTTAAAGCTTTTTGACTTTCCAAATGATTTATCAATTTTCATTTCCTTATTTGTGAGAAAAAAAACTTAATTAATTTAAATTTGAATCAATACAATAAAAGATTAATGTTATTAGTAAAGGTTAAAAATGAAATATATATATATATATACATATATATATAATATAATTATTTTTCATATAATTCACATTTTAATTATAAAATATAATTTATAATACACTTAAATATTATTAAAAAATATTATGAACGCGTTTGCACATTAATTATATAAATTTTAAAGGCCCGCGATGTACCAGGCACAAACTTGTCTAAAAATACAACTAACATGGATATACATAATAGCTCTAGAAAAATCAACAATCGTTCAGCATCCCAAACATCCTAGACATGAAGACCAAGAAAAGAGAATGAAAATATAATCAATGAGTGCTTAATTGATTCAAGATTTAGAAAGAAAAAAAAATTATAAATCCACATTCAACTATCACATATTTATAATATTCTTGTGAATAACCAATAAAATTTTTAATAAATATTGCATATAAAAAAACGGATAGAAAACTAAAAATAGAAAAGATGACCAATTCTATGTTCATATAACAGTAAAACAGTTGGTGAGAGAAATATATTTATTATAAACAGGAATTGCATCATTCCCCTAATAATTCTTATGATAATTTAATATTGCCACACCTGAAATCTAAATGAAAATGCCTAGTAAACTGTGATCTCCCAATAATCCCAAATATAACATGATAAGTTGCAGCCTTCAAATCAACATCAAACTCAACATCCATCCCCAATCTTCCTCCAAACTCAACTTTCTCAGAAGCTTTGATCCCAAATGATATTGGATTCTACTACAAAATGTCTAATGAGAAAGGTAGTATATAAGTTGTCAGTTTAAGACTTAGTGCTATTTTGCAGTCATAAAAGCCTGGTTAGAGGATAACAATTATAATGACAGTTAACTCCACACCGAAGGTTAGCAGAAAGATTGGTAATGAAAACTCTCTTGCTCAAAAATACTCTTACAATTTAGAAAGCGCTCTCACACGTTCAACTTCTTGCTCCTCTCTTTCTTTTCGCTTTCGCCTTTCCTTCAATTTATCTTACAACAGTGAAAATGCACACACACATAATTAAACAGAGATAAAAAGTAAACAGCTAAGCTGTAAACAATCCGAACAACCAATCAACGTGATTTCTAAGAAGTTTAAAAGGCTCTCCTAATCATAGAACACACCATAAAATTAGTAAGCAACTGACCTCTAAGCACCTGTGACAACCTTTGAATATACAATATGAAAAATTCAATACCATTATCAATCATGAAGACTGGAACCATCGGTAATCTCACATCCTCGTCCTGTTTTGCCTTTGCCTTTTGTGCTGCCTCTTCCTCAGCGGCCTTTAGTTCTGCTACATATTCGCTAAATAACTTCTCCCTTTCATCACGCTTGACAGACTTATAACGGGGATCTCCTTTTAAACAATCTTTAACCTACCAGAGACAAGATTCACATGTTGATAGAGAACATACAAGTTTGACAACAAACTACAATTTGTATTAGCACAACCTAACAAAAACTAGATTTCAGAAAACATTTATAAATGTTAAATGCTCCTTGATGTTCGAAGCTCATTGATAGCCCCCAACTCAAGCTTATTGTACTCCTAGAACCATAGTTGTTAAGAGGCATGAAGGCTCAGAGACTTGGGCCCATGCACTTCTTTTGTCTCAGTTTTTAGGTGATTTAAGGCGAAGTATAAGAGGAATTTGCTTCTATGCACCTCTGTGTTTTTTTCCATCTCAAGACGCACAATACTAGTTCCAATTATTCCTAATTTTTTGGGAATTTTTTAAAGTTGTTACATGATTTATCATGTAAATAGCTTTGCTTGCCTCTTAGCTACATATCGTTTGATATTATGTATGGATGTTCTAGTTATCACACTATTTATGAGTTATTATGAATCATTAATCATTAAGTGAGATTATTTTTACCTTTATTTTATGTTGCAAGTAGGATAACTTATGTATATATGTTGTAGAATAATACTAGGCAGGTAGTACAAGAGGTTCACGCCTCAGGGTTCTTGCGCCTCTCGCCTCTAACAAATATGCATAGAACTTAAAATCAGACATACAAGAGACTTGCATGAATTCAAATCAACTTCAACATATTCATTGGGCCATTGGCAACCAATTATCTTAGCTACATTTATATGGTTGAATCTAAAAGGTAATCAAAAGATTTCAGTAAAGAAAGAAAAGATCTTCAAACTCAGATAGAAGAGGTCCCCGCTAAAATCAAATAGTATCTCATGATAATTTGTCCAGTGATACTATATCACATTGGAATGTAAATTCAGAATGACAGTGGACAAGTAAATAAAATAACCACAGAGCATACCCATGATTATATATTAGCATAGCTTCACAACAATTTGTCCCTCAACGATTAGCTAAAGAATATCCTAACGAAAGGAGAAGAAATTAGTGACTTTACAGTATAGTGTCATTCTTAGTTAAAATAATTCAATAATTCATCACTCCCCATAAACTTAATTTGTATATACACAAAAGAAAACCACATGCGTGCAAATACACAGTAAGGGTGTCATGATCAGGAACTAGAATTAACATCAGCTTTTCCAAAAACCTACCTTTGACCACCTGGATATAGAAGTAATATCTCCTTTATCCTTGAGCATCAATTTGAAATTAGAGTTTGCAACAGCACGCTCAGCTTGAGCTTTTTCTTGAACAATTTTTTTGAGAAGACAGACCCTTGAAGAACATAAAAATAAAAAATAAAAAAAATAAAAATAAAAAGTAGCTAAGATTAACATGTCGCCTCATCAACAAACTCAAAACAAAGAATTGTGAACAGTAAACCAATCAATTTAGTAGCTAAGATTCAATATTAAATACACACCAATATTCCCAATATTATTAAAAGGGAGAAGGAGCACATGAACAAAGCCAAAATAAGATTGCCTTAGTTATGTAATATCTAAGGCAAACTTCCTCTCCCCAGTATTGCATGAAATTATTGAAGCACAATGCCTTTGCAATTGGAAAAGTATACTCAGTGAGCTAATAGAGTGGAACAAGTGCCTGAATGATTGGGATCATCTCAAGTCGGTATATACAAATATACCACCCAAATCAAAGAGAGAATGTTATGATCTTACAAGTATTATGATTGAATAATCATCTACAATTATTGATCAAGTTGTTGTTGATCATGATAAAACATGGATAACAGATAACAATGTCTAAATTTATTTTTTTTAAAAATAGAAATCAATAAAAGTGGTTATGATCTATAGCTTTGATTTGATCATATGAACACAGTTATAATTATACCTCTCATTTAACAAATTTTCCCTTTCTTTTCGGTTCAACGCCTGAACCGAGGATCCTCCCCCCATCTCCTCTTAAATATTTGATAATCAGAGTTGTAATCAATGTCCTGAATGTCAAAAAAATGTTTTAGTCCTTTAAATTACTGATGTTAATCAAAATTCAAAATCCAAAAGTAACAGTGAATACTTTAATAGGAGACAATTGCACCAAACCTCCTTTGCTTCTTCCAATAATTGCTTGAAACCCTCCAAAGCAGCCCTCTGCGCAGCTCGTTTCTCCTTCCGCTCCTCTTCAGCACATGTCCGGACATAGTGCTCAAAAATAGCTCTTCGAGCACTTTGATTAGGAATAGCCTGCAGCAGTCTGACATTATGAAAGGAGAGCAAAACACACTTCCACTCTGAGACATCAAATAACCAGCTATAAATGGAGATTAAAAAAATAGCTTAAAGACTCCACAAATGGTAGGATGCCTCAACTGAATAATTTGTTGCTAAGGGAGTCAACAAACCTTGAAACGCGGATCAAACACTATTTTAGGAAGCTCTTTCTCCCATTTTGAGAATGGAGCATCTCATAGATATTCAGAAGCACAACGTAAACAGGATAATAAGAAGATGCAGATAAAAGTTTAGGAGTAAACACCATTTATAAACTTTTCTAGGTAATTGACATATATTTGTTACAAAAGGCAAGAAGGGGAAACTCATTTATAATCACTAAAAGGCATCTTCACAGTTATCAGGATCTGTGAGTGTGATAAGAGTGCAAGAAGGAATAAGTTATTTTAGTCAAATATTTCCTTAATTTAGATTAATTAGTCAAGAAGGAATTAGTTTCCTGTCATAATGGTAATTAGAATTACCATTAGAATTAGGGCTGGGATTGTGGGCCTGGAGCCTCTTTATATACCTATGTACTCTATGATGGAAAGACATGAAGAAATATATCTAATATTGCAAACTTAATTGGTTTGTGGCAGAGGTAAACTCTGTGGCCCTCTTCGAGGGATTATTTCCGTGTTTTCATTTAGTTCCGTGTGTGTGTGTTCTATCAGAGTGTGTGTTGGAGGAGCCATCTGTAACCTCCACAACAAGGTAGAATCCTTTTGCAGAAGAAGCAGAATGCTTCCACAAACTTTTACTTCTAATTCCTAGTATAGATCACCATTCACTTCCTATAATTTGATTGCAAATTTTAACCTTCACGCGCACACACAACCTTAAAATAGCTAATGAAAATGTAAATCAGTCCACACCCATATTCCCAAAGTGAACAACCACTGGAAAATAATATCAAAGAGTACCTTGAATTGGAGGATGCACTCCTCCTTCGTGGGACCTCCATCTTCATCCTCAGAATCAGATGAGGAATTGGATGTATCAGCATCTCCATTCTTATCTCTACTGTTATCATTTTGGAGAACCCTGGTTGTAGCTTCCACCGATTTTGAACCATCTTGTTCTGAAGGCCCTGAATTTGACAAAGCTGAGGTGGGGGAACCAGAATCAGGGAGTCCAGAATCCTGCAACTTCTTTTTAATGAGATCTAATGCAGAAGATGATCCAGATACATTTGAAGATCTGACAACTATGGCATCACGACCACCTGTGTTAGCAGCAGGCGTGCTTAAACTAATTGAATCAGATCCTTTTTCGGTAGCTATATTCGAATTTTTCACTGACATTGATTGAGCTTTTAAAGCATCAGCATCTTGCTTTTTTTCTCAACTCAATCAGCTCAGTAGGCATTTGCCAGCTACTTACCTAATTGGAAAACAGATCATTAGCAACCAAGCCCAAAAAGGAAACTGAAATAAAGTAAGAGCACAAGAGCTCAGGCAAAATTGGAGAATTGCCTTGCAGCTTTCTTGATTATATTATTGATTCAATACAGAAGCATGTTATAAGTCGGCAGGTACTTCTCATTGCTCAGGTTTATTGAATTCGACAGTAATGCATGCATATGCCATCATTTGTGAATTCGTTATTAATTATTCAGAAAGTTAAATATAGAATGCTCTTCTTTTTTTTTTTCCGTGAAAAATTACACAACTGGGTATGCAAACTTTGGGATAGCACCAAGAATCACAAGCATTCATCAGCAGTCCTAATCCTGAATGTTCAGGATTCGACACTTATATAAGAATGGAAGAGAAAATAAATAAAAAGACAACCATTTTCTAAATCGATTCAGTTATTAAAACAGATAGAGAAACTCATTACATAAGTTTGGGATTCTCTCACTTTTTTCTTAGTGATTCCTTAATCTTGGAGTTCAGGAATACACCCAATTGTTCCACACCCTGTAGGTAGGATCAAAAGAAAAACAAGTAGGGGATATTATTGGAAAAAAAAGTTTCTCAAAAGCAAGCCACTTTTAATATATTAAGATAAGATTAAGATTATTGCCCATTTGCTCCAATGATTCAAATCAAGAAAAGAAACTTGAAAATTTTGCAACGAAGTGATATCTTCCAACTTCACATAGCTAACTTTAGTTAAATTTTACATGGAATATACATGTGTTCTTACTTAACACCAGCAAATCCTCCCAATACTAAATTTAGCATTTCACTTGTTTCATCATTTGATTCACTTCCTACCGAAAACTCATGTACAGTTCCCTCAAGTTCAATCCAGCTGCAACCAGGAACTTTGTGCACCTCCCTTTCTTTCATCAATCTCCGAACCGTTCGAACATTGTCCCAAAGCCCGAATCTAGCATACATGTTCGACAAAAGCACGTACGAACTTGAATCATGGGAATCCATTCCGATCAGATGCAGGGCAACTGGTTCTCCCATGTCCAAGTTTTCATGACATGCACATGCGCCAAGTAGTATTCGCCAGACGACATCATTTGGCTCTATCGGCATTTGTTTAACAAATTTTGCAGCTTCATCTATTTGCCCAGCTCTGCTAAGAATATCTACCATGCATCCATAGTGTTGTAGCTTGGGGATGATTTTGTGAGTTCGTCTCATGATCTCAAAGGAAATCAGACCTTCCTTCAACATCCCGGAATGCCCACAAGCATGCAAAACTGCTATGAATGTTATATCATCGGGTTCTAGAGAGCTTTTTTCCATATCCATGAACAATTCAAATGCTACTTCACCCTGTCCATGAATAGCCAACCCACCAATCATAGCATTCCAATGATCAATACTTTTCTCTTGGATACACTCAAAAACATGCATGGCTTGATCTATGCTCCCACACTTTGCATACATGTCAACTAGAGCAACACCAAGTTTTCCACTGATGATAAATCCATGTTCAATTATATACTCGTGTATTGCTATACCTTCATCGATGCACCCCGACTGTGTAGCTGCTGAAAGAGCAGCCAACAAAGTAACACTATCAGGAAGCAAATCAGAAGCACTCGTTAACATATCATGAAACACTTTTAGTGCCTCATAATAAAGTCCGTTATTAACATATCCAGCCATCATTACATTGCAGGAAACCACGTCCCTACGAGGCATGGCGTCGAAAAAATACCTTGCAGCATCCACATTCCCGGCTTTAGCATACCCATCAACCATATTAGCCCAACTCACTACGTCTCTCACTGGCATTCTATCAAACAGAACTTGAGCCATCCTCATGTCCCCCTTCTTTGCACAACAATCAATGATGAGGTTCCAAGAAACCAAGTCTCTTTCCGGCATTTCATCAAACAGATTCAGAGCACTCTCAACGCAATTTTCTAATTTCAAATAGGCACTAATCATAGTATTCCAAGAAACTAAGTTTTTAATATCTGGTGGCATTATGTCGAACAATCCACGAGCTAAACTTACCATCCCACACTTTACATATCCATCAATCATCAAATTATATGAAAAAGAATCCTTTTTAGGCATTCTATCAAAAATTTGCCGCCCAAATTGGATGACACCACATCTTGTATACATACAAATCAAACAATTCTGTAAAAACACATCCGACCCAAATCCTAATTTGGACACCAACCCATGTATCTGCATTCCTTTCCTTAACGAATGCAATCTCGAACAGCATTTTAACACCAACGAGAATGAATACTCATCCACTAGAACCCCCCTAACAAGCATTAGAACAAACACTTGGAAAGCATGCTCCGGTTCGTTCCCATGGGAGAACGACCTAATAATAAAATTCCAAAGAAAAGGGTCTGTGAAATTGTACTCGAAGAAGAGAAGTCTAGCAAATTCAACACGGGGTTTGTTAGGAGAAACAGCGAAATCAAGAATGATTTTTGAGGTAATCGAAGGGTTATGGATATGACCTGATGTGATCAAATTTGCATGCATTTGATTTATTTCCATTTGGGTTTTGCATTTTGAAGCAAATGTCATAGTGGGGAGAGTTGAATTCCATGGCTGGATTGAAGTCGCAGAGACATTCATTTGATTGGAAGCTTGGACTTAGCATCAATGATGTACACTCGAATAAAATCTTGAAATTTAAAATATCTTGCCACAGTAACTATTCCAGTAATTGTTTAATGGGCCGGGTTAAAAGTGTATTGGGCCTCATTTTAGTCTTGCAATATGCATATAACATTTATTGGGTTTTGGTGCTATCATGCAATTAATTTATTATGGTGGTAATTAAAGTTTCGAATGAGAATTTGACGTATTTTGTATGTAGCACTAGTTCAGGGAATTCTACTAGTGGAAATTATCATTTCAAAGACTCCGTATGAAAGCATCTCATAATTATTGATCGTATCTGTGGGTTCAAATCGCAAAAATTTAATGTATTATTCTATGTTCTAATACACCCTCAATCTCAAACAAATGTTTATAAATACATATTTTTTATGGGTACAAACACATATAAATTGGGTTTATATGTAAATCGTTTACTCTTTAGTATATATAAAAAATTACCCTTTAAATACTTTTCAAATTCTTGTAAATCTTGATTTATCGATTATTTTTTAATAAATAAAAAACTAATCTTTATTATATACATGAATTATTACTCTTCTGTATGAAAATTATTACTTTTTAAAAAATACTACCTCCGACCACTTACAAGGTACTCGTTTCACTATTCCTCGCGTCCGCTTCAAAGGTATTAATTTCATCTATTTAGTAAAGAAAGTACACAATATGACCTATCACTCCCCTCTAATACAACTACCCACTTTACCTATAATAATAATACTCCTTAATCCACGTGCAAAAAACAAATAAAGACCTTAGAATTGTCCACGTGCAAACAGCAAACGGTTACCTTTCAAGTGGCCGGAGGGGGTAATTTTTTTATATACTAAAAAATAATTTTAAAAATAGAATTTACATGTGAACTACGATTTACATGAGAATCACTCCATGATTTATAGGTTAGAAGTTGGGGTTAGTGAAATTTTTTTTTGAATTATATTTTGATTAATGCTAGAGATTAGATTAAGGAATGATCTAAAAGTGAAATCACAAGTGCATCATAGTTGAACTCTTTATTAACATACTTACTATTTTAATGGAAAATATAACAATTTGCTACACGAGAATCAAAAGAATAATGAATAAATAAACATTATAAATTAAAAAAAAAAGAGTGAGTCTCACGTAAATCGGAATTATATGTAAACCCTATTTTTAAAAATTACTTTTTAGTATATAAAAAATTACTCTTTGAAGAGTAATAATTTTTATACACAAGAGTAATAATTCATATCTATAAAGAGTTATTTTTTATATACTAAAAAGTAATATATACATCATGATTTATAAGAATTTGAAGATTAATTTTTTAATTTAAAAAATAATAATTTATGTATTAAAATAAATCTTTTATGTGCTAAAGAATAACATGATTTACATTAGGGTGTAAATCCGATTTTTTTACAAGAGTTTGAAGATTATTTTTTTAATTTAAAAAAATAATAATTTATGTATTAAAATAAATTTTTTATGTGCTAAAGAATAATATGATTTACATTAATGTGTAAATCCGGTTTTTTTAAAAAAAATTGTTTGGTAAACTAGTAGTACTACATATAAATATATGAAAAAGTTAAAATTTGAAAGCCCTCTGCCCTAAATTTTGCCGAGAGCAAAAGAAAGTCTGGTATTGGGAAAAGAGAAGTTATTTGCTGAAAGCGTGCGACGATGAGTCGAAGCTTGGGAATTCCGGTGAAGCTTCTTCACGAGGCATCGGGGCATATAGTGACGGTGGAGCTGAAGAGCGGGGAGCTCTATCGAGGAAGTATGATTGAGTGCGAGGACAACTGGAATTGCCAGCTCGAGAACATCACTTACACTGCTAAGGTAATTTTAATTTTCAATGCCTCTCGATGTTTAATTTTTAATGTAACAAGTTTTTTTTTGTACATATATATAATTGATTTTCTGTTTCCTTAACTCTGTGTTGTTAAATGTATTTGTTCTGCTGTTTTTAGGGATAGAGAAATTTCAGTTGATATGTTAATTAAATATAGATTGCTCTTAAATCTGAAGTCTGGCTAGATGTTCAATTAGAAAGTCAAAGTGAATTATTTGTTTGATTTGTTATTATCGTGTGAAAGTGTGTTATTTTCAGTTTCTTAGGTCTGGAATTTGAAGTTTTATTGTTATTTATTGACTAAATATAACATATGTGTGATTATGGTTGCATTTTATTGCTGAAACTTTATTTAGATGCTTAACATCTTGGAGTAAATGTGGTTGGTAGTCTACCAATTTTCTTATTGTGTTTGGTGGTTGATTTTTGTTTAGGGGGTTGGATAAAATTATGGAATGGGAATCTTGATATTGGGGTGGAATCACTTTGATTCATACCCATGTTTGGAGGTATGGCCCATTCCCATAAACTTGGGAATCAAATTACTTTTTCCATTCCCATTCCTTAACACCAAACAATATTTTTCATTCCATTCCCATTCCTTCATCTCCATACCTTTCAAACAAGCACCCTGTACTTCTGTGATTTTGATGCTATTATAGCTTGATGTGATCCTTAAGAACCTTGGAGGATGTGAAGCCCTAAAAAGGTCGGTTTTGTAGCCATAATTGGTTTCGGGCTCTAATTTGATTATCACTGGGAGGTTTTTATTTTATTATTATTACCTGTAATATCATACCCTGTGTACACCAGTTTGTTGTTTTTCTTTTATTCTTCTCTTGTATAGTATGTGCAAACAATAAATATCTTGTAACTTTAGCAAGATCAGGTTTATATGTGTGGCATTGATTTGTAATATTATCAAACGCTAATGGATAACACCTTAATGGGTGCTTGGTAAGGGGTATTGGGGAAGGGTAATGTGAATGAAAGGGTATTGATTCTCATTCCTCATATTTGGTATGGGGTAATGGGAATCCAAATCATCAATCATTCTTAGTGATTCAACGATTACTTCTACCCTTTTAATGAACTTCATTCCCATTCCCATTATACTCATTATGATTCCCATTATCATTCCTATTCCGGGATTCTAATCTAGCGGTTCCTTAGTTTATCTTAGATGGAGCTTCTTCAACTTTCTCATTTCTTCTAGTTTATCTTCTCTTTATTGTAATATGATGGAGTTTCTTAAACTTTCCCTTCAACACTGTATAGTCTTATTCTGATGCCTTGCCACTTATTTGTTGTTCTTGTCAATGATGGGGCTCTGCACAGATTCTAGTTGTGTTAAAAAAGTGTTGATTTTTACTGGTTTTGCCACTCTTATATCAACATAAATAAATAGTCTTAAATTATGTAAAATAGATGTGAGTGCTTTACTGGCATTAGCTAATTCTTTTCTCAATATAACAGTAATTGTTTATTCAACTTGGCTGGTGTATATGTCAGATGTGATGTTATAGCAACTGATGCAGCAAATTATAACATCTTGAAATGATTCTAGTTAAAAAGGGTGACTCTAAGAAGGCTAGACACTAGACTTGTAACTTATCTAGTCATTGTATTTTATGATTTTCAATGCAGCTTTTGGAGTTTTCCCTTTCATATGTATATTAAATTGCTTATCTGGTGATGTTATATTACAGGATGGGAAGGTCTCACAACTCGAGCATGTGTTCATTAGGGGCAGCAAAGTCAGGTGTGTACTTAATATATATATTGGTAATGTTTATTTATATCAATTATCTGGATCAATATTAATCCTCTAATTTTACCAGGTTCATGGTAATACCAGATATGCTTAAGAATGCTCCAATGTTTAAGCGCTTGGAATCTAGGATCAAGGTACATTGTGTTGCACTCCAAGTATCATATTAACTTATGCTGTTTATTTATTTGCTGATTTATTATGTTTCTGCCTTGAAAAGGGCAAGGGTTCATCACTTGGAGTTGGACGAGGACGTGCTGTTGCCATGAGAGCTAGAGTAAGTTGACTTAGAACCTTCTTGATTTACACACCTCAGTTTTTTTAAAATGTTGGGTTTCAAAACTGCTTGATTCAATTACCTTGTTCTCATTTCTCAAAATCCTTGAACTTCTCTATGGCAGGCTCAAGCTGCTGGTCGAGGAGCTGCCCCTGGTAGAGGTAGCGCCCCACCCGTTCGAAGATGATCACATATGTGAATGGCATAGCAGATGCTCAGTATCTTGTTTTCACTGCTCTATTAAGATATGATTTGTATGTCTGATAAATTTATAATTTGAGATAGCTGCGGAGTTGATGATTTTCCAACGGCTGAAATTGCAACTTTTGTTTATGTTTTGCAACTTTTGTTTATGTTTTGAGTAGGTCGAAAATGCATCTTATGGATTCCCTTTCAATTTGTCTAGTGTTTTTCCTTACAATGAAATTGTTTAGTTTTACATTGAACAAATAATTTAGTAAATTTAATTTAATTTCGAAGTGGTATAAAAATACTCTTGCCGTATTCTTATGCACCAAAACCTGGAATAAGTCCAAATGTAACAGTGTAGCTGATCTCCAAGTTCCAACCCTATTAATTTTTGTCATTTCAACATAGAATAGTAGTCACTCTTAACATGATGTTAAGGGGAGAGGTTGAAAGAAAAAGAAATAAGCGTATCTTGTGAGAGAGAGTTTATATCAGCTAGTGCAGAATCAATGTTAATTAAAATGGCAAAAAAAAAAAAATTAAACAAAAGTCGGTGTTCCAGCATTCTACCAATAAAGAGGGTAACAACATGATACATATTTCATATTTAGCACAAATAAGAGAATAACAATGCCAATGATCTCTATCATCCCAGAAAATAAAATGTTTTGTTGTTTATCTTATCTAGTGTCTGAATTGTTTTGGCCGTTTGTAGACTTTGAAGGCACGACTTTGGCCGGGGTTGATCGCTCCGACTGCGTGAATTGAATCAAGATTTGCATAAGTACTGTGATAACTGCTAAAGGAATGGTAGAAAAGGTGATGCCTTTCCATGAAGAGAGAAGAGAATAGCGTTGTGTAATTTTCAAGGCACCAAAGACGAGCAAAACCGCCCAAGAAGTGACGACCTGTTGTTGAAATGACAGATTCATAACTGTTAAAAAGACAGGATACTGTCCAGTATAAAAGAAAAGATTGGCATAGTTATTTACCAAAAGCGATTTCACAGGCCGACCGGTGTCCTGAAATTGCTCGCCAAATGAGTTATCAGCAATATGCTTGTCCAATAGTTTATCCTGCTCGAACAGATGCAATTGTAAAATACACAAAATACACAGTATGCGCCATATGGGATATTGTTTGGAAAGATGCTTAAACTTAAAGCCATTTGTTAGTTGTAAGTTGTAACATCATTTCTCCATGTGCCTAGACATCTACATAAGCCAGGATATCTCAAGTTTCACATGCTCGAGAAATCCTGCAGGTGGACAGGTATGTGAGAAACTTAGAGAGGATGGGCATGTATCGATAAGTCTGTTTATATGAAAAATGGGCTATGTACCAGGTCAGCATTATTTTGCTGGCTTTAGTATGATATTTTTCCAATTGAAGGATGACCCAAATAGGCGAGAGTTAAAATAAAAAGATCAGTGAGAAAGTAATAACCTTGGCGACAAAAGCATCCTTGCACCACTGAGCAACAGCATCATCCGTTTCGGGTAAATCATTCATTATGTGTCTTTTAAGGTGAACATGAACCTAAGCAAATTCACAAAAGAAAACATTAACATCTAAAAATTTGGAAGGGATAAAATAAATTTAAAACTTGTCAGGTTTCCTCGTAATGAACTTCACTTTCTGAACTAACACCACTCAGTAACCACCATATATTATGGTAAAATTGATATTATTGTGCCTAGATAGATAAGTTTATACCCTCAATATTATTGTTCCACATTGCTCTAAGCTTCTGTAATTTTTTTTTTCCCAGAGAATTTTCCCACCATATTTCTTTGTACTGCTATACTTAAACTAAAAGGGGAATTTCAATTCAGTACACCATGTGAAGCTAAGTGAAGTCTATAATTAACTAATTTGCATAATATACACGAATGACAAACTCCCACATTCACACCAAGTTATGAGTGAAGATTTTGCAAGCTTACCACAGAAGATTGCCCTTTAAACAGTCTTAGCATGGTTGGTGCAGGGGAAGTATTGGGAATAGCAACAGTCACATCATAAATGGCAGGAACAAATGAACGCATATGACTTACAGCAGTAACAAAACCCTGGAAATTGCACAAAAAAATTGGAATTGAACAAATCGCCAATGATCTTATTAACATAATGTGAACTATGGCTGCTATGATGAGAATCAAGTAAGCATGATGAGAAGCATCTATGACTGCTATACTTCATTACATAAGAACAACAAATGTTAATTCAATGCAACTTACATGTAAGTGGTTACAACACTCCAGAAGAATGAAAACAAGCAAAATGAGAATTCCAAGTTGGCTTATTCCGATAGCACTGATCATAGTTATTAAGGGCGCAAGGCGCACCAAGGCGCACCGAGGCATATCTGTGCCTGAGGCGCGCCTCGGAATTAATGTATAATATAACACCATTATTTATTCTACACTAAATCTAACCCATATACAACATATTTACCCAATAAAATAAGTTTAAAAGGCATATAATATAACAATTTATATGAGTATGACATATGAACTAAGCCATTTAAGCCAAAATTAAAGATGCACATACGAAAATTCATAATATTTGAAATAAAATAAGTCAATCAAAGCATCACACAAAAATCTAGCAGCAAATATATTTTAATTATCATCTCTTCATCATCAAACTCCAAGTCCTCATCATCAATTTGTTCTTCCTCATTAAAATCTTTTTCTCTTCAAATCCAACAGTATCTTCTCCTTCTTCATCCTCTTCATCTAATAATCTTAAAGTAGTTCCCTTTAGTGGCAGTTGCCCCCGATGATTTCCCTCTAATTTTAAGGTTAATACTAGTTTGCTTCGGTAAGCCGGTGATGGAAACCAGACAGACCGGCAGCGGTCGGAGGTGCGGCGGACGGGGCGGCAGTTGAAGGCTTGGAGGCTGGAGCAGTTGATGTGTATGTCGCGTAGGTGGAATGAAGAGTGAACCCTAACTTCTAACTCTCAAATCCCTAATTTAATATTTGGGATATTGTACCAAGGGCATCTTGATGGGTCTTAACTTAGGAGGATGAACTGGTAAACCCTAATTAAAAGTGCTATTTAGTGTTACTTCAACTATTAAAGATGAAAATCAACACAAAAACATGGTCATTCTCAAGGCGCGCCCAAGGCACACACGTTGAGGCGCAAAAAGGCGCGCGCCTTGAAACTTCGTGCCTTGAAAACCTATATTGAGGCGCCAGGGGTATAGCCTTGGGGGAGGCGCGCCTTTAATAACTACGGCACTGATGCAATTTGATCAATAATTGGAAGGGACATGAAACTTCACATAAGATGTACATAATTTAATTGAACCATGTGTTTATACTTTATACCTAAACCTTCTCAGATGACATTCACTAGGGCACATCGATTAGGCAGCTCAATTTCAATAGCGATATCAAGGTGAAAGGTTTAAATTTAACTAAGTTTTCAAACTAAAAAATACCAGTAAAAGATATGTGTAGTTCAGATTGACAACTGGATCATAGAAGCAGATAAATTTAGAACCTTGGTACGAGGAATCAAAACATTTCTTGGGACAGGAAGCCCATTTGAGGATGCATATTCTTGAGCAGCCAAAAGTTTGGCCTGTGTGAAACGTGTACCCTCAACAAAAAGTGCCAGCCAAAATGCTCGAGGAAAATCCTTTAGCCGATTAAGTCCCGACTGCAATAGATTTTAAATGAATTACCTCTACTGTACATAAGGATAAGGCAGCTAAGAAAACCAGGGAATTGTGTAAGAAGAAGAGGAGGTGAGAACGTATTTGTCAATAATACCTTTAAGGTGCTTTCATCCTTTGCCCAGTTTCTTTCAAGAAAGAGATACTCAGAAAACCACATAGACCATCCTATCACCTTCATATATAGAAGTACAGTTGATTATGGCATATTGAACAATTCTACAACTGCAAGTATATCAAGGAATACAGAACAGAGTAGCAAGATAGCATGGTAATTTTGCAGTAGGAGAAAAAAAAATTACTACTTGACATCCTTTAGGAATACACAAGCAGTGGAAGGCATAAAAGAAAACATTGCAGGAAAAAAAAAAGAACACTTTTGGCATAAATCCATAGTTTCACTTAATATTAGCACCAATATGTCAAAAGTACCCAACCTTTTATCTTGCCAACCAGTTTCATCATTTAAAATTTTCATAGATTAATCACCAGAAATTCACATAGATAAATGAGTCAATGACTAATGTGATAAAACACACCATTTTGATTAAGAGGAGGCAAGGTTTCCTAGTCTGTTGTACACAGTTGATTAATTACTTGTTGTTAAGATAACAGTATTCATGAAGCAATATACAAAGTTAAATGCAAAATCTTAAAATAGACATTCCCTAACAACAAGATGAATCTAAGGCAAATCAAAGTCTTCAGCTTAAATAACATATCATGTTTTCCATTGTTTACTTACAGGAAGGAACTTTGATGATTTCTTCATAACAGCTAATGTGCTACCAAGGCAACCTGATCTCTGTCATTATAAGATCCAAGAGTCAACTGGAAAAATCTTCTCAGTGAGGACAACAATATAAGAACATAATATAAAAGAGAAAATTTTTAAAAATTGATCCCCTGTATATTACTTGTCCATTCACATACAAATCCTGCACTAACCTAGTTTATATGTTTCTATACTTTTCCGATCATCCAATGTGTGACATATTACTTCTTCACACACACACACACAAACACAAAAACGAACTGATAATCAATGACTGTAATAAGGTAGAGATAAGATGGGGAATTTTGGTAATGAAAAACAGATGCAATGACTCGTACAGAAGCATAAAGAAGAGAAAAAACCTGAGCTAAAACCCATCCAACAAGCCAATCAATGTCACTTCTATGATTACATATGACGAGAGCATGTTCAGTACCTGGAGATGTCACCCACATGACAAAAATAAATAAATAAACAACTCAAGCAAGGCTGTAACAGACATAACTCAGAATTTATAGTATAAAATGTGAATAGTAGCATATAACTGGCCTTACCCAACTTTTTAAAGGTTTCTGAATCAGTGTACACTTCAATCTGCAGCAAAATTACCATCATATGAGACAGGTGGTCAAGATGAAGAAGATAATCAAAACTACATTTTTCATTTCCATATACTTTAATTTCATCTAACTATTCATACAGATACGATATCAAAGAACACAGTATGATATCTTTTATAATATGATTCCAGCATACATAACAGTTCAAAGGTATTTAGATGTCGTATTACAAAATGCTATAAAGATGCAACTTAGAAGGTGGAGTTAATACATCAAGCTCTTCTTGTATGAGCAGGCTGGCCCATTGAATTGATAGTTATCAACCTCTGAGAAGATTTAAGATTCCAAAGTTAAAGTAAAAAAATTCTGATTCGCAGTTTCGCACACTATGATGCATCATACATGAGCTATACAGATATGGAAATCTGTCGGCAAGGTGCAATGCTAGCTAACCTTGCATAAATGGCAGCAATTCTAATTACAGTAAAACACATTACCAATCAACAATAATACCTTAACACCAGCCCACCAATCAACCAGCCACACGAGCTCCAGCCATAGGAGTTCGGCCACCTCCCTATTTATCTTCCTATAAGTGTTCTTCGAAAATGGTCTAATCAGCACAAAACATACTGCCTGCAAAAATTTAAAGTTATCCATCATATTTCTTCTGTGCATCAGGTAAAAACTCACATGATAAGAATTCGCTAAGATCAACGAAGAAAAAGCAGCTAACTACGGAAATATGATCAATATAGAAAACCGCACAAATATAAAAAATCCAATCCAATCACCAATCCCATCCCCCAACGGAAAATGAACTGTTAAACGTCGAAACCTGAACGAAGTTGGTGACGAGGCCTGAGATGAAGAAGAGAACGCCCAATGGAAGAATTACTATTGCAGGTGGAATCGCCATGGTCGAGTGTGACTTCGCCTATATCCCAGAAAGAAATTGAGATTGAGGTTCAAATTTGTTTGTTCCAAAAAGAGAAACTGAAATTTAAGAGGGGACTCCTGCAATAAATTGGGGTAAAAATCTGGGAAAATGTGCAGAAACAATATCAATTCATCAATGGATGAAGACAATATGCATAACTATTTATGAGTATGCATTAATAATTGGTAAAAAAGTTAAATCTTTTTGGGTAGTGAGGAGCATAGTAGTTCTGGTACAGCTCAATACTATGCAAAGGCGCATTAATTGCTTTCACAGGCAGGATAAGAAAAGAGAGGGGAAGCGAGAGGAAGCTCACGTTAATGGGGGAATTAATGAGAAATGTGAGAAAGGCAATTGTAGTGTGGGGATCGATTGGCGTGCATTAGACTTGTACCGAACAACACACACAAGCGTGAAGAACGACAGCGGGGCGTAAATCTAAGGGGAATTATCACAAATACACACTGCCATTTGTACATAATCAAAACTGCCCACTTGATTGTGAAACAATCAAAATTGCCCGATTTTGAGGTTGTATTACCAGAATACCCTTGTTAAAGGTTTGAGCCCTTTTATGACTGACAAGTGACAACAGTCAATTAATTTTGAAAAATAAAAGACTACTCCTATTTCCTATCTGTATTTATCTCTCTCCTCACCCGCATCTTTCTCTCTCCCCATTTCTTATCCATCTGCATTCATCTATTTATATCTAATTTCAGGGTGATTATTAATCTATGAATAATGAATAATAAGGCTTTTGTTTGTTAATAACTTAATTAATGATTTTTTTATAAATTAATAAATTTGAATAATAATTAAAAGTTAAAAACAATTATCCGTACACATACCCGTTATGTTTAAAAATTTTATTATGGTATCCGTACCGACCATATCCGTTTATATTTAATTAATAATTGTATAACTTTTAATAAAATATTAACTTAAATAATAAAAAAATATAAATATAAATAAATAAATAAATATTAAATGCGTACGGGTAACACGTTACTGTTGATAAACGGGTATTAATAAATTTTTTTATATAATAAAACAAAATTGGAAAAAAAATAAATTAGAGTTATGTATTCCTCCCATAAGTGTAAATTATTATTAAGATCGTAATTAGTATTATTATCATTATTTTTATTATTATGTATTCTGTTAAATTTTTAATCAAAATCACTAATAGTTTGACTTTGAGATATATAGGGTCATTTTAGTTTATTCATCCCAAAAGTGGGCAGACTTGTAACATTTTGTTCGAGGAGGTGGGCATTTATGATTTATCAAATTAAAATTTGGGCAACAGGCACCAATTCCTCTAAATCTAAACTATAGAATCTTTTTCCAAGAACCACAATTTATATTAGTATTCACTATTTATTTATTTTAATTTTATTTTTAAATAAAATTCACTCTTTATTCTTAAATAAAAGGTTAAACTTATCTCATTTTAATTTTGAGTTCAAGACAAGATTATTAATTTCTTAAATTAAATTACTCTTTAAGTATTTCTTGATGTAAATTCATTCATTAATTTACACTAGGCTGTTAGAACTTATTCAAAAATAAGAATAATTCGTTCTACGTATGAGAATGATTGTTGCTATCATTTGTCAGTTTCTACCGTAGAGAGGCATTTAATTTTTAAAAAAAATGAAAGAAAAAATAAACCCACAATCATTAATAATTATATTACTAATTAGATTAGAGGAGGAATGCACTAATGCTAGCTAATAATTTAGGTGCATTTATTTGATAGGTGTGCTTGTTTTTTTATACTCTCCAGGGTTATTTTTTAGATGGGTATGAGTATTGTATAAATAAAGTATATTTAATAATTGTTAAAAATATTTTCTAAAGTAAGTATAATTTTAATGTGTTAAAATATGATTTATTATTAATATACTTTAATTACAAATAAGCATACGTTATCTATACAATAAGCATACTTTAGTGATGAGCCGACTCATCTCACAAATAACACGTCTCATTTTTTTTTTTTTTGTATATTATTGATTTAAGAGATTTTAGAAGTTTGTTAGCTATCCATCACCCTATATATACTGCACACTCATACATTATACAAATCAATGAATTATTCTTCTCTTCTCATACCTCTAAGTTGTATTATTACTGTAGAAATGAAAATTAAGAAAATTTACCCTTCTTTTTTTTTACTAATTTTTATTGAGTCTACTATGAGACTGTGTCACATGATATTGCTTTTATAATTTCTTAAATAGTTATTACATTTTATTAAAATTATTACTCCATCACTTTTTGTTAAAATTATTCACCTTTTATTTATATTAAGAATTGATCATTAAATAATCAATTTCACCATTATTATTAATTCAAATATCGTCATTTATTAAAATTTATTATTTTTTATCCGTCTTACAACTCACAAGAGTTTTGCCAAGAGACAGTTTCATACAAACTTTTACCAATATAATATTCTCTTTGTCCCAAGTAGCTTTTCACTTTTTCCACGTTAATACGTCCCAATACACTCTTCGCCACTCAAAAGTATAGTATTCCCCCGTCCCGGGTAAAGGTAGTCATTTACTTTTGTACGTCGATTAAGGAGTACTATTATTTTGTGTGTATTGAATGGTGTACCCCACCATTAGGGGCCCCCACCGCCCCTGCCCTGGGGATTGGTGGAGGAGGTATATCGCAAGATGTGCCTCAAGTGGCTTATAGAGAGGGCTCACTGTTTAACTTGTGCTTGCAAGGGGCCAAATACATGCTAAAGGCAGGATTTGAACCCCCACCCTGCAGCAACCAAGCTCAGTTGGAAGGTCTTTCCACCCTCCCCTCTACCACTTGAGCTATGCCCTGGGGGCTGTGTGTGTATTGAATAGTTGTATTAGAGGGATGTGATGGGTAGTGGTGGACCCTTTTTACTAAAAGTTAAAAATGGAAACCTTTAAAAAAGACACCCGTAAAATGTGGACATTTCGGCGGGTGGGAGGGAGTGAGTATTAAAAGTTTTGAAATAAATAATCTCTTAATACATTATATTTAAAAAATTGTGACTCTCATCTAACTCACATAACTTATTTTATCCGTTCCCTAAAAATACTATATTATCCCTTAAAGTCAATAAAATTGTTAAAAAAGTAATTTTTCTTAAATTATTTATCTACATTAACGGTGAAGAGTAAGTCGGGATGAAGTGAATGGAGTATAAAGAATGTTATGTTGGTTAGATAAAAGTAATAAATTTATAATTTATTTTTTATTTTTTATTTTTTTTGGTGTTAAAGTTGGATTAACGAAAACT
The DNA here is from genome assembly GCA_023678885.1 of Pogostemon cablin. Lineage (NCBI taxonomy): Eukaryota > Viridiplantae > Streptophyta > Magnoliopsida > Lamiales > Lamiaceae > Pogostemon > Pogostemon cablin. The sequence goes on from CM043013.1 coordinate 27,620,523, forward strand.
ATAAGTGTAAAATTTAATATATGAAGAATAAACGCATTGAATTGTACATTTCTTTATTGTCATTAATAAACAAAATAATAGTACCATGTTTCTCATAATAAAAAAATCACCACTAATAGACTATATCATCAATATTATCGAACATCATAAGATTTTAAAAATACGTGTACTTATAAAATCAAGTTCATTAGTATGGTTTATTTCTCTTGAACGTATATTAATTTACTAATAAAAGTTATACTTATGTGACATCTTCATTTAACCTTTTCTATTAATATTATTATTATTATTATTTTATATTTATATTATAAATTATTTATGAATTAATTCATTTGACATTTCTTTCCACTACAACAAAAAGTAGATATTAAGACTCTTCTATTAGGACACTTTTGACATAAGTGTCCTATAAAATAAATAATGAGACATTCCTATATAAAATGTCCTATTTTATGTATTTTTTGAGAACCCTTCCACTAAAGTGTCCTATTTTAATATTTTTTTTTTTAAAAAAAAGTTCTTAATTTAAAATTAACACTAATATAAAAATTATTTTCTTAATGTAAAATTATTCTCATATTTTAAGATAATTATTTTAAATAAGAAATGAAGAAAATAAATAATTCTCTCTCTTGATGTTAACTCTCAATCTCTCTCACTTGCACAGTATCAATGGCGAAATTGACAACAACGGCGGGATAATCAGTGATTATCGGCATCCATGGAGATCAGCAGCAACGGTGAGTGTGAATTTATGTTCTACTAGACGAAGAATCCTAGTGGTGATCGATTTCATTTCGAGCCTGAAATCGCTACGCCCATTTCTAAAGGTTTATGCTTCTAATCTGGTCTACAAGCATTCCTGATTAATTAAATTTTGATCTCATAAATATGTAAGGTTAGTGAAGTTCCTCTACATCGTGTTTCTCTTAGATAGAGCATGTTTGGCCGAGAACCAGGTTCACCAGTTGGAGGTTGCCCGTTATCTGGCCGAACATGAGTTAGAGCGGGAGAGGGAGCACGTTGCCCAACTGGAGGCAGAGGTGGCATGGATGAGGAGTCTTCGCAACTTCTCTGGAGCTGGCGATGGCGCGGGTCCCAGTGGTGTGGGTGGCGCTAGTCCTAGTGGTGTGGGCCCTAGTGGTGCTTGATGGGAGGCCCTTCTCGACACCTATGGGTTTTTTATGTTTTCCCTTTTTTGTAAAGCTTGTCTTCTGGGTTATGATATTGTAGTGGGTTCTTTGGTGTAATGCGTATTTTCCTTCTTGCATCTTTTTGCTTATTATGGCCTTACAATCCTGTAGCCTTAATTTTACAATTTGTGCACATGGTAATTTGGCTAAGTATACTTAAGCATAGAAGCGCTTTAAATTCTGAATGTTCCATGAATGTTTGATACTTTTGCCATTGAGTTCGCTGAGCTCATATGCTCCATTACCGAGATTTCTTTTCACTATGTATGGGCCTTCCCAGTTTGCTCCGAACACTCCTCCTTGTTGATAGACTTTCCTCATTACCAAATTTCCTACTGCAAAATGATGAGTGATATATTACTTAGATTTTAGTGCCTTTTTATGTTTGTTTTCGTATTATTTTATCTGTATTTTATGTATATTTTGGTGGTATTTTGTATTTTTATTAAAATGTGTGATAATGAGCTCAAATGTATGATTTCTAGGTAAAAAGAGATTCTAGACGCGAAAAGGAAGACGTAGGAAAAGACGGATCTCAATTCGGAGTCCAAACGAGAAAGTTATGATTAAAATGGTATGCCACTTTGCATGACTTGTTACACTTTCAAATATTAGACTTTTTATCAGATCTATATATGGATAGAAAGCCAAGAAAAAGAGGATCACGTGAGCGTAAGAATCACTCAAATTAAATTTTGGATGTAGAAGTTATGCGTGAAACGGTGAGACTGCGCAGCACGAACACGGCCAGCGCCTACACGGGCCGTGTATCGAACATGGCCCTGTAAGTGTTGGGCGAGTTCTGACACCAGAAATACCTACACGGCCACCCCTGTGGCCATGTACTGTACACGGGCCGTGTAGGTGCAAAATCTGTAAAAAATCAGAATCTTCTAGAAGCTTCCCAAGGGGTATAAATACCCAATATTCAACATTAGATCAGTTTTGGGCGAGGGTTTCACCCCTGCACTCACCTCACACACCATTTTCTCCATTTTTCACCTTCATCTTCATACATTCTTCATCCATATCATCTACCATCATCCTTCCATAAAATCCTTCATCTAATTAGCTAGAGAAGCAAGGAAGAGAGGAGAATTGCAAAGGGAAGAAGAAGTGCACTGATAGGCTTTTTCTATGCACTATAATTTAATCCTCAAGTGTAAGGATATCAATTGTAGCAGCAAGTTCCCAAGTTAAATTATCGATCCCACTGAGACAGCTAATTATTTATTTTACTATGAATTACTAATTAATCAGAATTATGTAACCAAATTTCCAAGTGATTTGAAGTGAATTAATTAACTAAAATACGCAAATAATAAATTGCTGAATTATTAAAAGCAATAAAAATAAAAGCAAGTTCTAACCAAGAGATGACGAACAGTTCTAAGGTATCAGGTATTGACCAATTAATTTGGGTTATTAGACTTACGATTGTTCATTCATGCAGTTTTACTGAAAATACACCACAACTCCCTGTTATCCCACCGAATATGATTCGATTCAAAGCTAACAGTCTAATCTGGTTTAAATCCTAAGGTGCGCAAATATTACCAAGCCTTATTCCTAGATACTAATCAAAGCAAGCAACAATACCTCCGGATGGTAAGCCTGACTAACAAGATATTTTCTGGAATTACTACAAGGTTCTATTCACTTCCTACTTGATTGTCTAATTGCATTGTTCCACTAAACAAATCAAGTATTTGATTAACCAGTTCATGAAATTAAAGTGCTTATAGCGGAGCTACTCTAATCTCTAACAGATAGACAATACCAATCATGAACGCACACAAGCTAACACAATAATCCAAGCATTATAGCGGATGTCATGAATGTATTATGAAGACGTTACGAAGCAGAAAAGCATGTCTTAGTAAAATAAGTAAAATCAAAAGCTCAACTGCATAAAATCCCAATCTTTGGTCTAAATCCCCAAATCAATTAAATCAATCCATCAAACCCTAGAACTGTATAGGAAATTAGCCCATGAGATTACAAGCAATCCTCATGGCTAAGCAATTCATAACAATAATCAAAGTAATAGAAAGGAATAGATAAGAATTGTGAAACCCTAGTGTAGGAGCAATCTCACGTTCCTTCTCCGTCTCTTCAATCGCTTGATTTTCCCTCAATTAGCACTTGAAACCCTTGTAGAATTGGATGGAGGATGAATTCAGATTATAATCTGATATGGGTGTGATAGGAGTGTGGATTGATGATGGTTTATGGCTGGGCTCTCTCCGATTAACGTCTCGATCTCCCTAATTGTTTCTAAGATGGATGCAGGGCTGTTTTCGCGACGAATCTGCTTCAGAATCGCGACTTGAGGGTATATATACGCTGCTGCATCGAACAGGTCTCGTCTGGGCCCGATTTTGGGCCGCTCGGCACCTTGCTCGGGCCGAGCTCATGGCCGAGCGGCCCCCAAACCAGCCGAGCAGCATATGGTTGGAATGGGGCCGTCGTGTGGGCTCTGAGGGACCCCAGCTCGGCTGGAAATTCGAACAAAAGTAATCCCGCTCGAGCCGAGCGGCCTCCCGAGCTGCGGAGACTGCACTGCGCGACTTCACCGTTTCGAGCATAACTTCTTCATACGGACTCCAATTTGAATGATTTTTGCGCTCACGCATTCCTCTTTTCCTTGGCTTTCTATCCATATAAAGAACTCTCAGAAACTCCAACATTTGAATATATAAAAAGTCATGCAAAGTGGCTGCTCGGTACAGCATGTGCGACGTTAGCACTTTGATCATAACTTTCTCGTTTGGAATCCAATTGGGGTGTTCTTTACGTCAAAATGACCCTCTCTTCTGTGGCTTTCCAACCATATATCACATGATTAATTTGAACTTCTACAAGAATACAGAAAATTTGTGCAACGTGGACTGTATTTTTCAGCATTCCTTCTCACTTTCACTCCTCATTCCAACTTTGAACTTTTGATCATGTTTTACCCTTCAAAACTCAACAAAACACCTTAGTAGCATCTTAATTATGCAAGATATGAAAACCATGTCATTCTATACAAAATCATGGCCACATTCTATCAAAAACGGTGTAATGTGAGGCCTAAAATACGTGAAATTCCACTCTCAACAAACCCCCAAACTTACCTGTTGCTCGTCCCGAGGCAACGACATATAAAACCAATAGAGTAATTGAGAGGAAATTTCACAACTTCACATCCAAGAAAATATAACAATTCAAAAATCATACTTCAAATACTAAGACAACCATCCATCTAAGAACATACAATTCAAATCAACGACTTCACTTTTTCGGAATGCTCATCCACCATTCTCACGGGTAGTATTTACGCTCATCGCTCAAGTGTGAGATATACATTTCAGGGTAAGGTGTTTACACTCAAAGTCAATTCAAACACATGCGTAACCATAAGCTTGGCAATCATCTCAACTCTCTACTAAATGAATAATTTCAACAATAGGATCACAAAGGTCTTGCATTAGGTTGTAATGTTGGCTCTTTGGTAAAGGTAGGAAATATATGGATATCGTGACTCAATCACTAGTAGAGAATCAAAGAAGACTTACAGCTTTTCAACAAACAACTTTACTTTCTTCTTTCTTCTTCAACGCTCTTCAATGCTTCTTGCAATTTGATTCCTCCTTCACTTTTGAACACCACATCCTTACTTGAATTTTTTTTCCTTCTTCCATCTTTTCTTTTCTTTTTTTTTCTTTTTCAAATAAGGGTACCAGTTTCAGGCACTACCCTTTTCATGGGGTACCAGTTTCGGGCACTACCCCTTTATGCAACAATTTAACCACTCTTTTCAACAAATTCTCATCACTTTCAAATTACTTCTCCTTATATGTTTCTTCACAAGACACCAAATTGACTCCTTCAACTCTCTACTAGGTAGGGATTTTTAAAGGCTAGCAAAAGGGATCAATTGGCTAATCACGTAGGCTTCCAACAAATAAGGCTTTCAGGCTCAAAAGGGTTGACTACGGATATTTTCAATAGGTAGGATAATAATTTAGCTAGTGACTAATAAACAACAAAGATGGCCTAAGATCATTTCCTATTATTTAATTAAACACGTAGCTTCAAGCAAGATATAAAGCCAAGTTCTAGAATACGTGTGCATGAACGATACTCACAAGAATAAACTGAATCATGCAATTTGTCATGATTTCAAAAGGCTCAAAATCTCACATGGCTATAGGAATGAACGAGCAATCCTAATAAAGTTACATAGCTAATCTTTCATGCACATAAATAAATTTCAAGTATCTCAATATCCAAGCACAATCTCAAACTGCTTCTCAAACACAATCACACAAAAATACCATCAAGTGCCAAGAAAAATCAGAAAAATCATCCTAGAGAACCATAAATCGACTACACCGACACTAGGATTAACACAAAACAAACAATAAACACCACAAAACACGAAACCTGAAAAATCGCAAAAAAATCGAACCCTCAATATTCTCAAATAAATCAAAAATATTAAGAATCCGCAAAAAAATCGACTCTCCAAGCAACAACACAATGCAAAAATTTTACTTCGGTACTACAAGACAAGGTATGTACGTAACCTCCCCCCAAACTTAGATTAAACGAAGTAAGAAACTAAGTTTGCAAAGAAGTATATACCGCAGTCAAGCAATACCTAATAAAACTCCTACACCAACACAGACATATAAAAGCAATAAAACGGAAGGGACAGCCCCCAACAAGCGCTCATGTTTAACGTCGGAGAGTCACGACGGGATACCTCTTTTCAACTACTGGATCGGAGGATAGTCTTCTCTCATCTTTACTTTCAAGTACTTCCATCCTCTCTTATTCTCTACTCCAACCACCTTACCTTTCTTTGTCACTGAAACAGGACTCTTTAAATTCTTTTCCTCCAATGACTGGCTTGGTTCCTTCTTGTCAATCTTCCATTCTGTTGTAGGCTCACCCTGTGTAGCAAAACAAGGATCAAACAAGTTAGAAATTATAACACCAATATAAGAAAAAAAATCGGGAGGTAAGTTTGGAGGCTTCAAATATGGATCATCCATCTTTACTGCAACCAAAAGATTATCAAATATCACATTAGAGTTAGTAGTAGGAAAAGTAAGAGATACGTCTGGTCCTGCGATCTCCTCTACCACTTCAACTCTTTGGCTCTCATGCTTCTCTTCCTTAGCAGCAGGCTGCATCTCCTCTTTAACAGTGGACTTCTTATTCTGATTCACTATGTCAGCAGTGGTCTTTCTTATCTGTTCATCCCTTGCATCACCTAATGCAAGTAACTTCTCAAGATAGTCAATACATGCATCATTGGACAAACTCTCAAACTCTGCATCAGGCAGGGTGAAGTCCTCTACTACTTCCACAGACTTGCAGTGCTGCTGATCTGTAGGCCACTGCATCTCCTTATTCAAAGAAAAGACAATCTCCTTATCATTAGCCCTCAGCCTCAACTCTCCTTTGAACACATCTATTAGAGCTCTCCCAGTTGCAAGGAATGGACGCCCCAAGATCAGAGGCGCACCATCCTTTTCATCCTCCATGTCAAGTACAAGGAAATCCACAGGAAAAGTCAAATTCGATACCTTCACTAGCACATCTTCAATCACTCCCTCGGGGTATGTCAACGACCGATCTGCTAACTGTAGGGCAACAGACGCAGGTTTCAACTCCCCCAAACTAAGCTTCTTGAACACTGATAAAGACATCAAATTTATACTGGCTCCTAAATCACACAGTGCTCTCCTAGATGGCCCTTTTCCAATCTCACAGGGAATGATGAAGCTCCCTGGATCCTTCAATTTTTCTGGAAGCTTTTTCTGAATAATGGAGCTGCAGTTCTCTGTCAAATTCACTGTCTCCACACTGTTAAGCTTCCTCTTCCTGGAGATAAGTTCCTTGATGAACCTAGAGTAATGTGGCATCTCTTCCAATGCTTCTGAGAATGGAATAGTGACTTGGACATCTCTCATGACATCAGCGAACTTCCGAAACTTCTCATCAAGGCTCTTCGACAAGAATTTCTGAGGGAAAGGAATTGGTACTTTTGTGATCGGTAGTCCCAAACTATCTTTCTCGAATACCTGTTCCGCTTCTCTCAGTTTCTTCGCTCTCTGCCACTTTTTATCAGAAATTTCCAGATCAGATTGACTCTGTACAGAATTCGGACACGCAGGAAACCCCGGAGGACAGCTCGTCGGCTCGCTCGAGCCGAGCGATGGACAAACTGAGCCGAGCAGGGTTCCAACTGAACCGAAGGGACCTTCTGAACCGGCTGGTGGGCCGCTCGGCGGCGATTGAGTCCGCTCGGCAGATGGCTCGGCCCGAGCGGATGGCCGAGCGGCGTCTTTTCCGTTCTGCTCCGCCCCTGTTTCGTTCTGCTTCTGTTCTGCTTCATGCTGTACAAGTTCTGTTACATCCTGCATTAGTGTTGTACCTTTATATTGCTTCCCGGACCTCAAAGTGATCGCATTTGCAGTCTCCTTCGGGTTTATTTCTGTATCTGAAGGAAACTTCCCTTTCTGCAACTGCACTTGCTGCTGATTTACTGTAGTGGAGATCTGCCCTATGTTATATGACAAACTCTTCAACTGCTTGTTCACTTCTTCATGTTGCTTTGTCATATTTGAATCCATGAGAACAATGCAATTATTAATCTTGTCAATATCTCCATCAGTCTTCTTCATATACCTGGCCAACACATCATCAATACTGGACTTCCCTTCTTCAGTCTTAGCACCAGGATCAAAATTAGGAGGATATGGAACTGCATTATTCGGATTTGAATAAGAGAAGTTCTCATGCCTCTGATTCTGCCAATTGCCTCCTTGATTATTAGGACCTCCCCCTTGGATATTCCTCTAGTTCGAATTACCTTGAGGGTACCTATTTCCTTGCCAATTTTGAGGAGCTCTCGAACCTTGAAGACTCTGCCCCATAGCCCAATTAGCATCCTCGACCTCTTGAAGGTTCATCACTACATCATCACTAGCAGACCCTCGGTTGCCTCCCCCATTATTACCTGATATCAGAGTAATCAGGTTCTTATTCATCTGTTCCAATTGAGCGACAACCTTATCATTCTTATCAGCTTCAGAAAATTTCTCTTCAACCTTTGCAACTTTACCAAGTATATAAGTCCCTCGGATCCTCTCAGATGGCCAATCCCTTGAGTTCAAAGAGATATCATCAAACAATTTCTCTACTGCATTGGATGTCTTGCCAAAAATTGTTCCTCCAGCAGAAGCATCAACCAACACTCTCGATTCGTTGTCAAGGCCATTATAGAAGACACTGATGAGTTGAGACTTTTTGAATCCATGCTGAGGGCATCTCCTCAACGCATCAGTAAACCTTTCCCAAGCCTCTCCAAACGACTCATCTCTCCGCTGCTTGAATTGATTGATCTCCTGTTTCAGTAAAAGAACCTTTCCTGGTGGCATAAAACGATCCACGAACAACTGCTGCAACTCAGTCCAGTTTGAGCAACTGTCTCCCTTTAGCTTATCATACCACTCCCTTGCCTTATCAACCAATGAAAACTGAAAAAGCCTCATCTTCCATCTATCATTAGTAGCATCAGCAGCTTTCACTGTATCCATGTAGCTGTTGAAACGCTTAAGATGGCCATAGGGCTCATCAAAAACGCCTCCGGCAAAGGGGTTTTTCTCCACCATATGAATCAGGGCTGGCCTTATGTCGTTCGTTTCATCAGCTTGAATGGCTCCAACTACGCCTGATCCTCCTAGATTGGTGGACTTGAATGTCTCCCGGATGACGATGTCATCCTCATCGACTCTTTCTCCCATTGATGCTGTTTCAGGTTCTGTCTCAGATTCTGATTCAAACTCCGATTCAGCCTCTTCTAGGATAGCCTGATTCTCAATCTGCACTTCTTCCTCCTCTAAGATTGCTTTAGGAGGTGCTTTGGTATTCTTTGATTTTACTCTTCTTTTTCTCGCAGAAGCTTCAATTTCCGGATCAAATTCAAGATCTTGTGCTCTCGTCTTTGACCTAGTTTGCATGCAACTTCAAGAAAAATCCAAAGAAAAACAATTAAATCCCAAAGAAAATATTCTAATTAACTAAGTAATAAAAGAAAATAAATAATTAAAACTGTCCCCGGCACAACGGCGCCAAAAACTTGATAGGCTTTTTCTATGCACTATAATTTAATCCTCAAGTGTAAGGATATCAATTGTAGCAGCAAGTTCCCAAGTTAAATTATCGATCCCACTGAGACAGCTAATTATTTATTTTACTATGAATTACTAATTAATCAGAATTATGTAACCAAATTTCCAAGTGATTTGAAGTGAATTAATTAACTAAAATACGCAAATAATAAATTGCTGAATTATTAAAAGCAATAAAAATAAAAGCAAGTTCTAACCAAGAGATGACGAACAGTTCTAAGGTATCAGGTATTGACCAATTAATTTGGGTTATTAGACTTACGATTGTTCATTCATGCAGTTTTACTGAAAATACACCACAACTCCCTGTTATCCCACCGAATATGATTCGATTCAAAGCTAACAGTCTAATCTGGTTTAAATCCTAAGGTGCGCAAATATTACCAAGCCTTATTCCTAGATACTAATCAAAGCAAGCAACAATACCTCCGGATGGTAAGCCTGACTAACAAGATATTTTCTGGAATTACTACAAGGTTCTATTCACTTCCTACTTGATTGTCTAATTGCATTGTTCCACTAAACAAATCAAGTATTTGATTAACCAGTTCATGAAATTAAAGTGCTTATAGCGGAGCTACTCTAATCTCTAACAGATAGACAATACCAATCATGAACGCACACAAGCTAACACAATAATCCAAGCATTATAGCGGATGTCATGAATGTATTATGAAGACGTTACGAAGCAGAAAAGCATGTCTTAGTAAAATAAGTAAAATCAAAAGCTCAACTGCATAAAATCCCAATCTTTGGTCTAAATCCCCAAATCAATTAAATCAATCCATCAAACCCTAGAACTGTATAGGAAATTAGCCCATGAGATTACAAGCAATCCTCATGGCTAAGCAATTCATAACAATAATCAAAGTAATAGAAAGGAATAGATAAGAATTGTGAAACCCTAGTGTAGGAGCAATCTCACGTTCCTTCTCCGTCTCTTCAATCGCTTGATTTTCCCTCAATTAGCACTTGAAACCCTTGTAGAATTGGATGGAGGATGAATTCAGATTATAATCTGATATGGGTGTGATAGGAGTGTGGATTGATGATGGTTTATGGCTGGGCTCTCTCCGATTAACGTCTCGATCTCCCTAATTGTTTCTAAGATGGATGCAGGGCTGTTTTCGCGACGAATCTGCTTCAGAATCGCGACTTGAGGGTATATATACGCTGCTGCATCGAACAGGTCTCGTCTGGGCCCGATTTTGGGCCGCTCGGCACCTTGCTCGGGCCGAGCTCATGGCCGAGCGGCCCCCAAACCAGCCGAGCAGCATATGGTTGGAATGGGGCCGTCGTGTGGGCTCTGAGGGACCCCAGCTCGGCTGGAAATTCGAACAAAAGTAATCCCGCTCGAGCCGAGCGGCCTCCCGAGCTGCGGAGACTGCACTGCGCGACTTCACCGTTTCGAGCATAACTTCTTCATACGGACTCCAATTTGAATGATTTTTGCGCTCACGCATTCCTCTTTTCCTTGGCTTTCTATCCATATAAAGAACTCTCAGAAACTCCAACATTTGAATATATAAAAAGTCATGCAAAGTGGCTGCTCGGTACAGCATGTGCGACGTTAGCACTTTGATCATAACTTTCTCGTTTGGAATCCAATTGGGGTGTTCTTTACGTCAAAATGACCCTCTCTTCTGTGGCTTTCCAACCATATATCACATGATTAATTTGAACTTCTACAAGAATACAGAAAATTTGTGTAACGTGGACTGTATTTTTCAGCATTCCTTCTCACTTTCACTCCTCATTCCAACTTTGAACTTTTGATCATGTTTTACCCTTCAAAACTCAACAAAACACCTTAGTAGCATCTTAATTATGCAAGATATGAAAACCATGTCATTCTATACAAAATCATGGCCACATTCTATCAAAAACGGTGTAATGTGAGGCCTAAAATACGTGAAATTCCACTCTCAACATGCACCATTGGAGATATCCAAGGGAGTTTTCATCTACACTTTGTATTGAAACCTATTGTTTATCATGTTTTGTAAGGGTTTTAATGTCTATGTTGAACTCCTTGTGACCATGAGAGGCTAATCTCCCTTGTGAGATTAGCAATATGAATTGTGTTGGATAATTTTGGGTACTTTGCAATTGAATGAATATGTTAATTGGGTATTTGATTTTTTATCATTGTTTCTAAAGATCTTGAAATATATGATGATTTGTGTATTTGATTGTTCTAAATATGTGATTAGATTGAGAAATCAATTATGTGCTTAGGGTAATTAAGTGAATCATTTCATCAAACACTTCATGTGCATTATAAATTGTGAAGAGATTGACAAATCCTTTAGAATTTAGAACCCTTTGATTAGACATCCGATTGGTTTGATCGAGAGATTGATTAATCGTGTGAAGGGACTCTCATTTTAAACTTAGTACCTAGTTAGAATTGTTTGAATGAGAACCAATCATTTAAGCTATGTTTAGAACCATATCCTATTCATTCCAAGAGGGAGTTTAGGTGAACTAGTGTTGGCCCTTAGTCTATACCCGTGACACATATGAGTTCATTGCATGATACCTAGATTTTCCATGCTTTAAGTATTGCTAGTCTCATCTATATCTCTTGGCTCATTCATCCATCTCCCATTCATCTATTCATTTATTTTATTGTCATATCTTGATTATCTCCCCCTTTATGATCGTCTCTATAAAACTATGAAAAATACGAGATCGCTTAAACCCTATTACCTTCCTCCCTGTGGTTCTATAAATTCTTTAATTAGTCATCCCGACTATATACGACTAATCACAAAATCCCTATTTCGTACCTTTTTGTTGTACTGGAATTCCAACCGTGATTTGTATATCGCATGCCTTTCTACTGCCTGCAGTCGGAGTTCTTCCAATAGGTCTAAGTTAAGTTTGATGGCTTTCGAATTGGTTCCTCCTTCTTCATGAGACACACGGAACGTTGAGCAGGCTACTTCTGCTGGTATGACTGCCTCTATACCGTATGTCAACGAGAAGGGGGTTTCTCCAGTTGATGTTCTGGCGGTGGTGCGGTACGACCAGAAGACCCCAGGTAGTTGTGGGGCACAATTTCTCTTGAGGCTTTCTAACCTGATTTTGAGGGTGTGCTTAATTATTTTATTTACCGCCTCAACCTGTCTGTTTGACTGGGGTGATAAGGCGTCGAAAATAGCTTTCTTATTCCTAATTCGTCATAAAATTTTTTGAGCTGCATACCTTCAAATTGTTTCCCATTATCTGTTACGATTGCGTTGGGTATTCCAAAGCGATAAACGATATTTTTCCATATAAAGGTTATCATATTAGCCTCATTAATAGTGGCTAACGCTTCTGCCTTCACCCATTTTGAGAAGTAGTCAACTGCGACCATGGCGTACTTGACGCCTCCTCTACCGGGTGGAAATGGGCCTATCAGATAGATTCCCCATTTGGCGAAAGGCCAGGGCGCTGCTGTTGTCACTAACTCAGTGGAGGGAGCTTTGATTATGGAAGAATAGATTTGACAGCTTTTACATGCTCTGGCATATTCGATGGCATCCCTCCTAAGAGTAGGCCAGAAATATCCTTGTTGGATTATCTTCATTGTCAGCGCTTGACCTCCCGAATGGTTCCCACAGACCCCTTCGTGAACTTCCCTTAACACTTTGGTAGTTCCTTGTCCAAGCATCTCAGTAGCGACATCAGGTATCCTTTCTTATACAACACATCGTTTATCATGGTATACCTGGAGGCTCGGAGCCGCAGTCGTTTTGCTTCTGCTTTATTTTCCAGCTCCCTTCCTTCTTTCAGGAAAGCTTTAATAGGAGCCATCCATGTCTCTTCCTCATTAATTTGCTAGACCGTCTGATCACTTGGGGCTTCCTGTCTCATTATATTGATGCTTCCCAGTCGTTTGGTATTCTCCGAAGTCACCAGGCGGGCCAACGCGTCGGCTTGGGTGTTTTGTAGTCTAGGGACCTGCGTGATATAGATGTGGTCGAACTTTTGGATCATATTTGCTACTAGCTTGCGGTAGCTGACTAGCTGCTGATCTTTAGCCTCGTAATCTCCCTTTATTTGATTGACCATTAATTCCAAGTCGCTAAAGATAATCACTCTTTTCACCCCAATTGTCAATGCCATTCTCATGCCAGAGAATAGAGCTTCATACTCGGCTTCGTTGTTGGTTGCTGGGAATCCAAACCTGATGGCCGAGCAGAACGTCTCCCCTGTGGCACTGGTGAGTACCACGCCGACTCTGGAGGCATAAGTCATGGATGATCCATCTATCAATATTTGCTAGGGTCTGTTGATCACTTCTCTCGGTAAAACGGGGATAGTGAGTTCCGCTATGAACTCGGCTAGGGCTTGCGCCTTGATTGCCAATCGAGGTATGTATTTAATATCGAACTGGCTTAACTCCATGGCCCACTTCATCAATCTTCTCACTACATCTGGTTTTGAGAGCACTTGCCTTAGTGGAAAAGATGTTACCACCTCAATCGAATGTCCCAAGAAGTATGGTCTCAGTTTTCGTGCGCTCATTACCAGGGTGTAAGCGATCTTCTCAACTACCGGATATCTGAGTTCAGCATCATGAAGCATCTGGCTCACATAGTATACTGGTTCTTGTTGCCTTTTCTCAGTTCGAACCAACACTGCGCTCAAAGCCAATTCTGAAGCGGCTAAGTACAGGCTGAGAGGCTCTCCCGACTGTGGCTTAGACAGGGTTTGTGTATTAGCCAATACATCCTTTCATTCTTCAAAGGCCTTTTGAGCCACAGGCATCCAGTCGAGCTTTTCTTTTTTGATCACATCCATGAGAGGTTTGAATTTATCGGATACTCTAGGCAGGAAGCGACTGAGAGACGCGATCTTTTCGGCTAGCCTCTGTACACCCTTGGAGTAGTTGGGAGGTTCCATGCATTGTATGGCTTTTACTTTATCTGGGTTCGCTTCTATTCCTCTTTTACTCACCATGTATCTGAGGAATTTTTCGGTGGACACTCCGAATGTGCACTTTTTAGGATTAAGCTTCATCCCGTATTGCCGTAAGATGTCGAACGCTTTTCTCAGGTGGCGTACATGATCATTTGTGTCCACACTTTTAACCAGCATATCATCCACGTACACTTTCATAGTTTTTCCTAGTTCTTCTTGGAAAATCTTGTTTACTAATCTCTGATACGTGGCGTCTGCGTTCTTTAACCCAAATGGCATCATTACCCAGCACAACAAATTCCTTTTGGCGTAGAAAGCCATTTTTCTATGTCGTCTGGGTGCATAGGGATTTGGTGATAACCCTAGTATGCATCCATGAAGCTCATTAATTCGTGGCCGGTCGTAGCGTCCACCATTTGATCAACATGAGGTAGTGGAAAACTGTTATTCGGGCATGCTTTATTGAGATTCGTGAAGTCGATGCATAATCTCCACGTCTTGTTTGCTTTCTGTACTAGGACTGGGTTGGCCACCCATGCGGGGAATAATACTTCCCTCACTAGGTTGTTCTCCAATAGCTTTCTGGCTTCCGCTTCGATATTTTGTATTTCTTGGGACTGTACTTTCTTTTCTTCTATTTCACGAGGCGATAGGATGAGTTCGTGTTGAGCCAGTAGCACGCGTGTTTTGGGTCTATCCCTTGGAGGTCACTAGACGTCCAGGCGAACACGTCTAGATTGGATTTTAAGAATTCGATCAGGGCCATTCTGTGTGGCTCATTTAGTTGTAATCTTGTACAATTCTAGATCTGGGTTACTCGGCTCCATCCTTATTGCCTCGGCTTCCTCGGCTGGTTCCCCTCTTTTCCTTTTCTTGTCCGATCTCGGGTTTTCATCGATTATTGAAGGTAGGCTGACTCTCTTATCGTCAAAGGGCCAGAACTTTCGATCACCCTCTAGGTTTGGGTCTATTGTCATTGGGTCGCCCTATGGTGGGGCCTCTTCATGATTTGCTTTCTCTTCTGGGTTTGGTTGTTCCATCACCATTAACTGAAAACTCAGATCGTGGTAGTTGAGCCTGTTTCCTTTTTCGATGAATGAATATTCTCTGGCTTTCCTTTGGCTACCTCTAATGGTGCCGACTCGGCCGTCAGTGGTTACAAACTTGAGACATAGGTGAAACATAGAGGGAACAGAGTTAAACCGGTGAATAAATGTTCGTCCTAAGATTCAATTGTATCGTGACGGAAGATCCACCACTTTGAATTCGAGGGTGTGTTGGGCTTTCACCACTTGTTTCTCGTCGGTCATCTGGATTGATAGATCTGTTTGCATCAAGAGGGTAGTGACGGCATTACCGAAACCTCAAATTTTATCATTACACGGAGACGTCTTATGGTAAGGGAGTCCCCCTATGGCTTCGAATGCCTTTTTGAATATAATGTTTATGTATGTGCCTGTGTCGACCAGACACCGATGCACCCTTACTCCTGAGACCATAGCCGGGATCACTATTGGGTCATTGTGGGGGGTTAGTACATTGGCTAGATCTTCTTCAGAGAAGAATATGTCAGCTTCGTGTAGAGGTGGTCGAGGACTCACCGTAAATACATATTGGTACCTGTCAAGTTCTCGCAGCTCGGCTTTCTGCTTCTTTCGCGACTGGGTGGTGAGGGCTTGGGAAGTCTCCACGTAGCCTTCGCCCATCATGAATACTTCTCTAGGCGGTGTGGGCAGATGATCTCCAGGCCCAACCTGTTCTTGAGGGTTGGTTCGTCCTTGAAACCGTTCGCCCATGGCAGGAGGTTGCTCTTTCTTCCATTTTGGGCCGGCCACCAATCGATCTAGCTTCTCATCCTCGAACAGTCTTAGTAGTTCGGTCAACAAATCTCGGCATTTGTTGGTATCGTTGCCGACGGATTTGTGGTATTTGCAGAATTTCTTTTTATTTAGCTTGGCCGGATCTGCACGTATTTTAGGCGGGGAACTCAACAGATTGGTGTCTTGTATCTTGCTGAATATTTCTTCAAGCGTGAGTTCGAGTAACTCCGTCATCTCTTGAATCTGGTCGTCATCTGGGAACGGTTTGAAGAAAGAGGGAGCCCTATAGTCTTTTTCCACTTTTTTTTTCTTGTCGCCTTCCTTAAGGTCGCCTTTAGACTTTTATATTCCTCGAGAATTTCTTAGCTGTGGATGAATGCTTGAGCCGAGGACATGAAGGCTGCGTAGCTGTTTGGTAATTTCTGCTGGCAGCTAGTCCACATGGGTGACCGTGGGAGTAAGGTGGTGGTGGCCAGGATGGTAGACGTCTCATCCGACACTTCTTCCGTGTTGGCGCGCTGTTCTTTAAATCTTTTCATAAAATTTTTCAAAGACTCTTTTGGTCCTTTCCGTAGGCAGACCAACTTCTATTTTGGCTCATTTCCCTGCCCCAAATATGCAAAGTGGGACGAGAAAGATGTGGTGAGTTGCACCCATTAGTCGATGGAGTTAAACGGAAAGAGATTCGAATCACGAATGCGCCTTATCTTCCAACGTTAAGGGGAACATCTTACATCGATCCTCTTCCGAACACCCTTGTGCCAGCACCACCCTACATACTTATTGAGATGTGAGATCAAGCTGGATTCGCTGGCTACTGGGGAATTTGAGGGATCTCTATCTTTTTCTTGGTGGCAGCTGCGACGACCCTATGGGTGAAAGGAGTCCTTCCTGATTCCGGGTCAGGAATGCTATGGAGTCTGGCCTCGTTTCTTCTCTCTACTTGATCGAGTCACCTCATGAGCGTATTTATTTCTTTATCATGCTGTCGCTTGAGTCGGGTGACAGGATCGTCTTTCGCACTTTATCCCACCTGCTCGTATCGAGTTTTCACAGGATCTAGTCTTAATCGATCTTTGGCGCTTATGCATCCAGCCGTGTGCGTGGGGGATCGGCTGGCGATCAAGTTAGCGCGAGATGCCATCTTTCTTCATTTGCGTCCTTCGTCTACCACGTTCTGGGCTTTTTTTGGTTCCTTATGTGCATTTTTTCGGCCCATTCGTTCGTATACTGACCTCCTAGGCGGAGTCCATTCGCGCTGCCGCTCGTTTGTTTGTTCCATTGAGTTTTCTTCAAGGCTGAAGCTGAGCCTCCGACTGGCGGTCCTTGGTTCTGCCGCTCGCTTTTCCTTCATTTGTTTGAGAAGGTCGAAGTACTTTTTCTGGTAATTAGTTTGTGGGTCGTCTTCTTCTGGGTACGTATTATGCGGCGGAACTTTCTTTTCTACAGTTCGAGGGAGATTTGGATCTTCCTGTTGGCGCAGGCTAATAGTCGCATCAGCCCTACTAGGAGTGGCTTCATTCTGTTCATCCGTCATTCTGTTAATCCTTTCTTAATAATGAGTTGATGTGGCTGTTATTGGGTAATGAAAGGATAATCTGTATTAAGCTAACATAAAAGAAGAGAGAGTTGCCCCCTAGGCATTCTTGTGCTCTTTTTTAGGGGGTTAATGATGATTTTTATTGATACCGGTTGTTCCCATATTTATACTGGATAGCCTGACGTCACCCGTATCTGGGTAAGTTGCCAGATTATCGTGTACAGTGCCAGCATTAAATTCGTTTAGCCTCACATGACTATTTTAAGATCTAATCTAGGATATCCCCTATGTAGATATCTCGGAGGATATCTGCACACCTCAGGCAATTAGGGCAAGTGGTCTAGTGGCCTTAGTCAGGCTGTCACTCCTCGCTCATCAGGGAGATTATTGGGCCCTTACTAGGCTGTGGGACTACTAAGCCCAGTGGATCAGCAGGAATGAGGGTCCAACTCCAAAGCCCTACCACAAACCCCTAGTAATACATAGATTTAAACATAATATGGAGGAGGTGCAGAAGCTTTTACCTATAAAAAATACAAGTAATAAAAATAAATTAAAAATATAATTTCAAAAAGTTGGAATAAATATATTTATATTTTAAATTATGAAATAATATTATTATATCTAAAGACTAATTTTTTATACACTTTATAATATAAAAATTAATATAATTGTGTTAAAGATAATCACATAAGAAAATTAATATTTAATGTAAATAAATATTTATAAACATAAACTCAAATTATTAATTTAAATTTATACATAAATAAATAATTGGAATGATAAAATGTCGATGACTATTATGATAATGTTAACGTATTAAAATTAATTTTTAAAAATTTAATACATAATTAATGTTATACTCACTCCATCCCCTTGATAAGTGTCCATTTTGTCATTTTGGTCATTCCAATATTAATTATCCATTTAATTTTTTTGTTGATGTGACACACATGATACTATTACTATTATACATGTGCATTACACGGGTGTAAACATCAATTTTAAATTAACTTAATATAATTTAATTTTCATAAATATAAATATAATTTAATTTATCATTTAAAATTATAAAATATTCTATAATTTAAATAATAAAAAAATTATTTATGTATTCGAATAGAGAAAGTAAATATTTGTTTTACATTTATATTTTATTTATTTTATATCTTACAATTTTTTTTAAAGTATGGATTACACTAAGGATTTTGAATATAAATTTTATAATAATCAATTAATGTAATATGTATTTTTCATGTAGTAAAGAAAATCTAATATAAAAAAATAGGTATTTATTATTGAATATGCATTTTAAATTAATTGATCTTAATTATTGCATGTATTAAAACAAATATTTATTCACTCATTAATAAAGAAACCGATGAAGGAGAGAGAGACAAAATTTTTGAAGGAAAAAAATTGTATAAGAAAATGACACATCAACCTTGAAATTAGGAAAAGACGATATATAGGACAGATTAAACTCCCTATTAGTATATTTAAGATTTTATTTCATATTTAATGAGTATTTTTTTTATTAAATTACTATACTCTAATTAATAGCATTAAATTTTTACACCTGGTGGTAATTTAAGTATTAATTATAAATTTTATAAATTATTTAATCGGTGAAATAAGGGATGAAATCTATACACTATATATAAAAGGAGAATAGCCGGTAGTTGGCCAGTTTTTCCTCAGTAATAGGTCATCCTCTTTTCCTTCTTACAGCCACGTCTCGATTCGATCAAATCTATGGCTTCCGTCTCATCACCTGCTTCAGTGCGCTACCGGTGATTGCCTTGAACACCGCCGCCTATAGCTACTGTGGATTTTGTCGGGCATAATCTCAATTTCGTGCACAAGCGTTTCATTTCACGCGCCCTGAAGCCCACGCCCCTTTCCTGACCATCGCCAATTCACCCACTACTGCTGCCGTTGTTGCTTTCGGAGCTCTCTTTCGGTGAGTCGCTGCCATGGAGAATATTTTCTTTTTTTTCCTGATTGTCATGTCGTGTAATTTTTGTTAATAAAAGCAATGATCTGAAAATTGGACCGGCCAGTTCAACCTATTGGACCGGGAACCGATCCCGGAATCGATCCGGAAGGGCTAGAAAACCATTTATGGAGTTGAAGCGGGTAGAACCGAGTTGAACCGGTCAAATCGAAAAAACTAAAATTTTTTTAAACTTTTATAATATTTCACTTTTATTTTTATTTGTTTTAAAACATAATATTTATATTTTGGATTAAATTATGAATTATAATATTGAGTGGATATATAAATAAACTATATATGAAGTACAAATTATGAACTATAGATATTTTTATTCAATTATATTTTGATTTTAAATTGTATTTTAAAATTTAAAAAATAATTTAGATGATTATATATTTTTATAATTGGTAATTTTATAAAATATAATTGAAAATATGTAAAATTCAATTTTCCGATTGAACCGCCCGGTTGAACCAGTCCGTCCGGTTGAACCTCGAACTGTTGTCTCTTCTGGTTTGTTCTCCGGTCTGATTTTCTAATCACTTAATGAAAGTACCCTCACTTGGGCATCATCCCAATTTCAATTTGATTTCAGAGATCTAATCCTCTCCAAAGTTCTCAGTGTTTCCTCGCTCGCCGCCATTCAGCTGACTATTGCCGCCCTTTTGCCTTCGGAGATCCACTTCGGCAAGTTATCCTCTTCGTGGATGTTTTCTCATTACTCTCTGATTGTAATGTTCTGAAATTTTAATTTTGAGTTTCTGCTCTTGTTATTATCATTATTTTATTGGTATGACATATTATGTGTTCACCCCTCCATCAATATAAGTTGAAGATTTACATATTAGCTCTTTCTCCCTAATATGATACTACAGCTGTCCAAACATTACTACTTTTATTTTTGTTGATCTCAATAGAGGACAACAACTTCTTTTCCTCCCATCATCAACTTTGTTACATTTGAAATATGATAACTCCTTTTTCCTCATCTCCTATTCACTTCCTCCTTGTGCCTAATCAAGTTTTATTTACTCATATATTATTTATCAAGAGTGTTACAGTTCACCAATGTATGGATGATAAGTAACATTTGATTTTTTATTACAGCAAATAATTAATTAATACTTTCACTCAAAGATCATCACATCTTTTCTACAATTGAATGTCTTCCATCTTTTCATCATAAATTCTTAACCTAATCATACTTGGGCTTAACATTACCACCCTCCAGTAGACTCCAACATCTTTTGAATCTTAAGATATTCCCCATCAACATACTCCAATTATCATAATCACCCTCAAAGACAGGAATCGCATGTTTCTCAAAGTTCCTTTATGTCTTCATTTGTCTTGATACTATAAACACTAAGATGTTGCTGTTTTTCTCCAAGCCCAGTCTGGCTGATGTGGGAATGTTGTGAATTAGGAGCAATTTGGGAAAGAAGAATGATATTAGAAAAAAAAGACTCTTACTGTTATTACCATTTGGAATCAAACTGCAGACGACGTGATGAAAGGTGTATGTTAGTCTAAAAATTATTAATCCTAGGAATCATTGAAACCAGTGATTAGAAAATTAGATCGGAGAATGAACCGGAAGAGACAACGGTTCGAGGTTCAACTGGTCAGACCGGTTCAACCGGACGGTTCAACCAGAAAATTGAATTTTACATATTTTCAATTATATTTTATAAATTATCAATTATAAAAATATATAATCACCTAAATTATTTTTTAAATTTTAAAATACAACTTAAAATCAAAATATAATTAAATAAAATATTTATAGTTCATAATTTATACTTCATACATAGTTTATAATATACCTACTTAATATTATAATTCATAATTTAATCCAAAATATAAATATTATGTTCTAAAATAAATAAAAATAAAAGTAGAATATTATAAAAGTTTAAAAAAATTAAAAAAAGTAAAAAAATATAATTAAAAAATTAAAAAAATAATATTGAAACCGGTTGAATCGGTTCAACTAGTTTTTTCGGTTTGACCAGTTCAACCCGGTCCAACCCGATTCTACCCAGTTCAACTCCATAAATAATTTTCTAGCCCTTCCAGACCGGTTCCGGGACCCGTTCCCGATCCAACCGATTGAACCGGCCGATCCAATTTTCAGATCATTGATTGAAACATAAATTATGACTGAATAATAGGTAATGTTATTTAGTTCATTCTTACTGTTTGTCGTTCTTGTGTTTTTGCTCTTGTAACTGTTGAATATGAATTTTATTTTGTTTTCGGACAGGCAGTTCTTAAAGAAATGAATACTTTATTAAATTTTCGCTTTTATTATTAAAGGATAACATATATTGAAAATTCCTTTATGAATGATAAGAAAATCTATCAATACAATTCAAATGATCTTATCAATTCATTCAAAATAAATTGCGTGTTGTTACGAACGTGATGCTGATGGCTGACTTAGAGAAGATGGTCATTTGTCATTGCTCAACCCCTCCTCACCTATGTAATACGTGTGTACGATTCTCTCAATCCGCCTTCATCTCACTCAGCACCCTTGTCGGTTCACCCTTCTTCCTCCGCCTTCATCACCCTTCGACCATCACCTCATCTGTTCTCTTCTTTCTTCTTTTAGCCTCTTCTCTTCGCTTCTTCGACCTTAATCTTGCTCTCCATCTCTAAGTTTCTATTGGTACATTCATATTTCTACACATCCTCTATCTTTCAATTTCCAAATTTTCAAATGAAGAAAAGAATCCAAATTAGGTTTTCTTCTCTCCAATTTCGCGGTGCTCACAGCTCCTGTACACGTCAAGAAACACTAATTTTTCTGCCTTGTTTAGTTAGGAGACACTAATTTTCCCCCTTGTTCAGTTACAATCGTGGCCAAATGTTCTAGCTGCAGCCCTGCCATACCAACATAGGTTAGTTTTATATTTCGCATTAGAAGTGGTTGTTGGCAATTGGATCGTGCGGATCAACGTGATCGTTAGGATAACATGTAAACAAAATTAGCGGAAGTAATTAAAACTGTGTTTACCGTACTTCTGGGTTGATGTAGAGGATGAATCGCTGCAGAGAACTACCTCTGATCTTCTACTGTATGTCCCAAGTCGAATCCTGCTGTTGTGTGGGCAACAATCCGCAGGATTCTCTCAATCTGTTCCTGTTCTTTTCTAACTGTCAAATGAGGCACTGACTTAGGGTTAACAGGAGCTGAGATGACTTATATAGTTGGGCTACAGCAGGGACCAGGAGGAGAAATTGGGCTGGGCCTCAATTGAATTTAATTAACCAAGCTTAGCCCAAAGCTTTTAATTAAATCCAATAATAATAATATAGTCCACTAAAATATTATTTCTGCACTACCCGTCCAATCCCAAAATTATGTTCTGGGCTCCTTCTCATTATGAGCCCGAGAGTCTCCCCATGTTTAAGATATACAATGTCCATTAATTAATTAAGTTACTAACAACTCAAATTAATTAATATCTCATCCGAGAGTAGTACCACTCAACCTTTTTATCATGCCGGAAATTAATCCACTTGCAAGATTTACATGATAAACCTTATGAGCTCCTCAAGAGGACATCATCAACCTATGACGGACATGGATTCCTTCTACAATCAACAGCACACCATAGATATAACACTACTTCCCAACTCACCGAGTTTGTTGATTTAATACTATAAATCTCACCCATTGATGAATCAAAGAAATACATACTGCCCTACGTGTCGAGGTTATTGTATAGGGATTAAGAGCACGAACTCCCATAATAACAGAGATCAAGTTCTTCTATAAGTCAGTATAAGTTGAACGATCTCAGGCGGTCCTGCTCAATACACACAAGTGCACTAATGTGATTCTATAGCCAAGACAAGCTAATACCAAACCACACTACAACCATACCGATAGAGAGTCCCCGTCTATCTCAGTTGTGAGCATCTGTTTATACTTTATAAGGAAACCGATAATATGATCTTCTGCGTGTTGTCGCACAACATATTATCTACAGTATAAAGTAAATGGACTATTGCATCATGCATATAAAATAAATTATAAGATGCAATCATTTGATCAATGATTCTCATTTCAAATATTGTTATGACATTGTTCATACTAAAGCTAGACTTTTAGTATACAATCCAACAATCTCCCACTTATACTAAAAGACTATGCTGCCATGTCTTCTGCCATACATCTGATTCCTACTCCCACTACACGACCATTAAAAGCTCTCGCCTTAAGGTCCTTGTAAATGGTTTACTAGGTCATCATCCGATGCAATCTAGGCGACAACAACCTTCCCCTCATCATACGATTTCTCGCAATAGGTGGTACTCGCGCTCCATGTGTTTAATTGCCTTATGGACTTGTGATATCTTCAAGTTTGCAACTGCACCAATATCATCAACGTAAATTGTGATTACCTTGGGCAAACTTAGAAACACTTCAAAGTCCATCATGAAGTCTCTAGAGTCATATAGATACTTTGGCTGCCTCATAGGCTCCAATTCATCATCTTTCCATGATGGAGTCCGGAGTCTGAAATATATTTCTATATAACACTCCTCCACATTATGACTCTACTTCCTAAGATTAAACACATAACCTTTGAGGTGAATTTACTGCCGTCCAATCTGACTTAAAAAATCTGAATCTACGTAATCCACAAGAAGCAGTGAATCTGTCCATTAAGTCCACATATAATTTCCAGTTCTTCTCAGGCACTTTATAAATGTCTTACCACAGTTCATCATTCTTGTTCCGGGTTACGTTGATACCCACTGTTCATGTATTCAGCAAAACAGATATCCAACATCGTTCATAGCATTCCTTAGATTAAGCTTCCTTATTCGCCGAAGCATAAGGAACCGCTTTCATCCTCTTTATCTTCTTCTTGTGTCTCAAAGACACATTCACTTAGATAAATTTACATGCTAAACGAGTATGGACTGTATCATTTAATGAAACTTGAGATAAGCATAATATCCTTTCTTGTGATCCGTATTACCATGATCAAAAGGATATATTTTGCCTTTCTTAAGTCCTTCATCTCTACCGCTTTATTAACCGTACCCATACGCCTGATAATACTCTTTCATTGTCTCCAATGAGCAAGATACTATCTACGTATAGTATAAGAAACACCACCACGTTTCCGTCACACTTTACAACACACACAAGACTCATCCGCTCATTGATTTAAATCCATGCCACTGGATTAGCTAATCAAAACAGATGCTTTACGATATTAAAGCTTGCTTTAGTCCATCGCTGGACAATTTTAAGCTTACTATCAAAATGCTATTAGTACTTTGCAATGAATCACTCTGGTTGCTTCGCATAAATGTTTTCCTCAAGACTTCCAATCAGGAAAGCTGTCTTGACATCTATTTGCTGTTTTTCATAATTCAATATGAGCAACAATAAATAAAAGAATCAGGATCAATTTAAGCATAGCTACTAGCGAATATGTTCCCTCATAATCGAACCATTTCTTTATGAGTACACTTTTCTGCAACCAGCTTTGCTTCCAAGGTTTTCACCTTTCCATATGATCCTCTTTTATTTTCTTTGACCACTTGCAATGGTTTTTACACCATTTAGTGGTCATACAAGTTCCCAGACTGAATTTAGAATCTGTAGATTCTATTTCAACACTCATTGCAACTTACTAAGATTTCGCATTTTCATCTTGTAGTGCTGCGTCGTATCCGTGGGACAATACCATGTTCACTAGGGATCAAGTCTCACGACTCTCCCAAAACATATATTTATGGGTTGTCAACCAACCCTCCCACTACGACAAGGCATTGCATGTAATTGTGTATCAGACGTGACACGCGTTGCAGTTTACCTTGTGGTATATCCTCTTGTACACTTGGTACTTTAACTTTGTATTTTCCTCTCACTTCCTTTAGAACAACTTATACATGGGCTTGTGATTTATTACATAGTCCTTTTCCAAAATTTTGGTGTTTGTGTTAACAGTCACCCTTCGATCTTTTGGACTAAATAAATCAACCTTCATTTTTCCAAGATGTCCCACAAACAGACAAATATTTTACGAATTACTGTTTCTAGGGCATATCCATAAAATGAATTTTAATTATTCCAAATAATTCATCATCTATCTAATCATAACCATAAGAGCCTTATTCCTTCTATCCACAACACCATTCAGCTGGGGCTCGCCCGGTGTAGACTACTTGAGATTTAATCTTAACTTCTGATCAATAGCTCCTAACTATCCCAAGAGGTATTCTCCATCATGATTGAATCGTAATGACTTAATATATTTTCCATGACGCTTCACTGTACCAGCCTTACAATTCTTGAATTAATCAAAGAACTTAGACATGCAGTGCATCATATAAATATATTGGTTTCCAGAATAATCTTCGAATATTCATAACCACCTCTCACCTAGATAATATTAGGTTCGCTTGAATCAGAATGAACTAATTCCAACATATATATCTTTGGCTCTACACCCCACAGCCTTGAAAAGGTAGTTAATCATTTTTACTTTCAAGCAAGACTCGCAAGTTTGATAGTTTCCACATCAGATAAACCTTATGGTCCATCGGCTATCAACTTTTGAATCCTACTCAAGTAAAATGAACTAGTCTTAGACGCCAAATATATGTTTAGTTCATTTCCAAAGGTTCATTTCTCTTACTTATATTAGAAGATGCATTATTTAATTACTATTTATTGCATCTGTGGGATGCACATGATTCAAGAATATACTTTTTATCCACCAACGTACTTTAACGGATTATAGCCTCATTCCTCATTACTATGACCATGTCATTTAAATGAAATGAAGTATCCATCCGTTAATGCATAGAAATTGAAATTAAATTCTTTCTATGAAACGTACGTAAAGACAATTTCTCATAATCAATCGTTTATTCTTATCATGAGATAAATAAACAACTCCCACTGCAATAGCCACTACTTTTGTAGTTTTACCCATGTTATTAACAATCTTATCCTTACTTAGTGATAAACATTTAGTGATTCCAGTATCTACATACTTCGTGTCAGTAGATGCCATCACTAATCATGTTTAAACCATTAGTAAATAAGATATTAAATTTGTTCACATCATGATGAGAATTGGCTTTCATTTTGCCACATGTTTTGTTAGAAGTTTCCCACCATATACAACCTTTCGTATTTCAGGTAGAACTTGCACAAAACATCCAGGCAAATTGTGAAGAATAAATTGATTTAGGTTTCTCTTTCAATTTCTATTCCAAGCTCTTCCAATTCATTCATCCATTCAACCATGATCTTCTGCCTTTTAATTTACTCTAGTATCCGAAGAGTTACATGAGACCATCATATTTCTATGAACCTCTCATCTCTTCACTAGAGACTTTAATAGGCATCATGAGACGTCCTTTGTGAGAATACACATGTATTTTCCTAAGCAGTAATTTTCAAAAACAAGATTCTTTTCCAATCATCTAATTTGGACAAGTAAATATAATTTCTTTTAGTTAATAATTAGTGAAATAAAACCATTCGAAATTCAGAGAATCACAAATAAATATTCCGATCAAATCTTCGAATTTTATCCTTTTATATTGATTCCCTCAAAACAATATAAAAATAAAATTCACCGACATCTCAAGCACCGTGAGTCTGCAAGCCACGTTAGTGTGGACGTTTACAAACCCAAACATTTACAAGAGAAGGTTTTACCCATTAATTTCATTTGTCAACCTAACTTTATGACATAATAATTAATAGTCGGTTCCTCTTTAGCCATGCAAATAATAGCAGTGACTCCGTTGGAGAGGATACTAATTATTTACACCTAAGTGTACACCATTATTTGATCCCAAGTCCACTGCGCGAGCTTGTGTGCCTTACAGTTGGAGAAGTACACACGCGATCGGATAGCTTCCTACAATCATCTATTATTAGTTTGTACTAGTGAACCGCACACAAACTCATCCGTTAGGGAGGAAGGCCTATGCCAACACGCAAGTTTGTGTGCCACATTACAAACAATAATTATTTAATAAAGTCTGTACCAGTGATCCGTGAATAAACTCATCCGTTAGGGAGGAAGGCCTATTGCCAACACGCAAGTTTACTCACATCACTTACAAACCAATAATGGAGGCCGCGGGAATTAATTACCAATCCCCTCTCCCACTTAGTTATTTAAAACACCGAGGGTTTTTAACATGCATATAATATTCTGAAATAAAATATACATCTTAGACATGTTTCTATTAACAGCAATTTAAATAAATAAATTACATAGAACATGCCTTTTACATATACAACAATAATTGACAATTAAATCAATTAATCAGTTGTATAACATTAATTAATTGCATAATTAGTGGATCAATCAATTTGAGCTCAAGAGCAACAAATAAGCACAAAATGAGCAGCAGATTAAATAATTAATCAAGCCCATTATCCATGGCCCATAATCTTAGCCCAAAATTAAATTAAGTCCACCAAGCCCACTAGCACAAAATTAGTCCATTAATAAAATTAATTTCATGCTTGGCCCATAACCCACAATTAATTAAATACAACAATTAAGGTTCAACAGCCCATATCCATTTTAATTAAAATTGGGCAGCCTTTAACTAATCAAATAAAGCAATAAAATGGCCTAGCAGCCCAAATTTCTTTTAATTAAAATTGGGCTCACAATCCCAGCCCAAAACCAAATTAAAATTAGAATTTGGGCCCTATGCCAATCCCATATTGCCCGGCCCATTAGGAAACAAGGCCCAAAGGAGCTGCAACCTGTCCTAATAGATCCAGCCGTGACCATCATGCACCTCAAGCAACCAGCGCAACCAGACACCGCTGCCGCCGCTGGCGCCGCCAACAGTCCACCGGAATCTCATCGTGAGCCTGCCGCCGAGCAGCACCCAGCCACGACCGAAGCCACCATAGGTCAGTACACACTGATTAGAGCTATTTTCACCTACATTTTAGTGTCTTTTTATATGTGTTTTCGTATTATTTTATCCGTATTTTATGTGTTATTTGGTTGTGTTTTGTGTTTTTATTGAAATGTGTGTGAATGAGCTTAAACTTAAGATTTTCAATTTTTATTTGATGCTAAATATGATAAGGAAGATGTAGGAAAAAACGGATCTCAATTCGGAGTTGAAACGAGGGAGAACGAGCCAAAACAGTGAAAAGAGGAAGTAGGGCAGCAAGAACACGGGCCGTGTACAGCGCACGGCCCTGTAAGAAGTGGCCGTGTGCTGACACTCGAAACACCAACTCGGCCACGCCTGTGGCCGAGTACAGAACACGCCCCGTGCTGAGTACAGAAACACGGCCCGTGCACCGCGTACGGGCCTGTCGAGAAAGCCGTGTGCGAACGTCAGAAAACACAACACGGCCACCCCTGTGGCCGTGTGCTGCGCACGAGTCGTGCGCTGTGTTAGAACACGGGTCGTGGGCGGAGCTCGAGCCGTGTTGGTGCAAAAACGCAGAAAGTGCTGGAATCTTCTAGAAGGCCCACATGGGGTATAAATAGAAATTTCAATATTTTGTGGATAAGATCCGAAATTCCCATCCTCTACACACACATCACACACCATTTCTTTCATTTTCCACCATCATCTTCATCCATCTTCATCCATCTTCATCCATCTTCATCCACCCATCATATCTTCCATTTTTGGTGCTAAAGACTTCAAAATCAAGAGCTGGAGGTGGAGATCAAGAAGAATAGAAGATTCTCTTCAAGAAATTGATAGGGAAGAATCCATTCATTTTGTATTTCTTTAGATCTAAGACTATGTATATTTGTAATGAATCATTTATTTGTTTTATTACTCTTATCATGTTAGGCTAATCCCTCTAGTGGGATTAGGAATATGAAGAGCATATTAGATTTATATTATCATGTGGATTAAATTGGTTTTTGATTTAATTGATGTTGATTTCTATTCATGGAGTTTAATTGTCTTGATGTTGTGATGGCATGGTTTGTTATTCATGAATGTTTATTGGTTTAATGGATTGTTGATCAATGGATTATTTGTGGTAATTAAATGCTATCATGATGTTCATGTATGTATTGCTTGGAGTGAGACGGAAACGACCCTCTATAGTATTAGGAAGGCATGAATAGACATTGAGTTTGGGTTTGACCGAAAGGATATTTGAATTCAATGAGGGGAACCAATCCATTCGTTGGCCTTAGTACACAAAAAGGGAGAGTTTAATCTAACTAGTACCTAGATGGAAGGGGTTAATGTTGGGCTTTGATCTTAAGTGCTTTTGGGAGTCTAAAATGGATCAACAACCATTGTAACCCGAAAGGGAGCTTAGGATACAATCGTGATCACCCTTAGTTTACATTAATTGAGTTGAATTCCGTTTGAATGATAATATGAATCGAGTGTGCTTGGATGTTTCTAATCCCATGTTTTTCCATACTTGAACTTTAGCACCCATTTTCTATAATTGTCATTTCTGTTATTTGCTATTCTTATTTTCTTGTTACTTGCTTTAGTTGTTAATCATCTCAAAACCCCCGATCATCTTTACAAAAACAACATGAACATGAGCTCACGTATTTTGCTAGTCCGAACATAACTCCTTATTGGATTGATAATTTTTCTTGGGATATACTACTACAACGATCGAGTATTCTTGCTCGTGAGTGCACAAAAATAGGCAAACACACACCGACGCTTCAACAGCCGCACAAGCAGACTGATCAGATCGAAAGCCGTGTCAGGCCGGAAAGGTGCGACGCAGTCCAGCGCCGCCGCGCAGCCGCGCGATCCCACACGCTAACCTCCGTTCCCGACGATCGCGACCATAGCCCACCAGATCCGACCGAAACCTCTAGCATACGCTTCTCAACGTCGCGCCTCAGAATCGCCCAGATCCGATCGTAAGGAGAAAACAGAATCCATGGAGGATTCATTCAGAACGCCTCCTTACTCGATCGAAACAACCAGCGACTTACCCGGAAGCAGCTCCGTCATACGCTGCTGTTTTGATGTTCCGGCGTCGTCAATTTGTGAGCCTCCAGGTCGCGACGACGCAGCGCCCAGACACCCCTCGCCGTGAAGTCGTCGCCGCCGCCTCGTTTTCGTTTATTTCTCACCGCCGTCAGTCCGTGTGACTCCGATCCTTTCAAAGTCTCTCGCCATTCTAGCGCCGCCGTATCAGCTCCGACCCGACTGGAATCAGTGTGAACGCGATGCCTTCGTTCACTGCCTGACACGATCGGTAATCACTTCTGACTCACTTCAGACTCGCTTCAACCCTCCGTCGACTCGCCCATAGCACGTTGAGACCCACCTGACTGACTGTTTCTTCGTACTTACAGAGTCGGCCATTGACTCGTGAGTATGTGACAGTAGTGATGGAATGGGTTGGGATTCAAGAAGTGTGTATAGGTGCAGATGGGTATTTTGATGTGTGTGTCCAGTAATAAACAAATAATTAACAATCACACATACCAAAATCATGCCATGGTAAAATTAATAAGCAGTATAAAACCCACGAAATAATTCCCAGATTATTTCACATAATCAAATTATCCCATTTAAACATGCTATCAATCAGACCATAAACCCACGAATGGCACATAAACCCCTTAACGTGTCACGTCTCACCACGAAACCAGCGCTCTGATACCAATTGTTGGCAATTGGATCGTGCGAATCAACGTGATCGTTAGGATAACAGGTAAACAAAATCAGCGGAAGCAATTAAAACTGTGTTTACCGTACTTCTGGGTTGATGTAGAGGATGAATCGCTGCAGAGAACTACCTCTGATCTTCTACTGTATGTCCCAAGTCGAATCCTGCTGTTGTGTAGGCAACAATCCGCAGGATTCTCTCAATCTGCTCCTGTTCTTTTCTAACTGTCAAATGAGGTACTGACTTAGGGTTAATAGGAGGTGAGATGACTTATATAGTTGGGCTACAGCAGGGACCAGGAGGAGAAATTGGGTTGGGCCTCAATTGAATTTAATTAACCAAGCTTAGCCCAAAGCTTTTAATTAAATCCAATAATAATAATATAGTCCACTAAAATATTATTACTGCACTACTCGTCCAATCCTAAAATTATGTTCTGGGCTCCTTCTCATTATGAGCCCGATAGTCTCCCCATGTTTAAGATATACAATGTCCATTAATTAATTAAGTTACTGACAACTCAAATTAATTAATATCTCATCCGAGAGTAGTACCACTCAACCTTTTTATCATGCCGGAAATTAATCCACTTGCAAGATTTACATGATAAACCTTATGAGCTCCTCAAGGGGACATCATCAACCTATGACGGACATGGATTCCTTCTACAATCAACAGCACACCATAGATACAGCACTACTTCCCAACTCACCGAGTTTGTTGATTTAATACTATAAATCTCACCCATTAATGAATCAAAGAAATACATACTGCCCTACGTGTCGAGATTATTGTATAGGGATTAAGAGCACGAACTCCCATAATAACAGAGATCAAGTTCTTCTATAAGTCAGTATAAGTCGAACGATCTCAGGCGGTCCTGCTCAATACACACAAGTGCACTAATGTGATTCTATAGCCAAGACAAGCTAATACCAAACCACACTACAACCATACCGATAGAGAGTCTCCGTCTATCTCAGTTGTGAGCATCTGTTTATACTTTATAAGGAAACCGATAATATGATCTTCTGCGTGTTGTCGCACAACATATTATCTACAGTATAAAGTAAATGGACTATTGCATCATGCATATAAAATAAATTATAAGATGCAATCATTTGATCAATGATTCTCATTTCAAATATTGTTATGACATTGTTCATACTAAAGCTAGACTTTTAGTATACAATTCAACAATGGTGTCATTAACTTGATTTCTTACCATATGTCAGGCCAAACTAAGCATTACCCTTAGTTCATCTTCTGCTGGCTTTGGTTGTCCTTTCTTCGTGTTGCCATTTAAGTGGTCAATAATTTTCATATTTTAATTGCATAGAAGTATTGTTTTCCTTAAGCATATGGAGTTTTATTAGATTCTTGATATTTCATCTTATCCTTGAGAAAGATGATGTGTGCACTCCAAGAATACCATACACAGACTTTACCTGCAGTATAAAACACAATAACAAATAACTTAGCAAATTATGCAAGAATTACGATAAAACATATATGAACACGACACTTAAACCCATTTGAATCACGTAGTGTTAGTACTTTGAATATCAGACCTATTTCCCTATTTGTTGAATAAATATTGCTGAGTTATAAGTTTGGTTGACAAAATCAAGGAGTAAATCCTATTCTAAAGCCAAACTCATCCGATTTTACTGATACAAATATTCCATGTTGAATTATTATTCTGCTCTTAAGTGACAAAATTGAACAGTGAACACTACTCTGAACCCCTTTTTTTCTAATTCACTAACTTCAAATACTCAATTTTAGTTGACAGAAAATCGATGTACATAAACATTAGACATTTTTATATTTATTCACTCCTTTTGGTATTCAGTGCATGGAAGAACTCTATAATATGTTATATCTTCTGATATATACCAGTGCTTGTACTGATATAGTTTCTAAATGTCCCCACAGTGCATTGTTAAATCTGTGATTTCATGTCTTCGTATTTAATTTTTCCTGTTTTTAAAGTTAGGTAGAAATTGGCTTGAGTTTCTAAATGCCTTTAAATCCTTTTAGTTTTGCTCTTTTTGAATCTAGACATGCATGTCATTCTCCCTGAGGCACTGGAAAAAGTGTAATACTTGTATAGCATCTCACCATACATTTCACTAACCATAAATCTCCCCCCATTCACGATTCTATGTTCTGAATTTAGTTTGTTTAAATGCTTAAATTTTCCTCTTACCGTTGTTTGTTCCAGCATCACCAACGGCAGCCCATCCTCCTTGATGTTTTGCAATTGGATGCCCATTGCCACCGTCTGTCATAACTCTGTAAGTTTGTTCTATTGATTGTATGGATTAATTTGAGCTATAGGCTTAATTTCGGGTGTAATTAATTTTGTTTTAGGGGATAACTCAATAGCTTATTAATATTTGGAAAATAAAATATATATAAGGGATTATAATATTTTGAGAAATTTGTTGATGCTAGCTTGGTGGATTAGGTATTCTTTCTAGGATCAATTATTCAATTTGGATTTGAATTAGGTCAAAGAATTCTTTTTGCAAGCTATATACTCTGTTTATATTCTAAAATTATACATAAATATTATTCACAAAAAGATATTAGTGGTGATATATTAGTATATTCACATTCTAAATTTGATATATTCAGGAAGTTCTCCAATTGTACCTCGAATTGGTCTGGAAAAATATGGCAAACGCGAATATAGATGAGGATTGTGTGAGGAACGAGAGACGTAACCAAGATTGAGGCTGTGTAATAAAACTTGCTTGTTTTCTTTACCAGATTGAACTTCTGTTCAATTGTTTCAATGTTCATAGAATCAAGGATTTGAAGATGCAAAGCCGGTTATTGAAGCTTTGAAAAACAAAAGAATTGTCAAGATTGGAGCTGTAGGCTTCACTCTTCACGGAACTAGCCCACTTTAACAAATAAAAAAATGGTGAACGACGATATGCTATTACCACAGATTGCTTCTACAGCTGTTGATCCTTCTAATGATTTTGGTTCAACCAGGTAAGCACAAGTCATGTACTTAAAGATTTTGAGTCAAAAATCCATGGCTGTAAAAGTACTGACCTACGAATGTTTATATATTCTTCATTCTTGATGATTATGGCTTCTGATGACTGGAGTTGAAAAGGGATCGCAGGGTAGTAATCTATTCTAGACAACGTTATAAAAATATTAAGATACAATTCTTGTGGATTTCCTATTGTGGTTTTATGAAAATTTAGCATGCATATATGACGTCATTAGAGACGCGGTCAGCAGCTGCCCACCAGTCACACCCAGTGCCGCTGCCACCATTAAATTTTGCAAGTTTCAGATTGAAATTTTAGTATAACCTTTCTAAAATTTGTGGCGCAGAGTAACTCAATTAGATGATGGACTAAGATGCTTTTAAATTCTGTGTTCTTTTAAAAATCAAGCATAAATTTAAAGTAAATAATTATTACTGGATAGGAAGAGAAACCACCGGCAAAGCTATATTAAGAACCTTCTGAATTCTTGTTGTATTGATTGGATTTTTTATATAACTTGATTCTTTCTATTTTATTCTAAGAATTTAGTTCTTGCAGGGGGTGCAAACCAACAATTTGATTTGATGGCGATTGCGAAAATCACCCCCATTGGTGGATTTATGTATTCAGCTGGCTATAGATAATGCAGGTATCTAGGAGTTGTTGCATACTTGATTTTCATCTATTAGATTGCATTTTGTTCCATTGCAATGCTGATTGCTTGAAATCTTGAAAAGTAGAAAAATAATTTAAACAGAGTAAAAGCCCATTAAAAGGAACAGTTCAAATCAAAACGCTTATTTGATTTAGCTATGGCATTGCCCTCTTGCTCTGCAAATTTTAGAGAAAAAAATATATGGAAGAAAATAGAGTGATCTTTATGAATCATGACTATTTTTACTTCTCTGAATCCCTTGATAGAGCAAAAAGAGAAAAAAGGGAGAAAAAAATTAAAAGGAGAAATAGGGAACATTAATTCCAACTCATGAAAGTTTCCACCTATATTCTTATTCAGGATTTCTTTAACTCCATGTTACTCTTCCCATCATTACAGTATTGTTCTAAAGTTAAGAATTTGGTTTTATTTTTATCGCTCTCTTCGTTCTAAGCATTCATCTCTGTGAAAAAAGATTGATTTTTTAGTAATTTAAAATCTCAAGCATTCTCTCTACAAAAAATGATGCATTGAACCACTTCTACTTTCAAAAAAAAGAAACAAAGTATGAAGTAGCAAGATCAATTTATGTATTATACGAGTAATGTTTGAATAAGTGGTAATTGTATATATATTCCTTGCATATTTAAAATCTTCATTTTTCCCTCTCAATTCTTGATCTCTGCTAATCCTTTTCTCCTCAAATCTCTTTGTCTGCATTAAGCCAAACTTGAATGAATTGTTTAGCATATTAGTTGGTTGAATGATAGAAAAAATGAGTGGTAGTGTTGTGGGAGGGAGGGTGCAGGTGATAATTGGTAAGGGGCATTCAAGATTATTTCTGTACTTTTCATTCTCATTCAGGGGAATCCCAGCATTACCATTAGAGCCCTTGTCTTCTGCTGCATCTGACCCTACAATTTCTAAGTCTCAGTTCACAGTACCGAAAACAAATGCACCTTTTTCTGGCAAAGTGACGGGATTGTCTACGAGTACGCATGACCACAACCGTGCTCTTGGAGATGGATCGAATATTATAACTACATAAATAATCATGATGATGAAAATATCGTAAATTGATAACGACAACGAAATTATGTTGTTGGTAGTTAATTATCCTTATTTTTGTAGTGAAATATCTTCTTTCTTTTTTTTTTGTTTTTTTTTAAATTTTTGGAATCCTACTTTTCTCTTTGTTAGAAGTTTTAAGCAACAGATGTACTACTGTAAGGTATTGAAGCAAGATATAGTATATTCATCCAAGTATGATATCAAAGACAGTAGTTGCTTGAGCTTTAGTGTAAGATTTCAAGGTGTATCTAATTTTTAATTTAATTTAAGTATGTCTCAAGCTCTCCATTGATGATTAGCAGTTTATCTGAAAAATACAATGACTCAGTGGTCCTGTGTTTCCTATAATGCTCAAATTATAAATATTAATGCATAAATATTAATGAATCACACCTATAACGCGCGGCATGCGTGACACAACATATTAATAGTGTATGCATGTGTCAACTATATATAGTATAGTAGTATATGTGTAGAAATATAGTTAAAATAAATAAGATTACAATTGGTTATTGTAAGCAATTAAATTTTATTGCCTAATAAATATAAATGCAAAGGAAAATATATTAAATATTGATTAAATATTTATTTATTAAGAAATTTAAATAAATTAATTTCTAGAATAAATGAATAAATAATTAATATAATTATTTGAGCCCGAATTCAGGTCAAATGGGCTCAATTCAAGTCAAATGGGCTCAATCTAAGTCAAGTGGGCTTGATTCAAGTCAACAAGCCCAGCCAATCCAAAACCGGCAGGCCTAATTAAATTAAAGAGGCCCAAGTCAAATCCTACAGGCTTAATTAAATTAATAGGTCCATATCCAATCCAGCAGGCTTAATGAAAGGAGAAAAGCCCAAGATATCTTTTCAAGGAGAAAATATCTCACAAGTGGTTATTTTCTCTACCTATAAATAAGGTCATTCAGTCCTCATTCCATTCACTCTGAAAATCCTGAAGACCTGAAGAATTCTGAAGATTCAAGCGAAAATCAAGTTCGATCAAGTCAAGCGAAGATCAAGATCAAGTCAAGTCAAGATCAAGTGATGATCAAGATCAAGTCAAGTCAACATCAAGCGAAGATCAAGATTAAGTCAAGTGAAGATCAAGATCAAGTCAAGTGAAGATTAAGATCAAGTTCAAGTCAAGTTCAAGATCTTCAAGTCAAGAACATTCAAGTTCTATTCAAGTCCAAGTTATACTCAAGTCAAGAACAGTAGCCGATTAGAGATCAAGGTGCTAAGCCTCTCCGATCCAGTGTTCTTCAAGTCAAAGTCATTATTCGTAAAGTCAATGACGTTCTACCAAATTAGACGGCATTCTTCGCAGAATTCTCTCAAGTTAACGTTCGATCCGAATAAAGGCTCGATGCCTCCGGACAAATGTTCTTTAAGTCAAAATCGAGCATGGACAAGCTTCATCCGAAGATCCAGCTCAAAAGTTGAAAAAGTTAAGAAGTCAACTCAAGAGAGAAATCATATGATAGCTAGAGACTGTTCATTTAAATTCTCAAGTTTAATCCATCTCGCATTACCTTTGTAATTCATTTTATATTTATTATTTTAATAAATACAAAATTTGTTGTTATAAATTTTTGCACGTCCAGTGGGACAATTTCTATCTCTCATCTCCGCTCTTCAAAAGTTCAAGGATACAAAGTATGACTCCTCTCAGGATTGCAATAAGAAGGTATTTTGTTTTAAAACCTTCAAAATTGCAGATTAAAAAGATTCAAAGATCAACTCCACTCAGGATTGCGATAAGAAGGTCTTCTACGTCAAAGCCTTCTAAGTTGCAGACTGAAAATGTTGAAGTTGTTAAAAGGAGTATGTCCGAAACCTCCTCAGAGATAAATCACGTCGTTGGAATTATTCTCGATAAGCCACTGCAAGACGACAAAAATGGTCATATATGCCAAACTTCTCAATCCATAGAAAGTTTGTCGTATGACTCATCCATAGCCTCAGTCATGACAACAAGCACTTCGTCTGTCGAAAAATAACTGGCAAGCTTGACTCAGTCCATTATTGCACTCGTTAAACAAGGCCAAGAACAAGGTCTGTTAATCTCAAATTAATGGAGAAGATGAACAACGCCGAAACAAATCATGCTAATGAAAAATAAGTTGAGGATGAAGAAGAAGACTCTTCGAAACATCAACTTTCTGAAAAGAAGTCAGTTGAGGAAGAGATACAAATTTCAGCTGACGAAATGCTTCCTATGAACCAACTGAAGAGCATCATACTAGAGGCAATAAAAGATAAGCTTAAAGGGAGCTCCAAATCTTCTGTTGCCTACAAAAAGTCATATACAAAGAGAATCGACAACTTGAAGATACCAACTGACTACCAGCCTCCTAAGTTTCAACTATTCAACGACAGAGGCAATCCAAAACAACATATAGCGCATTTTGTCGAGACATGCAATGATGCTGGAACCTTCAACGATCACATGGTCAAACAATTTGTCTGCTCACTAAAAGAAAATGCCTTTGATTGGTATATCAATTTGGAAGCTAACTCCATCGACAACTGGAGGCAAATGCAACAAGAATTCTTTAGTCGCTTCTACAACACTCGAAGAACTGTTAGTATGATGGAGTTGACTAACACTTCCCAGTGGAAAGAAGAACTAGCAATCGATTATATTAATCGATAGAAAAATTTAAGCTTGCATTGTAAAGATCAATTGTCTGAAATCTCTACCATCAATATGTGCATTCAAGGAATGCAATGGAGCCTGCGATATATTCTCCAAGGAATCCAGCCAAAAACTTTTGAAGAACTAGCCACAAGAGCTCATGATATGGAGCTAAGTATGGCATCAACTAATGAACATTATAAGTTTGAAGACATGTCTTTCGACGAGCCTCTCGAGGAGGAATCACAGTCAAAGGCGTCCGTATCTATAAAGATCCAAAGAAATGAAGTTAAAGCAAAAGAAAATAGTGTATCCCATGATTGGTGGCAATAAACTATTAACAAAGTTACGCTTCCCGACACGAGCGAAAATTATCCATATCACGCTCCTTGATATGAGAAGAGACGAAACTCTCTGGATGTTAAAGACTCATTAAGAAGAGTATAAACTGTCTATAAATCTCAAATCAAATCTCCTTGAGAAGAGTATAAACTGTCTATAAGTCATGTTGAAGACTCATTGACACGAGTTTAAATCGTCAACAAATTCAAGTTCAAGACTCCTTGACACGAGTATAAATTGTCAGCAAATTCAACTTCAAAGCTCTTTAAAGCACGAGCTTAAACTGCATGTTACTCCTGGCCCGTATGAGTATAAACTGTGCACGACACCCCTCCTTTAAATCAAATCATGTTCGTGCTCTCTTGAACTATGATTATGACTTGATTCTCTTTAAAGAGATACGTAGGCAACTCAACATTTTGCTATGTTCAGTCAGAATTCATGTTGTTCGCATCAAAATTTGTGAGGCAAACAATAAATTGAAAAGCAAAAATTGACGAGGGTGGTTAGATGCAATTATTGTGAGAGATCCAAGTTGAAGTGGCGAATGAAAATTCAAATAGTTGAAGAGTATCTAGAAAATATTGAAAATGAGGCGTAAAAGCATGTAAAAAAAAGAATATTAGTAGAAGAAAAAAATTAAGCAACAACGGCAAATTTTGACATGGCCAATTATTTGCAAAGATACCCATTTAAATAATCAAGCCCAACATAAATCAAGCTGAAGTTTGTGGGCTTAATTATTTATAGGGACAGTACTTAATTGTCCTATTTCACCCATGCAACATCTAATTTGCTCTAACTTTTTAAAACATCTAATTTGTCCAGTTTTTGGTGTATATACCTGATTTACCCCCCTGATACATGTCATTTCTTTTTCCTTCTTTTTGGAATCTCCGAATAGTGGCCTAGCATGTACTTTTTTACCGCTTTTACTGGTGTTGAAATTGGGGACAGAATCTTTGACCCCTTTATCTCAAAATATAAATTTGTTATTTACTCTCTCTCTCTCTCTGTCGATGCTTTTTCTCTCTCTCAAACTCTTAATTTTTCTCGCAGACACAGCTCTCTGTCCGGGCCTCCGGC
The DNA here is from genome assembly GCA_023678885.1 of Pogostemon cablin. NCBI lineage: Eukaryota > Viridiplantae > Streptophyta > Magnoliopsida > Lamiales > Lamiaceae > Pogostemon > Pogostemon cablin. Next base: position 27,660,646 of record CM043013.1, read on the forward strand.
CGTATCGTCCAATCCCTCCTCATCTCCACGTCGAAAAGTAGCAGAAGCAAATATGGATAATCAGGTACTCCGTCCAGCTGTATATCAATTTGGGGGTTTAGGGTTTTAGGGATTCGGTGGAATTTCGATTAATTAAATTATAGTGAATTATTTTTTTTTGCGTAGTCGTTTGTATAGATCTGTGTTGATGTAGTGTAAATTTTATTCGAGTATAATTGAGTGTAGACTGATTGTCCGCCGAGGAACTAGGTTGTAAATATAGATCTGTCTGTAAATATAGTGCAATTGAGTGTGTGTAGATATACTGTAATTGAGCATGGCCTATTTTTCTAATCTAATTGAGCTTGTCCACCGATAATTCTAGCTTAATTGAATATGTCCGACGATATTTTTAGCCTAATTGAACATGTCCGCCGATATTTCTACTGTAATTGAGCTTGTCCGCCAATATATGTAGTATAATTGAGCATGTCCGCCAATTTTTTTGCCATAATTGAGCATGTCCGTCGATTTTTTGAAGCTAATTGAGCATGTCCGCCGATATTTCTAGCATATTTCAGCATGTCCCCAGATATTTCTAGCCTAATTGATCAATCCCGCCTATATTTGTAATGTAATAGAGGCTGTCCGCCGAATTTCTTAGCATTGTTGAGCATATTTTGCCATTTTTTGTGCATAAAATAGCTTGTTCGCCGATTTTATAGCTTAATTGAGCTTGTCCGCTGATGAATAAGAGTTTAATTTGCACCCCGCTAATACTTCAAGCTTTAAATAGCCTGTCCGCCGAATTTCTTAGCATTATTTAGCAAATTTGCCATTTTTTCTGCATAAAATAGCTTGTCCGCCGATTTTGTAGCGTAATTGAGCTTGTCCGCTGATGAATAATTGTTTAATTTGCACCCCCGCTGATACTTTAAGCTATAAATAGCCTGTCCGCTGAATTTCTTAGCATTATTTAGCATAATTTGCCATTTTTTCTGCATAAAATAGCTTGTCCGCCGATTTTGTAGCTTAATTGAGCTTGTCCGCCGATGAATAAGTGTTTAATTTGCATCCCCGCTGATACTTTAAGCTTTAAATAGCCTGTCTGCCGAATTTCTTAGCATTATTTAGCATAATTTGCCATTTTTTCTGCATAAAATAGCTTGTCCGCCGATTTTGTAGCTTAATTGAGCTTGTCCGCTGATGAATAAGTGTTTAATTTTCACCCCCGCTGATACTTTAAGCTTTAAATAGCCTGTCCACCGAATTTCTTAGCATTAATTAGCATATTTTGCCATTTTTCTGCACAAATAGCTTGTCTGCCGATTTTATAGCTTAATTGAGCTTCTCCGCCGATGAATAAGGGTTTAATTTGCACCCCCACTGATACTTTAAGCTTTGAATAGCCTGTCCGCCGATAAATTTATTTTGTTATTGCATGGCAGTTGGTAAATTAAGACGTAATTTTAGTATAATTAGATACCTATTCATAAAAATATATACTTTATTATTTAAATTGTAGGAATATAATAATATTTTTTATTATTTTGTATCAGAAATTTGTAGTATAAAATGTAGCCACGTCTTATATCTAATCGAGTTGGCATGCACTGTAGTGGAGCTGGAAACGACGTGGACTTCAATCACGAAAAGTTAGGATTAAAGGGTATTGTAGGCTACGAAAGTTTTGAATTGTATACGCGAGGTGCTTACAAAATGTGGCGATCAAACAGTACGGATGTTCAAAAGATCGTGTTTCGGTCATTTTTTGGATTTGGATTCTGATTATGGGTCTCCTAAAGCTTTATTTCAGCTGATGGCTCAGGAGGTTTTAATCCCTGGTTCACATATGTACACCTGGTACTTCAGGGTGTCTGATATAATTCTTAGCTTCACACCACTGGAGTTTATGCGTGTTATGGGACTAAAGTTTGAGGATGGTGGGAATATTGACCCAAATGATTCATTTCAGCCACCACCAGACAGTTTGTTTGCTAGCTTTCGTACGAAGAGGGTCCTAGTTGATGAACTTATGAAAAGATTCAATGAAAATAAATATAAGGGCCATACTGCGGTGAAAGCAGCCAACATTATACTTTTGTACTACTTTTTGCTAGGTCGGGATACGTCCAAAGTATACATAGAACCCTGAGTATGGTTTTTAGCTGAAATTGCTCACCAGTGGAACTCTATTCCCTTGGGGGAAGTACAGTTACCTAACCCTACTGCATCATATGGACTCTGTGAAGACTACGGTGGCAGAGTTAGGCAAACAGCAGCGCATCAATTTTTATGGATGCTCATTTGCCCTAGCAGTAAATGATACCGATTTTATGTGAACCTTTTATATTCTTATATTAATTGCATTTAAAAAGATATATGTTGACATCAAATCACTTTGATGTTTGGTCATAGGTTTGAGCCTCCGAGCGTATCGAAGGTTTTGGAGCACACTTGACCGATGGACAGCCCGAGCCTGACGTTAGACCTCTGTGTATTCGCTAGAAATATACAACTGCCAAAAAAGTTGACGATACTCAGTTTTTTAGATAGGTTTGTCAATTTTTTTTTGTATGAGTTTAAGGTTTTGAGTATCTAAATTGGATGTATTTGGATACTATTTTGGTCACCTGAGTATATGTCTTTATGTTATATTATTTTACTTTCGGGACCCGAGAGTTGTTGATTTACCTGCCATACTCCCTGATGAGTCCCACCGATCATATTTTAGGGGAATACATTCTGATTGGAGTTCTTGTTTTCAGATTCAGTTTAGGGTCTTTGGGGATCCAAAACCAAAAGGGAAGTGTAAGATTAAGAAACATATGGTGCGCTCTAGTTCTGATTTCGAAGATGAAACTAGTAGTCAGGGTGTCATTCCTGTTGAAGTGAACATTTCTTCCAATTATGCTGTGGCGAGCAATACTGTCGAAGGATAAATGTTGAGGTTGATGATGATACAGCATTTGGGGGGCAACACAGAACAGCAGAGGACTTACTACGTGATTTTCATGCCGTCGGGGGGGATGACGAAGATGATGACGATGAGTTTATGGGTGATCAGGATGACCCTCTAACATACCATTTGTGGATTCACCCACGCGGCCATCTCATTCTGGTCCAGAGTATCGCACTCACATACCTCCTACTCAAGATCAAGTGAAGATCAAGATCATGTCAAGTCAAGATCAAGCGAAGATCAAGATCATGTCAAGTCAAGATCAAGCGAAGATCAAGATTAAGTCAAATGAAGATCAAGATCAAGTCAAGTGAAGATCAAGATTAAGTTCAAGTCAAGTTCAAGATCTTCAAGTCAAGAACATTCAAGTTCAAGTCAAGTCCAAGTTATACTCAAGTCAAGAACAGTAGCCGATTAGAGATCAATGTGCTAAGCCTCTCCGATCCGGTGTTCTTCAAGTCAAAGTCATTATTCGTAAAGTCAACGAAGTTCTACCAAATTGAACGGCGTTCTTCGCAGAATTCTCTCAAGTTAACGTTCGATCCGAATAAAGGCTCGACGCCTCCGGACAAACATTCTTCAAGTCAAACTCGAGCACGGACAAGCTTTATCCGAAGATCCAATTCAGAAAGTTGAAAAGTCAAGAAGTCAACTCAAGAGAGGAATCAGATGATAGCTAGAGACTGTTCACTTAAATTCTCAAGTTTAATCCATCTCGAATTACCTTTGTAATTCTTTTTGTGTTTATTATTTTAATAAATACAAAATTTATTGTTACAATTACATTATATATGCTATATGCTGAGTATTACGTTTGTTGATGATGTATATATGTGTAGAAACAGGGGCGTATCCTCTTCATGGCCCGAGGGGGCTTTAGCCCCCAAAATTTTAAAAACTCTCTACTATATATATAGTAGTATTATTAATCATTTAATAAAATTTTTAAACATAATAGTAATATACTCCCTTCTTCCTAGCACACTATTCACAGTTAATTTATCACATACACAACAATAACATATTCCCTTTTTCACCGTTTACAGTTAATATATCAAGAGAAGTTGCTTTATTAACTTGTTTTGTTGTTCTTAGGATCGAGTAAAGTATTAATTTAAGTATTAAATAAAATATAAAGTGAATTACGTGGGTTAGGGTCGTAGTAATATTTTTTAGAATAAAGTGTGTTGAAAGATTATTTTTATTATTTTAACTTTTAATTATTTGCGTGTTAAAAGTGTATTAAGTCAAAGAAATAAAGAATTGTGAAAGTTGTAATGGGGCAGAGAGCGTATTATTTAGTATTCGATAATAATATAAGTAGTAATATTTTTCTTGTAAAATATTTATATTAAGAAAGAAATAGCTTCTACATTTTCTACGGATTCTATAATTTCGAATCAAGGAAAAACTCCGTATGTTTTTACTTTCATTAATTAATTAATTTATATATTGAGGATTATAAAAGAATATTTCTAAATTCTTTTCTGGAGTAAGTTATATGCTAATTAAGTAATATATTTTTATACTCTCCCATTCACCTTTATAAGGGTATCATTTAGCTATTTTGGGTGTCCGTTCCAAGGGGTATCCTTTTTTTTTAATTGAAAAATATGGTATCTACACATATTAAAAATATAATTACACACTATATATTAAATAATAATAATTCTTTAATCCATGCCAAAAAAAATAATACCCGTCTGATGAGGATAATATTATTCAATGTTGAAGATGTTTTTATATTTATTCCCCCTAAAATTTTTGCCTAGCTCCGCCCTGTGTAGAAATATAGTTAAAATAAATAAGATTACAATTGGTTACATTACATATGCTATATGCTGAGTATTATGTTTGTTGATGATGTTTATTTCTCTTCCTTAACCTCTTGGCATCATTCCTCTCTCTATCATCATCATTTCCTCGCAGCTCCAGGGAATTCTTCTCCTATTGGTTAACCTCTGAGCTTCCCTTTTATCATAATCTGCAACCATCTTCCATAATGGAATCACTTACTCTCACTCTCACTCTCACTCTCCTCTTAAAAATGCAAAAAATAAGACAACTATCTCCACCCATAAATTTTATTTTTAAAAAAATTAAATTTGATATTTAACGCATATTTATTTATTAATAAAATATAACATAATACATCTAAAAGTTATTACTTTATCAATTGTCTGAAGAGGTAGGGATGGAAATTATTGAGATATTGGAGGAAGTAAAATGTAAACCTTGAAAACTTTCAAGAGGGAGTGTATATTTGTAAATATGAATACTATTTAGTGAAGAATGTAGTCAAGATTTCTCAATGTGGAATACAACTATTTAAAAATACTACATTAAGTCTATTTCACATATACATCCACATTGTGGGGTGTGGGTTGGAATTCAAAATTTCAACAAATTTTCCCAACAAAGCTCACCATACTTGACTCAACAAATTACCTCTGTCTAACCAGTGTGCATGATAACTCCCTCCTCCCTTTCAACAGTGTACATAAAAGTCATTAGACTCCAGATGGTTACTTAACTGCAACCCTTGGGGTTCTTTCATGAATTGTTTCGACTCCATGTAATTTGAATCCACGTCTTCACCTTGTTTCTCTGTGAATCAGAACCATCCTCTTTCAACGCATTGAGGATATCGCGTCCAATGATGCCGAGTAACTTCACAAACTGGTTCTTATATGTTCGATACAGTGTGTATCCAGCCATCTAGCCAGTAAAATCAGTTGTATTGTTAGTATGCAAATAAACGAAACAATCGGATCTGCTCACCTCAAGAAACGAATCGAGTGCAACAGCAGTGTATAGGTCTGCCGGTAGAGCATTCAAGAATCTCGCAAGCCATGCCCAACCTTTTGCAAGTCCATGCAGGTTCTTAAAGCCTTGAACTTGGGTCTGCAATGACGGAAACTAGATTATGGCCCACATATACGTCATATAAATTGTAAAACTCGATTAGGGGGAATTTGATCGAACCTGCACTAGAACTCCGTATAGTTTCATATAACATCTCAATCTTTCAACATAGGCATCCATGCCCTCAAGCTTTCCATCTTCTTCATTATATCCAATGGCTTTGTAATAAGCATCTTTCGTCTTGAATACTTCCTGAATAAGCGAAGAAGCCATTTTTGGTATCTACGAGACAATTTCTAACAACACCAATGTTTTAAAGAGACACTACTTAAAGATTCTGCAGAATGAGGTAATGTGAAGAAAGGAGTTGTATCCAGTGTTAAATCATCAACAAATTTGTACTAGAAAAGAAGAAGTCATGTGGAAACTAAATAAGAGAAATCACCTGAGTAACTAATATGCTTTGGAACTGTGTAGATACAAACTCTGTTCAACTCAGCAATGAGAATATCCATGGCCATTGGGATCTGTCACCAACGAAATTAATGATACAAACAATAAATTCGAGAGGAGATCAACAAAAGTAGTTTTAAGACCTGTAATTCCATCTATCTTGACAAATTATGTTCTTAGCGCGTATTCCATGCAAACTCTCAATATCTGCGTTTGAATTTGAGTAATAAGAGGATCCTCCAGGGATCGTTTCAGGGTAATGAATAACGATGATTAAAGTACGTACTCCCTCTTTCCCGTTCTAATAGTTATGTTTGTTAAGGATTCACTATAGTTCCATATAAAATGGATTTACTAATAACGGATATTTCAGTCTCTTTTGTTAAGGAAGTAGAGTAATGCTCAAGTTGAAGAATTTTGAAATAATAATATGATAAAAACAATGTCAGAACAATTTTCTATGATGTGGACGACAAACATGTTATGAAACTAAGTTATTGATGACAAACATATGCAATTATATTATGTTTCATCAGGGGTTTAGATCATTTAAGACAATGCTGAACTTTTATATAAGAACCTTAGACACCCAACTCAAAATATAGTTTTTTTTTCTCTCAAAAAGAAAAATAAAAATAAGAAAGAAAAAGCATGTTGTAAAAGATGAACTTCAAGTATCTTAAGATCCTGAAGTAAAAAAATTCAGATTCCATGTTACCTTAGATGTCAAGAGAACAATGACACGACTAGTAGCAGAGACGGCATTGAATCTCTTTGGCTTTGTGCAGTTGGAGACAATCTACAATCATCAAGTAAGAACATTAAGAACCAGCTTCTCCAAAGAAGGATAACATTTGTACACCTATTACGTTTTAGGAAAGAATAATAGTTTAAAGTAAATAAAGAAGACAAAAGAATGATTGATTCATACAGGCAAAAAAACCTTTTCTGCAAATAATCGGATACTGATGAACTGTGGACATTCTGGACTATTATTAATCAGCTTCACTAGTTCTTCCGTCCATATTCTAAATAAAAAAAAGAAGCAAATATACAATAATTGGAATCAGGTTACCTGCTTCCATACAGATGCCAATAAAACATGAGAACCAATTCAGAAAGTGATGCATTCGTTGCAAGCAAGCATACAGAAACCAAATGGCTGAAGACCTTTCTTAACATCATTCGAAGAGGACAGCCCAAGAGTTCCTTTGGAATTTTCTACGGCAGTTTTTAAGGTTTCAGAAGCACATTTTGAAGCAGCTTCTTCACGAGCAGCATCATCTCTTATTCTTCTTTCTTCTATTTGGGATATGTGCTCATGGTCCCTCTGTACAGCTGTCAGGTGATTATCCAGTGCTTCTGCACTGACATGGTCAAGGAGAAATGTCAGACATATTTTCTTCATATAATTATAATTATTTTATAAGCAGAAAGAAAAAACTGCAAAAAGTAAGTGGAAGACATAGGAAATAACAACAATCCCATAAACTAGTATCATTACAGCATGCAAGTGGGAGAAAAATAATTATGATATAGACATCAAGAATTGAAATCTTACACAGTGCGTCTACACTGCAAGTCAAATTTTCTATCCCTCTCCTGTTGTAATTTTCTATTTTGTTGAATCTTGGTTGTTAAAGAGGCAAATCTCTCATTTTCATTGACCAGCTCAGTCTACAAATCTGATATTTTGGATCTAACTTCCTCCTGTACACAAGGATAAAACAGATACCATAAAATAACTATGGCAAACATCAAGCCAAGAGGTAGTAACAATAAGTTTTATTCATGAATTTTCTTGATTAACTTTAGATCATATTAATTAAGCGTGAGTGGGCAAATCATAATCGACATCTAGCAAAAGCCCTTTTACAAAGTGAGAACCAAAAAGCTGTTGAAATCGTAGTAGAGAACATGGTTGTTAAGCATTATTTCATTAATATTGATGGTTTTTTTAAGAATTTCAACTCACTGAAACACTAAGCTGAAGTTCATGGGTTAGGTCAGTTAGTGCAACTTCTGCTAGTCCAGCACTATCCATCAGGTGGTATTGTGACACAAGAGTCATATCATCTAGTGCAACTTCTGCTAGTCCCGCTCTATCCATCAGGTGGTATTGTGACACAAGAGTCATATCATCATCAGAGTCATCGCTGCAGATAAAAAGAAGAGAGATTGAAGAAACCAGATGTGGAGTAAGCAACAAGTTCCATGTTTCAAATCAAGTGATAATATAAAGAAACAAAGCTCAAGCAATTCTAAGAACATAAGCATAGTTGTTCATATTCTTTAGCGTATCCCCTACTCTTGTACAATACGTAAATTTTCTTGTTCTTATAAAATTATAGTCCAGAGATACAAGGGAATTGTTGAATGTTATCATGTGTGGATTCAATATAATAATGTTATGGGACGCAAATACTGTCAAAAAGATCATGCAGCTAACCATTTGCCAGTTTTAGGTTCCTATTCACAGTTAATGCTTGTTCATAAAATTAAGCAATTTAAAGCCAGTACTCGACTTCAGATAAAGCATTTTTCATTTGTCAAACCATTTTAAAGGTGATGACAAAAAATTCAATTTTCTTATACAGAGAATAATTTTAGTCTTCCTCATATTTATTCCTATGAAATCATGGTACTATGCTAATTGCCATGACATCAAAATAAATAAATAAATAAATAATAATAATAATAAAAAAAAACAGTAAAGAAATGTTTAGGACATACCGAGTTTGAGATTTAGTAAAAGGTGTGGGAAAATCTAAACCTAGATTCAGCTTCTTGTCTATAGAATCCAGCTCCAAGAGCAAGTTGTCGAAAGTCCAGTCAGGTTGTGGATCAACTGATATGCCATTAACATTCTCCGGACAACAAGGGGCGGATACAGAGGGGTACATGGTGGTACAGCCCAGTGGTTCTGCCACGTTATGTTGCGCATTTGATCACGGGTTCAAACAGCATTAATCATATTTGATTTTTCTTTTTCCTAATTTCTTTTACTTTTTCTTCCTGATCTTTATTAAATTATTTTTTATTAGTGGATTCAAACCCCATAACTTTTCTTTTTCCTTTTTTTAATTACTTCTTTTATTTATTTGTTCTTCTTTTTATTAAATTATTCTATAATACATCCTTCTTCTCACGCTAAGGTTTATATTTTCCATTTTAGATTGTCCCAAATTAAGGTTTATATTTCCTATTTTATCAAGTTGGGCTCACACAAAACAATTAATTATTCCATTTAGACCAACACACAACACTAATACAACTACTCACTTTACATTAAATATTATTTTTCTCACCTTACTACACATTAAAATATTGTATCTCTTAATCTCATTGCAAAAAACATACGTCAACGTTAACGCGGGACGGAGGGAGTATTACGATTCACCATTTTTATTTTTTTAATTTAACTTCATTGCTTTACTTTTATTCACATTTTACTTATTCATTTGTACTCCAAAATATTAATTGCAACACAAATTTACATTCAATTTATTTTTATTTTCTAAATTTTATGCTATAAATTCATGATAACAATGTCTAAAATTATTTTATACAAATAAAAATTTAACAGTATCAATAGTAATAATAATTTTTTAGTTTTGATTTATTTACCGTATAATTTTAAATATAATTTTTTTTTAATTACGTTTCGTACCCCCAAAATTATATTCCTGGATCCGCCCTGCGGACAACGGAGCCCCAATTCAATGACTCCCCTGATATTAACAAGGAAATAATTTCACAAACACCTGATTCACTCACAAGTCACAACACACTTGGATGCAGCAAATGTGAAAGTAATTCAACACAATTCCTCTATCATTATATTGAAATAGAAAAACTGAACTTACATTTTCCTCTCCAGCATTGCTCCTTCCTTTGTTCCTGAAAATCTTTCTGCCTTAGAATCTCAGCTCACCAAATCCTTTAACTTTTCTCATTGGATTCAGGTAGGGTACGTATAAATTTGTCTGGCTATGATTCGGATTACCGGTTAATAACAATGAGTTCTTTAAAGAATGCGTAAATTAAGTTTGGTTAAAATAATCGCACCCCATATTTCATAGCAATTTCACAACTGATGATAATAAACTAAAAGAAAACAACACATCGTCAGATACGCATTAAGGCAGATACATCTTATTTTCAAGAAATATAATCACACTGAATAATTGATGTTGGAAACAGAAAAATTCTACCGATCACACCATATTATTAACATCATAAGATAGAAAGAGAAGATTTTATAGAAAGGCCATTAAACCCCAACTCGAACGGAAAAGCAGCAAACTAACCTTTGAAACAAAGGGAAAGAGAGTATTTCAGCAAAGTTGACAATGGAAGAACACGTAAGAAGAGGTTTTTTTTTCACTGAAATTAAGAAGTATAATAATTTAATGTAAAGTGAATTGAGAAAAATAATATTTACGGATAATTATATTAGTGGTAAGTGTGATGTGTAGGCTCATATAAATAAATAAATTATTTTTGTGTGTTCTTAAAAAGAAAATACTTCGTATGTCAATTGTTGGGATAAGGCAGATCCCCATTCATTCCTAAGGGACAAACAAAGAAGAACATAAAAAACACAACACAACACAAGAATTTACGTGGAAAACTCCAAAATCGGAGAAAAACCACGGACCCGAGAAAATACCACTATGTGAAAAATTTTTACAATCACACAGAATTTCTCTCTCCCAACCCCAATCCCTACACCCTTACAAATCTTTAACTAATTCTCACATTTCTTCCCATTCTCACAACCGAGAATCAAAGAAAGAAATTTTAACTAGAATCAAATACAAAGATTAAAGTGTACTTGATTGGTGCACTTAACATTGAGGCTAGGGGCCTCCTTATATAACCTAAGGAACTCCCCTCCTCTTTCTCTCCCACCCGATGTGGGATAGAAAACTCATCCCTTTTATTTTGACAAAAAACCAACAATCTCCACCTTGTCAAAATAAAAGAAAATTCATTGTCTTCACCGACAATCATTCTCAATTCCGAGAATCCTACTCCACCATATGAGTAGACCACTTAGAATAAACCATTCTAAGAATTTCCTACGGCACATATCGAAAACACCTACTGATATTTATGGTGCTACTTCCAGCTCTTAGCTACCCCTGGAAGTCCATCAGCCATCGATATACATCCACCACACACCCTACAACACCTGCCAAGTCAATGTCCGTGTGCAAACTTGTGGACCAGCTAATATTATTACATCCTTTTCCATGACAACTGAACATGTCATAAGGATCCCCAATAATATTAACTCAACATTCAGAGTTGTTGCCGCACCAGCTCCTCCTTGACCAGAAACGTCATCATTGCTCCACTGTAAGCAATTACCGTGCCATTGCTCCACCGCAATTACCGCACCATTGCTCCACCTTGAGCAAAACCTGTCTGTACCGACATGACGTCGCTGCCTTTTACCGCCAGCTATACCAGGTTTGTCCGAACCCTTTTCCTACTGAAAGTGTTGTCACTTGAAGCCGATTCCAACCTTCCAGAATTCACGATGCTTTCACCACTTGTCGGTTGACTCCACGCCATTCTTTATCGATCTAGCGCCACCCAATACCAAGTACCACATCGCCATCTTCCCCGTTGAATCGTCGCTTCCCCACGCCACTAGTTATTACCGAAAAACCCGTTCCTTTCAAACCTCATTGAGCCGACATCCATGGAAAACCCCATGCCGCTGTTAAGCCAACTCCACTACCAGGAGTCCCAGCAATTCACATTGCTGCAGGTCTAAGATCTCCGCCAAAATTGCTGTCCCGCAAATCCTACCCCTTGCCACGCCACTGTCGCCACTGTCCGGTGCATTTCACCGCAAGAAAGGAGATGTCACCGCATCCGGCTGTTCTTCTGACCCCCTTGTGCTACTAGCTTTTCCCACTTCTTTCATGCCACCCTTAGCCTAATGAATAACCATCTTCCTCTCATAAAGTCTTTTCTGATGTGGAAGGTCAGACTGTGCTGCAACCACAGAGCATACTAAGAACTTTATAAGCACCCGAACCGGGCTCTGATACCACTTGTTGGGATAAGGCAGATCCCCATTCATTCCTAAGGGACAAACAAAGAAGAACATAAAAAACACAACACAAGAATTTACGTGGAAAACTCCAAAACCGGAGAAAAACCACGGACCCGAGAAAATACCACTATGTGAAAAATTTTTACAATCACACAGAATTTCTCTCTCCCGACCCCAATCCCTACACCCTTACAAATCTTTAACTAATTCTCACCTTTCTTCCCATTCTCACAACCGAGAATCAAAGAAAGAAATTTTAACTAGAATCAAATACAAAGATTAAAGTGTACTTGATTGGTGCACTTAACATTGAGGCTAGGGGCCTCCTTATATAACCTAAGGAACTCCCCTCCTCTTTCTCTCCCACCCGATGTGGGATAGAAAACTCATCCCTTTTATTTTGACAAAAAACCAACATCAATTCCTATAGAACAACTAAGAAAAGAAAAATGTTTTAATATTTTTGGGACGGAAGAAGTATATAGAGAAGTGCAGAGTTTGAATCGCGGAAGACGGTGGAAAGGACTGGGTGGTATGCTCCGTGTGGAAAAGGAGAGGCCCAAGTTATTTAAAATATTCCCTGAGCCCAATTTTGGATCCAGGATCAATCAGAAGTCCAAATGAAAGTGAAGTTGGGCGAGACTCATTCTTCACAAAGGTCGACAGCAGTTTCTGTTGTAGAGGAAAATTTCCATGTGTGTTTCACTATTGGTCGTGCACTCAAATAGTACTATTTCTGAAAGTTGTACCCTTAATATTAAACTAGAAATTACTCATCCGTACTTTGCACGGAAAGAATTAAAGTGTATTACAATTATATACTTTTATATTTAATTTTTTTTATTTTTACCATAACATATATATATATATATGAATAATTATTTATTTATTTATATAAATGAATTTTTTATAATATAACATAATTTTATATTTATCAATTAAATCGCATTGTTTATACGCTTATTTTTTATAATATTAAATTTGATTTGATATTTAAGATAAATAGACTATATATTAACTTTCTAATATTAATTATATTAATTTTTTATTTTAATTGATATCTATTTATTTACAAAAATTGATATAATCTCTCTGTAAAATTCAATTACTGTTTTTTTAAGAAAGATATAATATACTATAAATTATATTTTATTTTTAATTGAATAACATATGAATAAAATAAAACATAAAATATTATTTATAATATATTATAAATATTAAAATAATATTTATGGAGAGAATCCTAATGAAAATAAAATTGAAAGAAAAATTAAAATAAATCACAAAATTTCGAAAATAAATTTCATACATTAATCCTAAAGATGTAATTAAAAGAATATTTATAAAGACGATTCTAATGAAAATATAATTGCTTTGAATCTCCAATTCTAAAATTTCTAAAATTAATTCTAGATTGTTCAAATTCATTACTCCTGGTGACTTTTTTTTTATGATTGAAGTTACAAATAAGATATAAATTTTATAAAATATAAAGAAATAATAAAAAAAGCATAAATTATAAGATAAATGAAAAAATGATACCTACAAGGAGAATGATTGAATCTTAAAAATAAGATCAAATAAAAATATAAAAGATAAAATAAATTAAAGTATAAAAATAGAGTTTACAAAATTATAAGGAAAACATTGTGAAATTAATTATGGATTGTCCAAATTCATCACTCCAAATATTGATGAATTTTTTTAATTGATTGAAGTTGTAAATAAGATCAAATAAAAAAATTAATAAGATTAAAAAAATAAAACAGGGTTTATAAAATATAAAGAGTATACAAAAAATAAAGAAAAAACATAAATTATAAGATAAACGAAAAATAAAAAAGAAGAATGATACCTCAAATGGAATGATTGAACCTGAAAATAAGATCAAATAAAAGTATAAAAGATAAAATAAATTAAAGTATATAAATAAGGTTTATACAATTATAAAGAAAATACAAAAATCGTAGAGAAACGAAAATAAGATAACAAAAACTAAAAAAGAAGAATGATACTTCAAATGAGAATGATTGAACCTGCACATAAGATTAAATATGAGAATAATTGAACATAAAAATAAGATCAAATAAAAATATTTAAATATGGTTCATAAAATTATAAGTAAAAAAAATTGAAGAGAAAAAAAAAGATAACAAAAAATTAAAAAGAAGAATGATACCTCAGAGAATGGAATGATTGAGAATGAAAAGGTTTAATTAGATAATGAAAAGGTTTATATAGAATAATTTGAAAGAATGAACGATCGTGATTGAAAGCAATCAATGACGTAGGAAAAATATGAAAAATTACTAAAGATAGCATTGAAATATTTGATATTATTAAAATTAGTATATTAATTGACAATTAATAGAATATATGCCAATAATATTTTTCATATTTATCAAATTTATATTGTTAATTAAAAATAAATAAATAAATTATTATTAGCATAAATATGATCCATGATTGAGATCAAAAGTAATAGACAGTCAAGATTAAAATTGAATGAAAACTAAATTTACTAAAATTGAAAAAATGGAGAAAAATTGAAGATAAAAATAGAAATTAAGTTTGTTTTATATATGTATATAAATAAATTAAGCATATATTGATTAAAAATTAGTCAAATATGCCAAAAATATATCTCATATTTACCAAATTTATATTATAAAATAAAAAAGTAAAATTTAAATAATAAAATCCATTATTAGTATAATTAAATTTTATGATTGAAATCAAAAGATTGATGACATGGCAGTGAAGGAAGCATCTGGAAGCATCAAAACGGGTGAAAGTTCAGGTGGTTACAACTGATTCAGCATGCATGGTTTTGGTTGGATGGAAGGGTATCAAAACGTTGGATACTCATCCTTATAAGTTGAAGAAGAATCAGTCAGTTACATCAACACAGCTTCACATATCAGTTCTTCAAGCATTGAGTATTAGGGTTTGATAAGTGTTCTTGTAAGTTTTATAATCTTCATCATCATCATAGTGATTTCTTCTCCTTAGGAAAGTGGATGTAGGCTTACGCCGAACCACTATACATCTTTGTGTTGATCTCTTTCATTTTGTGTTCAATCATCAATCAATTCGTGAGTGAAACGTGAGTGATCAAACAATCAAGTGTGTGAGTTCTTAAGAGGTTCAACAAGTTCTTGCTTAAGTTTCATAAGAAGTGGCGCCGTCTGTGAGAAGAAGAAGCAGCCACAAGTAATCCGATCAGAGGGAAGAATCATGATTACAACCAAGTTTGATATGGAGAAATTTACAGAGAAAGTTGATTTCAGTTTGTGGAGGATGAAGTTGGAGGCCATACTGATCCAATGATTAGCCATAGTTTAGTGGGCATGACCAATTAAAGAAATTATTGAACCACAGGGAGGAAGGTACTAGAGTTTAAGCGATCTCAAGTTTATCGTGATTTTATAAGGACGACGGAAGAGAGGATATGATGCAAATAAATGCAATTACACTAATGAAAGAAATAAAGATAAAATGAATGCAAAGATAAAAGGGTTCTAAATGATGCAAGGATGAGATTAACAACAATCATGACATAGATAATTAAGTAATCATGCAATTAATTCTAATCTCTCATGGACAAGGTATAGAAGCGATCACTAATTCCACCTAAACTCTCTCTCGAGATGGATAGGATGTAGGCCCTCAACAAGACTCCCAAAAGCACATAGGATCGAGACCATAGCAAACACCTCCCACTAGGTACTAATTACTCTATGAGTTCCCTAATTAGGTACTAAATCATAGGCAATATTCCCTTTTAAGGTACTATGAATTTATTAATGGCTTGGTTCTCCTCACCTAATCAACCAATCTCTCGATTAAGCTAATCAAATATTATATCAAAGGGTTCTAAATCTAGAAGGATATCTCTATCTCATTCTAAATTAATGTACATGAAGTGTATGATGAAATGATTCAATGAACTATCCTAAACACATAATTGATTTCTCAATCTAATCACATGCCCATGACAATTAATCACACAAATCATCATATACATCAAGCAATCAACAATCAATGATAGAAATAACACAAAGTCCATTCAAGATTAAAATCAATTTGTATAAAAACTAAATTATCCAACACCAATCATGGAGCTAATCTCACAAAGGAGATTAGCCTCTCATAGTTACAAGAAATTCAACATAGACATTAAAATCCTTACAAACCATGATCAATCTATAAAGAAATGCACAAAAATTAGAATTAGATTCCTCCTTTGAAGTGCTTCAATGGAGATCTCCTTCTTCTTCTTGTGATCTCACTCTCCCTTGCTTCCTTGATCACTTGGATGGTGGATTTGATGGAGGGCATCAAGTGTAGATGGGTGGATGAAGAATGGATGAAGATAAAGGTGAAAAATGGAGGAAATGGTGTGTGATCTATGTAAACAGTCGAAACCCTGGCCAAAATCTGATCCAAAATTGAAGTATTGGGTATTTATAACCCTTGGGAAGCTTCTAGAAGGATTTTGATTTTTTACAGAATTTACACCTACACGGCTCGTGCTCTGCACACGACCACAGGGGTGGCCATGTTGTGCAATCTGGTGTCCGCGCATGGCTTTTGTTACAAGCCCGTATTTGGTACACGGCCCGTGTTTCTGCACTGGACACGGGTCGTGTTTCCGGGCTCGGCTGTCTGTATTGTGCTGTCTGCTTCATTGTTTTGGCTCGTTCTTCCTCGTTTCAACTCCGAATTGAGATCCGCTTTTTCCTATGCCTTCCTTATCATCTCTAGAATACAAATACGGATAAAAATATACGAAAAATCACATAAAAAGATACTAAAATCTAGGTAAAAATATCACTCATCATCCAAAAAGGATTGGCAGATGCTATCAAACCACTTCCAAAAAATCAAGCAACAGTTGTTGATGCAGTTGCACAAACTGCAGATCAAGATCAACAATCAAAGGCAAGAAGTGCAATCATACTATGCTTAGGTGACAAAGCCTTAAGGAAAGTTTCAAAAGAATTAATTGCAAGAGATATGTAGAAGAAGCTTGCTGATCTTTACATGGTAAAGACCTTGGCAAATCGATTGTATACAAAGCAGAAGCTCTATTCATTCAGACTATCAGAAGATAAGTCTATTTTAAATCAATTAGATGATTTCAATAAGATCATAGATGATTTAGAAAATATTGATGTAGCACTGTCAAGTGAAGATAAGACTGTCATACTAATGTCAGCTCATCTTAAATCTTTTGAAGGATTGAGAGATACACTCATGTATGGTAATGTTGAATCAATCACTCTAGAACAAGTGTTGTTGGCAATAAAAGCAAAGGTGCTTCACAAGACATCAGACAATATAGTTGCAGGGAAAGGACTTGTGGTCAATAAACAGAATAAGTGGAATAAGAATAATAAGAAGGCTGGTTCTGATAAGAATAAACAAGAAAAGAGGAATCAGAGTACACCAGCAGATGAAGAGAATAATAACTGCTTTCATTACAATAAACTTGGTCATTTCAAGAAGCAATGTCATAAGTGGAAAGCTATGGTGGCAAGAAAGATTGCAGAAAATGGTGGAAATCAAAGAATTCATGCCAATCAGGTAACTGAAAATAAAGTTAATAAGGATCAAGATTATATTGAAGCTTTGGTTGTTGTTTTTGGTCATGTATCAGATTAGTGGGTGTTAGATTCAGGTTGCACATTTCACATGACACCTGTTAAGGATTGGTTTACAGAATTGAAGCCATATAATGAAGTATCAGTCTTGTTAGGCAATGATCAGGCCATCAAGATTGAAGGGATTGGCTCTGTCAAATTCAGAATGTTTGATGGAACCATTAAGTTGCTCACAAATGTGAGGTATGTACCAGGATTAAGAAGGAATTTGATATCCTTGGGAATGTTAGATACTCAGGGGGTGTGAATGCAACCTGAAAGGAGGAATACTCACTATCATGAAAGGAAATTCAGTGGTGATGAGAGGTGTCAAGAGCTCTGATTTTTACTTTCTTAAAGGATCAGTTGTCTCTGGACAGTTGAACACATCACAAGATCAAGAAGATGTTCATATGTGGCATGGTAGACTAGCTCATGTAAGTGAGAGAGGGTTACAAGAGCTAGCAAGACAGAAGCTATTAGACATAAGTTCAACCTGCAATATGGATCAATGTGAAGATTGTATCCTAAGTAAGGCAAAGAGATTGAAGTTTGGTTCAGGGAAACATACTTCATCAAAGAAGCTTCAGTATGTTTACACAGACCTATGGGAGGAGGAAGATATTTCATATCCTTTATAGATGATTACTCTAGAAAGGTATGAGTGAAAATCCTAAAATCAAAGGATCAGGCATTTGCTGCATTCAAGGATTGGCTTGTTGAGGTGGAGAATCAACAGGGAAGAAGCTGAAATGCTTAAAATCAGACAATGGACTAGAGTTTATTTCAGATGAGTTCAATAATTTTTGCAGAGAGAAAGGAATTAAGAGGCACAAGACTATACCTGGAACTCCACAACAAAATGGTATTGTAGAAAGAATGAATCAAACATTATTAGAAAGAGTTAGGTGTATGTTGAGTAGTGGAGGATTTACAAAAGGGGTGAACTTATGACTACATCAGCATATCTGATCAACCTATGTCCATCAGCAGCCTTAAAATTCAAACCACCTGAAGAGATGTGGTCTGGAAGGGCTCCTAGTTACAGTCATTTGAGAGTAATAGGTTGTCAAGTATACTCTCATGTGAAGCAAGATAAGTTAGAACTAAGAGCAGTGAAATGTGTAATGATTGGATACCCCAAAGAAGTAAAAGGGTACAGACTGTGGTGTTATAAAGCTAACAAGTTCATTGTTAGCAGAGATGTCACATTCAATGAGAAGAAGATGCCATTGGTTGAAAGGAACTCTTTAGTATCTATCACTACAGATACTGATGTGCCTCAGGTGGAGCAAACAAGAAAAGATACACAACAGGACAACAAGATTACTGATCAGAGTAATGAAGAAAGCTCACCTGGTTCATCTAGTTCCAGTATGACTTGAGCACCTATCAGCTTGTCAAAGATAGATTAAGAAGACAGATCAAGGCTCCAGTAAGATACATGAAAGCTGATATAGTATCATATGCACTATATGTTATATCTGACATAGAGAATTATGAGCCAAGAACATATGAAGAAGCTATATCAGAAAGTGAGAATAGCAAGTGGATAGTTGATATGGAAGAAGAGCTACTATCATTGCATTACAATAAGACTTGGCAGATTGTTGAAAGACCAAAGAATAAGAAGTTAGTAAATTGTAAATGGATTTACAAGAAGAAACCTGTTACAAGCAAAGAAGGATGTATAAGGTACAAAGCAAGGCTTGTGGCAAGGGGTTTCTCACAGAAATAAGGTGTTGATTATAATGAGATATTCTCACCTATTGTTAAACACTGTTCTATCAGAATTTTATTGGCATTAGTAACTCAGTTTGATCTTGAGTTACATCAGATGGATGTTACTACAACTTTCTTGCATGGAGACTTAGAAGAAGACATTTATGTGAAAGTTCCAGATGGTGTAAGTGTAGAAGATGTTGATAATAAGGCTTGCTTACTGATGAAATCATTATATGGTATGAAGCAGAGTCCAAGACAGTGGTATTTGAAGTTTGATGATTGCATTACATTAAATGGATTTAGCAGGAGCTTACATGACAGCTGTGTTTATGTTAGATTCAAGAAAGGATGTTATACATACTTATTGTTGTATGTAGATGATATCCTTATAGCTTGTAAGGATCAAGCTGGTATAGATGAAGTGAAAGAAATACTTAAGCAGGAGTTTGATATGAAGGATCTAGGGGAAGCAAAGATGATCCTTGGTATGCAGATTGAGAGAAACAGATCAGCTGGAGAGTTAAAGTTGTTTCAAGAATCATACTTGGACAAAGTGTTAAAGAGATACAATATGAGTCTTAGTAAATCAGTAACAACACTAGCAAAGTAAGGAGTGAGTCTGTCACTAATTCAACCTCCTCAGACAGATCAATAGAAGATTGAGATGAGCAACATACCTTATTCTAGTGTTGTTGGCAGTTTGATGTATGCAATGGTATGTTGCAGGTGAGACTTAGCTTATGTGATGAGCATGATTAGTAGGTTTATGAGCAATCCAGGTCTACTACATTGGGACTCAGTGAAGTGGGCACTCAGATATGTGAAAGGGACCATCACAACAGGCTTGAAGTTTCAGAAAAGGGCTACATGGGATAAGACAGTAGTTGGATATGTTGATGTTGATTATGCAGCAAATCTTGATACTAGGAAGTCACTTACTGGATATGTATTCAATTTGTTTGGTACTGCAGTAAGTTGGAAGGCAACACATCAACATATAGTGGCCCTATCAACTACAGAAGTAGAATTTGTTGCTCTCATAGAAGCAATCAAAGAGGGAATATGGCTGACTGGTATACTGAATGAGTTTAGTATTCAGCAAGATGTAGTTGAGGTGTATTGTGATAATCAGATTGCAGTGCATCTCTCCAAGCATCAAGGGTATCATGAGAGGACCAAACACATTGATGTGAGGTTATATTTCATAAGGAACATGATAGACAAGGAAGTAGTAGTGTCAAGAAGATCAAAACTACTGAGAATCCAGCTGATATATTTACTAAAGCTTTATCAGTTCAGAAGTATGAACAGTGTAAGCAATTTGTTCATTTAAAGTAAGTAAGAAAGGCAGGTGGCTTCAACCTTTTAAAGCAGCAAGGTGGAGAAGATAAAAGCTAGTATGGTGATGCAAGGTCTAAGGTGGAGATTTGTGAGAAGTAAACTTGCATATGTGTGTTGCATGAGATTTTAGCAGCATGACACGTGGGGATCATGCATTGGTCATTAAGCATGCAACAAGATCATGTGCTGAAGCAGACTTGAAGCCATTAGATTGTTTGTAAGCTAGATGATCAAGATTGATGACATGGCAGTGAAGACAGCTAGAAGGAAGCATCTAGAAGCATCAAAACGGGTGGAAGTTCAGTTGGTTACAACTGATTCAACATGCATGGTTTTGGTTGGATGGAAGGGCATCAAAACATTGGATACTCATCCTTATAAGTTGAAGAAGAATCAGTCAGTTACACCAACACAGCTTCACATATCAGTTCTTCAAGCATTGAGTATTAGGGTTTGATAAGTGTGCTTGTAAGTTTTGTAATCTTCATCATCATCATAGTGATTTCTTCTCCTTAGGAAAGTGGATGTAGGCTTATGCCGAACCACTATACATCTTTGTATTGATCTCTTTCATTTCGTTTTCGATCATCAATCAATTCGTGAGTGAAACGTGAGTGATCAAACAATCAAGTGTGTGAGTTCTTGAGAGGTTCAACAAGTTCTTGCTCAAGTTTCATAAGACATACAATACCATTCGTGAGGGACAAAATACACACATCATGTCCCCCTATTAGAAACATCACAGAATTTCACCATCATTATAAGCAGTTAAAGCTTACAGTTAAACAAGCATTGTGTCCCCTACTATAATATATATTGAATTTGGGAAAAAAAATTATGATAAGCCTTATTTTGAGAAAAAAATTAATATTCAAGCCCTCAAATAAGACACATCTAAAATGGAGTCCAAATTTGAGACATACATAAAAAAATTAGGCTTTTATTTGAAAATTTTCCAAAAAGAACATCATATCAATCATTAACATTAAAAGTACTCTTAATTACAAATTTACTACTCTCACCTAAAACACATAATATACTTTATAATCTAAATATATTACATTATTCTCCAAAAATCGATAAGTTGATCATAAAATAATTTTTTTTAAAACTTCGTATATATGGTAACGGTGCAAAGTAACGTGGGACGACAAAGTTATGAACTTGTCTCTGTAATCTTTTTTTGTATGTGAATATCATAGGCTGCAAAACTTTTAAGACATCCACATTATTCAGAGTCTGCAGAGCTTTTAAAACATCCACATTTGCAATCGTTGTCACAACCCATCTACTGTGTTTCTCCCTATTAAGTCTCCCTCCCCCAACAGTAGTAAGGAGGAGGTGAAAGAATCATCTCTAAGCAGTGCCAATGACAGGAAAGACCACAGAGAAGGCGAGGCCAAACTGAAACATAGGGAGCTGCTTCCGTTGTTTGAAGAAACTAGAAAGTACTAACATGGAGTAGTTGAATTTACTGGATGGTGATGCTTTGATAGAAGATCTACTTTAGACCAAGAGGGTCGATCCCACAACCTATTCTGGAAAAATCTCTAACGACAATGAAGATTGCAAGACTGGAGACACATGTGAGACAACTTCTAGCTAGCAGGTGCAATTTTGGAAGTGCAAGAAGTGAAGTCTCTTGAGAACATTGTAAAGTCAGGTAAAACTGGAACCTAGGGAGAATGAAAAGGCGACTGATGGGGAGGTTCTACGCTACGCACCCCTGAACTGAGGAAACAATAACAAAGGTGATTGTCATTACAATGTTAAGGGATTATGGCTTGTTTAGATTCATTTGCTATTCTATTAATGCTTATCTCTAGGGTTAAATGTTAATTTTAAAAGTATATGTCAGTGGATTTATCACCGATAGAAGATCGTCAAAAACTAGATTGAAAATCAAGAAAAAATTAATTGAAGAAATGAAAGTTATGGAACTGATTCCATGGATGAAGAAGAAACGAGAATGCACGGATTTTTAGAGTGATTCGGCTCTCAACCGAGCCTAAATCCACTATGGAGAGAGATCTTTATTGCTTATGAGAGTATTGATTACAAGTGATTAAAGCCAATGAAATGGCTTATATACACAAAAAAAATCAGAATCTGCCAAATAAGAACCTACTTGCTGATGCCAACTTCTAGCCTTAGGTTGAGCTGTTAAATGGTTATGAAAATGGCTAAGCGACCATATCAAGAACTGCTCCTAACTCATCCAAATAACCACAATGCAAGCGCTGCAACATACCCTATTCAAACTGTCCCCAAGTGGCATGATCTTGTTATAAACACGCTTAAAAATACCATTCCTTACAAACACGCTTATAAACTTCGTATTCAGATTTGAAAACACGACTTAGGGTCATTGTCTTCGTATAAATACTCTTGTTTACCAGAAATGATTACACCTTATTAACATCCATGCTACTTTTAGCCAGCTGAAGATGTTAAGAAGCAAAGAGGAGAAGGAAGCAATCATCATTTCCATGGAACTCAAAGAAAGAGGTTATAAACTTATAACATCATTCTCAAAAGTTGTTATAGGTCTAACAAGGAAATAATAACATCAAGAATCCAGTAGAATAACACCAAGGTCAGGTCAACAGATATATAGCATCATGAAATTAACATACATCAATAGAGGGGGAGGATGAGGAGTTGTGCTTGTTCAGATGATCTGGGATAAGAATTCACTCCTTCAACTATTTTCGAGAACGCAGATTCAACATTGACGAGGACCACCATCTTCTCCAAGGCCTTGGCCCTCCAAAGCAGAAATAGAACCATATCTTCATACCCTGGAAACTCAATGAATATGTGCGCATTGCATTCAATTTTAACGGTCTTTAAATGCAAATGGTCGCAGGAACTGAAATCATCATAATCCTAAATGAAACAAATTGACCACTTCAACATATTTGAACCAATACTATCTCATTTTCTTTTGAACAATGCTTAAAAATGTGTATGAATACTTACGTAATTTGACATTACACCTCCAATCTCTCGAGCTGGGGAGAAGACTCGAGCAAACTGATCAGTCCGTACTTGCACAAATCATCAATCAACAGGGTCAAAGATAATCGGTTATAAGATAATGGAATCTGCCATCCATTCTCCAAAACACACAAAACAGAGATGAGATTGTGTTCTGTTCCATAATGGATGAAAAGAACATAATATGGCGGGTTGCATCACTCCCAGTATTCACAATCCCAAATATCAATCAAAGCTTTCACCACACATGGAATGTTCCTCACCAGAATTTGTCTGTATCCTTCTTCTGATGTAATGTCTAGGTAGTGTATGTAGGGTGCTGAAATCTCCAGACTTACATCCTCGTCCAACCACACTCTAAGTTTACCAACACTGGAAGAGTTGATATTCAAACTATTGAAACCCCAACAGTGTAATAGACCCAAATTATACAGATTTGGACATCCCAATAATACATTCTCAATTACATCCTATGAAACTCTAACATAACCAACAGTGTCAGGAAAAAGTACCAAGGATACCACCTTGGCCTTACTTTTTTAAGGCCACCCATCAACTAAAAAAGCCAAGACTCGTGAAAACGTAAAATCAAGATAGAAATGGCAAGAGTCCTGCTAACCATAGCCACAAACTTACTGATGTTAGGCTCCCTGAAACTAAGCACCGGCAATTCGGCCCAAACAATCGCAGTTTGCTTTACAGCGGCAGCTCTTCTTTCACTACTCAAATATGGGTGAGTGGTTAAGCCTACTGGCTCCCTCAGGAAAGAAAGTATGTGAATAAGCAACGAATCACACACTCCATTTATTTCCGACATTTCCGCTTCCCTACACTGCGGAGGGAGGACAGAGGTCCGGTAGAAAGGCAGTGGAGCTTATGAACCATTAGGATTAGGATGACACACACAAAATGAAAATATGTAACCATTAGGGTGAAACCGAAGGAGTATTATTTTTTTGGGTTGTTAGTGACATAAATAATAATATTATTATACTCAATCCACTACACATGGGCTCACACGTGACATTAAAATATTATTTTTTCATTTCATTATACTTTAAAATATTATTATACTCTTTAATCCAGGTGCAAAAATCAAACGGACATTAATTAAGGGGATTTAGGGAGTATTAGTTTAAGATACTTTTTATCGATTGAATATCACTTATTATTAAGGGTTAATTGCATTAAAATACACGACTTTTCCTCTTTTTACAATTTAATCACGAACTTTTTTTTTGTCAAGAAAAATACATGACCTTCTATTTTTTTCTCAATATAATCACGAAAATTCTTTTTATAAATTAAATACATGAGTTTATATGTATTTTTTCAATTGAATCATAAATTTATTTAGTTTAGTTTTAATCTAAATTCTTACTTAAATTAAAAAAAATCTATTAAACATTTTTACGAATTTTTGTTAATAATAACTTTTTAAATAAACTATTAAAATAATCTGATTTTACGATCACTACCTATATATATTAAAATATATATTAATATATATAGGTAATTTTCTAAACTATACTTCATAATTATCCATTCAATAATAATTTTTCTATTTATTCATTGTCGTATATTATTTAAAAAGATAATTGATTAAATTTGAGGCAAATTACGTGAATTTTATGAATTGCCTTACAATATATTTAATTAATATTTAAAATGTAATATATATATATATATATATATATATATATATATATATATATATATATATAATTTAATGTGCATTGATTTTTTCTAATAGAAGAATTTTGAACAAATGACAAAATATAAAAGATTATAAGCAAAATTTTGTGATTGAATTGAAAAAACACAAAAAAGTCATGTATTTAATTGATAGAAAGAAAGTTTTTGATTAAATTGAGAAAAAATAAGAAGGTCGTATATTTTTTTTTGATAATAAAAAAGTTCGTAATTATATTGAAAAAAAAAATTATGTATTTTAATATAATTAACCCTATTATTAATAATATTATTATTTTTTATCCATCCCATATAACTGCTCGTGTGAGACGAACTCACAAACGAGTCTTTCTCTTATTTATTTTGATGTCTATAAAGGTAAAACAGGTTTTGACTGAAAGTATAATATTATCAACATCTGCACATTGATGGTTACTAGTGTGAATTTTTGGCTGCCACTATCCTGATTTTATATCAGTATAGATGGATACTGCTGAGCCCGTGCACGGGATTAATTAAATTATATAATATATATTAATATTATATTTTTTTATTATGTGAAATTTTATGTTAAATTTAATTTATTTATTAATTTTATATATAATTTAAGGTTTATATATTAAAATAATAGTAAATTTAAAATTAAAAACTTTTACATGTAATTTGTTAAATTTTAAAAAGTTTTATATTTATACAATTCTTTTAAGTTGTCTTCAATTGTCAACAATTATATTTAGCCCGACATTAATAAGCGTAATCGAAATTGATAGACTATTAATTCGTTAGTGAAAAATTCTATTCTAAACCATTATACTTCTTTCTTTGTTTTTTAAATGGAATCTATTCAAGGACATTCACAACCAATAATATCTATGTTAATTCTAATGATATGACGACAATCGATTAATGGTTACGAAATGATGTACAAAATATATAACAAAAGAGAGACTAGAGTTGTGGTCTGAATTTCCCAATCTACAATGGTATTATACTTGATTTTTTTAACTTATTTTTCAATTAAAATTATACTATAGAAAAAGAACATTAAACAATATTACACACCTGCCGGAATAATTGATGAAAACGTTGCAAATAACAATCTATGCCATGTTCGTTAGATACTTGACATTTTGTAGAAAAGATTCCTTCTCGTAGCATTAATTTTTAAATTTCAAATTGATTTTTTTTAATTGAAATTTACTAAAAATAATAATTGATATGTAAAAAAAAATAAATATATAAATACAATTGCATAATGTGAACTTATAAAATAAAACATTATATCATTTAAACAAATATGGTAAATAAGTCTTAAATATCAAACTTATAAAATTGATTTCAATGAAAGATTAAAAATATAAATTGTAAGTATTCAAATCATTACAATAATGTTAATTTAGCTTCCAAATAATAACAAATTATACAGAATATTAATTACTAATTTTAATTAATTAATTTATGTCGTACACAAAAACTCAAATATCAACATGTTATTAATCCATTCTTCTATATTTACATAAAAAATTATTATTATTTAATAATAGAAATTAATTAATAACCCTATTTCATATAGTACTCTAATTTTTATAGCACAACAAATTACAAAATGGCATGTATTATGAAGGAAAATATGAAAAGATAAAAATAGTGTATGAATTTATTTAATTAAGATTAAAATGAAATTCATGTGAAGATGTAGAAAAATCACATAGAAAGAAAAATAAATGTTGAAAGATGTTTTAAATATTAAAGAAATATGAAAATTATGACGATAATATCATTAAATCAAATATTTGATAAAAAATCCTACTTAACTATTGAGAATGTATAACCATTTATTATTTTTCATTGCGTACAACTTAATTATTATTTTCTTATTTTTATTGAAAAATTATATCAGTATTTCAAAGTCACGAATTAACTTTGTTTAAGTATTTACATTGAATATAATTAATTTAATTTTTCTAATATGAAAATTGAATGCACAATTTTTACCTGACATTATATGATGATTCAATAAATATTTAGATAGATGTATCCTATATATTCATTCACTTTTTACTTAAGAAATTTAATTTTTTAATTTCTAAATTAATTTTTTAAATGATTAGTTAAATTATATTTTTTTTAAAAAAAAACCATGAAAGCATATTTATTTCCATTCTAATAGTATTGAGTTTATCAATTCAATTGAATTTTTATTGCAAATAAATAATTACTTAAAGCGAATAATTTAAATCTTAATAATAATAATTCAGTACAAAAGATTTCAATGTTACAATTAATATAAATATATAAAAAAATTTAAACAAAACATTAAAGAAATAAAATAAAATTATAAATGTAAAAATATTATTATTTTTAAAACAAAAATACTTTAAAATTATAAAAACGTAAATGTTGGAAGATTGAATATAATAAATATAATACAATATTTTAGTATATAAGAATAATAGTATTGAAAATATTTTAAATTTCTTAATATTATTTCTTAATTATATTTATTTTATAATATTAATGCTTGATCATATTCACAAAATTATAATATTCAAGTGACTAAATAAATTTTACTATTTTATAAATATATTTAAATTTATAAATAATTATATTTTTTAAAACTTTTTTTTAGAAAAAATACTATTAAATGTGTATATAAATGTTTTATTGTTTAGAATAAATTAAAAACGTATTTCAATTTTTGTAATATATTAATATTCCTTAGAATTTTCTAAATCCCTTTATAATAACTCTTTTTAAAATTTTAATTTTTCAAATATATACTACAAATCAAATTTTTTAGAATTTTACAATAGCATTTATTAATTTTTAATTTTTTAAAATAAAATCTCAAATATAGTAATTATCTTTTAAGATTTTAAATAATTTTTATGATCCTTAAAGAATCGTAATATAGTTTCTAAATTTTATTAAAACATCTTAATATTGATTAAAATAAATTTATTAATTCATTAGTTCATTAGTGTTATTAAAGAATTAAAAGTTAATAAAATAAAATATATAAATGATCGGACAAATTTTATATAAGAATTCAATTTTTTGATTGTGTCTTAAATTTGGGCTCAATTTAGATATGTCTTATAAGAAGGGTTCAAATTTTTTTTTTCTCATATTAAGGTTCACTACTTCACTGTAACTTTGTTTTGTCCAAACTCAATGTATATTTTTTTATCCCTTGGAGGGAATACTTTTTTACTAATGATGATAAACAATCTTTAATTTGCATGACTATAAATTTGATTAATAATTACTAAGAATAATTATTTTTATAATTTGAATATTAATAACAAATTTATTATTTAATAAATATTTAATAAAAAATTTATCATAAATAATTATACTTAATAAACAATGACATAATTGAGGATTTATGATAATTGAGAAATAATAGAGATAGAAAAATATGGAAAGAGCAATAAATTGTTTTAAATGAAAATTTAATAATAATTATAATGATGACATAATAATTAATAAAAATTAAATGATAATTGATTTTTTATTTACTTTTGATCCTCAAGTTAATCCAAAATTTTCTTATTTCTTTTTTATCTTGAAATCAATTCAAATCAAAATTACTGACTAAAATTATATTAATTAAAGATTAGAATGATAATTAAGAATTAACATATAACAATAAAATATAGTTCTATTAAAAAATAAACAAATAAAATAAACAATTAAATATGAATTAGTTAACCATTTAAAATAATTTTTATAACCCAATGATGTACAACATTGATTTTAACCAAGCAAATAATAAAATAAATGTACACTCAAATCAATTAAAAATGAGCTATTAATAAAAGTTATAAAATTATACTCAATTCATAATATATATATAATTTTATTAAAACACATCATACTCAAATCTCCAGATTTGCTCTTATGTTGAGTATGGATGTCATCGGTCCATGTTCAATTTTTTTTATGGTGAGATAAGGTTCAACTCTCCCTTCTTTAAATCTTCAAAGAAGTTTTTTATATTGATAATAACCTTAAATTTGATAAAGACTGATGAAAAAAGAGGAAAAATGACATTCTCAAATTATCAAATTATAAAAATATCTAATTTCAAAAGCTTGAAATAAGGAATAAATTTTAAACAATTAAAAAAAACTCAACATAATGTTGACTAATTAATAAATTTAGTACAATTTTAGAGGCAAAATAAAATAAAGAATTACATAGGAACAATTCTAAACATTTATCTTGTGGATCAAGATGAACACACTCTCAAAACTATCAAAGTATGAGTAAACTTAATTTCATTAAATCTCAAATTGTTAGATATGAACAAATCTAATCTCATGAAAAGTGAAATAAAAGAAAAATATTAACACATTGAAAAAATGCAATTCTCAATTAAAAATATAAACTAATGAACATTAGAACAAAAATAAGATGTTTAATATTGAATAATCAAAGCAAACTCAAACCTAAACATTTTCATATTATGATCAAATCTACTATTACTATATGAACAATTTTCAAATCAGCAAAATTAAATGTTTAATCGATGAAGGATGAAAGACACTTTCAAGATTGAAAAAATGAGTTAGCAACTAAAATTTTATATAAAAAAATAGAATCATCTATTTAATGGCATCAAATGACAAAAAAAGTTACGTAAATATGGAATGTTAAAAAAGAAAAGTAGAATTAAGATATTAAAAAAGAAAGTAAAAAGATATAACGTATGAAAAGTAAAATAGGTAAATATAATTAAGAAATTAAAAAGAAAAGAAGAAAGAATTAAGAGAAGAAAAAACGTAAAAAGAAGAAAACTAATAAAATAAAATAAAAATAGAAAGTGCTGTAAATTTTCTATCTACATCAGCAAAAGAAAACTGTGGAATAGATGTCTTTAGATATACAAAGTATAGGATTAGAATTGTATAATAGCATTTTTTTAAAAGTTCGAATACTCTCCACAAAGTTTGGGTGGCAATAGCTATCAAAGTATGAACACACTCTCAAAACTATCAAAGTATGAGTAAACTTAATTTCATTAAATTTCAAATTGTTAGATATGAACAAATCTAATATCATGAAAAGTGAAATAAAAGAAAAATATTAACACATTGAAAAAATGCAATTCTCAATTAAAAATGTAAAATAATGAACATTAGAACAAAAAGCGGTTGTTTAATATTGAATAAATCAAAGCAAACTCAAACCTAAATATTTTCATATTATGATCAAATTTACTATTACCATATGAACAATTTTCAAACCAGCAAAATTAAATGTTTAATCGATGAAGGATGAGAGAAACTTTGTGAGCAACTAAAATTTTATATAAAAAAAATAGAATCATCTATTTAATGACATCAAATGACAAAAAAAATTATTTAAATATGGATTGTTAAAAAAGGAAAGTAGAATTAAGATATTAAAAAATAAAGTAGAAAGAAATTAAGATATTAAAAAATAAAGTAAAAAGATATAACGTATGAAAAGTAAAATAGGTAAATATAATTAAGAAATTAAAAAGGAAAGAAGAAAGAATTAAGAGAAGAAAAAAACGTAAAAAGAAGAAAACCAATAAAATAAAATAAAAAATAGAAAGTGCTGTAAATTTTCTCATTATTCCATGTCACTAAGTAATAAAGACATCCTATCTATATCAGCAAAAGAAAACTTTGGAATAGAAGAATTGTATAATAGCATTTTTTTTAAAGTTCGAATACTCTCCACAAAGTTTGGGTGACAATAGCGTCGCCCTTAAGAAAAATGATCACACCAATCAAGAATTTTTTTTAAAAAAAAATTCAAAAGTAAAAAATCATTGAAGAATAATATACAGTAGAAAAGTAATAATTAGTTAAAAAGTAGAAATAAGAAATACAATATCACAAAAATACCTTGATCTGATATTCAATTAAAATATATATACGCAAAAAATAAATTAAATTAAATTAAATTCAAATTCAAATTATATGATCTAAAAAGAGAGAAATGAAAAACAAAGTGTACCTAAACCTAGGGGTGGGCATTTTATTTCGGGTTTCGAGTACCCGATCCGAACCGGATAAAAATTATCCGAAAAACCATATTTTTTCGGGTAATTTCGGGTTTCGGGTAAACCTGAACCCGGCTGCTTCTTATCGGATCGGGTATCGGGTATCAAAAATTACCCGAATTACCCGATCGGGTTACCCGGTATTTTAATAATTAAATTAAATATATATACTAATAACTAGGACTAGGAGTCTAGGGCACAAAAGAACAGGTTGTGAGTCACGCCTCCATTCCAAATTTTCAATTTCCATTTCTCCTCACTCTGCTCATCTCATCTCCATTTTTCCTCTTTTTTTTTCATTTTTTCCTCTTTCGTTTCTTGTAATTCTCAACTCTCAAGTTATTTTCTTCTTATTCTCTCATTTCAGAAGTTGGGTATCGCTCTTTGTCAAGCTATCCTCTTTTCTCTATACTTGATTTGAGAATTGAGGTAAGTATTTTGAGTATTTTAATTTTTATTTACTGAAATGGGTTCATTTTAATGTTGTTGAGATGACTATGATGATATGAAATAGTGATTAGTGTGAATGTGTGATAGAATAAATTGGGTCTCATTACTGAGTTGAATTAGAGGGAATTGTACCTTAGATTTGTTCCCAATCTGTTGTCTTTTAGTTTGTGGATTAATCTTGTTAATCTTGTGTGGATTAATTTTTGTTGCCACAAATAGTTATGGATCATGCTTCAAAAACCTACACTTAAGCTATTTACTAAAATATTCTTTTTTATATTTTAATTTTAGAATAGAGATGCACAATGTACAAGATGAAGTTGATAAAGAAAGTCATTTGATGGAGGAAACAATTAGTAGAGGTTGGTATTTTCAATAACGAAGAACTTGTGATAAATGATGCTATAAATGATGAAAATAATGAAGAGACAAGGGCTGAAAATGTGGTGGATGAAGAAGTAGAGGAAGAAGTTAATGATAGTGATTGTGATGAAGATGAGGGAGTTAAAGATAAAAAAAGGCCAAGAAAAACTAGAACAACTAGGTCTGAATGTTGGAAACATTTTGATAAGTTTATGTGTAGTGTTGATAAGATTCAAAAGGCTAAATGCAAGTATTGTAGTGGTATAATTAAGGCTGACCCTAATAGACATGGAACCACACCTATGAAAAAGCACTTCTTGATTTGCAAAAGTAAGCCTCGTACTATTGCAACCAATCAACCTCGAGTTGCATTTAAGCAATCACCTGATGAAAATAACAAGGAACCACAACTTGTATCATGGAAATTTGATCAAGCTAAGGTAAAAGAAGTTGTGCGCTATATGATACTAGTTGATGAGCTTCCATTGAAAACAGTTGAGAAAATTGGATTCAAATACTTAATGTCAATTACATGTCTTATGTTTAAGATGCCATCTCGTAGAGCCATTACTAGAAATATCTTTGAGTTTTATTGTGAAGAAAAGAAGATGCTGAGGTCTTTTATCAAAAAGCAAAGTGATAGGATATGCATCACTACAGACACTTGGACATCTATTCAAAGAATCAATTATATGTGTCTTACAGCACACTTCATTGATGATGAGTGGAATCTTCAAAAGAGAATTCTTAACTTTTGTCCAATATCTGGACATAAGAGTGAAGAGGTGGGGAAGGCAATAGAGAAGTGTTTGCTTGATTGGGGTATTGATAAGATTTTCACTGTTACCGTTGATAATGCTTGATGCATTTAGGAGCTCTTTGTCTACTAGACTTGTGCAAGCTATTATTTGTGCTCAAAATTGGCTTCGTTCAAATTCCGCCCCTATAAATGAGGAAGAGGACTTGGGTGATCTTGAAATGCTTGAGGGAGGTATGCTTGATTATGTTAAACAATGTTAAGATGTTTAGTATTACTATTTATTTAAGTAATTGCTGATATATATATATTCCTTTTTGACTTGTAGAATTCACCACTCTTGGAATGGATTCGACAATTGTTGATGTGTGACAAGCAAGGAATGGACCTTTCATTATTTCATAGACCTTTGTTATTTATATTATTTGTTGGACATTTTTATTTGTTTGATGGATATCTTAATCTTGTATGTTTAGTTGACTTGTACTTAATTGTTTGATGGATATTTTATTCTTGTTAGTTTGAGTTTTTTGACTTGGATTGGATAAATTGTTCAATAACTATCAAAACAGGAAAAATGGTGAAAATCCGGGTAACCCGCTTCGGGTACCCGAAATTTCGGGTAATGATTTAACCGATTCGGGTTCGGATAATGAGATTTCAAACCCGAAATTTTGGGTACCCGGACCCGAAATCCGAAAAATCCGAAACCCGGTCCGATACCCACCCCTGCCTAAACCCAATACAATTCAAATATATGCAATAAAAAAAATAATAATTAAATTCTAATCAATTCAACATTAAATATAAATTACAATTATTCCCTTTAATCAGCATAAATTGATTAAATTATGGCAATTTAAAAAATATTCTTTTATGATATAAATTAAAAGAAAAGTGAATAAAATTTTGAAGAGAATTAATTTTAATATAGTTAAATAAGAAAAATAATTTAAAATAATAAGAAATAACATTGCATTAACATAGACTTATAGAGTAATATATCACATATGCATTAAAAAAAATTCACAAATAATATTATAAAGATGTTCTCTCTCTTTTATTTTTAATAAATTATAAAAATATAAATGCAAAAGTGTAATTGTGTATAATGGTAAAATTTTGATCTCATATTCTACTCAACTATATATACACAATATATATATAATAAATTAAAATAAAATTAGCATCGAATATAAATGACAATCATTTTTTTTAAATCGGTATTAATAGATGACAATTAAGAATGATCCACACTATTCAAATAATTTTTTTTTTGAAAAAATTAAAAAGAATCGTTGAAGAAAAATATATAAAAGTAATAGTAAATTTAAAAAGCAGAATTAAGAAATAAAATATCAAAATAAACTTTACCATGTGTTCGATTTAAATATATACATGCTAAAAAAATATATTAAATTAAATTTAAATAAAATAAAAATTATATTAAATATTAATGTCAATCAATCTCTTGAAATCAACAACAATTGATTAAGTGAACATAATCAAGAAGAATGAGCTTCAATATTAAAGAAATTTTTAATTTTTAAAACATAGAAAGTCAAAAAAAAAATTATAAAAAATAAGCAAAATTATAATAGTGATCTAAAAAGAGACTGAAATAAAATACGAAGTGTATCTTGAAACCAATACCATACAAATATATATACAATCTAAATTAATTAGTATTAAATTCTATTCAAATTAGAAATAAATATAAATTTTAATTAATATCCTTAAAATAAGCATAAATTAATTACACTCATAATAATTAAGAAAAATGTTAAAATAAAAGTCTACACACTAATTATATTAATTAATTAAATAAGAAAAACTAAATATAATCAAATAAATTTCAAAATTACCTATCATCAACCAACAATTCTAACTATGCCACAACATATAAAAAAAACTCCCAAATAGATGTTTTAGATTTGCAAAGGTCAAATACGTAATTCCACTTCACAGCACATCTACACATCATTCCACAAGAAGTAAAACTTTCATATTAACCCAAAAATATACACACATTAGTGCATACTTAAAAACTACCACTGTAATAATCATAATGAGTTAATAACAAATTTTTACAGAATTTAAGGATATCAATCAAGCTGTTTCTTGCATGATCAAGAAGCTGATCCTTTGGATTCTTGAATATCAAGTTGATGCTCAGCAACCAAGATACAAGAATCTTTCTCTAAAGATGAAACAGATGAGTTTCCATCCTTAAAACAAATCTTTGGGAGAATTAAGAATGTCTGTTGTGCACTGCACATCTGGAGTGATGCCAACCTCGTCGATATCATGAAGTGCCGGCGACAAATACTTGGCAACCGTAATGAAAAGGGGTGATCCGTCTTGTAATTCAGTCACACTGCACTCAAATGAATGGAATTTGAGTAAAAAAAGCTCAAAGAATGAAAGAACTCTTTTGATGATACCTGTATTTTCCCCTTGCCAAACGTTCTATGTCCGATGAGGATAGCTCGACCATTGTCGTGGAGCGCAAATCTCGCTGGCACTAGCACTCCCTTCATTCACCTGTTCCATAAGAAACATAGCATTGGAAGATTTTAGTGGCTGTTGTTGTCTGGTGATGTGGATTTGAACTAGATTTTGGTTGATGTGGTAATAAAAACAAGCGGATCGTGTGTCCATCTATCATGTTGATAGGCAACATATTTCCATCTCTATCAATGGTGTTGACTAGTGTCTCCGATCCATCGAGCCAAATCTGAGCAACGTCAAGTCCTGGTTTAACCAAACCACGGCAAAATAAATACAAAGCAATTACGACCAAAGAACACCATCCTTCATGAGTACACATACCGGGTTGTTTCTTAGATCCAGTATGTATGATTGAACACCTTGAAGATCCTCCGTATCGTGTACTGTGTTTTCCATCTCGACAGCAGCAGTCTTCCATTCATTCAAAATCTTTACTTAACATAATTCAGTTGAAATCTTGAACAACCAACATATACATACCTGAGAAAAAGACTTTATGGAGGATGATGGCACTAGATAGAGGTGAAAGGTTTATCACTTCACGAGGTATCTTAACCTTAAAAAGTACCGTTTATTTCCATTAGTTTGTCTCCTTCGTGTATACCAGCACGTGCAGCTGGACCATTTTCTATGCATGACAAAACTACCTGAAGTAAAATAATAACTTGATAAGCCAAATTGTGTCAAAATTTAAATTTTAGATTCAAGAACAAGAGTACGCAATTAACAGAAAAAAGACCGAGGGAGAATTGCATCCAAATATGTAGAAATGCACATTCCTATTCTATAACAAAATGAAAAGCAAATGAATAAACGCAAAATCAATCGACCAGTGACAGCACCAGGTGCCCCGTCTTCGGTTCAGCATTGACGAATAAGCCAACACCCTGCAAATTCCCATCACTTCCTATTCTAAAACTCTGATATTCCTGCAT
This sequence comes from Pogostemon cablin, assembly GCA_023678885.1. Taxonomy (NCBI): domain Eukaryota; kingdom Viridiplantae; phylum Streptophyta; class Magnoliopsida; order Lamiales; family Lamiaceae; genus Pogostemon; species Pogostemon cablin. Next base: position 27,697,437 of record CM043013.1, read on the forward strand.
TCATAAAAGCTTTCGATTAAACTGAGCTTAGACAGACATTCGTGGTGTCGTTACATAGTAGCAATCATCTGATGACAAACATTGTTTAGGAAGTATTCACAATATTACAACATGAAAAACTATGGATACCTTAGGACTAATGATACGGATCCCCAAGAGTTTGTTATAAGCAGCGTCTTCTGATCTTAGTGGAAACATCTCCACCATTGTCTGTTGCAGTTTTAAGTCCCAATCTGTATGTATGATTAAATTCTCTTACATTACCTCCTAAATGTGAATCCCCACAGCAAGAATTCGACACCTTTCACCTTTTTAGTATTCATCAACAACATTATTACCTTCTCAACTCGTACAATACCCTATTACAAATCCAAACCAGAGCACATAAAGAGTTAACTAAACAAATAATCAAGATTTAGACCTCTCTCATACAAATTAACCAATGTCTCATCTTTCGATTCAAGAAAACAAATTGAAACCATATTATCTCCAAAAAAAAAAAAACATGAAATTGGACAAGGGTTTTTGCCTTTTTACCTTGATGATTGAAACTAGGGTCGACGAAGGTCTCCCTAATTAAGCCCCATGCCTCCACAAGTGTTCTTTGAACAGTATTCACCTGACAAACAAAGTAAGAATCAAATTAATCCAACATTTTTTACCCAAAAAAAAAAAAAATCTCTCTCTCTCTAACCATGAACAACACATTAGATTCAACAACTTGATGATCACCTAACGCGTATGAGAAACAGGAAATGCCACTGTTAAAGATTCCGCCATAGCCGATGAATCACAGGAAAGGGAGATCGCAGCAGCCAAACCAATCACTCCCCTCCAACATTCTTAACCAAATCTTCGTTTACAAAACATCGCTTCTCCGTGCTCTTTCTCTTGTCCAAACAACATACAGTCTTCACTCTGAGATTCTTGTTTCTCCAACTGCTCAACCTCGGAGGAAATCTGAAAGAACAGAGCAATTTTGAGGTGGGTTTTGATGAAATTTTCGACAAAGTGTACGAGGTACAATCAAGATTTGAAATCAGGGTGGCCTCCATTTTCATCTATGTAATTTGTAAGAAGTCCTTAGTATAAAAAGAATGGTGTGGCCTCCATTTTCATGGGAGTCTCTGGACAGTTAAAGTTTGTTGACTGGGGTTGGAGGGTTGGGGTGGGGGTGGGGGGTGGTCCACATGAATCTTCTAGCTTTGTGGCTGTTAAATCGGTTGCGTATGTGAGAGTATCTTTGTGGGAGAACTGAGAATCAATCTTGGGGCTCCTTTGCCATTCATACAAGTGGACATAACATGGCATCACCTTTTGAAAACTATATCATAATATAAATTCTTACTAATTACTCCCTGTTTAAGTAAAGTTTTTTTTTAATTAATTTTTAGGGATACGGTGGTATTGTTAGTGTATAAACAAAGTAAAAAAAATGTTACGTGTATTTTGTGAGAGTGATACTTTTTAACTTAATTAATATTGTTGATGTAATTTATTTTTTTTAATAAAGTTAAAAACGATTTTGAATTCTATTTTGTTTACTTTTCCGTAAATGTGAATAATAAATCATTTATCATTACATATATTGTTACTTGCTAGTCCCGCAATATATATTTTTTTCAAAAGTATTTTTTTTAATTCAGTAAAATATGAAATGGATTTATAACTAGTTAGTACAAAATATTCATTAATATTACTAATGGATACATTGTGATAATAATATTACTAATAAATACAAAACATTGAGGTGAAATTATCAATATGACCTTCCCCACTAATCCGTAACTATATCCATAATTTACGCAATATAATCATGTTTTATATAGCATTCGGCTGAACACCAGTTAAATAAAAAAAAAATTCCTTCCTTAAAACCGGTGCGCCACGATCTGCAATCAGATCTATTAACTGGAACGCGAATCTTCGCTGTTGTTTCTCCTTTGGAACTTCGCTGCCCTACGACATCAAACCACTAACCGTGACATCGATCGAACCCTGACACACTCTAGCCATCGAAATCGCGAGCTCCTCTGCTGGATCCAATCATGAGCTGCCACAGCAATTGTCGGATTTCATTGCTGACAGCCATGCAATTGCTCGTCGACTGCCGAAAAATGCGATTTTATCGCTGAGACTGCCGCAAAAATAGACCCATCAACAAGCAATCGTTGTTCGTCGTTCCCATATTGCAAACTAGCACGGTCAAAATGTGACAGTTGTGGGTATTCAAATTGTGTATACAGATTGAGTTATTCAAATTGAGTATACAAATTGAAATCAGTGTGTATGCGGCACCGAAAATGGGTCTGCAGAATAGGTATGCAGATTGAATTTCGAATACTGAGATTTATTTGATAATGTATTCAATTTTTTTATTCAATTTGCGGGATGTTTAATTATATGTATTCAATGGCTCGTGTTCATTTTGTTGGATTTTTTCATCTGCGATAATTTTAGAGTTTAATGTAAGGTTTATTTAGTTCTTCGTATTCAATTCTTCCATTTACAAAGTTGTCTTTCGATTCAATTATATTAATCTTATTCAATTAATTATTATCGTTCTAAATTTTTGGGATGTTTGATTCTTCGTACTCAATTACTCGTATTTATTTTACTGGTTTTTTATTTTCGATTTTGGAGTTCAATGATGGTTCAATTGCTCTATATTCAATTCTTCATATATTTGGATTTTTAATTCTTCGTATGCAATTCCTGAAAATTTGAAATTCTTCATATATGTGGGGTTCAATTTGCTGGAATTTTCATCGACGATTTCGGTATTTAATCCAGGTTCAATTATTTTGTTTTATATTTTTTGTATATTCTGATTTTCATATTTTGCGATATGTATTCAGAAATGTGATAAGTATGCAGAAATAGCTTCATCACGGTTTCAATGTTTGTGGGTGGGGATTCCTATCTTATCCATCATATATAACTTTATGACATTAACACTATGTATTCAAAAATTTTCAATAATGTATTCAGAATATATGCAAACAAGTTGTTTCCATAAAATACAAAATTGAATTCCGAACAAATTTAAATATTTTGAACTTAAAATGAAAAAAATTAAATAAAAATGATCAAAATTGAAAAAGAAAAGAAAAAATAAAATAACATTTGAGTATTGAAATATGAACTCCCCTAATATCGCCGGATAGAGTATTTGAATACCATTGAATACCATGTGATAAAAACTATTATTTGAATACCATGTGCGACTCTTTTTTATCGGATTAACTAATTCCAACTTATTTTCTATTTTTATGGAGAGATTAATGGTTAATTAATTTCTGAATACAATTAATTAAACTTATAATAGGGTTAAAAGGGGTATTTGATGGGTTCAATTTGTAGTGGATAATATTTTAATTTGGATATTGTACCTACTAGTAATATATATAGATAAATTGTACATATAAGTAATGGATCCATAAAATTAATCAAGTGGATAAATCTCGGCCCAACTAATGATGTTGAAGTCGAGTAGTTAGAATGTGGGCCGACAGGCCCAAGATGTAAATATAGATAAAGGCCAGAACTGGGCTTCTCAACATATACTTCTCTCTCACTCTCTTTTATCTCCAGTGATTATTAGCATGAATAACAAATTAAGCATATTCAAACCAAAACAAAGAGACAAAACACATTATTTAAATTTAATTTTTTATTTTTTGGGTCATGGATTTCACCGAATCGACCAAAAATCAGTGATCAAATCGTTCTATTTTGTGTAGTTGTTGTGTTAAAAAAAAAAAAACTCAATGTACAACATTAATAAGAATCCATTGTGACCAATTTCTTTTTTGATAATACAAGATTCACTCAATTCTTGCAGATAAATTTCATTAAAGAAAAGATTTTCATTAAAATTCAAATACTAATGTGTAATTAATAAACCCACTTTAAACCACCCTTCTACTTGAGTGTATGCACAATTGATCCCAACATATTATACGTGTAAGTACTAAAATTGTTGTAAAGAGAGGAAAACAAACATGACATTATGGGAGGAAAAGGTGTCTACCTTGTACTAACAATCATTTTGCCTTTAGTGAGAAAAGAAAAGTTAGTGATATATATAAGTGCATTTTGTCAACTTTATTGAAAGCTATTTAACAAAAGAAAGAAATAAAAGCAACTAATTACCTTAATTAAAGTTTTATATAGAAAGCAATGTGCATTAATAGTACTACATGCATGAAATAACAATTTCAACAAATTTGTTTTTATTTTCTTATTTAGTTTCTATCAATTATTATAATCTAAAAGACAAGTTAATAATTATAAAACCATAATTAAAAAATTAGGTATATATAGAGCTATCAATTTTAGGACGTGCATGAAGGAAGGATGAATCCACTCAATTAATTCCCACTTTATTTCAAGATTTTTATTGACATGTTGCTATATTTCATAACTTTATTATAAAATTATTCACATTTAAAAAAAAATCATCTTAAGGGCCCCCACTCCACGAAATGTTTTAATTAGAACTATATTAATATTTAATCTTTATTTCTTTTATTATTATATTTCTTTTCAAACACACGATGCCCCTCTATTATCATAATTACATAACCAATATCCATGAATTTGAGTAGTGTATTTTTTTTCTCTAATTTTGATCCCTGATGATTTTTTTTCTTTCAATCAAAAACAACATATAAATATTATCTTTATCTTGCAGCCCTAAATGTAAACTGATAACAATAGATGCATGCATGGGGTTTTCACATGTGGATTATGTTCATTGGAGGCTGAAGAATGATCATAATGTGTTGCATGCAAGCTGGAAGCAGTTGGAGTTGTTACAACAACTCAAACAACACAACTGGTGAAAAACTACCAAACTGGTGCAGTGTTGAGCAGCCAACTTTGGAGCGGTTTATCAAGCTACTTGGAACCGGCTAGATGGCTGCATCTCAACTACTAAGTGAGGGCTATCTAGTGGAGGTTTAACCGGATCAATAGGTTAAGGGAGTAGCAAGATATAAGGTCTCAAAGTAGCTTGATGACAACACTTCTTCACTTTTGAGTTTGACAGTTTTGCAGCTTCGTTTTCTTTCTTCTTGTTGCAGATTGAGATCAATCCAATGTGAGTTGTAAGCATTGAGTGATAATAAAAGTTCTTCTCCCCAAAGTGGATGTAGGTTATTCATAACCGAACCACTATACATCTTTGTGCAAGTTTATATTTCATTTCAAGTTCTATTATTTTATGTGTTTTGATTCTTGAGTGTTTGTGAGTTTCTTGTGTGTTTATCACGTCAATTGGCGCCGTCTGTGGGAAACCAGATACACAACAAGCATTCAAGATGAACACTATAAGATTTGATATTGAAAAGCTCTCAGAGAAGTCAGATTACAACCTATGGAAAATCAAGATGAAGGCAGTTCTAATGCAGCAAGGTCTGATGGATGCTCTGAAACCTCCTCCACCAGTGAAGACTGAAATCCTCAGAGATCCTCAAGCTGCAGCAGGTGCTGTAAAAGCACAAGTGGATGATCAGGTACTTCAAAAAAGCATATTCTACAATAATTTTATGTCTAAGTGATAAAATACTCAGAGAAGTATCAAAGGAGACAATAATTATTGGGGTATGGAATATATTGGAAGCTTTGTTTATGGTTAAATCATCTGCCAATAAGATGCATCTGAGGCAAAGGCTTCATGCATTCAAGATGACTGATGAAAGGTCTCTGATGGAACAAGCTGATGAATTCTGCAAGATCACAGATGATCTGGAAAGTGTGGATTTCAAGCTGTCCAGTGAAGACAAGGCCATCATGTTGCTGTCAGCATTGCCAAGATCACAGAGACACTTTAAGGATGATGTTCTCTATGGAGGGAAGGATGTGGTACTGCTTGAAGATGTACTGAAAGCACTTAGATCAAAAGATCTAGAGGAAGGGGTTGACAGTAAAGAAAAGTCAGGAGCAGAATGCCAAGAAAGGAAACTAAAACAAGAAATGGAACAAATGAGAAAATTATGATCAAAAGAAGGGTGCAACAGGACAGTCAACTGGAAAGAAGTGTTACTACTGCCATGAACCAGGTCACTTCAAGAAACAATGTGCAAAATGGAAAGCTAACAAGTCCAAAAGGGTTGATGCAACTACTGGAAATCAGAAGAATCAAGTCAATCAGGTTGGTGAATTACAAAATAATGCTGGTATGGAAGGTATTGAAGCTCTGACCATCACATCATCAGATGTGTCTATTGAGTGGGTATTGGATTCAGGGTGTACATTCCATATGACACCTATGAAGCATTGGTTTGAGGAATTCAAGCATCAGGAAGGAGGATCAGTATTGTTAGGTGATGATCATTCTTGTGAAATAAAGGGAGTGAGATCCATCAGATTGCTTATGTTTGATGGAATTCAGAGGCTTCTTAGGAATGTCAGATATGTTTCTGGATTAAGAAGGAACCTCATCTCCCTTGGGATTCTTGATACTCAAGGGTATGATTCAAACTTGAGGAGGGGAGTTCTCACAGTGACTAAGGATGATAGGATAGTCATGAAGGGAACTAGGAGATCTGACTTGTACTTTCTGGATGGGAGTGTTGTTGTAGGACAGATACACAATACTGATCAGCAGGTTGATGCTAAGCTATGGCATGGTAGGCTGGGACATGTTAGTGAAAGAGGAATGTAAGAATTGGCTAAACAACAACTGATCAAGTTCAATGCAAATGATCAGATCAGACAGTGTGAGCATTGCATCCTTGGTGAGTCCAAGAGACTTAAGTTTGGTGAATCAGAACATACAACCAAAGGAAGGATGGATTATGTTCATTCAGACCTCTGGGGACCTTCAAAAACTATAACCAGAGGTGGAGGAAGATACATAATGACCATAATTGATGACTACTCAAGGAAGCTGTGGGTATATGTTCTGAGAACCAAGGATGAAGCATTTTCTACATTCAAGATTTGGTAACAGAAATAGAAAATAACACTGGGAGTAGTTTGAAGTACTTGAGGACAGACAATGGATTGAAATTTGTGTCTGAAGAGTTCAATTCATACTGCAAGGAAAAAGAGATTAATAGACACAAAACTGTCCCTGGAACTCCACAACAAAATGGCATTGCAGAAAGAATGAATCAGACACTTTTGCAAAGAATTAGATGCATGTTGAGTAGTACAAGCTTAAGCAAGATATTTTGGGGAGAATTAGCTGCAACTGCAGCTTACTTGATCAACTTATGTCCTGCTACAGCTCTGAATTTTAAAACTCCAGAAGAAGTCTGGTCAGGTAAGGTTTCAAGCTACTCACACCTTAGAGTTATAGGTTGTCAAGCCTATTCCTATGTGAAACAAGATAAATTGGAACCTAGAGCACTTAAATGTGTTATGATTGGTTATCCAAAAGGAGTAAAGGGGTATAAACTGTGGTGTTATGAAGAAAATAGACTCTTGGTCAGTAGAGATGTTGTTTTTATTGAAGATAAGATGCCATTGATCAAGGATGATCAGAGAAGAGAGTCTGAGCTTGAGGTGGAGCCTCAAAACAGGAACAGATCAGGTGAAAGTGAAGAGAACTCCACTAACAGAGATACAGATAGAGTATCAAGAGTTAAAGAACAACTTAATACCTATCAACTTGCAAGAAACAGACAGAAAAGGACTATAGTGCCACCTGCAAGGTATGTGGAAGCTGATATAGTGTCATTTGCACTATATACAACAACTGAAATTGAAGCTTATGAACCAAGAAACTACACTGAGGCATTGGCAAGTCAAGATAGTAATAAGTGACTAATAGCCATGGAAGAAGAACTATTGTCTCTGAATAAGAATGGAACATGGAGAATTGTTGACAAGCCAAAATCTCAGAAGTTAGTTGGATGTAAGTGGATTTTCAAGAGAAAACCAGCACCTGCAGCTGAAGGTGGAGTCAGATACAAGGCTAGACTAGTAGCTAGGGTTTTTTCACAGAAGGAAGGGGTGGATTACAATGAGATCTTCTCACCTGTGGTTAAACATTGTTCAATCAGAGTATTACTAGCACTAGTGACTCAATATGATCTTGAGCTTCATCAGATGTATATAACTACTACATTTCTACATGGGAAGTTGGAGGAAAGTATCTACATGAAGATACCAGAGGGTGTTACAGTTGAGAGGGCTGATGGAAAGACCTGTTTACTACTCAAGTCCCTGTATGGTCTTAAACAAAGTCCTAGACAGTGGTACTTGAGATTTGATGAGTATATAGTTGCCAATGGATTTCAGAGAAGTCTCTATAACAGTTGTGTATACATCAAGGAGGAAAACAACTGTTACACATACTTACTACTCTATGTGGATGATATCTTGATTGCTTGCAAGAGCACTCAAGGCATTGATGTAGTAAAGGTATTACTCAAATTAGAATTTGAGATGAAGAATCTTGGTGAAGCTAAGATGATACTAGGTATGGAAAGAAGCAGAGACAGACCAGCTGGAATACTTGTGTTGAAACAGCAGTCTTACCTTATTAAAGTACTCAAAAGGTACAATATGGATCAGTGCAAGCCTGTTACAACACCTGTCAAGCAAGGGTTAAGTCTGTCTCTACTTGGTGGAGCTAAATCAGACAGAGAAATAACTGAAATGAGCAGGATTCCATATGCAAGTTCAGTGGGCAGTCTTATGTATGCTATGGTTTGTAGTAGGCCTGATCTTGCTTATGTAATGAGCTTGATTAGTATATTCTTAAGTTGTCCAGGGAAGCAGCATTGGGAGGCAGTAAAATGGGCATTGAGGTATGTCAAGGGAACTGAACAAGTTGGTTTAAAATTTCAAAAAGGGGAAGCAAAATCAGGAGCTGTCATTGGATATGTTGATACTGATTTTGCAGCAAATTTAGATTCTAGGAAGTCTCTTACAGGGTATGTGTTTAATATGTATGGTACATCAGTGAGCTGGAAGGCAAGCCATCAGTCTGTAGTGGCATTATCAACTACAGAAGCTGAGTTTATTGCTTTGACAGAAGCAATTAAAGAAGGAGTATGGCTTGTTGGTTTGCTGAAAGAATTGGGGGAATATCAGGATACTGTAGTGGTGTATTGTGATAATCAAAGTGCAATATACTTAGTTAAATATCAGGGATATCATGAAAGGACCAAACACATTGATGTCAAGGTTTGAGAAATAGACAGCTGATGGACTTACTAAAGCATTGCCAGCAACAAAATTTGAATTGTGCAAGACTTTGGTTGGTATGTTTTCAGACCTACAGGTTGCTGCTCCTTAAAAGCAGCAAAATTGGGAGAATGACTCAAGTTTGAGCATGCATACATCTAAGGTGGAGATTGATAACAATAGATGCATGCATTGGGGTGTTTCACACATGTATTATGTTCATTGGAGGCTGAAGAATGATCATAATGTGTTGCATGCAAGCTGGAAGCAGTTGGAGTTGTTACAGTGTTGAGCAGCCAACTTTGGTATGGTTTTTGAGCGGTTTATCAAGCTACTTGGAACCGGCTAGATGGCTGCATCTCAACTACTAAGTGAAGGCTATCTAGTAGAGGTTTAATCGGATCAATAGATTAAGGGAGTAGCAAGATATAAGGTCTCAAAATAGCTTGATCAAAACACTTCTTCACTTTTGAGTTTGACAGTTTTGCAGCTTCGTTTTCTTTCTTTTTGTTGCAGATTGAGATCAATCCAATCTGAGTTGTAAGCATTGAGTAATAATAAAAGTTCTTATCCCCAAAGTGGATGTAGGTTATTCATAACCGAACCACTATACATCTTTGTGCAAGTTTATATTTCATTTCAAGTTCTATTATTTTATGTGTTTTAATTCTTGAGTGTTTGTGAGTTTCTTGTGTGTTTATCACGTCATAAACTTACACATTATTTTCCACTATATATCTAATATATCATTATAATTAAATTCTATATGTGTGTGAAGGAGTAGGGACCTCTGGGGCAGGTGGATAAGGGTCTGGAATACTCATTATTAAAATTGTAAAAAAAAAAATGAAGGAGGGGGAGCAAATGGTCAAGATTCTGAGGGTGTGAATGTTAGCATTAAAAATGGTATCTGAAAATGGGTGAGCATAAGAACTGACAAAGGGGATTATGTGCAGAAAAGTGAAACCATTTCTCTCAATTTCAAGTATGGGCACATTGCGTGGGAATTATGTGTTTCAACTCAATCGATTAATTCTACTTCCAATTCACTCTCTTTTCCAACAATCACTGTTATATCTGTTTCACCAATCTATTACCATCTTCTTTATTTTTTTCACCCCATGGTGAATTCTGAACTTTGTGGATCTGAAATTATATTATCACCGCATAAAATGTGTGTGCCCCTGGGTGCACCGTGTGCTCAAACCTAAAAAAAATTGTACCATTTAGTATTAAATGTCACACTTATTAATATAAAACTTGTACTCTCTATAAAAAAAAAAAATTCTTACTCAAACAGTAAAAAATAATAAAAGAGTAAAATAGAATGTAAAGAAATGGAAATATATATACTCCTTTCATTCCAGTTCGAATTGCACCCTCCTTTGTATTTTACAAAGAAAAGGTGCAATCTTTTATGGGATGGAGAGAGTATATGTTTATATGTATGAAGAATGCAAAGAAACGAGTTAAAAGTTTATTTTGTCCCATAATTATTTAAAACTTTAGATTTTGTCCCCAAAAAGATATTTGTATCGATTTTGTCCCATAATTATGATTTTTCTTTCAATTTTGCCCAATTTTCGCTGGAACCCTCAAATTCATCAGTCACATGCAACACACGTGATCAATATCCGGCGAAAATTGAAGGTTCCGGCGAAAATTGGGCAAAATTGAAATAAAACTCATAGTTATGGGAAAGTTTAAAAAGTTATGGGACAAAAAAAACTTTTAACTCTTGGGTTAATTCCTAAAAAATTCACCACCTTATTGGAAATTTTAAAATCTATCACGACCTTTTATTTTTATCAATTCAATTTACAATCTATTTAATATTTTCAATTTTATCACGACCTTTTATTTTTATCAATTCAATACGCGATCTATTTAATACACACTTATTTTATATTTTCAATTCAATTCAATTCATTATTATTATTATTATTATTATTATTATAGTGTTATTATTTTTAATAATAAAATTTATTTAAAATTAATTAAAACACACAAGTCGATCATTTATTTCATAAGATTTTTCTGTATTGTTGTTATAGTAAATTAACATTCGATTAAAAATTATCTTACTTGGTCGACCTTTATGTAAAATAATTTTTAACCATAACAAATAAAATTCTATTATTATTATTAATATTATTATTATTATTATTATTATTATTATTATTATTATTATTATGGTCACTTACTATTGGATACATAAAATAATGCATAATTGTTGTAAACTACATGATTCAAAGTACTATTACTCGTAACTACACAATTATGATTGTGATACCATAAATACCCATATGTATTTGCACAATTTGTTTGCACAATTTGGTTTTGCACAATTTGTTTTGCACAATTTTATTTTTGCACATTTTGTTTGCACATTTTAAATTCTGGCAACAGGCGGCGGCGGTCAGCGACGGTCAACGGCTGTCCGCCCAACGTCAACGCCGGTAATGGTTGTCCGGACGGCAGTCAACGCCAGTCCGGCGGGTGGGTGGGTGAGGGGTAGGGTTGGTGGTTTAAAAGTGTATGAGATTATAAGGTTATATTTGATATTTTACTTTAATATTTTGTATATGAGAGTAATTATTTGAATTCCTTGTATCTCATAGTAATTTAGGTTAAAAGTGTATATCTATTAGTGATTTTCCCTTATTATTATTATTATTATTATTACTATTACTTTTGTTCGAACTTATCACTATTATTATATAGTAAATCCACAACTCTAATAAAAATATAATATAAATAAAATTATTTATTGAAAATTAAAATTTTATGGCAAAGGAAATTAATTAGTAACTAATTTAAATTTAAAAATAAAAATAAAAAAATTGGATGGGGTATTAATTCCATTAATTAATAACTACATAGTTCTACTTTTATAATAATAATAATAATAATAATGAATTTAATTGAATTGAAAAATAAAATAAGTGGTGTATCAAATAGCAAAAAATAAAAGTTGTGATAGAATTAAAAATAATAAATAGATCGCGTATTAAATTGACAAAAATAAAAGTTCGTGAAAGAATTGAAAATATTAAATAGATCGTGTATTGAATTGACAAAAATAAAAGGTCGTGATAGATTTGAAAACCCAAAGGTGGTGAATTTTTTTAGGAATTAACCCAAGAGTTAAAAGTTTTTTTTTCGTCCCATAACTTTTTAAACTTTAAATTTTATCCCAAAAAAGATATTTGTATCGATTTTGTCCCATAACTATGAGTTTTCTTTCAATTTTGCCCAATTTTCACCGGAACCCCCAAATTCATCAGTCACGTGCAACGCACGTGACCAATATCCGGCAAAAATTGGGAGTTCCGGCGAAAATTGGACAAAATTTAGTTATGGGACAAAATCGATGTAAATATCTTTTTTGGGACAAAATCTAAAAATTTAAATAATTATGAGACGAAATAAACTTTTAACTCGCAAAGAAACTATCTTAAATGAGTTAAATAATAAAAGAGTAAAATTAATAGAATAAAATAAATTTTAATTTTCCCTATTTAATAAATTTTTTATGTATTATTTATTTTTGTTTTATATTAGGAAATTAATACAATCATTTTTTATTTAACGTCTCGTTAAACTTGTGACTCCAATTAGGTATTCCCTCCATCCCAATCAAAGAGAGTTTTTTTGCTTTTTGTACATGTGGATTAAGGAGTATTATTATTTAATGTGTAGTAGATAACTCTATTAGTGGGAATATGAATTCCATATTTTAATTGTATTAGTGGATATGTGTGGTCTCATGTATGTAAAAGAATAAATGAGACTCTTTAGATGGACGTCGAGAATAAAAAAAAATCCTCTGAACGGAAGGAGTATCAGTGAACTTAAATGATGTTAACCATTCAATTAAATTTTAATTTAATTTAATCATTAAATAAAATAATTTTAAAAAATAACTATTTATCACACCACTATTAACTAGGTATACTCAAAAATTGTATATAGCTTGAAAAACTTTATTTTTTTCAATTTATATAGCTTCTAATTCTATTTCAAATAAATAAAAGTTATTTTCATATATACAATTATTCATGTTGAATTTGGGTTCATACTATATAATTTTAATGAAACTTGTATATGTTGAAAATTAATTCATGAAACCTTAACCCTATTATGATTAACGAGATTTAAACCATAAAGCGGAAGCGTACCTTAATCAATGGAGTTGTATGGACGAAACACGAACTTGGAGATTGGTAGGTATTGTGGTCTTCCTCAACTAAGTCTCCTTATTCCTTATGGGACCGCAGTAATCCCTTCCGATGGGGAGAAGGGAAGACCATGTGCGGCTTAGTATATTGGGAACCATAACCTGGGAGCCTTTATATACTACTTGACTAGACCACCCATAATCACCTAATCATGTAGTATTGGGTATCTACTCAATAAGCCCATATCATTTATTATTATAGCCCATGGACCTTTAACTTTAATTGGATCACTTATTAAGTCCATAAAATAATTGAATAGCCAATATAATTGCATAATAATATATTGCCCACAATTAGATTATAATGAAAATTAATAAATTTCCAACAATCTCCCACTTGGGCTATATATTTTCCCAAAGTAATTATATCAAGAGTCCTTAGTTGCGCAACTTTATGCTATTCCTCTTCAGGCTATACTTAACAATTTGGTCCATCTCACATACTAATATGGAACTACCGCGGCCTTCACCACATTATAAATCGTGATTAAACCCCGACAATCACCAATATCAATATACTCAATGACATAGATCAAATATGGTGAGTAGCATGGAAATTACATGTCAAATGTGATCAACATCATGTCTATTTCCAACTGGTCCTACTTTAATCCTTAGTGAGATCAATTTATAATGTAAAATATTACAAAATGAAAAATTAACTTAAGTTAATTCACAATGAATTCAAATCCATCAACTCAATTCTGCAAAAAACAGTGTCTTAAAACTTTAAAGAGCAATAAATATAGATTCCCACTGAACCAATGTATTCTAAAATCATATAACACCCACATGAGTAGCTAGCTCATAAAATTACAGGGCGTTGAATATATGATTGGCGGATCCGTATTTAGAGTCTATCATAGTATGCTCTACCAAAATTTATCCATAAGAACACTTTCTTTAACAACCAAGAATTCTATGTCAATATGCTTGACTTATAAGAACTCTTATTGCTAATACTTTACTGCGAACTAACTGTCACAATCAACTTTATGTGACTAAACTTCGCAACCTTTATTTCATGTTTGAATGCCCCTTAGTGTGCTACTGATTCTGTTATAATGGTTAATGAGCTAAAGTATTTGCTTAATACTTTTACTTGTATAGCTCTCCAGACCAACAGAAGATGTAGTCTGAAGTGGATCTTATATCGTATTGGCATCCAACAAACTCATAATCAGACTACTTTATGATCTCCTACTAATCTGATTATCTCTAATGTTAAAGCATGTTATCCTTAGTTCTATGTAAAGATCCATACTAGAGTTACTTAAATGTTTACTTAATACACCAACAACAGAAGCCAAATTAAGTCTTGTAGAGACCTCATCATACAATAAACTTTAATTATTTATTCCATTTCGTCTCATTAAACTTGTAAACTTAAAAATAAATAAATAAATAAATAAAATCACTTACGTATGTGATTAAATCAAAAGGTATAAATAGAATTTGAAATTTTGAAGACTTTGGTAAAACAAAATATAGAAGTGCATGCAGTCATGTAGAACTTGAAAATTTAACGTCCTTATTTAATAAATTAAATAATTGTGTAAGAGTTTGAAGCAATGATAATTACCTTGCTTTCTTGATCACTGCAAATAAAATAAAACTTATAAAAGTTAGAGATAGTAATTATGAGAAAAAAAATTTCCTTTAACTTAACATTATATGTATCTTCGAGTGATCGATTAAAATTAATTACACCCTCTACTCCAATAAAATACGAAGCTTGTTTTTTTCAAGTAAATTTTTTAAAAAACAAAAGCACTTTGTAACTAACTTAATTGACTTACTAAGGGTAAATGAGTCCTTTTAGATTTAAAAAATAAATGTAAAGTATGTTATGTAAGTTAGGTATGGATGGAGTTTTTTTTTTTTAATTAATGTGTATTGTTAGATTATTGATTTAAGTGATTTTTTATTTATTTTTTCAATGTGTTGAGATGAATGAAAATAAAAATTGTTTGGATTGTTTTGGAACTAATGTAGTATATATATATACCTAGACTTGATTTATTCTTTTATAAACATTAATTTGGAAATTCTATAAAAACTTAAATTTGACATTTAGAGAGATGTATATGGATGAAAAATGGTTAAAATCAAACTTTTGTTTCAGCATATATCTGGCATCACCCTAAATAAACCTAAGGGGGAAAAAGGAGATCGTAAGATGGTGAAAGTGCTCTTTTTCGAAAAGGAAACATTTCTCCTTTATTATTATTTTTTTTTAAATCGTAATTTAAATTAGAAATTAATAGAAAAGTATTTTAAAGAAAAGCATTTTAATATTCTAGTTCGTGGTCCACGAAAAGTTGCACAATTATATTTAATTGCATGAATGATTAGTCGATCAGCCTTGGAAGATAAAGTGTCTGGAGTGGCCTTGATTTGATTGAGTAAAACTAATTCAAACGAAATTCATAATTAGTGCATTATGTGAGCTCTAGTATTTATATTTAAAAGAAATACTCTCTCCCTCCCTGCAATTAAAAGGTTTCTTTTTGCCATTTTGGTCATTTCATCCAAAGGATCATTTTTTTCTTACACACATGAAACTCGCACACCCCCTCTAATACAATTAAAATATGGAGTTCACACTCTCACTAATATAACTACCCACTACACATTAAATAATAATACTTCTTAATCTACGTGTCAAAAAGCAAAAACAACCCTTTGGGCGAGACGGAGGGAGTATACTCGTACTTATATAAGACTCTCCCCCTCCCACCAAAAAAAGTAGTTTCTGCTTTTTAAACGTGAATTAAGGAGTATTATTATTTATTGTGTAGTGAGTAATTATATTAATAAGAGTGTGACTCATATTTTAATTGTATCAATGAGTGTGTATAGATCCTATGTATATAGAAAAAAAGTGAATTCTTTGAGTGAGACGCCTAAAATAGAAAAAATGAACCATTTGAGTGGGATGAAGGGACTCTGCTTATCAAAGCTGTCAATAAATTATATTGACCCATATTTTTTTATTTTCATAATACTACATCCTAATATTAAGATAAAATTGATTTGTTTTTTCCAGAGTTCAGCATAAATAGAGTGCATATTTACATGAAATTAATTATACTTAAAATTAAATTAAAGTTATTATTTTTCGAAATTCACTATATAACATAGTAGTATATAATATTTCATTTTATAAGAATAATAATTTATTATATCAAATAATGATATGTAGCTTTCGATCGAATTATTAATTTTACAACCGTTACATATCATTCATTTTGAAGTTGGGTTCTAAAAATATTTTCAAATTTTATTTCAGCACATCGATCTTATATACTCCGCATATCTTAATTTTTGGGTAACTCTTACGTGAAACATGAGACATTTTACACTTTATAAATTAATTATCGTTATAAAATATTACTATAACTTTTCATTTAAAATATAAATTATTCATCAAATAGCACTATCACCTTTCATTATTTTTTAGTAGGCTAATACTACTGTGCACTTGGGTGCACCCTACAATACGATGCATCATCTTTCATAAACGTATACAATTATGAACAAAAATATACAATAATAAATAAAAATGTATACAATTTGTTTGTTAGATTTTTCAATGAAAAATTGAGTATAAAAAAGTATACAATTATTAAAAAATATATATAAACTATTGAATAAAGAGTTATACACATATGAATGCTAGTTTTTTAATGAAAAATTGAGTGCGAAAAATTATACAATTATTAAGAAACATGTATACAAAATAGAATGTGTATACAAAATAGAATAAAAATTTATACGCATATAGGTGCACTTAATATCTAACTCTTTTTTCGTATCTCACATATTAATTCTTTGCCTAATTTTAGGAAGAAAGAAAAAATCAAGTAAAAATAATATATATTAAGAAATTAAACAATGAAACTTATAAATTATAAATATATAAAAAGTGTTATTATTATTATTATTTTATTTAATTATAGGAGAGTTAAAAGTTAGAGTAGGTCTTGCGTGAGACCGTCTCACGTGAGACCATTTTACACTTTTTAAAATAATTATCACACTATAAAATATTATCACTTTCGCTATAAAATGCTATCACATTTTATTTATATTATAAATTGTTCAAGAAATAACATTATCACTTTTCATTAATTTAGTACTATCACTTTTCAATATAAAAGTTATCACTTTCTAATCTTCTCACGTAAGCCCTTACGTGTAACGGTCTCACACAGGTCTTTGCCTAAAAGTTAAAACCTCGCTGCAAGTTTTAAAATAAAAATAATAAATAAAAACTCTGGCCAATTAATTAGTCCATTCCTAATTAGTACTTATTAAATAAATAAATAAGAATATTAGAGTGGGTTAGAACAGGGCTTTGGTATTATGTAATGAACATATAACTCCTGATTGCATATGCAGAAAGATTAACCTACATTTTGCATCTTTCTCTCTCTCCCTCTCTCAAAGTGTGTGTACATGTGTGTTTCTTCAGCATGAAGATTTTATCTACATAAATATTCCAAATAGCAAAGATAATGTATGAATTCAAATTGGAATCTGCCAAAAATTAACATCAAAGATCGATAGCTTTATCAATCAATCAAAACAAGCATATTTCATGGATAATCATAACTGCAAAAGGAGATCTTACCCAGGATATATAAAAATCAATTTTTTTTTTAAAACAAGATCTAGAGTTTTTATTTTTAATTATTATTTACGTATATTGATCGTAATTAAAATTAAAATTAAAATTGATTAAATTACTATAACTCTTTTTCAAAGGTGATCATGAGTCAAAAAATGGTTTTTGCCCCTTTACCTCTTTATCTTTTTCCCCAAGGGGCCTATATGAACTAAAGTTGTCTCTCATGAATTATACAATAATTCACTAAATCAAGGGGCATTTCTGACATTTCCAAATTATTTTAGTATCTAGCTATAACTATTAAATACTACCCGTATTTTATCTCAAATTGTTGAACTATATATAGTTTCTTTAGTTTTTACATATTTGTTGGGCCTTTATTTTATATGAACACTAATATCAGTTCATACCAGTGAATTTAATTAATTAACTAAGATCAATCATATAAATCATATTTATGCTATATATATTTCATCAATTATCCTATTTATGACGTCATACGAGTAATAAATAAAATAAAAAAAAAGTAGGACAAAAGAATTGAACTGCAAAGCTACAACATGCACACTGTTGTCTTGTGTCTATTAAGGCAAACCTATAGCTACGTACACACGTGTGTGTCTATATGATATATGCATATACAATATAACACTCCATGTAATATGGGTAATATTTAAAAAATCGTTGGGATTGAGAAAATGCAAGGGTAAAATTAATAATAAAAAATTAGAGAATGAATAAATTAAAAAATTGAGGGTGGGGGACAAAGCTGTCTCCTTTGTAGAGGAATATGAATACAAAGAAAGGATAAAACATATACGCATAAATCCTTCTTGTTCGGATTCTTGGTCTCCCTGACAACACCCCATGCAATACCATGCACTGCATTATTTTCCATGTATATATATAAATATACACACATTATACTATAAATTATCCAATTACGAGATAGTATATATATACTCCCTGTCCCATGTATAAGTTCATCTTTATGTATAAGTTCATCCTTCATGTTCTACATTGTTTAAAAGAAGAATAATTTTGACAAGTTTTATTGAAAATAGAGTATAAAGTATGTTGTTTGTGTTAAAAAGTAATTATAATTTTGAAATTAAAGTTTACTTTTGAGAGTTTGGATTGAGAAATTATTTTCTTTTTTAGATCGTTAAACTTATTGTGGGACGAATGCATAAGAAAAAGTGAACTTAATCTTAATAAAATTATAAACGAACTAATGAGAAACGAGTGGATTTAATCTTAATAAAATTAAAACGAATGAATTGAAGAAAGAGTGAACTTAATTTTGAAATGAGGGGAATACATAAAATTAGGAGGGCAATATGGGCTTCGTATTTTAAGACAGAGAATACATAAAAATATCAAAAAGTCGAATATTAATTATTAGTATAGAGTTTGAGAGGGGATGTGTACATATTACATACATGCATGTGGATGATTGACATCAATATGGATTTTAAAGGGAGAGAATTCAATTAATCAAAAAATTAGTGGTGTTTCTAACTTAGGTGAAAATATTGACATTAGATATCACAATATGGAACAGATATAAGCCGACATGAAATTGAAGTGAAAACAATGGTGAAGTGACCCTTGTTGGTACCTTGAAAAAGGTGGTGTATAAGACCCACCCATATGTATAAAGATAAGTGTATAAAAATACGTATGTGGGTAGATGGAGGGTGTATGTTACAGCGGGTGTATGGTAGGCAGTGTGGTCAGAATCCAGAGGATAAAAGGGTGAAGGGGTTTGCACAGCAGATGAGTTCCTCTTGTCTAGACAAAAAACAACCTAAGTGCTTTCATAGTATTCCCCACCAACACTATTTCGTGTGAAGTGTGTGTGAGAGAGAGAGGGGCAGTCAAAAGGATCATTGAGATGTCGTTTCAATCTACAGTTTTTTATCAGAAGGGATTATATTGTATGGGCAATCTATTGGATGCAACAGTGTTTTTGTTGGGAGATATTAATATCATATAACCTCAACAAATAAGAACTTTTGCCTACATCTACATCTTCTCTCAACTACCCCACCCCACCTCCCTAGACCCCCTCACAGCCCAATATATATACATCATACATGTGTGTGTTTCTTCATCGACTTAATAATCCCCATGCTTTAATGCAGTACTCCCTTTCGATTGTAACTAATTGACTTAATTTGCATGAATATTGAGAAAATGCATTTTTTTTATCAATTTTATTAATTGTACAAGATAGTTTTGTTTTTTAAGTTAATAAAAAAATATAAAATATTTACTTACTGTGATTTTTAAGTGTAATAAGGAGTATTTACGTATTGACTAAATGATGAGTGATAGGATATAGATCTACAAAATCATACTCCCTTATCTCATGAATGATGTTATATTTCCTATTAGTATGGAAATTAATAATTTTTGTATTTTAATGTGAAATTGATTGAGACATAATATTTAATATAGAGTAAATAATTATATTAATGTTGTGTGTGAGTGAAATTTATGAAGTGTATGAGTTGGTCTCTCTTGTGTCCGATGCATAATATTTTAATATAGAATAAATAGTTTTATTAATGTTGTGTGTGAGTGAAATTTATGAAGTGTATGAGTTGGTCTCTTGTGTCCGATGCATAAGGTATGTGAGGATATAACATTTGAGTGAGGCTTGCGTGCGCCCGGTGCGCCTTTAGAATTTAGTATTATGGATAAGAGTACATTATTTTGTTCTAAAGGGCATACACTTTAATTAATAAGGGTACATCATTTTGTTCTAAAGGGTACATTTTTAATTATATTTTTTATTTTTCTTCAGAAAATAAAGGGTACACATCTTTATACTAAATGGTATACAATTTAATACGAAATTCTAAAGGCACACGGAGTGTGCTTCCGTGCGCCCGAGCGCACACAAGTTTTTGCCATAACATTTTGTTCTAAAGGTATATACTTTAATTAATAAGGGATATATTTTTTTTATTGAAAAGATCGGCTAAAATATGAATAGTATAAATATTTGATAAAAAATTTTTTTTTTCAAGAAATAAAGGGTACACGTTCTTATACTCCCTCCGTCCGCTTTTAAGGTATCCATTTTACTATTTTTGGCGTCCGCTTCAAAGGTATCAATTTTCCCTATTTAGTAAAAAAGTACACAATATGCCCATCACTTCCTCTAATACAACTACCGACTTTACATATAATAATAATACTTCTTAATCCACGTGAAAAAAACAAATGAATACCTTAGAACGGATGAAGGGAATACTAAAAAGTATATATCATTTAATAGTAAAGAGTATACAATTCGGAAAATGCGGGATTTGGGGGAATGCAAGTTTTATGTATTGTGATCTTCATGGGACGGTACCATTATTCTTAAGATAAATAAACATTCAAACAACACAAAATATGGCCTTTGCATACTTTGCCTAAGAAATTTATATTTTCTCAAATTTTGTTTAATATGTAATTGAACTTCCAAGCCACATTTAACTAGCTTCCAAATTAAAACAATCACAATATTTTCCACCAACATTAATAGGTTCTAAATCAACACACCTCCACCTAATTTTACTCTCTCCATGATCATCAGGGTAGAATTCTTGATTTGAAGCAAACATATTAGTGTGAAGAGAATCCTAGTTGGGATTAACAGCTTGAGTTGGTTCTATGGAATAGAATTGATAAAAATCTTGTTTTTGTTTGATCAGTAATTTAATCCTTTAAAAAAGGCTAGAACAGTATGTATAGTATGACTATTATTATTACAGTCTCTCTCTCTCTCACTTATAATAAAGGAATAGAGAGTTAGCTAATCATTTGCTTTGAATTATTTAAAGGTGGTGAATCTGATATGGTATATGTTCCATCCAAGATCAGACCTATATCTCCCACTAGCCAAAGCAAAAGGGCATCATATACACCCTAAAAGCTGGTGTATTTGCAGCACCAAAAGCCTATATGTACATGTACATTACTCTCTTCTAGTTCTAGTTCTAGTTCTAGTTCTAGTTCTAGCCTTTATATAATATGGAAATTTATCCTACATTAGGCCCCAAATATACTCTCTCTATATATATAGTACACTACTATCATCTCTCACTTCACTCTCCTCTTTTCTTGATTCTTTTGGATTAGTGAATGAACCCTCTCAACCACAACTCAAAGACAAAAACACCTGGAAAAGTTCATTGTGTATCCCACTAAGCTTGGACCATTCACACACTCACACACACTTGAATGTAATCCATGCATGTTGGATTGGATTTCATTATCTCATGACTTTCTTTTTTCCAGGAGGAAAGAGAGCCATCATGATTCTCAACATCATCACTATATATATATATATTCTCAAATCCAAGATTCACAAACCATATACTATCCAGTGGCTATGTACATGTAAAGTTTCACTAGCTAGTATGCACAAAAAGAGCTTTTTGACAGAAAATTATTAAAAGAATGTTATACTGTATATATGGGCTAGTGGCAAAACTACTGATCATACTCTTGAATGATCAGAAACTTAAGTGAGAAGGTGATGAGAATAATTTATTATATTAGTTCTCATGACTCCCAATTATTTGAAATGTTTAGAAGAAATTTAACTAGGATATGGGTTTGCATACTTTCCCGCACTTTATGGGGCTATGTTTCCCATGCCCACTGTCCCTAAATATTTGTTGATTGCTGTAATATACCTGGATATAAGCAATCAAATGTTATCTTAATTAATTGTTTCTTAATTATCATGGAAAATCATCAAACTTTAGTTCAAAAGGTTTGAGTTCTTGTAATAATTAAATAAAGGCAGGTTAATAAACTAAGAGATAAAAGCCAAGATCAATTAACCCCAATATTTTGTACCTCATTTGCTCTGCTAGATCATAGGAAGTAGAGTTCCATCTTTTTATTTTTTTTTTAAAGAAGAAAATCAGAGAAGGTTTAAATGTGATGTTGTGTAAACTGAGCTTAATTCATCCAACACATGCAAGAAAAATCCTAATTAATCAAGAAAAAAAGCAGGCTAATTCTTATCATGATTACTTAAAAATCCAAGAAAATATAAACCTAAAAGCTGATAAATTAAACTATGTTGTTAATTCAATTTAATCATCATCTTGTTCAACTTCAGAAGCTGGTTCATCTTCCTCTTCAAAGCCATCAGCTCCATAAGCTCCATGGCCATGTCCAAAAGCCTTAATATGATCTTTGAGTGATCTTTTGTGCTTAAAATCAGAACCACAAATGCAGTACCAAAGCTTACCACAATTCTTCTCATGTGTTCTCCAATCCCCCCTCACTGCAAAAGCTTTCCCACATTTTCTGCACATGAATGGCTTGATCCCATGCTTTCTCTTGTAATGTGTTTGAAGGGTTCTGAAATCCTTCAATGGCTTTGCTCTTGGATGATCTATGTTGTTCCTACAACCTGGTGCACAGCAGTAGCAGGGAAGCCTCAGCATTCCTGTTGGTTGTGTCCCTCTAAGGGATTCTGGCCCTCTTCTGTATTGTGAACCATGCCCCCACATATGCATCTGGAGAGAGAGAGAAAAAAAATGAAGATGAATCTTGAATGTGAGGGTACTTTACCATAAAGATTAGTTTAGTGTTGCAATTTGGGGTTGATTGAGTTGGATTCATATTTCATTCAACAACTTCCTTTTCTTGATTTAATTTGGATTAATTATATTCATAAGATTTGTGTAACTAATTCTTCACTAAAGGATAAGAGTGAGTAATGGACAGAAATCTTGGGATGGAAACCCAGATTTCAGATGTTACTATTCATCTTTTTCATGTAAGAAAAAAATAAATCAAGAAAAATGGTACTACCATGGGAAGGAACAATTTCCAAAGTGAAAGTATTGAGGTGTGTAGAGACAGACAAGTCATGTTTTGAGATGATAGTGAGATATGAAAGTTTAGGTATGGGCTTTTCAAGTCTTTTTCAGGCTGAAATTTTTCGTTCTTTCTTTCACACACAGTGTGTGAGGGATTGAGAAATTCTGTCCTTATGAATTCATATCAAGTTCAATCTGAAGAAGGTTGAGTCAGTTCCATAAGAGCTAGCACAGATTTCAAAGACCAGTTAGAGAAAAAGCATAAGGAACATTGCCTGTGTTGTTCAATCACATAAATGAAGTGATCCCTCTCAGTTTAAAAGTCTGCTCAGATTCAGCAATCAGATTGAATAATCAGAATTCCCACCTCATGCAAAACACACAATCTTTTCCTCCACCCCACCCCACCCCACCCCACCCCACCCCCCAAGAATTTTTTTCAAGAAAAGGTTATTAGCAATGAATATGCATGTGGGAGATTGTTAATTTGTTGTACCTGCATGTTGTTGTATCTGTTGAAGGTTTTACAGCAAACAGGACAAGAAAACTGTGTTGGACCAATAAGAATCTGGGAGGGTGTAGGAATCCAATACTGTCCCTTGTTGAGTCTACTGATGGGGTACCCATGAGATAGATCAGCATCTTCTTCTTTATCACCATTAGATGAAGATGAATTGGACAGCAACATAGAAGCAAGATCAGCTGCGCTAGGGTTTGGCAAGCCTATATGCAGTGCAACCGTGACACCATCTTCTTCATCACCAGCACCTGTGGACGATGATGTCTGTCCGTTGTTTTCAACATTAATCTTGTCGAAATCCATGCTCGAACAGGAATGAACTGGCTTTTGCTGTTGCTCTTCATATCTTGTCAAGAGGGGGAGGGCTTCCCTCAGAGGAGGGGAGGGTGGTGGGCTTTGGCTGAAATGGGCGGCGGCGGCGGCGGCGGAGATGGTGGTGGAGTAGTAGTTTTGGATGTAGGGATTGGGATTGGAAGGGGAGAAATGGTGGAGAGAGTTGTATTTGAAGAGCCATTGAGTGTAGAGATTTGAGTGGGGATCAGTCATAGTGAAAAAGGTGGGAGGGGAAAATGGTAGGCTGGAGGAACTTGCCTTTATAGAGAGAGAGAGAGATGTGAGAGAGAGAGAGAGAGAGGCAAAGCAGAAAGACACGAGTGATAAGAAGCATACATACAAAATACACATAATTTAAAGTTGATATTAGGGACATGATTAGATTTAAAGAATCAAATTTATGAAAAAGAGTATTACAGATTGTGCCTCTTTATTACACCATAAATGGAGGAAAACATTATTTTTCCCCATCTTTATCTCATTTTTTCTTTTTATTCATATAGTTCTTTTTTTAATTAATTAATTTTATGGTTACCGTATTTACTATTGGCATGAATATATTCTGTAAAAATCAATTTAAATTGTTTTTAAAAGATATAATTCAGTATTTTAAAATAATAAATAAATTATAAACTATGTTGTATGTGTAAAATATATATCAACAGCTTGATATTAAAATAGAAAAATACTTTCAAGATCATTTTGAAATTATAATGTTTTATAGAGTTATTAGTTAAATGTCAATTTTTTATGAGATGAAAATTTGAATTAATGACATAACAAAACAAAAGGTATGAATTTGAGTTGCGAATGCTGGAATTAAATTAAATGTGATAGGAGGACTCAAACTTTAGATTTATTTGGAATTTAATTAATTTGTTTTATGATTGTACATATCATTTGCGAATTAATTAGTCACAAGCTATATTTTATATATTATTGATTAATATGAAAAGCAAAAGAATAATTTAATTAACATTATTGTATTATATTATGAACATCGCCATTGTACTGCCACAATTTTCACATTTCTACATCCAATACATGCACCTCATTGTACTGCCATTCACTTCACTTATTAAAATGTCATTTTTTAACTCATTTTACACTTTATTATTTATTATACTCTTATATCTAAAAATAATATGAATAATTTTTG
The DNA here is from genome assembly GCA_023678885.1 of Pogostemon cablin. NCBI lineage: Eukaryota > Viridiplantae > Streptophyta > Magnoliopsida > Lamiales > Lamiaceae > Pogostemon > Pogostemon cablin. The sequence goes on from CM043013.1 coordinate 27,723,306, forward strand.
TAAAAACAATTAAACATTGACAAAAGTTTTATAACAGTGAATGTGAGAGCATAAAAATATACTCATCTTAAATGTAGATTCACCTTTATTGTTCAATATTATTTAAATTTAATAATTTTTAAATTAATTTTAGTGACTTTGACAGTAATATGATATTTTTAATTAATAAATAATAAATAATATATAAATGTGTGTTGAAAAATAATAAAGTGTATTGAGACTTTGAATTGAGATGTTAGTATTTCTATTGCAGAACGTCAACTTAATCGGGAGGATGAAGTGGTAATTAAATTGGGAAAAGTAGTAATTTAATTATAACATAAATGTGAGAGCTTTCGGGAGTACATTTTTCTACCCTCCAATAATAATATGACATGGGAGTAGCATCATTAAATACAAAGTAAACGTCGTCGTTACAGTCTCTTTTATTCTACATCTGACATTTATTTCCTTTCAATTCTAGGTCTCCTAGAGTTGAAGTCTTTGTTAAAGGCATTTCTTTATGTCAATGAAGTTTCATGCTGTTTTAGTTTTGTCAAAAGGGGAGGACTAGACATGTACAAAAAAACCGGAACCGGAACCGGAACCGGAACCGCCGGTTCCGGAACCGTAAAAAAAGAAACCGAAACCGGTAGAACACGGTTCGGTTTCGGTTCCAGCCAAGCACAAACCGGAACCGCCGGTTCGCCGGTTCACGGTTAAAACCGGCGGTTCCTCTATTTTTTTTTTTTTTTTTGAACGGCCAAGATCGACTGTCCGTTGGAGATCCGACGGCCCAAAAAAGTGACCGTTGGGGAGGTGAACCGGCGGTTCCGGTTCGAACCGGCGGTTTAGGCGGGAGGGCGGGCTTTTTTGAATTTTGAAAATTCAAACGTGCGGCCGAGATCGTGTGACCGTTGAAGATCAACGGTGGAGATGGACGGCGGAACCGGCGGTTCCGGTGAACCGGCGGTTCCGGCCGATTTTTTTTTTTTTTTTAAATTCAAGGGTTGAGATTTTTTTGTGTTTAAAATTTGAAATGGATGGATGAGATCACTTCCAATCCTCTATAAATACCCTCCAAGTGTGATTAATTTTTGCACACAACATTCACATTCAATCTACTACTTCTTCTACTACTACTACACTCTCTTCTCTACACTACTTATTCTTCTATACTCAATTTGAATCTATTCCACATTCTTGATTGATTCTACATTTCTACTCAACTACTCAAGTTCTCAATCTCATCTCATCTCAAATTGTAGTCTTTTATTTCAATTCTCTTATTATCACTTTCATTTCAATTCTCTCATTATAATTTTCTATTTTTTCCCACACATATACTACTAATTAGTATACTTCTACTTCTAGTCTCTTAGTTTTAGTTCATAAATCTTATATATTCATCTTTTTTTCAATTTAAAAAAAATGTCTAGAAGAGGTTCTTCTTCATCCGGTGCCTCACCTTCTTCATCTAGAGGAAAATCCATACCCAACACCTTAAATTGTCCTCCACCACCTCCACGTGAACCACGCCAACTTCCACCAACTCTAGAAGATATTGAACTTGAAAATATTCCTTCGGATGAAGAAATCTCCCCTCATTTGTTCAACTTGAATGTTAGGGAGATACTTGGAGATGATTTCCCCTCCGACGACGACAACGATAATACTCAAGGTCAATCACAACAAAGGGCGAGTGGAAGTCAACCAACCTCGGGTGGTACGGGTACGGGTACCGGAGACGGAGCCGGAGGCTCTAGCGGAGGTGGAGGATCGACTCGAAGTTCCCAACAAGTGTTACGTTCCGATATATTTTCCATTCATTTCAAGAAGGAGGCGATTGAGAATTCGAATGAATTCAAAGTTATTTGCAACTATTGTGGCACTAAGTATAAATTCAAGCATGGCGGAGGATATGGAACATTCATCAAGCACATCAACTCGAAGCATCCGGACAAGATTGGCATCTCAACCGGTCAAACACAAATAGGACGAGGGTTCACGGCCTCTTCCGGAGGAGAAGGTTCATCGGCGTCGGGTAACACTCTTTTTAAATTTGATGAACCTAATTATTTGAGATTATACCTTAAACTTATGTGCACCAAACATTTGCCATTTAACTTTGCCGAAAATGCTTTTTTTCAAGATTGGGTAAATCTCACTTTAAATCCTCAAGCCCCACCTTTGCATCGTAATAAATGTAAACTTGGTGTTGCTAAAGTTGTTAAAGAGTATGGTTTGATTTTAAAACAAATTTTGTAACAATTACCTCATAAAGTGTCTATATGTTCGGATATTTGGAGCAATTTTTGGCAAAAAGCGGATTATATGGGTATTACTTGTCATTGGATTGATAGTTCATGGAATTTGCAAAAAAGATTAATTGCTTATAGATCATTTGATGTTCCTCATACCGCCGTTAATATTGCTCACAAAATTAGTACTATTTTGCAAGAATATGGTTTAGTTACAAAGATTTTTACAATCTCATTTGATAATGCTAGTGCTAATACGGCTAGTTTAGAAAGTCTTATTGATATTTGCAAACCCTCAATTGGTGGTAGATTTTTTCATGTTAGATGTATTTGTCATATATTGAATTTATGTGTTCAAGATGGTATAAATGCTTTGAAAACACACATTCAACCTATTAAAAGTGTTATATGGTATATAATGAGAAACCCTTCCGTTACTAAAAGGTGGAAAAGATATTGTCATTCTGTGAACATTCGCCCAAAAAAATTTCCTTTAGATGTTTCAACTCGTTGGAATTCAACGTATAAAATGTTGCATGACTCTTTTGATTATAAAGATCATATTTGTGCTTTTTACTCACAAGATGCGGGTAGTCAAATCTTGTTTGCTAATCAATGGGACACATGTTATACTCTATGTGATATTTTGCAAACTTTTTAATGATGCTACGGAAGAACTATCCGGTGTTTATTATCCTACTTCAAATTTAGTTGTTGATAATTGTGTTAAAATTGCTATGGTTTTTAGTGTTAATGAAGCACACCCGTTGTTGTCAAATGCTATTCTTTCCATGAAATCTAAGTGGTTAAAATATTTTTTTCAAATCCCGGACTTGTGTTTAGTTGCTAAATTGTTGGACCCACGTATTAGAACAGATGGTTTAGAAGAATTGTTAACGCTTTACTATGATTCATTGTATGCTAATTGTGATTCTCCTACTAGACAACAAGCTCCTAATCCTAAAGACATAGTTGCAAGTACTTATAATCTACTAAAGGAACATTTTAAGGAGTATAAAGAACAAAATGGTACAAATGATGATCAATCTAGTGGTGATGATAGTAGTGATAGTGTTGATAATTCTAGGAAATATGATGCTCTTCAAAAATTTTATAGTTTTTATGATGCTAGATCTCAAAAACGTGCACGGGTGATATCTAATCCTTTTCAAGAACTTGATTCTTATTTACTAACACTTTTGAGTTTGAAACAAGCGGAACTAGTTTTGATATTTTGAAGTGGTGGTCAAGGAGAACAAAGTCATTCCCTATTTTATCATTGATTGTAAAAGATGTTTTTGCATCTCCCGCCTCTACGGTTGCCGTCGAACAAGCATTTAGTCTTGGTAATCTCACTTTGGATCCGACACGATCCAATTTAAGTGTGACAAATTTAAAAAATTTGTGTTTGCTTGATGATTGGTCAAAGGCGGAAAGACGAATTCAAAATCAAATTGAAGAAGACCGATCGGATGATGAAATTACGGAATATGGAAGCGAGTTAGATTGGTAGAGTAAACAAAAAAAGCCATCACCATTCACCTCCACGGAGCCAAAGAGGTAAGTTGAGGTAAGTTAAGAGAACTACGTGGGCTTTGATTCCTTTCGAGGATACGTAGGCAACTTAAATTTAAGTTGAACTTGAATTTTCAAGTTTAACCCTAAATTTAAGCTCAAGTCCTTTTTTTTTTACTTTTTTTTTCCTCTATTATGTTGTTGTATTTTATCTTATAAAGTTTGTATTTTTAAAATTTTTGAAGTGTAACAATAGAGTAGTTGACATGGAAGTAAACTTGTAGTGTTCTCTGCACTTCTACATTTGTAAATTGTAATGGTTTAGACTTTAATAATTAAATTTTTTATGTGATCACATTAATTAATATTGTTTGATTATTATGAATTTAATATCAACTTTGAAATATTGCATAGTGCATACATGATACATTATGTTTTCAATTTTAATGATATTATTATTACATTAATTCAAATTCAATATTTTCATTTTCAATTACACATGTTTCATTTATTTAATAAATAAATTACACATAATAACTGATAAATGCAAAAAAAAAACCGAAAAAATATAACATAAAGAAAAAAAAAAAAAAACCAAAAAACCGGCGGTTCCGAACCGGAACCGGAACCGCCGGTTCACGAACCGAATACCCTATACCCCAGTTCGGTTCCGGTTCCTCCTCCGTTGGAACCGGAACCGCCGGTTCGGAACCGGAACCGACGGTTCCGAACCGTGGTGCATGTCTAGGGAGGACTCTCAATTTCTCATTCTCTATTATTTTAAGGTGCTAGTGTGCAATTTGCAAGGTGTATGGTGCACTCATACTGAACAGTTACTCTTTAAAATAAAATAAGAATAATACTCGTTTCCTCTTGGAGAACACTTCCCGCTTAACATTCCAACACGTTATTTAAGGAATATTGTAGTATTTTTAAATAATAAAAAATATATAAAGTAATAGTATGTGTATAGAAAAAGAAATGACATGTTTGAAATTAAAATATTTTTTAGAGTTGTTGAATAAAGTAATGTTTCATTTTTTGAATCAGAAAGTTTTGTGGAATAAACAATAGTAAAAAACTATGAAAATTTTTTTTAGACGGAAGAAGCATTACTTTTTGTATAGAAGAGTTACCTCCTAAATTTTGTGAGATAAACAATATTAAAAAACTATGAAAACTTTTTTGAGACGGAGGGAACATTTTTTTGTACGGAAGAGTTACCTTCTCTTATGCGATAGAGGAACTTTTCATCGTAAGTACTAAAAAAATAATTTTTGGTTCCATGTTGATAGGTGATAAATTATGTATACTATATATTATCATTTACTCTTATCATTGCATACTATACACATTATGTAGATAGGTGATAAATTAACATTTAAATTTTTTACCATTAAATTTTTTATTTTTATTTATTTTCAAGTCCAATTAAATTAATGCTATGTATTAAAAGCTGAATTAAATATTAAATCCTTCAGACAAAATAGGACATAAACCTAAAAAAGGAGGAGTTTTTTTTTTTTCATGGAAAATTTCCGTAGCATTATATACAAATCGCGTATGCATAGATGAAGTTCTTCGTTGAATCCGTCACAGAAGAATGAATATAGTCAGATATGTTAATACGGACCGGGACAGTAGGTCCGGCTCATTTAACCCGGAAAAATGTAGGTTTAGGTTTGTATAAGTAGTGGCCCGTTTAAATCAGGTCCTTTTTGGACCGGACCGATTAGCCCGCGGCTCTATAGGGCTAGCCCGTAGGTTAATAGGGCTGACCCGGTTAGTCCGATTAAATTTTTTATAATAAAAAATTAATTAATAATATACTTAAATTATTAAAATTAATAATAATTTTTATATTAACAAATAATTTCTATTGATAATTATATCTAATAGTAATTTAATACCCTCTAATTTACTATATTTTTGTTGGTTTGTCATTTTAAAATAAAATAATTTAAGAATAAAGTATGTGAGACATTTTAAAAAATAATATTGAAAATAAACTATGTTAATTCACAAATAATATTAACGTATTTGGAATCTCAAAATTCTTTTTTATTTTTTACGTATAAACTTATAAATTTATAGTTCATTATTAATGTTAGAACAACATTTGATGTATTTTTAATGTTTAATTATGTTTCAAATTTAATTAATATTTTTTATTTTTTTTATTCACCGACCTGTTAGTGGCCCGTTTAGCCCGAGGCCCGCTAAGGTTAGGGTTAGGTTCGCATAAATGACAGTCTATTTAACATGGACCGCTTAACCCGTGACCCGTTTAGCCCGTAACCCTATAGGTCTGATCTTATAGATTCATGTCAGCCCGTTTAACATCTCTAAATATAGTGTAGTTTGCAGAAAACTACTTTAGAAAACGGTTACAAATATTTCAATGCTAAACGTAATAAAAGCTCATCATCTTGTGTAATCCACCACAATCTCTACCGCATCAGATAACGAATAATAAATTTTTTTTTTTTTTTGGAAGTTTGTGTAATAAATTAGTACTCGCTCTGTCTGAAATTATTTTATCCGTGTAATCTATAACACTCCCTTTTTTATTATTTTTTCCCCTATAAAATAGAAAATATATACTCCCTCCGTTACGGACAAAGATCCCTATCATTTATTTTTTTAACGTGAATTAAGGAGTATTATTATTTTATAGGAGTATATAGTGGTTAGTTGTATTAGTAGTGAGTGGTGGGACCATATGTTGGACTCTTTTACTAAAAAAGAAAAATGAGGACATTTGAATGAGATGTCCAATATAGTAAAATGGAGACCTTTCGATGGGACGGAGGGAGTACTATATTAACACTCATTCTCATGGAGTTAAGTTTCCTGTAAATTAGGTTTACGGTGTAAACTCTGGTCCCTTTTTAATTTAAATTCCCAACAATATATAGGTTATAATAGGACTGAAGGGGGACCATAGGATTTAGGGTGAGAAAATATCAAAGTTTATATCATAAGCTATGTAAACCATGTTTATAAGAGTATTTGTGATTCTCATAATACTATAATATATTCCCTCTATCACTAAAAGTATTTGATGTATTTTTGTGTGCGGAGATTTTAAGAAAATTTACCTTTTGATGTATAATAAAGTAAGAAAAATAAATATATTTTAAATAATTTAATAAAAAAATGTGTAAAATTGTTGGAATACATATAAAAAGTGAGAAATACTTTTTAGATCAAATAGAAAAGTGAGAAAATACAATGTAGGAAAAATAAAAAAAGGAAAGTAAAAAATATTTTATGGAATAGAGGGAATATATTACAAAAATTCACATTTTTTACACACAATTTGGTCAAACTCAACTATATTATATAATTTATTCAATTCAATTATTAAAAATAAGAAATAAAAACCTATTTTCTCTTACATCATTATTATATATATTAAAAGTCAAATTTTCTTAAGACTAGTACTACCTCCGTCCTTTGTTATTTTGGTCCGTCCAATGTTAAAGTATCAATTTCAATGTTAAAGTATCAATTTTTCATTTTAGTAAAAGATACACACATGACTCACCACCCACCATTAATATAATTATACACTTTATATTAAATAATAATACTTCTTAATCTATGTGTTAAATTTAAATGAATATCTTTGCAATAGACAGAGGGAGTACAAGTTATCCCAGTATATCCAAATATAAAGTTCTTGAAAACTCAAATACATGGAGTATAGTATAAAATAAATACATATACAGGCTTAGGAATGAATTTTGTGGGACGGATAAGAATTAATAATCGTTTATAATAGAAAGAAATGATATTAATTGATAAAAAATTATAATGGTGCTATGAACTATTTATTATATAAATAAAAAATAATTTCTTTAATAAAATGTTATATACAAAAACGTAAAATTATTTTATCTTCTAAGGATCCTAAAAAAATTTACACATAAGTCAAAATAATCGGCAAAAACTTGTATAAGACATCTATCATAGAAATGGGTTCTATGTGAAACAAATAGAATGGTTTTACTGATATTTTTAATAATTAAAAAAAATTATTTAATTGATAAAAAGTAATTATTGTTCCATTACACAATTTCACAAAAAAAACCACACCCTAAAAAAAAATATTAATATTTTAATAAAAAGTGACAATTAATTTTAAAAAATAATATATATAAAAGTCTTTTTCATGAAACTTCAAATAAACTTACAAGGGTGACAACTGACATGGAATGATAGATGTATTAATTTGAAAAGGGCAAAAGGTCATATTGCCCCTCAACTTCTTCATGAGATCAAATGCACCCTCAAACTATTTTTTTTAAGCATTCAAACCCTTGAATTTTTTTAATTAATCAAATTTACCCTCCTTTATCTTTTGTTGGGAAAGCAAATCTGTATTTTGTGAATTAAAAAAATTAACAACAATGAATAGGTGGGGACCAAGGTTTAAAATAAAAATTTCAGCCAAAAATGTCAACACGTACACTCGGAGAAGTTGAGCTTAAACTTCCAACAAGTAAAATCCATAGTATTTCATCTTCTCTGTATTCTCAGATGATAGACTCTTGAGAACTACATCGGAGAAGCTGAAGAAGAAGGATGTCACCAAGTTGATGACGAGGTCGCGTTGGAGGAATGCGGCAGCTCTTATAGCAGCAGTTCTGAATCTGAAATTCACTGCCCAGCCGCTCCAAGTAGTACCCCTTTGCAATGATCCGATAGAAGAGCTCGTCGCCGGCGCACAGTTCCATCACCAAATGCACGTTATGCCGATCTTCAAACACTTCCTTCAGCTCAACTATATTGCGGTGGCCCGTCAGGTGGTGCATGATCTAAACCTTGCCGGTGACGTCGTCGGGAGAGATGAGCTTGCGGGTGGAGATTGACTTGCACGCGAAGTTCTGGCGCTTGACGCGGAGGGTAACGAGATGGGTCACCCCGAACTGCCCTCGGCCGAGTTCTAGCCCAAAAATGTAGGCGGAGTGGACATCGGACATAGGGCGGCCAAGGGGCTAAGGCGACGTTGATTGTGGGTTGAGGTCCTCCGTTGGGTTGAGAAGACGGTGGGTTCCGCCGCCGGTGCTGCAGTTACCCATGTTTGTGTCTGCCGTCTGCGTCCCACTGTGTACCGGAGTGTGATCGGAATTTGGAAGAGCATGGAGATATCGGAATGGGTCTCAACGGGGAGATGATGGAGGAGCATGCGGCATGAACTCGGTGCCGGCTCATACTACAAATTCTCCATCTGAAATTTTTATTTTAACCATGGGCCCCACTTATTGAATGGTGTTAATTTTTTTAATTACCAAAATACCGATTTGCTCTCCCAACAAAAATAAAGGGCAAATTTTGATTAATTAAGAAAGATAAAGGGCTTGAATGCTAGAAAAAATAGATCAGGGGTGCAGTTGATCTCATGAAGAAGTTGAGGGACCAAGATGACCTTTTGCCCATTTGAAAATAAGTTAGAATAATCTTAAAGATGAAACAAATAAATATCTTACTCTTAGCATATCTTTTCTTCAATAATTGACCATTCTGACTTCCACTGCAGGGGTAATCAAAACTTCTCTTCATTACCACTGAACTCACGTAATTAAGTCAAACATTAATAACGGACCATTCACAAAAATTACTTTGACCTACACTTATTAGCACAAATTAATTTGACGTACAAATTTTTTTTTATGGTTATACATATACAAAGCTTTGTACGTACACATTATACATATACATATTAATCACTCAATTAGAGTTTAGCATTCACTGTTTCTATTTCATGATGATAATACAGTATACTCCAATTTACTTTTTATGTTCAAACTAGAACTATTTAAAACCAAGTGTTTGGGATGTAAAAATGTTGGTATTTCATTTTGCAAAGATAAGGAAAGGGAGTCAAGGGACAAGGGAGTTCAAATCGATTAATGGACAACAAAAATCCAAAGAAATAAAAAATGAAATAAATAAACTGATCTGTCAAGAAACACATTATGTATGGATGAGCAAACATGCCATGTGATGCTAAACCTAAAAGAAGGGGTAAGAATTAAGATTTATTTCAGCAATGTGACATGTTATGATTATGTAGAAACATTTAAAACAAATCAATGAAGTATACTAGTAAACAGACAAACATTCCACACTCATCCTGCTATAAAATCCTGTTCATCAAGCTATAATCAGAAATGCGTGATCATGAATTCTGAGGTGTTAATATAAAGAAAAAAGCTACACAAACACGTTTCTAAATATCATATTCCAATCTTTTTCTGCAATTAGGCAGCATTATAAAAACCATGTCAAAAGTGTGCACTCAACTTTAATCACTTGTGAAAGAAAATTTTCTCTGCTGCCAACTAGCATAATGCACCACTGTAGTCAAGATAAATAAGTTTTACTCAATATGCCCTTCTGGGTTTTTGTGGTCGGGGCAAGAATGGGGCGGGCCTAATATCTTAATGACAAGTGCAAGTGTAAGTGAAACGGTATGGGTATGCCGGAAAGGCTACCGTAGAGGGTTGAGAGTTGAGTGCTGATGGTATTGTAGGAGATGATTGAAAAGGGCAAATAGTATAAAGATGTCAAGGAAGGGAGAAATCTCTTGGGCTAGAAAAGATTCAACTCAAGTAGTGTCCTAAAATCATATTTTTCTTGCACAACTAAAGAAGAATTTTCACTCTCCACACATACAACTAAACCAAGAACAAAAACCATTCCAAACTAATTCCACCCATGCAAATTTCTCAAGAATCAAGAATTGCCATACGACACAATATGTTGATTTTTCCAATTGTATGCAACAGCCACACATACATCTTTACATGATATCGAATTCTGAGTACTAGTAATTCTCGCAAAACATACATATAAAGGGTAGGATAGAGAGAGAGATAGAGATTAGAAAGACAAAAGGTTCAGATAATAGATTCTAAAGAGAAAGCCATGCAAATCAGTCAGAAGAACCTCTGGCAGCTAGCATCCTTACGAATTACGATTCAGTCATCACTGTTCACCTGCAAAATTTACAACAGCAAAACACAAGTCGTAAGAGTAATGTAACCACGGGGAAGAAATGATAGCATCAATAAGAATCTGGACCAAAGAGGGGTTTAATAGTCATCACACTATGACGAGGTGAAACAAAGGGGGGTTTATGCAAGACATATCTCCATAAGAAAAATCAGGACCTAGTAACACTAAAACTACAAACCAATGAATGAATAAGTCAGTCATCACAGTATTCTTGCCAGCAACTCAAACAAAAGCAAAACCTAAGTAAAAGCATAATACAACCATGGGGGAGGAAACATGACAGATTTAGGCATGTATCATATTTCCATCAATAAATGTCTTAAACTGGTGGCTCAGCTACAAAATTAATTGAAAAGGTCATCAACTACAGCCAGCAAAATAACATGCAAAAATAAAAAATCAAAACCCAAGACAAACCACATTGTAACGAAGAGGGTGTGAAACAGGTTTTACCAAGAATTATATCTCTATCAATTAAACTCTGGACCTAAAACAAACTAATTGAAAGGATACTGATAACTATTGTGGATTGCAAAACTTTAGTGAAAACTCAAGAGTCATTGTTTGTAGATATCCATGAGCCACTTATAAATAAGCCAGTATTCCCAGAGCTCTAAATTAGTGTTTAGGCCTAATGTAGATATCCATGATAACAAGTGTGTTCAAATTTTAGTTAGTGTTATATTAACGTTTCGATACAACTCTTGGAGCACCGTACTCCCAGAGCTCTAAAAGGACCCTCTAATACCAAATTTTTTAAGCAGCAAAGGGCCTAATCACACTTCCAGAAACTATTTTAAGCACTTGATGATCTGTAGTCTATTTTTAATTCAACAGCAACCTTTTACTCCCACCAATCACGACAGCAACCCCAAAGAATACCATTAAATAAATAAACAATATAATGTCTAAATTATTCAACACTGATAACAGAATGCGTTCCCTCACACCACACATATAATATGAACAAGAAGATCAAATTTGGTGGCCCACTATTACAGGGCATGACTTTTCTTGCTTTTAATTCCACTCTATTTTTTTTTTTAATTTATGGTAAAAAAAATCAGCAAATGTTAGGTGATGTACACGGTCCATTAATGTATGTGATTTGATTGAGAAAAGGGCAGGCAGAAAGCAAAGGGGTCGTTTGCATATGTACTTGAGACACTACCAAACCAAAGTCTAAAGTTTGGACAAACAAAATGGAGTAAATTACAGAGAGATGAACAGGATTGTGTTTGTGTCCATATTCAATGATTTAGAAATTTAACTTCAGCTTCAACTTCGACTGTACAAACTAGAAATCACATTACACCATTTCATTACAACCACATCCAACACACCAGACCACACCATTGACTCTTACAGCTAACAACAAAACTTGGACTTACTAAGCAACAGACACCCAGTGGCCAGGAGAAAGGGGAAGAAAAGAGATTAATGGAAGGTGAGTTCTTGAATTTCCTGTAGTCCATTGTGATAACTTCTAATACATCAGATAACATCACTAAATTTCATTTACACATTTCATCGAACATTTTGCCACAGACCAAACAAAAGCATAAAAACCCAGCATAAACTAAAGCAATTCGCCATTAAAAGATATAAGAAACAACAAAAACGAAAAAGAACAGCATCATCCTTAAGTCAGTACCTGTTTTCCAGCATCACTTGGACGTATTCATCATCAGAGTGATGTTATCCCCTTTCAACAAAATCCGACCAAGTTGCTTCCTGATGTTCTTCTTGATATTGACCTCCTCAGCATCATCCAGAACCAAATTCATGTACTCATCAAACCCAATTATTCGGCCTTCAATCCTCAGATCCTTCTGCTCAAAAAGCCATATCTGAATACGAGCTTTGCTTTGAAGATACCTGAAAATCAGGTTGATGGGTTGGGTCATAATCCTCTGTACTTTCGTGCTCGCCATGGCCGCTGATTGTGGTCTCTGCTGCAGAGAATTCTACTGCTATTTTCCTATTTCTCTTGCTGCAAAAACCCTAGAAAGATTTTGAGATACTCCCGCCCCTTTTTAGCAACTCCTGCTGAAATAAGGGTCTTGGGCCTAGGTTCCTTAGTGGGTTGGGCTTGAACCAAGTGTCAGTTGGGCTTTACTTAATATAAATATCTTCTCATCTTAAATCATTCTAGATCTGTTACCCAAAACCAATACCATATTTTAAGATCTGTGGATTTTCTTGGCCGATCGTCATCACCAGCTCGCAAGCAAAGGTAATCCAGCTCGTCATCACCAGCTCGCAAGCTCGATCATATCTGTCGCTCCAAAGAGGACGGCGACGACGCTTCCTTTTATCTGATTCCTCTCCCGCGAGCAGAGCTCCACTAGCAGGTGAGATTTTGTCGGCCACGTTGAATGCGGATTTAAGTAGAATTATGGTGTGAGATTGAGATCTGTAGCTCTCGATTCCACAACTAAATTGCTTGGATTGTATTACATGATATTAAATTTTAATTATTTTTTTTATTTGTTTGATTGTAATGGGAAATCTGCTGGTGAATCATGTCCTTGGAAAATTTTATTAGAATGTAAAATTAAGTCATATATGTATTGCCTGCTATATTGATTGAAGTTTGGGAAGTAAAACATGTTTGCTTCTTGTATCTCCCATTATTAATCCTTGTTATTTCGATTATACTCCCTCCGTCCCAAATTCAAGTTCACGTTTAATGTAGATACGGAGTTTAAGAAAAGTCACTTTTTGACTTACTTTTGAGGGTAGTATGGTATTTTTTGGTAATAAATAAATGATAAAGTATGTTATGTGTGTTAAAAAGGTGATGGCAAATTTGAAATTAAAGTATGTTAGAGGGATATTAGTTTGTTGTTTTTTCCTTTTATGAAAGTGTGAAATTGAATTTGGGACGGACCAAAATGAAAAGTGTGAAGTTGAAGTTGGGAAAGAGGGAGTACTTCTGTTTGAATTATAGAGTGTGTTTGGTTCATTTTAATTATTTGGTTGGTTAAAAAATTTGAAAATATCATGGGAATTGCCTTAATTCTTTACTAATTTTATGGATATTGTAATCCACCTCCCTAAGGTTTGTAATCCACTGAGCCCTTCACTTTTAATTAATGAGCTTAGAAGTAGCTTAAGTGCAATTAGTATATAAATTCCCTTATTTTAAGAAAAAATTTTAGGCCTATGGAGATTATTAGGTCAATATGAACCAAAACACTTCCTAAAAGTGGGAACTTTAGTCAAATTAATTATGAATTGCTTGAGGTGTATTGTAACTTATGGTATTTTTTACTTTTATATGTTTAAGGGAGTTGCAATCTACATTGCTTTTTAAGCCAGTTTCATTTTGATTTGTTTCACTAACCCAAACCTGAGGCCCCTCTTGCTTGTGCTGCCTTAAGTATCAAATGTGTATTCTAATATCCTCATTGGAGATCTGTAAGATTTAACTGCTTATAATGATGGTGAAATGCTGTGATGTTTCTAATAGGGGACACGATGTGTGTATTTTGTCCCTTACTAATAGTATTGTATGATTGAAGATTATATTACGACTGAAACACAGCCTTTGTGACACTTCCCTAAAAATGAATTTCGGTGGTCTGCGAAAAAAATTTGGCAAAAACTCATATGCACCCGGGAGCACGGACCACATTCCGTGCTCCTTTAGAATTTTGTGTTAAATTGTATATCCTTTAGTATATAGATGTGTACCCTTTATTTTCTAAAGAAAATTATTGTGTGTATCTGGGCGCATGGACAACACTCCGTGCGCCTTTAGAATTTTGTGTTAAAATTGTATACCCTTTAGTATAAAAATGTGTACCCTTTATTTTCTAAAGAAAAAAAAATATTAATGAAAAGTGTATGCCCTTTAGAACAAAATAGTGTACCTTTTATTAATTAAAGTGTATACTCTTTAGACCAAAGCAATGTACCATTACCCATAATACTAAATTTTCTAAAAGCGGACGGAATGTGTTCCCGGGCGCATGCAAGCCTCACTCAAAAAATTTATATGGAATAAAGCAAGTGGCACTAGTCAATTATGAGTTTGTAATGAATTGTTAAAATTGGTGTGTTGTCAATACAGTCTGCTTACCCAAATCAATACGTCGAATCATTACCCTGAATATATGTAACAGGCCCTGTATTTTACTTTTCTATGGCTGCGTTACACTGTAGTTGTACGTGGAGAGCCAGAGATGAAAATTTAATATCCAATCTAAAGCATAAATAGGAGTGAGTAAGGTACACTTTTATAATGGAATGAAATAAAAAATAGTACTCCTTCCATCCCACATATTTTTACTCATTCTATTTTTAGCAAAAATACATAATATTTTATTACTTACTTTTTACAATCCCAACAACTTTAATTATTTTTTTACAGTTTATTCATCATTCTCAATAACTTTATTTACTTTTTCTTTTTAAATTATTAATTTATCCCTACTTTCTCTTACATTATATATTAAAAAAATAAAACGTCTTAATCTAAGTGCCCGTACAAACGGATAAAAATACCCGGGACGGATGGAGTAATAATTTTGACAATTACAGCCAATAATAAATTAATAACAAATAATAAAAAAAAGTAAGATTAGCTTTTAATATCAAGAATATAAATTTTTAACATAAACTGCCCTCTATTATCGACCATTTTGCGTAATTGGAAAATGAAGAATGGGCCTCGGCCCAACTTCACTTTCAATTGGACTTCTGATTAATAGTGGATCCAAATTTGGGCTCAGGGAATATTTTAAATAAATTGGGCCTCTCATTTTCTAACGACCGACCACATCATCCGGCCCATTTCCATCACGGCCCTTCCTACCGTCTTCCGCGATTCAAACGGTGCAGCTAATTGGCAAAGCTTCATCTCCATTGCCCTCTCCCGCCACTGGCACTTTCGTTGTCTGATACTCTCTAATATATAACTCCTCATTCTGAAACCCTTATCCATCGCTGAAAATCACTCCATCTCAATTTGCTGAATCCGACGCCGTTAGGGGCGCTTTCTTCCACTAGATTACAACAACTTGTTGGTGTTCGATCGTTTGGTTAGTGTGACCCGTTAGGGTTCCATACGTTTCTAACATGCAGCGGAAGCAAGAAAACAAGAAACGTATTACCTTTCACCAGGGTATGTTGGAGAAGATGAATTCTCGCCGGCAGCCTGCGCAACATCACGAGAATGGTTATAACTTTCTCATCAAATCTCTGATTTGAGCGATCTATGCGGCAAGTTGATCCTCTCTTCGACGGCTTTCCGACAGTATATCACACGTCCAATTCTAAAGTCTATACAATTTTATAAAAATCGTAGAAGGTGGTGGACAACAACAGCAAACAATCTTCCAGTCTTCTGTTGTATTCCCAAGTCCAATCTCGACGTCGTGTGGGCGACGATCCTCGAGATCTTCTCATTCTGCTATTCCCTCACCCTCCTCACAGTGTTAGGCGTGATTAATCTCATCGATTAGGGTTTTCGGACAGCTGAGATGACTTATATATGGGCTACAGCAGGGACCAGGAGGAGAAATTAGAGTTGAGCCTCCATTGGGCTTAAGTATCCAAGCTTAGCCCAAAGCTTATACTTAAGTCCAATAATAATAATATATACAACTAAAATATTATTACTGCACTACCGTTCTAATCTCATAATTACGTTTTGGGCTCCTTCTTACTATGAGCCCGTTAGTCTCCCCATGTTTAAGATATACAATGTCCATTAATTAATTAATTAATTAATTAAGTTAGTGACAACTCCATTAATTAATATCTCATTCGAGAGTAGTACCACTCAACCTCAATATCATGCCGGAATAAATCCACCTACAGGGTTTATATGATAATCCTTATGAGCTCCTCAAGGGGACATTATCAACCTATAACGGACACAGATTTCTTCTACAATCAACAACACACCATAAAGACAGTACTATTTCCCAACGCACCGAGTTTGTTGATTTAATACATATAAATCTCACCCATTGATGAATCAAAGAAATACATACTGCCCTACGTGTCGAGGTTATTGTATAGGGATTAAGAGCACGAATTTCCATAATAACAGAGATCAAGTTCTTATATAGACAGTACAAGTCGAACGATCTCAAGTGGTCCTGCTCAATACACACAAAATGCACTAATGTGATTCTATAGCCAAGACAAGCTAATACCAAATCACACTACAACCATCCCGATAGAGAGTCCCCATCTGTCTCGGTTGTGAGCATTTGTTTATATTTTATAAGGAAACCGATAATATGATCTTCCGCATGTTGTCGCACAACATATTATCTACAGTATAAAGTAAGTGGATATTGCATCGTACATATAAATAAATTATAAGACGCAATCATTTGATCATGTGATTCTCATTTCAAATATATTGTTATAACATTATTCATACAAAAAGCTAAAATTTTAGTATACAATCCAACACAACTATCATCTGCTTCTCTTCACCGCTGATCTTTGCTTCTTGATTGTGGAATACTGGTATCTCTTAAACCTTCTTCCCTTTTATTATCTGAATTTCTAGTGTTGGGTGGATACGGTCGTCCTCGTCGTCTTCATCACAGAAGCATCGCCGAAGGTGGTGGTGTTGGGAGGTACTCAGATTCTCATTGAACTCACACAATAATTCAAAATTTCACTCACACAATGTTAGGGCTCACAATTGGAGTTGATAAGGGCCAAAAGTATAGAGCAATGGGCCAAGCCCAATACTTAGAGAATGAAGACCAACAAATTGGGCCACAAGGCCCAACGGGCCAACAAATCTCCACCTTGGCTCAAATCCTCCACCTTGTGTTCATCTATATAGGAATTCATCATCGCACATTTTCCCGGACACCTGCAAAATGAAAAATACAAAGTTAGATGCAAGATCCAGAAAATTTGACAAACACAAAGTTAGTCAAAAAATGACACAAAGTCACAAAAGTTCACATAGTCATGTAATCGCATAGATTAGAACTCACAGTTCTCATGACACACGAACAGTTCACACAGAAACAAAACTAAGCACAAAGCTAATATAAGATCACAAAGATCATGAATGCACAATTCATACATTTATCATACAGAATAGAATACACAATTCTAAAGACACATAGTCTAGTCACATAGACATACAAGCTATAGCATTTAAAAGTCATACAGACACTTCACGCAGAAGCACACACAGTCACACAGACATAAAAATCACATAGACACTTCATACAGAAGCACACAGTCACACAGACAATCAACAATCAAATGTTACACCATATTCGAATGCAGACAACATGCTCCACCTCACTAAGAGAAACAAATAAACATGTACACTAGGCACAAAAGCATAAAGTTAACACATATGCAAGTACTCCACCTCACTAGGAGCAGCCTAAAACAAAGCAAGTTTAACACATAAACAAGCACAAACGTAGAAAACACATTTCTAACAAGTTTTCACACAAAGAAAACACAAATTCACAAAGAAGCACATATATTCAAAGTGAAACAAGATAGAAAACCAAATTTCCTAATCACATGCAGAATTAACTAGCCAATCAAAAATACACACAAGGTTTAAAAGGCACTAAATAATTCACACAAGAAATTATCTCTTAATCATAATAGTCATTCACAGCTTTGAACACCCTCTCTTACTTCATCTTCTGTTTCAAACAGATATTGAAGTCTACTTGCCCAAATGCATTAGGAGAAGCCATAGGTGCTTAAAGTTGAGTGAATCGACTCACACAGATTCAAGAAACAACACAATCACACACACGTGAGCTAATGCTATCTTAGTGCCTGAAAACGAACTCAATTCACACACATAGCAAAAAGAGCAAAAATTCCAGAAAATCAGATTAGCAGCGAAAGCAAACCATGATATCACACAGATAGAGAACTCACAATTTCAAGTAAATAAAAACTAGAGATTACACAGAAATTGACCAATCCAGGCCACAAATCACAAAAAATCCCTAATTCTATAGCACAGAAATCACAAGCATAACTGAGGACCAGCCGCCTCAGAGCATCACAAAGCACAAAGCACAAAGGAGGACCAACCGCCTCAGGGTATCACAAAGATATAACATAACTGAACAAATAAAAAAACACAAAGTTTAAAGGAACGGAAAAACTCCCCTGAAGCGGTGTTCGTCCACCGTACCACCCCTACGAGCCACCAGCGCCCCTCAAAGACTTGTTCAAGCGGCAATCGGATGAGCAACTCCCACCTTGGAGCCGCACCCTGCCCGCTACCAAGCTTGAGCTCACCACAGCCCCTTCGAGCAGCAACCCACCCGTGCATCCACTTACTGAGCTACACTCCGAATGGCTACCAAGCTTGAACTCAACATACAAAGTGACACAAACAATAGTAGGGGGTTAGAGAAGAACCAATCTGAAAAAATTTTTAGAAAAGGAACAGGTCCAAAATAAAAAAATAAAATAAATTTGAAAATTTTGGAACGAATCTTTCCTGTTCAGCGGAGGCCCCAGTCAGTAGGCTGACAGCGGTGGTGCTTCCGGCGGACGCTGGCGGTGGCTGGCGGCGGACAGCAGGCTGACGGTCAGCGGCGGCGACGAACGTCACACAATAGAACCCTAGCGCCGGCGGCCGGAGATCAGCGGGGCTTAGCAGCTGCGGCATCGGCGAGCAGATGCAGACGGCCGCTGTGTAGCGGTGTCAATGAGCAGCAGCTGCGTTGATGGACGGCGTACAGATCAAACCGCGTTCCTCACCTCCACTCGACGGTGCGGACGGCGGCTGGCGGGAAGAGCAGCGGGATGGCGGCGGTCTGCTGCAGGTCTAACCGAAACCCTAGCGAGCGACGGGCGGACACCAGATGGCGGGCAGCAGCGGCATAGGACGACTGAAGACCGATCAGACCAAGCTCTGATACCACTGTTGGGTGGATGCGGTCGTCCTCGTCGTCTCGCCGGTCGTCTTCATCACCGAAGCATCGCCGGAGGTGGTGGCGTCGGGAGGTGCTCAGATTCCCGTTGCGAGACGACAAGGACGACCGCATCCACCCAACATCTAGGTCAATATTTTACTAATGTTATTTGTAGAGGGTAATTTGGGCGCTGATTACTCAGAGGAGGTCCGTAGCCTCCGATTTAAAGAAGCTAAAACGACAATGTACGGAGAGAACGTAATTTTACATTGCAATAAGTCTCTTTGCTATTGTGTGGAAGAATTAGAGTGTCTCTTAGGATCGAATATCAAGCACATTAAAACTGAAAATTGTGGTTTAGATCACAGTTCGCCCTTTCTACTTATCACCTGAGAGTTTCATCCATTTAAGATTTTTTCATCCTTCATCATCCATTTAAATTGCCTTAGTTTTCTTATCCTGTCTGTAGCTGGATCAAAATGTTTTTTCACCTTTGCTTTCTCGGCAATTAAAGCAGCCTCATTTGGTTCTTGCTCAAGATTAATCTCTGCAAATACATCCAAAATACTTGCCCCACCTATTGATTGTTTAGTTTGTCTTTGATCCTATGGTTAACCACCTTTTCTATTTGGCATAAAAAGCAACTCCATTTTAAATCTCTCACTGAAGAGTTATAATACCTTATAATTTCAATCTTTATAGAAGCCTTTGCAACAACATTTTCATTTAACTAAATAGTGTGGCGGTGATATCTCTCACACCAAATTGGAAAAAGGCAGCCATTCTTACTGCAATAGAAATTAAATGCCTGTTATAATTGTCTACTGATGTACCTCTATTTATTATCATCAGTTCCGAAATTGCTATGAAATAAGGGGTGCGATTATTTTAACCAAACTCATTGTTATTAACCGGTAATCTGAATCATGGCCAGACAAATTTATACGTACGTGAATCCAATGAGAAAAGTTAAAGATTTGGTGAGCTGAGATTCTAAGGCAGAAAGATTTCAGGAACAATTGAAGGAGCAATGCTGGAGAGGAAAATGTAAGTTCAGTTTTTCTATTTCAATATAATGATAGAGTAATTGTACTTCAATTCTTGAATTATTTCACATATGCTGCATCCAAGTGTGTTGTGAGTGAATCTGGTGTTTGTGAAGCTGGGAAAGTTTAATTATTTCGTTGTTAATGTCAGGGGAGCCATTGAATTAGGGCTCCGTTGTCCAGAGAATGTTAATGCATTTCAGTTTTGATCCACAACCTGACTGGACTTTCGACAACTTGCTCTTGGAGCTGGATTCTATAGACAATAAGCTGAATCTAGGTTTAGATTTTCCCACACCTTTTACTAAATCTCAAACTCGGTATGTCCTAAACATTTCTTTACTGTTTTTTTTTTAAATTATGTGATCTTTTATGATCTTCATAAATCTTACAGAGATATAAGAGCTTTAAAGGACAATAATTCTTAAGGGCGGGGCTTTGTGATGCATGTATCTGATGACAGTGGCGGAACTATGTGGGTTCAAGGAGTACATGATTAGAGCTATTTTCACCTAGATTTTAGTGTCTTTTTATATGTGTTTTCGTATTATTTTATCTGTATTTTATATGTTATTTGGTTGTGTTTTGTATTTTTATTGAAATGTGTGTGAATGAGCACGAGCCGTATCGCCAACACGGCCCTGTAAGAAGTGGCCGTGTGCCGACATCAGAAGAGCCAACACGACCACACTTGTGCCCGTGTCACAACACACGACTCGTGTTAGCAGCACGAGCCGTGTCATCAACACGGCCCTGTAAGGCGAGGCCGTGCGGCAGCATCAGAAGACACAACACGGCCACCTCGTGGCCGTGTTGCGTAACACGACTCGTGTTGTGTATTTTCCTGCAGAAATTTCCAGATCCTTCTAGAAGCCTCCAAAGGGGTATAAATACCCCTTTATTCAACAATTGGAAAAAGATCCAAAATTCCCATCATCTACACACACATCACACACCATTTCTTCCATTTTCCACCATCATCTTCATCCACCTTCATCCATTTTGATCCATCTTCATCATCTCCATTAATTCTCCATCAAAACTTCATCCCTTCCATTGGGTGTGAGAGATCTCAAGGAATCAAGAGCTAGAGGTGGAGATCAAGAAGAATAGAAGATTCTCTTCAAGAAATTGATAGGGAAGAATCCATTCATTTTGTATTTCTTTAGATCTAAGACTATGGGTATTTGTAATGAATCATTTATTTATTTTATTACTTTTATCATGTTAGGCTAATCCCTCTAGTGGGATTAGGAATATGAAGAGCATATTAGATTTATATTATCATGTGGATTAAATTGGTTTTTGATTTAATTGATGTTGATTTCTATTCATAGAGTTTAATTGTCTTGATGTTGTGATGACATGGTTTGTTATTCATGAATGTTTATTGGTTTAATGGATTGTTGATCAATGGATTATTTGTGGTAATTAAATGCTATCATGATGTTCATGTATGTATTGCTTGGAGTGAGACGGAAACGACCCTCTATAGTATTAGGAAGGCATGAATAGACATTGAGTTTGGGTTTGACCGAAAGGATATTTGAATTCAATGAGGGGAACCAATCCATTCGTTGGCCTTAGTACACAAAAAGGGAGAGTTTAATCTAACTAGTACCTAGATGGAAGGGGTTAATATTGGGCTTTGATCTTAAGTGCTTTTGGGAGTCTAAAATGGATCAACAACCTTTGTAACCCGAAAGGGAGCTTAGGATACAATCGTGATCATCCTTAGTCTACATCAATTGAGTTGAATTCCGTTTGCATGATAATATGAATCGAGTGTGCTTGGATGTTTCTAATCCCATGTTTTTCCATACTTGAACTTTAGCACCCATTTTCTTTACTTGTCATTTATCTTATTTGCTATCTTATTTACTTGCTACTTGTTTTAGTTGTTAATCAATCTCAAAACCCCCGATCATCTTTACAAAAACAACATGAACATGATCTCACGTACATTGCTAGTCCGAACATAACTCCTTATTGGATTGATAATTTTTCTTGGGATATACTACTACAACGATCGAGTATTCTTGCTCGTGAGTGCTACAAAAATAGGCAAACAAGAAAATGGCGCCGTTGCCAAAGGGGAGAGTTTGACGGACTAGTCGAGTACTGTGTTATTGTTTTAGTTGTTCTTGATAAGGATTTTTTTTATTTTATTTTATTTACTATTGTTGTTTGTGGTCTCACTCTTGGCCTTTTCGTAGGTGTTTTATGATCACAAGATCAAAGGAAAATCAATCGATCATTCCTTTGAATTTGGAGATTGAAAGGACCGCACGAAAAAGGAAGCGAGAGAGGCGTAAAGCTAGAAAAGAAAAAAATATGGAGAATCAACGGGGAGACAATGTTAATTATGACCCACCCCAAGATCCTTTACAAGATCAAAGGGGGGTACAAGAAGGAGTGCAAGAGAATCAAGCGGAGATAATGAGGAATTTCTTTGCTCAAAATCAAGAGTATATGCAATTGCTTGCAAATCAAGAAGCTCAAAGGATATTTCAACAACAAGAGTTGCCAAGGCCTAGAGCAATTCGGGATTACTTCCAACCGAGAGCCGTGCACAATATGGTTCCTCCGGTTCAAGCCAATGATTATGAAATCAAGACCGGATTGATCAACATGGTTAAAGCAAATCAGTTTGGGGGAGGTCCTCTTGAAGACCCGAACACTCATCTATCTACTTTCTTGGAGGTTGCAAATACCGTCAAGATGAAGGGAGTGTCGGAGGATACTATTCGAATGAGGTTGTTTTCTTTTTCTTTAAGAGACAAGGCTAAAGCATGGTACAATACAATTCCTTTGGGAAGTTGTAATACATGGGAAGATCTTGAGCAAAGGTTCCTAAACAAGTATTTTCCTCCTTCAAAGACGCTCCAATTGAAAAGCCTTATCACTAAATTTAGGCAACTTCCGGATGAAAAATTTTTATGAAGCATGGGAACGCTACAAAGAGATGCTCCGAAAGTGTCCTCAACACGATTTTCATGAGAATCAACAAGTGGCCTTCTTTTACCAAGGGTTGAATCAACAAAATCGGATGCATGTAGATGCCTCATCCGGAGGGTCTATATTTGGAGTGGATGCTATGAAAGCCATGAATATTTTTGAAGACATTGCGATGAATGCTTATCAATGGCCTTCCGAGCGAGTAATTGGAGGTTATGCCTTTGGAAAAGTAGCTCAAGTGGAGAGTGTGAACAAAGTGAAGAGTGATGTGTTTCAAAATGAAGGAATGAAAGAATTCAATGAGAGCATTCAAGCTTTAACAAAGCAATTGAATTTGATCACTCAAGGAGTAAGCCAAGGGGGAAGCACAAGTTCTATGGTGAATGATGAGAGCAAGGTTATGCAAAGTGTAGAAGATGTTGCCTATTTAGATAGGAGAAATTACCAAGGGAATTTCCATCATCAAGGGAATTTTCAAGGTAATTATCCTTCTAATCAAGGTAATTACCAAGGAGGATATCAAGGACAAGCTCGGGGAAGCAATTTCAATCAATCAAGTGGAAATTATCAAGCTCCGAGGAAGCATGAGAATCTTTCTTACTCTAATCCTCAAGCCGCCGTGTCATATCCTCCGGGATTCGATCCGAGTGCTAAGCCGCCAAATGGAGAAGGGAAAGCATCATTGGAAGAGACATTGATGGCATTCATGAAAGATACAAGGGCTTACATGGAAAAAAGAGATGCAAAGATGGAGGCTAGAATGGAGGAAAATGAGAAGAAATCCGACAATAGGATGAGAGCTTTTGAGTATCAAATGGGTCAAATTGCTTCTTCCGTGGGATCTCAACACCAACAAGGAAAGTTTCCATCTACCACGGTAACTAATCCTAAAGAAGATTGCAAAGCTATCACTCTTAGAAGTGGAAAAGAGTATGAGGAACCTCCTATGCCTAAAGAAGATAGTATTGTCATTGAAAGGGAAGTGGAAAGCAAGGTGGAAGAAGGGTTGGTGCAAGAAGAGATTGAAATGGAGGAAGTAAGCAAGAAAAAA
The DNA here is from genome assembly GCA_023678885.1 of Pogostemon cablin. Lineage (NCBI taxonomy): Eukaryota > Viridiplantae > Streptophyta > Magnoliopsida > Lamiales > Lamiaceae > Pogostemon > Pogostemon cablin. The sequence continues at coordinate 27,748,033 of CM043013.1, forward strand.
GAAATTGTTGAGCAAAAGAAAGATGAAGAGAAGATAGAGAGAATTCCAAAGTGTAAGAAGGCAAAGGAGTTAAGGGAAAAGGAAGTTGAAGTTGAAAGAGATAGTTGGGGAATACCCAAGACTCAAGTACCGGTTCCTTTTCCTCAAAGGTTCTTGAAGATGGGTTTGGATGAGAGGTTCAAAAAGTTTCTTGAAATCTTCAAGAAGATTCAAATCAATATCCCTTTCGCCGATGCTTTGGATCAAATGCCTCATTATGCTCGTTTCTTGAAGGACATCATGGGAAAGAAAAGAAGTCTTGTGGACAATGAAACGGTTAATCTAACCGAAGAGTGTAGTGCCATTCTACAACGGAAACTTCCACAAAAATTGAAGGATCCGGGTAGTTTCATTATACCATGTGAAATTGGAAAGAACAAGAAGAACAAGGCTCTTTGTGACCTCGGTGCAAGCATTAATCTAATGCCTCTCTCCATATTCAAGAAGCTTGGATTAGGTGAAGTAAAACCAACTTCCATCACACTTCAATTGGCGGATCGATCTATGACACATCCAAAAGGAGTAGTTGAAGATGTGTTGGTAAAAGTTGATAAGTTCGTCTTTCCGGTGGATTTTGTTGTTCTAGATATGGAGGAGGATGAAAATGTGCCATTGATTTTTGGGAGACCGTTTCTTGCTACCGGGAGAGCTCTTATTGATGTCTACAAAGGAGAATTGAAGTTGAGGGTTAATGATGAGGAAGTGGTATTCTCTCTACACAAGGCCATGCAATATCCAATGAATGATGAAGAATGTAAAAGTGTGGATGTTGTAAAGGGAAGTGTCGAGGAGAGTTGGCCTTCCATTGTAACAAAGGATCCACTTGAACTTTGCTTGAGCAATTCTTTATCTCTTTCTAATATTTCTACTACTTCTCTTGATTTAAATGAAGAATTGATTAATTGTTTGCTTGATCTAGATGATTGTAGTGAAGCTCAAGAGGTTGCAGCCGCCATCTCAAGGGGAAATGAAAAGTTTTTACCACTTAGAGATCCACTCGAGCAAGAAGAGAAAAAGGAAAAGAAGGTGGAGTTGAAGCCTCTACCCAATCATCTTACTTATGCATACCTTGGTGAAAGTGAGACATATCCGGTAATTGTATCATCATCTCTAACTTCTAGTCAACTTGATAAATTGCTTAATGTCCTTAAAGAGCATAAGTCGGCTATTGGTTAGTGTATTGATGATTTGAAGGGAATTAGTCCAACAATTTGCATGCATAAGATAAGACTTGAGGATGAAGGGAAAGCTTGTGTTCAAAACCAAAGAAGACTTAATCCTATCATGCAAGAAGTTGTAAAAAAAGAGGTTCTTAAGTGGTTAGATTCGGATATGATTTTTCCTATTAGTGATAGCCCTTATGTGAGCCCGTTGCATGTAGTATCTAAAAAAGGGGGTATGACTATAGTGAAGACCGAGAAAGATGAGACCATAGCCACTAGGACGGTGACGGGGTGTCGTGTGTGTGTTGATTATAGGAAGCTTAATGAAAACACACGTAAAGATCACTTCCCCTTACCTTTCTTAGATCAAATGTTGGATAGGTTGGCCGGGTATGAGTTTTATTGCTTTCTTGATGGGTATTCCGGGTATAACCAAATTCTCATAGCACCCGAAGACCAAGAAAAGACCGCTTTCACTTGTCCTTATGGAATATTTGCTTTTCGAAGATTGCCATTCGGACTTTGCAATGCACCGGCCACCTTTCAAAGGTGTATGATGGCAATCTTTGAAGGATTAATTGAGAATATAATGGAAGTTTTCATTGATGACTTTTCGGTGTTTGGTTCTTCTTTTGATAATTGTTTGTCTAACCTTGCTATTGTTTTGAAGCGATGTCAAGACACTAATTTAGTGTTGAATTGGGAGAAGTGCCATTTCATGGTAAATGATGGCATTGTACTTGGACATCACATCTCTTCAAAGGGATTGAAAGTTGACCGAGCCAAAGTTGTTGCTATAGAGAAGCTTCCACCGCCAACAAATGAGAAGGGAGTACGATCGTTCCTTGGTCATGTCGGGTTCTATCGTAGATTCATCAAGGATTTTTCTTCATTTTCTAAACCTCTATCTCATCTCCTTGAAAAAGATGTGCCATTTAAGTTTGATGATAATTGTTTAAATGCTTTTCAGGTGCTAAAGGAAGCTTTGATTTCATCACCCATCTTGATCACCCCCGATTGGAAGGAGCCATTTATATTGATGTGTGATGCAAGTGACGTAGCTCTTGGAGTGATTTTGGGGCAACTAAGAGAGAAAAATTCCGAGCTATTTACTATGCAAGCAAGACATTTGATGCGGCTCAAAGGAACTACACTACTACCGAAAAAGAGTTCTTGGCGGTAGTATAAGCATTTGATAAGTTTCGTCCTTATTTGGTAGGAACGAAAACTATTGTATACACCGACCATGCCGCTATCAAGTATCTCATGGCAAAGAAGGATGCAAAGCCAAGGGTGATAAGATGGGTACTACTTCTTCAAGAATTTGATATTGAAGTGAGAGATAAGAAGGGCACGGTGAATGTGATAGCCGACCATCTTTCAAGGTTAGAGTCGAGGGAGCATTGTGAAAGTACTTATGAGTTAATCAAGGAGGTTTTTCCCGATGAAGAAATCTTGGAGTGTGATTGCTATCAAATTGAGGCTTTAGTGGAGCAAGAAGAAAGCCCGTGGTATGCGGACTATGTGAATTACTTGGCTAGTGGAAAGAGGCCTTATGAGCTTAATAAGTATCAATCCAAGAAGTTCTTTCATGATGTTAAAAGTTACTTGTGGGATGATCAATTCTTATACAAGATGTGTAATGATTCTCTTGTGCGAGGATGTGTGCCCGAGGAAGAATGGAATAGTGTTGAAGTTTTGCCACTCTTCACCTAGTGGAGGCCATTTTGGAACTCAAAAGACCGCTGCAAAAGTCTTATAATCGGGGTTGTATTGGCCATTTTTGTTCAAGAGTTGTAAGAAATTTGTAGAGGGTTGTGATCGATGTCAAAGGATGGGAGGAATCTCCAAGTGGGATGAGATGCCCCTTAAGAGCTTTCAAGAAGTGGAGATATTTGATGTGTGGGGCATCGATTTCATGGGACCATTTCTTCAATCTAATGGATTCCTATACATCCTATTGGCGGTTGACTATGTATCGAAATGGGTTGAGGCCATACCTTCGAGAACAAGTGATGCTAGAGTGGTCATGGGGTTTCTAAAGAAGCATATCTTCACAAGATTTGGAGTACCTAGAGTGTTGGTAAGTGATGGGGGTAGTCACTTCATAAATAAGCTCATGGAGAACATTCTCAAGACTTATGGAGTGAAGCATCGAGTGTCTACTCCGTATCACCCTCAAACGAATGGTCAAGCTGAAATTTCTAATCGACAAATCAAACAAGTCTTGGAGAAAACAGTGAGTGTGAGTAGAAAGGATTGGTCAAATAAACTTGATGATGCATTGTGGGCCTTTCGAACCGCATTCAAGACCACTCTTGGTATGTCTCCTTTTTAAATTTTCTATGGCAAGTCTTGTCATCTTCCCGTGGAGTTAGAGCATAAAGCTTATTGGGCCATTAAGAAGTTGAATTTTGACATGAAAGCTTCGAAGAAGGTAAGATTCTTACAATTGAATGAGCTTGAGGAATTTAGAGAAAATGCTTATGAAAACTCAAGGATTTTTAAGGAGAAAACCAAGAGGTGACATGATGCTCGTTTGAGGAAGAAGAGTTTTGAAAAGGGTGAGAAGGTGTTGGTATTCAATTCTCGACTAAGACTTTTTCCGGGCAAGTTGAAGTCCAAATGGAGAGGACCTTATGTGGTAAAGGAAGTACTTGATGGGGGAGCTCTAAAGGTTATGGATGAGAATGGGGGAGAGTTCTTGGTCAATGGTCATCGTGTGAAGCACTATGTGGATCCATCACAAAGGGAGACCCTCTTTGTGGATGTTTTATTTGAAAGATGATCTCAAAATTCGTCTAGCTTGAAGACGTTAAACTTAGCGCTCGATGGGAGGCACCCCATCACTATCTTTATTGCTTTGTTTTTGTTGTTTGTTTGTTTGACCTTGTAGGTTGATTGTGCTCATGGAGAAAAATGCACATTGAAGAAAAGAGAAATGCTTCATGGATTCAAGTTGATATGTTCCAACACTTATTGCAAACTTAATTCGTGACTCTTGTCTCGAGTTAAGTTTGGGGGGTGATAGTGCGTGTGGACATAACTTGAGCATATTGATGCGGTTACTTCTCAACAAGAAGATCATCAATGGAAACTACAAGGGTAAGTCTCACCACTTTTTGCAAACTTAAGTCTCAACTCTTGTTTCGATTTAAGTTTGGGGGGAGAGTGTGTGGTGTGACTCACCACTTGAGTATGATTCTTGTAAAATTGGACAAATTTTAAAATTTTTCTCATGAGTTTGGGTTGATTTTGGCATGATTGGTGGTGTTGAAGTGCATGATAGTCCATATTTATAATGAAATTGTTGAAATAATGGTGTTTGTTGAGTGTTTGAGCATGAATGAGAGGTATTGGAAGCATGATGGAGCTTGAAGCTAACGATTTCCTTACCAAATGCCTATTGAGGGAGTACTCTACACCTTATCATTTTATTACTTGAAATGAATTGATTTTGATTTGGATTGTTGTGACTAGCATGATACTTCATTTGTTATGTTTGTGGGAGGTTTACTTTCGTATATTAGGATTTCCTTTTCAATAAAGGTTGGGATGAATGTGTGCTTAATTTTCTTATGGATGATGGTATTTTGTGTTTTTGCATGTTTTGTGTTTTTGTTGTGTCTTGTTTGTTGAGTCCTTACTTGTATGTTGTGTGTATTTTCATTCTTGTCTTGGGATGTTTGGTGGTTTGTTTAGGGATGTCGTGAGTCATTTTTGAATGTGAGTGATGATAGGTTGTGGTGATAAGTGATGACAAATTATGATTAAGAATCTCTACACTTTCAAATTGTGACATGTTTTACTTAACTTGTTCAATTTTGAGATGAATGTGGTGTAATAAGTTCCTTAAGGTCCAAGCACAAGCTTGTGAGCATTTGAGCCTCAACCATGCATACATGGTATTTCTTCATGAGTGGATCGGTTGTGTTTGATAAGTTAGAACTTGCTCAAGGACTATAGGAATGAGCCCGATTAGTGGAGATTGGTGAAATGATCTAAGGCCATCCTTGTTATTATAGTCATTGCCATATATGTTCCCTGCCATGAATATCATCCTTAGTTAACCACTTTGAGCCTATAAGCCTATTTCTTGTGAATTTAGCACATTACAAGCCTTAATTACCCATTCAAGCTTATATATACCTTTGTGTGGGTGATTGAGGAGACGGTAGCTAGAAAGGATTGATTGATTAGCAAAAGAAGAAAAGGGAATGGTAAACAAGCAAAGAAAAGGATGAAAAGAGCAAAAGTAAAAAGGCACATGCAACCTCAAAGTTAGAAAAGGAGCAAAGCAACATCAAAATGCTCAAGTAAACAAAATTCAAAGATAGGAAGCATGCATCAAAAGAAGCTCAATCCAAGGAAAGTTAATGAATAGTGCTTTAGATTGTAAAGATAAGAAAGGAAGAAAGAAAAGTGGAGAAGTTGAGGAAATTGGCCATCTCTTTGATTACTTACACTTGTTGAGTCACTCTTATCCATATACTTCCTACCCTACCAAAGAGCCTATCATTACATCCTAATTAAAGACCTTTTTGATCATTGATTGAAACTTTGGTGGTTTGTGAATATAGTCCGCGAGCAAGCTTATAGCGAGTCGAGCCAATCGATTAATGAGTGTGATTTACCCTATTTCAAAAGAGTGTTGAGAGACATTAATATCCATTGTGAGGCTTGGACTTAAAAGGAACTATATTACACTTTATTCTCTTTTGATTGAACTTGTTAATTTCTCATGTCATGATTTTAATGTTGTAGGATGACTTAGCATAGTTTGATGTTATTATTGCTAACGATGTGTTATTGCTTATATTCGTTTAAGTCTTTTCTAGGTGAAAATTTCTCCTTTTGATTTATCATTTTTGTTGCTCGGGGACGAGCAACACCTTAAGTTTGGGGGGTTGATTAGAGCTATTTTCACCTAGATTTTAGTGTCTTTTTATATGTGTTTTCGTATTATTTTATCTGTATTTTATATGTTATTTGGTTGTGTTTTGTATTTTTATTGAAATGTGTGTGAATGAGCTTAAACTTAAGATTTTCACTTTTTATTGGATGCTAAACATGATAAGGAAGATGTAGGAAAAAACGGATCTCAATTTGGAGTTGAAACGAGGGAGAACGAGCCAAAACAGTGAAGAAATGCAGGTGCCAGCACACGAGCCGTGTCGCCAACACGGCCCTGTAAGAGTTGGCCGTGTGGCGACATCTAGTCATTCAATACGGGCAACTTCAGGTCGTGTCCAGTTGCACGAGTCGAGTCGGGAGCACGAGTCGTATCGCCAACACGGCCCTGTAAGAAGTGGCCGTGTGCCGACATCAGAAGAGCCAACACGACCACACTTGTGCCCGTGTCACAACACACGACTCGTGTTGGCAGCACGAGCCGTGTCATCAACACGGCCCTGTAAGGCGAGACCGTGCGGCAGCATCAGAAGACACAACACGGCCACCTCGTGGCCGTGTTGCGTAACACGACTCGTGTTGTGTATTTTCCTGCAGAAATTTCCAGATCCTTCTAGAAGCCTCCAAAGGGGTATAAATACCCCTTTATTCAACAATTGGAAAAAGATCCGAAATTCCCATCATCTACACACACATCACACATCATTTCTTCCATTTTCCACCATTATCTTCATCCACCTTCATCCATTTTGATCCATCTTCATCATCTCCATTAATTCTCCATCAAAACTTTATCCCTTCCATTGGGTGTGAGAGATCTCAAGGAATCAAGAGGTAGAGGTGGAGATCAAGAAGAATAGAAGATTCTCTTCAAGAAATTGATAGGGAAGAATCCATTCTTTTTGTATTTCTTTAGATCTAAGACTATGGGTATTTGTAATGAATCATTTATTTGTTTTATTACTTTTATCATGTTAGGCTAATCCCTCTAGTGGGATTAGGAATATGAAGAGCATATTAGATTTATATTATCATGTGGATTAAATTGGTTTTTGATTTAATTGATGTTGATTTCTATTCATGGAGTTTAATTGTCTTGATGTTGTGATGGCATGGTTTGTTATTCATGAATGTTTATTGGTTTAATGGATTGTTGATCAATGGATTATTTGTGGTAATTAAATGCTATCATGATGTTCATGTATGTATTGCTTGGAGTGAGACGGAAACGACCCTCTATAGTATTAGGAAGGCATGAATAGACATTGAGTTTGGGTTTGACCGAAAGGATATTTGAATTCAATGAGGGGAACCAATCCATTCGTTGGCCTTAGTACACAAAAAGGGAGAGTTTAATCTAACTAGTACCTAGATGGAAGGGGTTAATGTTGGGCTTTGATCTTAAGTGCTTTTGGGAGTCTAAAATGGATCAACAACCTTTGTAACCCGAAAGGGAGCTTAGGATACAATCGTTATCACCCTTAGTCTACATCAATTGAGTTGAATTCCGTTTGCATGATAATATGAATCGAGTGTGCTTGGATGTTTCTAATCCCATGTTTTTCCATACTTGAACTTTAGCACCCATTTTCTTTACTTGTCATTTATCTTATTTTCTATCTTATTTACTTGCTACTTGTTTTAGTTGTTAATCAATCTCAAACCCCCCGATCATCTTTACAAAAACAACATGAACATGATCTCACGTACATTGCTAGTCCGAACATAACTCCTTATTGGATTGATAATTTTTCTTGGGATATACTACTACAACGATCGAGTATTCTTGCTCGTGAGTGCTACAAAAATAGGCAAACAGTACAGCTGTACCCAAAAAAATTTTTTTTTTACTACTACTTGTATAAAAAAAAAAATATTTTTGTACCCCCACTAAATCAAAATATTACCCCTTAGTCCCTACTTAATACACAATAACCCAAAGCTTATTGAGGAAGTTATCTTCCTCCCCCCTTTTCATTCGACACGTGCACTGTTCTACTCACTATCCCCTCATCAATCATCTACTCATTCCCCTGCATTTTCCAAAACCCTTCTTCATTTATTCAATTTCTCCTTCAAAATTCCACTTCCAATAAATTAATCTCCACATCATTCTCTTCCAAATTAATAATTTGATGATATCCTTTCATTTCTAGGTAATTTTATTTACTTATATTTTGAAGTATTATATATAATTATTATTTGAATCAAATTTTAATTGTGATGATAAATTGATAATGCATTTGTACATTAAATTTGAATTTGATAGTTATTAAATTAAGAAATGGCAATACAAATGATATGGCTAACAATTCATGTAGTTAAGCATCTCCATTAATTATGCACTACTATGCTTATGCTACATGTAATAAAAAGGAGAAAAGTAGTGGAGAGGAGGTATGATGCAAATGATATTTATTTAGTTTATTTTTTCACTCTAGTTAAAAGAAAATGTACTCAAATTAATTAGTGGAGAGATTCACACTTAGATATAGAATTATCAAATTCAAAATCCCACCCAATAAATTAATCTCCACACTACTCTCTTCCAAAATAATAATTTAATGATACTTCTCCATTTGTAAGCAATTTTATTTAATTAAATTATGTAGTATTATATATTATTATTTGAGTTAAATATTAATTGTGGTGATAAATTGATAGTGCATTTGTACATTAAAGTTGTGTTTGATAGTTAATAAATTAAGAAATTCATTATATTTCACAATAAAATAACATATGTTAAAGTTAATTAATAATAATTGTGTTATTCATTATAATATTGCGAGATTTTGGCTTTCTTTTCTTTTCTTTATTTTTCTTTTCTTTTTTAATTTATTGAAAAATTAAAATTAAGAATAATAATTATTAATTATTCTAATTATCTTTATTTTAATAGGAAATGACGAATGACAAACCTAAATCAAAGAAATTTAAGATGATGGGAAAACAACCCGATCTTCGACAATTCATGTTTGCAAAAATAAAATGTCAAGGAGCACCATATTCTAAGCCAATTGATGATGAAATTCCCCCAAGTAATGATGAGTTTTCTTCAAATGATCCAATATTTCATTCACCCCATATCCAAGAAAACATGAAAGAGGACTTGTGTAGTTCAAGTGCTACTAATGTACCATCCCAGGGAGAAGAATTATTATATGATGTAGGACTTCTTCCTCATGATCCCGAAAAAAGAGTGAATATAATGGATTATCCCTCAAATTAACGAAATGATGTGAGAAGAGCATATATTCTTAGGGCCTTGTCAACCAAAAACTCACGACTTTTCTCAAAAGGAACTTGGAGGTATGCGCCGATTTAGTTCTAAATGGTTTAAAATATTTGATTGGCTTGAGTACAGTATTGAGAAAGATGTCGCGTTTTGTTTTGTTTGTTACTTATTCAAGAATGATGTCGAAATTAATGTTGGGGGGGATGCCTTTGTAAATGGAGGATTTAAGGCATGGAATAAATCGGATAGATTTGGAAAACATGTTGGTGGGGTTAAAAGTTCTCATAATCTTGCTTATGAGAAATATGAGAATTTAAGAGACTCAAAAAAAATCTATTGTAAATGTGTTTGATAATGCAAGTAATGTGCTTCGAGGAGAGTATCAAACTCATTTGAAAGCTTCACTTTCTTGTTTAAGGTTTCTTTTGCACCAAGGGTTGGCCTGTCGGGGGCATAATGAACATGAGGAATCAAATAATAGAGGGAATTTTCTTGAACTTTTGAAATCGTTGGGAGAACACAATAAGGATGTTAAAAATGTTACATTTGAAAATACTCCGGGTAATTGTCAAATGACATCTCCCAAAATTCAAAAGGATATTATCAATTGTTGTGCTAAGTAGACAACTAAGTTCATTATTAAAGAGCTTGGTGATGACTATTTTGGTATTTTGGCCGATGAGTCAAGTGATGTGTCTCAAAAAGAACAATTAGCTCTTTGCTTGCGTTATGTTGATGGTAAATCGGAAAGTGTAATGGAGCGATTTCTTGGACTTGTATATGTAGGTGATACTACTTCTTTGTCACTTAAAAGTGCAATTATGTCTTTACTTGTTGAACATTCATTGAGTCCATCTAAAATTCGAGGACAAGGGTATATGGAGCTAGTAACATGAAAGGTGAGATAAATGGTCTTAAAACTTTGATTATGAAAGATTCTCCATCTGCTTACTATGTTCATTGTTTTGCCCATCAACTTCAATTAACACTTGTTGCCGTTGCAAAGAATAACAATGATTGTGGTTGACTTTTTGAAATACTTACAAACTTATTGAATGTGGTTGGAGTTTCTTGTAAGCGAAAAGAAATGATTAGAGATTGTCAAATTAAAAAGGTTGTTGAAGCCTTAGAAATCGGAGAGCTTGAAAGTGGATCGGGTTTGAATTAAGAACTTAGTTTGAAGAGACCGAGAGATACTCGTTGGGGATCTCATTATAAAACTCTTTTAAATGTTATCCTTTTATTTTCTACTATTATCCAAGTACTTGAGACTATTGGGAAAACTGCTTCAAGTTCGGAAGATAGGATTAAAGCTCAAGAAAAGATCAAGATATTGTCAATGCTATGTCTCTTGTTTCGTTGACCAAAGAATTATTGCAAAAAGCAAGAGACAATGGATGGGAAACTCTCATGAGTAAGGTCACTCTATTTTGCACCAATAAGAATATTCTTGTTCCTAATATGGATGATTGTTATGTTCCACGAGGAAGATCAAATCGTTTTGTTAAGCAAGAAACAAACAATCACCATTTTCGAGTTGAGATTTTGATAGCAGTGATTGATTTACAACTTAGAGAGCTCAATGAGAGGTTTGATGAGGTTAATACGGAGTTGCTTATGTGTATGGCTTCTTTAAGTCCTAAAGATGGATTCTCTTCTTTTGACAAGGAAAAAGTTCTTAAGCTTGCCACGTTTATTGGGAAAACTGCTTCAAGTTCGGAAGATAGGATTAAAGCTCAATCTATATCTTACTCATTGGAGTCATTTGATTTTGTTTTTATGGCACACTTGATGTTGACTGTGTTTAGATACACTAATAATTTGTGCCTTGCTTTGCAAAGAAAAGATCAAGATATTGTCAATGCTATGTCTCTTGTTTCGTTGACCAAAGAATTATTGCAAAAAGCAAGAGACAATGGATGGGAAACTCTCATGAGTAAGGTCACTCTATTTTGCACCAATAAGAATATTCTTGTTCCTAATATGGATGATTGTTATGTTCCACGAGGAAGATCAAATCGTTTTGTTAAGCAAGAAACAAACAATCACCATTTTCAAGTTGAGATTTTGATAGCAGTGATTGATTTACAACTTAGAGAGCTCAATGAGAGGTTTGATGAGGTTAATACGGAGTTGCTTATGTGTATGGCTTCTTTAAGTCCTAAAGATGGATTCTCTTCTTTTGACAAGGAAAAAGTTCTTAAGCTTGCCACGTTTTATCCTTCCGAGTTTGCTAGTATTGATTTGATGGCACTTGATTGTCAACTTGATGTATTCATTGAAGATATGCGAAGAGATATTAGATTTCGGGATTTGCATGATCTTGGTGCTCTTTCAATGCTACTTGTCAAGACAAAGAAGCATGTGACTTATCCTTTAATTTATTTGATTATCAAGTTGATGTTGATTCTCCCCGTTGCTACCGAAAGCGTAGAAAGAGTATTTTCTGGAATGACTTATGTTAAAAATAGATTGCGTAATAGTATGGGTGATCAATTATTAGATTATTGTTTAGTTACTTTTATTGAAAAAGATGTATTTTTGCAAATTTCTGATGATGACATACTAGATCGTTTCCAAAAAATGAAGACTCGACGAAGTCACTTGTAAATTGTATCACTTATTCAACTATGTATTTTTATTTACTTTATTTTACATTTATTTATGATATAAATTTTAAATATATATTATTAACTAATTATATTGCACCCCAATATTATTTTCCTGAGTCCGCCACTGTCTGATGATGAGAGTGATAGTGACGAGGCTGATATTAAATTTGGTGTCTGGTGGTAGAAGATTCACATGTGATGATCTCTATCTGAGGTTTGTTGTACTCGACTGCATTAGTGTTTTGAGACTCTAGCATAAGTAAATTGTTGGAAACCATAAGGTAAATCAAATTCAATATATAGTTAAAATAAATATTGTTACATGGTTACACCTAAATGAGTTTACAGCAAATGACAGATAATAATAAAAATTTTATTTTGATGTCATGGCAATTAGCATAGTACATAGGAATAAATATGAGGAAGACTAAAATTATTCTGTGTATAAGAAAATTGAATTTTGTGCCATCATCTTTATAATGGTTCAACAAATGAAAAGTTTATACGCACTTTAATCATCATTATTCATTATCCTGAAACCATCCCTCCTTATTACTCAAATTCAAATTCAAATTCAAACGCAGATATTGAGAGTTTGCATGTAGTAGGCACTAAGAACATAATTTGTCAAGATAGATGGAATTACAGGTCTTTAAAACTACTTTTGTTGATCTTCTCTTGAATTTACTGTTTGTATCTTTAATTTCGTTGGTGATAGATCCCAATGGCCATGGATATTCTCATTGCTGAGTTGAACAGAGTTTGTATCTACACAGTTCCAAAGCATATAAGTTACTCTAAGGTGATTTCTCTTATTTAGTTTCCGCATGACTTCTTATCTAGTACAAAATTTGTTGATGATTTAACATTGGATACCACTCCTTTCTTCACATTACCTCATTCTTCAGAATCTTTAAGCAGTAATACATCGGTGTTGTTAGAAATTGTCTCATTGATACCAAAAACGGTTATTCAGGAAGTATTCAATACAAAAGATGCTTATTACAAAGCCATTGGATATAATGAAGAAGATGGAAAGCTTGAGGGCATGGATGCCTATGTTAAAAGATTGAGCTGTTATATGAAACTATACGGAGCTCTAGTTCAGGTTTGATCCCCTAATTGAGCTTTTACAATTTACATGACGTATATGGGGGGCCATAAACTAGTTTCCGTCATTGCAGACCCAAGTTCAAGGCTGCATGGACTTGCAGAAGGTTGGGCATGGCTTGCAAGATTCTTGAATGCTCTACCAGCAGCACTTATATACTGCTGTTGCACTTTATTCGTTTCTTGAGGTGATTGTTTCGTATGTGTTGAAAGTCATCCATCATTTACATACTAACAATCCAACTGATTTTACTGGCTAGATGGCTGGATACGCACTGTATCCAGCATATAAGAACCAGTTTGTGCAAGTTACTCAGCATAATTGGACGCCATTTCCGAGGATGGTTCTGATTCACAGAGAGACAAAGGTGAAGATGAAAGAGTTCATGAAAGAACCCGCACTTAATTAACCATCTGAAGTCTAATGACTTTTATGTACACACTGTTGAAAGGAAGGAAGGGGGAAGTTATCATACATACTGGTTAGACAGATGTAATTTAGTGAGTTAAGTACCATAAATTGTTGAAAATTTGAATTCCAACCCACATATGTGTGAAATAGACTTAATGTAGGTCATACGATTGGTGGTCATTCAAAAGATTTATATTATGAAAAATTAAAGAAAGTTAAAGGAATACTAAGTCAGATGAGTGATTCAGTTAAAAGTCATTTTTATAAAGAAAGTGGATGAATAAGCAATGGCGGATGAGTGTAGAAGAGAAGATGATGATAGAGAAATGAATGATGCCAAGAGGTTAAGGAAGAACACAAACACATGAACAAACGTAATTCTCAACATATGTAACCAACTGTAATCTTATTTTTTTTAAAACTATATTTCTACTCATATACCAATATATATATATATAGTTGACATGGTTCAGAACTTCTATTCCAAAATACACAAAATTTCGCCATTGATTATGGAGCGTAATTTAAAATACTAACTATATGCATGGAAACTCATACATGGATAGATAAACTCTAGTATTTTTTTTTTCTATTTTTTTTTTCTGTTGGTTTTCTTATAATTGTGCACAATGTATTCATGCTCCATGATATTCACTCCATTCTATGTATAAATGGTACTATTATTCTAATCGTTATACCTCTACACTAAGAAGTTTGATGAAATCACTCAATGAATCTATATGTATCATTGTGCTGACATGTAAAAAACTTGATGTATCATTGTGTTTGACATGAAAAAACACGAAAATAAAAACTCTCACAAACCATAAAATGTCTGTGACACCCAAATTCACATGCCTATGTTGTTCAACATTACCAAAGAATTTTGTATCTATATAACCTGGCTATATGTGACATCTTGATCAAGAATAAAGATCAATTTTATACCTGCAGTTGATATTTTTCTTTATTACAACTTTTGCCAATTAAAACTCTCTATAAATACATATTCCATACAAAAACACATTGGATTTAGTGTGTGCTTCACACATCTTTTGGTAAACAGGAGTATTTATATGAAGTGACCTTTACTCGTATTTTCGATTCTTAATAGGGAGTTTATAAAGGAGATTGCAAGAATATTGGTATTTTTAAGCATGTGTTTATTGTTTATTGTGATCCTTTTAAATATGAATTTATAAAATCTTAAGATATATCCTAATCCTAATCCTAATTCTAATTCTAATTTTTAGGGTAAAATACTACGTTTAAAATTAACACTTTAATTTTAGAGAGAAACATTAATAAAATAGAAAATGAATCTAAACAATTCATAATCTCTTAACATTGTAGTGACAATCCCAATCGATTGCAAGCAATATATTGATGTAATTGTTATCATACTTCATCTTCAACAGCATTTCCTGATGCTATGTTGATTTTGTTTGAAGAAATATTTATCACCTTTGAAGTCGCAATAAAAAGTACTCCCTCTATCCACTTTTAAGGTATTCATTTTATTATTTTTGGCATCTGGTTCAAAGGTATTAATTTTTTCTATTTAGTACAAAAGTACAGGGTTGATTGCGATAAAATACATGACATTTTTCTCTTTTTTCTCTTTTCTCAATTTAATCACGAACTATTTTTTTATCAAAAAAAATACAGGGCCTTTTTCTTTTTTCTCAATTTAATCACGAACTTTCTTTTTATCAATTAAATACACCATCTTATTTCATTTTCTCAACTTTATCACGATCTTTTCCTTTTATTAATTAAATATGTAATATTTTATGTTTTACAATTTAATTAAAATTCTTCTATTATTAAAATTCTATACACATTTAATATTTGAATATAATTTAGTACAAATTACATATTAAATATTAAAAAATTATAAAAATATACATAAAATTTTATATAAATTAAATTGATTTGAAATTAATTAGTTTTTTTTAATAATTAAAGAATTAATAATTAAAAAAAAATATATTTTCATTAGACAGGTATATATGTTTGCGTCCAGAATATAATTACGGATGTAAGTTAGAGATTTTTTATTCTTTTAATTCCTGAATAATCTAAAAATATAATTAATTTTAAGTTTGAGATATATGAATTAATTTTACAAATTTTTATATATTTTTCATATTTAACATGTAACTTGTACATTATATTTTAAGTATTTATTGTGTATTAATTTTTATTAATAGAAGAATTTTTATTAAATAAATTGTAAAACATAAAAGATCACATGGGAGTATTTAATTAAAAGAAAGTTTGTGATAAAATTGTGTAAATGAAATAAGATCGTGTATTTAATTGATAAAAAAAAGTTCGTAATTAAATTGAGAAAAAAGAAAAGGATCATTTATTTTTTTGATAAAAAAAAATAATTCGTAATTAAATTGAGGAAAGATAGTAAGGTCATGTATTTTATTATAATTAACCCAAAAGTACACAATATGGCCCACACTTCTCTCTAATACAACTACTCACTTTATATATAATAATAATACTCTTTAATCCACGTGCAAAAAGAAAATGGACACCTTAGAACCGGAAAGAGAGAGTATTAGAAAATCAGAGTTCATCCAAAAAGTCAAAGTAGCTCAAGGCCCATGGAAAAGAATTGGGCTTTTTAAGGCGAATGGCCCAATAATTTAGGTTGGGTATCAAAGGAGGGAAGAGCCCAATATTGCAGGCCCCTCATGGAGAAAGCATAGGTGAAGGGCCCAATAAAATTAGGTTTGGTATCAATGGAGAGCAGAGCCCAACATCTTGGGCTCATGTTCTCTTTTTTAACTTAACTGAAATCAACAAAACATTGTCTCCTTTGAAAATGGACATTTTGCGATTATATGGGATTCTTTGCGTTTCTTTTTATTCAATCTTGATGTCTGAAATGGGCTATCCAAGTTAAAACAATGGCTGAAATATTATTATTATAGAAAAACTGAAATCTTATTATTCATATATCAACATAATAATATTCAAACAACATAAACCACACCCATAGTAAAAATAAACTACTCCATATTACAATATTTTTAATCACTTACTTTTTAACTCAATCGATCAAAACAATATAGTTATATAATAAAATAAAAAAGGAAAAAATAAAAGAAATTTAAAGATTGATATCTGAAAGCCATTTCCGGCAACCTCCGCCCGGCCGCGGTGCCATTTCATCTTGAGCCACCGTTGCCGTCGACAGAAAGACAGCCACCATTGCCAAAATTATAGAAATGTAAAAGATGTTAGATTTACCAAAATGTGACATCTTTAAAGTGATGTGCTACAGTATTAATATTGCTAGGTAAAAATGTAGTAAATTTTATTTGTAATGTGTTGAATTGTGTAAAATTGCCCCAATTTATATACTCGTTTGGTTTGTGTGTCTTAATCGAAAATAATGTTTTTGTTTTCTATAAATTATTTCCCACCATATTATTTTCCTTTTATGCAAAGGTTTATGTGATCTACTAATTCGTGAAAAATGAATGGTAGGTTATGCATGTCAATCAAATGTATGATTCTATCTTTTAATGTTATAGAATTTTTTTTATTGATTTTATATAATGAAATAATATACATTAAATTTTGTTTATTTTATTCACTAATATTTCATAATTTTATTCAATTAATTAATTTTGAAATCTTACATTTCTTAAATATTACTCCAATTAATATGATGCAATCAATCATTAAGATTACAATGCTTTATTAATTAAGTAAATATTAGTGAGAATAAGTAAATAGTGAGAATAGGATGGGACTACATTGTATGTGGTAGGATTGGATGGGACTTCGTTATAAAATTCATGTTATTTAAGATTGGCAATTAATTGTTGACACATCAAGATTTTTTATTTTTTATTTTATTAATGATGTTAATGGTTCATCTAAAGGAATATATCTCATAAATTTTGATATATCTTAAATCATGATCATAACTCTTGTACTAAGGTGGGATTTAAATTAATCAAATTACAATTTGACATCTAAGACTTTTATATATTTACTTTATACTAGTAACCAACCCGTGCGTTGCACGATTATTTGTTTATCTTTTTTAATTTGTTGTTTTTTTAGATTGTTTTGTAATGTTGTTCATATTCAATAATGTCATAATACTTCCGCCTATTTTAAAGGAATGATTTTTTCTTTGTGTAGTGGGTATTTGTTTATTAATTTGGTTGATTCTTTGATAATATGTTACATTTAATATTCCCTCTATTATCTTAAAAGAAATTTTTTCTTTCTTGTGTACATTTATAAAATTTCAATTCACATTTTACTCACTTATATGTAATTAAGTGGTTATTATATATTTGATTTTTGTTTGAAGTTTATTATGATCATTTTTTGATAAGAATAATTTAAATAAGAAATAAAATAAAGAATGTTTAAGAAGTATATATGTTTGAAAAAATATTGTTACGATTCATAGAATTATTTTAATGGAAAATTTAGATGAATGAAATATTTTTGTAATTATAAATATTTCGGAAAACCTCTCTGAACACAACATTTTGACATGTTTGATTGTCTTCATGATAGTTATCGCAAACCATTATATTCAACCCTTTTCTATTTGTTACTCTGGAGATGGCAACGTATAATTGTCCATGACTGAACACTGGTCTTCTAAGATATATACCAACATTCTTTAGTGACTGGCCTTGACTCTTATTAATAGTCATAGCATAACACACCATTAACGGGAATTGTCGTCGATTGAATTTGAATGGAACTCTAACATCAGATGGAGTGAGTGTTATTCTTGGTATTAGGACATATTCACCCGCACTATTCCCCGTCAGCACTATGGCTTGAATTACCCTTTCTCCCAATCTGGTTACCACCAATCTTGTGCTGTTGCAAAGACCTCTGTCGTGGTCTATGTTTCTTAAAAGCATGACGGGTGTACCAATCTTTAGAGTCAATTCATGATTTGGCAATCCCGAACATTTGATTGAATTAAGAAACTCTGGAGTGTGTACATCAGCAAGATGTCCACATTCGAATCAGATTTTGAAGCAGAATCATAGCTCAGGTACGTCTTAGATTCTCTGTTATTCATGTTGATCATGCGGGTATTTATCTCATCTACGCTTTCTACTGTAGGATATAGAATTGCCGTGTTCTTCAAGTAATCAGAATCATAGGCAGTTTGATCAAAATTCGGGTACACAGTGTCAACAATGGTTCCTACGGGATCTTCACCAGCTTTGAGCAAAATGTCAGACGGGATGTTGATCATTTCTTCACCATCTTTAATCGTTCCTATGGTCCCATCTCAAATACGTGCTATCCAGTCACTAAAACTTTAATCTCATCCTTCTCTTCGTCATTTTTAGCTTTATCAAGTCGCATGTTTTTGGTAAGATTTAAAATAGTGCACACATCCCAAATGTAAGAAGAATTTATTGTTGCACGAACAACATCTTGTCTTGTACCTTTTGGGATTACTGGCAAAACCTGTCTGAAGTCACCACTAAACACAATTGTTTTACCTCCAAATGGTTTGGTTGCATTATCCGGATTACTCACTTGCATTATGTCATGCATTGTTCTGTCCAACGCTTCTATGCAATACTTGTTTACCATCGGGGCTTCATCCCATATTATTAACTTGCAAAGACTAATCAGCTTAGCCTTGTCACTTCCCTGCACTATATTACATGTAGAATCCTCACATATAACAATTGGTATAGAAAATCTGGAGTGTGCGGTCCGACCACCTGGTAATAAAAGAGAAGCTATTCCACTCGTGGCAACATTCAAAACTATTTTTCCTCCTAATCTAACAGCAGCTGAAATTGTCCTCCACAAAAATGTTTTTCCTGTTCCTCCGTAACCATAAAAGAAGAAAACTCCCCCTTCTCCAGAATCCACGCTATGCATTAGACGTTTATAAATGGCATGTTGATCACTGTTTATCTTTTCCATTAATTCTGAGTGTTCCCTTTTCAATAAACTCCTGTTGTATGCCATCTCACTTAGTATCAATGAATTTTCCATTCGAAAATCTACCTGATTCGTAGGTAGTGGCATTCTTTCAAAATTCCTCAAGTCTTTTCCCAAACCATGCAAAATACTTGCAATTTCACCGAGGCATACATTTTGTATATCTTCTTCAGTCATCACCAAACCTATATAAATTATATATAGAGTAAAAATATAAAAATCTGATTGTAAATAATTAATTTAGAGAAAGAAAAAATATTATATATTTATATAGATAATATGTTAGTTGTACTTGGATAGTTCATTCTTTTCCGGTGGTTGTGAAGCACGTCGTCTGATAATTCTTTCCAGCAAGCTTTCCAAACATCCTCAGGTTTACTGATAGATCCAGAAATTAGAATATTAACAAAAAGCTGTCTTAGTGATGGTGGTAACGCCCAATGTGCAGCTTCTTTGATTGAATCTATATATTCTTTGTCATCTTCAAGCAAACCTCTTGCATAGCATGCCTCACGGTATGTTTCGAAAATTTCATTATTGTATGTTCTGAAATCTTCATAACATGTAGGTCCTCGAACAACATTTAGAAGAATCCTCAAATAGTATAAATCTCCAGAACCTGGCGCCACATACCAAATTCTGCCAACATTGCCTCCAATTTTCCTCGGTACCCATTCTCTCGTTTTTGTTTTCCAAATAAATTTTTGGGGAAGCTCAGCGTACAACAATAGCCTTGCCTCTGGGTATTTTTTATTTGCTTCAAACCAAGCCAAGAACATACTCTCCCCAACAGATGGCCTACTCAATACAGATTCCAAGGATTGAGTGTCATCAAACACTATGCTTTGTTGATTCTCCAAATGGAAGCTAAGACGTTCAACATGAGGATATCTGTATTGAATTTCAAAACCAAAGATTCTTCACGCAGCTTCACACGGAGAGATATATCGACAATCATAATACATTTGAATTTCATCAAGGTTATCATTATCTTGATTGCGGGCGCTTCTACTGAAAGTTGTAGATATTCTATCATGACCTTTGTTAACATATTTAAAAAGGTATTTGATAGACCTGGACTGGTTGCACCACTCAACATTCATATGAGCACCATATTTAAGTAAAAGAGTACGATTGTGTGGCACCACATACGAATTATCAAGTTCAATTCCATTCTTCATGACAGTTCTTCCATTGTTTCTTCGTCTGTAAACAGGATATCCGTCAGCATCTATTGTTGTTGAATCACAAAACTTCTTGGGGAAATATTTTGTACATTCTTTTTTAGGATTTGTGCAAGGAGCATCTTTATTCAAAGTACCACATGGACCATGCATCATAAAATCACGAACTGCAGCAAAATATTCAGGATCAGTAGATTCATCTAGTATCTCAGCAGATATAATCTGATCTATCTCTTCACCAGTGGGATCATTTCTTGTGTTTTTCAGAAACAATAGAATATGTGCATGCGGCAACCATCTCTTTTGAAATTCAATTGTGTAAATGACTGAAAGAAAAAAAGATAATAAAAAATGTTAAAAGTTAGCTTTAATTTACTCTTTTATTTTGAAGCAGCAAACTAATGTTCTGACATATTTATAATATAATAATCATATAATTCAATGTTTATCAATAATAATATTTATGAAATAATAATTTTTGTTGTGTTTATCAATAATAACCAAAATTTTAAAATGAATATTACCTGCGTTTACTTTGGCAAAGTAATTTTTTTTTCTGTAAATCTTCTATGAGAGCATTGAGTTTTAACTTGAAAACTCTAGCGACAATATCTGGTCTATCTTCAACTTTTAAATTTTTCCCCTTGACAAAGCGCTCTATTTCTGGCCATCGTGGGTTGCAAGTGAATGTTATAAAGAGATTAGGATAACCTGCACATCTGCAGATTGCCATTGCATCTTGATAACTTTGAATCATATATCGGGGACCTCCTGTAAATATTGACGGGAGTACAATTCTTTTACCCTGTGTCCGAGGATCTGATTCACTATTCATTAACGCATCCTGAAGGCCACTGTACATATGACTCCTTAGTTTCTTTTGATTCAGCCTAATATATTCATCCTTCCTGTTTCTATCATTGTATATCCATCTACAATGAATTGTTGGAAAAGTCCCTTTGACTTAAGAATGGTTGAAAACTCTGTATCTCTATCCTGCAGACGAAATGATATAAATTCACGAATACTCACTCTCTTTCTAGCGGCGGAAGAACTTGAGCTAATTTTTGCTAGAAGTATGTCCTCTCTGTAGCCATCCTCACCAAACGGAAACAACAGTGGATATTGCAATCCTAAGTATGAAGCATTAAGTTCATTTATTCTTTGAAGAATACCATCTTTTGTTTCAATCACTATATCCCTATCACCCATACCCTGTTCAAAATCACCCACAATTAATTCCGCAACTTCGAAAACTGTTGGAGTATTATATACTCTACCATCAGTTCCTCGTTTTCCTTTAAGTACTAATCTAACATCATGATTGCCTTCTTCTAACTCGAGTCCCACCATTCTAAAAGCTTTTGCCAAGACATTATGCTGATCAAGCATTGATTTCAAATCTCTGACAATGTCTTCACGCAATCTACGTTCTAATTCTGTTGCTCTAAAAAAATTGAACATATTTATTTATTTAAATATAAAATCGTAAAATGAACTTTCTTCATAGAATTAATTGGAATGGAGTGTGAGTACGTATACTTACCCTAGACAATTCAGACGATTTGATATTTCATTTTCAACATCATAAATATAGAGTTGTGCAAACTTCGGAGAACATCCACCTGGTGGTAATAGACTGCCAAGTAAATGATAGTTTTGTCCACTAATTCTGAATGTTGGTGCACATTTACCATCATTAAAGGTTTTATCTATTTTTCCACCCATAGATGTGAAACAAAACATACTGTTGAATGACCGAATATTATTTTGGTTGTGTTTTGATTTTGAACTCGAATCACTGAGCAATTCTTGCAAAAGTGAAGGGGGGTCTTCATATAAGGCAATTTAATTTTTCCCTTCATGCAACACAATGAATATATTGGGCGCCTTGATTTCGGATAACTTCGTAGGCGTTCATCGAACCAAAACTTTGATCCGCAATGTTCACACTCAAAATCTTGATTGCCTTGATCAAAATAAGATATTGCTGTTTTTTAAATATTGGTTATACTTTATGAGGAAAAGTGAAATTAAAGAATACAATGACCAAAGAAATGATGTTTTTGAACTTACGTATTTCAACGTCAGAATTTTGATCTTCATCTTCACTAAACTCATCCGCTGTTTGGGTAGTGACGTTGAAATTCTGATTTGTATCCTTTACCAAATCGATGTGTTGTTCGATAGGCACATCCACTAAATATTGTTCATCTAATAAATTCGTTGCATCTTGATACTCCGAAGATATATTGGATAAATTTGTATTTCCAAAATCTGTCAAAGGTGTAGATGTTGATGCATGTTATAATAATTACTTAAAAGTACATTTTATTATTATTATATACAAACATGTTATTATTACTGATAAATGTATATTTTTTTAAAGTACATTTTTTATTTAATGAGATAATAGTATCAAACTATTGTAGGGAAAATATTACGTTATGTTTCCTCTTAAATTTTTTAATTAAATATGATAAAAATGCTATGTGTATGTATCAATGTACATATTTAGCAAAATGTATCCTTTTAAATAATATAATAATAATAATATTAATTTATTTATTTATGGATAAAAAAGAAATATGGTTTTAAGTTTGTTTAGAATTTTAATTTTTTTTAATAAATAAAATTTAGAAAAGGTTGGCGGTCATAATTCGTGGAAGAGTTAGAATTCTTTTTAATTATAAATTATAGTTAAAGTTATAATTCTAATTGTGTTTCAAAAATAAATTATTTAACCCGCATAATTATAATTATATTTATATATATTATTTTAAGGGCATAATTATAAATTTAATAATAATTATTATTATATAATTATTCTCATTAAATAAAATAAATTTAATAACTACAATTATATTTCTACTTTTACATTATTAAACCTACACTCATAATCATCTTAAAGTTAATGTATGTATTTTGATGGTTTATGTTTATTTTAAATTTTAATATTATTAAATAAATTTAGAAGTGTTATTCAAAAAGAATGGAATATATAAAATACGGTTGAGTTAGATTAATAGAATTTATAATCATTGATAATTTTTAAAAAATTAGGTAATGACTTTTGAAAATTAAGTTACAAATCGAGATTAATAGAATTTATAACCATATGTAAATCAAGTAATAAATCAAAAAATTGACAAAATAATTTATTATTTTCATCTAACACAATATAATTTATGAGTTATCTATTACCTAAAAAGACAGTAGTGCCATCCAAACCAAGTCAGTAAAACTAAACTTTTTTTAACTTATGCATCTATATAAATGATGCAAACAAACATAGCACAGAGCAATAAGCATTTCAGGAAATTCATTAATCGGTTTAATTTTCATAAAACTAAGAATGAAATAAGTTAGATAAGTGAATATAAATACCGTTGTTTGTCTTTTTTTTGTTGTTGATTGTGGTTGATTTCTGAATTCTCTTCATCGAAGCTTTTCTGGATGTTGCTAAACTGGAGTCTGAATTTTTGTTACAGTATGACAATGAAGTACACACCAAATTTATAATGAATTATCATTTAATAATTTTTTTTAATTATGGAACTTTTAGATATGTCAAATATCTTTTTAATTTTTACAGATTACAGATTACAGATTGATTTATATGATTATGGTGTCTTAAATTATCTCTATTAGGTAGTTATTATTATAATATTATTATTATTATTATTGAGTAAAAATTCTAATTGATTGAATTAGAAATAAATTAGATCATTATTATTATAATTATGGAATAGAATAGTAATTATAAAAGAATCATTCCCTAAATTAAATTTTTATTTATAGGGTAATAGAATAGTAATTATGAAAGAATCATTCTCTAAATTAAAATTATATATATATATATATATATATATATATATATATATATATATATATATATATATATATATATATATATATATATATATATATAAACGTTGAAATATGCAATTAGAGCCGAATTAATTAAAAATCACCAAATGAAAAATAATCTTTCTCTAAATTAAAATTTATTAATGTGTTCATTGATTGAATTAGAAATAAATTATGTAGTTATTATATAATTATTGAAATCACAAATGAAAAATAATTATTCTCTAAATTAATATTTATTAATGTGTAAATTGATTGAATTAGAAATAAATTTAAGTAGTTATTATTATAATTATTGAATATTAATTTTAATTGATTTAATTATGAATAAATTAAGTAATTATTATTATAATTATTTAATAGAAGAGTAATTATAAAAGAATCATTGTCCAATTTAAATTTTATTTATAGAGGAATATAATAGTAATTTGAAAGAATCATTCTTCAGATTAGGTAGTTATTATTATAATTATTGAGTAAAAATTCCAATTGATTGAATTAGGAATAAATTAGACCATTATTATTATAATAATAATTATGGAATAGAATAGTAATTATAAAAGAATCATTCCCTAAATTAAATTTTTATTTATAGAAGAATAGAATAGTAATTATAAAAGAATCATTCTCTAAATTAAAATTATATATATATAAACTTTGAATATGCAATTAGAGCCGAATTAATTAAAAATCACCAAATGAAAAAATAATTATTCTCTAAATTAAAATTTATTGATGTGATCATTGATTGAATTAGAAATAAATTAGGTAGTTATTATATAATTATTGAAATCACAAATAAAAAATAATCATTCTCTAAATTAAAATTTATTGATGTGTTCATTGATTGAATTAGAAATAAATTAGGTAGTTATTATTATAATAATAATTATTGAATAATAATTTTAATTGATTTAATTATGAATAAATTAAGTAATTATTATTATTATAATTATTTAATAGAATAGTAATTATAAAAGAATCATTGTCTAATTTAAATTTTATTTATAGAGGAATAGAATAGTAATTTGAAAGAATCATTCTTCAAATTGAAATTATTAAAAGTATCGAATAATAAAATAATCATTCTATAAATTAATAGAATCATTACAATTATCTTTACATCATATAGAAATTGTATTGGAAATTGGCAAAAGCTCCTGTGCACCCGGGCGCACGGAACACTTTCCGTGCGCCTTTAGAAATTTGTGCTAAATTGTATACCTTTTAGTATACAGATGTGTACCCTTTATTTTCTAAAGAAAAATCTGGGCGCACGAACAACACTCCGTGCGCCTTTAGAATTTTGTGTTAAATTGTATACCCTTTAGTATAAAAATGTGTACCCTTTATTTTCTAAAGAAAAAAAAATATTAATGAAAAGTATATACCCTTTAGAACAAAATTGTGTACCTTTTAGTAATTAAAGTGTATACCCTTTAGACCAAATTAATGTGCCCTTACCCATAATACAAAATTTCTAAAGGCGCACGGAATGTGTTCCGTGCGCCCGGGTGCACGCAAGCCTCACTCTTGGAAATTAAACTATAATATTACAAATATTATATTTACCTGAGAATTAAATTATAATATAACAAATATTATATTTGGTAAAGAATAACATAAATTTTGAAATTTGAATTGGGAATAAATTAGGTAATTATTATTATTATTATTATTATTATTATTATTATTATTATTATTATTATTATTATTATTATTATTATTATTATTGAATAGTAATGCTAGTTGATTGAATTAGGAATAAATTATGTAATTATTATTATATTTGTTGAATAGAGTAGTAATAATAAAAGAATTATTCTCTATATTGAAATTTTATTTATAGAAGAATAAATATAAATTATAAAATTAGAATTAATTAAAAACGAAAAATTATTAAAACGTGTGTAATTTAAAAATAAAACTTGCAATCATACCAATATATATATCTAAGTTGTGCAGTACGATACCATGGCCTCCACCACTATTTATGTAATTTAATAATGTCTTATTAAACGTGTGTCTACATTTCTCTAATACTTAAACATTTTATTTATTGCTATTTTTTTATTTTGTTTTAAAATTAAGATATATCAGTACTAATAAAGTTTGCAGCATCTGTAAGTACTTAATTAAAATTATTATTATTATTATTATTAAATAATAATTTAGTATTTGTATACAAAATAAATGACAGAAATATATAATATAATTATTATTAAAAAAATCCACCAAAACCAACAGTATCCATGACATAAAACATTATTAATAAACTTATTAAAAAAAAATGATGTTCTTAAAGAAACATTCAATCCTAATTCTTCTCAATCTTAACAGTGACTTTCTTTTGCATTTTAGAGGAAACACTTGTCGATTCATCCCCATCAAATAGAACTCTTTTAACTGATGAATCATCAGGGATTTCCACAGTTTTAACAAACCTGCAATCAACTTTGGGAGGAGTCTTGTCATCATCGCAAGTAGAATCAGCCTATAATAAGTAATTGATTGTTAAATAAATACAAATATATTTTTGAAAATTTTATTTTTTTAATCATAGGATAATTTGGAAAAAAAATAATAGGAACCATACAAACTTGCCTTTGAGTCCTTACTATCGTCAACATTGTTATTTTTTGACATTAGTTCAGATCCCTATATTAATTATAACAAATCAAGATTTAAATATATATAAAAACAAAATAAATTACAAAAATAATATTTATTTATCATATAAAGATTGACTTTATTTTTAAAGTAAAAATAATATTAATTACCTGACTTCTGTTCATTTTATATGCATATTTTGATATGATGTTCTCCTCAGTGCAAATTTTGGTGATTGCATGCTTATTCTCATCAGCATCATTAGAGTTTTCATTGATCGAAAATGTATTTTTAACATTCACCTTAGCTCATTTCTCTTCCAATCAATGCATGTAATTCTTCGGGAAATAAGGGATCAAAGTCCTAACAAAAAAATAATATTAGTAATTATAATCTATTTTTATATTTATAAAAAATTAAACTTCAATAAAAAAAATTACCTCAGATTGATTATCCAAAATTTGTGATGCACTCTTATTTAAGAGTTCTCTTCCAATATTATCCCAAATTTTAAAAAAAATCACTCTCCGTATCATCCTCCATCAGAACTTTAAGTTTAAACCTTAAAAAAATATGTATTGTAGTTATACTTAATTATATATGAATGAATATTCATAAAGTTGAATACTATGATGAAAACTATTTATGTATGTAAGATATTATTATATTATTATACCTTATTAAACTGGTAAGGGAAGATTGATTGCATAGATTGCAAAAATATTGGTTGTTCTTTCTTACCAAACTCTTCATGCAATTCTTACATGATAAGTACCACCATCCACGGCTGGTATCAAAGTCAAGTATCTTGCCGTAGAACCAATAATTTCCAATCTAAATTGTATTTTGAAATAAACAATTATAACAATATTAAATGTGTTATAAATATTACAATATTAAATGTGTTATAAATATTTATAACGATATTAAATGTGTTATTTAAGTAATATTATAATTCTAATTGTATATGTATTAATACCTGAGGATTTGTATATAATGCATGAATTGTTGTAATATTGTTGATCCCTAACTGTAGATCATCCTCAAAGCTAGAAAACGTGGACGCTGAAATGGTTGTTTTTTATCTCTTCAACAAACTATCGGAACTGAACCTGATAAAATATATATAATTAGGTTAAATCAATTTAAAAAATACCTAATCTTTCTTAATAATTGAAAATCAAACTAAAATATTATATTCAAACCTCTTCTTGTATTCAATTATATCAGCACATTCCTGGGACACAGTATCTGTAATAATTTTTAATTAAACAAAATAGAGAAATCTTGTTTTATTTTGAAATTGAGATAAAAGTAAAAAAAAAAAGGGTTGGTTACTATCCACTACACTCCCTAAGCGTAATTAACTGATAGATACATTCTAAATTAACTCTTACTACTAACTACAAAATTTATGTATGTATTTCCCTTTTTGCCCTAATATCCAAATTTAGATTTTAAATGCAGATTTTTCTGCACGAAATGTAGATTTTAGTTAAAAATGCAAATTTGATTGGGGTTAAGTTGATTTTTTTTCACGAAATGCAAATTCCGATTAATAAAAATGCAATTTGAATGAGGTTTAGTTGATTTTTTTTTCACGAAATGCAGATGTTTTAATAGTTAATTTTCTGCATGAAATGCAGATTTTTTATGTAGTTAATTTTCTGCACGAAATTACACGAAATGCATATTTATCTTCCAATTCTCGCAATTAATGATATTTTTCTGCACGAAATGCAGATTTGTTTGGGGGTTTCTAACAACATGAATAGGAATTCATGGGAATTAATCATAATTCATTATGGCAAGTCAAGGGGTTTCTAACAACATGAATAGGAATTCATGGGAATTAATTATAATTCATTATGGCAAGTCAAGAAATCTTAAAGTGAAATACGTTGAGAGTGGAAGAGATATTATTGAGATATATTTTAATTAAGGATATATTTGGAATTTTAACTCTAAAAATTGTACCTAATAATAATTTATTTTTATGGATGTATCTTAACATAATTATACATAGGAAGTTTGTACCTACAAGTAATTATTCCAAAAAAAAATATTACTTTCATAAATTTTTGCCTTGAACATTTGAATGATTATAAAATCATCATTCTTCGAATCCTTGTTATACATCTGTCGAATCATATCCATCCATTCTTCACTCCATATTGTAACTTTAATGGTGTTAGATCTGTATAAATGGAAATCACTTGCATTAAACATTTAAAGTAAGAGTACTATTATTTCATTTAATTCTAATTATTATACCAAATTTTATATTAATATATTATAATATATAATATATAAAGATTATATATATTTCCCAGCTAATTTATATTTTGTTATTGTGTGATCCATATCTTTGCCCATTTTCAACGGACTTGGCAAGGACTATGAATTAAGGCTAATTATATTTAGCATCAACTGTGAATGCTTTATTTATAATTTATTGTTATTACCTTTTAAAGATATTATTATATTTTATGAAAATATTTATGCAGAGTGAATTAATAGTTTGATTAAATTAATTAATTAATTAATTAATGTGAAAAGGAAAGCAGGTCTGTGGTGTTCTAGAAATTCATGTAAAATGAAATGTCCAAAAGAAGATTGGTAATGGAAAGATAACAATTTAATTGAAGCTTAGAGAATTTCATAATTTCGTTACACCTTGTACACGTGACTTCACAATTATTAACACATGCACATGTATTTACCTTGAGTTTAATTTTTTGTTATTTAATTATTACAATTATTTTTTATTATATATATAATATATAATAATAATAATCTTCACTCCAAATCCAATAGTTGTATTTAAATTTATATTGAATGGAGTCCCCGTGGGAGACTTTCTAGACGAAAAAGGATAAATATATAATTTGTTTGCTTAATTATTTTTTCTATATAAAATAATTTTATAAAAATAATAATAATAATTGTTATATATTAAAATATTATTTGAATACTAATAAAAATACATTATGCAAAGTTTAATATAATTGTAATTAATAAGATTAATTTTCTTTTTCAATTTATTTTTTTTATCAAAATTAACTATTATTAAGCATAAGTGGAAAAACTCAAAGATTCAAATAATGCAAAAAAAAAAATAATAATAATAACGAAAATTGAAGAAATTAAATACTTACTCAAAGTCCTCCAGGTTAAACTCCATCATCTTCGTTGGTATCTTATTGACATTAATCATTTTCATGGAAGCGCTTTGTCCAATCTTACCAATAACATCTATTTTTTGAATATATAATGAAAAAGTATTAGTGAAAAAAAAAAAATATATAAGAGAGAATAATAAAGATTTAAGAAAAATACCAAAAAAAAATCTTGTGAGATTGTTAAATCCGAAATTATTTCCTTTAAGGGCGTTAGGAAATAAATTTTATCTGAAAAATTCGGATCTTCAACCTTTTTCACGATTGTGCTGAATATAAAAAAAAAGGTTGAGTGGATGATCGGAGCATCATTGAGTTGTTTTATTAACTTTGACGGATGCTTTAGATATATCATACAAACACCCTTCGGTGAGTAGAGGTATGAATTTTCGTACATTGTGCGACCAAATTGAAGAATGAATACGCATTCCCTACAGTAAAAAAATGTTAATATACTTATCAAAAAATATAAATAATAATCTAATAAAAAAAAGATATAAACTGATTTAAAATGATTAAAATGGTGATACCTCTGAATCAGCAAATACACACTCCATTATTCATGTCATTTTTATCATGTTTTTTTCCTGTCTTTGATTGTAAGAGAAGCCTTCGTAAATCTTGATACATCGAAGTCTGAAGACAGGGTTCATCGTGCCCTTATCAAGATCTTTTAAGAGAATGAAGTTCAAAGCCATGATGCTTTGTTATGCGTGAAAAGTAGGTTATAAAAATATGATTAAATGAAGAATTTAAATAGGTAAAAAATTGTATGCGATCAGATCAGAATTAATTAAAAATAATAATTAATTAATTAGGTGAAATATTGTATGCAATCTGAATTTTAATTAAAAAAATGAATTAAAAATCACGTATGCCATCAGAATGCAAAAAATGGAAAGTTTAAATTGGTAAAAATTGGATACAATCACAATTATTAAATCGAGATTCATTCCAAAGAAAGTTTTTATTTTTTTTTTGTTTGTGATTTAAAAAATATTATTATTTAATATGTAGTTGTTTGTTGTATTAGTGGGATGTGCCCCATATATTTAATTATATTAATGAATGTTTGTATATATATAATATATATATTAATGATAAATCATCGAAGATTTATATTTTTTAAAAATCAGAAATTATGAATAAGAGAAAGATTGGATCTCATTCACGTGACTAATTGGCAGTAGAATGAAAAAATGAAAAGTTTAAATAGGGAAAATATTGCATGCAATCATAATAATTAATTAAAAATCAATTAAAAATAAAAAATTATGAATAAGAGAAAGATTGGATCTCATTCACGTAGGCATAGGGAAAATATAGTACGCAATCATAATAATTAATTAAAAATAAAAAAATGGAGGAAGATGTTGTCAAAAAATAAATAAATGGAAAAGAATTTTTTTTTGTTTGTGATTTAAAAAATATTATTATTTAATGTGTAGTTGTTTGTTGTATTAGTGGGATGTGCCCCATATATTTAATTATATTAATGAATGTTTATATATATATATATATATATATATATATATATATATATATTAATGATAAATCATCGAAGATTTATATTTTTTAAAAATCAGAAATTATGAAAAAGAGAAAGATTGGATCTGATTCACGTCACTAATTGGCAGTAGAATGAAAAAATGAAAAGTTTAAATAGGGAAAATATTGCATGCAATCATAATAATTAATTAAAAATCAATTAAAAATAAAAAATTATGAATAAGAGAAAGATTGGATCTCATTCACGTAGGCATAGGGAAAATATAGTATGCAATCATAATAATTAATTAAAAATAAAAAAATGGAGGAAGATGTCAAAAAAATAAATAAATGGAAAAGAAAAAAAAATGGAGGAAGATGGTAATGAAGTTCAATAATTTTATAAGTTATTATAATAATTAAATAATATTACTTTAAACTTTAAACCATATAATTAAAAATTAATTCAAATTGTTTAGGAACAATAATTAACATTAAAAAAATTAATTCAAATTGTTTAGGAATAATTAACATAATAATTTGAAATAATTAATTTTAGTAGTAGTTATGTATTATATATTTAATGAAAAAATAATATTAAGCACACATATAAGGAATCAATGGCCAAAATCTAACATCATAATTGTGATGAATGGATGAGATTGAATAATGTAATGAACGGATGAGATTAAAAAAGATTTAGTAATCAAAATCAATGGTATAAATTAAAAACAAAAAAATGGAGGAAGATGTTGATCAATTTTGACCACAAAGTGGGTTTTATTATTAAAAAAATTAATTCAAATTGTTTAGGAATAATTAACATAATAATTTGAAATAATTAATATTAATAGTAGTTATGTATTATATATATAATAAAAAAATAATATTAAGCACACATATAAGGAATCAATGACCAAAATCTAACATCATAATTGTGATGAATGGATGAGATTGAATAATGTAATGAACGGATGGGATTAAAAAAAGTTTAGTAATAAAAATCAATGATATAGATTAAAAACAAAAAAATAGAGGAAGATGTTGACAAATTTTGACCACAAAGTGGGTTTTATTATATATAAAGATAAATTTGAAGATGATGTGTCATTTTGTTATAATTTAAATTTTTTTATCTTGATTAAATAAGAATTCGGTGCTATTTTTTGTTATTTTAGTATATATTATATTATATGGGCTCATTTGCAAACCTTTATGCCACTTAAAAGTAAAAAATCCGCCGCAGACTTGCAGAGCATAAATTCATTCAAGCTTCTCTCTCTATCCCTAATCTGCCGTAACTCCTGTCCGTCTCTCCAGTCTCCACCCTACCCTCTAAATTGCTGGCGCTGACAATCCACGCCGCCAACAAGCTCGCCTCGCGCCACGTTCGCGTCTGGGTCTGTGAGGTCTGCGAGCAAGCCGCCACCGCCTTCACCTGCAAAGTCGATGCCTCCGTCCTCTGCGCCACCTGCGACCGCGACATACACTCTCCCAATCCCTCGCCCGCCGCCACGAGCGCATCCCCGTCGTCCTCTTCTTCGACACTGCCTCCGCCGTCAAGTCCTCGCCCTCCGCCGCCGAGGAATTCTCCGAGGAGGAAGCCTCCTGGCTCCTGCCCAACCCTGATAGTAAGCTGTGTTGTGTGGATGCGGTCGTCCTCGTCCGTGTTCGTCGTCGCCGGAGAAGGTGGTCGAGGGATGAACACAGTGCTCAGATTCCCGTTGAACTCACACAAGAATTCAAATCCACGTTCTACCCGAGAGGGTCACAAATGGGAGATCAAATAGGCCACAAGTGTAAGGCTATGGGCCAAGACAAACTTGGCCCAATACTTTGAGAAAGAAGACCGGCATTTGGGCCAAAAGCCCAACGGGCCCAACAAATCTCCACCTTGGCCCAAATCATCTACCCTTGTGTATAACTAAATGGGAATTCATCATTGCACTTTTCCCGGACACCTGCAAAACGAAAGACACAAAGTCAAAAGCAAGATCCAGAAATTTGACACAAAAGTCAAGGTATCACAAAAGATACACAAATCTAAGCCGGAGCAAAGATCACGGACACATAGTCACAGAAAGATTAAATTATCCCAAGGACAAAATAAACGGAGCACACAAGCTCAAGAAAACACAAAGTTCACATAGTCATGTAATCACATAGATTAGAACTCACAGTTCTCATGACACACGAACAGTTCACATAGAACAAATAAGCACAAAGCTAACATGAATACACAATTCATACGGACACATAGTCAAGTCACACAGACACACAAGTCACACAGACACTTCACACAGAAGCATGCGCAGTCACACAGACATAAAAGTCACACAGACGCACACAGTCACACAGACATAAAAGTCACACAGACGCACACAGTCACACAGACATAAAAGTCACACAGACAATCACAACAATCAAATGTTACACCACATTCGAAAGCACACAACATGCTCCACCTCACTAAGAGAAACAAGCACACGCAGTCACACAGACATAAAAGTCACAAAGACAAACAAGATAAGAAAAACAAATTTTCAGAAAAAACAAAATTTTCAAAACCATTTAAACACACAAGTTAAAGGCTCAAGCAATTCACACAAGCACAACTAGTAAACCTCACCATAACACTCAGTTTCAGTCACAACATTGGCTTGTTCACTAGATTTATTCTTCTTGGGGTGGGGACATTTGTTAGCATAATGGCCATGCTCATTACAATTATAGCATCTATGATTCTTAGCCTTAAACTTATTATTATGCCTTCCCTTAACAAACATAACACCCCCAGAATTCTTATCACCCCCATTGTGATTTAAATCATGCTCTTTGCTTTTTAAGGCATTAACCACCACATCTAGAGTAACATCATCACGACCATACTTAATAGCAGATTTGACATCACAATAAGATTCAGGAATAGCATTTAACAAGACAATGGGGGAATACTCATCAATGTGCTTATCACCAGATTGCTTAATATCAATAATGAGCTTTGTAAACATGTCCAAGTTTTCATCAATGTCCTTATTCAAATCCAATTTGAAACTGAAAAATTTTTCAAGCAAGAACATCCTACTAGGCAAAGATGACACATTGAACAATTCATCCAACTTTTTCCACATTTTTTCAGCAGACTCAAATTGACCAACCTTTCTTATCACAGAGTCAGAGAGATTTAAAGTAATGGATGACAAAGCAAGCTCATTCATATCAGATTTCTGTTCTTCAGTTACAGTGGCAGCATGCGTTCCCTCAATGGCCTTATAGACACGTTGTTGAACCAAAACACATTTCATTTTTTGTTTCCAAATTTTGAAATCAGTTTTACCATCAAAAGGAGTCATGCCAAAGGGATTATAAGCCATTCTATAAGCACAAAGCACAAACCACACCACACGAAGAAATAAACTGACAATCAAGAGTACACAACGGAAGCAGGATAACAAATATCACAGAAAAATCTCACAAAGAGAGGACCAGCCGCCTCAGAGCATCACAAAGGAGGACCAACCGCCTCAGGGTATCACAAAGATATATCTAAGTTAGAAAATAGAACAAATCTTTAACAAAGAGAATGAGAGAAACTCCCCTATCACCAAGTGGAAAGCCCAATCTGACCGGAACCCTAACGCCGGCGGTCAACTCCGGCGGCCAACGGTCAGTAGCTCCGGCGGACAGAGACGGCGGCGGCTGTCAGCCGGACAGAGGCAGTCTCCGGTCTCCGGCGGCGTCCGGCAGCGGACGGCGGTCAGCCGCGTTCAGCAAGGGCAGCCGGAAGTGGTGGCTCCCGGCATCAGATCTGTGGCGGTCGGCGGACAGCTGGGTGGTCGCGGTCCCGTGCAGATGCGGCGGCGAGCTGCTGGCGACGGGCGGCGTCAGATCTGAGCGAGCAGCTCCCGGTGGCGGCGCGAGCTCCTCCCTGTCGCGTTCCCGGCGAGGCAGCGCGGAGGGTTGTAGATTGCGAACACGGCGGCGGCGCGTTGCAGATCGCAAGGCGGCAGCGCAGATCGCGAGGCGTTGGCGGCGGCGCGCGGAACACTAGCGACTGTGCAGCGGCGGCCCGGAGGCTGAGCGCGGACGTGAGGCGAAGATCCAGGCAGATCCGGAGCAGATCGCGATTCCGGCACGGGAGGGGGGGCGGCGCAGCGTCTGATCCCGATCCCGGCGGCGGCGTCTGATCTCGATCCCGGTGGCGGCGTTGGAGCCCTAGCAGCGGCGCTGCTTCGGTCAGCTGCTGGAGGTCGCGATTCCGGTGGCTGCGTGAAGGTCGCGACGGTGGCGGCTCCGATCGGTCAGATCGCGACCAGATCGCGATTCCGGCGAGAAAATCCGCGGCGGCCGGACGGCGGCGATCTCCCACCGGCGGCTGACGATCAGCAGCTTCGGGAGACAGACGGACGACGAAACCCGCTCTGATACCACTGTTGGGTGGATGCGGTCGTCCTCGTCCGTGTTCGTCGTCGCCGGAGAAGGTGGTCGAGGGATGAACACAGTGCTCAGATTCCCGTTGAACTCACACAAGAATTCAAATTCACGTTCTACCCGAGAGGGTCACAAATGGGAGATCAAATAGGCCACAAGTGTAAGGCTATGGGCCAAGACAAACTTGGCCCAATACTTTGAGAAAGAAGACCGGCATTTGGGCCAAAAGCCCAACGGGCCCAACAAGCTGGATGAGGAATACGGGTCGCCCGAATACATGTCCGCTGAGTACCTGTGATATGGATCCCTACCTGATCTCGATCTGAAACAACCAGAACCCTCTCTATCCGCCATCCGCCCTAATCGCCTGCCCTTAAACTCCGCCATGTCGCCGTCAAAGAGATCGGCTTATACATTGCGTTCAGATTTCGTTTATATTTATATTTCGGAAAATCAAATCTTCTGTCTCGATTCAAGAAGAACGAGTTTAGCGGCTAATCCACGCGTTCTATTCAAGTTAGCATCGTTTTGAAACCCAAGTTGGAATACAGTTGGCCGGAGAGGTAATTACCTCTTTTCTATTTCCATTTTTATTTGTTTGTTGGATTGTGAATTCAGTTGGATGACATTTATGTTCATATTAAATTTTTAATTAATTTATCTGTTAGGAGTATAATTATTGGCCGATTTCTTATGGATAATTGATGATAGAGGTGAAGGATTCAAGGTTTTTTGTTTTGTTAAATGTGAATTCTTTTATTTTCATTTTTATTACTGTGAATGTGATTTAATTTAATGGATTTTCACCTAGATTTGTTTATTAGTTATTTGGAATTATTTCCCCAATAATATCCCCAATCATATCCATTTCTTGAAAATGAAATCCTGCCATTGACTCTGTTTGAGAACTCAAATATATTTTGTCAGCAATGGGTTAATCTTTTAAGGTCAGCAATGGGATTAATCAATGGGCAATGAAGGACGTATCTTTTTTTTCTTACGTTTTTTATAAGCTTCAAATTTTATTGTGATGTATTCTAATTATTAGAAGTAAATGCTCATACTAATTTGATTAAAACATGCAGGAAAGCTTTGGGAATTTGAGATTTCACAATGGGTTCCATCAATGGCAAAGAGGCAATGAAGAGAGAAATATGTTATTTGGCAAAGAAAAGAGATAATTGATTACTTTGATTTTCACACAAGACAAATATGATATTTTCACCAACCATGACAAAGTCAATATGAAATAGTTCAAGAAATATAGATAATATTGATGAGACGTGGTTTCAATTGAATAGCAAAGAAATATAGATCAATGAAAATTGGATTCAATTGAATAGCATGTGAAATATAGATTCGGGTAGTCATATGATTTTTCCATGTATGTTGAAATATTAATTATGAAATAGCATATGAAATATGATTCGGGTAGCCATATAATTTTTTCATGATTGTTGAAATATTAATTATGAAATATCATATGAAATATGGATTTGGGTAGTTATATAATTTTTCTATGTATATTGAAATTAATATTATTAAAGATTGGTAGTTAAAAGAAATTAGAATCAATAGCATATATTTATATGGATAATTGTGTAAAAAAATTGAAATACAGACAATTTATAAAATATGAATATACTGAAAATAATTTTTTAAAAAAAGAACTTCCTGCCCATCTTCATATATTTTAAGAGAAATATGATCGTTTAATGAAGAGAAATATGATCGTTTAATGAATGAAATATGAATATATAAAAATAATAAAAAAAAATTTGTCCATCTTCATATATTTTTAAAATGTGTTTGTTTAATATTGTTATTATTACATATGTATTTTTTGCGAAAGTCTAATAAGGAAATAATACATGTTTTAAAGATTAATAGTTAAAAAAATAAAGAGACGAGTAGTATGAAAAAAGTATATTATTGTAAATAAAAAATTAAATGACATAGAAAATGGGTGAAATATGAATATATTATGAAATTAAAGTATGTTTTATTTAAAAATAATAATTTTCAGGCCATTATTATTTAGTTTCATGAAAGTATTTATGTTCAATAAATAAGAATAAATTGACTTGATGTTATATAATAATAAATATATTTAAAAATGCATTACATATTAATAAATTATTATAATTAAGTTAAATTTTTTTATACATAAAGCAATATCAATTGCTAAAACTTAATAGTAAATGTAGGATTTAAAATTTAAAAGATATTATTATTATTACGCTAATAATAATAACATTCAAAATACAACTATATATATATATATATATATACACTTCATATATTAATAAAAATATTTTATATAGGCAAAAACATGTGTGAGATCGTCTCACATAAGGGCTTACTTGAAACGAATAAAAAATAAATTTTTATAATGAAAAGTGATACTAAATCAATAAAAAATGATAATGCTATTTCATCAATTCACTATTATTTTAAATATTTGTTTAGTCATTTTGATATATCCCATTACAAAATACATTCAATTTTCTTTTTATATTGATGAGATTAAAAAAAAACAATTAGTATTCACTCACCCCTTAATTTATTATTATAGAGTTAGTCTCTTTTGCCCTTAGGTGTGCAAAATATGTAAGAGTACATCATTTTGTTTTGAAGGGAATTGAGTACATTTTAATTAATAAGAGTACACGTCTTTATACTAAAGGGTATATAATTTAATATTAAAAAGTATGGGTGCACGGCATGTCCCGGGCTTATTATACTCCTTATTCTACCTGTAAAGTTATATATTTTTATTAATACAATTTATATATTTTAATATTTTTCAATTTCAATAATATATTTTAAATTAATATTTTAATGATCCCGCGACGCGGGTTTCGTACTAGTAATTTATATTGCACACGTTTGACACTTTTAAAATCTCATTTTTGCCCAATATTATTGTAGGTTATCGATTATACTCTCAATAAAAAATATTTTAAATAAAATATCGTATCACATTATTTATTCTAGACACAGTCCTTTTAAAGGAAACTTTGATTATTTCAACCTTTCAATGACTAATTTAAAAAATATATATATATATATAGCTTTGTTCGTGTCTTACGGTTATCTTTTTTCTTATTTTTTTTCTTTAACTTTAAAAATTATAAATAAACATGGAGGATTATCTTAATGTGTCTTACCATTTAAGACTTGAATACAAGTATTTTTTTAATAAACACAGCAGAATTAGAGCACATATTATAGTAGCAAGAAACAGTGATGGTGATGTTAATAAAACAAAGCAAAGAAAAACATTGTTCTGAAGAGCAACTAAGACAACACACATAACAGCTAAACAAACACCAAGTACATCATCCTCCCTTTAGCAGACTCAGCACCAGCTTCTTCATAGTCCTTCTCCAGAGCAGCCAAGTCCTCCCTAGCCACTGAGAACTCTCATTCTTCCATATCCTCGCCCACGTACCAGTGCACGAACACAAGGTTAAAACGTTCATGGCCAAACTCATATATATTAGTAAAGAGTAAAAGTAAAGTAGTTTGACACGGCAGTGTTATATCTAAAGAGTAACACTTACATGAAACAAAAATTAAGCCCTGTATTTGACAATGTCACCTGGATATATTCTTTGTTTGACTCATACTTGCAATCACACCACGTACATCTCCTCCCAACATTCAAAATCATAATGAAAGTTAAAATCAAGATCCAAAACAGATAATCGAGATGAATATAACTTGGATCAATAAGATACTAAAGTTGCTGCATCGAGAAAGTAACATATAATGGAAGAAACCCCACTTTATGAAAAATTGAACTGTCTATATTCATCGGTTATCTTAGCAGAAAACTGCTGGTAGAAGGTCCACTCCTAGTATGTTCACTTAAACCCACTAAAACCTCAGACATCATTAATTGGTCTTGATTTCAGAGATTATCCACTAGTATATAAAGTTGTAACATGAGAACAAAAGATATAATTTTTAAAAAAAAATATACTATACAGCATAAGTGAAAAACCTCAGTATTAGACAAGAGAAAAGGGCATGTATGTAATGATAGAGAAAGTTAAATCCAAACCTGTTGCTTCAAATAATCATCTATAGGTTTGAAACTTAAATTGGTTTATAGCTTGTTTAAATTGCTGCAAGAAAAAATGTAATGATAAGTGAAGAGTTTCAGAAGTTTTGACTAATAGAATACATTCCACAGGTTCTCCAAGTAATCAAAACAATGACAAAATTACCTTAAAAGCACCAAAGAAAAAATCAAAAGCATTAGGTACTCAATCCTCTTTAGCAAGAATATCCAACAAAAATTAAGCCCTTTCTCTCATCGCCACCAATGGTTGTATTAAATTCCGGCAAATAATTAGGGCATTTGTAGATCAAGAATATCCTAGAGAGAGGTGAAGTGGGAGAGAACGAATGGAATATGAAGACGGATTCTCCAATGAAATCACCAAACAAAACACTCTTCTCCAAGCCAAATAAATCAAAGAAACGAAGAAATGAAAGATAAACCAATTTTGGGGGAAGATGGAGAAGGGAAAAAAATAAATGAATGAAAAATTTTAATTCATATCTTCGGGTCAAATTGGCGGGTCGGTTATACCAAATTTGGTGGAAGGTGGATACTCTTACCACACAAAAACACATTTTAGCGGAAGAATTTCTTGCATCTTTTATATCAACTAGATTTTCAAACTTGCTATGCTTGCATGTTATACATTGTAGTACATCTTAAAATGAATTATATTTTTAAATTTGATATAAAATTAAAGTATGATATAATTTTTTCGATCTTGAATATTTCTTCACATGTATGAGTGTGGAGATTTTAAACAATGCATTTTTTTAGGAATAGATTATGTAAGATAGTGAAGGAGTATTTTGAATTATTCAAATAGAAAAGGAATATTAAAATGTACGTGTGCTTTTTGTCGCATTTGTTCTTGTGATAATGTTTTAAGGCAATTTATTTGTGTACCCGGATAGGGTGCACCCACATACAAATATAAACAAAAACATATATAATTAAGAGTATAAATGTATACAATTTAATTGTTAATTTTTTAATGAAAAATTGTATATAATATTCAATAAAATGTTATACACATATGGATGTTAATTTTTTTAATGAAAAATTAATGTGAAAAAAGTATACAATTATTACAAAACACGTATACAAAATAGAATAATATGTATACAAAATAGAATAAAAAGATATATACATATGGGTGTACCCTTGCACCCGGTGCACCCAATATACACTCATGTTTTAATAAAGTACTTCATCTGTCAAGAAGAGCCTTCATATTTTTTTTTTAATTATTATTATTATTATTATTATTTAGATCAAGGAAAGTGTTACTTGTAGGGATGTTTTTATTATTATTATTATTTAACTTAAATTTTAAGTTAGTAATCATATAGTAAAATAATTTTCAATAATTATTATTTGTTTTTATAATAATTTAAAGTATATTAAAAATTAATTATTACTCCATTAAATTAAAAAAATATCAAATATATATGGGATACTTTCTTATGAGATGGGTGTATATATGAGACGGGTCGATTTTTAATTAAAGTATAAATAGTTGTTATATATAGATAAAGTATGTTTATTGGTAGTTAAAGTATTATAATAGTGAATCATACCATATAATATTTATATAACAATCATACTTTAATAATGGATTAAACCATTCATAATCTATTTTATATAATTAGAGTCTCATAAGAAACTTTCTTTCTTTTCTATGTATAGAAATTCATTATTAATTAAAATTATGTTCAAAACGTCAATTTGTTTTTATTTATTTATGAAAACATTATTTATCTTTACATTTTTATTTAGAATATAAATATACTTTTATCTCCGATATCTCAAAATATCAAATCATCAATTATCTAAAGATAAAAAATGATAATCCTCTATGAAAAATATTCAAAGTCTTCTCCTTTTTTTTTTCTGAGATTTTGACGCCAATTAACCACTTTCTCCCACGCCAAAAATAACGAAATAGCACTCGAACGAACACATCCAATCTACCTCAAAATCACATTACTCAGACATAACACAACCAAACTAAACCTAATTCTCATTGATTTTTCAAATGTCAAATGAAATACCACCCGAATGCTTCTCTTTAGAGATTAAATATCAAGGATTTTTATTGCATCCGATACAAAATTAAAAAAAAAAAAACAGTGCCAACCTGCATCATTATCTATTTGGTATTTGTAAGTCCATAAACTAATCTTGTCTGCAAGACAAAATTAAAGATCAGATTCTAACAAATAAATATGAGATTCCTCCATTGTTTTATTTTCAATTTTTAATCGAGCAAACAAAAGAGTAACCACCATACATTCTTCACTTTCAAACTTAATCCAATGAGTAGAGCAGAGCATTGATAAGAGAATGTCTCAAGTAATTCACATTTTGGAGTTGAATAGCAAATTTAATCTCAATCAAATTATTCTACTCTCCTTCATCATCTAATACACATCTTCTCGAAAGTGTTTCTAAATTATGGATTCTTGTAACAGTTTACTGCAACTTAAAATTGGTCTTCTTCAGAGACACGAATTTCCTATGAGAATGATTTTGTTCGATTTTCTCCAGCAATCTTGCCGTCCCAACATTTGAAAGGTTTCTACAAAAGTTGGAATCAACTGTCTGGCCTATTTTTGTACCTGAGTCCTCCAGTAGTTATTTATTTCATTGTCTGTCAAATGTTGTGCAATTTTCGACCGCCTGAAATTATTACAAAGCGGGTTAAATTCCCACATTTGATATCACAACTCTTCCTTATTCTTTTAAGCCCTCGTCATTAAGATCATCATCCAATATGAAGATGCAAAAGAGGAGAAAAGAGACGAGGAGAAAATAGACTATTATACCTGAAAGCGTGATGATATATTCATAGAAAATAAAGACTTACGCTAGCACTTTAATCCTCCTACTCGT
The DNA here is from genome assembly GCA_023678885.1 of Pogostemon cablin. Taxonomy (NCBI): domain Eukaryota; kingdom Viridiplantae; phylum Streptophyta; class Magnoliopsida; order Lamiales; family Lamiaceae; genus Pogostemon; species Pogostemon cablin. The sequence continues at coordinate 27,791,217 of CM043013.1, forward strand.
CGTTCCAGAATGTTAATATATAGGTGCAAAAATTTAATAGTTGTATGATGTAAAAAAAGGTGAGGTGAGATTGATGAAAAACGAAAAAACGAAATTTTAAATTCATTGGTTGTAGGAGCTCAAAAGACATTTTTGTTTTTATAGGATGTAATGATAATGATTATTAATTGATAATTATTATAATAATAACATATAGGCATTCATGTAATAAAGAAAAATAGATGAGGATATATTTATAAAAATGGTTATATGACACCTTTAATATATTAGGATAGATATAAATATATTATAATATTTATAAATAAAAATATTGTGATTAATTTATATCAAAAATTCTAAAATTGACAATATTCAAGAAATTTGATAAAAATAAATAATGATATTTTATATATTTCTTCTTTTTTTAAAAAAAATTAAGGGGATAATATTTTATGTTAAAATGTATATATTTTAATTAATAAAGATATTATTTTTTTTATCAAAATAACACTTTTCAATTTTATTAAGTTTTAACTTAACTATAATTAGAAGGAAAGGGAAAATAGTGACTCAACACGTTAACCCCGCATATCAGCATGCAGTGGCGGAACTATGTGGGTTCAAGAGGGTACAACTGTACCAAAAAAAAAAAACTTTTGCACCCCACCAAATCAAAATATTATCCCTTAGTCCCTACTTAATACACAATAACCCAAAACTTATTGAGGAAGCTATTTTTCTCCCCCTTTTTATTCGACACGTGCACTGTACTACTCACTCTCCCCTCATCAATTATCTACTCATTCCCCTGCATTTTTCAAAATCCTTCTTCATTTATTCAATTTCTCCTTCAAAATTCCACCCCAATAAATTAATCTCCACATCATTCTCTTCCAAATTAATAATTTGGTGATATCCTTCCATTTCTAGATAATTTTATTTACTTATATTTTGAAGTATTATATATAATTATTATTTGAATCAAATTTTAATTGTGATGATAAATTGATAATGCATTTGTACATTAAATTTGAATTTGATAGTTAATAAATTAAGAAATGGCAATACAAATGATATGGCTAACAATTCATGTAGTTAAGCATCTCCATTAATTATGCACTACTATGCTTATGCTACATGTAACAAAAAGGAGAAAAGTTATGAGAGGAGGTATGATGCAAATGATATTTATTTAGTTTATTTTTTCACTCTAGTTAAAAGAAAATGCACTCAAATTAATTAATGGAGAGATTCACACTTAGATATAGAATTATCAAATTCAAAATCTCACCCAATAAATTAATCTCCACATTACTCTCTTCCAAAATAATAATTTAATGATACTTCTCCATTTGTAAGCAATTTTATTTAATTAAATTATGTAGTATTATATATTATTATTTGAGTTAAATATTAATTGTGGTGATAAATTGATAGTGCATTTGTACATTAAAGTTGTGTTTGATAGTTAATAAATTAAGAAATTCATTATATTTCACAATAAAATAACATATGTTAAAGTTAATTAATAATAATTGTGTTATTCATTATAATATTGTGAGATTTTGGTTTTTTTTTTTTTTTTTTTTTTGTAAAATTGAAATTAAGAATAATAATTATTAATTATTCTAATTATCTTTATTTTAATAGGAAATGACGAATGACAAACCTAAATCAAAGAAATTCAAGACGATGGGAAAACAACCCGATCTTCGACAATTCATGTTTGCAAAAATGAAATGTCAAGGAGCACCATATTCTAAGCCAATTGATGATGAAATTCCTCCAAGTAATGATGAGTTTTCTTCAAATGATCCAATACTTCATTCACCCCATATCCAAGAAAATATGAAAGAGGACTTGTGTAGTTCAAGTGCTACTAATGTACCATCCGAGGGAGAAGAATTGTTATATGATGTAGAACTTCTTCCTCATGATCCCGGAAAAAGAATGAATATAATGGATTATCCCTCAAATCAACGAAATATTGTGAGAAGAGCATACATTCTTAAAGGGCCTTGTCAACCAAAAACTCACGACTTTCCTCAAAAGGAACTTGGAGGTAAGCGCCGATTTAGTTCTAAATGGTTTAAAATATTTGATTGGCTTGAGTACAGTATTGAGAAAGATGTCGCGTTTTGTTTTGTTTGTTACTTATTCAAGAATGATGTCGAAATTAATGTTGGGGGATGTCTTTGTAAATGGAGGATTTAAGGCATGGAATAAACCGGACAGATTTGAAAAACATGTTGGTGGGGTTAAAAGTTCTCATAATCTTGTTTATGAGAAATATGAGAATTTAAGAGACTAAAAAAAATCTATTTTACATGTGTTTGATAATGCAAGTAATGTGCCTCGAGGAGAGTATCAAACTCGTTTGAAAGCTTCACTTTCTTGTTTAAGGTTTCTTTTGCGCCAAGGGTTGGCCTGTCGGGGGCATAATGAACATGAGGAATCAAATAATAGGGGGAATTTTCTTGAGCTTTTGAAATGGTTGGGAGAACACAATAAGGATGTTAAAAATATTACATTTGAAAATGCTCCGGGTAATTGTCAAATGACATCTCCCAAAATTCAAAATGATATTATCAATTGTTGTGCTAAGGAGACAACTAAGTTCATTATTAAAGAGCTTGGTGATGACTATTTTGGTATTTTGGCCGATGAGTCAAGTGATGTGTCTCAAAAAGAATAATTAGCTCTTTGCTTGCGTTATGTTGATGGTAAATCGGGAAGTGTAATGGAGTGATTTCTTAGACTTATACATGTAGGTGATACTAATTCTTTGTCACTTAAAAGTGCAATTATATTTTTACTTGTTGAACATTCATTGAGTCCATCTAAAATTTGAGGGCAAGGGTATGATAGAGCTAGTATCATGAAAGGTGAGATAAATGGCCTTAAAACTTTGATTATGAAAGATTCTCCGTCTGCTTACTATATTCATTGTTTCGCCCATCAACTTCAATTAACACTTGTTGCCGTTACGAAGAATAACAATGATTGTGGTTGGCTTTTTGAAACACTTACAAACTTGTTGAATGTGGTTGGAGTTTCTTGTAAGCGAAGAGAAATGATTAGAGATTGTCAAATTAAAAAGGTTGTTGAAGCCATAGAAATCGGAGAGCTTGAAAGTGGATCGGGTTTGAATCAAGAACTTGGTTTGAACAGACCGGGAGATACTCGTTGGGGATCTCATTATAAAACTCTTTTAAATGTTATCCTTTTATTTCCTACCATTATCCAAGTACTTGAGATTATTGGAAAAACTGCTTCAAGTTCGGAAGATAGGATTAAAGCTCAATCTATATCTTACTCATTGGAGTCATTTGATTTTATTTTTATGGCACACTTGATGTTGACTGTGTTTGGATACACTAATGATTTGTGTCTTGCTTTGCAAAGAAAAGATCAAGATATTGTCAATGCTATGTCTCTTGTTTCGTTGACCAAAGAATTATTGCAAAAAGCAAAAGACAATGGATGGGAAACTCTCATGAGTAAGATCACTCTATTTTGCACCAAGAATGATATTCTTGTTCCTAATATGAATAATTGTTATGTTCCATGAGGAAGATCAAAGCGTTTTGTTAAGTCAGAAACAAACAATCACCATTTTCGAGTTGAGATTTTGATAGCAGTGATTGATTTACAACTTAGAGAGCTCAATGAGAGGTTTGATGAGGTTAATACGGAGTTGCTTATGTGTATGGCTTCTTTAAGTCCTAAAGATGGATTCTCTTCTTTTAACAAGGAAAAAGTTCTTAAGCTTGCCACGTTTTATCCTTCCGAGTTTGCTAGTATTGATTTGATGACACTTGATTGTCAACTTGATGTATTCATTGAATATATGCGAAGAGATATTAGATTTCGGGATTTGCATGATCTTGGTGCTCTTTCAATACTACTTGTCAAAACAAAGAAGCATGTGACTTATCCTTCAATTTATTTGATTATCAAGTTGATGTTGATTCTCCATGTTGCTACCGCAAGCGTAGAAAGAGTATTTTCTGGAATGACTTATGTTAAAAATAGATTACGTAATAGTATGAGTGATCAATTATTAGATGATTGTTTAGTTACTTTTATTGAAAAAGATGTATTTTTGCAAATTTCTGATGATGACATACTAGATCGTTTCCAAAAAATGAAGACTCGACGAAGTCACTTGTAAATTGTATCACTTATTTAACTATGTATTTTTATTTACTTTATTTTACATTTATTTATGATTTAAATTTTAAATATATATTATTAATTAATTATATTGCACCCCGATATTATTTTTCTGGGTCCGCCACTGCCAGCATCTCCTCCTCATCATTCAGTTGATGATCATCATTCATAGCATCTCCTTCTCATCACTTGTTGCTCCTGCATTACAAGTTTTTGTGCCCTCCTATCATTGAACCCTCTCAATCTTCTTCAAATATTTATCCTTTTATTATATTATTATAAGAATCGTAACTCTCATCTTTTTTAAATTTCTATCTTTTTTTTTTATAGAGTGTATATTGAATGCACCTGGCTATGTGTATACTTTTTTATTCTATTTTGTATATATATTATTCTATTTTGTATACTTGTTTTGTAATAATTGTATATTTTTTTTACACTAATTTTTCATTAAAAAAATTAACATCCATATGTGTATAACATTTTATTGAATATTATATACAATTTTTCATTAAAAAAATTAATAATTAAATTGTATATATTTTAATCTTAATTATATATATTTTTATTTATATTTGTATGTGGGTGCACCTATCTTTAGGTACACCCGGGTGCACACTATAAATTGCTTTTTTTATATATTATTTCTCTATATCTTTTTCAAAATTTCTATCCTTTTCTTTTTATATTATATATATATATATATATATATATATATATATATATATATATATATATTTCTCTAAATTTTTTAAAATTTCTATCATTTTTTTTATATAGTATTTCTCTATATTTTTCTGTCTTTCTTTATTTTTTAATTTTCTTTTATCATTTTTTTGTTTTGGAGTATATCAAAACATCAAAAGTATACTACACCACTTCTTTTAATTTTTTTTCTTTTCATTTAAACTTTGTATATTTAAATAAACACGGAAATTTATAAGATTATAATTTATAAACTTAAATTTTTTTTTATTAAATATTTATATCATAAAATAACTTATTTTTATTTTTAAAAAGTTATCATTAATTATTCGAATTCTTTATGTTACTACAATATAACTTTTATCTAATCTAATGAGTTTTATTTCTTGCTCCGTTACTTTCTTGCTCCATTTTTATTTTTAGTACATCTAATTATCTAAATCCTTTTCTTTTTATAATCATCTAATTATCTAAATCCTTTTCTTTTTATAATGGATGAAATCTAACTTTTTATCTTTTATGAATTAAACAAAATGACATTGAATCAATTAAACAAGCTATAGAGAAACAAACCAAAATCTGGGCTCTGGTTAATACTTCGAAAAAGACAGAGAAATCTTTTGGGATTTTCCTAAAGAATTGAGGAGTAATGATAATATTATTGTTAATTGAAGTAACGGTGGAACAGTAGCACAATTATAAGCCATGGTCTGAGTAATATGAGTTTAATTGATGAAAGTGATGATATTGGGAATGAATCTTTTAACATGAACTGGTTTTTATTGGAATTTATAATGGATTTAATGGCCTTATCTAATGATTTCTTGTTAAAGAGCTCAAGGGTTTGCTATGATGTGATTGTTCACTTTTTCTTTATTTGTTCCTCCCTCATAATTGTTCGTTTTCCAACAAAAAAAATATTATTTTAATTTAACATCTTAAAGTATACTCCCTCCGTCCTGTCCTGCACTAAGGGTGCATTTTGCTTTTTTGCACTTAGATTAAGGAGTATTATTATTTAATTAATGTGTAGTGGATAATTGTATTAGTGGGAGTGTAGACCCATGTTTTAATTGTATTAGTGGGTGAGTGTGGGACCCATGTGTATAAAAAAGGAAAGAGAACCCTTTGGGTGGAAGACCAAAATGGAAAAAAGTGACCCTTGGTGCGGGATGGAGGAAGTACATTAGAGTACAACATTATTCCTGAAAAAATGTAATAATTTTAAAAAATGTAATAATTTCTTTTAACAAATAACATACTTTATACTTTAGAGTACCACATTATCCCCGAAAAAAAATCTTAATATATTAAGATGAACAACAAAAAAAAATTAACAAACATGAATTTAACTTAACTGGAGTCAATAAAGCATTGTCTCCTTAGCAGCATTTTGCGATAATATGGATTTTGCGTGTTTTTATTTTATTTTTTATTTTATTTTATTTTATTTTATTGGGGTATCTATATAATGGCTGAAATATTATTAGAGACAAACTGAAATCTTATTATTCATACTGTAGGTAATTAAAATTTATTGCCTAATAAATATAAATGCAAAGGAAAATATATGAAATATTGATTAAATATTTATTTATTAAGAAATTTAAATAAATTAATTCTTGAAATAAATAAATAAATAATTGATAATTAATATAATTAAGTGGGCTCAATTCAAGTCGAGTGGGCTCAATTCAAGTCAAGTGGGCTCGATTCAAATCAAGAGGGCCTGACCCAAATCAGTAAACCCAAGAAATAAATCATGTGAGCCTGGCCCAAATCAATAAGCCCAGGAAATAAATCATGCGGGCCTGATTCAAGTCAAACAAGCCCAGCAAATCAAATCCAGCAGGTCTAATTAAATTAAATAGGCCCGTATCCAGTCCAGCAGGCTTAATTAAAGGAGAAAAGCCCAATCAACAGGGAAGAAGGTGATTGAAGAAGAATTGAACATTTCCCATGATGGAATGGTTCCTATTAGCCAGCTAAAAAGTATTATACTTGGGACAATGAAGGACCAATTTGAAGAGAGCTCCAAACCTTCATTCATGTATGCTAAACCTTTTACTAGAAGGATTGAGAACTTGAAGATGCCATCGAACTATCAACCCCCCAAGTTCCAACAGTTTGATGGAAAAGGTAATCCAAGGCAACATATAGCACATTTCATTGAAACATGCAATGATGCTGGAACTGACGGAGATCATATGGTGAGACAATTTGTTCGTTCTCTAAAGGGAAATGCTTTTGAATGGTACACCGACCTGGAAGCTGATTCTATAGACAGTTGGGATCAGATGGAATATCAATTCCTTAATCGCTTCTATAGCACTAGGAGAACGGTTAGCATGATAGAGTTGACTAACACTCGTCAGTTAAAAGGAGAGCCAGTAATTGAGTACATTAATCGATGGAGAAATTTGAGCCTAAATTGTAAAGATCGATTGTCTGAAGTTTCTGGCATTGAGATGTGCATAGCAGGAATGCAATGGAGCCTTCGTTACATACTTCAAGGGATTAAGCCTAAAACCTTTGAAGATTTGGCCACAAGAGCTCATGACATGGAACTAAGCATGGGGATAAGTGGAGTGGTTGAACCACCGATTCCAGGCTCCTACAAGTATAAAGAAAAGCAAGAGGCCAGAAAAGGGGGCAAACCCTACAACAAATCTTCTGAAAAGGAGTACATGGCGTCAAATGCACCAGCTGTCAAATTTCGAAGGAATGAGAACGAAAAGGATGATAAAGTGAGGAATGATCCCCAAGAAAGGGGGCAAAGAAGATTGACCTTGAAAGAGATGCAAGAAAGGAAGTACACATTCCTTGATTCAGATGTCCCAGGCATATTTGATGATCTGTTCAAAGATAAACTTATCGAGCTTCCTGAAATGAAGCGACCAGAAGAGGCGGGACAAACTGACAATCCAAAATATTGCAAGTATCATAGACTGGTGGGTCATTCTATTAAAGATTGCTTTGTCTTTAAAGACAAAGTTATGCGATTGGTTGAGCAAGGAAAAATCTTTCTAGATGAAGATGCAACTGCAAATTCTATTTCTGCAGGCGGTGATTCTTCATGTCATATGGCAAGCGAAGCTCAGCTATTTAAGGGTGAATCTGGGAATGAAAGTGAGACCCATGTTATAAAAATAACCTTCACAGAGGAAGACTTACTGCTCGGTTCACAATCTCATAACCGATCTTTATTCGTAACTGGTTACACTCAAGAGCAAAGAGTTAATCGAATATTGATTGATGGAGGTTCAGCTGTCAATATTTTGCCCCTATCCACGCTTAAGAAGTTAGGAATTTCTACCAACGAGCTCGGCAGTAGTCGATTGACAATTCATGGGTTCAATCAAGAAGGCCAGAGAACACTTGGTACAATGGACTTGGACTTGATGATAGATGAGATGGTCTCAACAGTTCTATTCCATGTCATTGATGTTAAAACATCATATAATATGCTCTTGGGGCGCCCATGGCTGCACCAAAATGGAGTGATTCCTTCTACGCTACATCAATGCTTCAAATACTGCGATGGAGGCAACATAAAAAAGGTGCTTGGCGATGAAAGGCCATTCACAGAAGCTGAGTCATATTTTGCAGATGCTAGATATTTTCTGAAGAGTAGCAAGGCTGTCAAGCCAGAAGGAAGTTCATCGCAAGAGAAAGGTGATGATAAACAAGAAAGAGAGAATGCAGATGATGTTTCATCCACAAAGTCTATTGAAAGTAAACAGTTGATCAAGACTGTAGAAGGGTTGACACTACCTCTGACTGAGGTTGACTCTAAGAAGCCCTTTCCTCCTCCACTCAAAGGGTTCACTCGCCCAATTCAAGGAGCTAAAACTGAGCATGGAGATGTATTCGAGGCGGTAGTTTCCAAATCATATAGCCCACAAGCTTACAAACTTCTTGTAAAGGCTGGTTATAACCCTCAAGAAAAAGCTATGATGAATGAACAGTCTCATAAGACTCCTAGTGAATTTAATATCACTCAAGAGACATTGAAGAGTAATGGTCGCACTTCTAAGTATATTAGGACAGGGTTGGGATATGTTCCACAGAAACCTGTTCGCATTGCGATCAAAAGGGCAAACACGAACTACATCACTGAAGATGAAATTCTTTCTGAAGAAGAAGAGTCTCATGAAGAGGATAGAAAGGCAGAAAGAATCTCAGTATTCAAAATACTCAAACCAGTTGGAGCTAAAAGGACTTCCAAGTTCCCAAGGTTGCCAAAGATACGTAGTCGGATCCCATCTCACATGAAAAGATGACATTTCCTGACTATATCATGTGACACAGTGTTGAAAGCTAAGAAGCGAACAATAATATTCACCCAAAGTGAAGAAGATGATCGAGAAAGTGTATGCTCATCAGATATTGTTCATTCCGTTATCATGCAAACAAATCTACACAATGCAGAAACAGATCTACGAGGCAAGATTGTCGAAATGAGGAGAGATGGTTATGTAGTGGAGAGCATTGTTAAAGTGGGAGAAAATGAACAAGTTAGGTCTAATCCACATTCTCAAAGGCAAGAATTTCTGGAGGACGTTGTGCAGTAAATCATGTCACTATACAAGAAGAAATCTCAACTGAAGAGGAAGATGCCGATGATGCTCCCCCAGAATTTGAGGAGGGTATTAAATCTACTGTTGATCAATTGAAGGAGATTAATTTAGGTGATGCTAATGATCCACGTCCAACCTATATAAGTGCTTTGTTGACATCTGGGGAGGAAAAAGCTTACATTGAGCTTCTTCAAGAGTTTAGAGACGTGTTTGCATGGTCATTCAAGGAGATGCCCGGATTAGATCCAAAAGTGGCAGTTCTTCATCTAGCAGTAAAGAAAGGAGTCAAGCCAGTTAAGCAGATGCAGCGTTGATTTCGACTAGAGCTGGTTCCATTGATTGAAGCTGAGGTTAATAAGCTCCTTGAAATGGGAAAGATACGAGAAGTCAAGTATCCCACTTGGCTCTCTAACATTGTGCCAGTAAGGAAGACAAATGGGCAGCTTAGAGTGTGTGTTGACTTCCGTGACTTGAACTTGGCATGCCCAAAAGATGATTTTCCACTACCAATCACAGAACTTATGATTGATGCAACGACCGGGCATGAAGTGCTTTCATTTATGGATAAATCATCTGGTTACAATCAAATTAGCCTAGCTCCGGAAGATCAAGAGAAAACAGCCTTCCGCACTCCTAAAGGAATATACTGCTATAATGTTATGCCGTTTGGCTTGAGGAATGCTGGCGCTACGTATCAACGAGCTATGCAAAAGATATTCGACGACATGCTTCATAAGAATGTCGAATGTTATGTGGATGACATTGTAGTGAAATCAAAGAAGAAAAAGGATCATCTTAAGGATCTAAGGCAAATATTTGAGCGTCTCAGAAAATTCCAACTCAAGATGAACGCGCTTAAGTGTGCATTCGGAGTTTCTTCTGGTAAGTTCCTTGGATTCATTGTCTGACATCGTGGCATTGAGATTGACAAAGCAAAGATTGATGCGATAATGAAGATGCAGGTGCCCCGAAATATACATGAGCTCAAGAGTTTGCAAGGTAAGCTGGCGTACTTAAGAAGATTCATAGCAAATTTGGCCGGTCGATGCCAACCATTTAGCCATCTTATGAAAAAAGGCAGCCCATTTGAATGGGATGAAGCTTGCACTAATGCATTTAACAGCATTAAGGCATATTTGATGAAGCCGCCAGTGTTGGTTGCTCCAATAGCCGGACGTCCATTAATTCTCTACATATCTGCTCAAGAAAAATCAGTTGGAGCCTTGCTTGCACAAAATAATGATGAAGGAAAGGAGTGTGCGTTGTACTATTTGAGTAGAACAATGACTCCAAATGAGTTAAAGTACTCACCGATTGAGAAGCTCTGTCTTGCTCTCATATTTGCAATTCAGAAGTTAAGGCATTACTTTCAAGCTCATATTGTTTACTTGGTCTCGAAGGCCAACCCACTAAAGTTCGTAATGTCAAAGCCAGTGCTCTCTGATAGGCTCGGAAGGTGGTATCTCCAATTGCAGCAATTTGAAATTATCTGCGTCCCTCAAAAAGCGGTGAAAGGACAAGTGCTGGCAGATTTCTTGGCTGATCATCCCATGCCTGCCGAATGGGAATTGTCTGATGATTTTCCCGATGAAGATATATTGGCTATTGAAATCACTCCTCCTTGGAAGATGTATTTCGATGGAGCTGCTCACAGAGAAGGAGCCGGCGCAGGAGTAGTATTTGTAACCTCAGATGGAGGAGTTCTGCCATATTCGTTCAGTCTAACTGAAAATTGCTCTAACAATGTAGCTGAATCTCAAGCTCTTATACTTGGTTTGGAGATGGCAGTGGATGTAAAGCAGCGACACCTTAAGGTATATGGAGATTCATTGTTGATAATCAACCAGCTGCTTGGCTTATATGAGGTTAAGAAAGCTGAACTACTTCCGTATTATAACTATGCTCAGAGGCTTATGAATTGGCTTGGAGACGTAGAGATTGAACATTTACCAAGGAGCAAGAACAAGCAAGCCGATGCTTTGGCAAAGCTAGCATCAACCATAGCAATGCCCGAAGCACTTGTTCAAGTACCGATCTGCAAAAGTTAGGTGGTACCTCCCTTCTTCGAAGATGAAGATGGTGAAGAAGTTGAGTATTGCGCCATAGAGGTTTTTGATATTGAGGAAAAAGACTGGCGTCAACCGTTCGTGGATTACTTGAAGAATGATAAGCTTCCCAATGATTCACAACTAAAGGTTGATGTTCGACGTAGAGCACCACGATTCTTCTATTACAAAGATATACTCTATAGAAGATCGTTTGATGGTATTCTCTTAAGATGCTTAAGTGATGAAGAAGCTCTTCAAGCTATGGAGGAAGCTCATTCTGGAATATGTGGCGCCCATCAGTCTGGACCCAAGTTACATTTCAGAATCAAGAGGATGGGATATTACTGGCCTTCTATGGTGAAGGATTGCATAGATTATGCACAAAAATGTCAGCCATGCCAGTTTCATGCAAATCTCATTCATCAGCCTCTCGAACCATTACATCCAAAAGTTTCTTGGCCATTTGATGCATGGGGCTTAGATGTGGTGGGGCCATTAACGAAGTCTTCCGGAGGCCATCTTTATATTCTGGCTGCCACTGATTATTTTTCCAAGTGGGCGGAAGTTACCCTTGAGAGAAGTGAAGAAAGAAAATGTGGCTGATTTCATCCGCATCAACATCATATATAGATATGGAGTGCCTCGATACATTATCACAGACAATGGGAGGCCATTCATTAACTCTTTGATTGATAAGCTTTGTGAGAAGTTTGACTTCAAGCAAAGAAAATCTTCTATGTATAATGCAGCAGCTAATGGGCTTGCCGAAGCCTTCAACAAAACATTGTGTAATCTGTTGAAGAAGGTGGTCTCCAAGTCAAAGCGAGACTGGCATAAAAGGATTCATGAAGCTTTATGGGCGTATCGAACTACTTATAGAACGCCTACTCAAGCTACTCCGTACTCTCTTGTATATGGGGTTGAAGCTGTGGTGCCCCTTGAAAAGCAAATACCATCTTTGAGAATAGCCATACAAGAAGGTTTAACTGAAGAAGAGAACGCACGACTGCGTCTCGAAGAATTAGAGGCACTTGATGAGAAGAGGCTAGAAGCACAACAAAGACTTGAGTGCTATCAAGCTCGCCTCTCCAGAACGTTTAACAAGAAAGTAAAGATACGTTCTTTTCAAGTCGGAGACTTAGTCCTTGCTGTAAGAAGGCTTATTGTCATCATTCACCGAGTTGGAAATAAATTCTTGCCCAAGTGGGATGGCCCACATGTTGTGAAAGAAGTGTATACAAATGGTGCATACAAGTTGATATCTGAAGATGGTGTAGGAATCGGCCCCATAAATGGTAAATTCCTGAAACGCTACTATGCGTAATCAAATCCAAGAAATGCTCCTTGACGCACGAGCCTAAACTGCATGTTACTCCTGGTCCGCATGAGTATAAACTGTGTACGACGAACTCCTGGTCCACATGAGTATAAACTGTGCACGACACCCACCAAAGGTAATTATACGTGGTTAAACTGTTAATCCACCCCACTCAGATATTTTAAGTGGTTAAACCATTAAATATCCTACTTTGTCTAAAGTGGTTAAAGAATAGTCACTCCTGGCCCGCATGAGTATAAACTGTGCACGGCACCCCCCATCCAAATCAAATCATGTCCCTTTGAACTACGTAATGACTTGATCCTCTACGAAGAGGTACGTAGGCAGCTTAGCACTTTGTTAAGTTCATTCATGTCTTTGGTTTATTCACATCAAGTTTGTGGGGCAAACAATAAATTGGAGCATGAAGGCAGCAAATAAATATGAAAGACAAGAAAACAAATTAATGATGTAACATAAAGGAGAAGTAAGGAAGAGAATGGACTTTATTGATAATATCATTAGATGTTCAAAAACATAAAAGGGGAAAGTAAATAAATAACTAAGGGAGCAAATTAAAAGAAAATCAGTCCTATGCTAAACAAGAAAGTTATCAGAGAGTATGCTTTGTAAAACAGACTTCAGAGCTGCTTTCTCATCTTCAGATGATGATTCTTTCAAGACAGTTGCATTGTCAAGCATAAGGATCTCTTCTTCTATGAGCTCAACTTCCTTCTTGGCACGACAGAGAGTTTGTTGGAGACGATCAGCTGCTTCAGACAAAGTTTTCTCTCCCTGCTGCAGATTAGTTATTTCTTTGCCTATCAACTCCAACTCTTCCCAAGTAGTTTTTAGTTTTTTTTATCTCTGTCATGTGAGTGTCTCTGCAATTCTGAAGGCGACCCTTGACGTCGGTCAAGCATTTTGCATGATTTCCCGTGGATGCCGCTTCATCAGACTTCAATTTTGCCGCAGTATAGGTATCGGCCTTGTCAAATAGAGGTTCCAGGGCTACCTCTAAAGGAGAACAGTCGATTCTAAGAGCCTTCACTTCATTTATTAAGGAAAATGTTTCTTGTCTCAGAGTTGATAAAAACTCAAGAGGGGTCCGTTTGAGTTTTCTTCTTATTTTACTCCATGCACTCCGAGCAAATTTTCCTTTGAGATCACGAGTAATCTTCTTAGATATAAATTCTGAGATCATGGGACATGCCTTTGAAGAATTCACCCCTGTGGTTGATGCATCACTTTCAGTAGAATCATCACTCTCATCAGAATCGTCACCGCTACTAGAATTTGAAGAGATGCCCAAGATCTGATAAGAGGAGAAATATGTTAGTATAAAAAATGAGGATATACAATGAAAATAAGATAAGGGAAAGGGGGAAACCTCATCTGCCAAAGTTTTTGAAGTAACAGCAGTAATTAATTCAGTTCCTTTAGCAGCCTTAGAGCCAGAAATTTTCAGCGCAACCTTCGATAATAAAAGAAAGCTTTGTAAGGAAAAAATAAAGGAAAAAGGAAAAGAGGAGAGAGAATGGAAGAAACCTCATTATCTTGTTTTTCAATATGAACAACAGATTTCTTTCTCTTCCAATGGTGTTCATTAGAGGCGCTACGACTTTCTGTAGAATGAGGGGAACTTTTCTTCCTTTTATGTACTGTAGGTTGTAAAACTTCATCATGCACCGGAGAAATATCCTGAACTTCTTGATTATCATCATCAAGGTCATTAATGATGTCCACTTCTTCCTCCAGAGGTTCTGAAACTAGGGTGGTCAAAGCCTTGATATGATCAGATAAGTAAGTTCCGTGGACTTGCTTCCACCACTCCTTATATTCAGTAGTGGAGTAGTTTTTAGGAGCTGGGGTTGCACATGGAAAGTAAGATTCGGAGGTAGAGTTATACGAAGTGCAATGTCTCCAATGCTTGAATCATTCTTCTAAAGATGCTTTCCGAAGGTTGGTTCTAAGCATCTTAGGAACATCTTGTAGGAAGCCAAATTGACGAGCAAACCTGTGAGGGGAGTAAGGCTCCATCACAAAATGACTACCCTGCCGCAAAGTGAGATAGCTAGTACGGATAGCCACCAGATGAGCCCAATTATCCCATTTCTTATTTCCATCATCCGTGTAGTGGATTGCTTTGTCTTTTGAAAAAATATTGCAAGTCCATAAGGCATTATCAGCTGTGTGGATTCGTTTGCGAGCATCTTCAGCATCGAAGTATCTTGCTCCCTGCTCTCCAGAGTATGTCACCATTCGAGGATATGCTATCTTACTTCCAACCGGAAAATGAGTTTTGAAGTAGTGAGCCAGCCAAGCATGAACGAAATAGATCGGAAAGGTTGATTTAATTTCAGATAAACTTGATGAGTTTGAAATCGCATTCAAGCCATGGTAAATGTTTGCCAAAACTGGAATAGCAAGACTCACTTTTTTTCCTGCAGCCATTAAGCTTGCCACTTTAAAGGTGCTTGGTCGTATCAAGCCTACCTCGCCACCCGGAAGTGCAAACGCACAAAGCCAGCAAGCTAAGTGGGCGGCTAGATAGGTTTCTTCTTGATCAATTTGAGAAATGCCCAACTTTTTAAATTGATCTATCTCAGCAGACGTCCATGGTTGGTGACTTGAAATAACGTCAGTCGGGTTATAAGTTTTCTTAGGCCGAGAAGTCGTCTTTCTTTCAATACGTGTAGGGGGTTCAAGGTATGTTATAGTCTTTTTAGACCAAAAATCTACCCATTGGTCTATGGTTACAGTTCTTCTGTTAACGCCCTTGCAAAGTATGTGATAGGCGCCAAGTAAAGATCTACAGCTGCGCGGGATACGTAAACCATCCTTCGTGGAAAGTAATTCTTCTGCACAGGGCACAATTTCATCATACACATAACCTGCTATGGGTAGTCCCATCAAGTTGTATAAGTCCCATAAAGAAAGTGACATCTCTTCGAATTTAGTAAGTAAAGTATTGGTGGAGGAACACCAAGCTTCACAGAAGGCCTTCATGATTTCACAGCTGCAATCATAGGTAAAGAGGGATGCAAAGACAGCATCATAAAGCTTTGTGTTTCGAAGAATGGATCCGCATCGGCTTAAAATATCTTCAGTCCATTCCCAGTAACCCTTGATGTAGTGAAATTCTCCAAAAAACTTGATGGGTTCCCCCCAGGATGCTTTTCCTTTTGCAATGCGGCGTCCCAAAGAGGGTAAAGGTGTTGAATTGATTTCTGGCTCAATGTCAGCTCCCTTCAAGGTCCAACTTATGTTATTTTTACTTGAAGAAGATTCATGAGACCAACATGCCATGAAAAATTCATTTTTTCTTCTTGGGGGGACATAAGCACAGTTCCCTAGCAAAGATTGCCCGGGTAAAAGACGAGTTCCTTGGGGCAAGGGTTGATGTGCATCTTCAAGAATAATCAAGTAGCTTGCGCCGGACTTTCCCGTTATAGTTTTGAAGAAAACCATGCTGAAAGTTGAGTTAGCTGTCAAATAAACAAAGGAATATTAGAGATGAGAAGTTGAGAAGATGTGTATAATTTAAATTTATGGATTGAAAGGCCCAAAACCAATTCATGGGATCAATTAATTGTTGAATCCAAAGTTGTAGATTAAACATAGGAAAATAAAGTATTAAAAGCCCAAGTGGTTGTGCATTAAAATTTTGGACCCAAGTTTAAAACAATGGGCCCAAATTAAATAAAGGTTGTTGGGCTGAAGGGGAATCAAGAATTGAGCCCATTAAAAGGGAGTCAAAATTGGCTTGAAGAGTCAAAATTGAGCACCCCTTTTCCCAAATCTTGCTGCCAAAGCTTGCTGCTCCCAAATCTTGCTGCCCAGATCGCCCGTCCACACAGTCAGCACACATCGCCCGTTCCGTCCACACAGTCAGCACACACCGCCCGTTCCAGCTGCCAGTTTGCGCCACCCTGTCACGCTGCTGTCACCCGCCGGCCGTTCATTCTATCATTACAAGCCACAACCGCCGCAACCAGCACACCGCCCATCGCGCCGCCCATCGTGCCGCCGTAGGCGCCCAGGTCATCGAGCAGCCACATGTTCTGTTGCAGCCCAAGTTGTCGCGCTTCCGCCAGTCGCTCGACTTTGATGGGTCGCTACATCGTGGGTTGGTTAGCGAGGCGACGAGGCCATTGCCAACGACTGCCGGCGAATGCGTGCCGCCGTTGACGCCCAGGTCATCGTGCATCCGTGTGTTCTGTTGCAGAACAGGTTGTCGCGCCTCTGTCAATCGCTCAACTTCGATGGGTCACCACGCATAGCCGAGGTCGTGGGTTGTTGCCAAGTTTGGCACTTCTAAGCCGTTGTCGGTATAAATCAGGAACGCGACGCCCCCAGCTCGATGTCATCACCCGCCGCGTTGGTTGGAATTCTTCACTTCGTCGCCAAAGCATCGACAGAGAGGTGAGCCCAACAAGCAACCACCATGGGTGGTCCGCCATTGACTACTCTCTATCCCAACGTCATCGGAGATGTGAGCCCAATAAGCAACTACCATGGGTAATCTACCATTGACTGCTCTCCATCTCACGGTGCGAGCCCGACAAGCAACCACCATGGGTGGTCCGCCGTCGACTGCTCTCCACCTCGACTATGTTGGTTTGACTCCATGGAGGCTCGTTAACAATGTCTTCGAGTAAAAAGAATAACGAGGTAGGTAGGAGGAACATAAATATACAGGTTGGTATGAAAGTTGTTTAAACTTTGGGATTGGCATAAGAAATCCGTAAAGAAAGAGTGTGCATGATATTAGATTGATTGTTGGATGAAGAAGTAAAAAAATCATACAGCAGCAAAAGAAAAGAAAGGAAGGAAAAAGGAAAAGAACAAGAAAAGAAGAGATAATGTGAGAGAAGAGAATTGTTACTTTGGTAGTTGATGAAAGCAGTAGCAGGAGTTCCTCTTGCAGTAGCCTTGAAACTAAGAAGAGAATCTGCAAAGAAGGATAGTGTTGTTAGTCGAAACTTTGAAGTGAAAAAGTGGAAACGGGAGTTGTTCTTATATAGTCTTGGGAAAATTTGGATAGCTTCTGTGAATATTAGATAAATATTTGTATTTATCTTCAAAATAATGTGAAGTTATTTCTTGGAGTCTTGGGAAAATTTGGATAACTTCTGTGAATATTAGTTAAATATTTGTATTTATCTTCAAAATAATGTGAAGTTATTTCTTGGGGTCTAAGAATTGAGTTGATAAGGATTTGTGGATATTTGATTTTCAGCTCTATGAGATATATTTTGCAACTGCATTATCTACTAAATTTTGAGGTTCATTTGTTTATTGGGCCAGAAATAGTAAAATAAAAAGCTCAATGAAAATAATGGGTCGAAAGAGACTCCAAAGCATATGCAAATATTGTTGCAATTTGTCCACTTCAATGATAAATTTTCGTGAACAAAGTGCAAGGGGGCATTTGTAGGCAATTAAAATTTATTGCCTAATAAATATAAATGCAAAGGAAAATATATGAAATATTGATTAAATATTTATTTATTAAGGAATTTAAATAAATTAATTCTTGAAATAAATAAATAAATAATTGATAATTAATATAATTAAGTGGGCTCAATTCAAGTCAAATGGGCTCAATTCAAGTCAAGTGGGCTCAATTCAAGTCGAGTGGGCTCAATTCAAGTCAAGTGGGCTCGATTCAAATCAAGAGGGCCTGACCCAAATCAGTAAACCCAAGAAATAAATCATGTGAGCCTAGCCCAAATCAATAAGCCAAGGAAATAAATCATGCGGGCCTGATTCAAGTCAAACAAGCCCAGCAAATCAAATCCAGCAGGTCTAATTAAATTAAATAGGCACGTATCCAGTCCAGCAGGCTTAATTAAAGGAGAAAAGCCCAACATATCTTTTGAAGGAGAAAATATCTCTCAAGTGATTATTTTCTCTACCTATAAATAAGGACCTTCAGTCCTCATTCCATTCACTCTGAAAAATCCTGAAGACCTGCAGAATTCTGAAGATCAAGATCAAGCGAAGATTCAAGTGAAAATCAAGTTCGATCAAGTCAAGTGAAGAATTCTGAAGATCAAGATCAAGCGAAGATTCAAGTGAAGAGCAAGATCAAGATCCAAGCCCAAGCTCAAGATCTTCAAGTCAAGTTCAAGATATATTCAAGTCAAGAATCACATCCGATCAAAGACCAAGGTGCTAAGCCCCTTCGATCCGGTGTTCTTTATCAAATTCATCCAGCAGTCCCCGTGAAGTCAACGTTCTACCAAATTGAACTGCATACTTCACGACAAAGATTCAAGTCAACGTTTGATCCGAACAAAGGCTCGACGCCTCCGGATAAACGTTTTAAAGCTTCAAGACAACCCCGAGCTCGGACAAGCTTCATCCGAAGATCCGGCTCCGAAAGTTGAAAAAGTCAAGAAATCAACTCAAGAGAGGAATCAGAGGATAAATAGAAGCTGTTCACTTAAATTCGCAACTTCAATCCATCTTGGATTTTCGTTGTAATTTCTTGTGTGTTTATTATTTTAATAAATACAATATTTGTTGTTACACATACATCAAAATAGTATTCAAACAACATAAACCACACGCATAGTAAAGAAAAAAAAGTATATATTACAATCTTTATTATCACTCACTTTTAATATAATAAAAAAGAATAGAAAAAAGTAAAAGAAATTTAGAAATTGATATCTGAAAGCCATTTCCGGCAACCTCTGCCGGTTGCGGAGCCATTGCATCTTGAGCCTCCGCCGTCGACAGAAAGACAGCCACCAAAACTATAGAAATGTAGAAGATGGCAGATTTAAAATGTGACATCTTTAAAGTGATGTGCTATAGTATTAATATTGCTAGGTAAAAATGTAGTAGTAAATTTTATTTTTATTGTGTTGAATTGTGTAAAATTGCCCCAATTTATATAGTCGTTTCCTTTGTGTGTCTTAATCGAAAATAATTTTTTTCTTTCCTAAAAATTCTTTCCCACCATATTATTTGCCTTTTATTCGAAGGTTTATGGGATCCACTAATTCTTGAAAATTAAATTTTAGGTTATGTATGTCAATCAAATGTATGATTCTATTATTTAATTTTTTCTGAATGTTATAAATTTTTTAGTGATTTTATATAATGATACCTGCATTAAATTTATTTATTTATTCACTAATATTTTGTAAGTTTTATTTGGTTTTTTTATTTAATTAATTAATTTAGAAATCTTACATTTCTTAACTATTTCTCCAATGAATATGATGCCATCAATCATTGAGATTACAATGCTTTATTAAGTAATCGTGAGAAAATGATATAGATGTAGATACATTGTTTGTGGTAGGATGGGACTTCGTTCCTTATTCATTTTAAATTCCTGTTATTTAAGATTGACAATTAATTGGTGACCCATCAAGATTTATTATTTTTTTTTTTTTTTTAATGATGTTAATGTTTCATCTAATGGAATATATCTCATAAATTATGATATCTTATATGTTATGGTCATAAGACTCATAACTCTTTAATGTGGAATTTAAAATTTATCAGAAATTTATGTTAATTTGACGACAAGATTTTCATAGTTAACGTGAACTGGTTCTAATTCTCTATACAAGTTGATATATCATTTCATGTTTCATATCATTAAATAAATGATAAGTAAGAAAGAGAGAAACTATACTAGGTTAATAAGCTTAAACCCTCTAGGAACAATAGTTGAATTTTTTTATATCTTACGTAGGAAAGAGAGAGAAAAACTATACCTTAAAAGAAAAAACTTAAATCCTAAGAGCAATGATAGGATTTCTTTACGTCTTATGTGTCAATTATATAATGCGTGACACATAAAATGACAAAAATGAGGTAGAAGATCCATTGTCCATATTTACTTAATATCAATAAACACACACAAACACAAATAGCAAAGGTAAGTAGATTTCATTGAGTTGGACAGTAAGTAAATAAACTTCAAAACTGGCTGCCTAAACAAGATTCAAACAATCTTTGTTTTCTCAATCCTCAAAATCACATCCAACATTGCACTCTTTCTGACAAACATTTTATACAACCAAGCCAAGAAAACACAACCCTTCTTTACAACAATTTCTTTAGAATCAAAAGCTATGATCATCTGCAATTTAAGAAAAACTAGGAATCTTTGGAGAGTTTCTGAGCATTCATTAGGCTTTTTGTAAGCCAGATGGCCGTCTCTCTAGACGAGACGCCGTCTTCCCCGAACGCTTTTAGCACACCCGACAGCTCTGCAAATTTATCCTGCTTGAGCAATCTTGCACACAGTTCAAGCAAAGACTCTAAAGCTTCAGCTCTATGTTGTCCAGGATTTTCCTTGTCGTTGCTGCTGATTGCTGCTTGTGTATTTAACAACAGATTCTTGATGGTATCGTTCTCGTTTTGCTTCGAGGGGTCTTCTTCGACTTTCACTGGATCCTTATCCGAACAGCTTTCAGTGTCTTTGGTTTGCATGGTATCTGGTGGCAGTCCTGAAAATGTTGCGTCCTTATTTTCTTCAACGCTGGAAGATCTTCTTGATTCCAGTTCTCCATCAACTTCGGAGCTTGTGTTGTCCTTGGTCAATGGCATGTTTTCCTCGAACTGAGAGACAATGTTGTCACCACAAGCTTTATCCTCCAGAGTCATTGTACTGGACCTCTCAAGAATAGAATCCTCCACCTTTGTTATTGTTTCCTCAGTTAAATCAGGGCCAAATAGAAGCTCATTCTCCCTCCCCGTTTTTCCTGACTTTGCATTGCTCTCAATAAATTTCACTTCTTGCACTTCCAAAATTGCACTTGATGGTCTTTCCACAGCATCCACAGTGTAGATGCTCTCTTGAAGCGATGGAGAGTCAAAATTGTCATGCTCGTCTCCATTGCTAGCAGTTGTCTCACATGTGCCTCCACTCTTGGAATCTTCACTGTCATTAGAGATTTTTCCAGAATAGCTCGTGGGATCGACTCTCTTGGTCTCAAGTAAATCTTCTATCAAGGCATCACCATCCAGTAAATTCGGATACTGCGTGTTAGTACTTTCTTCAAACAATGGAAGCAGCTCCCTCTGTTTTAGTTTCGCTTCGCCTTCTCTGTGGTCTTTCCTGTCATTGGCACTGCTCGGAGATGATTTTTTCGCATTCTCCTTACTACTGTTGGGAGAGGGAGACTTAACAGGGAGAAACACAGTAGATGGGTTGTGGCAACGGAGGAGAAACGGTTGCAAATGTGGATGTCTTAACAGCTCTGCAGACTATGATATTCACATATACAAAAGATTACAGTGACAAGCTTACTACAACATATCAAGTAAAATAAGGTTAAAAGTTAAAAAATTTACCGTTGGCCTGTGTTCTGGACTCTTCCTCAGCATGCTCTTTATAATCTGTTTTCTGAGACCATTAAAGTCATGAGTCATAACAAATGGAACTTCTACGGATAATGTACGTGTTTCTAAATCTCGAGAAGACTTACAGAGTGGAAGAGTATACAATAGGCATTGGAGAGATCAAAGATCTGTTTATCTTGTTGATCAATGCAGTCATATCCTATTTTATTCAAAATGATACAATTTCAGCTTCATAGCATTCAAATTAATGCTATCATACACTTGGAGGAAAGTGATAAGTTGAACTTACGGGCGCTCTAAATGCTTGTTGGTGTGCAGCAATCTCAAACATACAACAACCTGGGTATAGGCAACACAACATTTTAGATGCATGAACATGTAACTACGAACTTAACGATTCTCACAACAAAACTCATTACCTAGAGACCATATGTCTGATTTATAGCCATAAGGTATATTTTCAAGAAGCTCTGGACACATATAGTTGGGAGTTCCAGCAACCTAGTATCACAAAGCAAAGTTATTCACTGGTTATTACATGGAACATCGTGCCCGTGAAATTTAAAAGTATAAAATCATGTATTGTCGTACTGATGAAGCAAGGCCTTCCTCATTGAGAAGTTTTGCCAATCCAAAATCACCTGTAAAGTTTACAGTATTGAACAACTGATAAAAATAATGGGATTCGTACAGTTAGTAGCAAGAACTGGATTTCGTATTCTTACCTAGAAGGGCGTTGTTCTCCTTTGTGACGAATATGTTAGATAGCTGGAATTGCCAAAAAAATTCATGTAAGAAACAATGAAATTAATATGTGGGTACTACACATGGTATGATGATTGTACATGACTTCAAACCTTGAGATCCCGGTGAAGGACACGATTGGAATGAAGATAGTCGATAGCTAATAACAACTGAGTCAACCATTTGCATATTTTCTGGGGCAAGAAAATCAAAACACTCAGTTTGAGTTATCTAAAGTCAAACACTCAGTTCGAGTTAGCTAAAGAATTTTTTACCTCCTCTGAAAAATATGCTCCTCTTGCCTTTCTTATAAGATCAGATCTGCATATTAATTATTAATAAGGAAAATCAAAAAGGGTGCATACTAAATCCAAGCTTTTCTAATGACTAATCCTAATTACTACCTCTGTTTATCCGTTAACTCGTTAAAGAATACTTCCTCCATCCCACACTTAACTGCACCGGCACAGTAGATTCGTAGTTTAAGAAAAGTTGTTTTTTAACCAAACTTTATTGACTTTTTAGGGGTATTGTGGTATTTTTAGGTAATAAAAAAAGTATAAAATATGTTATGTTAGTTATGTTATGTGAGAGTGGTATTTTTTAATTTAAGATAACTTTTGAGGTTATTGATTGATATGTTTCACCTTTCGGGTGTTGAAGATAAGTGTGGGACGGATGGAAATAATGTAAGTGGATGATATTGTCTACATGACCATTAACGAACCCATTTAAAATCATCCCTAAAACTAATTGAGAAATAAATGATGTAAGATTATAACATGCAAAAGTTCATCAGTGTCCAAATAAATGTGATGTTCATTCAACAGAGATCTGTACATTTAAACAGAAAGCATCATAAGAAATATTAATGCACCCATCACAATTAAAATTTTGAGAAGAATAAAATTAGAGTACAGGTTAGTACTTACATGTTTCCGACTTCACAATAGTTGGTCAGAACGCATATACAGTTTCCCTGTCGAAAAGTGGAAATTATGAATTTCTTTAGCATCAGTTTCAAGCTCACTAAATCACATTTAAAAAACCTAGAAAAATAGAGGAAGCTGTCATCACCAAATTCAAGAAAAACCAGAAACTGATACCTTCTCCACCCAAGCATCTTTACATTCCAATATATAAGGATGTCGTAGTTTCGCAATTATATTCATCTGTCGCAGATACAATCACAAGTTATAAATATGTGACTAAAATGCTGAAGGCATTTGTGCATTCATGGTCATAGTCAATACTGGAGCCAGAACCAATAAAAGAAAACTTCCCCTTGTAATATTACTAAATCACTTTCCAGATAAATAAAATAAAATACAAATTATGTTGCTAAGATTTTTAATATCGCATATTCAGGAGGGAAGAGTTTTGGCTCCATATAATAAGTATATATGCCTCTTCTTTAGTATAAAGACATTTACCATCTAATCAAAGTAAATATATTCTTAGGTGATCATGCTTTTACTTTTGCAGTAATTGAAGGTGATGTCTATAATCAGGGTAACAGTGTCCGGAAATTTTCTTTTGCTGCTAAATATAAATTAGTTGGGCAAAGAAATTTTTTATCAAAATTATTGCATATTCTAATGAGGTGCTCCTCCCAACCAGTAACCAGCTGGTGCAATGATTTGAGAAACAATGGAACACAGAAACGAATTAGAATAAGACAAAAGGGTTCTAAACTGAACAAAAATGACAAAGAAAAAGTCTCAATACCAGCATTAAGTTAACTCTGTTGTAAAAACACTAGTACAATATACTCAAAATACCTCCTGGAACGCTTTGCTCTTGAACTTCTCTGTCTGCTTGGAAAGACGAATTTTCTTTAAAACGTATCTGTAAGACATAAAAGAACCAATTACAAGCCCCCTCTTGAAGTTCAAGGACATGGCAATATCCCCATATGCCTACCTATATTTGCAGCTTCTTTAGAATTGCTCCTTTCCAAAATGCTTAAGAAGGATCAATAACAGAATACTTATATGCACTAATATGCTGTAGTTTTAGCTATCTGCTGTTTCGACCGGTTGGTCAAATTGCACAATCTACTACAAACAACACATGACTTGTGTATTTCGTAACTTCCTCTCCTAAATTTCAAGGACTAACTAGTGAATTCTGCGCAATAAAACACTAGTATATCCTTACAGAAGCATTCAGCTTATTATGAACTCACCAACTAAAGATGAATCCCTGATAAGTGCAAGTCATATTGCTGTCTCCAAGAATAAGAAACACTGCTTCTTATTCCCTTCAACAAATCATGAGTAGAAGTTCTAAAGCCAATTTTTCAATGCATTACACAGATTATTCCAAGTTATGCTAGCAGTTCTTCATCACAAGTCAATGCCTAAATTACCCTCTAGCAAGAGAAGGGCCAAACAATCACAAACAAGAACATAAGGTGAAGAGTAATTTTCTATACATGCAAAGAATTAAAATTGGTTGAAAAACAAAAATCCTCACTTCTTATTCTCAGTTTTATGGAGCACAAGAAATGCAGCTCCAAAGGCACCCCTTCCAATCTGCTCTATCGCCTCATAAGCTTCCATCTTGGACTTAGAATCATCCTTTTCTGTCTCCATCAAGCCCTAAAACCCCAGAATCTTCAGATGGGTCAACTTATTCTCAACCAAAGATTCAATATTTAAGCAATAATAATGAGTTATTGAGCTCACCTACCTCCAATTGAGCAAGAAAGTTGAGCTCCCACAGAGTTAAAAGCCTCAACAAGCAACCAGTGAAAAGTAAATCTTGGAACAGCAGCTTCAAGCAGAAGCCCCTCTGCAAAGTTAGTTCTTGAATTTATTGGAAATAATAATAATAAGAGAGCTTCAAAGATGAAGGTGTAGACAATTATGACACCACGCAGCGCTACACCATAGAATGCGTGCGTGTGTGTGGTGGCCCGTGGTGGGGTGGGTGGGGGAGGAAGATAGATAGTCAAGGATGTTAGGAAGGAGTTAGTGGAACAGAAAAGATGATGAAGTTTTTGATTATCATATAAATCAGGCTTAATTAAAGGTGAAAAAAGGCTACCATGGTTATGGAGAAAGTTAACCTGTGTGGTTAAAGATGACATTAGAAAAGAAGAAATGATCGGTCGAAGTTTGAAATTCACCAAGGAAAATAGATAAGGAGAGAGAGGAAAAAGATTCTTTAAATTGAACTCTTTCTATGGGAGTTTCTGATATTCAATTTTTTTTTCCTTTTCTTCTTATATTCTGATTTTTTCGTAAATTATATTTAACACTCATGATCTACAATTATAATGATTTTTTATATTAAAAAAAAGGCAAAAAATAATTAAATAAAATTATGTGACTCCCGTGTAAGCATAATTTCATAAACAATTAATTTATTAATTGACATGGATCTTAGATCTTCATGATTTTCACACCACATAAACACGATTAGAAGACTTACCTTTACCTTGAGACGCCACTAATGGCGGTCCTCCAACGATACGTTCCTGTCAATTACGCCGAGAACTAGTTTCGCTCTCCTCACCCCTTTCTTTATGGCACAGTACGTAAGACTTAATGTGATAGAGAATTAATAAAACTGTGTCTCTTTTATAGGTGGAGAGAGGATCAGATCGGGATATTAAATCTTTATCAAATCACATTCTATCAATGTGATTGTTATCCATAAATATATATGACCTTATTTATCTCATATATATATTATTTATTTAAACTATATCATTATTTAAGATATTTGATCATAATAAATATCTTATATATATTTATTATTAATGGCACTAGGCCATAATTATCTTACATTCTCCCACTTGGCCGAGTGACAGAATTAAACTTTAAACGTAAAGGTTTAAATAATTTACATAATATGCGCGACATAAGATAAATTAACTGGTCAACTCATAAAGTCAATATTGAGGATAGACTAACACAAGTCATAGCGGTTCTATATCATTTACTCGACATAGTTCCTTCCATGTACTATGATATTAGCTTTAAACTCAACGTAACTCGTAAACGTAAGGATCAATAATGGTCCACATAAGTATCTCAATTCGAGATAAAATCTTGTTTAATTAATGTCAACATTCATGTATACTAAAATGACAAAATAAGATATATCAATTAGAAACAAAACATAATGAGCTCTTAATGTCAATTGTTCATCATAAGCTTGTTAGAGCCTTTCAATGATCTCATATTCATGTAACGTTCAATGAATGTTTTAGAGAAGATCATTTGTGTAACGGATCCGAAATCATAAGATTGATTCCATTATGCTCAATTGACATCTTTCTTTCTAAAGTTCTTCTTAACGATAAATACTTTCATTCCATATGTTTTAGCAACTTTGGAATATCCATCGTTTTAAAGAAGAACAATGCAGTGGAATAATCATAATAAGTTTTCAGCGACTTGACATTATTGTCAACTTATTTCAAGTCCTGAAATTAAACTCCACATTTAATGTCCTTAAATTGTAGCTTCAAATCATGCCACAAGTTAACTTTAATAGTGAATGTAGTTTTTAGAAACTTCTTCACAATTTTGCATGACACAATATCCCTGACTAAGAAACGTAAAAGTCAAAGTGAACTTTTTTGCATCATATAATCATCTTAATCTGAATCTATATTTAATTACATCTAAATAATTAAATTTTCGATAAGTAAGCACGAGTGCTTTAGTTCATTAGAATACCTTATAATATTTCCTTATGCAACATTCTGGTCATTCATTTATGAATCACTTCAATAATGACCAAGCATTCTAACAGTAAGACTGATATTTGGTATTTATACAATCTTGTAGTACGTTCCAATTCATTATTGGAAATTGCATAAGATTAAACTTATCTCCCTTCCGGATTGGAACGTTCTTTACAAACACTTTTTCATCCATAACCTCTATTGAACTTTATTAACATATACTTACAGAGACATCTTTAATTGTCTCATCATATGTTTTATTCTAATGATCTTTGAGAGAAATTTATTGGTTTCACATAATAAACCAAGATCATCAGTTGTAAGCAAGTTTATCATTAAGTATAGAATTAATGTGCTCCCACTAACTTTCAGATATATATGTACACCGTTTATGATGTTTTTCTTAAATCCAAAAGATATCTTTATAGGAAAGCATGCTTAAGTTTGTATGTTAATTCTTTAAGTTTACACGCCATGTGATATTTTTCTTTAATGAAAAAAAAAACTTGAGTTGATCTATTTAACTTGATCTTCTACCAAATCACCTTTAAGAAAAGCAGGCATAGCATTTATTTGGTGCAACTCTAAGTCATAATGAGTTACCAAAGCCATGATAATTCTAATAGAGTCTTGTAAAGAAATAATTTGTTATATCTCCTTATAATTATGTCATCTTTTTGAGTAAAATCTTTAGCAACAACTCTAATTTTATATCTTTGGAAATCGCCATCATAAAGATACATCAGTTTCAAATTCTTTTATAACTCTTTGGCAATTCTAACAAGATATTAAATTTCATTATGAGCCATTGATTTCAACTCGCCTTTCATTGAATTTACTCATTTAATAGAATTAGTACTTCCATGACTTATTCCAAAACTGAAATTTTAGCTTTTATTATAATGTCAAATTTAGCTCATTTTATTATACCACATATGCAATCATTAGAAATAGCAGATATATTGTCTTTCAGATATTCTTAATGCTATTTGATGTGATATATCAAATGAAAGCTCATTGATAATTGATTTAGTAAAATCAGATCCTTTAAGAGAGTATAATAACTTAATGTTGTACTTGAAAGTTGTTTGACTATTTAACAACTATATAACAACTTTAGAAGAAATTTAGATGAATGTATTTTCAAATTCTCCACCCAACTTCTTCAATAACCACATTTCATGGTTTCATACTCCCACTGATTTTACAATTCTTAATGAATTTGACATTCTAGTTTTAAAATTCTTGTACTATGGTTAAGACCATAAAATCCATACCCTTTAGACTTCAAGGATAATTTATAAAGAAATCACTTTAGTTTCTTATATCCAAATTCTTTATATGTGGATATAAATCATAATCCCCGCCGGGCAATTTAAAACATTCAACTGCCTAAGATCGAGTTTTTCTACAAGTTCATAAGGTGTTTTGAAAACTGTTTTACTAAAAACTCGATCATCAAGTAAGTGACCGCTTTAAATGTATAAATCCACAAAATATGGGTATAAATTAATCATTCAACATACTTATAACCATATTTAATACAGTACGATTATGTCATTCTGCTACACCAATTTATTATGGTGTGCAACATTTAGTATAAATGTCAGTTTTTCCTGTAATTAAGTGATTGGGCATGATAATCCATCACACTTTCCATAAAATTCATCACTTCTTCCAATCTTTGTAATTTTCACTTTTCTATCTAATTTTCTTAACATCATTAATAAATGCTTATCGAGCATTTATAGAATGAGAATTTTCTTGCAAAGATAAATATAATCATAATGTGAAAAATTAAAATTAAAATTAAAAATGATGGAATATTATTATTCCTTTAAGAAGGGTATTATCATAAGATTCACATTTAGCGGTGTAAACTATTATAAGAAGTTGTGTAGTTATCGTGACTCTATTCTTTGTGTGTTTTATTTGCTTTCTTTAATGCAATTCACACAAATATCAAGATCAGTAAAAGCCTATCTCATGAAAGGCTTTATTCTTAATTAATCCTTTTGGAATAATTCTTTTGGAAAGTTTCCCCAAACATTAAAGCCACGTTTAGTTCAAACTTCATTACTTTTAAACGAACATAATGTTTAAATTTTAAATTATTTCTTAAACCTTCTTTCCTTTTGAACCATCATTAAATTACGTGAATTTAATTCACATTCCATTTGTCTTTCATGGTGTTATAGTTTATTAGGAATAGGTCATACTTAGAAGGTAATGAATTTGTAAAGTACGTTCATTATGGAAGGCTTTAATCTTGTTGCAATATTTATTATCTTTAATGATGAGTTCATGTGTGCCATGAGAACCATCAAACTTTATGGTAGTTAAAGTAGTCATTAGCATCTCATCAAGAGATTTATTAGTAATTTAGGTATGTTAGACTTAATTTATTAGTCTCATTCATTCGCATAAACATTATGCCCAGTCTGTTTGATCTAACCCGAGCATTATAGTCAGATTACTTAGCTTTATTGCTATTACAAAGCAAATGAGCAATTTATCTTGAAGTGATAAATAAAATCCAAAACACTTTGGTGAAATTAGATTTATCCACACTATTTAAATTACTTTAATCCATTTTGTAATGGAACAGATGCATCATGCGAATAGAGACTAAATAATATAAGTAATTTTAAGAATAAGAATAATATAATTTATTCCTATAAATACCTTGAGTAATTTAATAATAGATTCAAGATCGAAAGCAATAAATGTATATTGAAGTTCTCCTTTGGGTGATACAACAATATACAATCATAATCATAATGATGCTTTCAAATATAACATAATTTGATAATTAAATATTTTCATTAAAACTATTTTGTCATCTTTGGACATACAAAACAGTTTGTCATAATATATTAATTATCAATTTATCTTCATATTCATGAATTATAAAGACTAGCAATCACCTTTGGGTGAATTTAAAGTCTTATAATTGTGAAATTTTTAATAACCCCATATAATAATTCTCTTTATTCAAGCATCACTTAAATATGGGAAATTAAAATTTAACTATACGATTTAATTTTATTATTCTTTCAGATCAGACCACTTTGGTGATTAACAGACCAACATTAAATAAATTTAAATCATAAAATCATTCATTATAATCTTATCAAAGATTATCATAATAGATTATACTCAATAGGAAAGTGAGTAATAATCAAATCATTATTAATCTTATCAAAGACTCTTAAATTATACTCAATAGGAAAGTGAGTAATAATCAAATCATTATTTCATAAATATTCATAAATCACAATCAATATCATTAATTAAAATCTTAAGACTGTCATCATATATATACATAATATATCCATATATATCACATTAATAAAGATATCATGTATAATTTGTATTCATATTATAATAAATTTGGCATCTTAACATTATAAATACCATGAGCACTCAAACATACATAACATAAGTGAGGTATTTTAATTCCAATAAATTAGTATCAATAATAACATAATCTTTAATTATTATCAATAATAATATAAGTCATAAACGTTAGTGATGGATCGATTTCATTAACATTATTAAATCACTTTAATTGGAAAGTTTGAGGAATACATGAGTCACTTTATTATTATAATTATGTTAATAACTGGCATTAAAGTGTGATATTCAAGCCATTTTATGAATAAGGCATGTTGATTTATTGACTGTAATTAGTTGTCATTATTCTTAATCAGTCATTATACTCCCCAAAATTAAAGGGAGTCATGTAATTTTATATTAAAATCTCATGACATAATTAACTTTCATATCTTATGCTGACATAATTAACTTCCATAATCAATCTTTAATTGTTCAGTCCCAAAAACTAAACAGGGCAGTTGACATTTTCTTAATATGGAAATCATATCACTATAATTTTCGCATGAGTCATAAGATTTCAATATATCAATTTAATAATCATGTAATTTTTTAACGTGAATCAACTCATTATAATTACTTTTTCACATCACTTTAATACATGATACATAAAACATAATATTCACACATCATAATATATTGATAATAAAGTGTAAATTAAAATTGAGATAATTTGGTTATAGAATACATCTCACATCCAATCAAGAACGTAATACGTGAATTTACTACATCCAAATTTAATATTAATTATTCGATGAAAAATCATGAGATCCAAAACCATGCTCTGATACCACATGTAAGCATAATTTCATAAACAATTAATTTATTAATTGACATGGATCTTAGATCTTCATGATTTTCACACCACATAAACACGATTAGAAGACTTACCTTGAGACGCCACTAATGGCGGTCCTCCAATGATACATTCCTGTCAATTACGCCGGGAACTAGTTTCGCTCTCCTCACCCCTTTCTTTATGGCACAGTACGTAAGACTTAATGTGATAGAGAATTAATAAAATTGTGTCTCTTTTATAGGTGGAGAGAGGACCAGATCGGGATATTAAATCTTTATCAAATCACATTCTATCAATGTGATTGTTATGCATAAATATATATGACCTTATTTATCTCATATATATATATTATTTATTTAAATCATATCATTATTTAAGATATTTGATTATAATAAATATCTTATATATATTTATTATTAATGACAATAG
Organism: Pogostemon cablin; assembly: GCA_023678885.1. NCBI lineage: Eukaryota > Viridiplantae > Streptophyta > Magnoliopsida > Lamiales > Lamiaceae > Pogostemon > Pogostemon cablin. Next base: position 27,823,429 of record CM043013.1, read on the forward strand.
GCCATAATTATCTTACATCCCGATCTAATATTACTAGTTATTACATCTTTATTTTTCGTTGAAGGAACAAATGATGAATAAATGCCACTTAATTTATTTAGTTTTAAATCATTTGAGAAAATTATCCAATAATAATATCCGCGAAACACCACAATATTACGGGATAAAAACAGCACTTATTTTTTATATTTTATTAACTAAAATTCAACAACTTTATTCATCATGTTCTTATAGAGAGTAATTTATTTTATTTATTATAAATTTTAAAATTATTAATATTTTTTTAATCTGCAAACACACCTATAAAATTTTTCCAAAGTAATTTATATTAGACCATAACTAGTATAAGACCGATTGAATCCTAAATCTAAAGGCAATATGTGTGATAATGAGATTATTTTATATTTTTAAATTAGTTAATATTTTGGTACTTTCACTATAAAATATTATTATTTTTGCTATAAAATATTATCATTTAACATAATAAAATAGTATTATCACTTTTCATTTATTGAATACTTTTTATTATAAAAATTATCATTTTTATTCATTTTAGAGATCTTTGTCAAATTTAATATACTTTAGATTTTTTTTAACAAATGAGGAATCATTATTAGATGTAACAAAAACAAAACTATCAAGAAGACTATCCAAAAAAATAGGAAGTTCAACCAACCAATGAAAACTAGCAACTGATCTGCGAAGTCATAACTCCTTTATCCCTTACATGCCTCTGTGGCTTCAATGTATACTTTAGTTATCCTCATATCATGGTAATTAATAATTCTAGCCAATTATTATTCAATTTTATTATATTTTTTTTCACGCGTCCACAATAATATGCAAATTTGTTATCAAAACACAAGTGTATATACACACTTATTTATGCATGAATATATCGAACAATAAATAGAAAAATTAAAATACACAATATTTCTTGGAGTTGTATTTAACTTGTAATCACACGAGTGTCAACATAAAATATAGATCTCTAGAGAGAGAGAGGACGAGTGAGAGGGATGGGAGATGGGGTTCAAGAAACTTGGAATCTTTATAACAAGGATAATCTAATCTAATCTAATATTGCTAATGAAAATCTATGGAAGGCTGAATATATACAGCTATGATGTCAATTGTCACCATCAACACCTATATTTCAGACAAACAAATTTTTAGGTACTTCATTTCATTCCAAGTCATTCTCCATTTATGCCATCATGGGATTTCCATTTTGAATATGATTTTGATTGCCAAAAGTTTTTCTTTTCTTTTTTTAACCAATTTGGGTTTTAACTTCAATGATTAATGTGGGAGAACGCCTTAATCTTGTTTATCAGTATTATTACAATTTTAGGAACTTTTCAATCACATTGGAATATTTTTCTTTTTTTAATCTCCAATTATATCGTATCTCTCTTCTTCATGTCATTTATGTAGTGATTTTGAGCATGATATATAAGTTAACACTCATTTTATTTGCTACTTAGCTATTCATTTTGTTCATCTATTATAAAATATTAGTATTCTTTTTATAATAAAAGGGCTTTGCACACAGTGGCGGACCCAGGAATTTTTTCTTGGGGTACGTTATGTAATTATAAAAATACTCCCTTCGTTCCATTTAACGAGGGTTTTTTTTCCATTTGAGATGTCACACCAAAAGGATCTCCTTTCCTCTTTTATACATATGGACCCACATATCCCTACTAATATAATTAAATCATGAGACTACACTCCCAGTAATACAACTACCCACCATGCATTAAATAATAATACTCCTTATTTACGTGCAAAAAAGCAAAAAACTCTTTTTTGGTGAGACGGAAGGAGTATTATTTACTATATATAATTAATATTAAAAAAATATAATTAATATTGATACAGTGAAATTTTAATTTGTAAAAAGAAATTCAAAACATTACTATCATAAGTCTATAACATAAATTTGAAAAAATAGTAATGAATTGAGTGTAAATTTGTATTGCAATTAGTACAATGTAATACCCGAAAAATTCTTTATTTTATAATTTGTATTTTACGCATTTTTATAATTATGTGCTAATTATTTCTATATTTTATTTACATTTTATTTGAAACATCTGTGATAATAATGGTGACAAAATATATGAATATATGTGTGCATAAATATTTACGTGTATTAATTTAGATTATAATAATAATAATAATATAATAATATATACTCCCTCCGTCCCAAAATTGATTGCACACTTTCCACATTTATCCGTCCCAAAATAGATTGCACCTTTCCAAAAAAGGAAATATTACATCAATCCCCACCCCTAAAAGTTCATCTTAATTACAACTTTACCACACTCACCTAACACACATAACATACTTTATAATTTATTTATTACCTAAAAATACCACAATACCCCTAAAAAGTCAACATTTCTTAAACTCCGTATCTACAGTAACAGTGCAATCAATTTTGGGACAGAGGGAGTATATATAATAAATAAAAAAAAGGAAAAAAAAGAGGGTCAAAAGTCATAGGCTGCTTGAATTTAGCATGCAGAAGCCAAATTAAAATTTGGCAGCGTCACTTTCAATTAAAAAAAAATTGAATTGATGGAAGTTGTCTGCCACATATCCCAACTTTTTCGATATATATATATATATATATATATGAATGGGGTTGAGGAGTTCATCACCTCTCCCCAAAATCAATCGGCAGTAGGAGGGAGAAATGAGAGTGTGTCGGAACGGAACGGAATGAATTAATTACGGATCTTCATGGGTCTATAGTGTTAATATTGTCGGAGTTCAAGTAAGTAGAGGTTCAACTACAATGCATAAACATGTTGTTGTGTGAATGATTATTATGTGATAAATATATTGTGTGTAAATTATTTGTGATTAATATGTGATAATTATGTTGTGAATTATTTGTGATTAGTTTAATTATGTTATGAATTATTTGGGATTAATTGATTATACAAGTTGTGGAGATGCATATTTAATTGTACTGGAAGTATACCATGCATATCATGAAAAGTGTTTTCCCCAATATTAATAAGATACTAATGGTGTGTGCGGCCACTATTTATGCATCTCTGTCGGGGTTCAGAAAAATCATCCCCATTGAGCTCATTTGGGGTGCATATCATAAGTGTGTCGTGGGGATCTCGCAACGTGAACAGTTTTTAAAATAAAAGAGACCAACTAGAAAGATTAGAAAATAAAAGCATTTTCATGCATTGTCATGCATGATTTCTACTTACTGAGATTTTTGTCTCATTAGTTTATACATTGTAGATGAGTTGCGCAGCGGAAGCGTGGTTGGGATTCCATCAGATCCTTAGAGTTGTATACATGGATGACGACCTGTTGGCCGGGCCGGTGTAATGATTTGTCTTGGTGAAAATTGTATTGTATAAAAAGAAGAAAAAGGAATAATATTATTGTTTATTATTGGTGGTGAAAAAGTGGGGCGTGACAGAATGATATCAGAGCACGGTCATGGTTCTGTAGACTGTCCATGTATACAATCTTGGAATCTGTGGTACACCACCAGATCAGTAAGTTCTATAATATGTCAAATATGTGATTTTGTATGAACATAATTGTGGTTTCATTTATTTCATAAGTGATGGATATAAAATGTTGAAGTAGAGTGGGATTAAATTTCGAGGACGAAATTCTTATAAGGTGGGGAGATTGTAATACCCGAAAAATTCTTTATTTTATAATTTGTATTTTATGCATTTTTATAATTATGTGCTAATTATTTTTATATTTTATTTACATTTTATTTGAAACATCTGTGATAATAATGGTGACAAAATATATGAATATATGTGTGCATAAATATTTACGTGTATTAATTTAGATTATAATAATAATAATAATATAATAATATATATATAATAAATAAAAAAAAAGAAAAAAAGAGGGTCAAAAGTCGCGGGCTGCTTGAATTTAGCATGCAGAAGCCAAATTAAAATTTGGCAGCGTCACTTTCAATTAAAAAAAAAATTTGAATTGATGGAAGTTGTCTGCCACATATCCCAACTTTTTCGATATATATATATATATATATATATATGCATGGGGTTGAGGAGTTCGTCACCTCTCCCTAAAATCAATCGGCAGTAGGAGGGAGAAATGAGAGTGTGCCAGAACAGAACGGAATGAATTAATTACGGATCTTTATGGGTCTATAGTGTTAATATTGTCGGAGTTCAAGTAAGTAGAGGTTCAACTACAATGCATAAACATGTTGTTGTGTGAATGATTATTATGTGATAAATATGTTGTGTGTAAATTATTTGTGATTAATATGTGATAATTATGTTGTGAATTATTTGTGATTAGTTTAATTATGTTATGAATTATTTGGGATTAATTGATTATACAAGTTGTGGAGATGCATATTTAATTGTATTGGAAGCATACCATGCATATCATGAAAAGTGTTTTCCCCAATATTAATAATATACTAATGGTGTGTGCGGCCACTATATATGCATCTCTATCGGGGTTTGGAAAAATCGTCCCCATTGAGCTCATTTGGGGTGCATATCATAAGTGTGTCGTGGGGATCCCGCAACGTGAACAGTTTTTAAAATAAAAGAGACCAACTAGAAAGATTAGAAAATAAAAGCATTTTCATGCATTGTCATGCATGATTTCTACTTACTGAGATTTTTGTCTCATTAGTTTATGCATTGTAGATGAGTTGCGCAGCGGAAGCGTGGTTGGGATTCCGTTAGATACTGAGAGTTGTAAACATGGATGACGATCTGTTGGCCGGGCCGGTGTAATGATTTATCTTGGTGAAAATTGTATTGTATAAAAAGAAGAAAAAGGAATAATATTATTGTTTATTATTGGTGGTGAAAAAATGGGGCGTGACAGAATGGTATCAGAGCACGGTCATGGTTCTGTAGACTGTCCATGTATACAATCTTGGAATCTGTGGTACACCACCAGATCAGTAAGTTCTATAATATGTCAAATATGTGATTTTGTATGAACATAATTGTGGTTTCATTTATTTCATAAGTGATGGATATAAAATGTTGAAGTAGAGTGGGATTAAATTTTGAGGACGAAATTCTTATAAGGTGGGGAGATTGTAATACCCGAAAAATTCTTTATTTTATAATTTGTATTTTACGCATTTTTATAATTATGTGCTAATTATTTGATTATTATGTGGCAATTATGTGACAATTTTTTCTATATTTTATTTATCTTTACATTTTATTTGAGACATCTGTGATAATAATGATGACAATATGTGAATATATGTGTGCATAAAAATTTACGTATATTAATTTGGATATATGAGCAAATTATTTTATGTGTATAAATACACTTTTCTTAATTATTAAGTATCACATGTATTTTCATTATAATAATAATAATAATATAATAATAATAATAATATAAAAAAAATCAAAGTCACGCCCCACTTTTTCACCACCAATAATAAATAATAATATTATTCCTTTTTCTTCTTTTTATACAATACAATTTTCACCAAGACAAATCATTACACCGGCCCGGCCAACAGGTCGTCATCCATGTATACAACTCTCAGGATCTGACGGAATCCCAACCACGCTTCCGCTGCGCAACTCATCTACAATGCATAAACTAATGAGACAAAAATCTCAGTAAGTAGAAATCATGCATGACAATGCATGAAAATGCTTTTATTTTCTAATCTTTCTAGTTGGTCTCTTTTATTTTAAAAACTGTTCACGTTGCGGGATCCCCACGACACACTTATGATATGCACCCCAAATGAGCTCAATGGGGACGATTTTTCCGAACCCCGACAGAGATGCATATATAGTGGCCGCACACACCATTAGTATCTTATTAATATTGGGGAAAACACTTTTCATGATATGCATGGTATGTTTCCAGTACAATTAAATATGCATCTCCACAACTTGTATAATCAATTAATCCCAAATAATTCATAACATAAATAAACTAATCACAAATAATTCACAACATAATTATCACATATTAATCACAAATAATTTATACACAACATATTTATCACATAATAATCATTCACACAACAACATGTTTATGCATTGTAGTTGAACCTCTACTTACTTGAACTCCGATAATATTAATACTATAGACCCATGAAGATCCATAATTAATTCATTCCGTTCCATTCCGGCACACTCTCATTTCTCCCTCCTACTGCCGATTGATTTTGGGGAGAGGTGATAAACTCCTCAACCCCATGCATATATATATATATATATCGAAAAAGTTGGGATATGTGGCAGACAACTTCCATCAATTCAATTTTTTTTAATTGAAAGTGACGCTGCTAAATTTTAATTTGGCTTATGCATGCTAAATTCAAGCAGCCCACGACTTTTGACCCTCTTTTTTTTCCTTTTTTTATTTATTATATATATATATTATTATATTATTATTATTATAATCTAAATTAATACACGTAAATATTTATGCACACATATATTCTTATATTTTGTCACCATTATTATCACAGATGTTTCAAATAAAATGTAAATAAAATATAGAAATAATTAGCACATAATTATAAAAATGCGTAAAATACAAATTATAAAATAAAGGATTTTTCGGGTATTACAATCTCTCCACCTTATAAGAATTTCGTCCTCGAAATTTAATCCCACTCTACTTCAATATTTTATATCCATCACTTATGAAATAAATGAAACCACAATTATGTTCATGCAAAATTACATATTTGACATATTATAGAACTTACTGATCTGGTGGTGTACCACAGATTCCAAGATTCTATACATGGACAGTCTACAGAACCATGACCGTGCTCTGATACCATTCTGTCACGCCCCACTTTTTCACCACCAATAATAAACAATAATATTATTCCTTTTTCTTCTTTTTATACAATACAATTTTCACCAAGACAAATCATTACACCGGCCCGGCCAACAGGTCGTCATCCATGTATACAACTCTCAGGATCTGACGGAATCCCAACCACGCTTCCGCTGCGCAACTCATCTACAATGCATAAACTAATGAGACAAAAATCTCAGTAAGTAGAAATCATGCATGACAATGCATGAAAATGCTTTTATTTTCTAATCTTTCTAGTTGGTCTCTTTTATTTTAAAAATTGTTAACGTTGTGGGATCCCCACGAGACACTTATAATATGCACCCCAAATGAGCTCAATGGGGATGATTTTTCCGAACCCCAAATATACAACGTGCCGAGAACAATTTTTTCGAACCCTGGCAAAACGGTGGGGACGATTTTTTCGAACACTAATAAAATGTCGGGAATGATTTTTTCCGAACCCTGACAGAGATGCATATATATAGTGGCCGCACACACCATTAGTATCTTATTAATTTTGGGGAATAAACTTTTCATGATTATGCATGGTATGCAACCAATGCAATTAAATATACATCATAAACCATTTATGACATCAATATCAACAATTAATTATAAATAAAACAACAACTTAATTTAATTCTCATAGATTCACTTATAGAATAACAACTTCATCCCAATCACATAAATCCATTTATAAAATAACCACTTCACCTGGATCACACTGATCCCTTTTCAGGATAACAATTTCATCTCGGATCACACAGATCCTTATAATCAATATTTTCTCAACTCATACGAATATATTTTTAACAATTTATAGTCACACATATTTATATAGGACCATAATATAAATTCAAATCACATAAATTCACAACTATTAATAATAATTAACTCCAAATAATTTATAACATTAAATAACGTAATTAAATTAATCACAAATAATTTATGACATAACTATCACATATTAATCACAAATAATTCATACACAATATATTTATGCATTGTAGTTGGACTTCTACTTACTTGAACTCCGACAATTATAGACCCGTGATGATCCGTAACTAATCTCTTCTTTCTCGCTCCGGCACACCCTCCTTCCTCCTCTCTCTCTCTCTCTCTCTTTTTCTCGATGATTTTGGGATGAGGTGATGAATTCCTCACCCCATATATATAGGTAAAAGAGGTTGGGGTGTCTTAATCAAAAAAAAATTTTTTTTTTAATAATAAACAATAATATTATTCCTTTTTCTTCTTTTTATACAATACAATTTTCACCAAGACAAATCATTACACCGGCCCGGCCAACAGGTCGTCATCCATGTATACAACTCTCAGGATCTGATGGTACCCCACCACGCTTCCGCTGCGCACCTACAATGCATAAACTAATGAGACAAAAATCTCAGTAAGTAGAAATCATGCATGACAATGCATGAAAATGCTTTTATTTCCTAATCTACTAATTGGTCTCTTTTATTTAGAAAACTGTTCACGTTGCGGGATCCCCACGACACACTTATAATATGCACCCCAAATGAGCTCAATGGAGACGATTTTTCCGAACCCCGAATATAGTGCCGGGAACGATTTTCCGAACCCTGACAGAGATGCATATATAGTGGCCGCACACACCATTAGTATCTTATTAATTTTGGAAAAACACTTTTCATGATTATGCATGGTATGCAACCAGTGCAATTAAATATGCATCATAAACCATTTATGACATAAATATCAACATTTAATCATAAATAAAATAACAACATAATTTAATTCACACAAATCCACTTCACCTTGGATCACACGGATCTCTTATAATAACAACTCCATCTTGGATCACATAGATCCTTATAATACAATAATATTATTTCAAATTCCATAAATCCACATCATGTATAATCAATTAATCCCAAATAATTCATAACATAATTAATCTAATCACAGATAATTCACAACATAATTATCACATATTAATCACAAATAATTTACACACAACATATTTATGCATTGTAGTTGGACTTCTACTTACTTGGAATCCGATAATAATAACACTATAAATTCGTGAAGATCCGTAATTAATTTTTTTCTTCCCGTTTCGGCACACCTCTTTTTTTTCTCTCGCTACCGATTGATTTTGGGGCGTGGGGTTATCAAATCCTCAACACCCCATATATATAGATGTACGAAAGGGTAGGGAAAAGTGGCCAATTATTTATATTTTTTTTATAAAAATGATGGCTGATTTGCAGCTATGCATGTATTCAAATTTGGCTGCTAGCAGCCATGCATGCAAACACAAATTTTGCTGCCAACAACTTTTGACTTTTCTTTCTCTCTCTCCTCATTTTCTCTTCTCCTTTTCTTTTTCTTTCTTTCCTCCTTCTTACACCGCACACGTACACACACCATATATATATATATTATATTATTATTATTATTATTATTATTATAATAATCCAAATTAATACATGTGAATATTTATGCACACATATATTCACATATTGTCACCATTATTATCACGGATGTCTCAAATAAAATATAAATAAAATATAAAAATAATTACCACATAATTATAAAAATGCGTAAAATACAAATTATAAAATAAAGAATTTTTCGGGTATTACAATCTCTCCACCTTATAAGAATTTCGTCCTCGAAATTTAATCCCACTCTACTTCAATATTTTATAATCATCACATATGAAATAAATGAGACCATAATTATGTTAATACAAAATACACATATTTAACATATCATAGAACTTACTGGTCTGGTGGTGTACCAAAGATACCAAGATTGTATACATGGACAGTCTACAGGACTATGACCGTGCTCTGATACCATTCTGTCACGCCCCACTTTTTCACCACCAATAATAGACAATAATAAATATTCCTTTTTCTTCACTTTTATACAATACAACAGTTCATTACACTGGCCCGGCCAACAGGTCATCATCCATGCATATAACTCTCAGGATCTAAAGGTACCCAACCACGCTTCCGTTGCGCAACTCACCTACAATGCATAAACTAATGAGACAAAAATCTCAGTAAGTAGAAATCATGCATGACAATGCATGAAAATGCTTTTATTTCCTAATCTACTAATTGGTCTCTTTTATTTAGAAAATTGGTCATGTTGCGGGATCCCCACGACACACTTATAATATGCACCCCAAATGAGCTCAATGGAGACGATTTTTTCCGAACCCCGAAAATAGTACTGAAAATGATTTTTCCGAACTCTGACAAAGTGGTGGGGATGATTTTTTCCGAACCCCGAATAAACAACTGAGAACGATTTTTCCGAATCCAGAAATACAGTGTCGGGAACGATTTTTCCGAACCCTGACAGAGATGCATATATAGTGGCCGCACATTAGTTGGACTTCTACTTACCTCAACTCCGACAATTATAGACCCGTGAAGATCCGTAACTAATTCCTTCCTTCCCGTTCCTACACACTTTTCATCAAAAATTTTTTTTTTTTAAGCTCGGCTACTTCTTTCCTTATGGGTTTAGCAACCCCAATTCAACTATATATATAGATACAAAATGTGGAGGTAGGTGGAAATCCACCAATTAATTAATTATTTTTTTTATAATAATATATATATAATATTAAAAAAAAGGGACAGTGGGAGAACAACCATGTGGTCAACACAAAAATTTCCATGTATGCTGATACCACTCTGTCACGACCCACTTTTCATAACTTATAATTCTTTAATTAACATAAACATCATCATCATAAAATCTGCACATATTTTTTTTTCTCACATAATATATATTATCCAAACGGTCACACCAGTTCAACATACGTAACTGGTTTCTGACACCACATCAATCCACACAAACTGGTGACAATACTCATTACATTACATAATAAAATATCAGCGGAAACAAAATAAACACACGGTCTAGCCCAACAGGTCGTCATCTATATACATCTTGCTCAAACCCTGTAGGAGCTCCACAGCTTGCACAGTACATCACATACTCAAATATCATCCGGCTCACCTACAATGCATAAACTAGTGAGACAAAAATCTCAGTAAGTAAAAATCATGCATGATAGTGAATGAAAATGCATTTATTTCCTAATCTTTCTAATTGGTCTATTTTATTTTGAAAAACTGTTTACGTTGTGGGATCCCCACGACACACTTATAATATGCACCCCAAATGAGCTCAATGGGGACGATTTTTCCAAACCCCAAATATACAACGTGCCGAGAATGATTTTTTCAAACCCTGGCAAAATGGTGGGGATGATTTTTTCTGAACTCCTAATAAAAATGTTGGGAATGATTTTTCCGAACCCTGACAGAGATGCATATATAGTGGCCGCACACACCGTTAGTATCTTATTAATTTTGGGGAAAACATTTTTCATGATTATGCATGGTATGCAACCAATGCAATTAAATATACATCATAAATCATTTATGACATCAATATCAACATTTAATAAAATAACAACTTAATTTAATTCACACAAATCCACTTCACCTTGGATCACACGGATCTCTTATAATAACAACTCCATCTTGGATCACACAGATCCTTATAATACAATAATATTATTTCAAATCCCATAAATCCACATCATGTATAATCAATTAATCCCAAATAATTCATAACATAATTAAACTAATCACAGATAATTCACAACATAACTATCACATATTAATCACAAATAATTTACACACAACATATTTATGCATTGTAGTTGGACTTCTACTTACTTGAACTCCGATAATAGTAACACTATAGACCCGTGAAGAATTAAAGTCAATTCCTTCCTTCCCGTTCCGGCACACCATTTTTTTTTAATTATGGCCGATTGATTTTTTTGGGGTGTAAGGTAATCACCTCCCCACACCCATTATATAGGAAACGAAAATGAGTTGGCCGACAACTCAATCAATAAATTTCTTTTTTTTTTAAACGTCTGCCATCATTGCCAATTTTTTCAACTTTGGCTGCTAAACCAAATCAAATCAGTCGCCCCTTTTGACATTTTCTTTTTTTATATATATTTTTTTTAATTGAAAGTGACGCTGCCAAATTTTAATTTGGCTTCTGCATGCTAAATTCAAGCAGCCCACGACTTTTGACCCTCTTTTTCTTTTTTTTATTTATTATATATTATTATATTATTATTATAATAATTCAAATTAATACACGTGAATATTTATGCACACATATATTCACATATTGTCACCATTATTATCACGGATGTCTCAAATAAAATATAAATAAAATATAGAAATAATTATCACATAATTATTAAAATACACATAATACAAATTAAATTATATTGACACACTAGTAGTGAGAAACTTGGGTATTACATTCTTCCCTTCTTATAAAAATTTCGTCCTCGAAATTTACTTACCTGAAGAGGTCTGGATATTTAGCCATCATCTCATCCTCTCTTTCCCAAGTAGCCTCCTCAACTAGTTGGTTCCTCCATAATACTTTTACTAATGGTATTTCTTTATTTCTGAGCTTCTTCACGTCTCGCCACAAGATCTCAACTGGTACTTCCTCATAACTCAAATCTTCTTTCAACTCAACTGGTTCCTGCCTGAGAACATGAGATGGATTTGGAACATACTTCCTCAACACAGACACATGAAACACGTCATGTACTCTAGACATTGATGCTGGTAACTCCAACTTATAAGCAACACTGCCAACTCTCTCAATGATAGTGAATGGACCAATATATCTTGGACTGAGTTTCCCTTTCCTTCCAAATCGCATTATCCCCTTCATTGGAGGTACTTTCAGAAATACCTGATCACCCACTTCAAATTTCAATTCTCTCCTCCGTTTGTCTGCATAACTCTTTTGCCGATCTTGAGAAACTTTCATCTTCTCTCGTATACGGGTAACAGCTTCTGATAGGCATTATTAATTTTTGGTGATGTCGTTTGGTTTAACAAATGCTCCAGCAGCATTTATGGATTTGATGAATAGAGTATTTCAGGAATTTCTCGATAAGTTTGTGATTGTATTTATTGATGATATTCTGATTTACTCTAAGAATAAGGAGGATCATGCTCTACACTTAAGAAAGGTGTTAGAGATTCTGAAGGAGAAGTAGTTGTATGCGAAGTTTAAAAAGTGTGAATTTTGGTTGGATCGAGTTGTTTTCTTAGGTCACGTATTATCGGGAGAAGGAATTTCGGTAGATCCAAGTAAAGTTAAAGCAATCCATGATTGGCCACAACCTTCAAATTCCACTGAGGTTCGTAGCTTTCTTGGATTGGCTGGATATTATCGAAGGTTTGTTGAAGGATTCTCCAAGATTGCTTCACCATTAACACAGTTGACCAGGAAGAATGTGAAGTTCACATGGACGGAGGCATGTGAGCAAAGTTTTCAAGAATTAAAGAAACAATTGACATCAGTACCTATCTTAACTATTCCTACGGAGACAGGAAACTTCAAGGTTTATAGTGATGCTTCAAAGAATGGTCTTGGATGTGTACTGATGCAAAATGGAAAAGTGATTGCATATGCATCTAGACAGTTAAGGGAGTACGAGAAGAACTACCCAACACATGATTTGGAGTTAGCCGCAGTTGTGTTTGCACTCAAGATTTGGAGGCATTATCTGTATGGAGAACGTTGTGAGATCTATACCGATCATAAGAGTTTGAAATATTTCTTCACTTAGAAAGAGTTGAATATGAGACGGAGAAGATGGTTGGAATTGGTGAAGGACTACGAGTGTGTTATCAATTATCATCCGGGTAAAGCCAATGTGGTTGTTGATGCATTGAGCCGAAAGGCAACGCAGAGTATGATTGCAACAAGCCTAAATCAGAAACCAGAGTTGTTTGACTTGCAAAGATTGGGTGTGGAGATCATTCAGGAAGGATCGTTAGAAGCAAAGATGGCAGCTTTGACACTTCGACCAACTTTGATGGATAAGATTCGATAGGGACAAGAGGTGGATAAGTTGTTTGACAAGATAAAGAATAATATCAACTCTAGAAAGTCTTCTGACTTTCAATTAAGAGATGATGGCGTGATTCATTATAGAGGTCGATTATGTCTACCTGAAGTGGATGACATTCGGAAAGAAGTGATGGCAGAAGCTCATTCAACACCATACTTTGTACATCCAGGAGCTACTAAGATGTATAGAGACTTGAAGTTACATTATTGGTGGCTAGGGATGAAGAGAGACGTCGCTCAATATGTGGAGCAATGTTTGACTTGTCAGCAAGTCAAGTCTGAGCATCAGAGACCAGCAGGAACTTTGCAGCCTCTATTTATTCCAGAATGGAAGTGGGAGAATAATACTATAAATTTTATCATCGGACTACCGAAGACGGTAAAAGGTCACAATGCTATTTGGGTTATCGTGGATCGATTGACTAAGTCAGCTCATTTTCTTCCTATTTGTTCTATGTATTCTATGGATCGTTATGCACAGCTGTATATTCAAGAGATTGTCAGACTCCATGGAGTACCACTTACCATTGTATCAGACAGAGATACAAGATTCTTGTCTGCTTTCTGGAAGAGTTTACATAAGGCGTTGGGGACACAATTATCTTTCAGCACAGCATTCCATCCACAGACAGATGGTCAATCAGAGCGTACAATACAAATCTTGGAGGATATGCTCAGAGCGTGTGTGTGGATTTTCAAGGTCAGTGGAGTAAATTTTTGCCTTTGATAGAGTTCTCGTACAATAACAGTTATCAGTCTACCATCGGGATGGCTCCATATGAAGCATTGTATGGGAGAAAGTGTAGATCTCCAGTATATTGGGATGAAGTTGGAGAGAGGAAACTTTTGGGTCCAGACTTGATTCGTGAAATGTCAGAACCTGTTACCCGTATACGAGAGAAGATGAAAGTTGCTCAAGATCGGCAAAAGAGTTATGCAGACAAACAGAGGAGAGAATTGGAATTTGAAGTGAGTGATCAGGTATTTCTGAAAGTATCTCCAATGAAGGGGATAATGCGATTTGGAAGCAAAGGGAAACTCAGTCCAAGATATGTTGGTCCGTTCACTATCATTGAGAGAGTTTGCAGTGTTGCCTATAAGTTGGAGTTACCAGCATCAATGTCTAGAGTACATGACGTGTTTCATGTGTCTGTGTTGAGGAAGTATGTTCCAAATCCATCTCATGTTCTCAGGCAGGAACCAGTTGAGTTGAAAGAAGATTTGAGTTATGAGGAAGTACCCGTTGAGATCTTGTGGCGAGACGTGAAGAAGCTCAGAAATAAAGAAATACCATTAGTAAAAGTATTATGGAGGAACCAACAAGTTGAGGAGGCTAATTGGGAAAGAGAGGATGAGATGATGGCTAAATATCCAGACCTCTTCAGGTAAGTAAATTTCAAGGACGAAATTTTTATAAGAAGGGAAGAATGTAATACCCAAGTTTCTCACTACTAGTGTGTCAATATAATTTAATTTGTATTATGTATATTTTATAATTATGTGACAATTGTTTCTCAATTTTATTTATCTTTACATTTTATTTGAGACATCTGTGATAATAATGATGACAATATGTGAATATATGTGTGCATAAATATTTACGTGTATTAATTTAGATATATGAGTAAATTATTTTATGTGTATAAATATACTTTTTTTTAATTATTAAGTATCACACGTAATTTCATTATAATAATAATAATATTATAATAATAAAATAATAATAATAATAATAAAAATAATAGTTGATGTTACATGTTGAATTGGCCAATTTGAATTGTCATCCCCAATCCCTTTCCCCTTTTGCCTATATATACGGATATTGGTCCATTCACTATTATTGAGAGAGTTGGAAGTGTTGCTTATAAGTTGGAATATGTGATTTTGTATGAACATAATTGTGGTTTCATTTATTTCATAAGTGATGGATATAAAATGTTGAAGTAGAGTGGGATTAAATTTCGAGGACGAAATTCTTATAAGGTGGGGAGATTGTAATACCCGAAAAATTTTTTATTTTGTAATTTGTATTTTACGTATTTTTATAATTATGTGCTAATTATTTCTATATTTTATTTACATTTTATTTGAAACATCTGTGATAATAATGGTGACAAAATATATGAATATATTTGTGCATAAATATTTACGTGTATTAATTTAGATTATAATAATAATAATATAATAATATATATATAATAAATAAAAAAAAGGAAAAAAAGAGGGTCAAAAGTCGTGGGCTGCTTGAATTTAGCATGCAGAAGCCAAATTAAAATTTGGCAGCGTCACTTTCAATTAAAAAAAATTGAATTGATGGAAGTTGTCTGCCACATATCCCAACTTTTTGGATATATATATATATATGCATGGGGTTGAGGAGTTCATCACCTCTCCCCAAAATCAATCGGCAGTAGGAGGAAGAAATGAGAGTGTGCCGGAACGGAACGAAATGAATTAATTACGGATCTTCATGGGTCTATAGTGTTAATATTGTCGGAGTTCAAGTAAGTAGAGGTTCAACTACAATGCATAAACATGTTGTTGTGTGAATGATTATTATGTGATAAATATGTTGTGTGTAAATTATTTGTGATTAATATGTGATAATTATGTTGTGAATTATTTGTGATTAGTTTAATTATGTTACGAATTATTTGGGATTAATTGATTATACAAGTTGTGGAGATGCATATTTAATTGTACTGGAAGCATACCACGCATATCATGAAAGTGTTTTCCCCAATATTAATAAGATACTAATGGTGTGTGCGGCCACTATATATGCATCTCTGTCGGGGTTCGGAAAAATCATCCCCATTGAGCTCATTTGGGGTACATATCATAAGTGTGTCGTGGGGATCCCGCAACGTGAACAGTTTTTAAAATAAAAGAGACCAACTAGAAAGATTATAAAATAAAAGCATTTTCATACATTGTCATGCATGATTTCTACTTACTGAGATTTTTGTCTCATTAGTTTATGCATTGTTGATGAGTTGCGCAGCGGAAGCGTGGTTGAGATTCCGTCAGATCCTGAGAGTTGTATACATGGATGACGACCTGTTGGCCGGGCCGGTGTAATGATCTGTCTTGGTGAAAATTGTATTGTATAAAAAGAAGAAAAAGGAATAATATTATTGTTTATTATTGGTGGTGAAAAAGTGGGGCGTGACAGAAATTGTAATACCCAAAAAATTCTTTATTTTATAATTTGTAGTTTATGCATTTTTATAATTATGTGCTAATTATTTCTATATTTTATTTACATTTTATTTGAAACATCTGTGATAATAATGGTGACAAAATATATGAATATATGTGTGCATAAATATTTACGTGTATTAATTTAGATTATAATAATAATAATATAATAATATATATATAATAAATAAAAAAAAGGAAAAAAAGAGGGTCAAAAGTCGTGGGCTGCTTGAATTTAGCATGCAGAAGCCAAATTAAAATTTGGCAGCGTCACTTTCAATTAAAAAAAAAATTGAATTGATGGAAGTTGTCTGCCACAATCCCAACTTTTTCGATATATATATATATATATATATATATATATATATATATATATATATATATATATATATATATATATATATATATATATATATATATATATATATATATATATATATATATATATATATGCATGGGGTTGAGGAGTTCATCACCTCTCCCCAAAATCAATCGGCAGTAGGAGGGAGAAATGAGAGTGTGCCGGAACGGAACAGAATGAATTAATTACGGATCTTCATGGGTCTATAGTGTTAATATTGTCGGAGTTCAAGTAAGTAGAGGTTCAACTACAATGCATAAACATGTTGTTGTGTGAATGATTATTATGTGATAAATATGTTGTGTGTAAATTATTTGTGATTAATATGTAATAATTATGTTGTGAATTATTTGTGATTAGTTTAATTATGTTATGAATTATTTGGGATTAATTGATTATACAAGTTGTGGAGATGCATATTTAATTGTACTTGAAGTATACCATGCATATCATGAAAAGTGTTTTCCCTAATATTAATAAGATACTAATGGTGTGTGCGGCCACTATATATGCATCTCTGTCGGGGTTCGGAAAAATCATCCCCATTGAGCTCATTTGGGGTGCATATCATAAGTGTGTCATGGGAATCCCGTAACGTGAACAATTTTTAAAATAAAAGAGACCAACTAGAAAGATTAGAAAATAAAAGCATTTTCATGCATTGTCATGCATGATTTCTACTTACTGAGATTTTTGTCTCA
This sequence comes from Pogostemon cablin, assembly GCA_023678885.1. NCBI lineage: Eukaryota > Viridiplantae > Streptophyta > Magnoliopsida > Lamiales > Lamiaceae > Pogostemon > Pogostemon cablin. Next base: position 27,841,525 of record CM043013.1, read on the forward strand.
TTAGTTTATGCATTGTAGATGAGTTGCGCAGTGGAAGCGTGGTTGGGATTCCATCAGATCCTGAGAGTTGTATACATGGATGACGACCTGTTGGCCGGGCCAGTGTAATGATTTGTCTTGGTGAAAATTGTATTGTATAAAAAGAAGAAAAATGAATAATATTATTGTTTATTATTGGTGGTGAAAAAGTGGGGCGTGACAGAATGGAGATTGTAATACCCGAAAAATTCTTTATTTTATAATTTGTATTTTACGCATTTTTATAATTATGTGGTAATTATTTTTATATTTTATTTACATTTTATTTGAGACATCCGTGATAATAATGGTGACAATATGTGAAAATATGTATGCGTAAATATTCACGTGTATTAATTTGGATTATTATAATAATAATAATATAATAATAATAATAATATAATATATATATATATATATATGGTGTGTGTACGTGTGCGGTGTAGGAAGGAGAAAAGAAAGAAAAAGAAAAGAAGAAGAGAAAAGAGAGGGGGTACACGTAGCTTTCCCTTGCCCATTTAGTCAAAAAGAAACTTAATCATTAATAATTTTATAATAAATAATAAATACATATCATTAATAGTAATATGGGGTGGGGTTTGGTGACTTTCACATGCCTCTTATATCTATATAAGTGTGTCGTAGAAAGGGAGTTACCCAAGCAGCCGTGAGAAAGACAATAATAAAGAAAAGAGAGAGAGGGAAAAGAGGTGTGTGTGTGCCGGAGCGGGAGATAGAAGAGTAGTTACATTTTTCACGAGATCTATAATATTATTATTGTCAGAATCCAAGTAAGTAGAAGTCCAACTGCAATGCATAAATATGTTGTGTGTAAATTATTTGTGATTAATATGTGATAATTATGTTGTGAATTATTTGTGATTAGTTTAATTATGTTATGAATTATTTGGGATTAATTGATTATACAAGTTGTGGAGTTATGTAATTTGAAATAATATTATTGTATTATATAAGGATCTGTGTGATCCAAGATGGAGTTGTTATTATAAGAGATCCGTGTGATCCAAGGTGAAGTGGATTTGTGTGAATTAAATTAAGTTGTTATTTTATTTATGATTAAATGTTGATATTGATGTCATAAATGATTTATGATGTATATTTAATTGCACTGGTTGCATACCATGCATAATCATGAAAAGTGTTTTCCCCAAAATTAATAAGATACTAATGGTGTGTGCGACCACTATATATGCATCTCTGCCAGGGTTCGAAAAATCGTCCCCATTGAGCTCATTTGGGGTGCATATCATAAGTGTGTCGTGGGGATCCCACAACATGAACAATTTTCGAAATAAAAGAGACAAATTAGTAGATTAGGAAATAAAAGCATTTTCATGCATTGTCATGCATGATTTCTACTTACTGAGATTTTTGTCTCATTAGTTTATGCATTGTAGGTGCGCAGCGGAAGCGTGGTGGGGTACCATCAGATCCTGAGAGTTGTATACATGGATGACGACCTGTTGGCCGGGCCGGTGTAATGATTTGTCTTGGTGAAAATTGTATTGTATAAAAAGAAGAAAAAGGAATAATATTATTGTTTATTATTGGAGGTGAAAAATTGGGGCGTGACAGAAGATTGTACTACCCGAAAAATTCTTTATTTTATAATTTGTATTTTACGCATTTTTATAATTATGTGCTAATTATTTCTATATTTTATTTACATTTTATTTGAAACATCTGTGATAATAATGGTGACAAAATATAAGAATATATGTGTGCATAAATATTTACGTGTATTAATTTAGATAATAATAATAATAATATAATAATATATATATAATAAATAAAAAAAGGAAAAAAAAGAGGGTCAAAAGTCGTGGGCTGCTTTAATTTAGCATGCAGAAGCCAAATTAAAATTTGGCAGCGTCACTTTCAATTAAAAAAAAATTGAATTGATGGAAGTTGTCTGCCACATATCCCAACTTTTTTGATATATATATATATATATATATATATATATATATATATATATATATATATATATATATATATATATATATATATATGCATAGGGTTGAGGAGTTCATCACCTCTCCCCAAAATCAATCGGCAGTAGGAGGGAGAAATGAGAGTGTGCTGGAACGGAACGGAATAAATTAATTACGGATCTTCATGGGTCTATAGTATTAATATTGTCGGAGTTCAAGTAAGTAGAGGTCCAACTACAGTGCATAAACAGGCTGTTGTGTGATTTATTTGTGATTATTATGTAATGAATTATTTGTGATCAAATGTTGATGTGTTAAATGGGTTATGATGCATATTTAATTGCCCTGGTTGCATACCACGCATAGTCATGAAAAGTGTTTTCCCCAATATTAATAAGATACTAATGGTGTGTGCGGCCACTATATATGCATCTCTGTCGGGGTTCGGAAAAATCGTCCCCATTGAGCTTATTTGGGGTGAATATCATAAATGTGTCGTGGGGATCCCGCAACATGAACAGTTTTTAAAATAAAAGAGACCAACTAGAAAGATTAGAAAATAAAAGCATTTTCATGCATTGTCATGCATGATTTCTACTTACTGAGATTTTTGTCTCATTAGTTTATGCATTGTAGATGAGTTGCGAAACGGAAGCGTGGTTGGGATTCCGTCAGATCCTGAGAGTTGTATACATGGATGATGACCTGTTGGCCGGGCCGGTGTAATGATTTGTCTTGGTGAAAATTGTATTGTATAAAAAGAAGAAAAAGGAATAATATTATTGTTTATTATTGGTGGTGAAAAAGTGGGGCGTGACAGAATGGTATCAGAGCACGGTCATGGTTCTGTAGACTGTCCATGTATACAATCTTGGAATCTGTGGTACACCACCAGATCAGTAAGTTCTATAATATGTCAAATATGTGATTTTGTATGAACATAATTGTGGTTTCATTTATTTCATAAGTGATGGATATAAAATGTTGAAGTAGAGTGGGATTAAATTTCGAGGACGAAATTCTTATAAGGTGGGGAGATTGTAATACCCGAAAAATTCTTTATTTTATAATTTGTATTTTACACATTTTTATAATTATGTGCTAATTATTTCTATATTTTATTTAAATTTTATTTGAAACATCTGTGATAATAAAATGTAAATAAAATATAGAAATAATTAGCACATAATTATAAAAATGCGTAAAATACAAATCATAAAATAAAAAAATTTTCGGGTATTACAATCTCCCCACCTTATAAAAATTCCGTCCTCGAAATTTAATCCCACTCTACTTCAATATTTTATATCCATCACTTATGAAATAAATGAAACCACAATTATGTTCATACAAAATCACATATTTGACATATTATAGAACTTACTGATCTGGTGGTGTACCACAGATTCCAATATTGTATACATGGACAGTCTACAGAACCATGACCGTGCTCTGATACCATTCTGTCACGCTCCACTTTTTCACCACCAATAATAAACAATAATATTATTCATTTTTCTTCTTTTTATACAATACAATTTTCACCAAGACAAATCATTACACCGGCCCGGCCAACAGGTCGTCATCCATGTATACAACTCTCAGGATCTGAAGAAATCCCAACCACGCTTCCGCTGCGCAACTCATCTACAATGCATAAACTAATGAGACAAAAATCTCAGTAAGTAGAAATCAAGCATGACAATGCATGAAAATGCTTTTATTTTCTAATCTTTCTAGTTGGTCTCTTTTATTTTAAAAATTGTTCACGTTGCGGGATCCCCACGACACACTTATGATATGCACCCCAAATGAGCTCAATGGGGACGATTTTTCCGAACCCCGACAGAGATGCATATATAGTGGCCGCACACACCATTAGTATCTTATTAATGTTGGGGAAAACACTTTTCATGACTATGCGTGGTATGCAACCAGGGCAATTAAATATGCATCATAACCCATTTAACACATCAACATTTGATCACAAATAATTTACACACAACATATTTATCACATAATAATCATTCACACAACAACATGTTTATGCATTGTAGTTGGACTTCTACTTACCTCAACTCCGACAATTATAGACCCGTGATGATCCGTAACTAATCTCTTCTTTCCCGCTCCGGCACACCCTCCTTCCTCCTCTCTCTCTCTCTCTCTCTTTTTCTCGATGATTTTGGGATGAGGTGATGAATTCCTCACCCCATATATAAAGGTAAAAGAGGTTGGGGTGTCTTAATCAAATTTTTTTTTTAATAATATATATATATTTTTTTAATAAAAATTTTGGCAGCCTATTGCCATTTCAACTTTGGGTGCTAAAATCATGCCAAAACAGCCGCCCCTTTTTGACTCTTTTTTTATTTATTTATTATATATATTATATTATTATTATTATTATTATTATAATGAAAATACGTGTGATACTTAATAATTAAGAAAAATGTATTTATACACATAAAATAATTTACTCATATATCCAAATTAATACACGTAAATATTTATGCACACATATATTCACATATTGTCACATTATTATCACAGATGTCTCAAATAAAATGTAAATATATATAAAAATATTGAAACAATTGTCACATAATAATCATATAGTTGCCACATAATTATAACATAATTATAAAATGCATATAATACATATTAAATTATGTTGGCACATGAGTAGTAAGAAGCTCGGGTATCACATTACATGATGTGTTTCATGTGTCTATGTTGAGGAAGTATGTTCCGAATCCATCTCATATTGTCAGGCAGGAACCAGTTGAGTTGAAAGAAGATTTGAGTTATGAAGAGATACCAATGAAAATTTTACAACGAGAAGTGAAAAAGCTCAGAAATAAAGAGATACCATTAGTGAAGGTGTTATGGAGGAACCAATTAGTTGAGGAGGCTACTTGGGAAAGAGAGGATGAGATGATGTCTAAATATCCAGAACTCTTCAGGTAAGTAAATTTCGAGGACGAAATTTTTATAAGGAGGGGAAAATGTGATACCCGAGCTTCTCACTACTCATGTGCCAATATAATTTAATTTGTATTATATGCATTTTATAATTATGTGGCAAATATATGATTATTATGTGGCAATTATGTGACAATTTTTTCTACATTTTATTTATCTTTACATTTTATTTGAGACATCTGTGATAATAATGGTGACAATATGTGAATATATGTGTGCATAAAAATTTACGTATATTAATTTGGATGTATGAGCAAATTATTTTATGTGTATAAATACACTTTTCTTAATTATTAAGTATCACACGTATTTTCATTATAATAATAATAATATAATAATAATAATAATAATAATATAAAAAAAAATCAAAGTGGGCGGCTATGCATAAGAGCCAAATTGAAAATTTCAATTCATGCAGCCGTCCTTAATTAAAAAAAAATATATATATATAAATAAAATAAAATAATAATAATAATAATAAAAATAATAGTTGATGTTACATTGAATTGGCCAATTTGAATTGTCATCCCCAATCCCTTTCCCCTTTTTGCTTATATATACAGGGTGAGGAATTCATCACCTCACACCCCAAAATCAATCCGTAATAATAAAAAAAAAGTGTGCCGGAGCGGGAAAAGAAAGAATTAATTACGATTCTTCATGGGCCTATAGTGTTACTATTATCGGAGTCCAAGTAAGTAGAAGTCAAACTACAATGTATAAATATATTGTGTATGAATTATTTGTGATTAATATGTGATAGTTATGTCATAAATTATTTGTAATTAATTTAATTACGTTATTTAATGTTATAAATTATCTAGGGTTAATTATTGTTGCAAGTTGTGAATTTATGTGATTTGAATTTATATTATTGTCCTATATAAATATGTGTGACTAAAAACTGTTGAAAATATATCTGTATGATTGGAAAAGATATTGGTTATGAGAATCTGTGTGATCCAATATGAAGTTGTTATTGCAAAAAGAAATTCGTGTAATCCAAGGTGAAGTTATTTTATAAATGGATCTATGTGACTGGAGAGAAGTTGTTATTATAGAAGTAGATTTATGTGAATTAAAATTTAGTTGTTGTTTTACTTATGATTAAATGTTGATATTGATGCGGTAAATATTTTATAATGCATATTTAATTGCACTGGTTGCATACCATGCATAATCATAAAAAGTGTTTTCCCCAAAATTAATAAAATACTAATGGTGTGTGCGGTCACTATATATGCATCTCTGTCAGGGTTCGGAAAAATCATTCCCGACACTGTATTTCTGGGTTCGAAAAAATCGTTCTCAGTTGTTTATTCGGGGTTCGAAAAAATCGTCCCCACCACTTTGTCAGAGTTCGGAAAAATCATTCTCAGTACTATTTTCGGGTTTCGGAAAAAACGCCCCCATTGAGCTCATTTGGGGTGCATATCATAAGTGTGTCGTGGGAATTCCGCAACGTGAACAATTTTCTAAATAAAAGAGACAAATTAGAAAAATTAGAATATAAAAGCATTTTCATGCATTGTCATGCATGATTTCTACTTACTGAGATTTTTGTCTCACTAATTTATGCATTGTAGGTGAGCCTGATAATATTTGAGTATGTGGTGTGGTGTACTGTGAAAGCTGTGGAGCTCCTACAAGGTTTCGAGTGGATGTACATAGATGACGACCTGTTGGACTAGGTCGTGGGCTTATTTTATTTTCGCTGATGTTATGTAATATAAAAAGTATTGTTACATGTTTGTGTGGATTGATGTGGTGTCAGAAACCAGTTGCGTATGTTGAACTGGTGTGGCCGTTTGGATAATATATATTATGTGAGAAAAAAAAATATGTGCAAATTTTATGATGATGATGTTTATGTTAATTAAAGAATTATAAGTTATGAAAAGTGGGTCGTGACAGAGTGGTATCAGAGCGTACGATACAAATTTTGGTGGTGAAAAAGTGGGGCGTGACAGAATGGTATCAGAGCATGGTCATGGTCCTGTAGACTGTCCATGTATACAATCTCGGTATCTTTGGTACACCACCAGACCAGTAAGTTCTATGATATATTAAATATGTGATTTTGTATTAACATAATTATGGTCTCATTTATTTCATATGTGATGATTATAAAATGTTGAAGTAGAGTGGGATTAAATTTCGAGGACGAAATTCTTATAAGGTGGGGAGATTGTAATACCCGGAAAATTTTTTATTTTATAATTTGTATTTTACGCATTTTTATAATTATGTGGTAATTATTTTTATATTTTATTTACATTTTATTTGAGACATCCGTGATAATAATGGTGACAATATGTGAAAATATGTATGCATAAATATTCACGTGTATTAATTTGGATTATAATAATAATAATAATAATAATAATAATAATATAATAATAATATAATATATATATATGGTGTGTGTACGTGTGCGGTGTAGGAAGGAGAAAAGAAAGAAAAAGAAAAGAAGAAGAGAAAAGAGAGGAGGTACACGTAGCTTTCCCTTGCCCATTTAGTCAAAAAGAAACTTAATCATTAATAATTTTATAATAAATAATATATACATATCATTAATAGTAATATGGGGTGGGGTTTGGTGACTTTCACATGCCTCTTATATCTATATAAGTGTGTCGTAGAAAGGGAGTTACCCAAGCAGCCGTGAGCAAGACAATAATAAAGAAAAGGGAGAGAGGGAAAAGAGGTGTGTGTGTGCCGGAGCGGGAGATAGAAGAGTAGTTACATTTTTTCACGAGATCTATAATATTATTATTGTCAGAATCCAAGTAAGTAGAAGTCCAACTACAATGCATAAATATGTTGTGTGTAAATTATTTGTGATTAATATGTGATAATTATGTTGTGAATTATTTGTGATTAGTTTAATTATGTTATGAATTATTTGGGATTAATTGATTATACAAGTTGTGGAGTTATGTAATTTGAAATAATATTATTGTATTATATAAGGATCCGTGTGATCCAAGATGGAGTTGTTATTATAAGAGATCCATGTGATCCAAGGTGAAGTGGATTTGTGTGAATTAAATTAAGTTGTTATTTTATTTATGATTAAATGTTGATATTGATATCATAAATGATTTATGATGTATATTTAATTGCACTGGTTGCATACCATGCATAATCATGAAAAGTGTTTTCCCCAAAATTAATAAGATACTAATGGTGTGTGCGGCCACTATATATGCATCTCTGTCAGGGTTCGGAAAAATTGTCCCCATTGAGCTCATTTGGGGTGCATATCATAAGTGTGTCGTGGGGATCCCGCAACATGAACAATTTTCTAAATAAAAGAGACAAATTAGTAGATTAGGAAATAAAAGCATTTTCATGCATTGTCATGCATGATTTCTACTTACTGAGATTTTTGTCTCATTAGTTTATGCATTGTAGGTGAGTTGCGCAGCGGAAGCGTGGTTGGGTACCATCAGATCCTGAGAGTTGTATACATGGATGATGACCTGTTGGCCGGGACAATTTTTCCGAACCCCGAATAAATAACTGAGAACGATTTTTCCGAACCCAGAAATACAGTGTCGGGAATGATTTTTTCCGAACCCTGACAGAGATGCATATATAGTGGCCGCACACACCATTAGTATTTTATTAATTTTGGGGAAAACACTTTTTATGATTATGCATGGTATGCAACCAGTGCAATTAAATATGCATTATAAAATATTTACCGCATCAATATCAACATTTAATCATAAGTAAAACAACAACTAAATTTTAATTCACATAAATCTACTTCTATAATAACAACTTCTCTCCAGTCACATAGATCCATTTATTAAATAACTTCACCTTGGATTACACGAATTCCTTTTTGCAATAACAACTTCATATTGGATCACACAGATCCTCATAACCAATATCTTTTCCAATCATACAGATATATTTTCAACAGTTTTTAGTCACACATATTTATATAGGACAATAATATAAATTCAAATCACATAAATTCACAACTTGCAACAATAATTAACCCCAGATAATTTATAACATTAAACACGCTGTAACGCCCCGGGTTACACTATGGGGTTGGGACGCTACTAGATATACATATCCCAATATAATAATAGAGGGAGTCGAGAATACGCAGCGGAAATGAAATTATAATCCCCAAAGCGATAGTATAATAATGTAAGAGTTGCATAAAGATTATTACATATAAGCATCTACTCACCGATTAGAGTAAAATATCCAAAATAAGTTCGTTCAGATGATGTATCTGAAATAAAGTTCTAATAGAATAATAAAATATAAATCATATAAAGTCTTCTAAGGGCTTGGTACACTTGCAGGGGCCTTTCCATCTTCTAAACCTTCTTCGAAAAATTTATAAGGGGTGAGCGTCTAAAATACACTCAGTGGGTTAACTTAAATGATTGCACAGTTAAAAATAAATATGCATGCCAAATATACCATAAAATGTAACATATGTCATTTAATAAAATAATTTGCATATTGTCGTTCGATAACACAATAAAAATATTTTAGACCGAATCGTCATCCGATAACTTGTGTTAGTTGGTATATGTGCACCAGGCCGTCACCCCAGTACAAATGTTAGCCTACTTGAAATACATTTTAGTACTGAACCGACGTAGCCAGTAACTTGTGTTAGTTGGTATATGTGCACTGAGTCGTCACCCCGTACAAGTGTTAGTAGAAAATATTTGTCATCGAACTAAAAGTTCACATAGCACATAACATGTCATATAAGTAACACATATCATATCTTAACATAGCAATCATGACATAAAATGTAGCACTCGGTAAAGAGTGAAAGTTACCCCCACCTTAAACTTCGTAGAGAATAATATGTTTGTCTAGACTTGCTCTTCGATCTCAGGTATGCCTGCAAGGGTATACTAAACTGAATTCTACTTATAATAATAATTTCTATTACTAAAACTAATTTCTAATAGTATAAATAAAATAAACTAATTATTAACTAACTTAAGATAATATAATTAATTAATCACTAAATAAAATGAGTTAAAATAAAATAATAAATAGAAATAAAATTAATATTTAAAAATAATTAAATTAAATATAATATAATATAAATATGAATATATATATAATGCTTGAATGTTGTGTGCAATTGATTTTAAAGATTTTGAAACTTCTAAACTACCAACTCTCTTTCGAAATTACTATTTATTGAGAAAAAAATCAGAAAAGGAGGAAAGATGAAAAAAAATGGAAAAGACAACATGTTTTCAGCATTTAAACAACATTTCAGAAAGACAACAAAGCATATACAACATTTTTCCAAAATATGTTGTCTATTCAGAAGTGGTTCTAGCATTTGACAACATTTTCCAAAAGGCTGTTGTCTATTCAGAAGTGTTTCTAGCATTTGTCAACATTTCGCAAAAATAACAAAATGAACACAATAAAAAAATAGTGTGTGAGAATTGATATATATATATATATATATATATATATATATATATATATATATATATATATATATATATATATATATATATATATGTGTGTATGTGTGTGTGTGTGTGTGTGTGTGAGTGTGTGAAAATATGTAAAGAAAAGAGTGGAGAATTACCTCTAAATTGATAACTCCTCACACTACTACTAAGTGTAATAGCTAATGGAAAGAATATGAGTGAAGGGTGAAGGAATTTGGGCAGAAAAATTTATGTGTGTGTGGCTTGAATGGAGTTGGGTATTTATAGATGTGTGAGATGGAATCAAAAAGACATTGGAACATGGCTAGGTGGTGGTACATGTGTATTTTCATGTGATCTAACATGTTTGTATGGCCCCATAGTCACCACATGGCTTAGCAATTCTTTCACATGGCTTCACATGTGGGATAAGTGTACATGATTTCACATGTGGGATGATAATTCATGGGCTAATTTGATCAAATAATAGTGATCATAAAAACTTTGTGAATTTCGCACATCTCGTTGGCAACTGCGCGGCTTCACTATTTTGATCATAACTTCTTTGTTTGACCTCGTATTTAAGTGATTTTTGCGTCCACACGATCCTATCTTCATGGGCTTTCTATCCATATAAAGAACTCTCCAAACAATCAACATTTGAGTATATAACAAGTCATGCAAACTGGCACAACTGTTCTGTTCGTCAAATCTTGCGCGACGTCACCACTTTGATCATAACTTTCTCGTTTGGAATCCAATTTAAGTGTTCTTTATGCCTACGTGACCCTCTCTTCAGTAGCTTTCTAGGTCATATCTCACATGACCAGTTTTGATTTCCACACAAACACAGAAAAATTATGGAAAGTGTACGTCTATTTGTTTTCAAGTTGCACAAGTTCACCCTTCATTTCAACTTTGCAAATTTATCCCATTTTTTAATAATAATAATAATAATAATAATAATAATAATAATAATTGATTGCCAACTTGACTCCACCTTCCTTCAATAATTTCCTTGATTGATTGCCAACTTGACTCCACCTTCCTTCAATAATTTCCTTGATTGATTCCCATCAATCATATCACTTCTAATAATAATAATAATAAATAATAATTGTTCTTATCAAATACTACAAGATAACTTACATGTTTGCTTGCATATGTGTGTCTACTACTTGCAAATATATCAAGCATATTTATTTATCTAAATAATAATAATAATAAAGAAATAATAATAATAAAATATTTATATATATATACACATATATATAATGTGGGTATTACATCCTCCCCTACTAAATTAAAATTTTCGTCCTCGAAATTTCACTTACCAGATATAGGTAGATGCGGATATTTATTTCGTATGTCGTCTTCATGTTCCCATGTCGCTTCTTCTGTATTGTGTTGACTCCATTGGACTTTGATTAAAGCAACTTCACGATTCCTTAGCTTATGAACTTTCCTGTCAAGAATGGCGATAGGAAATTCCTCGTATGCTAAGTTATCATCAATTGCTATAACTTCATGGTTAACAACGTGGCTTGGATCAAATACATACTTCCGTAGCATGGACACATGAAATACATCATGCACTCCAGCTAGCTCAGGTGGTAAAGCTAATCTGTATGCCAACTCGCCGATTCGTTCCAAAATCTCATAAGGCCCAATGTATCTTGGCTTAAGTTTTCCTTTCTTCCCAAAGCGAGAAATTCCTTTCATTGGTGATATTTTGAGAAAAACTTTATCTCCTTTCTGAAACTGTAAATCTTTGCATCTCTTATCAGCGTAAGACTTCTGTCGGTTTTGTGCAATCAAAATTCTTCTTTTGATCTTTTCAATCACTTCAACTGTCTTTTCTACTATTTCTGGTCCTAGAACTTTCTTCTCACCAACTTCATCCCAATAAAGGGGAGATCTACACTTCCTTTCATAGAGTGCTTCGTAAGGGGCCATGCCTATTGTGGCTTAAAAACTATTGTTGTAAGCAAACTCTATAAGTGGTATGTATCTTTCCCAACTTTCCCCAAAATCTAGGACGCATGCCCTCAACATGTCTTCCAATGTTTGAATAGTCCTTTCAGATTGGCCATCTGTTTGTGGATGAAATGCCGTGCTAAACTTTAACTTCGTGCCCATTGCGTTTTGTAAACTATGCCAAAATTTTGATGTAAATCTTGGATCTCAATCAGAAACTATAGAAATTGGTACACCGTGCAATCTGACAACTTCTTCTAGATAAATTTGTGCAAGCTTATCCATTCCATGAGTCATTTTCACTGGAAGAAAATGCGCAGACTTGGTCAAATGATCCACTATCACCCATATAGCATGATTTCCTCGCACTGATCTTGGTAAACCAGTAACGATATCCATTGTGATATGCTCCCATTTCCACTCAGGAATCTCTAATGGCTTCAAGAGCCCTGAAGGTCGTTGATGCTCAGCCTTCACTTGCTGGCAAGTCATACACTTTTGGATAAACAAGCCTATATCCTTCTTCATATTTCTCCACCAAAATGAATTCTTCAAGTCTTGATACATCTTGGTTCCTCCTGGATGTACCGTGTATGGAGTACCATGAGCTTCTAATAAAATTTCTCTAATAAGATCTTCATTTTTAGGAACACATAATCTTTTTCCAAATACGAGTGTTCCATCGTCTGTGAGAGCAAATTCCTTTCCTTCCCCAATCTTCACGCGTTCCTTAATTTTTCTGAGAATTCTGTCTTCGTCTTGAAGTTTCTTGACTCTATCTCTTAAGGAGGGTTTAATCAGTAATGCTGTTAACACTGCTTCAATGCTACTTGGAGGTATTACTATTTCCAAACTCATTCGAGAGAACTCTGCCACCAATAATTCTTGGTTTGTTATAGAGCAGGCTAACTCCCCTTTTTCTTTTCTGCTTAGAGCATCTGCCACCACATTTGCCTTCCCTGGATGGTACAGTATTGTACAATCATAATCCTTGACTAATTCCAACCATCTCCTTTGCCTCATGTTTAATTCCTTTTGTTCAAAAAAGTACTTCAAGCTCTTATGATCCGTATAAATTTGACATTTTGCTCCATATAGATAATGTCTCCAAATTTTCAAAGCATGCACAGTGGTGGCTGCAATGATGTTACATGTTGGCAGCCATTGAATTTTTTTCATTCATGCATGGCTGCTGGCAGCCAAAATTGATTCATGCATGATTTTTTTAATTAAAAAAAATAAATTTTAATGGCCACCCCATTACCATTTTGCCTATATATACGCATGGGTGTTAGGGGTGATGTCCTGCACCCAAATCAATCGAAAAGAAAAGAAAATGAGGGAGAAAGGAGAGTGTGTTGGAACGGGATGGAAGGAATTAATTACAATTCTTCACGGTTCTTTAGTATTAATATTATCGGAATCCAAGTAAGTAGAAGTCCAACTACAATGCATAAATATGTTGCGTGTAAATTATTTGTGATTAATATGTGATAATTATGTTGTGAATTATTTGTGATTAGTTTAATTATGTTATGAATTATTTGGGATTAATTGATTATACAAGTTGTGGAGTTATGTAATTTGAAATAATATTATTGTATTATAAGGATCTGTGTGATCCAAGATGGAGTTGTTATTATAAGAGATCCGTGTGATCCAAGGTGAAGTGGATTTGTATAAATTAAATTAAGTTGTTATTTTATTTATGATTAAATGTTGATATTGATGTCATAAATAATTTATGATGCATATTTAATTGCACTGGTTGCATACCATGCATATCATGAAAAGTGTTTTCCCTAAAATTAATAAGATACTAATGGTGTGTGCAGCCACTATATATGCATCTCTGTCAGGGTTCGGAAAAATCGTTCCCGACATTTTTTGTTAGGGGTTCGGAAAAATCAACCCCACCACTTTGTCAGAGTTCGGAAAAATCATCCTCGAAATTTACTTACCTGAAGAGTTCTGGATATTTAGCCATCATCTCATCCTCTCTTTCCCAAGTAGCCTCCTCAACTAGTTGGTTCCTCCATAATACTTTTACTAATGGTATTTCTTTATTTCTGAGCTTCTTCACGTCTTGCCACAAGATCTCAACTGGTACTTCCTCATAACTCAAATCTTCTTTCAACTCAACTGGTTCCTGCCTGAGAACATGAGATGGATTTGGAACATACTTCCTCAACACAGACACATGAAACACGTCATGTACTCTAGACATTGATGCTGGTAACTCCAACTTATAGGCAACACTGCCGACTCTCTCAATGATAGTGAATGGACCAACATATCTTGGACTGAGTTTCCCTTTTCTTCCAAATCGCATTATCCCCTTCATTGGAGATACTTTCAGAAATACCTGATCACCCACTTCAAATTTCAATTCTCTCCTCCGTTTGTCTGCATAACTCTTTTGCAGATCTTGAGCAACTTTCATCTTCTCTCGTATACGGGTAACAGCTTCTGACATTTCACGAACCAAGTCTGGACCCAAAAGTTTCCTCTCTCCAACTTCATCCCAATATACTGGAGATCTACACTTTCTCCCGTACAATGCTTCATATGGAGCCATCTCGATGGTAGACTGATAACTGTTATTGTACGAGAACTCTATCAAAGGCAAAAAATTTACTCCACTGACCTTGGAAATCCAACACACACGCTCTGAGCATATCCTCCAAGATTTGTATTGTACGCTCTGATTGACCATCTATCTGTGGATGGAATGCTATGCTGAAAGATAATTGTGTCCCCAACGCCTTATGTAAACTCTTCCAGAAAGCAGACAAGAATCTCGTATCTCTGTCTGACACAATGGTAAGTGGTACTCCATGGAGTCTGACAATCTCTTGAATATACAGCTGTGCATAACGATCCATAGAATACGTAGAACGAATAGGAAGAAAATGAGCTGACTTAGTCAATCGATCTGCGATAACCCAAATAGCATTGTGACCTTTCACCGTCTTCGGTAGTCAATTGACAAAATCCATAGTAATATTCTTCCACTTCCATTCTGGAATAAATAGAGGCTGCAAAGTTACTGCTGGTCTCTGATGCTCGACTTTGATTTGCTGGCAAGTCAGACATTGCTCTACATATCGAGCAACATCTCTCTTCATCCCTGGCCACCAATAATATGACTTCAAATCTCTATACATCTTAGTAGCTCCTGGATGTACAGAGTACGGTGCTGAATGAGCTTCTGCCATCACTTCTTTCCGAATGTCATCCACTTCAGGTAGACATAATCGACCTCCATAATGAATCACGCCATCATCTCCTAATTGGAAATCAGAAGACTTTCCAGAGCTGATATCATTCTTTACCTTGTCAAACAACTTATCCTCCTGTTGGCTCTGTCGAATCTTATCCATCAAAGTTGGTCTTCTGTCACGCCCCACTTTTTCACCACCAATAATAGACAATAATAAATATTCCTTTTTCTTCACTTTTATACAATACAACAGTTCATTACACTGGCCCGGCCAACAGGTCATCATCCATGTATACAACTCTCAGGATCTGAAGGTACCCAACCACGCTTCCGTTGCGCAACTCACCTACATGCATAAACTAATGAGACAAAAATCTCAGTAAGTAGAAATCATGCATGACAATGCATGAAAATGCTTTTATTTCCTAATCTACTAATTGGTCTCTTTTATTTAGAAAACTGTTCACGTTGCGGGATCCCCACGACACACTTATCATATGCACCCCAAATGAGCTCAATGGGGACAATTTTTCCGAACCCCGAATATAGTGCCGGGAATGATTTTTCCGAACCCTGACAGAGATGCGTATATAGTGGCCACACACACCATTAGTATCTTATTAATTTAGGGAAAACATTTTTCATGATTATGCTTGGTATGCAACTAGTGCAATTAAATATGCATCATAAACCATTTATGACATAAATATCAATATTTAATCATAAATAAAATAACAACTTAATTTAATTCACACAAATTCACTTCACCTTTGATCACACGGATCTCTTATAATAACAACTCCATCTTGGATCACACAGACCCTTATAATACAATAATATTATTTCAAATTCCATAAATCCACATAATGTATAATCAATTAATCCTAAATAATTAATAACATAATTAAACTATTCACAGATAATTCACAACGTAATTATCACATATTAATCAAAAATAATTTACACACAACATATTTATGCATTGTAGTTGGACTTCTACTTATTTGGAATCCGATAATAATAACACTATAAATTCGTGAAGATCCGTAATTAATTTCTTTCTTCCCGTTCCGGCACACCTCTTTTTTTTCTCTCGCTACCGATTGATTTTGGGGCGTGGGGTGATCAAATCCTCAACACCCCATATATATAGATGTACGAAAGGGTAGGGAAAAGTGGCCAATTATTTATATTTTTTTTATAAAAATGATGGCTGATTTGCAGCTATGCATGTATTCAAATTTGGCTGCTAGCAGCCATGCATGCAAACACAAATTTTGCTGCCAACAACTTTTGACTTTTCTTTATCTCTCTCCTCCTTTTCTCTTCTCCTTTTTTTTTCTTTCTTTCCTCCTTCCTACACCGCACACGTACACACACCATATATATATATATATATATATATATATATTATATTATTATTATTATATTATTATCATTATAATAATCCAAATTAGTACACGTGAATATTTATGCACACATATATTCACATATTGTCACCATTATTATCATGGATGTCTCAAATAAAATGTAAATAAAATATAGAAATAATTACCACATAATTATAAAAATGCGTAAAATACAAATTATAAAATAAAGAATTTTCCGGGTATTACAATCTCCCCACCTTATAAGAATTTCGTCCTCGAAATGTAATCCCACTCTACTTCAACATTTTATAATCATCACATATGAAATAAATGAGACCATAATTATGTTAATACAAAATCACATATTTAACATATCATAGAACTTACTGGTCTGGTGGTGTACCAAAGATACCAAGATTGTATACATGGACAGTCTGCTGGACTATGACCGTGCTCTGATACCATTCTGTCACGCCCCACTTTTTCACCACCAATAATAGACAATAATAAATATTCCTTTTTCTTCACTTTTATACAATACAACAGTTCATTACACTGGCCCGGCCAACAGGTCATCATCCATGTATACAACTCTCAGGATCTGAAGGTACCTAACCACGCTTCCGTTGCGCAACTCACCTACAATGCATAAACTAATGAGACAAAAATCTCAGTAAGTAGAATTCATGCATGACAATGCATGAAAATGCTTTTATTTCCTAATCTACTAATTGGTCTCTTTTATTTGGAAAACTGTTCACGTTGCAGGATCCCCACGACACACTTATCATATGCACCCCAAATGAGCTCAATGGGGACGATTTTTCCGAACCCCGAATATAGTGTCGGGAATGATTTTTCCGAACCCTGACAGAGATGCATATATAGTGGCCACACACTCCATTAATATCTTATTAATTTTGGGAAAACATTTTTCATGATTATGCATGGTATGCAACCAGTGCAATTAAATATGCATCATAAACCATTTATGACATAAATATCAACATTTAATCATAAATAAAATAACAACTTAATTTAATTCACACAAATCCACTTCACCTTGGATCACACGGATCTCTTATAATAACAACTCCATCTTGGATCACACAGATCCTTATAATACAATAATATTATTTCAAATTACATAACTCCACAACTTGTATAATCAATTAATCCCAAATAATTCATAACATAATTAAACTAATCACAAATAATTCACAACATAATTATCACATATTAATCACAAATAATTTACACACAACATATTTATGCATTGTAGTTGGACTTCTACTTACTTGGAATCCGATAATAATAACACTATAAATTCATGAAGATCCGTAATTAATTTATTTCTTCCCGTTCCGGCACACCTCTTTTTTTTCTCTCGCTACCGATTGATTTTGGGGCGTGGGGTGATCAAATCCTCAACACCCCATATATATAGATTAACGAAAGGGTAGGGAAAAGTGGCCAATTATTTATATTTTGTTTTATAAAAATGATGGCTGATTTGCTGCTATGCATGTATTCAAATTTGGCTGCTAGCAGCCATGCATGCAAACACAAATTTTGCTGCCAACAACTTTTGACTTTTCTTTCTCTCTCCTCCTTTTCTCTTCTCCTTTTCTTTTTCTTTCTTTCCTCCTTCCTACACCACTCTGTCACGACCCACTTTTCATAACTTATAATTCTTTAATTAACATAAACATCATCATCATAAAATTTGAACATATTTTTTTCCTCACATAATATATATTATCCAAACGGTCACACCAGTTCAACATACGCAACTGGTTTCTGACACCACATCAATCCACACAAACTGGTGACATTACTTTTTATATAACAAAACATCAGCGGAAATGAAATAAGCCCATGGCCTAGTCCAATAGTTCGTTATCCATGTACATCCACTCGAAACCTTGTAGGAGCTCCACAACTTTCACAGTACACCACACCACATACTCAAATATCATCCGGCTCACCTACAATGCATAAACTAGTGAGACAAAAATCTCAGTAAGTAAAAATCATGCATGATAGTGCATGAAAATGCATTTATTCCTAATCTACTAATTTGTCTCTTTTGTTTAGAAAACTATTCACGTTGCGGGATCCCCACGACACACTTATGATATGCACCCCAAATGAGCTCAATGGGGATGATTTTTCCGAACCCCGAAAATAGTGCTGAGAATGATTTTTCCGAACTCTGACAAAGTGGTGGGGACGATTTTTTCGAACCCCTAACAAAAATGTCGGGAACGATTTTTCCGAACCCTGACAGAGATGCATATATAGTGGCCGCACACACCATTAGTATCTTATTAATTTTACGGAAAACACTTTTTATGATTATGCATGGTATGTAACTAGTGCAATTAAATATACATCATAAATCATTTATGACATCAATATCAACATTTAATCATAACTAAAATAACAACTTAATTTAATTCACATAAATCCACTTCACCTTGGATCACACGGATCTCTTATAATAAAAACTCCATCTTGGATCACACAGATCCTTATATAATACAATAATTTTATTTCAAATTACATAACTCCACAACTTGTATAATCAATTAATCCCAAATAATTCATAACATAATTAAACTAATCACAAATAATTCACAACATAATTATCACATATTAATCACAAATAATTTACACACAACATATTTATGCATTGTAGTTGGACTTCTACTTACCTCAACTCCAACAATTATAGACCCGTGAAGATCCGTAACAAATTCCTTCCTTCCCGTTCCTACACACTTTTCATAAATTTTTTTTTTAAGCTCGGCTACTTCTTTCCTTATGGGGTTAGCAACCCCAATTCAACTATATATATAGATACAAAACATGGAGGTAGATGGAAATCCACCAATTAATTAATTATTATTTTTTTTTACAAAACCTACGGCTCTAATTTTGCATACATGGAAATTTTTGTGTTGACCACATGGTTGTTCTCCCACCGTCCCTTTTTTTTAATATTATATATATATTATTATAAAAACCGTGTGATACTTAATAATTAAGAAAAGTGTATTTATACACATAAAATAATTTACTCATATATCCAAATTAATACACGTAAATATTTATGCACACATATATTCACATATTGTCACCATTATTATCAATACCTAATCTTTGCAAATCAAGCAATTCTGATTTCTTATTTAGGCTTGTTGCAGTCATACTCTGTATTGCCTTTCGGCTCAATGCATCAGCAACCACATTGGCTTTACCCGGATGATAATTGATAACACAGTCGTAGTCCTTCACCAATTCCAACCATCTTCTCTGTCTCATATTCAACTCTTTCTGAGTGAAGAAATATTTCAAACTCTTATGATTAGTATAGATCTCACAACGTTCTCCATACAGATAATGCCTCCAAATCTTGAGTGCAAACACCACTGCGGCTAACTCTAAATCATGAGTTGGGTAATTCTTCTCATACTCTCTTAACTGTCTGGATGCATAAGCTATCACTTTCCCATTCTGCATCAATACACATCCAAGACCATTCTTTGAAGCATCACTATAAACCTTGAAGTTTCCTGTCTCCGTAGGAATAGTTAAAATAGGTGCTGATGTCAATCGTTTCTTTAATTCTTGAAAACTTTGCTCACATGACTCCATCCATGTGAACTTCACATTCTTCCTAGTCAACTGCGTTAATGATGAAGCAATCTTGGAGAATCCTTCAACAAACCTTCGATAATATCCAGCCAATCCAAGAAAGCTACGAACCTCAGTGGGATTTGAGGGTTGTGGCCAATCATGGATTGCTTTAACTTTACTTGGATCTACCGAAATTCCTTCTCCCGATACCACGTGACCCAAGAAAACAACTCGATCCAACCAAAATTCACACTTTTTAAACTTCGCATACAATTGCTTTTCCTTCAAAATCTCTAACACCTTTCTTAAGTGTAGAGCATGATCCTCCTTATTCTTAGAGTAAATTAGAATATCATCGATAAACATAATCACAAATTTATCGAGAAATTCCCGAAATACTCTATTCATCAAATCCATAAATGTTGTCGGAGCATTTGTCAAACCAAACGACATCACCAAAAATTCATAATGCCCATACCTTGTACTAAATGCAGTCTTCGGAATATCCTCCTCCCTAATCTTCAACTGATGATACCCCGACCGCAAATCAATCTTAGAAAAGATAGCTGCATCCTGTAACTGATCAAACAGATCATCAATGCGAGGAAATGGATATTTATTCTTCACCGTAATTTTGTTGAGATCCCGATAATCAATGCACATCCTCAATGTGCCATCCTTCTTTCGATTAAACAGAACTGGTGCTCCCCAAGGGGAGAAACTAGGTTGGATGAATCCTTTGTCTAGCAACTCTTGTAACTGTATCTTTAATTCATTCAGTTCAGCTGGTGCCATTCTGTATGGTGCTTTAGATATAGGAGCAGTTCCTGGTTGTAACTCAATAACAAACTCTATTTCCCGGTCTGGTGGCAAACCTGGAAGATCATCTGGAAATACCTCCAAATATTCCCTAACTACTGGTACATTATCAAGATCTGGACATTGCTGCCCCTCAACATTCATTACACTCACCAGATACCCCTCACAACCACTTTCTAACAACCGTTGTGCTTTTGTTGTTGATATCATAGGAAATCTGAAAATTTTCTTGATCCTAACAAAAGTAAATGGTTCTCCCTTCAATGACTAAAAAGTAATACTCTTCTTTTGACAATCTATTGTCGCACCATACTTTGACAGCCAATCCATACCCAATATAATATCATAATCATTTATATTTAACACAATTAAGTCAGCAATGAGTTGTTTTCCTTCAATAGGAATAACACAACCTCGAAGAAGTTGATTAGTTTCCTTTGATTCACCAGAAGGTATCATCACCTCATAATTAGCTTCTATCAAGTTAGATGTTCCACCCAACTTCCTCACATACTCAGTGGATACAAATGAATGTGTTGCTCCAGAATCAAATAGCACATAGGTAGAAATGCCAAAAAGAGAAAACTTACCAGTTACAACTGAGGGGTTCGCATCTGCCTCCTCCCGCATCAAAGTGTATACTCTTGCTGGAACTCTCACCTGTTGTACCACTCTGTCACGACCCACTTTTCATAACTTATAATTCTCTAATTAACATAAACATCGTCATCATAAAATTTGCGCGTATTTTTTTCTCACATAATATATATTATCCAAACGGTCACACCAGTTCAACATACGTAACTGGTTTCTGACACCACATCAATCCACACAAACATGTAACAATACTTTTTATATTACATAACATCAGCGGAAATAAAATAAGCCCACGACCTAGTCCAACAGGTCGTCATCTATGTACATCTTGCTCAAAATCTTGTAGGAGCTCCACAGCTTTCACAGTACACCACACCACATACTCAAATATTATCAGGCTCACCTACAATGCATAAACTAGTGAGACAAAAATCTCAGTAAGTAGAAATCATGCATGACAATGCATGAAAATGCTTTTATATTCTAATTTTTCTGATTTGTCTATTTTATTTAGAAAATTGTTCACGTTGCGGAATCCCCACAACACACTTATGATGTGCACCCCAAGTGAGCTCAATGGGGACGATTTTTCCGAACCCCGAAAATAGTACTGAGAACGATTTTTCCGAACTCTGACAAAGTGGTGGGGACGATTTTTCCGAACCCTGAATAAACAACTGAGAACGATTTTTCCGAATCCAAAAATACAGTGTCGGGAATGATTTTTCCGAACCCTGACAGAGATGCATATATAGTGGCCGCACACACCATTAGTATTTTATTAATTTTGGGGAAAACACTTTTTATGATTATGCATGGTATGCAACCAGTGCAATTAAATATGCATTATAAAATATTTACCGCATCAATATCAACATTTAATCATAAGTAAAACAACAACTAAATTTTAATTCACATAAATCTACTTCTATAATAACAACTTCTCTCCAGTCACATAGATCCATTTATAAAATAACTTCACCTTGGATTACACGAATTCCTTTTTGCAATAACAACTTCATATTGGATCACACAGATCCTCATAACCAATATCTTTTCCAATCATACAGATATATTTTCAACAGTTTTTAGTCACACATATTTATATAGGACAATAATATAAATTCAAATCACATAAATTCACAACTTGCAACAATAATTAACCCCAGATAATTTATAATATTAAATAACGTAATTAAATTAATTACAAATAATTTATGACATAACTATCACATATTAATCACAAATAATTCATACACAATATATTTATGCATTGTAGTTGGACTTCTACTTACTTGGACTCCGATAATAGTAACATTATAGACCCGTGAAGAATCGTAATTAATTCCTTCTTTTCCTGCTCCGGCACACTTTTTTTTATTATTACGGATTGATTTTGGGGTGTGAGGTGATGAATTCCTCACCCCGTATATATAGGCAAAAAGGGGAAAGGGATTGGGGATGACAATTCAAATTGGCCAATTCAACATGTAACATCAACTATTATTTTTATTAATATTATTATTATTTTATTATATATATATATATATATATATATATATATATATATATATATATATATATATATATATATATATATATATATATATATATATATATATATATATTTAATTAAGGACGGCTGCATGATTTGAAATTTTCAATTTGGCTGTTATGCATAGCCGCCCACTTTGATTTTTTTATATTATTATAATTATATTATTATTATTATTATTATAATGAAAATACGTGTGATACTTAATAATTAAGAAAAGTGTATTTATACACATAAAATAATTTGCTCATATATCCAAATTAATATACGTAAATTTTTATGCACACATATATTCACATATTGTCACCATTATTATCACAGATGTCTCAAATAAAACGTAAAGATAAATAAAATGTAGAAAAAATTGTCACATAATTGCCACATAATAATCATATATTTGCCACATAATTATAAAATGCATATAATACAAATTAATTATATTGGCACATGAGTAGTGAGAAGCTCGGGTATCACATTTTCCCCTCCTTATAAAAATTTCGTCCTCGAAATTTACTTACCTAAAGAGTTCTGGATATTTAGCCATCATCTCATCCTCTCTTTCCCAAGTAGCCTCCTCAACTAATTGGTTCCTCCATAACACCTTCACTAATGGTATCTCTTTATTTCTGAGCTTTTTCACTTCTCGTTGTAAAATTTTCATTGGTATCTCTTCATAACTCAAATCTTCTTTCAACTCAACTGGTTCCTGCCTGACAATATGAGATGGATTCGAAACATACTTCCTCAACATAGACACATGAAACACATCATGTACTCTAAACATCGATGCTGGTAATTCCAACTTATAAGCAACACTTCCAACTCTTTCAATAATAGTGAATGGACCAACATATCTTGGACTGAGTTTTCCTTTCTTTCCAAACTGCATTATCCCCTTCATTGGAGATACTTTCAAGAATACCTGATCACTCACTTCAAATTCCAATTCTCTCCTCCGTTTCTCTGCATAACTTTTCTGTCGATCTTGGGCAACCTTCATTTTCCCTCGAATACGGGTAACAGCTTCTGACATTTCACGAATCAAGTCTGGACCCAAAAGTTTCCTCTCTCCAACTTCATCCCAATGTATTGGAGATCTACACTTCCTCCCGTACAGTGCTTCATATGGTGCCATTCCGATAGTAGACTGATAACTGTTGTTGTACGAGAATTCTATCAAAGGCAAACATTTACTCCACTGACCCTGAAAATCCAACACACATGCTCTGAGCATATCCTCCAAAATCTGTATCGTACGTCTGATTGACCATCTGTCTGTGGATGGAATGCAGTGCTGAAAGATAACTGTGTCCCCGTTGCTTTATGCAAACTTTTCCAGAAAGCAGACAAGAATCTTGTATCTCTGTATGATACAATAGTAAGTGGTACTCCATGGAGTCTGACAATCTCTTGAATATACAGATGTGCATAATGATCCATAGAATACTTAGAACAAATAGGAAAAAAATGAGCTGACTTAGTCAATCGATCCATGATAACCCAAATAACATTGTGACCTTTTACCGTCTTCGGTAGTCCGATGACAAAATCCATACTAATATTCTCCCACTTCCATTCTGGAATAAATAGAGGCTGCAAAGTTCCTGCTGGTCTCTGATGCTCAGACTTGACTTGCTGACAAGTCAAACATTGCTCCACATATTGAGCGACGTCTCTCTTCATCCCTGGCCACCAATAATGTAACTTCAAGTCTCTATACATCTTAGTAGCTCCTGGATGTACAGAGTATGGTGTTGAATGAGCTTCTGCCATTACTTCTTTCCGAATGTCATCCACTTCAGGTAGACATAATCGACCTCTATAATAAATCACGCCATCATCTCTTAATTGAAAGTCAGAAGACTTTCCAGAGTTGATATTATTCTTTATCTTGTCAAACAACTTATCCACCTCTTGTCCTTGTCGAATCTTATCCATCAAAGTTGGTCGAAGTGTCAAAGCTGCCATCTTTGCTTCTAACGATCCTTCCTGAATGATCTCCACACCCAATCTTTGCAAGTCAAGCAACTCTGGTTTCTGATTTAGGCTTGTTGTAGTCATACTCTGTGTTGCCTTTTGGCTCAATGCATCAGCAACCACATTGGCTTTACCCAGATGATAATTGATAACACAGTCGTAGTCCTTCACCAATTCCAACCATCTTCTCTGTCTCATATTCAACTCTTTCTGAGTGAAGAAATATTTCAAACTCTTATGATCAGTATAGATCTCACAACGTTCTCCATACAGATAATGCCTCCAAATCTTGAGTGCAAACACAACTGCGGCTAACTTCAAATCATGTGTTGGGTAGTTCTTCTCGTACTCCCTTAATTGTCTAGATGCATATGCAATCACTTTTCCATTTTGCATCAGTACACATCCAAGACCATTCTTTGAAGCATCACTATAAACTTGGGGGTACACGTAGCTTTCTCTTGCCCATTTAGTCAAAAAGAAACTTAATCATTAATAATTTTATAATAAATAATATATACATATCATTAATAGTAATATGGGGTGGGGTTTGGTGACTTTCACATGCCTCTTATATCTATATAAGTGTGTCATAGAAAGGGAGTTACCCAAGCAGCCGTGAGCAAGACAATAATAAAGAAAAGGTAGAGAGGGAAAAGAGGTGTGTGTGTGCCAGAGCGGGAGATAGAAGAGTAGTTACATTTTTTCACGAGATCTATAATATTATTATTGTCAGAATCCAAGTAAGAAGAGGTTCAACTACAATGCATAAACATGTTGTTGTGTGAATGATTATTATGTGATAAATATGTTGTGTGTAAATTATTTGTGATTAATATGTGATAATTATGTTGTGAATTATTTGTGATTAGTTTAATTATGTTATGAATTATTTGGGATTAATTGATTATACAAGTTGTGGAGATGCATTTATTATTGTACTAGAAGCATACCATGCATATCATGAAAAGTGTTTCCCCAATATTAATAAGATACTAATGGTGTGTGCGGCCACTATATATGCATCTCTGTCGGGATTCGGAAAAATCGTCCCCATTGAGCTCATTTGGGGTGCATATCATAAGTGTATCGTGGGGATTCCGCAACGTGAACAGTTTTTAAAATAAAAGAGACCAACTAGAAAGATTAGAAAATAAAAGCATTTTCATGCATTGTCATGCATGATTTCTACTTACTGAGATTTTTGTCTCATTAGTTTATGCATTGTAGATGAGTTGCGCAGCGGAAGCGTGGTTGGGATTCCATCAGATCCTGAGAGTTGTATACATGGATGACGACCTGTTGGCCGGGCCGGTGTAATGATTTGTCTTGGTGAAAACTGTATTGTATAAAAAGAAGAAAAAGGAATAATATTATTGTTTATTATTGGTGGTGAAAAAGTGGGGCGTGACAGAAAAATTCTTTATTTTATAATTTGTATTTTACGCATTTTTATAATTATGTGCTAATTATTTCTATATTTTATTTACATTTTATTTGAAACATTTGTGATAATAATGGTGACAAAATATATGAATATATGTGTGCATAAATATTTACGTGTATTAATTTAGATAATAATAATAATATAATAATATATATATAATAAATAAAAAAAAGGAAAAAAAGATGTCGTGGGCTGCTTGAATTTAGCATGCAGAAGCCAAATTAAAATTTGGCAGCGTCACTTTCAATTAAAAAAAAATTGAATTGATGGAAGTTGTCTGCCACATATCCCAACTTTTTCGATATATATATATATATGCATGGGGTTGAGGAGTTCATCACCTCTCCCCAAAATCAATCGGCAGTAGGAGGGAAAAATGAGAGTGTGCCGGAACGGAACGGAATGAATTAATTACGGATCTTCATGGGTCTATAGTGTTAATATTGTCGGAGTTCAAGTAAGTAGAGGTTCAACTACAATGCATAAACATGTTGTTGTGTGAATGATTATTATGTGATAAATATGTTGTGTGTAAATTATTTGTGATTAATATGTGATAATTGTGTTGTGAATTATTTGTAATTAGTTTAATTATGTTATGAATTATTTGGGATTAAGTAAGTAGAGGTCCAACTACAGTGCATAAACAGGCTGTTGTGTGATTTATTTGTGATTATTATGTAATGAATTATTTGTGATCAAATGTTGATGTGTTAAATGGGTTATGATGCATATTTAATTGCCCTGGTTGCATACCACGCATAGTCATGAAAAGTGTTTTCCCCAATATTAATAAGATACTAATGGTGTGTGCGGCCACTATATATGCATCTCTGTCGGGGTTCGGAAAAATCATCCCCATTGAGCTCATTTGGGGTGCATATCATAAGTGTGTCGTGGGGATCACGCAACGTGAACAGTTTTTTAAATAAAAGAGACCAACTAGAAAGATTATAAAATAAAAGCATTTTCATGCATTGTCATGCATGATTTCTACTTACTGAGATTTTTGTCTCATTAGTTTATGCATTGTAGATGAGTTGCGCAGTGGAAGCGTGGTTGGGATTCCGTCAGATCCTGAGAGTTGTATACATGGATGACGACCTGTTGGCCGGGCCGGTATAATGATTTGTCTTGGTGAAAATTGTATTGTATAAAAAGAAGAAAAAGAAATAATATTATTGTTTATTATTGGTTGTGAAAAAATGGGGCGTGACAGAAGATTCTGTCACGCCACACTTTTTCACCACCAATAATAGACAATAATAAATATTCATTTTTCTTCACTTTTATACAATACAACAGTTCATTACACTGGCCCAGCCAACAGGTCATCATCCATGTATACAACTCTTAGGATCTGAAGGTACCCAACCACGCTTCCGTTGCGCAACTCAACTACAATGCATAAACTAATGAGACAAAAATCTTAGTAAGTAGAAATCATGCATGACAATGCATGAAAATGCTTTTATTTTCTAATCTACTAATTGGTCTCTTTTATTTAGAAAACTGTTCACGTTGCGGGATCCCCACGACACACTTATCATATACACCCCAAATGAGCTCAATGGAGACGATTTTTCCGAACCCCGAATATAGTGCCGGGAACAATTTTTCCGAACCCTGACAGAGATGCATATATAGTGGCCGCACACATCATTAGTATCTTATTAATTTTGGGAAAATACTTTTCATGATTATGCATGGTATGCAACCAGTGCAATTAAATATGCATCATAAACCATTTATGACATAAATATCAACATTTAATCATAAATAAAATAACAACTTAATTTAATTCACACAAATCCACTTCACCTTGGATCACACGGATCTCATATAATAACAACTCCATCTTGGATCACACAGATCCTTATATTACAATAATATTATTTCAAATCCCATAAATCCACATCATGTATAATCAATTAATCCCAAATAATTCATAACATAATTAAACTAATCACAGATAATTCAAAACATAATTATCACATATTAATCACAAATAATTTACACACAACATATTTATGTATTGTAGTTGGACTTCTACTTACTTGGAATCCGATAATAATAACACTATAAATTCGTGAAGATCCGTAATTAATTTCTTTCTTCCCGTTCCGGCACACATATTTTTTTTTCTCTCGCTACCGATTGATTTTGGGGCGTGGGGTGATCAAATCCTCAACACCCTATATATATAGATGTACGAAAGGGTAGGGAAAAGTGGCCAATTATTTATATATTTTTTTATAAAAATGATGGCTGATTTGCAGCCATGCATGTATTCAAATTTGGCTGCTAGCAGCTATACATTCAAACACAAATTTTGCTGCCAACAACTTTTGACTTTTCTTTCTCTCTCTCCTCCTTTTCTCTTCTCCTTTTCTTTTTCTTTCTTTCCTCCTTCCTACACCGCACACGTACACACACCATATATATATATATATATTATATTATTATTATATTATTAATAATATTATTATTATAATAATCCAAATTAATACACGTGAATATTTATGCACACATATATTCACATATTGTCACCATTATTATCACGGATGTCTCAAATAAAATGTAAATAAAATATAGAAATAATTACCACATAATTATAAAAATACGTAAAATACAAATTATAAAATAAAGAATTTTCTGGGTATTACAATCTCCCCACCTTATAAGAATTTTGTCCTCGAAATTTAATCCCACTCTACTTCAACATTTTATAATCATCACATATGAAATAAATGAGACCATAATTATGTTAATACAAAATCACATATTTAACATATCATAGAACTTACTGGTCTGGTGGTGTACCAAAGATACCAAGATTGTATACATGAACAGTCTACAGGACTATGACCGTGCTCTGATACCATTCTGTCTGTGGATGGAATGCTGTGCTGAAAGATAATTGTGTCCCCAACGCTTTATGTAAACTCTTCCAGAAAGCAGACAAGAATCTCGTATCTCTGTCTGATACAATGGTAAGTGGTACTCCATGGAGTCTGACAATCTCTTTAATATACAGCTGTGCATAACGATCCATAGAATACGTAGAACAAATAGGAAGAAAATGAGCTGACTTAGTCAATCGATCCACGATAACCCAAATAGCATTGTGACCTTTCACCGTCTTCGGTAGTCCGATGACAAAATCCATAGTAATATTCTCCCACTTCCATTCTGGAATAAATAGAGGCTGAAAAGTTCCTGCTGGTCTCTGATGCTCGGCTTTGATTTGCTGACAAGTCAGACATTGCTCTACATATCGAGCAACATCTCTCTTCATCCCTGGCCACCAATAATATGACTTCAAATCTCTATACATCTTAGTAGCTCCTGGATGTACAGAGTACGGTGTTGAATGAGCTTCCGCCATCACTTCTTTCAGAATGTCATCCACTTCAGGTAGACATAATCGACCTCCATAACGAATCACGCCATCATCTCCTAATTGGAAGTCAGAAGACTTTCCAGAGCTGATATCATTCTTTATCTTGTCAAACAACTTATCCTCCAGTTGGCTCGGTCGAATCTTATCCATCAAAGTTGGTCGAAGTGTCAGAGCTGCCATCCTTGCTTCCAATGATCCTTTCTGAATGATCTCCACACCCATCTTTTGCAAATTATGCAACTCTGGTTTCTAATTTACAGTCATATCAGCTACATTCTGCATTGCCTTTCGGCTTAATGCATCAGCAACTGCATTGGCTTTTCCGGGATGATAATTAATAACACATTCATAATCCTTCACCAATTCCAACCATCTTCTTTGCCTCATATTCAACTCTTTCTGAGTGAAAAAGTACTTCAAACTCTTATGATCAGTATAGATTTCACAACGTTCCCCATACAGATAATGCCTCCAAATCTTGAGTGCAAACACCACTGCGGCTAACTCTAAATCATGAGTTGGGTAATTCTTCTCATACTCACTTAACTGTTTGGATGCATAAGCTATCACTTTCCCATTCTGCATCAATACACATCCAAGACCATTCTTTGAAGCATCACTATAAACCTTAAAGTTTCATGTGTCCGTAGGAATAGTTAAAATAGGTGCTGATGTCAATCGTTTCTTTAATTCTTGAAAACTTTGCTCACATGCCTCCGTCCATGTGAACTTCACATTCTTCCTAGTCAACTGCGTTAATGGTGAAGCAATCTTGGAGAATCCTTCAACAAACCTTCGATAATATCCAGCTAATCCAAGAAAGCTACGAACCTCAGTGGGATTTGAGGGTTGTGGCCAATCATGGATTGCTTTAACTTTACTTGGATCTACCAAAATTCCTTCTCCCGATACCACGTGACCCAAGAAACAACTCGATCCAACCAAAATTCACACTTTTTAAACTTCGCATACAATTGCTTCTCCTTCAAAATCTCTAACACCTTTCTTAAGTGTAGAGCATGATTCTCCTTATTCTTAGAGTAAATTAGAATATCATCGATAAACACAATCACAAATTTATCGAGAAATTCCTGAAATACTCTATTCATCAAATCCATAAATGCTGCCGGAGCATTTGTCAAACCAAACGACATTACCAAAAATTCATAATGCCCATACCTTGTATTAAATGCAGTCTTCGGAATATCCTCCTCCCTAATCTTCAACTGATGATACCCCGACTGCAAATCAATCTTAGAAAAGATAGCTGCACCCTGTAACTGATCAAACAGATCATCAATGCGAGGCAATGGATATTTATTCTTCACCGTAACTTTGTTGAGATCCCGATAATCAATGCACATCCTCAATGTGCCATCCTTCTTTCGAACAAACAGAACTGGTGCTCCCCAAGGGGAGAAACTAGGTTGGATGAATCCTTTGTCTAGCAACTCTTGTAACTGTATATTCAATTCCTTCAGTTCAGCTGGTGCCATTCTATATGGCGCTTTAGATATAGGAGCAGTTCCTGGTTGTAACTCAATAGCAAACTCTATTTCCCGGTCTGGTGGCAAACCTGGAAGATCATCTGGAAATACCTCCATATATTCCCGAACTACTGGTACATTATCAAGAACTGGACATTGCTGCCCCTCAACATTCATTACACTCACCAGATACCCCTCACAACTACTTTCCAACAACCGTTGTGCTTTTGTTGTTGATATCATAGGAAATCTGAAAATTTTCTTGATCCCAACAAAAGTAAATGGTTCTCCCTTCAATGGCTGAAAAGTAATACTCTTCTTCTGACAATCTATTGTCGCACCGTACTTTGACAGCCAATCCATACCCAATATAATATCATAATCATTCATATTTAACACAATTAAGTCAGCAATGAGTTGTTTTCCTTCAATAGGAATAACACAACCTCGAAGAAGTTGATTAGTTTGCTTTGATTCACCAGAAGGTATCATCACCTCATAATTAGCTTCTATCAAGTTAGATGTTCCACCCAACTTCCTCACATACTCAGTGGATACAAATGAATGTGTTGTTCCAGAATTAAATAGCACATAGGTAGAAATGCCAAAAATAGAAAACTTACCAGTTACAACTGAGGGGTTCGCATCTGCCTCCTCCCGCGTCAAAGTGTATACTCTTGCTGGAACTCTCACCTGTTGCCCTTGTTTCCCTTCTTAGGACAAGTAATAGTCATATGTCCTTTCTCTCCACATGTGTAACATGTTCTCGGAGGAATGTGACACTCTCCACCATGTGGTCTAAAACAATTTGGACACATCAGTAGTGGCGGCGCCTGTGGCACTTTCCCTTGATCGAACTTGGGACGCTTGTTTGGTTCTCCTTGTCCTTGTCCTTGCTCCACTTGAAAATTTGATTTCGGCCTCTGAAATGGCATCGACCTCTTATCAACTCTCCCAAACTGCTGCATTGGTTTCTGCTGAAATTGACGTCTAACAGCTTGCGCTTGTCTGATCCTCATCTCTGCTTGTTCAGCAATCTGGGCCCTTTTTACTACTTGTGAGTATGTTGCTCCATGCAGTCCCGCCATACTCACATCTCTGAAAAGCTCAGGCCTTAAGCCTTCCACGAATCTCTCCACTTTTAATGCCTCCGTATTCACCATATGCTCTACAAACCTTGACAACAGTTCAAACTTACGAAGATAATCTGTGACTGACATCCCACCCTGCTTCAACTGTATGAATTCATTCATTTTCATCATCCTCACTAGTGCCGTAAAGTACTTATTTCTGAAAAGTTCTTTAAACTTTTCCCATGTCATAGTCGTGACATTCTCGATACTTTTAATGGTATCCCACCAGTGGCCTGCACTTCCTCGTAACATGAAAGAAGCACACAGCACTCTGTCCCCCTCTGGAATTATACTGTATTGAAACATGTTTTCCACCGTGCATAACTAATCCTCTGCATCTGTGGGGTCTGCTGCATCCTCAAATATTGGAGGGCTCAGCTTTCGAAACCTTTCACAAACCATTTCAACATGTTCTACTTGACGTTGATTGTGATTAATATTAACCTCTGGCTGTGCCAACATAATTTAATATGTATTATATGCATTTTATAATTATGTTATAATTATGTGGCAACTATATGATTATTATGTGACAGAATGGTATCAGAGCACGGTCATAGTCCTGTAGATTGTCAATGTATACAATCTTGGTATCTTTGGTACACCACCAGACCAGTAAGTTTTATGATATGTTAAATATGTGATTTTGTATTAACATAATTATGGTCTCATTTATTTCATATGTGATGATTATAAAATGTTGAAGTAGAGTGGGATTAAATTTCGAGGGCGAAATTCTTATAAGGTGGGGAGATTGTAATACCCGGAAAATTCTTTATTTTATAATTTGTATTTTACGTATTTTTATAATTATGTGGTAATTATTTCTATATTTTATTTACATTTTATTTGAGACATCCGTGATAATAATGGTGACAATATGTGAATATATGTGTGCATAAATATTCACGTGTATTAATTTGGATTATTATAATAATAACATAATAATAATATAATAATAATAATATAATATATATATATATACATGGTGTGTGTACGTGTGCGGTGTAGGAAGGAGGAAAGAAAGAAAAAGAAAAGGAGAAAAAAAATCAATCGGTAGCGAGAGAAAAAAAAGAGGTGTGCCGGAACGGGAAGAAAGAAATTAATTATGGATCTTCACGAATTTATAGTGTTATTATTATCGGATTCCAAGTAAGTAGAAGTCCAACTACAATGCATAAATATGTTGTGTGTAAATTATTTGTGATTAATATGTGATAATTATGTTGTGAATTATCTGTGATTAGTTTAATTATGTTATGAATTATTTGGGATTAATTGATTATACATGATGTGGATTTATGGGATTTGAAATAATATTATTGTATTATAAGGATCTGTGTGATCCAAGATGGAGTTGTATCCAAGGTGAAGTGGATTTGTGTGAATTAAATTAAGTTGTTATTTTATTTATGATTAAATGTTGATATTTATGTCATAAATGGTTTATGATGCATATTTAATTGCTCTGGTTGCATACCATGCATAATCATAAAAAGTATTTTCCCAAAATTAATAAGATACTAATGGTGGTGCGGCCAGTATATATTCATCTCTGTCAGGGTTCGGAAAAATCGTTCCCGGCACTATATTCGGGATTCGGAATAATCGTCCCCATTGAGCTCATTTGGGGTGCATATGATAAGTGTGTCATGGGGATCCCGCAACGTGAACAGTTTTCTAAATAAAAGAGACCAATTAGTAGATTAGGAAATAAAAGCATTTTCACGCATTGTCATGCATGATTTCTACTTACTGAGATTTTTATCTCATTAGTTTATGGAGTGTAGGTGAGTTGCGCAACAGAAGCGTGGTTGGGTACCTTCAGATCCTGAGAGTTGTATACATGGATGATGACCTATTGGCCGGGCCAGTGTAATGAACTGTTGTATTGTATAAAAGTGAAGAAAAAGAAATATTTATTATTGTCTATTATTGGTGGTGAAAAAGTGGGGCGTGACAGAATGGTCAGGAGAGAGAGAAAGAAAAGTCAAAAGTTGTTGGCAGTAAAATTTGTGTTTGCATGCATGGCTGCTAGCAGCCAAATTTGAATACATGCATGGCTGCAAATCAGCCATCGTTTTTAAAAAATATAAATAATTGGCCACTTTTCCCTACCCTTTCGTACATCTATATATATGGGGTGTTGAGGATTTGATCACCCCACGCCCCAAAATCAATCGGTAGCGAGAGAAAAAAAGAGGTGTACCGGAACGGGAAGAAAGAAATTAATTACGGATCTTCACGAATTTATAGTGTTATTATTATCGGATTCCAAGTAAGTAGAAGTCAACTACAATGCATAAATATGTTGTGTGTAAATTATTTGTGATTAATATGAGATAATTATGTTGTGAATTATCTGTGATTAGTTTAGTTATGTTATGAATTATTTGGGATTAATTGATTATACATGATGTGGATTTATGGGATTTGAAATAATATTATTGTATTATAAGGATCTGTGTGATCCAAGATGGAGTTGTTATTATAAGAGATCCTTGTGATCCAAGGTGAAGTGGATTTGTGTGAATTAAATTAAGTTGTTATTTTATTTATGATTAAATGTTGATATTTATGTCATAAATGGTTTATGATGCATATTTAATTGCACTTGTTGCATACCATGCATAATCATAAAAAGTATTTTCCCAAAATTAATAAGATACTAATGGTGTGTGCGGCCACTATATATGCATCTCTGTCAGGGTTCGGAAAAATCATTCCTGGCACTATATTCGGGGTTCAGAAAAATCATCCCCATTGAGCTCATTTGGGGTGCATATGATAAGTGTGTCGTGGGGATCCCGCAACGTGAACAGTTTTCTAAATAAAAGAGACCAATTAGTAGATTAGGAAATAAAAGCATTTTCATGCATTGTCATGCATGATTTCTACTTACTGAGATTTTTGTCTCATTAGTTTATGCATTGTAGGTGAGTTGCGCAGCGGAAGCGTGGTTGGGTACCATCAGATCCTGAGAGTTGTATACATGGACGATGACCTGTTAGCCGGGCCGGTGTAATGAACGGTTGTATTGTATAAAAGTGAAGGAAAATGAATATTTATTATTGTCTATTATTGGTGGTGAAAAAGTGGGGCGTGACAGAATGGTATCAGAGCACGGTCATGGTCCTGTAGACTGTCCATGTATACAATCTCGGTATCTTTGGTACACCACCAGACCAGTAAGTTATTAAATATGTGATTTTGTATTAACATAATTATGGTCTCATTTATTTCATATGTGATGATTATAAAATGTTGAAGTAGAGTGAGATTAAATTTCGAGGACGAAATTCTTATAAGGTGGGGAGATTGTAATACCCGAAAAATTCTTTATTTTATAATTTGTATTTTACGCATTTTTATAATTATGTGTTAATTATTTTTATATTTTATTTACATTTTATTTGAGACATCCGTGATAATAATAGTGACAATATGTGAAAATATGTATGCATAAATATTCACTTGCATTAATTTGGATTATAATAATAATAATAATAATAATATAATAATAATAATATAATATATACATATGGTGTGTGTACGTGTGCGATGTAGGAAGGAGAAAAGAAAGAAAAAGAAAAGAAGAAGAGAAAAGAGAGGGGGTACACGTAGCTTTCCCTTGCCCATTTAGTCAAAAAGAAACTTAATCATTAATAATTTTATAATAAATAATATATACATATCATTAATAGTAATATGGGGTGGGGTTTGGTGACCTTCACATGCCTCATATCTATATAAGTGTGTCGTAGAAAGGGAGTTACCCAAGCAGCCGTGAGCAAGATAATAATAAAGAAAAGGGAGAGAGGGAAAAGAGGTGTGTGTGTGCCGGAGCGGGAGATAGAAGAGTAGTTATATTTTTTCACGAGATCTATAATATTATTATTGTCAGAATCCAAGTAAGTAGAAGTCCAACTACAATGCATAAATATGTTGTGTGTAAATTATTTGTGATTAATATGTGATAATTATGTTGTGAATTATTTGTGATTAGTTTAATTATGTTATGAATTATTTGGGATTAATTGATTATACAAGTTGTGGGGTTATGTAATTTGAAATAATATTATTGTATTATATAAGGATCTGTGTGATCCAAGATGGAGTTGTTATTATAAGAGATCCGTGTGATCCAAGGTGAAGTGGATTTGTGTGAATTAAATTAAGTTGTTATTTTATTTATGATTAAATGTTGATATTGATGTCATAAATGATTTATGATGTATATTTAATTGCACTGGTTGCATACCATGCATAATCATGAAAAGTGTTTTCCCCAAAATTAATAAGATACTAATGGTGTGTGCGGCCACTATATATGCATCTCTGTCAGAGTTCGGAAAAAATCGTCCCCATTGAGCTCATTTGGGGTGCATATGATAAGTGTGTCGTGGGAATCCCGCAACGTGAACAGTTTTCTAAATAAAAGAGACCAATTAGTAGATTAGGAAATAAAAGCATTTTCATGCATTGTCATGCATGATTTCTACTTACTGAGATTTTTGTGTCATTAGTTTATGCATTGTAGGTGAGTTGCGCAGCGGAAGCGTGGTTGGGTACCATCAAATCCTGAGAGTTGTATACATGGTCACGCCCCACTTTTTCACCACCAATAATAGACAATAATAAATATTCCTTTTCCTTCAATTTTACACAATACAACCGTTCATTACACCGGCCCGGCCAACAGGTCATCATCCATGTATACAACTCTCAGGATCTGATGGTACCCAACCACGCTTCCGCTGCGCAACTCACCTACAATGCATAAACTAATGAGACAAAAATCTCAGTAAGTAGAAATCATGCATGACAATGCATGAAAATGCTTTTATTTCCTAATCTACTAATTGGTTTCTTTTATTTAGAAAACTGTTCACGTTGCGGGATCCCCACGACACACTTATCATATGCACCCCAAATGAGCTCAATGGGGATGATTTTTCCGAACCCCGAATATAGTGCCGGGAACGATTTTTCCGAACCCTGACAGAGATGCATATATAGTGGCCGCACACACCATTAGTATCTTATTAATTTTGGGAAAATTCTTTTTATGATTATGCATGGTATGCAACCAGTGCAATTAAATATGCATCATAAACCATTTATGACATAAATATCAACATTTAATCATAAATAAAATAACAACTTAATTTAATTCACACAAATTCACTTCACCTTGGATCACACGGATCTCTTATAATAACAACTCCATCTTGGATCACACAGATCCTTATATAATACAATAATATTATTTCAAATTACATAACTCCACAACTTGTATAATCAATTAATCCCAAATAATTCATAACATAATTAAACTAATCACAAATAATTCACAACATAATTATCACATATTAATCACAAATAATTTACACACAACATATTTATGCATTGTAGTTGGACTTCTACTTACTTGGATTCTGACAATAATAATGTTATAGATCTCGTGAAAAAATGTAACTACTCTTCTATCTCCCGCTCCGGCACACACGCACCTCTTTTCCCTCTCTCCCTTTTCTTTATTATTGTCTTGCTCACGGCTGCTTGGGTAACTCCCTTTCTACGACACACTTATATAGATATAAGAGGAATGTGAAAGTCACCAAACACCACCCCATATTACTATTAATGATATGTATATATTATTTATTATAAAATTATTAATGATTAAGTTTCTTTTTGACTAAATGTCAGTAAGTTCTATAATATGTCAAATATGTGATTTTGTATGAACATAATTGTGGTTTCATTTATTTCATAAGTGATGGATATAAAATGTTGAAGTAGAGTGGGATTAAATTTCGAGGACGAAATTCTTATAAGGTGGGGAAATTGTAATACCCAAAAAATTCTTTATTTTATAATTTGTATTTTACGTATTTTTATAATTATGTGCTAATTATTTCTATATTTTATTTACATTTTATTTGAAACATCTGTGATAATAATGGTGACAAAATATATGAATATATGTGTATTAATTTAGATTAAAATAATAATAATATAATAATATATATATAATAAATAAAAAAAAGGAAAAAAAGAGGGTAAAAGTCGTGGGCTGCTTGAATTTAGCATGCAGAAGCCAAATTAAAATTTGGCAGCGTCACTTTCAATTAAAAAAAAATTGAATTGATGGAAGTTGTCTGCCACATATCCCAACTTTTTCGATATATATATATATATATATATATATATATATGCATGGGGTTGAGGAGTTCATCACCTCTCCCCAAAATCAATCGGCAGTAGGAGGGAGAAATGAGAGTGTGCCGGAACGGAACAGAATGAATTAATTACGGATCTTCATGGGTCTATAGTGTTAATATTGTCGGAGTTCAAGTAAGTAGAGGTTCAACTACAATGCATAAACATGTTGTTGTGTGAATGATTATTATGTGATAAATATGTTGTGTGCAAATTATTTGTGATTAATATGTGATAATTATGTTGTGAATTATTTGTGATTAGTTTAATTATGTTATGAATTATTTGGGATTAATTGATTATACAAGTTGTGGAGATGCATATTTAATTGTACTGGAATCATACCATGCATATCATGAAAAGTATTTTCCCCAATATTAATAAGATACTAATGGTTTGTGCGGCCACTATATATGCATCTCTGTCGGGGTTCGGAAAATCGTCCCCATTGAGCTCATTTCGGGTGCATATCATAAGTGTGTCGTGGGGATCCCGCAACGTGAACAATTTTTAAAATAAAAGAGACCAACTAGAAAGATTAGAAAATAAAAGCATTTTCATGCATTGTCATGCATGATTTCTACTTACTGAGATTTTTGTCTCATTAGTTTATGCATTGTAGATGAGTTGCGCAGCGGAAGCGTGGTTGGGATTCCGTCAGATCTTGAGAGTTGTATACATGGATGACGACCTGTTGGCTAGGCCGGTGTAATGATTTGTCTTGGTGAAAATTGTATTGTATAAAAAGAAGAAAAAGGAATAATATTATTGTTTATTATTGGTGGTGAAAAAGTGGGGCGTGACAGAATGGTATCAGAGCACGGTCATGGTTCTGTAGACTATCCATGTATACAATCTTGGAATCTGTGGTACACCACCAGATCAGTAAGTTCTATAATATGTCAAATATGTGATTTTGTATGAACATAATTGTGGTTTCATTTATTTCATAAGTGATGGATATAAAATGTTGAAGTAGAGTGGGATTAAATTTCGAGGACGAAATTCTTATAAGGTGGGGAGATTGTAATACCCGAAAAATTCTTTATTTTATAATTTGTATTTTACGCATTTTTATAATTATGTGCTAATTATTTCTATATTTTATTTTGAAAAACTGTTTACGTTGTGGGATCCCCATGACACACTTATAATATGCACCCCAAATGAGCTCAATGGGGATGATTTTTCCGAACCCCAAATATACAACGTGCCGAGAATGATTTTTCCGAACCCTGGCAAAACGGTGGGGACGATTTTTCCGAACCCCTAATAAAATGTCAGGAATGATTTTTTCGAACCCTGACAGAGATGCATATATATAGTGGCCGCACACACCATTAGTATCTTATTAATTTTGGGGAAAACACTTTTCATGATTATGCATGGTATGCAACCAATGCAATTAAATATACATCATAAACCATTTATGACATCAATATCAACAATTAATTATAAATAAAACAACAACTTAATTTAATTCTCATAGATTCACTTATAGAATAACAACTTCATCCCAATCACATAAATCCATTTATAAAATAACCACTTCACCTGGATCACACTGATCCCTTTTCAGGATAACAACTTCATCTCGGATCACACAGATCCTTATAATCAATATTTTCTCAACTCATACGAATATATTTTTAACAATTTATAGTCACACATATTTATATAGAACCATAATATAAATTCAAATCACATAAATTCACAACTTGTAATAATAATTAACTCCAAATAATTTATAACATTAAATAACGTAATTAAATTAATCACAAATAATTTATGACATAACTATCACATATTAATCACAAATAATTCATACACAATATATTTATGCATTGTAGTTGGACTTCTACTTACCTCAACTCCGACAATTATAGACCCATGATGATCCGTAACTAATCTCTTCTTTCCCGCTCCGGCACACCCTCCTTCCTCCTCCTCTCTCTCTCTCTCTCTCTTTTTCTCGATGATTTTGGGATGAGGTGATGAATTCCTCACCCCATATATATAGGTAAAAGAGGTTGGGGTGTCTTAATCAAAAAAAAAATTTTTTTTTTTAATAATATATATATTTTTTTTAATAAAAATATTGGCAGCCTATTGCCATTTCAACTTTGGGTGCTAAAATCATGCCAAAACAGCCGCCCCTTTTTGACTCTTTTTTATTTATTTATTATATATATTATATTATTATTATTATTATAATGAAAATATGTGTGATACTTAATAATTAAGAAAAATGTATTTATACACATAAAATAATTTACTCATATATCCAAATTAATACACGTAAATATTTATGCACACATATATTCACATATTGTCACATTATTATCACAGATGTCTCAAATAAAATGTAAATATATATAAAAATATTGAAACAATTATCACATAATAATCATATACTTGCCGGCCGGGCCAGTGTAATGAACTGTTGTATTGTATAAAAGTGAAGAAAAAGGAATATTTATTATTGTCTATTATTGGTGGTGAAAAAATGGGGCGTGACAGAATGGTATCAGAGCACGGTCATAGTCCTGTAGACTGTCCATGTATACAATCTTGGTATCTTTGGTACACCACCAGACCAGTCTGTTCTATGATATGTTAAATATGTGATTTTGTATTAACATAATTATAGTCTCATTTATTTCATATGTGATGATTATAAAATGTTGAAGTAGAGTGGGATTAAATTTCGAGGACGAAATTCTTATAAGGTGGGGAGATTGTAATACCCGGAAAATTCTTTATTTTATAATTTGTATTTGATGAGTGTGTAA
Source organism: Pogostemon cablin (assembly GCA_023678885.1). Lineage (NCBI taxonomy): Eukaryota > Viridiplantae > Streptophyta > Magnoliopsida > Lamiales > Lamiaceae > Pogostemon > Pogostemon cablin. The sequence continues at coordinate 27,883,574 of CM043013.1, forward strand.
ATTCACAAGTTTAGCATCATGTTTTGTGCTAGTTTTAGAGAGTTTAAAGGTAGAAATAGGTGGAAAACCTATACATATGGTGAATTAACATGAATCAGGTGTTATTGGAGCTCTTTGAGTGGTTTGAACAGCGAAATCGAAGTAAAAGTGCCAAGAATCGAAGAGACGGAGTCGAAGCCATGCGTACCGCCCAAGAAATAGGAGGGTTCGACCTGGTTGGAGGAGGGTTCGACCTCTCCAGTAGGTCGAACCAGCATTGCTGAGCTTACAGAAGAAGGTTCGACCATGACTCAAGGGGTTCGACCTATCCATCAGGTCGAACCAAGGTCGAACCAGTTCGTAGAAAAGAGGATTCGACCACGATGTTTGAGTTTAACTTGCCAGTTGGTCGAATCGGGAGCGGAAATTGTCCAGTGATGAGGTTCGACCTGGGATTCAACCAAGTCCTGAGAGGTTCGACCTGATTCAAGAGGTCGAACCAGTGCAGAATTCTTCCAGTAGCGGGGTTCGACTTGGGGTTTGACTTGTGGCCAGATTGTTTGACCTGTTTGACGAGGTCGAACCTACGTGCGGAAACTTACCTTATCCGAATTTTTGAGGCCAAAACGCGTGGGATCACTTGAAAAGCCCATTCCAAGCCCTAGAGACGTGATTGCAAGTATAAAAGAAGGCTCATGCAGTCCGAAAAAAGAGAGCTTTTGATCAAGAATCACAAGGAGATAAGGAGATGTGGATTGGAGGAGAAGATCTTCCACCATCCGGAGGGCTGTGACAGAGCTCCGCTGGAGGTTCAAGTAAGATCGGTCTATCTAACCATGATTGTTCCTAGATCAATCATGGGCTAGAGCCGCTTCGGTAGTTCTAGGGTTATGAAGGTTTCATGAGTTGATTTATCTTTCGTGTGTATACTCCGTACAACACTACTTGTGGTTTAGTTTATATAAGATTGTGCTATTTTAATCCATACTCATAGTCGTTTTGTGCATCAATAATTGTTGTGTAGAGTCTGAATATATAACATGGTTATTGGTTTAGTGTGTTCACTACTGAGCAGGGTTTATTGTTATAATTCTAAGTGAAGGGATTCCGAAGTCTTATAAGAACCGTCTTATATAAATATTTGTTAATTGAATTGAATTCGGGTTAACAAGTAGGATAAAGAGTATAATTTTACAGTACCTACAAAGGGAGATCAAATCGGGTTAGAGTACTAAGTGCACGGGAAATAATTGATTATGATAGTACCTAGAAAGGGGGGTAAAGTATACATCTTGCTCCGAGGAAATTCACACGTGTCAAACGCTTATCTACTTGTATCTATAGAGTAGATTTGCACGGGTTAGTGATGCGTCCATAAACCACAAGGCAGAGTCGGACATCGACACACAAAAGTATGAATTAATGAATGAAATCGGATGACCTGACGAACTACCTATCATCTTACTTGACCACAACCTTCTATCTTTTCTTTTGTTATTTCGATTAATAGTTCCTACTCAATTTCAACAACATTATTATTATATTTCCAAATAGTCTTAGTTTGCTAGAGTATAATTGAATCGATATTTATCTGTCCCTTGGGTACGATAATAACTTGGTCACCTTCGAAACTACAATTGATATCCTTCACACTTGGGGATTAAATTGTGTGTTGAGAACATACGAACAAGTCAATGGCGCTGTTGCCGGGGACGGCGTAAAATATCTTTTTGTATTATTTCTAGTTTATTAGGACTATTTACCTTGTTTTGTTGTTTTCTCTTTTATTCGTTTTAGGTGTATGCTCACAAGATCAAAGAAAGGTAATCTTGAACCGTATAATCCTGAGATTGGAGCATCATCAAGAAAGAAGAAGGAGAAGAAGAGCAAGGCAAAGACAATTGACCCAACTGAAGCTCTAAATTTTGGAGTCGAAGTTGACGAGCAGATTTCGCAGACGATTGAAGCTACAACTGAAGCTAATTCGGGAGTAGAAACAGTCAACATGGCAGCGAATCCGGATAATCTAGCCATCCGAGAGGTTTTCAGAAATAATGGGGCTGAAATTATGAGCTTTTAGGAGCAAGGGGAACAAATGCAGCTTTCGATCTTCATCCCGCTCTTATTAGGATGATAGAAAGAAACTCCTTTTCAGGGGGGTCTTTCGAGGATCCGCAGCAGCATCTGAACAAGTTCTTGGGCTATGCAAGTACTCAAAAAGACGCAGGAGAACATGAAGATGCTAGGAAGATCTTTTTGTTCAAATTCTCGCTTACTGAAAAGGTGAGAGATTGGTACGACACTATCAACGCAGCTGAGTGCACCACTTGGGAGCAACTGAAGTTAAGGTTCTTGGAGAGGTACATGCCACCTTCAAAGGTGTTTAAGATGAAGCAAGACATTAACCAATTTGCTATCGGTGGAGGTGAAAAATTTCATGAAGCATGGGATAGATTCAAGGACATGCTTAGGAAGTGCCCTCAACATGGGCTATCTAAAGCCCAATATATCAGTATATTCTATAATGGATTGGACTGTGAATCAAGAGTATTACTTGATGCTTCTTCTAATAGAGCATTGCTTACAAAGTCATCCGTTGAGGCCGAGAAATTGTTTGAAGATATATCGATGAATTCGAGGGATTGGCCGACTGATAGAGTTAGAGGTACGTATGTCCTTGGAAAGGTAGCTCAGGTTGAACAAGCAATGGTGAAAACAAGAAGAGAGGATGAGATCGTTTCGAGCTTGTCCAATATCAACAAGCTACTTGAGTCCCAACAGAAGCAAATCAGCGATATATCTCAGCGAGTACCAATCATGCAGCAAGAGATGATGATTAATGGAACGATCCAAGAGGAATTGGAAGAGGCGAACTACGCCATGAGTCAAAGTATTCAAGGAACTAGGTACCCGAATCAAGAAAACCGGAATTACCAGGGGAATTATAACAATCGTGGTCCCCCGGGTAATTATCAACAGCCTAGGAGGCCAGAATTTTCATGGAGCAATCCTAACAATGCAATTCAACCTCCTATGGGTGTTGATCCGGGTGCGAAAGTGGAAGAAGGGAAGCCTGATTTCGAGGATATGGTGAACAGGTACATGGCGAAGAATGATGAAAGAGTGAACCGCCTTGAGGCTAGATTAGAGAAGAAGATTGATGATCATCACAAGGACCTTTCGTTGTTGATGGGAACGATAGCAGAGAATGTGAACAAGCTCACTCAATCTATTGAGAAGGGGAAGTTTCCATCTCAGAGTATTGAGAATCCAAGGTCCTGCAACGCCATCACATTTAGGTCGGGAACGCTGTACGAGGGACCCATGAGGCCGGAAGCAAAGTTGGAATTTTCTAAGCCTCGATTCGACCAACACTCAGAGGGTTCGATCTGTCATACAGGTCGAACCATGGTCGAACCTGATCATGCAGAGCACTCTGTTTTCAAATATTGTCGGTTCAACCAACACTCAGAGGGTTCGACCTGTTGTCCAGGTCGAACCATGGTCGAACCTCATCGGCAAGAGCACTCTGTTTTGTCACAGGAACGGTTCGACCACCACCGTAATGGTTCGACCAATCCATCAGGTCGAACCCAGGTCGAACCGGAGGATAGAAACTATACAGTGAAGCGGTTCGACCTAGAGGGTAATTGTTCGACCTCCAATGTTGGTCGAACCCTAGTCGAACCTCAAGAGCAGAATGAGATCAGTCTTCCAGGAGAGAGGTTCGACCAATACAAACCTGGTTCGACCTCTCAAACAGGTCGAACAATGGTCAAACCTCGCCAAGACGTTTTGATTGATGCACCTGATACTCCCGATGATGTTGATGCTACTCCAGTGGTACGGAATGAGCAAAGTACAAATATAATAGCTGAAAAAAAATGGGAAAGAGCTAAGCGACTAAGAGCCGAAAAGGAGAAAGCGGAGAAGGTTGATCGTGATGAATAGGGGATTCCCAAAACAAAGATACCTCCACCATTTCCCTACAAGCTAGTGAAGAAGGGATTGGAAGAGAAGTTCAAGAAGTTTTCAGAGATCATGAACAAGATAAGCTTGAACATCCCTTTCTCAGAGGCAATCATGGAGATGCCGTACTATGCCCGATTCCTTAAGGACATATTGTTGAAGAGGAGGAGCTTGAATGGAGTTGACACGGTGAATTTATCTGAGAATTGCAGCTCGATCATTCAAAGAAAGCTGCCACATAAGATAAAGGATCCGGAAAGTTTCACTATCTTGTGTGATATTGGAAAAGGGCCGGCACGACGAGCTTTGTGCGATCTAGGGGCAAGCATCAATTTGATGCCAATGTCTATCTTTAAAAAGCTTGGTTTGGGGGAGTTAACTCCTACAACAGTTGCTCTATAATTGGCGGACAGGTCGATGACGTTTCCGAAAGGTATTATTGAAGATGTTCTCGTCAAAGTAGATAAACTAGTATTCCCTGTGGATTTTCTTGTGCTAGAGATGGATGATGACAAGGATAATATCCCTTTAATCATGGGGAGACCTTTCCTTGCTACTGCTGGAGCTATGATTGATGTTCAAAAAGGGGAACTCAGATTGCGGATGGACAAAGAAGAGGTGCTATTCAATTTAGACAAAGCAATGAAGATACCCATGGAGTCTCAGTGTCATAGTATTGACGTGATGGAGGAGATTGTAAAGGAGGATGTGTCTTTGATGTCTAAGGATCCTCTTGAGAAATGTTTGATGGAGTTTTCTACTTCTTCCACTACAGAGCTTGATGGTCTATCCAATGATGAATGCATTGAATATCTTGAGAACTTACTTGCTTCAGGTGAGGCCAGGTATGCATTGGAAAAATCGAAGGCTGAAGAAGTGAAAGGGACTAAAACGTACTTGCCATTGGAAAGAGAGAGCACTCCGATGGAAGTAAAGAAAGAGGAGCTGAAACCGTTGCTGGAACACTTGACGTATGCTTATCTGGTGACGATGAAAAAGATCCATCAGGTGATTCGGAATTCAAGAGGAGGATTGACCCGGAGGAGTCTAAACGGCCATGGGATGAAGGTAATTCTAATGATCATATTTTTGTGAGCGATAAAGGTGTCGTGCTGACGGTAGACAAAGGAAGAGAAGATGATGCCTACTTGAAGCCTCCTAACTTACCACTGGATACCAACAAATTTGAATGTCCTTGTTTTCGTTCTTATCTTGATTTTGATCTTGATGGTGATGGGAGTGATTCCACAATTGAATGGAAGATTGACAGGAATGAGAAGAGAAAGTTGGAGAAAGGAGATTCGACTGATCGTATGGTGCCAAGGAAAGGTAAGGTGGTAAGTGAGAATAGTAAGAGGGGGAGAAAGTATTGGAAGGTGAGGATGCAACGAGACCGTCCTCTGATCAAGTAGTCTTCTAAGTGGTATCGTCGTGACTCTCCGACGTTAAACATGAGCGTCTGTTGGGGGCTTCCCTCCCGTTTTAATGCTTTATTTCTTTTGTGTGAGTAAGAAATTTTTATATTTGGAAGTGCTTACTTATCGGCAATTATATCTCTTTTCAAACTTAGTTTCAACTATAGTTTCTACTAAGTTTGGGGGGGTGTGATGTACTTACCTTGATAAGCACCGACAGTATAATCTTTTCTTCGTGATGTTTGTTAGGGGAGTTAGTTTTTGCGCCATATTTAAAATTTTAATCGATTTTGATGTGATGATTTTTTACAACTTGCCTAATGTTCCGTGGTGTTTTTGTTGTTTCGTATTGCGGAGTTACTCATGAATAATATTTTGTGGAACAATTTTTGATGAAGTTGTGCTCTAGTTGGTACCTAATGATTCGTATTGAAGTTTGAAGTGTGTAGGCATTGAAGAACACTCAATTTTGAAGTTTAAAAGGTTGGTTCGCCCAAAGCCAGGGTAGGTTCGACCAGTGCCAAGAGGTCGAACCCAGTCGAACTGTGGTGCAAAAGTTTTCCAGAGAGATGGTTCGACCTCATGCGAGATGGTTCGACCAGATCAACAGGTCGAACCAAGGTCGAACCAGCGATAGCAGAATTCCAAAAGTGCAGTTCAACCACGACGTTTGTGGTTCGACCTGTTCAACAGGTCAAACCTAGGTCGAACCGGTGACAGGAAACTTACAGAAGATAGGTTCGACCAAAGCAAGAATGGTTCGACCTGGCCAGCAGGTCAAACCCAAGTCGAATCGAAGGAGAAGGTGTTCAGAATGTTGACTTCTTCCATAGACCGAATCAAGGTCGAACCAAGCCAGGGAAGTGTGTTCTTAATCTCATCCTTCTATGATGCATGAGTTGGGCGATGGATAGATGCTTGTATGATTGATTGGGTATAAGCTTGTTGATTTTGTGCATTCATGTGTTCACGTGTTTATTTTCATTGAAAAGAGCATGTATAATTTGATAAGTATGTGGAATTCATGAGGAATTGATCTTGATTATGTGCTAAGAGGAGTATTAGGAATTGATTTACCTATGTGAAGATTTGAGCCTCTATCATGTTTGATCATGATAGTTTATTTTTGAGAGAATCATTCGTATGAACGTATTCTAGAACTTGGCTTGGCGTCTTGTGTGAACTTACAATTGATGAAATATTAGGACATGATCTTAGGCTATTTTTTATTAATTGAGTCACTTAGCCAAATTTTACCTTTCCTAATGATCCTATAAACCTTTGGTAGCCCTGTTTGAGCCTTTTAAAAGCTTTTTCTTTGGAAAGCCAAATAAAAGAGCCTTATTTACCTTATTTGAGCTTTGTAAATACCCTATTCATTGGTAGAGAGAGTGAGGTGAATAAGTGTGCAAGAAGAAAAGGAAGATGAAATGAGGTTTAGTAAGAAAAGTACATGGTTAAATCTTGTTAGGGGAAGTGCCTAAAACTGGTACCCAGAATTGCTTATACATGGGGCTTGAAGTTTTTAAAAAGCAGCTGAATGATGTTCGAGAAGGGTAGTGCCTACAACTGGTACCCGAGTGATCAAAAGAAGAATGATGTTGATGCAAGGAAGAGAAGGAAAATCGAAAATTGCAAGTGCAAGAGAAGAATTGGAGGAGAATATGAAGCCGAATGAGAAATCAAGAACCTCCAAGGTAACTCTCTACTAGTGTTTTAAGTCACTATGTCCAAATTTTCCTACCCTTTCCAAAGAGCCAACATTACAACCTAGAAACAAGTCCTTTGTGATCCTAGTATTAAGTTGATGTGAGTTGATTTTGTGACCTTTGCCAAGCTTATGGTTACGCGTGAATATGAATTGATATGAGTGTTTATACTAGCCTATAGTGTCTCACGCACATGAGCGAAAGAGAGTAAAGACTTATCTTGTCAGCTAGATTACTTAGTACTCCGAATGGTGTGTGATTGGATTGGTTTTACATGAGTGAAATATATGATGCAAGTAATTCTTGTTTGATTTAATGAAGTGTCATGTGTAATATGTGTTGTACTTGATCTTGTTGAATTATACACGACTCCTGTGGTTTAAATTGGTTGCCTCGGGACGAGCAACATGTAAGTTTGGGGGTTTGATGAGTGTGTAAATTCACAAGTTTAGCATCATGTTTTGTGCTAGTTTTAGAGAGTTTGAAGGTAGAAATAGGTGGAAAACCTATACATATGGTGAATTAGCATGAATCAGGTGTTATTGGAGCTCTTTGAGTGGTTTGAACGGCGAAATCGAAGTGAAAGTGCCAATAATCGAAGAGACGGAGTCGAAGCCATGCGAACCGCCCAAGAAATAGGAGGGTTCGACCTGGTTGGAGGAGGGTTCGACCTCTCCAGAAGGTCGAACCAGCATTGCTGAGCTTACAGAAGAAGGTTCGACCACGACTCAAGGGGTTCGACCTGTCCATCAGGTCGAACCAAGGTCGAACCAGTTCGCAGAAAAGAGGATTCGACCACGACGTTTGAGTTTGACTTGCCAATTGGTCAAATCGGGAGCGGAAATTGTCCAGTGATGAGGCTCATCCTGGGGTTGACCAAGTCCTGAGAGGTTCGACCTGATTCAAGAGGTCGAACCAGTGAAGAATTATTCCAGTAGCGGGGTTCGACTTGGGGTTCGACCTGTTGCCAGATTGTTCGACCTGTTTGATGAGGTCGAACCTACGTGCGGAAACTTACCTTATCCAGATTTTCGAGACCAAAACACGTGGGATCACTTGAAAATCCCATTCCAAGCCCTAGAGATGTGATTATAAGTATAAAAGAAGGCTCATGCAGTCCAAAAAAAGAGAGCTTTTGATCAAGAATCATAAGGAGACAAGGAGATGTGGATTGGAGGAGAAGATCTTCCACCATCCGGAGGGCTGTGACAGAGCTCCGCTGGAGGTTCAAGTAAGATCGGTCTATCTAACCATGATTGTTCCTAGATCAATCATGGGCTAAAGCCACTTCGGTAGTTCTAGGGTTATGAAGGTTTCATGAGTTGATTTATCTTTCGTGTGTATACTCCATACAACACTACTTGTGGTTTAGTTTATATAAGATTGTGCTATTTTAATCCATACTCATAGTCATTTTGTGCATCAATAATCGTTGTGTAGAGTCTGAATACATAACATGGTTATTGGTTGAGTGCGTTCACTACTGAGCAGGGTTTATTGTTATAATTCTAAGTGAAGGGATTCCGAAGTCTTATAAGAACTGTCTTATATAAATATTTGTTAATTGAATTGAATTCAGGTTAACAAGTAGGATAAAGAGTATAATTTTATAGTACCTACAAAGGGAGATCAAATCGGGTTAGAGTACTAAGTGCACGGGAAATAATTGATTATGATAGTACCTAGAAAGGGGGGTAAAGTATACATCTTGCTCCGAGGAAATTCACACGTGTCAAACGCTTATCTACTTGTGTCTATAGAGTAGATTTGCACGGGTTAGTGATGCGTCCATAAACCACAAGGCAGAGTCGGACATCGACACACAAAAGTATGAATTAATGAATGAAACCGGATGACCTGATGAACTACCTATCATCTTACTTGACCACAACCTTCTATCTTTTCTTTTGTTATTTTGATTAATAGTTCCTACTCAATTTCAACAATATTATTATTTTATTTCCAAATAGTCTTAGTTTGCTAGAGTATAATTGAATCGATATTTATCCGTCCCTTGGGTACGATAATAACTTGGTCACCTTCGAAACTACAATTGATATCCTTCACACTTGGGGATTAAATTGTGTGTTGAGAACATACGAACAAGTCAGTATTTTATGTATTTTTATAATTATGTGGTAATTATTTCTATATTTTATTTACATTTTATTTGAGACATCCGTGATAATAATGGTGACAATATGTGAATATATGTGTGCATAAATATTCGCGTGTATTAATTTGGATTATTATAATAATAATAATATAATAATAATAATAATATAATATATATATATATATATGGTGTGTGTACGTGTGCAGTGTAGGAAGGAGGAAAGAAAGAAAAAGAAAAGTAGAAGAGAAAATGAGGAGAGAGAGAAAGAAAAGTCAAAAGTTGTTGGCAGCAAAATTTGTGTTTGCATGCATGGCTGCTAGCAGCCAAATTTGAATACATGCATAGCTGCAAATCAGCCATCTTTTTTATAAAAAAATATATAAATAATTGGCCACTTTTCCCTACCCTTTCGTACATCTATATATATGGGGTGTTGAGGATTTGATCACCCCACGCCCCAAAATCAATCGGTAGCGAGAGAAAAAAAAGAGGTGTGCTGGAACGAGAAGAAAGAAATTAATTACGGATCTTCACGAATTTATAGTGTTATTATTATCGGATTCCAAGTAAGTAGAAGTCCAACTACAATGCATAAATATGTTGTGTATAAATTATTTGTGATGAATATGTGATAATTATGTTGTGAATTATTTGTGATTAGTTTAATTATGTTATGAATTATTTGGGATTAATTGATTATACAAGTTGTGGATTTATGTAATTTGAAATAATATTATTGTATTATAAGGATCTGTGTGATCCAAGATGGAGTTGTTATTATAAGAGATCCGTGTGATCCAAGGTGAAGTGGATTTGTGTGAATTAAATTAAGTTGTTATTTTATTAAATGTTGATATTGATGTCATAAATGATTTATGATGTATATTTAATTGCACTGGTTGTATACCATGCATAATCATGAAAAGTGTTTTCCCCAAAATTAATAAGATACTAATGGTGTGTGCGGCCACTATATATGCATCTCTATCAGGGTTCGGAAAAATCGTTCCCGACATTTTTATTAGCTGTTCGGAAAAAATCGTCCCCACCATTTTGCCAGGGTTCGGAAAAATCGTTCTCGGCACGTTGTATATTTGGGGTTCAGAAAAATCGTCCCCATTGAGCTCATTTGGGGTGCATATTATAAGTGTATCGTGGGGATCCCGCAACGTGAATAGTTTTCAAAATAAAAGAGACCAACTAGAAATATTAGAAAATAAATGCATTTTCATGCACTATCATGCATGATTTTTACTTACTGAGATTTTTGTCTCACTAGTTTATGCATTGTAGGTGAGCAGGATGATATTTGAGTATGTGATGTACTGTGCAAGCTGTGGAGCTCCTACAGGGTTTGAGCAAGATGTACATAGATGACGACCTGTTGGGCTAGACCGTGTGTTTATTTTGTTTCCGCTGATATTTTATTATGTAATGTAATGAGTATTGTCACCAGTTTGTGTGGATTGATGTGGTGTCAGAAACCAGTTACGTATGTTGAACTGGTGTGACCGTTTGGATAATATATATTATGTGAGAAAAAAAATATGTGCAGATTTTATGATGATGATATTTATGTTAATTAAATAATTATAAGTTATGAAAAGTGGGTCGTGACAGAGTGGTATCACACACAACATATTTATGCATTGTAGTTGGACTTCTACTTACTTGAACTCCGACAATAGTAACACTATAGACCCGTGAAGAATTAAAGCCAATTCATTCCTTCCCGTTCCGGCACACCATTTTTTTTTTAATTATGGCCGATTGATTTTTTTGGGGTGTAAGGTAATCACCTCCCCACACCCATTATATAGGAAACGAAAATGAGTTGGCCGACAACTCAATCAATAATTTTTTTTTAAACGTCTGCCATCATTGCCAATTTTTTCAACTTTGGCTGCTAAACCAAATCAAATCAGTCGCCCCTTTTGACTTTTTCTTTTTTTTTTATATATATATATTTTTTTAATTGAAAGTGACGCTGCCAAATTTTAATTTGGCTTCTGCATGCTAAATTCAAGCAGCCCACGACTTTTGACCCTCTTTTTCTTTTTCTTTTTTTTTATTTATTATATATTATTATATTATTATTATAATAATTCAAATTAATACACGTGAATATTTATGCACACATATATTCACATATTGTCACCATTATTATCACGGATGTCTCAAATAAAATATAAATAAAATATAGAAATAATTACCACATAATTATAAAAATACACATAATACAAATTAAATTATATTGACACACTAGTAGTGAGAAACTTGGGTATTACATTCTTCCCTTCTTATAAAAATTTCGTCCTCGAAATTTACTTACCTGAAGAGGTCTGGATATTTAGCCATCATCTTATCCTCTCTTTCCCAAGTAGCCTCCTCAACTAGTTGGTTCCTCCATAATACTTTTACTAATGGTATTTCTTTATTTCTGAGCTTCTTCACGTCTCGCCACAAGATCTCAACTGGTACTTCCTCATAACTCAAATCTTCTTTCAACTCAACTGGTTCCTGCCTGAGAACATGAGATGGATTTGGAACATAATTCCTCAACACAGACACATGAAACACGTCATGTAATCTAGACATTGATGCTGCTAACTCCAACTTATAGGCAACACAGCCAACTCTCTCAATGATAGTGAATGGACCAACATATCTTGGACTGAGTTTCCCTTTCCTTCCAAATCGCATTATCCCCTTCATTGGAGATACTTTCAGAAATACCTGATCACCCACTTCAAATTTCAATTCTCTCATCCGTTTGTCTGCATAACTCTTTTGCCGATCTTGAGCAACTTTCATCTTCTCTCGTATACGGGTAACAGCTTCTGACATTTCACGAACCAAGTCTGGACCCAAAAGTTTCCTCTCTCCAACTTCATCCCAATATACTGGAGATCTACACTTTCTCTCGTACAATGCTTCATATGGAGCCATCCCGATGGTAGACTGATAACTGTTATTGTACGAGAACTCTATCGAAGGCAAAAATTTACTCCACTGACCTTGAAAATCCAACACACACGCTCTGATTGACCATCTGTCTGTGGATGGAATGCTGTGCTGAAAGATAATTGTGTCCCCAACGCCTTATGTAAACTCTTCCAGAAAGCAGACAAGAATCTCGTATCTCTGTCTAACACAATGGTAAGTGGTACTCCATGGAGTCTGACAATCTCTTGAATATACAGCTGTGCATAACGATCCATAGAATACGTAGAACGAATAGGAAGAAAATGAGCTGACTTAGTCAATCGATCCACGATAACCCAAATAGCATTGTGACCTTTCACCGTCTTCGGTAGTCCAATGACAAAATCCATAGTAATATTCTCTCACTTCCATTCTGGAATAAATAGAGGCTGCAAAGTTCCTGCTGGTCTCTGATGCTCGGCTTTGATTTGCTGACAAGTCAGACATTGCTCTACATATGGAGCAACATCTCTCTTCATCCCTGGCCACAAATAATATGACTTCAAATCTCTATACATCTTATTAGCTCCTGGATGTACAGAGTACGGTGTTGAATGAGCTTCCGCCATCACTTCTTTCCGAATGTCATCCACTTCAGGTAGACATAATCGACCTCCATAATGAATCACGCCATCATCTCCTAATTGGAAATTAGAAGACTTTCCAGAGCTGATATCATTCTTTATCTTGTCAAACAACTTATCCTCCTGTTGGCTCTGTCGAATCTTATCCATCAAAGTTGGTCGAAGTATCAGAGCTGTCATCCTTGCTTCCAACGATCCTTCCTGAATGATCTCCACACCCATCTTTTGCAAATCAAGCAACTTTGGTTTCTGATTTACGGTCATAACAGCTACACTCTGTATTGCCTTTCGGCTCAATGCATCAGCAACCACATTGGCTTTTCCCGGATGATAATTGATAACACAGTCGTAATCCTTCACCAATTCCAACCATCTTCTTTGCCTCATGTTCAACTCTTTCTGAGTGAAAAAGTACTTCAAACTCTTATGATCAGTATATATTTCAGAATGTTCCCCATACAGATAATGCCTCCAAATCTTGAGTGCAAACACCACTGCGGCTAACTCTAAATCATGAGTTGGGTAATTCTTCTCATACTCTCTTAACTGTCTGGATGCATAAGCTATCACTTTCCCATTCTGCATCAATACACACCCAAGACCATTCTTTGAAGCATCACTGTAAACCTTGAAGTTTCCTGTCTCTTTAGGAATAGTTAAAATAGGTTCTGATGTCAATCGTCTCTTCAATTCTTGGAAACTTTGTTCATATTTTTCCGTCCATATGAACTTCACATTCTTCCTGGTCAACTGTGTTAATGATGAAGCAATCTTAGAAAATCCTTCAACAAACCTTCGATAATATCCAGCCAATCCAAGAAAGCTACGAACCTCAGTGGGATTTGAGGGTTGTGGCCAATCATGGATTGCTTTAACTTTACTTGGATCTACTGAAATTCCTTCTCCCGAAACCACGTGACCCAAGAAAACAACTCGATCCAACCAAAATTCACACTTTTTAAACTTCGCATACAATTGCTTCTCCTTCAAAATCTCTAACACCTTTCTTAAGTGTAGAGCATGATCCTCCATATTCTTAGAGTAAATTAGAATATCATCGATAAACACAATCATAAATTTATCGAGAAATTCCTGAAATACTCTATTCATCAAATCCATAAATGCTGCCGGAGCATTTGTCAAACCAAACGACATCACCAAAAATTCATAATGCCCATACCTTGTACAAAATGCAGTCTTCAGAATATCCTCCTCCCTAATCTTCAACTGATGATACCTCGAACGCAAATCAATCTTAGAAAAGATAGCTGCACTCTGTAACTGATCAAACAAATCATCAATGCGAGGCAATGTATATTTATTCTTCACCGTAACTTTGTTGAGATCCCGATAATTAATGCACATCCTCAATGTGCCATCCTTCTTTCGAACAAACAGAACTGGTGCTCCCCAAGAGGAGAAACTAGGTTGGATGAATCCTTTGTCTAGCAACTCTTGTAACTGTATCTTTAATTCCTTCAGTTCAGCTGGTGCCATTCTGGATGGCGTGATTCATTACAGAGGTCGATTATGTCTACCTGAATTGGATGACATTCGGAAAGAAGTGATGGCAGGAGCTCATTCAACATCGTGCTCTGTACATCCAGGAGCTACTAAGATGTATAGAGACTTGAAGTTACATTATTGGTGGCCAGGGATGAAGAGAGATGTCGCTCAATATGTAGAGCAATGTTTGACTTGTCAGCAAGTCAAGGCTGAGCATCAGAGACCAGCAGGAACTTTGCAGCCTCTATTTATTCCAGAATGGAAGTGGGAGAATATTACTATGGATTTTGTCATCGCACTACCAAAGACGGTGAAAGGTCACAATGCTATTTAGGTTATCGTGGATCGATTGACTAAGTCAGCTCATTTTTTTCCTATTTGTTCAACATATTCTATGGATCGTTATGCACAGCTGTATATTCAAGAGATTGTCAGACTCCATGGAGTACCACTTACCATTGTATCAGACAGAGATACAAGATTCTTGTCTGCTTTCTGGAAAAGTTTGCATAAAGCACTGGGGACACAGTTATCTTTCAGCACTGCATTTCATCCACAGACAGAATGGTATCAGAGCACGGTCATGGTTCTGTAGACTGTCTATGTATACAATCTTGGAATCTGTGGTACACCACCAGATCAGTAATTTCTATAATATGTCAAATATGTGATTTTGTATGAACATAATTGTGGTTTCATTTATTTAATAAGTGATGGATATAAAATGTTGAAGTAGAGTAGGATTAAATTTCGAGGACGAAATTCTTATAAGGTGGGGAGATTGTAATACCCGAAAAATTCTTTATTTTATAATTTGTATTTTACGTATTTTTATAATTATGTGCTAATTATTTTTATATTTTATTTACATTTTATTTAAAACATCTGTGATAATAATGGTGACAAAATATATGAATATATGTGTGTATAAATATTTACGTGTATTAATTTAGATAATAATAATAATAATATAATAATATATATATAATAAATAAAAAAAGGAAAAAAAGAGGGTTAAAAGTCGTGGGATGCTTGAATTTAGCATGCAGAAGCCAAATTAAAATTTGGCAACGTCACTTTCAATTAAAAAAAAAATTGAATTGATGGAAGTTGTCTGCCACATATCCCAACTTTTTCGATATATATATATATATGCATGGGGTTGAGGAGTTCATCACCTCTCCCCAAAATCAATCGACAGTAGGAGGGAGAAATGAGAGTGTGCCGGAACAGAACGGAATGAATTAATTACGGATCTTCATGGGTCTATAGTGTTAATATTGTCGGAGTTCAAGTAATTAGAGGTTCAACTACAATGCATAAACATGTTGTTGTGTGAATGATTATTATGTGATAAATATGTTGTGTGTAAATTATTTGTGATTAATATGTGATAATTATGTTGTGAATTATTTGTCATTAGTTTAATTATGTTATGAATTATTTGGGATTAATTGATTATACAAGTTGTGGAGATGCATATTTAATTGTACTGGAAGCATACCATGCATATCATGAAAAGTGTTTTCCCCAATATTAATAAGATACTAATGGTGTGTGCGGCCACTATATATGCATCTCTGTCGGGGTTCGGAAAAATTGTCCCCATTGAGCTCATTTGGGGTGCATATCATAAGTGTGTCGTGGGGATCCCGCAACGTGAACAGTTTTTATAATAAAAGAGACCAACTAGAAAGATTAGAAAATAAAAGCATTTTCATGCATTGTCATGCATGATTTCTACTTACTGAGATTTTTGTCTCATTAGTTTATGCATTGTAGATGAGTTGCACAGCGGAAGCGTGGTTGGGATTCCGTCAGATCCTGAGAGTTGTATACATGGATGACGACCTATTGGCCGGGCCGGTGTAATGATTTGTCTTGGTGAAAATTGTATTGTATAAAAAGAAGAAAAATGAATAATATTATTGTTTATTATTGGTGGTGAAAAAGTGTGGCGTGACAGAATGGCACAAGATAAAGAATAATATCAGCTCTGGAAAGTCTTCTGACTTTCAATTAAGAGATGATGGCGTGATTCATTACAGAGGTCGATTATGTCTACCTGAATTGGATGACATTCAGAAAGAAGTGATGGCAGAAGCTCATTCAATACCGTACTCTGTACATCCAGGAGCTACTTAGATGTATAGAGACTTGAAGTTACATTATTGGTGGCCAGGGATGAAGAGAGATGTCGCTCAATATGTAGAGCAATGTTTGACTTGTCAGCAAGTCAAGGCTGAGCATCAGAGACTAGCAGGAACTTTGCAGCCTCTATTTATTCCAGAATGGAAGTGGGAGAATATTACTATGGATTTTGTCATCGGACTACCAAAGACGATGAAAGGTGACAATGCTATTTAGGTTATCGTGGATCGATTGACTAAGTCAGCTCATTTTCTTCCTATTTGTTCTACATATTCTATGGATCGTTATGCACAGCTGTATATTCAAGAGATTGTCAGACTCCATGGAGTACCACTTACCATTGTATCAGACAGAGATACAAGATTCTTGTCTGCTTTCTGGAAAAGTTTGCATAAAGCACTGGGGACACAGTTATCTTTCAGCACTGCATTTCATCCACAGACAGATGATCAATCAGAGCGTACGATACAGATTTTGGAGGATATGCTCAGAGCATGTGTGTTGGATTTTCAGGGTCAGTGGAGTAAATTTTTGCCTTTGATAGAATTCTCATACAACAACAGTTATCAGTCTACTATCGGAATGGCACCATATGAAGCACTGTACGGGAGGAAGTGTAGATCTCTAATACATTGGGATGAAGTTGGAGAGAGGAAACTTTTGGGTCCAGACTTGATTCGTGAAATGTCAGAAGCTGTTACCCGTATTCGAGGAAAGATGAAGGTTGCCCAAGATCGACAGAAAAGTTATGCAGACAAATGGAGGAGAGAATTGGAATTTGAAGTGAGTGATCAGGTATTCTTGAAAGTATCTCCAATGAAGGGGATAATGCGGTTTGGAAAGAAAGGAAAACTCAGTCCAAGATATATTGGTCCATTCACTATCATTGAGAAAGTTGGAAGTGTTGCCTATAAGTTGGAGTTACCAGCATCAATGTTTAGAGTACATGATGTGTTTCATGTGTCTATGTTGAGGAAGTATGTTCCGAATCCATCTCATATTATCAGGCAGGAACCAGTTGAGTTAAAAGAAGATTTGAGTTATGAAGAGATACCAATGAAAATTTTACAACGAAAAGTGAAAAAGCTCAGAAATAAAGAGATACCATTAGTGAAGGTGTTATGGAGGAACCAATTAGTTGAGGAGGCTACTTGGGAAAGAGAGAATGAGATGATGGCTAAATATCCAAAACTCTTCAGGTAAGTAAATTTCGAGGATGAAATTTTTATAAGGAGGGGAGAATGTGATACCCGAGCTTCTCACTACTCATGTGCCAACATAATTTAATATGTATTATATGCATTTTATAATTATGTTATAATTATGTGGCAACTATATGATTATTATGTGAAATTGTTTCAATATTTTTATATATATTTACATTTTATTTGAGACATCTGTGATAATAATGTGACAATATGTGAATATATGGGTGCATAAATATTTACGTGTATTAATTTGGATATATGAGTAAATTATTTTATGTGTATAAATACATTTTTCTTAATTATTAAGTATCACACGTATTTTCATTATAATAATAATAATAGTAATAATATAATATATATAATAAATAAATAAAAAAAAGAGTCAAAAAGGGGCGGCTGTTTTGGCATGATTTTAGCACCCAAAGTTGAAATGGCAATAGGCTGCCAAAATTTTTATTAAAAAAAAATATATATATATATTATTAAAAAAAATATATGTGCAGATTTTATGATGATGGTGTTTATGTTAATTAAAGAATTATAAGTTATGAAAAGTGGGTCGTGACAGAGTGGCATCTGAGCACGGTTTGGGTCCTGCAGACTATCTATGTACATGAACTCATTCCTTAGGAGAGCAGCTTTGCGTGTAAGTGTTATTTTCCTTCTGTGTTGTTATGTATTTTATAAATTATATTGGCCATGTGGTGTAGGACTTATAGTTGGTAGACAAAATGGAAAGAATTATGGGTGAAAGTTCTGAAAGTGATAGAACTGTTGAACAAGTAGCACCTATTGAAGGAAATAATCGTGATGCGGTGATTACTCGCCTGATGGAACTGGTGGAGCGCCAGTCCCAGCAGATACAACAACTAATTCAATAGAGAGATATGGGTGGACAGCCAGAGGTTAATGTTAATCATGATCAACGTCAATTAGAACGTGTGGAAATGGTGTGTGAGAGGTTTCGAAAACTTAACCCTCCGATATTAGAGGATGCAGCAGACCCTGCAGATGCAGAGGATTGGTTACGCACGGTGGAAAACATGTTTCAATACAGTAGAATTCCAGATGGTGACAGAGTGTTGTGTGCTTCTTTCATGCTACGAGGAAGTGCAGGCCATTGGTGGGATACAATCAAAAGTATTGAGGATGTCATGACTATGATATGGGAAAGATTTAAGGAACTTTTCAGAAATAAGTACTTTACGGCACCAGTGAGGATGATGAAAATGAATGAATTCATACAATTGAAGCAGGGTGGGATGTCAGTCACAGATTATCTTCGTAAGTTTGAACTGTTGTCAAGGTTTGCAGAACATATGGTGAGTACTGATAGGGGTTTTCTCAACACACAAATTAATCCTCAAGTATAAGGATATCAATTGTAGTCGCGAAGATGACCAAGTTACAATATCGAACCCAAGGGACGGTTAAATATTAATTTTGTTATCTTCTAGTATATTTTAGACTATGTTTGGTAATTGTAAAGGTTTAATGGATGATAACTTCTAATCGAAATAGCAAAAAGAAATAGTAAGAGTAGAGAAAAGTGAGTTGTGATCAATAAGAATAATAGGTAGTTCGTCGGGTCATCCAGTTTCACTAGCAATTCGTATTTTCATGTGATGGTGTCCGACTCTGCCCTGTGGTTTGTGGACGCATCACTAGACCATGCAAGTTTACTCTATAGACACAAGTAAATATGCGCTTGACACGTGTGAATAACATCGGAGCAAGAGATATACTTCACCCCCCTTTCTAGGTACTATCATAATCAATTATCTTCTACGTCTAGAATCTAACCCGATTTGATCTCCCTTTTTAGGTACTATAAAGTTATACTCTTCATCCTATTCATCAACCCGAATTCAATTCAATTCATGAATATTCATATAAGACAGTTCTAATAAGACTTCGGAATCCCTTCACTTAGAATTATAACAATAAACCCTGCTCAGTAGTGAACGCACTCAATCAATAACCATGTTATGTATTCAGACTCTACACAACGATCATTGATGCACAAAATGACTATGAGTATGGATTAAATATGCAATCTTATATAAAACAAACCACAGGTAGTGTTGTACGGAGTTTTACACACGAAATACGAATTACATCATGAAACTTTCATAACCCTAGAACTACTAAGGTGGTTCTAGACCATGATTGATCTAGGAACAATCATGGTTAGATTGATCATTCTTACTTGAACCTTCAGCGAACCTCTGTCACAGCCCTCCGGATGGATCACCACCTCTACTCTTGTCTCTCTTATGATTGATGATCAAAAGCTCCCTTCATTCTCTGTATGAGCCTCCTTTTATACTTGTAATCACGTCTCTAGGGCTTGGAATGGTCTTTCTAAGTGATCTCACGCGTTTTGGCCTCGAAAATCCGGATAAGGTAAGTTCTCGCGCATAGGTTTGACCACGTCAAACAGGTCGAACAACTGGCCACAGGTCGAACCCCAGGTCGAACCCCGCTACTAGAAGAATTCTGCACAGGTTCGACCTTCTGGACAGGTCGAAACACTTAGGCCTTGGTCGAACCCCAGGTCGAACCTCATCACTGGACGACTCCCGCTCCCGATTCGACCAACTGGCAAGTCGAACTAAAACGTCGTGGTCGAATCCTCTTTTCCGTGAACTGGTTCGACCACGGTTCGACCTAATGGACAGGTCGAACCACTTGAGTCGTGGTCGAATCCTCTTCTGCAAGCTCAGCAACGTTGGTTCGACCTGCTGGAGAGGTCGAACCCTCCTCCAACCAGGTCGAACCCACCTAATTCTTGGGCGGTTCGCGTGGCTTCGACTCTGTCTCTTTGATTCTTGGCTCTTTCACTCCGTTTTTGCTAAGAAAACACTCAAATAGCTCCACTAACACCTGATTCATGCTAATTCACAATATATATAGGTTTTCCACCTATTTCCACATCAAAACTCTCCAAAACTAGCACAAAACATAGTGCCAAACTTGTGAATTTACACACTCATCAAACCCCCAAACTTGCATGTTGCTCATCCCGAGGCAACCAATTTAAACCACAGGAGTCGTGTATAATTCAACAAGATCTAGTACAACACATATTACACATGCCACTTCATTGAATCAAATAAGAATTACTTGCATCATATATTTCACTCATGTAAAATCAATCCAATCACACACCATTCGGAGTACTAAGTAATCTCGCTGACAAGATAAGTCTTTACTCTCTTTCGCTCGTGCGTGAGGCACTATAGGCTAGTATAAACACTCATATCAATTCATATTCACGTGTAACCATAAGCTTGGTAAAGGTCTCAAAAATCAACTTACATTAGATTAATACTAGGATCACAAAGGACTTGTTTCTAGGTTGTAATGTTGGCTCTTTGGAAAGGGTAGGAAAATTTGGTCATAGTGACTTAAGACACTAGTAGAGAGTTACCTTGGAGGTTCTTGATTTCTTCGGCTTCATATTCTCCTCCAATTCTTCTCTTGCACTTGCAATTTTCAATTTTCCTTCTCTTCCTTGCATCAACATCATTCTTCTTTTGATCGCTCGGGTACCAGTTGTAGGCACTACCCTTCTCGAACATCGTTCGGCTGCTTCTTCAAAACTTCAAGCCCCATGTATAAGCAATTCGGGGTACCAATTTCAGGCACTACCCCTAACAAGATTTAACCATGCACTTTTCTTACTAAACCTCATTCCATCTTCCTTTTCTTCTTCCACACTTTTTCACCTTACTCTCTCTACCAATGAATAGGGTATTTTCAAAGCTCAAATAAGGTAATTAAGGCTCTTATATTTGGCTCGCCAAAGAAAAAGCTTTTAAAAGGCTCAAACAGGGCTACCAAAGATTTATAAAATTATTAGGAAAGGTAAAATTTGGCTAAGTGACTCAATTAATCAAAAATGGCCTAAGATCATATCCTAATATTTCATCAATTGTAAGTTTCACACAAGACTCCAAGCCAAGTTCTAGAATACGTTCATACGAATGATTCTCTCAAAAATAAACTATCATGATTAATCATGATAAAGGCTCAAATCCTCACATAGGTAATCAATTCCTAATACTCCTCATAGCACATAATCAAGATCAATTCCTCATGAATTCCATATACTTTACAAATTATTCATGCTCTTTCCAATGAAAATAAACACGTAAACACATGAATGCACATAATCAATAACCCATATGCAAAACAATCATACAAGATCAACTATATCAAGTACATGCCACTCACACATGAATCACACCCCAATCTGTAAAAATAAAAAGAAGAATGGGAGATAAGATGAATCGGAGAAGCCAAAAGAAAACCTAAAACTACTCCCTAGGAGCATCATCATCCTCATCATCATCCTCATCCTCATCCATCCTATTTTCCACAGCTCAGCACAGACTGGTAATGTGCATATCCATCATATCCACTCGACTACTCACTTTACCAACACGCTCATCCAATGCAGAGTACCTTTCGTTCAGCGTGGCGTAGTTGGCGTTAGCGAGCACGAGCTGCCTGTTCGTCTCCTGCTGTGCAGCTACTACCGCGATCAGCTGCTCATGAATCAAGCGAAGCTGCTCCCGAGTACCTGGAACTGCTCGCCGCTGCTGCGGTACCGGAGCATGCTGAGGCGCATCATGCTGCTCTTCTCCCGGAATCTCCATCTCCGGCTGCTCATCTACCTGATCCTCCTCTTCAGGCTGCTGTGGCTGAGGTGGATGGAACTCTCCTTGATCAACGATCTGCTGTAACTCAGCCATCCTCCCCTCAGCACACATCTGCGCTACTGTCACCATCCGACTTCACTGCCACGGATAAGGCGGTATGTCCAAGAGAATTCATCAACTTATTCCTTGCTTCCCGAATAGTTATCAAGTTGCTCACGTCGAAGGGGAACATAAATTCGAAAGGCTTGAGACCCCTCGTGAAAAACCAATCTCCATTTCTAAAATGGGCAAATCCTCCCTTCACGCACGTGCTCATCATCAAATCGGGTTCTCCTTCTACTGGTGTAATGCCGGTGAGATCCAAGTTATAATGCTCAGCCACGATCGTCAATAATCCTCCAATGTTCACCTTTTGAAATCCAATGGTCTTGAATCGATTCAGCTGCGCAATAAAATAAGCTCCAACATTGAACTTTACCCCGTTTAGCATACACCACAGGGCGTAAAGCTCTCCTCTAGACACAACACTCCCCTCCGAGCGGGCGAATAACGTGTTGCTCAGGACGCGGTCCATGTACCTCAAGACTGGGTTCTTTATTGCGGAAGCACGAGCCTATCTGGTCTTATAATCATGAATCTCCCCGGTGATCTCCCTCCAAAACCGTTTTGCACTGAATGCAGCATTTTCAAAACGAGGGATCTCTAAAGGCGTCTCAAACAGCTCATTGAAATCCTCAGACGTCCATCTCCTACTCACTCCGCCAAGCTAAAATGTACACTGATATGGGTACCCAAGCGGGTCCTTCTCCATCTCAAATGAGCAAACTACTTCCGCTGTAACATGGAAGTACGTTGGCCTCTTCAACTCCATGAATCTTCGGATCCCTACTTGATCAAACATCCAAAATATATCATCCCCTATTCTCATTATCCTCATCGCTTCATCATCTTGGTATCGAGTGCGAGCTATCTTGTCTGAAACTTCTTCCCACTTCTCTTTGATCTCATCCCAATCTTGCATATGAATCTTGAAGTTATCGGGTAAACGATCTTGTAGCCTCAGTTTCCTTGTCACTTTGTCCAAATTCGAAGGACTGTCATGCCTCTTCTTCGATCTTTCCTCCTCTGCCTTTCCTTTTCCTTTACTTGATCCTTGTCTCTTTCCTTTTGACTTGTCCATGGTGAACAATCGATCAAGAACACACAACAACCAAAAATCACGATTTCAGCCCTAACTCGTGACGAAACCCGCCCAAATCCGCGACCGAATAAAAAATTCAAGGTGTAGTGTTGTGTAATTGGTGTGAAATCAAGTGTAATTGAAGAATTTGTGCAAGGGTGTAGAGGTTCGAAGAGGGTTCGAGGTTTGGTGTTTCGAAAAAAATGATCGAACCCTTCTGAAAAATCGAACTTAAATCGCGTACCTGGCTTGGTTCGACCTCAGGTTCGACCTCCTGAACAGGTCGAACCATGGATGACGAGGTCGAACCTCTCTTCTGGAAAAATGATCTTCTCGGTTCGACCTGGGTTCGACTTGCTGATCAGGTCGAACCCCTCTTGAATTGGTCGAACCCCTCTTCTGGAAAACAGAGTGCTTTGAACTGACTGGTTCGACCTTAGGTTCGACCTTTTGATCAGGTCGAACAACTATGGCTTAGGTCGAACCACCTCACTGGACAACTTTCAATGCCGGTTCGACTTCCTCTGCTTTTGTTCGACCTCTGGCACTGGTCGAACCACTCCTAGTGTCGGTCGAACCATCCTCTTGATTTTCAAAACTGAGTGTTCTTCATTCACTACACACTTCAAGCTTCAACACAACTCATTAGGTACAATCTAGAGCACAACTTCAAAAATTGTTCCACAAAACATCATTCATTAGTAACTCCGTAAAAGAAAACACAACCAAAAACCACTGAACATTAGGCAAGTTGTAAAAAATCATCACATCAAAATCGATTAAAATTTCAATATGGCCGCAAAAACCAACTCCCCTAACAAACAATACAAAGAAAAGATTATACTCTTAGTGCTTCAATGAGGTAATAACATCACACCCCCCCAAATTTAGTAAAAACGTAAGTCGAAACTAAGTTCGAAAAGAGATGTAATTGCCGATTAGTAAGCATCTTAAATATAAAAATTTCTTACTCACACAAAAGAAATAAAGCAATAAAACGGAAGAGTAAGCTCTCAACAAGCACTCATGTTTAACGTTGGAGAGTCACGACGGTACCAAATCAAATCAAGGTATCATCAAAAATGACACACGCATCATCCGGCGACCTATAATGCTTCAACCGATGCCCATTCACCGCGATAATGTCTCCATCTTTGTCAATAAGCTCAAAACTCCCCCCTCCTAAGGCTCGATGAATCATGAACGGTCCCGCCCACTAGACTTCAACTTGCCTGCAAAAAGCTTCAAACGAGAGTTAAAAAGTAGTACCTCATCTCCTTGCTTGAACTCCTTGTATGAGATCTTAGAATCATGCCACCTTTTCATTCTTTCTTTATAAATCTCTGAATTCTTGTAAGCACGACTCCTAAACTCATCCAATTGATTCATGTGAGTTATCCTCAACTCCTTCACATCCTTAAGGGTCAAGTTCAAGCGTCGCAAAGCCCAAAACGCTTTATGTTGAATCTCTACAGGTAAGTGGCACGGCTTCCCATAGACAATTTGATACGGTGACATATCTAACACCGTCTTGTAAGCGGTCCGAACCCCCATAACACATCATCAAGCTTCATTGCCCAATCCTTTCTATTAGTTCCTAGCACTTTCTCCAGAATCTGCTTAACTTGACGGTTGGAGACCTCTGCTTGCCCATTCGCTTGCGGATGATAGGGTGTAGTAACCCTATGCTTAACACCATAATCTTTAAGCACCTTCTCAAGAAATTTATTGACGAAGTGGGAACCTCCATCACTAACTAGTGCTCTAGGAACTCCATAACGGGCAAAAATATGCTTCTTCAAGAAAGATAAAACAATTTTCGAGTCATTAACACGAGTAGGAATCGCTTCCACCCACTTTGAAATATAATCCACTGCAAGAAGAATGTAGAGAAACCCATTCGACGGGGGAAAAGGCCCCATAAAATCGATCCCCCATACATCAAATATCTCCACAACTATGCTAGGCTGCATTGGCATCTCATCTCTCCTACCTATATTTCCCATGCGCTGACATCTATCGCAAGACGCCACAAAGCTCTCACTATCTCTAAACAATGTAGGCCAATAAAGAGCGGATTGAAGTACCTTAGCTGCAGTCTTTTGCGCTCCGAAATGCCCCCCATTTGGTTGTGCATGGCAGAACTCAAGCACACTCTCCATTTCCATCTCGGGTACACATCTTCGGACAATAGAATCTGTACAAATCTTGTAAACAAACAGATCATACCATATAAATGTCTCAACTTCCCTCCGAAATTTCGCAAGTTGATATCGGTTGAGATCCCTTGGAATTTCTCCAATGACAATGTAATTAACATAATCCGCGTACCATGGATCCATACCTTGCGCTGCGACCACACACGCTCGCTCAGTTCCTTCAACAGCCACATCCATGATCTTCTCATCAGGGATCATTTCTTCAATATACTCAAAAGAATTATCACAATGCTCCCTAGTCTCCAACCTTGACAAGTGATCTGCCAACACATTTTCTATTCCTTTCTTGTCCCGAATCTCCATGTCAAACTCCTGAAGTAGTAGAATCCACCTTATAATCCTAGGCTTCGTTTCCTTCTTCTCCATCAAATACCGAATCGCTGAATGATCCGTATACACAATCGTCTTCAAGCCAACCAAATACTGACGAAACTTATCGAATGCATACACAACAGCCAAAAACTCATTTTCAGTCACCGTGTAATTCTTCTGTGCCGCATCGAAAGTCTTACTCGCATAGTAAATGGCGCAGAACTTCTTCTCCCTTAGCTGCCCGAGCACCACACCCAGTGCTACATCACTTGCATCACACATAAGTACAAACGGTTGAGTCCAGTCCGGTGTGTACAAAACTTGAAAAGCTGTTAGACACTCATCATTAAACACAAAAGGAATATCCTTTTCAAGTAAATGAGATAAGGGCTTAGAGTATTTTGAGAAGTCTTTTATGAATATCCTGTAAAAACCGGCGTGTCCAAGGAAGGACCGCACTCCTCTTTCATTAGTCGGTGGTGGAAGCTTCTCAATTGCCACCACTTTAGCACGATCTACTTGTAATCCCTTGGCGGAAACATGATGCCCAAGACCAATCCCATCCTTCACCATGAAGTGGCACTTCTCCCAATTCAAGACAAGATTAGTTTCTTGACACCTCTTCAAAACAATAGCAAGGTTAGACAAACAAATATCAAAAGAAGAACCAAAAACTGAAAAATCGTCCATGAATACTTCCATGATCTTCTCTATCAAATCATCAAAAATCACCATCATGCATCTCTGAAAAGTAGCAGGCGCATTACACAATCCAAACGACATCTTCCTAAAAGCAAAGGTCCCGTAGGGGCAAGTAAAAGTGGTCTTTTCTTTATCCTCGGGAGCAATCATGATTTGATTGTACCCCGAGTATCCATCCAAGAAACAATAAAACTCATACCCTGCAAGACGATCCAACATTTGATCTATAAACGGAAGAGGAAAATGGTCCTTACACGTTTTCTCATTTAATTTCCTGTAATCCACACATGTACGCCATCCTGTAGGAATCCTCGTGGCTATAGCTTCCCCATCCTCAGCTTTCACTACAGTCATGCCCCCCTTTTTAGCAACTACATGCAATGGACTCACATGGGGACTATCACTAATAGGATATATAATTCCAGCATCCAACAATGTAAGGATTTGCTTCCTTATCACCTCTTGAATTGCGGGATTCACCCTGCGCTGATTTTGAACACTCGCCTTGGCTTCATCCAACAACCTAATACGATGCATACAATACGAAGGACTAATACCTTTCAAATCATCAAGTGACCACCCTATTGCAGACTTGTACTTCCTTAAGACATCTAATAACTCCTCAAGTTGATCCTCATTAAGGGAAGAAGATACAATTACCGGATATTATGCATTATCAACAAGAAAAGCGTACTTCAAGTGTTCCGGCAATGGTTTCAACTCCTCTTTTCTTTCTTCCACTGGAGTGTTTTCGTTATCCAAAGGCAAGTACTTCCTGGTCCATTTGACTTCTTCCACCTTATTTATTTCCAATGCAAACCTGTCATCACCCAAAGCAAGTAAGTTTTCAAGAAATTCAATACATACCTCGTTAGAAAGTCCGTCAAGCTCCGTAGTGGGATAAGTAAGAGACTCCATCAAACATGTCTCAAGAGGATCCTTTGACAAGATCAGAGACATATCCTCCTTCACAATCTCCTCCACCACGTCAATACTATAACACTGGGACTCCATTGACATCTTCATTGCTTTGTCCAAGTTGAAAAGTACTTCTTCTTTGTCCATTCGCAACTTCAGTTCACCCTTCCGAACATCTATCATAGCTCCAGCCGTAGCAAGGAATGGCCTCCCCAAGATTAAAGGAACATTATCCTTGTCATCATCCATTTCTAGTACAAGGAAATCCACGGGAAAGACTAGCTTCTCCACCTTTACAAGAACATCTTCAACAATACCTTTCGGAAACGTCATTGATCTATCTGCCAATTGGAGAGCAACAGTTGTCGGGGTCAGCTCCCCCAATCCAAGCTTCTGAAAGATGGACAACGGCATCAAATTGATGCTTGCCCCTAGATCGCACAAAGCTCGCCGTGCTGGCCCCTTCCCGATCTCACATAGAATAGTAAAGCTCCCCGGATCTTTCATCTTTGGTGGCAACTTCTTTTGAATAATTGAGCTACAATTCTCAGATAAGTTTACCGTTTCAACTCCGGTTAAGCTTCGCTTCTTCATCAATATGTCTTTAAGGAATCGAGAATAATATGGCATCTCCATGATTGCCTCTGAAAAAGGGATGTTCAAGCTTATCTTGTTCATTATCTCTGAAAACTTCTTGAACTTCTCTTCCAACCCCTTCTTCACTAGCTTGTAGGGAAACGGTGGAGGTATCTTTGTTTTAGGAATCCCCCATTCATCACGATCAACCTTCTCCGCTTTCTCCTTTTCGGCTCTTAACCGCTTAGCTCTTTCACTTTTTCTCAGCTATTATGCCTGTACTTTGCTCATTCCGTACCACTGGAGTTGCATCAACATCAAAAGGAACATCAGGTGCATCAATCAAAACATCTTGGCGAGGTTCGACTAGGGTTCGACCAGTTTGAGAGGTCGAACCAGGATTGTATTGGTCGAACCTCTCTCCTGAAAGACTGATCTCATTCTGCTCCGGAGGTTCGACTAGGGTTCGACCAGCATTGGAGGTCGAACAATTGCCCCCGAGGTCGAACCGCTTCACTGTATAATCTCTATCCTCCGGTTCGACCTGGGTTCGACCTGAAGGGTTGGTCGAACAATTTCGATCGTGGTCGAACCGTTCCTGCATCAAAACAGAGTGCTCTTGCCGATGAGGTTCGACCATGGTTCGACCTGTATGTCAGGTCTAACCCTCTGAGTGTTGGTCGAACTGTTCCTGTGACAAAATAGAGTGCTTTTATTGATGAGGTTCGACCATGGTTCGACCTGTATGCCAGGTCGAACCCTGTGAATTTTTGTCGAACCGAGGCTTAAAAAATTCCAACTTTGATTCCGGCCTCATCGGTCCCTCGTACTGCGTTCCCAACCTCAGTGTGATAGCATTACACGACTTCGGATTCTCTATACTCTGAGATGGAAACTTCCCTTTTCCTACAGTTTGAGTCAATGTGTTCACATTCTCTGTAATTGTACCCATCAACAACGTGAGATCTTTCACTTGAGTGGACAAATCTCTGTGGTGATCATCAATCTTTTTCTCAAGTTTGGCCTCAAGGCGGTTCACTCTTTCATCATTCTTTACCATGTACCTGTTCACAGTATCCTCAAAACCAGGCTTCCCTTCTTCTACCTTTTCTCCTGGATCAACACCCATCGGAAGTTGCACTGCATTGTTCGTATTGCTCCATGAAAATTCAGGCCTCATTGGTTGCTGTTGATAACTACCAGAGGGACCACGATTATTAAAGTTCCCTCGATAGTTCCCTTGGTAATTCCGGTTTCCTTGATTTGGGTACCTCATTCCTTGAATACTTTGACCCATGGCATAATTTGCTTCCTCCAATTCTTCTTGGATGGTTCCATTATTCATCATCTCTTGCTGCATGATTGGCACTCATTGAGATATCTCGCTGATCTGCTTCTGTTGAGACTCAAGTAGCTTGTTGATATTGGACAAGCTCGAAACGATCTCATCCTCTCTCTTTGTTTTCACCATTGCTTGTTCAACCTGAGCTACCTTTCCAAGAACATACGTACCTCTAACTCTTTCAGTAGGCCAATCCCTCGAATTCATCGATATGTCTTCAAACAAGCTCTCGGCCTCAACGGATGACTTTGTAAGCAATGCTCCATTAGAAGAAGCATCAAGTAGCACTCTTGATTCACAGTCCAATCCATTATAGAATATACTGATATATTGGGCTTTAGATAACCCATGTTGAGGACACTTCCTGAGCATGTCCTTGAATCTATCCCACGCTTCATGAAATTTCTCACCTCCACTGATAGCAAATTGGTTAATATCTTGCTTCATCTTAAACACCTTCGAAGGTGGCATATACCTTTCCAAGAACCTTAACTTCAATTGCTCCCACGTGGTGCACTCAGCTGCATTAATAGTATCGTACCAATCCCTCGCCTTTTCAGTAAGCGAGAATTTGAACAAAAGGATCTTCCTAGCATCTTCATGTTCTCCTACGTCTTTTTGAGTACTTGCATAGCCCAAGAACTTGTTCAGATGCTGCTGCGGATCCTCGAAAGACCCTCCTGAAAAGGAGTTTCTTTCTATCATGCTAATAAGAGCGGGATGAAGATCGAATGCTGTGTTAGTTCCCCTTGCTCCTAAAAGCTCATAATTTCCAGCCCCATTATTTCTTAAAACCTCTCGGATGGCTAGATTATCCGGATTCGCTGTCATGTTGACTGTTTCTACTTCCAAATTAACTTCAGTTGTAGCCTCAATCGTTTGCGAAATCTGCTCGTCAACCTCGACTCCAAAATTCAGAGCTTCAGTTGGGTCAATTGTCTTTGCCTTGCTCTTTTTCTTCTTCTTCTTTCTTGATGATGCTCCAATCTCAAGATTATACGGTTCAAGATTACCTTTCTTTGATCTTGTGAGCATACACCTAAAACGAATAAGAAAGAAAATAACAAAACAAGGTAAATAGTCCTAATAAACTAGAAATAATACAAAAAAGATATTTTACGCCGTCCCCGGCAACGGCGCCAAGAACTTGATAGGGGTTTTCTCAACACACAAATTAATCCTCAAGTATAAGGATATCAATTGTAGTCGCGAAGATGACCAAGTTACAATATCGAACCCAAGGGACGGTTAAATATCAATTTTGTTATCTTCTAGTATATTTTAGACTATGTTTGGTAATTGTAAAGGTTTAATGGATAATAACTTCTAATCGAAATAGCAAAAAGAAATAGTAAGAGTAGAGAAAAGTGAGTTGTGATCAATAAGAATAATAGGTAGTTCGTCGGGTCATCCAGTTTCACTAGCAATTCGTATTTTCATGTGATGGTGTCTGACTCTGCCCTGTGATTTGTGGACGCATCACTAGACCATGCAAGTTTACTCTATAGACACAAGTAAATATGCGCTTGACACGTGTGAATAACATCGGAGCAAGAGATATGCTTCACCCCCCTTTCTAGGTACTATCATAATCAATTATCTTCTACGTCTAGAATTTAACCCGATTTGATCTCCCTTTTTAGGTACTATAAAGTTATACTCTTCATCCTATTCATCAACCCGAATTTAATTCAATTCATGAATATTCATATAAGACAGTTCTAATAAGACTTCGGAATCCCTTCACTTAGAATTATAACAATAAACCCTGCTCAGTAGTGAACGCACTCAATCAATAACCATGTTATGTATTCAGACTCTACAAAACAATCATTGATGCACAAAACGACTATGAGTATGGATTAAATATGCAATCTTATATAAAACAAACCACAGGTAGTGTTGTACGGAGTTTTACACACGAAATACGAATTACATCATGAAACTTTCATAACCCTAGAACTACCAAGGTGGTTCTAGCCCATGATTGATCTAGGAACAATCATGGTTAGATTGATCATTCTTACTTGAACCTTCAGCGAACCTCTGTCACAGCCCTCCGGATGGATCACCACCTCTACTCTTGTCTCTCTTATGATTGATGATCAAAAGCTCCCTTCATTCTCTGTATGAGCCTCCTTTTATACTTGTAATCACATCTCTAGGGCTTAGAATGGGCTTTCTAAGTGATCTCACGCGTTTCGGCCTCGAAAATCCGGATAAGGTAAGTTCTCGCGCATAGGTTCGACCACGTCAAACAGGTCGAACAACTGGCCACAGGTCGAACCCCAGGTCGAACCCCGCTACTGGAAGAATTCTGCACAGGTTCGACCTTCTGGACAGGTCGAAACACTTAGGCCTTGGTCGAACCCCAGGTCGAACCTCATCACTGGACAACTCCCGCTCCCAATTCGACCAACTGGCAAGTCAAACTAAAATGTCGTGGTCGAATCCTCTTTTCCGCGAACTGGTTCGACCACGGTTCGACCTAATGGACAGGTCGAACCACTTGAGTCGTGGTCGAATCCTCTTCTGCAAGCTCAGCAACGTTGGTTCGACCTGCTGGAGAGGTCGAACCCTCCTCCAACCAGGTCGAACCCACCTAATTCTTGGGCGATTCGTGTGGCTTCGACTCCGTCTCTTCGATTCTTGGCTCTTTCACTCCGTTTTTGCTAAGAAAACACTCAAATAGCTCCACTAACACCTTATTCATGCTAATTCACAATATATATTAGTTTTCCACCTATTTCCACATCAAAACTCTCCAAAACTAGCACAAAACATAGCGCCAAACTTGTGAATTTACACACTCATCAAGTACGGAGGCATTAAAAGTGGAGAGATTCGTGGAAGGCTTAAGGCCTGAGCTTTTCAGAGATGTGAGTATGGCGGGATTGCATGGAGCAACATACTCACAAGTGGCAGAAAGGTCCCAGATTGCTGAACAAGCAGAGATGAGGATCAGACAAGCGCAAGCTGTCAGACGTCAATTTCAATAGAAACCGGTGCAGCAGTTTGGGAGAAATGATAAGAGGTCGATGCCATTTCAGAGGCCGAAATCAAATTTCAAGTGGAGCAAGGACAAGGACAAGGAGAACCAAACAAGCGCCCCAAGTTCGATCAAGGGAAAGTGCCACAGGCGCCGCCACTACCGATGTGTCCAAATTGTTTTAGACCACATGGTGGAGAGTGTCACATTCCTCTGAGAACATGTTACACATGTGGAGAGAAAGGACATATGACTATTACTTGTCCTAAGAAAGGGAAACAAGGGCAACATGTGAGAGTTCCAACAAGAGTATACACTTTGACGTGGGAGGAGGCAGATGCGAACCCCTCAGTTGTCACTGGTAAGTTTTCTATTTTTGGCATTTCTACCTATGTGCTATTTGATTCTGGAGCAACACATTCATTTGTATCCACTGAGTATGTGAGGAAGTTGGGTGGAACATCTAACTTAATAGAAGCTAATTATGAGGTGATGATACCTTTTGGTGAGTCAAAGTAAACTAATCAACTTCTTTGAGGTTGTGTTATTCCTATTGAAGGAAAAAAACTCCTCGCTGACTTAATTGTGTTAAATATGAATGATTATGATATTATATTGGGAATGGATTGGCTGTCAAAGTACGGTGCGATAATAGATTGTCAGAAGAAGAGTGTTACTTTTTAGTCATTGAAGGAAGAACCATTTACTTTTGTTGGGATCAAGAAAATTTTCAGATTTCCTATGATATCAACAACAAAAGCACAACGGTTGTTAGAAAGTGGTTGTGAGGGGTATCTGGTGAGTGTAATGAATGTTGAGGGGCAGCAATGTCCAGATCTTGATAATGTACCAGTAGTTAGGGAATATTTGGAGGTATTTCCAGATGATCTTCCAGGTTTGCCACCAGACCGGGAAATAGAGTTTGTTATTGAGTTACAACCAGGAACTACTCCTATATCTAAAGCACCATACAGAATGGCACCAGCTGAACTGAAGGAATTAAAGATACAGTTACAAGAGTTGCTAGATAAAGGATTCATCCAACCTAGTTTCTCCCCTTGGGGAGCACCAGTTCTGTTTGTTCGAAAGAAGGATGGCACATTGAGGATGTGCATTGATTATCGGGATCTCAACAAAGTTACGGTGAAGAATAAATATCCATTGCCTCGTATTGATGATCTGTTTGATCAGTTACAGGATGCAGCTATCTTTTCTAAGATTGATTTGCGGTCGGGGTATCATCAGTTGAAGATTAGGGAGGAGGATATTCCGAAGACTGCATTTAGTACAAGGTATGGGCATTATGAATTTTTGGTGATGTCGTTTGGTTTGACAAATGCTACGGCAGCATTTATGGATTTGATGAATAGAGTATTTTGGGAATTTTTTGATAAATTTGTGATTGTGTTTATCGATGATATTCTAATTTACTCTAAGAATAAGGAGGATCATGCTCTACACTTAAGAAAGGTGTTAAAGATTTTGAAGGAAAAGCAATTGTATGCGAAGTTTAAAAAGTGTGAATTTTGGTTGGAACGAGTTATTTTCTTGGGTCACGTGGTATCGGGAGAAGGAATTTCGGTAGATCCAAGTAAAGTTAAAGCAATCCATGATTGGCCACAACCCTCAAATCCCACTGAGGTTCGTAGCTTTCTTGGATTGGCTGGATATTATCGAAGGTTTGTTGAAGGATTTTCTAAGATTGCTTCATCATTAACACAGTTGACCAGGAAGAATGTGAAGTTCATATGGACGGAAAAATGTGAACAATGTTTCCAAGAATTGAAGAGACGATTGACATCAGCACCTATTTTAACTATTCCTACAGAGACAGGAAACTTCAAGGTTTACAGTGATGCTTCAAAGAATGGTCTTGGGTGTGTATTGATGCAGAATGGGAAAGTGATAGCTTATGCATCCAGACAGTTAAGAGAGTATGAGAAGAATTACCCAACTCATGATTTAGAGTTAGCCGCAGTGGTGTTTGCACTCAAGATTTGGAGGCATTATCTGTATGGGGAACGTTGTGAAATATATACTGATCATAAGAGTTTGAAGTACTTTTTCACTCAGAAAGAGTTGAACATGAGGCAAAGAAGATGGTTGGAATTGGTGAACGATTACGACTGTGTTATCAATTATCATCCGGGAAAAGCCAATGTGGTTGCTGATGCATTGAGCTGAAAGGCAATACAGAGTGTAGCTGTTATGACCGTAAATCAGAAACCAAAGTTGCTTGATTTGCAAAATATGGGTGTGGAGATCATTCAGGAAGGATCGTTGGAAGCAAGGATGGCAGCTCTGACACTTCGACCAACTTTGATGGATAAGATTCGACAGAGCCAACAGGAGGATAAGTTGTTTGACAAGGTAAAGAATGATATCAGCTCTGGAAAGTCTTCTGATTTCCAATTAGGAGATGATGGCGTGATTCGTTATGGAGGTCGATTATGTCTACCTGAAGTGGATGACATTCGGAAAGAAGTGATGGCGGAAGCTCATTCAACACCGTACTCTGTACATCCAGGAGCTACTAAGATGTATAGAGATTTGAAGTCATATTATTGGTGGCCAGGGATGAAGAGAGATGTTGCTCGATATGTAGAGCAATGTCTGACTTGTCAGCAAATCAAAGCCGAGCATCAGAGACCAGCAGGAACTTTGCAGCCTCTATTTATTCCAGAATGGAAGCGGGAGAATATTACTATAGATTTTGTCATTGGACTACCTAAGACGGTGAAAGGTCACAATGTTATTTGGGTTATCGTGGATCGATTGACTAAGTCAGCTCATTTTCTTCCTATTCGTTCTACGTATTCTATGGATCGTTATGCACAGCTGTATATTCAAGAGATTGTCAGACTCCATGGAGTACCACTTACCATTGTGTCAGACAGAGATACGAGATTCTTGTCTGCTTTCTGGAAGAGTTTACATAAGGCGTTGGGGACACAATTATCTTTCAGCACAGCATTCCATCCACAGACAGATGGTCAATCAGAGCGTACAATACAAATCTTGGAGGATATGCTCAGAGCGTGTGTGTTGGATTTTCAAGGTCAATGGAGTAAATTTTTGCCTTTGATAGAGTTCTCGTACAATAACAGTTATCAGTCTACCATCGGGATGGCTCAATATGAAGCATTGTACGAGAGAAAGTGTAGATCTCCAGTATATTGGGATGAAGTTGGAGAGAGGAAACTTTTGGGTCCAGACTTGGTTCGTGAAATGTCAGAAGCTGTTACCCGTATATGAGAGAAGATGAAAGTTGCTCAAGATTGGTAAAAGAGTTATGCAGACAAACGGAGGAGAGAATTGAAATTTGAAGTGGGTGATCAGGTATTTCTGAAAGTATCTCCAATGAAGGGGATAATGCGATTTGGAAGGAAAGGGAAACTCAGTCCAAGATATGTTGGTCCATTCACTATCATTGAGAGAGTTGGCAGTGTTGCCTATAAGTTGGAGTTACCAGCATCAATGTCTAGAGTACATGACGTGTTTCATATGTCTGTGTTGAGGAAGTATATTCCAAATCCATCTCATGTTCTCAGGCAGGAACCAGTTGAGTTGAAAGAAGATTTGAGTTATGAGGAAGTACCAGTTGAGATCTTGTGGCGAGACGTGAAGAAGCTCAGAAATAAAGAAATACCATTAGTAAAAGTATTATGGAGGAACCAACTAGTTGAGGAGGCTACTTGGGAAAGAGAGGATGAGATGATGGCTAAATATCCAGAACTCTTTAGGTAAGTAAATTTCGAGGACGAAATTTTTATAAGGAGGGGAGAATGTGATACCCGAGCTTCTCACTACTCATGTGCCAACATAATTTAATATGTATTATATGCATTTTATAATTATGTTATAATTATGTGGCAACTATATGATTATTATGTGACAATTGTTTCAATATTTATATATATATTTACATTTTATTTGAGACATCTGTGATAATAATGTGACAATATGTGAATATATGTGTGCATAAATATTTACGTGTATTAATTTGGATATATGTGTAAATTATTTTATGTGTATAAATACATTTTTCTTAATTATTAAGTATCACACGTATTTTCATTATAATAATGATAATAATATAATATATATAATATTAATTTTTTTTTTTTGATTAAGACACCCCAACCTCTTTTACCTATATATATGGGGTGAGGAATTCATCACCTCATCTCACAATCATTGAGAAAAAGAGAGAGAGAGGGAGGAGGAAGGAGGGTGTGCCGGAGCGGGAAAGAAGAGATTAGTTATGGATCATCACGGGTCTATAATTGTCGGAGTTGAGGTAAGTAGAAGTCCAAATACAATGCATAAATATATTGTGTATGAATTATTTGTGATTAATATGTGATAGTTATGTCATAAATTATTTGTGATTAATTTAATTACATTATTTAATGTTATAAATTATTAGGAGTTAATTATTATTACAAGTTGTGAATTTATGTGATTTGAATTTATATTATGGTCCTATATAAATATGTGTGACTATAAATTGTTAAAAATATATTCGTATGAGTTGAGAAAATATTGATTATAAGGATCTGTGTGATCCGAGATGAAGTTGTTATCCTGAAAAAGAATCAGTGTGATCCAGGTGAAGTGGTTATTTTATAAATGGATTTATGTGATTGGGATGAAGTTGTTATTCTATAAGTGAATCTTTGAGAATTAAATTAAGTTGTTGTTTTATTTATAATTAATTGTTGATATTGATGTCATAAATGGTTTATGATGTATATTTAATTGCATTGGTTGCATACCATGCATAATCATGAAAAGTGTTTTCCCCAAAATTAATAAGATACTAATGGTGTGTGTGGCCACTATATATGCATCTCTTTCAGGGTTCGGAAAAATCGTTCCCGACATTTTTATTAGGGGTTCGGAAAAAATCGTCCCCACCATTTTGCCAGGGTTCGAAAAAATCGTTCTCGGCACGTTGTATATTTGGGGTTCGGAAAAATCATCCCCATTGAGCTCATTTGGGGTGCATATTATAAGTGTGTCGTGGGGATCCCGCAACGTGAACAGTTTTCAAAATAAAAGAGACCAACTAGAAAGATTAGAAAATAAATGCATTTTCATGCACTATCATGCATGATTTTTACTTACTGAGATTTTTGTCTCACTAGTTTATGTATTGTAGGTGAGCCGGATGATATTTGAGTATGTGATGTACTGTGCAAGCTGTGGAGCTCCTACAGGGTTTGAGCAAGATGTACATAGATGACGACCTGTTGGGCTAGACCGTGTGTTTATTTTGTTTCCGCTGGTATTTTATTATGTAATGTAATGAGTATTATCACCAGTTTGTGTGGATTGATATGGTGTCAGAAACCAGTTACGTATGTTGAACTGGTGTGACCGTTTGGATAATATATATTATGTGAGAAAAAAAATATGTGCAGATTTTACGATGATGATGTTTATGTTAATTAAAGAATTATAAGTTATGAAAAGTGGGTCGTGACAGAGCCATTCTGTCACGCCCCACTTTTTCACCACCAATAATAAACAATAATATTATTCCTTTTTCTTCTTTTTATACAATACAATTTTCACCAAGACAAATTATTACACCGGCCCGGCCAACAGGTTGTTATCCATGTATACAACTCTCAGGATCTGATGGAATCTCAACCACGCTTCTGCTGCGCAACTCATCTACAATGCATAAACTAATGAGACAAAAATCTCAGTAAGTAGAAATCATGCATGACAATGCATGAAAATGCTTTTATTTTCTAATCTTTCTAGTTGGTCTCTTTTATTTTAAAAAATGTTCACGTTGCGGGATCCCCACGACACACTTATGATATGCACCCCAAATGAGCTCAATGGGGATGATTTTTC
Source organism: Pogostemon cablin (assembly GCA_023678885.1). Lineage (NCBI taxonomy): Eukaryota > Viridiplantae > Streptophyta > Magnoliopsida > Lamiales > Lamiaceae > Pogostemon > Pogostemon cablin. The sequence goes on from CM043013.1 coordinate 27,921,972, forward strand.
CGAACCCCGACAGAGATGCATATACAGTGGCCACACACACCATTAGTATCTTATTAATATTGGGGAAAACACATTTCATGATATGTATGGTATGCTTCCAGTACAATTAAATATGCATCTCCACAACTTGTATAATCAATTAATCCCGAATAATTCATAACATAATTAAACTAATCACAAATAATTCACAACATAATTATCACATATTAATCACAAATAATTTACACACAACATATTTATCAAATAATAATCATTCACACAACAACATGTTTATGCATTGTAGTTGAACCTCTACTTACTTGAACTCCGACAATATTAACACTATAGACCCATGAAGATCCGTAATTAATTCATTACGTTCCGTTCCGGCACACTCTCATTTCTCCCTCCTACTATCGATTGATTTTGGGGAGAGGTGATGAACTCCTCAACCCCATGCATATATATATATATATATATCGAAAAAGTTGGGATATGTGGCAGACAACTTCCATCAATTCAATTTTTTTTTAATTGAAAGTGACACTGCCAAATTTTAATTTGGCTTCTGCATGCTAAATTCAAGCATCGCACGACTTTTGACCCTCTTTTTTTCCTTTTATTTATTTATTATATATATTTTATTATATTATTATTATTATAATCTAAATTAATACACGTAAATATTTATGCACACATATATTCATATATTTTGTCACCATTATTATCACAGATGTTTCAAATAAAATGTAAATAAAATATAGAAATAATTAGCACATAATTATTAAAATGCGTAAAATACAAATTATAAAATAAAGAATTTTTCGGGTATTACAATCTCCCCACCTTATAAGAATTTCGTCCTCGAAATTTAATCCCACTCTACTTCAACATTTATATCCATCACTTATGAAATAAATGAAACCACAATTATGTTCATACAAAATCACATATTTGACATATTATAGAACTTATTGATCTGGTGGTGTAATTGGTCTATTTCATTTAGAAAACTGTTCACGTTGCGGGATCCCCACGACACACTTATCATATGCACCCCAAATGAGCTCAATGGGGACGATTTTTCCGAATCCCGAATATAGTGCAGGGAACAATTTTTCCGAACCCTGACAGAGATGCATATATAGTGGCCGCACACACCATTAGTATCTTATTAATTTTGGGAAAATACTTTTAATGATTATGCATGGTATGCAACCAGTGCAATTAAATATGCATCATAAACCATTTATGACATAAATATCAACATTTAATCATAAATAAAATAACAACAGGTCGTCATCCATGTATACAACTCTAAGGATCTGACGGAATCCCAACCACGCTTCCGCTGCGCAACTCATCTACAATGCATAAACTAATGAGACAAAAATCTCAGTAAGTAGAAATCATGCATGACAATGCATGAAAATGCTTTTATTTTCTAATCTTTCTAGTTGGTCTCTTTTATTTTAAAAACTGTTTACGTTGCGGGATCCCCACGACACACTTATGATATGCACCCAAAATGAGCTCAATGGGGATGATTTTTCCGAACCCCGACAGAGATGCATATACAGTGGCCGCACACACCATTAGTATCTTATTAATATTGGGGAAAACACTTTTCATGATATGCATGGTATGCTTCCAGTACAATTAAATATGCATCTCCACAACTTGTATAATCAATTAATCCCAAATAATTCATAACATAATTAAACTAATCACAAATAATTCACAACATAATTATCACATATTAATCACAAATAATTTACACACAACATATTTATCACATAATAATCATTCACACAACAACATGTTTATGCATTGTAGTTGAACCTCTACTTACTTGAACTCCGACAATATTAACACTATAGACCCATGAAGATCCGTAATTAATTCATTCTGTTCCGTTCCGGAACACTCTCATTTTCCCTCCTACTGCTGATTGATTTTGGGGAGAGGTGATGAACTCCTCAACACCATGCATATATATATATATATCGAAAAAGTTGGGATATGTGGCAGAAGACTTCCATCAATTCAATTTTTTTTTAATTGAAAGTGACGCTGCCAAATTTTAATTTGGCTTCTGCATGCTAAATTCAAGCATCCCACGACTTTTGACCCTCTTTTTTTCCTTTTTTTTATTTATTATACATATATTACTATATTATTATTATTATAATCTAAATTAATACACGTAAATATTTATGCACACATATATTAATATATTTTGTCACCATTATTATCACAGATGTTTCAAATAAAATGTAAATAAAATATAGAAATAATTAGCACATAATTATTAAAATGCGTAAAATACAAATTATAAAATAAAGAATTTTTCGGGTATTACAATCTCCCCACCTTATAAGAATTTCGTCCTCGAAATTTAATCCCACTCTACTTCAACATTTTATATCCATCACTTATGAAATAAATGAAACCACAATTATGTTCATACAAAATCACATATTTGACATATTATAGAACTTACTGATCTGGTGGTGTAATTGGTCTCTTTTATTTAGAAAACTGTTCACGTTGCGGGATCCCCACGACACACTTATCATATGCACCCCAAATGAGCTCAATGGGGACGATTTTTCCGAACCCCGAATATAGTGCCGGGAACAATTTTTCCGAACCCTAACAGAGATGCATATATAGTGGCCGCACACACCATTAGTATCTTATTAATTTTGGGAAAATACTTTTTATGATTATGCATGGTATGCAACCAGTGCAATTAAATATGCATCATAAACCATTTATGACATAAATATCAACATTTAATCATAAATAAAATAACAACAGGTCGTCATCCATGTATACAACTCTAAGGATCTGACGGAATCCCAACCACGCTTCCGCTGCGCAACTCATCTACAATGCATAAACTAATGAGACAAAAATCTCAGTAAGTAGAAATCATGCATGACAATGCATGAAAATGCTTTTATTTTCTAATCTTTCTAGTTGGTCTCTTTTATTTTAAAAACTTTTCACGTTGCGGGATCCCCACGACACACTTATGATTTGCACCCCAAATGAGCTCAATGGGGATGATTTTTCCGAACCCCGACAGAGATGCATATATAGTGGCCGCACACACCATTAGTATCTTATTAATATTGGGGAAAACACTTTTCATGATATGCATGGTATGCTTCCAGTACAATTAAATATGCATCTCCACAACTTGTATAATCAATTAATCCCAAATAATTCATAACATAAATAAACTAATCACAAATAATTCAAAACATAATTATCACATATTAATCACAAATAATTTACACACAACATATTTATCACATAATAATCATTAACACAACAACATGTTTATGCATTGTAGTTGAACCTCTACTTACTTGAACTCCGACAATATTAACACTATAGACCCATGAAGATCCGTAATTAATTCATTCTGTTCCGTTCCGGCACACTCTCATTTTCCCTCCTAATGCTGATTGATTTTGGGGAGAGGTGATGAACTCCTCAACCCCATGCATATATATATATATATATATCGAAAAAGTTGGGATATGTGGCAGACAACTTCCATCAATTCAATTTTTTTTTTAATTGAAAGTGACGCTGCCAAATTTTAATTTGGCTTCTGCATGCTAAATTCAAGCATCCCACGACTTTTGACCCTCTTTTTTTCCTTTTTTTTATTTATTATACATATATTACTATATTATTATTATTATAATCTAAATTAATACACGTAAATATTTATGCACACATATATTAATATATTTTGTCACCATTATTATCACAGATGTTTCAAATAAAATGTAAATAAAATATAGAAATAATTAGCACATAATTATTAAAATGCGTAAAATACAAATTATAAAACAAAGAATTTTTCGGGTATTACAATCTCCCCACCTTATAAGAATTTCGTCCTCGAAATTTAATCCCACTCTACTTCAACATTTTATATCCATCACTTATGAAATAAATGAAACCACAATTATGTTCATACAAAATCACATATTTGACATATTATAGAACTTACTGATCTGGTGGTGTAATTGGTCTCTTTTATTTAGAAAACTGTTCACGTCGCGGGATCCCCACGACACACTTATCATATGCACCCCAAATGAGCTCAATGGGGATGATTTTTCCGAACCCCGAATATAGTGCCGGGAATAATTTTTCCGAACCCTAACAGAGATGCATATATAGTGGCCGCACACACCATTAGTATCTTATTAATTTTGGGAAAATACTTTTTATGATTATGCATGGTATGCAACCAGTGCAATTAAATATGCATCATAAACCATTTATGACATAAATATCAACATTTAATCATAAATAAAATAACAACAGGTCGTCATCCATGTATACAACTCTAAGGATCTGACGGAATCCCAACCACGCTTCCGCTGCGCAACTCATCTACAATGCATAAACTAATGAGACAAAAATCTCAGTAAGTAGAAATCATGCATGACAATGCATGAAAATGCTTTTATTTTCTAATCTTTCTAGTTGGTCTCTTTTATTTTAAAAACTTTTCACGTTGCGGGATCCCCACGACACACTTATGATTTGCACCCCAAATGAGCTCAATGGGGATGATTTTTCCGAACCCCGATAGAGATGCATATATAGTGGCCGCACACACCATTAGTATCTTATTAATATTGGGGAAAACACTTTTCATGATATGCATGGTATGCTTCCAGTACAATTAAATATGCATCTCCACAACTTGTATAATCAATTAATCCCAAATAATTCATAACATAAATAAACTAATCACAAATAATTCAAAACATAATTATCACATATTAATCACAAATAATTTACACACAACATATTTATCACATAATAATCATTAACACAACAACATGTTTATGCATTGTAGTTGAACCTCTACTTACTTGAACTCCGACAATATTAACACTATAGACCCATGAAGATCCGTAATTAATTCATTCTGTTCCATTCCGGCACACTCTCATTTCTCCCTCCTACTGCCGATTGATTTTGGGGAGAGGTGATGAACTCCTCAACCCCATGCATATATATATATATATATCGAAAAAGTTGGGATATGTGGCAGACAACTTCCATCAATTCAATTTTTTTTTAATTGAAAGTGACGCTGCCAAATTTTAATTTGGCTTCTGCATGCTAAATTCAAGCATCCCACGACTTTTGACCCTCTTTTTTTCCTTTTTTTTATTTATTATACATATATTACTATATTATTATTATTATAATCTAAATTAATACACGTAAATATTTATGCACATATATATTAATATATTTTGTCACCATTATTATCACAGATGTTTCAAATAAAATGTAAATAAAATATAGAAATAATTAGCACATAATTATTAAAATGCGTAAAATACAAATTATAAAACAAAGAATTTTTCGGGTATTACAATCTCCCCACCTTATAAGAATTTCGTCCTCGAAATTTAATCCCACTCTACTTCAACATTTTATATCCATCACTTATGAAATAAATGAAACCACAATTATGTTCATACAAAATCACATATTTGACATATTATAGAACTTACTGATCTGGTGGTGTAATTGGTCTCTTTTATTTAGAAAACTGTTCACGTCGCGGGATCCCCACGACACACTTATCATATGCACCCCAAATGAGCTCAATGGGGACGATTTTTCCGAACCCCGAATATAGTGCCGGGAATAATTTTTCGAACCCTAACAGAGATGCATATATAGTGGCCGCACACACCATTAGTATCTTATTAATTTTGGGAAAATACTTTTTATGATTATGCATGGTATGCAACCAGTGCAATTAAATATGCATCATAAACCCTTTATGACATAAATATCAACATTTAATCATAAATAAAATAACAACAGGTCGTCATCCTTATAATACAATAATATTATTTCAAATCCCATAAATCCACATCATGTATAATCAATTAATCCCAAATAATTCATAACATAATTAAACTAATCACATATAATTCACAACATAATAATCACATATTAATCACAAATAATTTACACACAACATATTTATCACATAATAATCATTCACACAACAACATGTTTATGCATTGTAGTTGAACCTCTACTTACTTGAACTCCGACAATATTAACACTATAGACCCATGAAGATCCGTAATTAATTCATTCCGTTTCGTTCCGGCACACTCTCATTTCTCATAAGAGGCCGATGCCATTTCAGAGGCCGAAATCAAATTTTCAAGTGGAGCAAGGACAAGGACAAGGAGAACCAAACAAGTGCCCCAAGTTCGATCAAGGAAAAGTGCTATCGGCACTGCCACTACCGATATATCCAAATTGTTTTAGACCACATGGTGGAGAGTGTCACATTCCTCCGAGAACATGTTACACATGTGGAGAGAAAGGACATATGACTATTACTTGTCCTAAGAAAGGGAAACAAGGGCAACAGGTGAGAGTTCCAGCAAGAGTATACACTTTGACGCAGGAGGAGGCAGATGCGAACCCCTCAGTTGTCACTGGTAAGTTTTCTATTTTTGGCATTTCTACCTATGTGCTATTTGATTCTGGAGCAACACATTCATTTGTATCCACTGAGTATGTGAGGAAGTTGGGTGGAACATCTAACTTAATAGAAGCTAATTATGAGGTGATGATACCTTCTGGTGAGTCAAAGCAAACTAATCAACTTCTTCGAGGTTGTGTTATTCCTATTGAAGGAAAACAACTCCTCACTGACTTAATTGTGTTAAATATGAATGATTATGATATTATATTGGGAATGGATTGGCTGTCAAAGTACGGTGCGACAATAGATTGTCAGAAGAAGAGTATTACTTTTCAGTCATTGAAGGGAGAACCATTTACTTTTGTTGGGATCAAGAAAATTTTTAGAATTCCTATGATATCAACAACAAAAGCACAACGGTTGTTAGAAAGTGGTTGTAAGGGGTATCTGGTGAGTGTAATGAATGTTGAGGGGCAGCAATGTCTAGATCTTGATAATGTACCAGTAGTTAGGGAATATTTGGAGGTATTTCCAGATGATCTTCCAGGTTTGCCACCAGACCGGGAAATAGAGTTTGTTATTGAGTTACAACCAGGAACTGCTCCTATATCTAAAGCACCATACAGAATGGCACCAGCTGAACTGAAGAAATTAAAGATACAGTTACAAGAGTTGCTAGACAAAGGATTCATCCAACCTAGTTTCTCCCCTTGGGGAGCACCAGTTCTGTTTGTTTGAAAGAAGGATGGCACATTGAGGATGTGCATTGATTATCGGGATCTCAACAAAGTTACGGTGAAGAATAAATATCCATTGCCTCGCATTGATGATCTGTTTGATCAGTTACAGAGTGCAGCTATCTTTTCTAAGATTGATTTGCGGTCAGGGTATCATCAGTTGAAGATTAGGGAGGAGGATATTCCGAAGACTGCATTTAGTACAAGGTATGGGCATTATGAATTTTTGGTGATGTCGTTTGGTTTGACAAATGCTCCGGCAGCATTTATGGATTTGATGAATAGAGTATTTCAGGAATTTCTCGATAAATTTGTGATTGTGTTTATCGATGATATTCTAATTTACTCTAAGAATAAGGAGGATCATGCTCTACACTTAAGAAAGGTGTTAGAAATTTTGAAGGAGAAGCAATTGTATGCGAAGTTTAAAAAGTGTAAATTTTGGTTGGATCGAGTTGTTTTCTTGGGTCACGTGGTATCGGGAGAAGGAATTTTGGTAGATCCAAGTAAAGTTAAAGCAATCCATGATTGGCCACAACCCTCAAATCCCACTGAAGTTCATAGCTTTCTTGGATTGGCAGGATATTATCGAAGGTTTTTTGAAGGATTTTCTAAGATTGCTTCACCATTAACACAATTGACCAGGAAGAATGTGAAGTTCACATGGACGGAGGAATGTGAACAAAGTTTCCAAGAATTGAAGAGACGATTGACATCAGCACCTATCTTAACTATTCCTATGGAGAAAGGAAACTTCAAGGTTTATAGTGATGCTTCAAAGAATGATACCATTCTGTCACGCCCCACTTTTTCACCACCAATAATAAACAATAATATTATTCCTTTTTCTTCTTTTTATACAATACAATTTTCACCAAGATAAATCATTACATCGGCCCGGCCAACAGGTCGTCATCCATGTATACAACTCTCAGGATCTGACGGAATCCCAACCATGCTTCCGCTGCTCAACTCATCTACAATGCATAAACTAATGAGACAAAAATCTCAGTAAGTAGAAATCATGCATGACAATGCATGAAAATGCTTTTATTTTCTAATCTTTCTAGTTGGTCTCTTTTATTTTAAAAACTGTTCATGTTGCGGGATCCCCACGACACACTTATGATATGCACCCCAAATGAGCTCAATGGGGACGATTTTTCCGAACCCCGACAGAGATGCATATATAGTGGCCGCACACACCATTAGTATCTTATTAATATTGGGGAAAACACTTTTCATGATTATGCATGGTATGCAACCAGTGCAATTAAATATACATCATAAATCATTTATGACATCAATATCAACATTTAATCATAACTAAAATAACAACTTAATTCAATTCACACAAATCCACTTCACCTTGGATCACACGGATCTCTTATAATAACAACTCCATCTTGGATCACACAGATCCTTATATAATACAATAATTTTATTTCAAATTACATAACTCCACAACTTGTATAATCAATTAATCCCAAATAATTCATAACATAATTAAACTAATCACAAATAATTCACAACATAATTATCACATATTAATCACAAATAATTTACACACAACATATTTATGCATTGTAGTTGGACTTCTACTTACCTCAACTCCGACAATTATAGACCCGTGATGATCCGTAACTAATCTCTTCTTTCCCGCTCCGGCACACCCTCCTTCCTCCTCTCTCTCTCTCTCTCTTTTTCTCGATGATTTTGGGATGTGGTGATGAATTCCTCACCCCATATATATAGGTAAAAGTGGTTGGGGTGTCTTAATCAAAAAAAAAATTTTTTTTTTTTAATAATATATATATATATTTTTAATAAATATTTTGGCAGCCTATTGCCATTTCAACTTTGGGTGATAAAATCATACCAAAATAGCCGCCCCTTTTTGACTCTTTTTTATTTATTTATTTATTTATTATATATATTATATTATTATTATTATAATGAAAATACGTGTGATACTTAATAATAAAGAAAAATGTATTTATACACATAAAATAATTACTCATATATCCAAATTAATACACGTAAATATTTATGCACACATATATTCACATATTGTCACATTATTATCACAGATGTCTCAAATAAAATGTAAATATATATAAAAATATTGAAACAATTGTCACATAATAATCATATAGTTGCCACATAATTATAACATAATTATAAAATGCATATAATACATATTAAATTATGTTGGCACATGAGTAGTGAGAAGCTCGGGTATCACATTCTCCCCTCCTTATAAAAATTTCGTCCTCAAAATTTACTTACCTGAAGGGTTCTGGATATTTAGTCATCATCTCATCCTCTCTTTCCCAAGTAGCCTCCTCAACTAATTGGTTCCTCCATAACACCTTCACTAATGGTATCTCTTTATATCTGAGCTTTTTCACTTCTCGTTATAAAATTTTCATTGGTATCTCTTCATAACTCAAATCTTTTTTCAACTCAACTGGTTCCTGCCTGATAATATGAGATGGATTCGGAACATACTTCCTCAACATAGACACATGAAACACATCATGTACTCTAAACATTGATGCTGGTAACTCCAACTTATAGGCAACACTTCCAACTTTCTCAATGATAGTGAATGGACCAATATATCTTGGGTGATCAGGTATTTCTGAAAGTATCTCCAATGAAGGGGATAATGCGATTTGAAAGGAAAGGGAAACTCAATCCAAGATATGTTGGTCCATTCACTATCATTGAGAGAGTTGGCAGTGTTGCCTATAAGTTGGAGTTACCAGCATCAATGTCTAGAGTACATGACGTGTTTCATGTGTCTCTGTTGAGGAAGTATGTTCCAAATCCATCTCATGTTCTCAGGCAGGAACCAGTTGAGTTGAAAGAAGATTTGAGTTATGAGGAAGTACCAGTTGAGATCTTGTGGCGAGACGTGAAGAAGCTCAGAAATAAAGAAATACCATTAGTAAAAGTATTATGGAGGAACCAACTAGTTGAGGAGGCTACTTGGGAAAGAGAGGATGAGATGATTGCTAAATATCCAGACCTCTTCAGGTAAGTAAATTTCGAGGACGAAATTTTTATAAGAAGGGAAGAATGTAAAACCCAAGTTTCTCACTACTAGTGTGTCAATATAATTTAATTTGTATTGTGTATTTTATAATTATATGACAATTGTTTCTCAATTTTATTTATCTTTACATTTTATTTGAGACATCTGTGATAATAATGATGACAATATGTGAATATATTTGTGCATAAATATTTACGTGTATTAATTTGGATATATGAGTAAATTATTTTATGTGTATAAATATACTTTTTTTAATTATTAAGTATCACACATATTTTTATTATAATAATAATAATATAATAATAATAATAATATATAAAAAAAATCAAAGTGGGCGGCTATGCATAACAGCCAAATTGAAAATTTCAATTCATGCAGCCGTCCTTAATTAAAAAATATATATATATAATAAAATAATAATAATAATAGTAAAAATAATAGTTGATGTTACATGTTGAATTGGCCAATTTGAATTGTCATCCCCAATCCCTTTCCCCTTTTGCCTATATATACGGGGTGAGGAATTCATCACCTCACACCCCAAAATCAATCCGTAATAATAATGGTGACAATATGTGAATATATGTGTGCATAAATATTCACGTGTATTAATTCAAATTATTATAATAATAATATAATTATATATCATAAATAAAAAAAAGGAAAAAAAGAGGGTCAAAAGTCGTGGGCTGCTTGAATTTAGCATGCAGAAGCCAAATTAAAATTTGGCAGCATCACTTTCAATTAAAAAAAAAATTGAATTGATGGAAGTTGTCTGCCACATATCCCAACTTTTTCGATATATATATATATATATATATATATATATATATATATATATATATATATATATATATATATATATATATATATATATATATATATATATATATATATATGCATGGGGTTGAGGAGTTCATCACCTCTCCCCAAAATCAATCGGCAGTAGGAGGGAGAAATGAGAGTGTGCCGGAACGGAACGGAATGAATTAATTACGGATCTTCATGGGTCTATAGTGTTAATATTGTCGGAGTTCAAGTAAGTAGAGGTTCAACTACAATGCATAAACATGTTGTTGTGTGAATGATTATTATGTGATAAATATGTTGTGTGTAAATTATTTGTGATTAATATGTGATAATTATGTTGTGAATTATTTGTGATTAGTTTAATTATGTTATGAATTATTTGGGATTAATTGATTATACAAGTTGTGGAGATGCATATTTAATTGTACTGGAAGCATACCATGCATATCATGAAAAGTGTTTTCCCCAATATTAATAAGATACTAATGGTGTGTGCGGCCACTATATATGCATCTCTGCCGGGGTTCGGAAAAATCGTCCCCATTGAGCTCATTTGGGGTGCATATCATAAGTGTGTCGTGGGGATCCCGCAACGTGAACAGTTTTTAAAATAAAAGAGACCAACTAGAAAGATTAGAAAATAAAAGCATTTTCATGCATTGTCATGTATGATTTCTACTTACTGAGATTTTTGTCTCATTAGTTTATGCATTGTAGATGAGTTGCGCATCGGAAGCGTGGTTGGGATTCCGTCAGATCCTGAGAGTTGTATACATGGATGACGACCTGTTGGCCGGGCCGGTGTAATGATTTGTCTTGGTGAAAATTGTATTGTACCGCACTGTACATATCCCAATATAATAATAGAGGGAGTCGAGAATACGCAGCGGAAATGAAATTATAATCCCCAAATCGATAATATAATAACGTAAGAGTTGCATAAAGATTATTACATATAAGCGTCTACTCACTGAGTAGAGTAAAATATCCAAAATAAGTTCGTTCAGATGATGTATCTGAAATAAAGTTCTAATAGAATAATAAAATATAAATCATATAAAGTCTTCTAAGGGCTTGGTACACTTTCAGGGGCCTTTCCATCTTCTAAACCTTCTTCTGAAAATTGATAAGGGGTGAGCGTCTAAAATACACTCAGTGGATTAACTTAAATGATTGCACAGTTAAAAATAAATATGCATGCCAAATATACCATAAGATGTACATATGCCATTTAATAAAATAATTTGCACATTGTTGTTCGATAACTTAATAAAAATATTTTAGACCGAATCGTCATCCGATAACTTGTGTTAGTTGGTATATATGCACCAGGCCGTCACCCCAGTACAAATGTTAGCATACTTGAAATACATTTTAGTACTGAACCGATGTAGCCAGTAACTTGTGTTAGTTGGTATATGTGCACTGAGTCGTCACCCCGTACAAGTGTTAGTAGAAAATATTTGTCATCGAACTAAAAATTCACATAGCACATAACATGTCATATAAGTAACACATATCACATCTTAACATAGCAATCATGACATAAAATGTAGCACTCTGTAAAGAGTGAAAGTTACCCCCACCTTAAACTTCGTAGAGAATAATATGTTTGTTTAGACTTGTTCTTCGGTCTCAGGTATGCCTGCAAGTGTATACTAAACTGAGTTCTACTTATAATAATAATTTCTATTACTAAAACTAATTTCTAATAATATAAATAAAATAAACTAATTATTAACTAACTTAAGATAATATAATTAATTAATCACTAAATAAAATGAGTTAAAATAAGATAATAAATATAAATAAAATTAATATTTTTAAAAAAAGATTAAATTAAATATAATATAATATAAATATGAATGTATATATATATACATATATATAATGCTTGAATGTTGTGTGCAATTGATTTTTAAAGATTTTGAAACTTCGAAACTACCAAATCTCTTTCGAAATTACTATTTATTGAGAAAAATCAGAAAAGGAGGAAAGATGAAAAAAATTGGCAAAGACAACATGTTTTCAGCATTTAAACAACATTTCAGAAAGACAACAAAGCAAATACAATATTTTTCCGAAATATGTTGTCTATTCAGAAGTGTTTCTAGCATTTGTCAACATTTCGGAAAAATAACAAAATGAACACAATAAAAAAAATAGTGTGTGAGAATTGATATACATATATATATATATATATATATATATATATATATATATATATATATATATATATATATTTATGTATATATGTGTGAGTGTGTGAAAATATGTAAAGAAAAGAGTGGAGAATTACCTCTAAATTGATCACTCCTCACACTACTACTAATTGTAAGAGCTAATGGAAAGAATATGAGTGAAAGGTTAAGGAATTTGGGCAGCAAAATATATGTGTATGTGTAGCTTGAATGGAGTTGGGTATTTATAGATGTGTGAGATGGAATCAAAAAGACATTAGAACATGGCAAGGTGGTGGTACATGTGTATTTTCATGTGATCTAACATGTTTGTATGGCCCCATAGTCACCACATGGCTTAGCAATTCTTTCACATGGCTTCACATGTGGGATAAGTGTACATGATTTCACATGTGGGATGATAATTCATAGGCTAATTTAATCAAATAATAGTAATCATACAAACTTGGTGATTTTCGCACATCCCGTTGGCAACTGCGCGGCTACACCATTTTGATCATAACTTCTTCGTTTTACCTCGTATTTGAGTGATTTTTATGTTCACACGATCCTCTCTTCATGGGTTTTCTATCCATATAAAAAACCCTCCAAACAATCAACATTTGAGTATATAACAAGTCACGCAAAATGGCACAACTGTTCTGTTCGTCAAATCTTGCGCGGCGTCACCACTTTGATCATAACTTTCTCGTTTGGAATCCAATTTAAGTGTTCTTTATGCCTACGGGACCCTCTCTTCAGTAGCTTTCTAACCATATCTCATATGATCAGTTTCAATTTCCACAAAAATACAAAAAAATTATGGAAAGTGTACGTCTATTTGCTTTCAAGTTGCACAAATTTACCCTTCATTCCAACTTTGCAAATTTTATCCCATTTTTTTAATAATAATAATAATAATAATAATAATAATAATAATAATAATAATAATAATAATAATAATTGATTGCCAACTTGACTCCACCTTCCTTCAATAATTTCCTTGATTGATTGCCAACTTGACTCCACCTTCCTTTAATAATTTCCTTGATTGATTGTCAACTTGACTCCACCTTCCTTCAATAATTTTCTTGATTGATTCCCATCAATCATATCACTTCTAATAATAATAATAATAAATAATAATTGTTCTAATCAAATACTTCAAGATAGCTTACATGTGTGCTTGCATATGTGTGTCTACTTACTTGTAAAAATATCAAGCATATTTATTTATCTAAATAAAAATAATAATAATAAAATATTTATATATATACATATATATAAGGTGGGTATTACATCCTCCCCTACTAAATTAAAATTTTCGTCCTCGAAATTTCACTTACCAGATATATGTAGATGCGGATATTTATTTCGTATGTCGTCTTCACGTTCCCATGTCGCTTCTTCTGTATTGTGTTGATTCCATTGGACTTTGATTAAAGCAACTTCACGATTCCTTAGCTTATGAACTTTCCTGTCAAGAATGGCGATAGGAAATTCCTCGTATGCTAAGTTATCATCAATTGTTATAACTTCGTGGTTAACAACATGACTTGGATCAAATACATATTTCCGTAGCATAGACACATGAAATACATCATGCATGATTAGCCATAACTTGTAGTCGGGTTGACCAATTCAAGAATTTATCGAACCACATGGAGGTCGATGCTAGCACTTAAGCGATATCACGTTTATCACGATTTTATAGAGATGAATCATAGATGGATGGTTTGGGTAACAAGTAATTAAATGAAAGTAGACAAACAATAATCCAATAACAAGATAAAAATGATGAATGAGTGGTTTTCCAAATTAAGTAGAAGTGAGATTAACAACACTAATGAAGTGGTAACTTATGGATTCATGCATTAAACTCATATGTATCAAGGGTTAAGACTAAGGGCCAACACTTATACCACCTAAACTTCCTCTCGAAATGAATAGGATGTAGATCATTTGCACAATCTCAAAATAGCTCAAAGGTTGGTTCTAAATTAAACTATTCCAACTAGGTACTAAGTTCAATTATAGAATCCCTTCATATAATCAATTGACTTCTCAATCTAACTAATCACATGTTCCATCAAAGGGTTCTAAATAATAAAGGACTTCTCAATCACTTTACCATCTATAATGCACATGAGGTGTTTGATGAAATGATTCACTTGACTATCCTAAGCACATCATTGATTTCTCAATCTAATCATATAATTAGAACAATCAAACACACAAAACATCAAAGATCTCAAGATATATAAGCACCAATGATAGAAAATCAAATATCCCCATCAACATATGAATTTAATTACATAGATCCACAAATTAACCAACAACCTTCATGTTGCTAATCTCACAAGGGAGATTAGCCTACAATCTTCATAAGATCCATAACGTAGACATTATAATTCTTACAAATCATGATAAACTAAAGGATTAACACAAAATTGGAATGAAAACTCCCTTGGAAATGGATCCAATTGAATCTCCCTTCTTCCTTTGGTGATCACCCAAGCTTCCTTGCTTCTTCACTTGATTTGGATGGAGGAAATTATGGAGAGATGATGTAGATCTCAAAAATGGATGAATGGGATGGAGAATATGGTGTGAAATCAAAGGAATGGTGTGTGAGGTGTGTGGGAACAGTAGAATTTTGGATCTCCTTTAAAATGTTGAATGGATTGGTATTTATACCCCATGGAGACCTTCTAGAAGAATTGTAAAAAATATCCTGTTCTGGTGCCGACACGAGTCGTGCTACGTAGCACGGGTCGTGTCGTGTCAGGACATGCGGCACACGAGTCGTTCTGCGTCGCACGGCCAAAGGGTGGCCGTGTTGAATGCCTAGACGTCGCCGCACGGCCTCCGCTTACAGGCCCGTGTCTTGTACACGGGTCGTTCTCCGCAACACGGGTCGTGCTCCACAACACGACCAAGTGGTGGTCGTGTTGGATAAATAGATGTCGCCGCACGACCATTCTGGACAGGCCCGTGTCTGGCACACGGGCCGTTTTGCTGCAACACGAGCCGTGTTGACAGCACGGCCGGCCGTGTTCTTGCACCTTTGTTTCTTCTTCTTTGTTTGATCTTCCTTCTTCATTTTTACTCCATTTTCACCTGTTATATGTATGTTTAAGATCATTCTCACACATTACTATGAAAATACATAACACCACCAAAATACACGAAAATACGGATAAAACAATACGCAAAATACACTCAAAAAGGCACTAAAATCTAGGTGAAAATAACGACAATCACACCCCCAAACTTGAAGTATTGTTCGTCCCCGAACAATGAAAATGATAGACTGAGGGAGAAGCTTTCACCTAGTAAAAAGACTAAACGAATACAAGTAAGAACACATCATTAGCAACAAGAATTTCAAATCATGCTAAGCTAACCTACAACATTAGATTCATGATAAGAGAAATTAACAAGTTCAATCAAAAGGGAATAAAGAGCAATATAGTCCTTTTAGTCTAAGCCTCACATAAGTTTATCAATTTCCCTCGACACTCTTTAAATAAGGTAAATCAACACTCATCAATCAATTGGCTCGACTCACCATACACTTGCTTGTAGACTCTATTCACAAACCACCAAAAATTTAATCAATGATCAAAAAGGTCTTTAATTAAGGATGTAATGATAGGCTCTTTGGTAGGGTAGGAAGAATATAGGTAAAAGTGACTAAATGAGTGTAAGTAATCGAAGAGGTAGCTACTTTCTTCCATCCCTTCACATTCTTTTTCTTCCTTTCTTTTCTTTATTGATCATAAGCACTAATCATCACTTTCTTGGATTTTTTTGAGCTTCTTATAGATTCATGCCTCTTTTCTTTGACTCTTAAGTACTTGAGCATATTATTGTTGCTTGCTCATTTTCTTGTTTTGAAATTGCATGTCCATTCTTTCTTATGCTCTTTTCATCATTTTTCTTACTTATTTACCATTTCCTCTTTCTCATTTGTTATCTCATCACACCTTTCTAGCCACCATCTTCTTTATTACTCACACTAAAGGTATATATCTTAGGCTCATGAGGGTAATTAAAGCTTGTAATGTGCTATCTTCACAATAAATAGGCTTATAGGCTCAAAGTGGTTTACTAGGGATGATTTTTAAAGGTAAGGAAATATTTGGCAATGGCTATACATGACAAGGATGGCCTTAAATCATTTCATCGATCTCCATTAATCGGATTCATTCCTAAAGTCTTTGAGCAAGTATTTAGTTTATCAAAACTCAACCGATCCACTCATGAAAAGGTACCATGTATACATGGTCGAGGCTCAAATTCTCACAGGTTTATGCTCGACTTAAAAGGACTTATTACAACTTATTCATTCTTTTAATTGAATTAGTTAAATAAAACATATCACAATTCGAAAGCGTAGAGTTCCTTAATCATAATTCGACCTCACTTATCACCATAATGCATCATCACTCATATTCAAAACGACTCACAACCTCCCAAACAAACCACCAAATCAAACCTAAACACGGACAAAAGTAAAAACACAAAGACAACAATAAAAGAAAAGATACAAAGAAAATTCACCCCGTCCATGATCAATACACAACAACAAAAAAATCATCTCAATCCTTAATTGAAAGAAAAGTACGAAATTAAACATCCCAAAACAAAACAATATGAAGTCTCAAATCCAACACAAATTAAATAACTATAGAAGATGAACTAATGAAGTGTCGAACACCAAAAGTACTCCCTTAGTTATCCGGAGGTGGAGGGGGTTGATTATGCCATGATCCCCAAGGAGTATAAGCACGAGGTGTGGTAGGGAATTGGAAATTGAACATCCTTGTGATCATCTCTTCCATGTTGTTCGAGCGTGATCGTGTATTCTCTTCATAGTACTCCCTACGACGCTGCCCTTCATGGATCTCCCTTATCATTGCACCCTGCCTCTGCTGCTCCTCTCGGAACTCTCTCATCTCATCTCCAAGCGCCTGCTGCGTCTGCCTGATCTCCATGAGTTCGTTCTCCAGAAGATTCCATCTTGCATTCCCCTCTCTTGGTCCATCTCCTTCCTCTTGTTCTTCTTCTTCTTGCTCAAATGCTGGAGGCTCTGGTGCATGCTCTTCAAATTCCACCTGATGATGTTGCTCTTCCTCCCCTACATCCATGTCCATCGGCTCAGCTCTCAGATTTCTTAGCTTAGGATTCTCATCCACTCTCATCTGCTGGAGCACTACTTCCACTCCATCTCTATTCTCTCGGTAGAAAGCTCTCACGACTGTGGAGTGGTTAGGACTCGCCATTGCTAAATTCTGATGTTTTCTTCGTCCTTGCAGTGTGGTGAGCTCAGGAGCAGGTAGAGGGAATGGAGCTCCCTTATCTTGCTTCAAGCAATACATATTTCCTATGAATGATAGGAACTCCATCCTTATGAGTTGATTGTACGTGAGCCCTTCACTAATCATCGAGTGTTGCATCCCTCTAAGGTCGATGCCTAACCCTTGAGCAATCATTATCACTATTCCTCCAATCATAATCCCTCTAGTGTTCTCTCTCTTCGCCACTCTCTCTGCATGCTGAACGAAATGAGCTGCAATGTTCACTGTGAACTCTTTGAATATACTGTACATGATGTACAACTACTTTTCCCCAACAGATCCACTCTCGAACCGACCCAGAATAGTATTTGATACTATCTTCTCAAGGTACCTCATGACTGGGTTCCTTATGGCTGTCCCTTTTGACGAACTTGGAATGTACTCTGGAGGCTCAGTCCCATCCTCAACCAATTTTCTCCACCACGTTTGTTGATTGAAACCCCCTTGTGGTAAGAAGTTCTGATGGCCTCTCATGATTGGGCACCCAAAAAATCTATTCAGCTCATTCACAGGTATCTTCTCCCACATCTCATTGTTTAACTGAAATGTGATAGCAATAGGAAACTTGTTCCTATCTCTGTGAACCTCCAAGGTGCTCATGAACTCGGCTGTAAGGTGGAGATAAGTGGGAGGTCTCTTATCGAAAAACTCCTCCATTTCCACTCGACGGAATAGAGTCCTCAGATCACCTTCTATTCCAAGGCCTTCCATGGTTGCTTGATCTTGGAATCGAGTTGCCCTAATCTTTGGGATTATGTACTCCCATCTCAATGCGTACTTCTCCCATTCCATGAACTCTACTCCAAAATTCTCAGGGTGTTGGTCTTTCATTAGCAGTTTGGCATCAAGGTTGGACAGTTCCATATCTGACTCAATGAAAATGAAGTCCTCATTGCGTTTCCTCACTCTTCTTTCAGCCATCTACAATGTCCAACATAATTCAAATTAGTTTCAAGTTAACTCAAAACAAAATGTCTCATGTTGATTAGAATTATCACTAGTTATTCAACTAAGTGTTAATCCTAGCACATATTCAAGCACAATAAACATTTTGTTTCAAAGACTTAACATTTCGATCCAATCAACTTAACACAAAGTTATTTCAAAAATTTCATTCAATCACTCACTTTCAACATCCTAATCCTCTCATTCTTTCATAACATTTCACTTTTTCAATGGGCACAATTCAATTCAATAATGCTTCATGTAAAAACTTTGAATTCTAATTTGAATTTTCATTTAGGCATTTCATCAAACACTTGGCATGCACCTATTTCACAATTCAATTCAACAAGTCTTACCTATGCTTTCATGCTCAATTCCTCAATACCTAAACTAATTCACATCAATACAATCATCATAGAAGCATTATTAATCAATTTAACAATCACATGCCCTAAATTAATCATCCTAAAACAATTATCCCCAAATTCATCCTTCATGAACCTTAAATCTAATCAAAATTCAATCAATCCAACAATTAAATATGCAAATTCATGTTTCACTATCCTAGACATGCTTTATACATTCCATCATTCAAAACCCATACATGAATTTCGCCATTCATACCTCGAATTGAGAATTAGGGTACAAGAAGACATACCTTGAATTCTATTGAACAAAATGTAGGGGATTGTTGTTTATGCTTTGAAGTTCACCTTCTACACTCACAATCTTACCACTCTTTGGTGTTTAGAGGATGATGGGTGGAGTTTCGACTGGAAATTCACGGTGGAATGAGTTTTTGGCCTTCGAGCTGTGTTCAGAATCTGCCTTTTAAAACGCTGCTTCAGACCCGACACGAGTCGTGTCACGCAACACGGCCATAAGGTGCCCGTGTTGCGTGTTCTGGTGCTCCCGCACGGCCAAAGTGTACAGGGTCGTGTCGGCTACACGACTCGAGTCTCGCGCTTAGACACGACCCGTGTCACGCAACACGACAAAATCCTGCTCGTGTTGGACTAACTGATGTCGCCGCACGGCCAAAGCTAACAGGGCCGTGTCGGCGACACGAGGCGTGTCACTACTCCCTTGAATCTTCCACTTTTCATCTTCAACTCTTGTCTTTCCTTGTTTCCATGCTTCCAAAACTCCCTATTCATGCTCACACTTCATCAACATCATTAGTTCAATCATAATATCAACACAAAAGGACTATCCACTTCAACACTACCAAAACGAATCAAAACTAAACCGAACTTATGAGAAAATTTCAAATTTGGCTCAAAAACACACGAATGCATGTCAACATAGAATATAATATATCGTATCACATCATATCCCCCCAAACTTGAATTGAAACAAGAGTTTCAAAGAAAGTTTGCAAAAAGTGGTACGATATACCGTTCACATCAATGACACACACTTAGAATGTTTTAAAAAAAAAATCTTCTCCTCATAAGCACAATCCACCTACGAAACCAAAAGAAAACAAAACAAGAAAAGAAATATATACAAACCTAAACTACTAAAAGGATACGGATCTCAAGAAGAGAAGGTGTCAACATATACCAACTCCCTTTGAGAGGGAGAATGATAATGCTTAACCCTATGACCATTGACAATAAAAGAATTCCCATCCGATCCCTCAAGCATTAAAGATCCATTTTCTCTAACTTCAATCACCTCGTATGGACTGGTCCATTTTGAACGAAGCTTTTCGGGAAACAGTTTCAATCTCGAATTGAACAAAAGTACTCTATCCCCCGGTATAAACGCCTTTGCTTTGATTCTTTCATCATGCCATCGTTTCAGCTTCTCCTTGACAATTTGTGAGTTTGAATATGCTTCCTCACGAAATTCCTCAAGCTCAATCAATTGAAGGCATCTTTTCTTTCCCGATTCTTTCTCCTCAAGATTTAACTTCCTCAATGCCCATAAAGCCTTGTGTTCTATTTCAACCGGAAGATGACATGCTTTCCCATAGACAAGTTTATACAGAGACAAACCAAGAGTGGTCTTGTACGCCGTTCGATAAGCCCAAAGCGCATCATCTAGCTTAGAAGACCAATCCTTCCTATTCCCCTTTACTGTCTTCTCAAGTACAAGCTTTACTTGCCTATTTGATACCTCCGCCAAACCATTTGTTTGCGGATGATAAGGTGTTGACACCTTGTGCTTCACTCCATAGCTTCTCAAAAGCTTTTCAATGATCTTGTTTATGAAATGAGTCCCTTGATCGCTAATGATTGCCTTTGGTACTCCAAACCTTGCAAAAATGTTCTTCTTCAAGAAAGCTTTGACAACTAGAGCATTATTTGTTCTTGTAGGAATTGCTTCTACCCATTTAGACACATAGTCTACCGCAAGCAAAATGTAAAGAAAACCATTGGAAGACGGAAATGGGCCCATGAAGTCCATCCCCCAAACGTCAAACACTTCAACTTCAAAGATGTTCTTCATAGGCATCTCATCTCTTTGTCCAATACTTCCAATTCTTTGACATCTATCACACTCCATGACGTATTCTTTGCAATCCTTGAACAATGTTGGCCAAAACAATCCCGACTGTAAGATCTTAGCTCCCGTCTTTTGAAACCCAAAGTGTCCTCCACATGGTAAACTATGGCATATCTCCATGACACTTAGTTTTTCTTCCTCCGGAATACACCTCCGTATGATATCATCCGGACAATGCTTAAACAACAAAGGATCATCCCAAAAATATTCTTTAACATCATGGTAGAACTTTTTCCTTTTTGACTCGGTGAGATGGTCCGGCTTGATACCACACGCTAAGTAATTTACCAAATCCGCGTACCACGGTCTTCCGGTCTCACACAAAGTGTACATCCGATGAAAATCCACTTGAAGTATCTCTTCATCCGGGAACATATCATTTATGAGCTCCATGGTTCCTTTTTCATCAACATTCTCCAATCGTGACAAGTGGTCTGCTATGACATTTTCGACTCCCTTCTTATCACGTATCTCAACATCAAACTCCTGCAACAAAAGAACCCAACGAATTAGTCTTGGTTTGGCATCCTTTTTACTCATCAAATACCTAATGGCAGCATGATCCGTATAGACAATGGTTTTCGTGCCAACTAAGTATGGACGAAATTTTTCAAAAGCATAGACTACGGAAAGAAACTCCTTTTCCGTTGTGGTGTAATTCTTTTGATTTGCATTGAACGTCTTTGATGCATAATAGATAGCTCGAAATTTCTTCTCTCGCACTTGTCCAAGCACTACTCCCAAAGCACTATCACTTGCATCACAATGGAGTTCAAAGGGCTTGCTCCAATCGGGAGAGACAAGGATTGGTAAAGAAATCAAAGCTTCCTTTAACACCCTAAAAGCATCAAGACATTCATCATTAAATTCAAATGGAGTATCTTTCTCAAGCAATTTACACAAAGGTTTGGCAATATTAGAAAAATTCTTTATAAAACGTCGATAGAAACCGGCGTGACCAAGAAACGATCTAACCCCTTTTTCATTTTTAGGAGGTGGAAGATGTTCAATGGCTACAACCTTCGCTCTATCAACTCTCAAACCTTTTTCGGAGATATGATGACCAAGTACGATACCCTCTTGAACCATAAAGTGACATTTTTCCCAATTCAAGACGAGGTTCGTATCTTGACATCGCTGCAAGACCATGGACAAATTAGTTAAGCATATATCAAATGAAGATCCAAACACGGAGAAATCATCCATAAAAACTTCCATCACATTTTCAATCAATTCTCCAAAAATAGCCATCATGCAACGTTGAAAGGTGGCGGGCGCATTGCATAACCCAAAAGTCAATTTATAGAACGCGAATGTGCCATACGGACAAGTAAAAGTTGTTTTCTCTTGATCCTCGGGGGCTATCATGATTTGGTTATACCCCGAGTAACCATCTAGAAAACAATAATACTTGTATCCCGCCAACCTATCAAGCATTTGATCAATAAAAGGCAAAGGGAAATGATCCTTATGAGTATTGTCATTAAGTTTTCTATAATCACAACAAACTCTCCACCCCGTTTTCACCCTTGTTGCAAGTTCTTCATCAAATTCCGTTTTAACAATGGTTAACCCTCCTTTCTTAGCCACAACATGCAAAGGACTTACATGAGGACTATCACTAATGGCATAAACAATTTTAGCATCCAACCATTTTAAAACTTCTTTTCTAACAACTTCTTGCATAATAGGATTCAAATGTCTTTGAGGTTGTATACATGATTTGTTCTCATCAATCAACCTTATGTGATGCATGCAAATTGTGGGACTAATTCCCTTCAAATCATCCAAACTCCACCCTATAGCACTCTTATGATCTCTAAGTACTCTCAACAATTTATCAAGTTCTAAAGGAGAAAGGGATGATGATACAATTACCGGAAATGTCTTCTCGTCCCCCAAATATGCATACCTAAGGTGATCGGGTAGAGGCTTCAATTCTTCCTTTCCTTTATCAACCTTTGACTCTTCAATCTCCATCTCTAATGGAAGATATTCCCTCTTTCCATAGTATGCCAACTTTGCTTCATCCTCTTGCATTTCCCTACAAGCATTCAATTCATGTAAACAATCATTAATATCTTCATCTTCTAAACAATGAACAGAATGATTAGAATTTAAAGATAAAGTAAGAGAATGGCTTATGCTCATTTCAAGAGGATCTTTAGCTAAGATGAATGGTAGGTTCTCTTCAACAACTTCATCAATCATGTCGATCCTTCTACATTCTTCTTTCTCATTTGGATATCTCATAGCACTCTTCAACGAGAAAACCACCTCTTCCTCATTTACTCTCAACTTCAACTCCCCTTTTTGTACATCAATTAAAGCTCTTCCCGTTGCTAAAAATGGATGCCCCAATATCAATGGAACATTTGCATCCTCGTCCATATCAAGCACTACAAAATCAACCGGGAATATAAACTTTCCAACCTTGACTAACACATCCTCCACTATTCCTCTAGGGTAGGTTAAAGACCTATCCGCTAATTGCAATGTAACGGATGTAGGTTTCACTTCCCCTATACCAAGTTTCTTGAAAATGGACATAGGCATCAAGTTAATACTTGCCCCAAGATCACAAAGAGCTTTATGAACCTCACTCTTGCCCATTTCACATGTAATAACAAAACTCCCCGGATCTTTGAGCTTTGGAGGCAACTTCCTTTGAATTATTGCACTACACTCATCCGTCAAGTTGACGGTCTCATTCTCTATCAAGCTCCTCTTCCTTGATATGATGTCCTTCAAAAACTTCGCATAGTGAGGCATTTGTTTCAAAGCATCCGCAAAGGGTATATTAATGTGGATTTTCTTGAAAATTTCCAAAAACTTTGCAAACTTTTCATCCAAGCCTTTCTTCAAAAATCGATGTGGAAAAGGAATAGGTACTTGTGTTTTTGGAATTCCCCAACTATCCCTTTCCACTTCAATTTCCTCCTCTTTCTTTTTCATCGCCTTGGTTCTTTCCCATTTCTTTTCAACAACCTTGTTATCAATCAATTCCGATTCCTCATTCAATTTATCTTCAACTTCACTTTCAACATCGATTTCTTCTTCAACCAAGGTTTTCTCCATTTCCTTCTCTTCCACCTTATCATCTTCTAATGGCATAGATGGTCCATCATAATTTGTTCCACTTCTCAAGGTAATTGCCTTGCATTGTTCCTTTGGGTTCACAATGGTAGTGGAAGGAAATTTTCCTTTCTCATTAGCACTCATTGAGCTCGCCATTTGACTAAATGAATACTCCAAGGCTTTTAATCGTCTATCATTTACTTCCTCAAAAGCCTTGAATTTTCTTTCAATCATTTCCTCTTGATTTTTGTTGGAAGCAATCAATTTTTCAATAAGTTCGTCGGTAGTCGCCTTCCCTTCATTATTTGGCGCTTTAGCTCCCGGATGATACCCCGGAGGATAAGCAACCGCATTATTTGGGTTTGCATATGAAAAATTATCTTGCCTCATTGGTTGTTGTGGATAAGAACTTCCGCTTCCTTGGCTAGTGAACCCTCCTTGCCTTGGTTGATGTTGTGAATGTGAACTTCCACTACTTTGAACGTTGAATCCCCCTTGCCTTTGTGGATAACTTCCTTGATTTTGATTGAAATTACCTTGGTAATTGTTTTGATAATTACCTTGATAATTTCTTCCTTGCATATAAGACACATCCTCAACGCGTGGCATAGAGTTGGTCCATTGTTCACCATTCACAGCATTCGGAGGTAGCACACCTTGCTCGACTTGTAGCCCCTCAACCATATTCATTCCTTGATTGTTCATACTTTGATTCAAGCTCATTTGTTTAACAACTTCCGCCACTATCTTTTCCATGCTTGGCATACTTAGTTCAACACTTACACTCTTCACACTAAACTGTTGTCCTTTATCATAGCTTTCAAAACCATAGCTTCCACTAACTCTCTCCGATGGCCATTGATAAACATTTGTAGCAATCTCATCAAAAATTCGAATAGCCCTTTCCGGAGTTACACCTAGTACGGATCCTCCTGCCGAGGCATCAACAAGCACTCTTTGTCCGTTCACAAGTCCTTGATAGAAAAATCCAACTTGTTGATTCTCCGGGAAGCCATGTTGTGGACACTTGCGTAGCATTTCTTTGAACCTTTCCCACGCTTCATAAAAACTCTCTTGAGGCATTTGCTTGAATTGCGTGATCAAGCTCTTCATTTGAAGCGTCTTAGAAGGTGGAAAGTATTTGTTCAAAAACATTTGCGCTAGCTCATCCCAAGTGTTGCACGTACCGGGAGTAAGAGTGGAGAGCCATGTTCTTGCTCTATCCCTCAAAGAAAATGGGAATAGCCTCATCTTTATGCAATCCTCGCTCACTCCGTTCATCTTTACTGTGTTTGCAATCTCCACAAACTGAGCTAGATGAGCGTTAGGATCTTCATTCGGAGCTCCACCAAACTGTTGCTCTCTCACCAATGAAATCAAGCCCATTTTAAACTCAAAATTGTTGGCATGAATTGGTGGTCCCATCATTTGTGGAATTGCCCTTGGCATGAAGAAATCCCGTATCACCCTTTGATCATTTTGAACTCCATGTTGAACCGGAGGTGGAGGTGGTGGTACATAAGCTTGTTGTTGAAGAGGATAAGGTTGTTGAAAACCTTGTTGAATCATCGCTTGTTGCACAAGTTGTTGAATATAAGCTTGATTGTTTATAGCTCCATGATTTTGATAGGCTTGTTGAGGAGGATTCTCATTGAATTGATGTGCGTTGTCATGCACGTTCATATTGTGTCCTCCTTCCCCATCATGCTCTATCCCAACACGATTGTCACCTTGAAAATTCTCCATTGAATTACTATTTTTGGTTTTGTTCTCTCTTCTCTTTCTCCTCAAAGTGTTTTCAAGCTCTAGATCAATTGGTTCGACTTGCTTCCCTTTTGATCTCGTTTGCATACACCTTCAAGACAAGAGAGATTAGAACAAATTTTCACAAAGCAAAAACAAGTAATAAATACAAGAAAATAAATGTCTCTAGTAAGATCGCTTTAAACGTTCCTTCTTTAAGCTGCTAGCAACCGTTACCTCCCCGGCAACGGCGCCATTTGATTAGCCATAACTTGTAGTCGGGTTGACCAATTCAAGAATTTATCGAACCACAGGGAGGTCGATGCTAGCACTTAAGCGATATCACGTTTATCACGATTTTATAGAGATGAATCATAGATGGATGGTTTGGGTAACAAGTAATTAAATGAAAGTAGACAAACAATAATCCAATAACAAGATAAAAATGATGAATGAGTGGTTTTCCAAATTAAGTAGAAGTGAGATTAACAACACTAATGAAGTGGTAACTTATGGATTCATGCATTAAACTCATATGTATCAAGGGTTAAGACTAAGGGCCAACACTTATACCACCTAAACTTCCTCTCGAAATGAATAGGATGTAGATCATTTGCACAATCTCAAAATAGCTCAAAGGTTGGTTCTAAATTAAACTATTCCAACTAGGTACTAAGTTCAATTATAGAATCCCTTCATATAATCAATTGACTTCTCAATCTAACTAATCACATGTTCCATCAAAGGGTTCTAAATAATAAAGGACTTCTCAATCACTTTACCATCTATAATGCACATGAGGTGTTTGATGAAATGATTCACTTGACTATCCTAAGCACATCATTGATTTCTCAATCTAATCATATAATTAGAACAATCAAACACACAAAACATCATAGATCTCAAGATATATAAGCACCAATGATAGAAAATCAAATATCCCCATCAACATATGAATTTAATTACATAGATCCACAAATTAACCAACAACCTTCATGTTGCTAATCTCACAAGGGAGATTAGCCTACAATCTTCATAAGATCCATAACATAGACATTATAATTCTTACAAATCATAATAAACTAAAGGATTAACACAAAATTAGAATGAAAACTCCCTTGGAAATGGATCCAATTGAATCTCCCTTCTTCCTTTGGTGATCACCCAAGCTTCCTTGCTTCTTCACTTGATTTGGATGGAGGAAATTATGGAGAGATGATGTAGATCTCAAAAATGGATGAATGGGATGGAGAATATGGTGTGAAATCAAAGGAATGGTGTGTGAGGTGTGTGGGAACAGTAGAATTTCGGATCCCCTTTAAAATGTTGAATGGATTGGTATTTATACCCCATGGAGACCTTCTAGAAGAATTGTAAAAAATATCATGTTCTGGTGCCGACACGAGTCGTGCTACGTAGCACGGGTCATGTCGTGTCAGGACATGCGGCACACGAGTTGTTCTGCGTCGCACGGCCAAAGGGTGGCCGTGTTGAATGCCTATACGTCGCCGCACGGCCTCCGCTTACAGGCACGTGTCTTGTACAATGGTCGTTCTCCGCAACACGGGTCGTGCTCCACAACACGACCAAGTGGTGGTCGTGTTGGATAAATAGATGCCGCCGCACGACCATTCTGGACAGGCCCGTGTCTGGCACACGGGCCGTTTTGCTGCAACACGAGCCGTGTTGACAGCACGGCCGGCCGTGTTCTTACACCTTTGTTTCTTCTTCTTTGTTTGATCTTCCTTCTTCATTTTTACTCCATTTTCACCTGTTATATGTATGTTTAAGATCATTCTCACACATTCCTATGAAAATACATAACACCACCAAAATACACGAAAATACGGATAAAACAATACGCAAAATACACTCAAAAGGCACTAAAATCTAGGTGAAAATAACGACAATCAATGCACTCCAGCTAGCTCAGGTGAAAAGCTAATCTGTATGCCAACTCGCCCATACGTTCCAAAATCTCATAAGGCACAATGTATCTTGGCTTAAGTTTTCCTTTCTTCCCAATGCGAGAAATTCCTTTCATTGGTGATATTTTGAGAAAAACTTTATCTCCTTCCTGGAACTGTAAATCTTTGCGTCTCTTATCAGCGTAAGACTTCTGTCAGTTTTGTGCAGTCAAAATTCTTCTTTTGATCTTTTCAATCACTTCAACTGTCTTTTCTACTATTTCTGGTCCTAGAACTTTCTTCTCACCAACTTCATCCCAATAAAGGGGAGATCTACACTTCCTTCCGTAGAGTGCTTCGTAAGGGGCCATGCCTATTGTGGCTTGAAAACTGTTGTTGTAAGCAAACTCTATAAGTGGTATGTATCTTTCCCAACTTTCCCCAAAATCTAGGACGCATGCCCTCAACATGTCTTCCAATGTTTGAATAGTCCTTTTAGATTGGCCATCTGTTTGTGGATGAAATGCCGTGCTAAACTTTAACTTCATGCCCATTGCGTTTTGTAAACTATGCCAAAATTTTGATATCGATCAGAAACTATAGAAACTGGTACACCGTTCAATCTGACAACTTCTTCTAGATAAATTTGTGCAAGCTTATCCATTCCATGAGTCATTTTCACTGAAAGAAAATGCGCAGACTTGGTCAAACGATCCACTATCACCCATATAGCTTGATTTTCTCGCACTGATCTTGGTAAACCAGTAACAAAATCCATTGTGATATGCTCCCATTTCCACTCAGGAATCTCTAATGGCTTCAAGAGCCCTGAAGGTCGTTGATGCTCAGCCTTCACTTGCGGGCAAGTCATACACTTTTGGATAAACAAGCCTATATTCTTCTTCATATTTCTCCACCAAAATGAATTCTTCAAGTCTTGATACATCTTGGTTCATCCTGGATGTATCGTGTATGGAGTACCATGAGCTTCTGTTAAAATTTCTCTAATTAGATCCTCATTTTTAGGAACACATAATCTTTTTCCAAATACGAGTGTTCCATTGTCTGTGAGAGCAAATTCTTTTCCTTTCCCAATCTTCAAGCGTTCCTTAATTTTTCTGAGAATTCTATCTTCGTCTTGAAGTTTCTTGACTCTATCTCTTAAGGAGGGTTTAATCAGTAACGCTGTTAACACAGCTTCAATGCTACTTGGAGGTATTACTACTTCCAAACTCATTCGAGAGAACTCCGCCACCAATAATTCTTGGTTTGTTATAGAGTAGGCTAACTCCCCTTTTCCTTTTCTGCTTAGAGTATCTGCCACCACATTTGCCTTCCCTGGATGGTACAGTATTGTACAATCATAATCCTTGACTAATTCCAACCATCTCCTTTGCCTCAAGTTTAATTCCTTCTGTTCGAAAAAGTACTTCAAGCTCTTGTGATCCGTATAAATTTGACATTTTGCTCCATATAGATAGTGTCTCCAAATTTCAAAGCATGCACCCCTGAACTTTACAGAGATGTGAGTATGGGGGGGCTGCATGGAGCAACATACTCACAAAGTGTAGAAAGGGCCCAAATTGCAGAACAAGCAGAGATGAGGATCAGTCAAGCCCAGAATATCAGACGTCAGTTTCTACAGAAACCAGTGCAACATTTTGGAAGAAATGATAGGAGACCGATGCTATTTTAGAGGCCGAAACCAAATTTTCAAATGGAGCAAGGACATGGACAAGGAGAACCAAACAAACGTCCCAAATTCGATCAGAGTAAAGTGCCAGTGGCATCGTCACTACCGATGTGTCCTAATTATTTTAGACCACACGGTGGGGAGTGTCGCATTCCTCTGAGAACGTGTTACACATGTGGAGAAAAAGGACATATGACTATTACATGTCATAAGAAAGAGAAGCAAGGACAACATGGAAGAGCTCCAGCAAGGGTGTACACTTTGACACGGGAGGAGGCGGATGCAAATCCCTCAGTTGTCACGGGTAAGTTTTATATTTTTGGCACTTCTACCTATGTGCTATTTGATTCTGGAGCAACACATTCATTTGTATCCACTGAGTATGTGAGGAAGTTGGGTGGAACATCTAACTTGATAAAAGCTAATTATGAGGTAATATACCTTCTGGTGAATCAAAGCAAACTAATCAACTTCTTCGAGGTTGTGTTATTCTTATTGAAGGAAGACAACTCCTTGCTGACTTAATTGTGTTAAATATGAACGATTATGATATTATATTGGGTATGGATTGGCTGTCAAAATACGGTGCTACAATAGATTTTCAACAGAAGAGTATTACTTTTCAACCATCGAATGGAGAACCATTCACTTTTGTTGCGATCAATAAGAACTTCAGACTCCCTGTGATATCAGCAGCAAAAGCACAATGGTTGTTGGAAAGTGGTTGTGAGGGGTATCTGGTGAGAATGATGAATATTGAGGGACAGCAATGTCCAGTTCTCAGTGATGTACCAGTAGTTCGGGAATACCCAGAGGTATTTCCAGATGATCTTCCAGGTTTGCCTCCAAATCGGGAAATAGAGTTTGTTATTGAGCTGCAATCGGGAACTGCTCCTATATCTAAAGCGCCATACAGAATGGCACCAGTTGAACTGAAGGAACTGAAAATACAATTACAAGAGTTACTAGACAAAGGATTCATCCAACCTAGTTTCTCACCTTGGGGAGCACCAGTTCTTTTCGTTTGTAAGAAGGATGGCACATTGAGGATGTGCATCGATTATAGAGAGCTCAACAAAGTTATAGTTAAGAATAAGTATCCATTGCCTCGCATTAATGATCTGTTCGATCAACTACAGGGTGCAGCTATCTTTTCTAAGATTGATTTGCGGTCGGGGTATCATCAGTTGAAGATTAGGGATGAGGATATTCCGAAGACTGCATTTAGTATAAGGTATGGGCATTATGAATTTTTGGTGATGTCGTTTGGTTTGACAAATGCTCCAGCAGCATTCCACTTGAAAATTTGATTTCGGCCTCTGAAATGGCATCGGCCACTTATCATTTCTCCCAAACTGCTGCACCGGTTTCTGTTAAAATTGACGTCTGACAGCTTGCACTTGTCTGATCCTCATCTCTGCTTGTTCAACAATGTGGGCCCTTTCTGCCACTTGTGAGTATGTTGTTCCATGCAGTCCCGCCATACTCACACTCTGTCACGACCCACTTTTCATAACTTATAATTCTTTAATTAACATAAACATCATTATCATAAAATCTGCACATATTTTTTTTCTCACATAATATATATTATCCAAATGGTCACACCTGTTCAACATACGTAACTGGTTTCTGACACCACATCAATCCACACAAACTGGTGACAATACTCATTACATTACATAATAAAATATTAGCGGAAACAAATTAAACACACGGTCTAGCCCAACAGGTCGTCATCTATATACATCTTGCTCAAACCCTGTAGGAGCTCCACAGCTTGCACAGTACATCACATACTCAAACATCATTCGGCTCACCTACAATGCATAAACTAGTGAGACAAAAATCTCAGTAAGTAAAAATCATGCATGATAGTGCATGAAAATGCATTTATTTTCTAATCTTTCTAGTTGGTCTCTTTTATTTTGAAAACTGTTCACGTTCCAGGATCCCCACGACACACTTATAATATGCACCCCAAATGAGCTCAATGGGGATGATTTTTCCGAACCCCAAATATACAACGTGCCGAGAATGATTTTTCCGAACCCTGGCAAAATGTGGGGACGATTTTTTCCGAACCCCTAATAAAAATGTCGGGAACGATTTTTCCGAACCCTGACAGAGATGCATATGTAGCGGCCGCACACACCATTAGTATCTTATTAATTTTGGTGAAAACACTTTTAATGATTATGCATGGTATGCAACCAGTGCAATTAAATATACATCATAAATCATTTATGACATCAATATCAACATTTAATAAAATAACAACTTAATTTAATTCACACAAATCCACTTCACCTTGGATCACACGGATCTCTTATAATAACAACTCCATCTTGGATCACACAGATCCTTATAATACAATAATATTATTTCAAATTACATAAATCCACAACTTGTATAATCAATTAATCCCAAATAATTCATAACATAATTAAACTAATCACAAATAATTCACAACATAATTATCACATATTAATCACAAATAATCTATACACAACATATTTATGCATTTAGTTGGACTTCTACTTACTTGAACTTCGACAATAGTAACACTATAGACCCGTGAAGAATTAAAGCCAATTCCTTCCTTCCCGTTCCGGCACACCATTTTTTTTTAATTATGGCCGATTGATTTTTTTGGGGTGTAAGGTATCACCTCCCCACACCCATTATATAGGAAACGAAAATGAGTTGGCCGACAACTCAATCAATAATTTTTTTAAACGTCTGCCATCATTGCCAATTTTTTCAACTTTGGCTGCTAAACCAAATCAAATCAGTCGCCCTTTTTGACTTTTTCTTTTTTTTTATATATTTTTTTTAATTGAAAGTGACGATGCCAAATTTTAATTTGGCTTCTGCATGCTAAATTCAAGCAGCCCACGACTTTTGACCCTCTTTTTCTTTTTTTTATTTATTATATATTATTATATTATTATTATAATAATTCAAATTAATACACGTGAATATTTATGCACACATATATTCACATATTGTCACCATTATTATCACGGATGTCTCAAATAAAATATAAATAAAATATAGAAATAATTACCACATAATTATAAAAATAAACATAATACAAATTAAATTTTTTTGACACACTAATAGTGAGAAACTTAGGTATTACATTCTTCCCTTCTTATAAAAATTTCATCCTCGAAATTTACTTACCTGAAGAGGTCTGGATATTTAGCCATCATCTCATCCTCTCTTTCCCAAGTAGCCTCCTCAACTAGTTGGTTCCTCTATAATACTTTTACTAATGGTATTTCTTTATTTCTGAGCTTCTTCACGTCTCGCCACAAGATCTCAACTGGTACTTCCTCATAACTCAAATCTTCTTTCAACTTAACTGGTTCCTGCCTGAGAACATGAGATGGATTTGGAACATACTTCCTCAACACAGACACATGAAACACGTCATGTACTCTAAACATTGATGCTGGTAACTCCAACTTATAGGCAACACTGCCAACTCTCTCAATAATAGTGAATGGACCAACATATCTTGGACTGAGTTTCCCTTTCCTTCCAAATTGCATTATCCCCTTCATTGGAGATACTTTCAGAAATACCTGATCACCCACTTCAAATTTCAATTCTCTCCTCCGTTTGTCTGTATAACTCTTTTGCCGATCTTGAGCAACTTTCATCTTCTCTCGTATACGGGTAACAACTTCTGACATTTCATGAACCAAGTCTGGACCCAAAAGTTTTCTCTCTCCAACTTCATCCCAATATACTGGAGATCTACACTTTCTCCCGTACAATGCTTCATATGGAGCCATCCCGATGGTATACTGATAACTGTTATTGTACGAGAACTCTATCAAAGGCAAAAATTTACTCCACTGACCTTGAAAATCCAACACACACGCTCTGAGCATATCCTCCAAGATTTGTATTGTACGCTCTGATTGACCATCTGTCTGTGGATGGAATGCTGTGCTGAAAGATAATTGTGTCCCCTACGCCTTATGTAAACTCTTCCAGAAAGCAGACAAGAATCTCGTATCTCTGTCTGACACAATGGTAAGTGGTACTCCATGGAGTCTGACAATCTCTTGAATATACAGCTGTGCATAACGATCCATAGAATACGTAGAACGAATAGGAAGAAAATGAGCTGACTTAGTCAATCGATCCACGATAACCCAAATAGCATTGTGACCTTTTACCGTCTTCGGTAGTCCAATGACAAAATCCATAGTAATATTCTCCCACTTCCATTCTGGAATAAATAGAGGCTGCAAAGTTCCTGCTGGTCTCTGATGCTCTACTTTGATTTGCTGACAAGTCAGACATTGCTCTACATATCGAGCAAAATCTCTCTTCATCCCTGGCCACCAATAATATGACTTCAAATCTCTATACGTCTTAGTAGCTCCTGGATGTACAGAGTACGTTGTTGAATGAGCTTCCGCCATCACTTCTTTCCGAATGTCATCCACTTCCGGTAGACATAATCGACCTCCATAACGAATCACGCCATCATCTCCTAATTGGAAATCAGAAGACTTTCCAGAGCTGATATCATTCTTTACCTTGTCAAACAACTTATCCTCCTGTTGGCTCTGTCGAATCTTATCCATCAAAGTTGGTCGAAGTGTTCTCCTTTTCTTTTTCTTTCTTTCCTCCTTCCTACACCGCACACGTACACACACCATATATATATATATATATATATATATATATATTATATTATTATTATTATAATAATCCAAATTAATACACGTGAATATTTATGCACACATATATTCACATATTGTCACCATTATTATCACGGATGTCTCAAATAAAATGTAAATAAAATATAGAAATAATTACCACATAATTATAAAAATGCGTAAAATACAAATTATAAAATAAAGAATTTTCCGGGTATTACAATCCACTCTATCACGACCCACTTTACATAACTTATAATTCTCTAATTAACATAAACATCGTCATTATAAAAACTGTGTATTTTTTTTAATAATATATATTATCCAAACGGTCACACCAGTTCAACATACGTAAAATATATATGTATTTTTATGATTATGCATGGTATGCAACCAGTGCAATTAAATATGCATCATAAACCATTTATGACATAAATATCAACATTTAATCATAAATAAAATAACAATTTAATTTAATTCACACAAATCCACTTCACCTTGGATCACACGGATCTCTTATAATAACAACTCCATCTTGGATCACACAGATCCTTATAATACAATAATATT
Organism: Pogostemon cablin; assembly: GCA_023678885.1. NCBI lineage: Eukaryota > Viridiplantae > Streptophyta > Magnoliopsida > Lamiales > Lamiaceae > Pogostemon > Pogostemon cablin. The sequence goes on from CM043013.1 coordinate 27,957,745, forward strand.
ATTTCAAATCCCATAAATCCACATCATGTATAATCAATTAATCCCAAATAATTCATAACATAATTAAACTAATCACAGATAATTCACAACATAATTATCACATATTAATCACAAATAATTTACACACAACATATTTATGCATTGTAGTTGGACTTCTATTTACTTGGAATCCGACAATATTAACACTATAGACCCATGAAGATCCGTAATTAATTCATTCCGTTCCGTTCCGGCACACTCTTATTTCTCCCTCCTACTGCCGATTGATTTTGGGGAGAGGTGATGAACTCCTCAACCCCATGCATATATATATATCGGGGATGATTTTTCCGAACCGTGACAGAGATGCATATATAGTGGCCGCACACACCATTAGTATCTTATTAATTTTTGGGAAAAATACTTTTCATGATTATGCATGGTATGCAACCAGTGCAATTAAATATGCATCATAAACCATTATGACATCAATATCAACATTTAATCATAAATAAAATAACAACTTAATTTAATTCACACAAATTCACTTCACCTTGGATCACACGGATCTCTTATAATAACAACTCCATCTTGGATCACACAGATCCTTATAACCAACATCTTCTCAAGTCATACAAATATATTTTTAACAGTTCCCAATCACACAGATCTATATAATACAATAATATTATTTCAAATTACATAAATCCACAACTTGTATAATCAATTAATCCCAAATAATTCATAACATAATTAAACTAATCACAAATAATTTACACACAACATATTTATGCATTGTAGTTGGACTTCTACTTACTTGGACTCCGATAATAGTAACACTATAGACCCATGAAGAATCGTAATTAATTCCTTCTTTTCCCGCTCCGGCACACTTTTTTTTATTATTACGGATTGATTTTGGGGTGTGAGGTGATGAATTCCTCACCCCGTATATATAGGCAAAAAGGGGAAAGGGATTGGGGATGACAATTCAAATTGGCCAATTCAACATGTAACATCAACTATTATTTTTATTATTATTATTATTATTATTATTATTATTATTTTATTTTATTTTATTTATATATATATATATATATATATTTAATTAAGGACGGCTGCATGAATTGAAATTTTCAATTTGGCTGTTATGCATAGCCGCCCACTTTGATTTTTTTTTATATTATTATTATTATTATTATATTATTATTATTATAATGAAAATACGTGTGATACTTAATAATTAAGAAAAGTGTATTTATACACATAAAATAATTTGCTCATATATCCAAATTAATATACGTAAATTTTTATGCACACATATATTCACATATTGTCACCATTATTATCACAGATGTCTCAAATAAAATGTAAAGATAAATAAAATGTAGAAAACATTGTCACATAATTGCCACATAATAATCATATATTTGCCACATAATTATAAAATGCATATAATACAAATTAAATTATATTGGCACATGAGTAGTGAGAAGCTCGGGTATCACATTTTCCCCTCCTTATAAAAATTTCGTCCTCGAAATTTACTTACTTGAAGAGTTCTGGATATTTAGCCATCATCTCATCCTCTCTTTCTCAAGTAGCCTCCTCAACTAATTGGTTCCTCCATAACACCTTCACTAATGGTATCTCTTTATTTCTGAGCTTTTTCACTTCTCGTTGTAAAATTTTCATTGGTATCTCTTCATAACTCAAATCTTCTTTCAACTCAACTGGTTCCTGCCTGACAATATGAGATGGATTCGGAACATACTTCCTCAACATAGACACATGAAACACATCATGTACTCTAAACGTCGATGCTGGTAATTCCAACTTATAAGCAACACTTCCAACTCTCTCAATAATAGTGAATGGACCAATATATCTTGGACTGAGTTTTTCTTTCTTTCCAAACCGCATTATCCCCTTCATTGTAGATACTTTCAAGAATACCTGATCACTCACTTCAAATTCCAATTCTCTCCTCCGCTTGTCTGCATAATTTTTCTGTCGATCTTGGGCAACCTTCATTTTCCCTCGAATACGGGTAACAGCTTCTGACATTTCACGAATCAAGTCTGGACCCAAAAGTTTCCTCTCTCCAACTTCATCCCAATATATTGGAGATCTACACTTCCTCCCGTACAGTGCTTCATATGGTGCCATTCCGATAGTAGACTGATAACTGTTGTACGAGAATTCTATCAAAGGCAAAAATTTACTCCACTGACCCTGAAAATCCAACACACATGCTCTGAGCATATCCTCCAAAATCTGTATCGTACGCTCTGATTGACCATCTATCTATGGATGGAATGCAGTGCTGAAAGATAATTGTGTCCCCATTGCTTTATGCAAACTTTTCCAGAAAGCAGACAAGAATCTTGTATCTCTGTCTGATACAATGGTAAGTGGTACTCCATGGAGTCTGAAAATCTCTTGAATATACAGATGTGCATAACAATCCATAGAATACATAGAACAAATAGGAAGAAAATGAGCTGACTTAGTCAATCGATCCACGATAACCCAAATAGCATTGTGACCTTTTACCGTCTTCAGTAGTCCGATGACAAAATCCATAGTAATATTCTCCCACTTCCATTCTGGAATAAATAGAGGCTGCAAAGTTCCTGCTGGTCTCTGATGCTCAGACTTGACTTGCTGACAAGTCAAACATTGCTCCACATATTGAGCGACGTCTCTCTTCATCCCTGGCCACCAATAATGTAACTTCAAGTCTCTATACATCTTAGTAGCTCCTGGATGTACAGAGTATGGTGTTGAATGAGCTTCTGCCATCACTTATTTCCGAATGTCATCCACTTCAGGTAGACATAATCGACCTCTATAATGAATCACGCCATCATCTCTTAATTGAAAATCAGAAGACTTACCAGAGTTGATATTATTCTTTATCTTGTCAAACAACTTATCCACCTCTTGTCCCTGTCGAATCTTATCCATCAAAGTTGGTCGAAGTGTCAAAGCTGCCATCTTTGTTCTAACGATCCTTCCTGAATGATCTCCACACCCAATCTTTGCAAGTCAAGCAACTCTGGTTTCTGATTTAGGCTTGTTGCAGTCATACTCTGTGTTTCCTTTCGGCTCAATGCATCAGCAACCACATTGGCTTTACCCGGATGATAATTGATAACACAATCGTAGTCCTTCACCAATTCCAACCATCTTCTCTGTCTCATATTCAACTCTTTCTGAGTGAAGAAATATTTCAAACTCTTATGATCAGTATAGATCTCACAACGTTCTCCATACAGATAATGCCTCCAAATCTTGAGTGCAAACACAACTGCGGCTAACTCCAAATCATGTGTTGGGTAGTTCTTCTCGTACTCCCTTAATTGTCTAGATGCATATGGAATCACTTTTCCATTTTGCATCAGTACACATCCAAGACCATTCTTTGAAGCATCACTATAAACCTTGAAGTTTCTTGTCTCCGTAGGAATAGTTAAGATAGGTGCTGATGTCAATCATTTCTTTAATTCTTGAAAACTTTGCTCACATGCCTCCGTCCATGTGAACTTCACATTCTTCCTGGTCAACTGCGTTAATGGTGAAGCAATCTTGGAGAATCCTTCAACAAACCTTCGATAATATCCAGCCAATCCAAGAAAACTATGAACCTCAGTGGGATTTGAAGGTTGTGGCCAATCATGGATTGCTTTAACTTTACATGGATCTACCGAAATTCCTTCTCCCGATACTACGTGACCTAAGAAAACAACTCGATCCAACCAAAATTCACACTTTTTAAACTTCGCATACAACTGCTTCTCCTTCAGAATCTCTAACACCTTTCTTAAGTGTAGAGCATGATCCTCCTTATTCTTAGAGTAAATCAGAATATCATCAATAAATACAATCACAAAGTTATCGAGAAATTCCTGAAATACTCTATTCATCAAATCCATAAATGCTGCTGGAGCATTTGTTAAACCAAACGACATCACCAAAAATTCATAATGCCCATACCTTGTACTAAATGCATTCTTTGGAATATCCTCCTCCCTAATTTTCAACTGATGATACCCTGACCGCAAATCAATCTTAGAAAAGATAGCTGCACCCTATAGCTGATCGAATAGATCACCAATGCGAGGCAATGGATACTTATTCTTAATTGTAACTTTATTGAGCTCTCTATAATCGATGCACATCCTCAATGTGTCATCTTTCTTACGAACGAAAAGAACTGGTGCTGCCCAAGGTGAGAAACTAGGTTGGATGAATCCTTTGTCTAGTAACTCTTGCAATTGTATCTTCAGTTCCTTCAGTTCAGCTGGTGCCATTCTGTATGGGGCTTTAGATATAGGAGCAGTTCCCGGTTGCAGCTCAATAACAAACTCTATTTCCCGGTCTGGTGGCAAACCTGGAAGATCATCTGGAAATACCTCAGGGTATTCCCGAACTACTGGTACCTCACCGAGAACTAGAAATTGTTGTCCCTCAACATTCATCACACTCACCAAATAACCCTCACAACCACTTTCCAACAACCGTTGTGCTTTTGTTGCTGATATCACAGGAAATCTGAAATTCTTCTTGATCCCAACAAAAGTGAATGGTTCTACCCCCAATGACTGAAAAGTAATACACTTCTTCTGACAATCTATTGTAGCACCGTACTTTGACAGCCAAGCCATACCAATATAATATCATAATCATTCATATTTAACACAATTAAGTTAGCGAGGAGTTGTTTCCTTCAATAGGAATAACACAAGCTCGAAGAAGTTGATTAGTTTGCTTTGATTCACCAGAAGGTATCATCACCTCATAATTAGCTTCTATTAAGTTAGATGTTCCACCCAACTTCCTCACATACTCAGTGGATACAAATGAATGTGTTGCTCCAGAATCAAATAACACATAGGTAGAAATGCCAAAAATAGAAAACTTACCAGCGACAACTGAGGGGTTCGCATCTGCCTCCTCCCACGTCAAAGTGTATACTCTTGCTGGAACTCTCACCTGTTGCCCTTGTTTCCCTTTCTTAGGACAAGTAATAGTCATATGTCCTTTCTCTCCACATGTGTAACATGTTCTCGGAGGCATGTTATTATTATAATAATCCAAATTAATACACGTGAATATTTATGCACACATATATTCACATATTATCACCATTATTATCACGGATGTCTCAAATAAAATGTAAATAAAATATAGAAATAATTACCACATAATTATAAAAATGCGTGAAATACAAATTATAAAATAAAGAATTTTCTGGGTATTACAATCTCCCCACCTTATAAGAATTTCGTCCTCGAAATTTAATCCCACTCTACTTCAACATTTTATAATCATCACTTATGAAATAAATGAGACCATAATTATGTTAATACAAAATCACATATTTAACATATCATAGAACTTACTGGTCTGGTGGTGTACCAAAGATACCAAGATTGTATACATGGACAGTCTACAGGACCATGACCGTGCTTTGATACCATTCTGTCACGCCCCACTTTTTCACCACCAATAATAAACAATAATATTATTCCTTTTCTTCACTTTTATACAATACAACAGTTCATTACACTGGCCTGGCCAACAGGTCATCATCCATGTATACAACTCTCAGGATCTGAAGGTACCCAACCATGCTTCCGTTGCGCAACTCACCTACAATGCATAAACTAATGAGACAAAAATCTCAGTAAGTAGAAATCATGCATGACAATGCATGAAAATGCTTTTATTTCCTAATCTACTAATTGGTCTCTTTTATTTAGAAAACTATTCACGTTGCGGGATCCCCACGACACACTTATCATATGCACCCCAAATGAGCTCAATGGGAACGATTTTTCCAAACCCTGACAGAGATGCATATATAGTGGCCGCACACACCATTAGTATCTTACTAATTTTGGGAAAATACTTTTTATGATTATGCATGGTATGCAACCAGTGCAATTAAATATGTATCATAAACCATTTATGACATAAATATCAACATTTAATCATAAATAAAATAACAACTTAATTTAATTCACACAAATCCACTTCACCTTGGATCACACGGATCTCTTATAATAACAACTTCATCTTGGATCACACAGATCCTTATAATACAATAATATTATTTCAAATCCCATAAATCCACATCATGTATAATCAATTAATCCCAAATAATTCATAACATAATTAAACTAATCACAGATAATTCACAACATAATTATCACATATTAATCACAAATAATTTACACACAACATATTTATGCATTGTAGTTGGACTTCTACTTACTTGGAATCCGATAATAATAACACTATAAATTCGTGAAGATCCGTAATTAATTTATTTCTTCCCGTTCTGGTACACCTCTTTTTTTTCTCTCGCTACCGATTGATTTTGGGGCGTGGGGTGATCAAATTCTCAACACCCCATATATATAGATGTACGAAAGGGTAGGAAAAAGTGGCCAATTATTTATATTTTTTTTTATAAAAATGATGGCTGATTTGCAGCCATGCATGTATTCAAATTTGGCTGCTAGCAGCCATGCATGCAAACACAAATTTTGCTGCCAACAACTTTTGACTTTTCTTTCTCTCTCTCCTCCTTTTCTCTTCTCCTTTTCTTTTTCTTTCTTTCCTCCTTCCTACACCGCACACGTACACACCATATATATATATATTATATTATTATTATAATATTATTATTATAATAATCCAAATTAATACACGTGAATATTTATGCACACATATATTCACATATTGTCACCATTATTATCACGGATGTCTCAAATAAAATGTAAATAAAATATAGAAATAATTACCACATAATTATAAAAATTTGTAAAATACAAATTATAAAATAAAGAATTTTTCGGGTATTACAATCTCCCCACCTTATAAGAATTTCATCCTCGAAATTTAATCCCACTCTACTTCAATATTTTATAATCATCACATATGAAATAAATGAGACCATAATTATGTTAATACAAAATCACATATTTAACATATCATAGAACTTACTGGTCTGGTGGTGTGCCAAAGATACCAAGATTGTATACATGGACAGTCTACAGGACCATGACCGTGCTCTGATACCATTCTGTCACGCCCCACTTTTTCACCACCAATAATAGACAATAATAAATATTCCTTTTTCTTCACTTTTATACAATACAACAGTTCATTACACTGGCCACTACTAGTGTGTCAATATAATTTAATTTGTATTATGTGTATTTTTATAATTATGTGGTAATTATTTCTATATTTTATTTATATTTTATTTGAGACATCCGTGATAATAATGGTGACAATATGTGAATATATGTGTGCATAAATATTCACGTGTATTAATTTGAATTATTATAATAATAATATAATAATATATAATAAATAAAAAAAAAGAAAAAGAGGGTCAAAAGTCGTGGGCTGCTTGAATTTAGCATGCAGAAGCCAAATTAAAATTTGGCAGCGTCACTTTCAATTAACAAAATATATATAAAAAAAAAGAAAAAGTCAAAAGGGGCGACTGATTTGATTTGGTTTAGCAGCAATAGTTGAAAAAATTGGCAATGATGGCAGACGTTTAAAAAAAAATTATTGATTGAGTTGTCGGCCAACTCATTTTCGTTTCCTATATAATGGGTGTGGGGAGGTGATTACCTTACACCCCAAAAAAATCAATCGGCCATAATTAAAAAAAAAAATGGTGTGCCGGAACGGGAAGAAAGGAATTGGCTTTAATTCTTCACGGGTCTATAATGTTACTGTTGTCGGAGTTCAAGTAAGTAGAAGTCCAACTACAATGCATAAATATGTTGTGTGTAAATTATTTGTGATTAATATGTGATAATTATGTTGTGAATTATCTGTGATTAGTTTAATTATGTTATGAATTATTTGGGATTAATTGATTATACAAGTTGTGGATTTATGTAATTTGAAATAATATTATTGTATTATAAGGATCTGTGTGATCCAAGATGGAGTTGTTATTATAAGAGATCCGTGTGATCCAAGGTGAAGTGGATTTGTGTGAATTAAATTAAGTTGTTATTTTATTAGATGTTGATATTGATGTCATAAATGATTTATGATGTATATTTAATTGCACTGGTTGCATACCATGTATAATCATGAAAAGTGTTTTCCCCAAAATTAATAAGATACTAATGGTGTGTGCGGCCACTATATATGCATCTCTGTCAGGGTTCGAAAAAATCGTTCCCGACATTTTTATTAGGGGTTCGGAAAAAATCGTCCCCATGATGAGAGTGAAAATAAGCGTATTTTAATATCCAATTTAACTCCTTTTTGATTGATATTGTAGTCTTATAATAGCACAATGGTCTTATATTCATTATATGTGAGAAAAAGGTGCACTTGAGGTGTTTTGTTGTGTTTTAGGTGGAAAAAGGATCAAAAGTGCAAAGTTGGAGAAAAGGTGCAATTTGTGCAAGAATGCTGAAAACGCACATCTAATTTTCATAATTATTATGTGTTGATGTGGAGCTCTGAACGGGAAGTGTGATACATGTTTGGAAAGCCACTGAAGATAGGGTCTTTTTGGCGTAAAGAACATCCCATTCGGAGTCCGAACGAGAAAGTTATGAGCAAAGTGGTGACGCCGCGCGAGCTGTGCCGAACAGAATTGCAGTGCTACTTTCCATGACCTGTTACATATTAAATTCTTAGATTTTTTTTGAGTTCTTTATATGGATAAAAAGCCCAGGAAGAGAGATCACGTGAGCTCAAAAATCACTCAATTTGGAGGTCGGATGTGAAAGTTATACGTGAAACGGATAGACTGCGCAAATTGGTTCGACCTGATTGAGGTCGAACCGAGGTCGAACCCGACGGAAAAACGACCGATTCGACCACGACATTTCGATTCGACCTGGAATCTGGTCGAATCGACTACCTGGGACATCCAGAAGGGTGGTTCGACCATGGTTCGACCTATAGGGGTTTGTTCGACTTGTTTGGTAGGTCGAACCGCGCTTCGGGAACTTACCAAATCCGTATTTTCGAGGCCTAAACGCGTGTGATCACTTGAAAAGCCCATTCCAAGCCCTAGAGATGTGATTACAAGTATAAAAGGATGCTCATGCAGTCAAGAAAGACGTCCAATCAAAGAGGAACACAACAAGAAGAGAGAAGAATAGAGGCCACAACATACAACACCCCACAAGGGGGGATCACCCCCCAACCAACTTCCTTTCCTCCATCCATCCATCACTTTGAAGATTCGTTTGTGGAATCAAGAGGAGAACCAAGAGGAGGATTCAAGACGGAGAAGGACATAAAGACGCCATATCAAGGGTTTATTCGTTTCCTAATTTATCTTGTATTTTCCGGACATCCGGGTAAGATCTATCCAACACCCATGATTGTTCTTCGCAACATCATGGGCTAGAGCCTTTTTGGTAGAACTAGGGTTGTGAAGGTTTTATCTAGTTAATTGAACTTCCATGTGTATACTCCGTACAACACTACTTGTGGATATAGTTTATATATGATTGTGCTTTATTAATCCATACTCATAGTCGTTTTGTGCATCAATAATCGTTGTGTAAAGTCTGAATACATAACATGGTTATTGGTTGAGTGTGTTCACTGTTGAGCAGGGTTTTAAGTTATAATTCTAAGTGAAGGGATTCTGAAGTCTTATTAGAACTATCTTATATGAATACTTATTAATTGAATTGAATTCGGGTTAATAAGTAGGATAAAGAGGATAATTTCATAGTACCTATAAAGGGAGATCATATCGGGTTAGAGTACCAATCCTAGGGGGAAATAATTGATACTGATAGTACCTAGAAAGGGGGGTGAAATTATATCTCTTGCTCCGAGGTTATTCACACGTGTTACACGCATGTTTACTTGTGTCTATAGAGTAGATATGCATGGTTTAGTGATACGTCCATATTCCACAAGGTAGAGTCGGACATTGACACATGAAAGGGAAGTTAATGAGTAAAACTGGATTATCTTAGAGCTACCTATTCTCCTACTTGATCTACTTTCGTATTCTTCGAATGGTACTTTATTTTATTTGTTATTTTAATTACCTGTTTATTAGTTTAATAATTCTAAACCTCAACGTTATTACCATAATCGTCTTAATTAATTTAGATAATAATTAAATTGATAATACGCCGTCCTTTGGGTTCGATATTCACTTGGTCGCTTGCTTAAGCTGCAATTGATATCCTTAATACTTGGGGATTAATTTTGCGTGCAAAGAAAACGCGCATCAAGTTCTTGGCGCCATTGCAGGGGACGGCTGTTATTATTAGTTTATTATTTCTAGTTTGATTAAGATTTTTTTTTTCTTCTTTTATTTGTGATTATTTATTTTCTATCTAACCTTGAATTTTTCTGAGGTACTTGTGCTCTAGGAAAAGGAAGGGAAAGAAAAGAAGGAATAACACATTGATCTAAACATGGCCGGAGCAAGGCAGAATCCGGATAATGTTTCCATTCGTGAAATTTTCATGAATTTTGGGAATGTCAACATGGGGTTGATAGGAGCAAGGGGGGAAGATGATGATTTTGAGATACATCCCGCTCTTATTAACATGGTAGAGAAGAATCCCTTTTCTGGAGGTTGTTTTGAAGATCCATATCAACATCTCCGAAGATTTCTTGGTTATGCAAACACTCAAAAGGGAGCTGGAGCTAATGATAATGCTAGGCGGATCGGATCGCCTTATTCAAGTTCTCTTTAATTAATAAGGCGGAAGCTTGGTATGAGACCCTTGATCCAGCTGATTGCAATACATGGGACCAACTGCAGCAGAAGTTCTTGGAGAGATACATGCCACCCTCAAGGATCTTAAGAATGAAGCAAGAGATCACCCGATTTGTTATGAATCAAGGTGAGAAATTTTATGAGGCGTGGGATAGGTTTAAAGACATGCTCAGGAGGTGTCCACAGCATGGAATGTCTAAGGCTGAATACATAAGTATCTTCTATTATGGATTGGATTGTGAGTCGCGTATTTTTATTGATGCATCATCAGGAGGAGCGCTGTTATCAAAGACAACACTTGAAGCAAAAAAGTTATTTGAAGACATCTCTATGAATTCACGTGACTGGCCAATAGAGAGAGATAGAGGATCATATGTACTTGGCGAAGTAGCGCAGGTTGTACATCAAGTGGTGAAGCCGAATAGGGATGATGAGATCGTCTCTAGTCTAGCTAACATCAACAAGCTACTAGAGTTCCAGCAGAGGCAGATCACAGAGTTGACACTAAGGGGGCCTAGTATGAAGCAGCAAGAAGTGAAGAGTGTTGAAGATACCTTCCATCGATACATGGCTGGGAATGATGCAAGGATTGATTGTCTTGAGGATACCATGAATGTTGATCGTGCAGATTTATCTAAGCAATTGAAGGACCTTACTTTGGTTATGTGGCAGATGACCACGAACGTGAATCAATTAACACAAAAATCTGAGAATAAAGCCATCACGTTAAGGTTTGGAACACAGTACGAGGGAGCAATGAAGCCGGAGTCGAAGTTTGAGGCAAAAGCAAGTGGATTCGACCAAAAACAATATGATTCGACCTGTCCCATAGGTCGAAGCATGCAGGGAAGGTCGAACTGGGCTTCTGGAAGTGTTTCAAGAGCAGCAGGCACTCGATTCGACCTGGGGGGCATCGATTCGACCAGGCCATCTGGTCGAACCCAGGTCGAACCACCCATCTGGAGCACTCTGTTTTCACAAAGCCTCGATTTGACCAACAGCCAGTCGATTCGACCTGACCCTCAGATCGAATCCTAGTCGAATTGCCCCATCTGGAGCACTCTGTTTTCACAAATTCTCAATTTGACCACGATGCTACCGGTTCGACCAGGCCATCAGGTCAAACCCAGGTAGAACCGGTGACCAAAAATCTTACAGAAGGTCAGTTCGACCTGGGGCATTTCGGTTTGACCAGCACAATAGCTCAAACTGAGGTCGAACCGCACCCTCCAAAGTACTCTGTTTCATCAGCAGCTCGATTCGACCACGACATAATCGATTCGACCAGTACCCTTGGTCGAACCAAGGTCAAACCGGTAGGTAAAAATCATCTAGTGAGCCGATTCGACCTGGGGCGAGTTGGTTCGACCAGTACCCCTGGTCGAACCCAGGTCGAACCTCAAATTCAAAAAGAGAGCCGTTGTCCAGAAGGTAGGTTCGACCAGTACGTGCCTGGTTCGACCTGTTCCACAGGTCGAACCCTGGTCGAACCCATCTAGAAATTGCCCGTTTCTGTGCCGAATGCTCCGCATGATGTTGATGCTACTCCAGTACCATTACATGAGCAGAATACTGAGCTTATAATGGAGAAGAAGTGGGAAGAAGCAAAGAGATTGAGAGCCAAGAAGGATAAAGCGAAGGAGGTTGAACGTGATGAATGGGGAAGACCAAAGACCAAGATACCTCCTCCGTTTCCTTCGAGATTGGCCAAGAAGGGATTGGAAGAAAAGTTCAAGAGGTTTCACGATGTCATGAGCAAAGTAAGCTTGAACATTCCTTTCTCTGAAGCAATTATGGAGATGCCATACTATGCCCGATTCCTCAAGAATATTATATCAAAGAAGAGAAGCTTGAATGGAGTGGAGACGGTGAACCTATCAGAGAATTGCAGCTCGATCCTTCAAAGGAAGTTCCTACAAAGTTAAAGGATCCGGGAAGTTTCACCATTCTTTGTGACATTGGAAAAGGGTCGGCACATAAAGCCTTGTGTGATTTGGGGGCAAGCGTTAACTTGATGCCTTTGTCCATATTTAAAAGGCTTGGTTTGGGGGATCTTAAACCCACGAATATTGCTCTTCAATTGGCGGATAGATCCATGACTTGTCCGAAGGGTTTAATTGAAGATGTTTTAGTGAGAGTGGATAAGTTAGTTTTTCCAGTGGATTTTCTTGTACTTGAGATGGAAGATGATAAGGGTGACATTCCCCTTATTTTGGGACTACCGTTCCTTGCCACAGCTGGAGCTATGATAGATGTTAAGGAAGGAAAGCTTAGACTGCGAATGGATAATGAAGATGTGGTTTTCTCTCTTGATCATGCAATGAAGATGCCCATGGAGACTCAATCATGCAAGAGCATTGATATGGTTTCTAACTTGTTTAATCTTGATTTTTCTAAGACAGGTGATTCTGAATTTAAGTGGAAGGTTGACAAGGAGGAGTCTAGACAGCCATGGGTGGAAGAAAATTTCAATGATCATATTTTTGTGACCAAGAAAGGTGAGGTGTTGAGTGTAGACAAGAAGAGGGAAAGAAAGTATTTGAAGGTGAGGATGCGAGAAGACCATCCTCTACCGTCGTGACTCTACGACGTTAAACATGAGCGCCTGTTGAGGGCTTGCCCTTCCGTTTCATTGCTTTATTTCTTTCGTGTGAGTAAGAAATTTTTATATTTAAGGTGCTTATTATTCGGCAATTACATCTTTGCAAACTTAGTTTCAACTTACGTTTTTACTAAGTTTGGGGGGGGGTGTGATGTACTTACCTCATTGAAGCACCAAGAATATAATCTTTTCTTTGTAATGTTTGCTAGGGAAGTTGATTTTTTGTGGTATATTGAAACTTTAATCGGTTTTGATATGTCGATTTTTTGCAATTTGCCTAGTGTTCAGTGGTGTTTCTAGTGTGTGGAGTCGATTACATAGTCAATTAATTCTTTATTATAGTTCTCCTATTTTATTATTGATGAATCCTGTGATGATGAGTTTGTTTGAGCTTTGATGATAGAAAAGGGTAACTAGGTGGCAAGACGAGTTCTACATTGAGGCTTTGACTCGAGGAGCTCGTGCGTACGTTGAAGAAAAATCAGGTGCCCTCGTTTCCTTTTTCTAATTTTTATATGTGCTTTTAATTCATGGAGTGGAATGATTGTGTTTATGGTGGTGATCCATGTGAGCTTATTGTTAAAATTATCTTTGAAATTCATATGCTCTTGAAATTGATGAAGGAAGTGTACTTGAGTTATATTGTGATATGAAGTTCTATGTGTACTTGTGGGATATTACCTACCATGAAAAGTGCTCTGTTACTTGTTAAAAACCCATGTGAGATTTTGAGCCTTATTGATCATGTTACATAATCACATGATATTTCTTTTCTGGTGAGTATCGTTCTTGTGCGTGTATTCTAGAACTTGCCTTGAGTCTCCTTGAATATTCAAGATTAGTCTAGCGGATTATGGAAATGATATTAGGCCATCTTTGATATTTAACCCATATTTTCCCATATACTTTACCTGAATTCATTATATCCCTAGTCAGCCCATTTGAGCCTTTTTAAATCCATTCTTTTGATAGCCAATAAAGCTTAATTGAAGAGAGTGGTGATTTGAGGGATGATAAGGATGATGAAAGAAAAATCTTAAGGATCAAGAAGAAATTCGTGGAGTAGTGCTTAAATCTAGTACTCCATGAAAGCAAACACCCTAGGGTAGTGCTTAAATCTAGTACCCTATGGAGGATGTGAGAGGTAGTGCCCGAAACTGGTACCTCGAAAGAGAAAGAAAAGAGAAAAAAAAAGGTGATGAAAGGAGAATGATGGAGTTGAAGAGCTAGGAAAAGTTAAAAAAGAAAATATGTTGTGCTTGAAGGAGAAAGATGGGAGAGTTTGAAGAGAATGTTGTGCTTGATTGAAGTGATGAGGAAGAATGAAAGATCGAGAGAGACTGCAGCTTGATTGATCCGAGTTTTGAGTCACTTATCCATATACTTCTCACCTATTCCAAAGAGCCTACATTACAACCTAATAAAAGATCTTTTTGATCTATGATTTACTAGCTACAAGTAAAGGAGAGTTGAGACAATAGGCAAGCTTATGGTTACGCATTCACTTGAATTGAATTTGAGCGTAAATACTTTAACCCATAAGTGTACATATTTTACACTTGAGTGAAAGATCATATATATACTTCCCGTAAGAACATGTCAATGGAGCATTTGAATTGGTGGTGATTGTCTTAACTTGTATGTTTTGAATTGATTATTACACGTGATAAGAGTTGCATGACCTAAGTTGATGACAATTGTATTTTGAATGGGGTATTGGTCATAGTCCTTGTTTCCCCGCTAATTTTCATACTCTCTTTCTCTTTATCTTTATTTTGTTACCTCGGGACGAGCAACGGGTAAGTTTGGGGGATTGATGAGAGTGAAAATAAGCGTATTTTAATATCCAATTTAACACCTTTTTGGTTGATATTGTAGTCTTATATTAGCACAATGGTCTTATATTCATTATATGTGAGAAAAAGGTGCACTTGAGGTGTTTTGTTGTGTTTTAGGTGGAAAAAGGATCAAAAGTGCAAAGTTGGAGAAAAGGTGCAATTTGTGCAAGAATGCTGAAAACGCACGTCCAACTTTCATAATTATTCTGTGTTGATGTAGAGCTCTGAACGGGAAGTGTGATACATGGTTGGAAAGCCACTGAAGATAGGGTCGTTTTGGCGTAAAGAACATCCCATTCGGAGTCCGAACAAGAAAGTTATGAGCAAAGTGGTGACGCCGCGCGAGCTGTGCCGAACAGAATTGCAATGCTACTTTCCATGACCTGTTACATATTCAATTCTTGGATTTTTTGTGAGTTCTTTATATGGATAAAAAGTCCAGGAAGAGAGGATCGCGTGAGTTCAAAAATCACTCAATTTGGAGGTCGGATGTGGAAGTTATACGCAAAACGGATAGACTGCGCAAATCGGTTCGACCTGATTGAGGTCGAACCGAGGTCGAACCCGACGGAAAAATGACCGATTCGACCACGACATTTCGATTCGACCTGGAATCTGGTCGAATCGACTACCTGGGACATCCAGAAGGGTGGTTCGCCCATGGTTCGAACTGTAGGGGTTTGTTCGACCTGTTTGGGAGGTCGAACCGCGCTTCGGGAACTTACCAAATCCGTATTTTCGAGGCCTAAACGCGTGTGATCACTTGAAAAGCCCATTCCAAGCCCTAGAGACGTGATTACAAATATAAAAGGAGGCTCATGCAGTCAAGAAAGACGTCCAATCAAAGAGGAACACAACAACAAGAGAGAAGAAGAGAGGCCACAACATACAACACCCACAAGGGGGGATCACCCCCAACTAACTTCCTTTCCTCCATCCATCCATCACTTTGAAGATTCGTTTGTGGAATCAAGAGGAGAACCAAGAGGAGGATTCAAGACGGAGAAGGACATAAAGACGCCATATCAAGGGTTTATTCGTTTCCTAATTTATCTTGTATTTTCCGGACATCCGGGTAAGATCTATCCAACACCCATGATTGTTCTTCGCAACATCATGGGCTAGAGCCTTTTTGGTAGAACTAGGGTTGTGAAGGTTTTATCTAGTTAATTGAACTTCCATGTGTATACTCCGTACAACACTACTTGTGGATATAGTTTATATATGATTGTGCTTTATTAATCCATACTCATAGTCGTTTTGTGCATCAATAATCGTGGTGTAAAGTCTGAATACATAACATGGTTATTGGTTGAGTGCGTTCACTGTTGAGCAGGGTTTTAAGTTATAATTATAAGTGAAGGGATTCCGAAGTCTTATTAGAACTATCTTATATGAATACTTATTAATTGAATTGAATTCGGGTTAATAAGTAGGATAAAGAGGATAATTTCATAGTACCTATAAAGGGAGATCATATCGAGTTAGAGTACCAATCCTAGGGGGAAATAATTGATACTGATAGTACCTAGAAAGGGGGGTGAAATTATATCTCTTGCTCCGAGGTTATTCACACGTGTTACACGCATGTTTACTTGTGTCTATAGAGTAGATATGCATGGTTTAGTGATGCGTCCATATTCCACAAGGCAGAGTCGGACATTGACACATGGAAGGGAAGTTAATGAGTAAAACTAGATTATCCTAGAGCTACCTATTCTCTTACTTGATCCACTTTCGTATTCTTCGAGTGGTACTTTATTTTATTTGTTATTTTAATTACTTGTTTATTAGTTTAATAATTCTAAACCTCAACGTTATTGCCATAATCGTCTTAATTAATTTAGATAATAATTAAATTGAAAATACGCCGTCCTTTGGGTTCGATATTCACTTGGTCGCTTGCTTAAGCTGCAATTGATATCCTTAATACTTGGGGATTAATTTTGCATGCAAAGAAGCGCATCACCCCACCATTTTGCCAGGGTTCGGAAAAATCATTCTCGGCACGTTGTATATTTGGGGTTCGGAAAAATCATCCCCATTGAGCTCATTTGGGTGCATATTATAAGTGTATCGTGGGGATCCCGCAACGTGAACAATTTTCAAAATAAAAGAGATGAACTAGAAAGATTAGAAAATAAATGCATTTTCATGCACTATCATGCATGATTTTTACTTACTGAGATTTTTATCTCACTAGTTTATGCATTGTAGGTGAGCCGGATGATATTTGAGTATGTGATGTACTGTGCAAGCTGTGGAGCTCCTACAGGGTTTGAGCAAGATGTACATAGATGACGACCTGTTGGGCTAGACCGCGTGTTTATTTTGTTTCCGCTTATATTTTATTATGTAATGTAATGAGTATTGTCACAAGTTTGTGTGGATTGATGTGGTGTCAGAAACCAGTTACGTATGTTGAACTGGTGTGACCGTTTGGATAATATATATTATGTGAGAAAAAAAATATGTGCAGATTTTATGATGATGATGTTTATGTTAATTAAAGAATTATAAGTTATGAAAAGTGGGTCGTGACAGAGTGGTACGTCAAGTAGAACGTGCGGAAATGGTTTGTGAAAGGTTTCGAAAGCTGAGCCCTCCAATATTTGAGGATGCAGCAGACCCCACAGATGCAGAGGATTGGTTACGCACGGTGGAAAACATGTTTCAATATAGTATAATTCCAGAGGGGGACAGAGTGCTGTGTGCTTCTTTCATGTTACGAGGAAGTGCAGGCCACTGGTGGGATACCATTAAAAGTATCGAGAATGTCACGACTATGACATGGGAAAAGTTTAAAGAACTTTTCAGAAATAAGTACTTTACGGCACCAGTGAGGATGATGAAAATGAATGAATTCATACAGTTGAAGCAGGGTGGGATGTCAGTCACAGATTATCTTCGTAAGTTTGAACTGTTGTCAAGGTTTGCAGAACATATGGTAAGTACGGAGGCATTAAAAGTGGAGAGATTCATGGAAGGCTTAAGGCCTGAGCTTTTCAGAGATGTGAGTATGGCGGGACTGCATGGAGCAACCTACTCACAAGTGGTAGAAAGGGCCCAGATTGCTGAACAAGCAGAGATGAGGATCAGACAGGCGCAAGCTGTCAGACGTCAATTTCAGCAGAAACCAATGCAGCAGTTTGGGAGAGCTGATAAGAGGCCGATGCCATTTCAGAGGCCGAAATCAAATTTTCAAGTGGAGCAAGGACAAGGACAAGGGAACCAAACAAGCGTCCCAAGTTCGATCAAGGAAAAGTGCTATCGGCGCCGCCACTACTGATGTGTCCAAATTGTTTTAGACCACATGGTGGAGAGTGTCACATGCCTCCGAGAACATGTTACACATGTGGAGAGAAAGGGCATATGACTATTACTTGTCCTAAGAAATGGAAACAAGGGCAAAAGGTGAGAGTTCCAGCAAGAGTATACACTTTGACGCGGGAGGAGGCAAATGTGAACCCTCAGTTGTCGCTGGTAAGTTTTCTATTTTTGGCATTTCTACCTATGTGCTATTTGATTCTGGAGCAACACATTCATTTGTATCCACTGAGTATGTGAGGAAGTTGGGTGGAACATCTAACTTAATAGAAGCTAATTATGAGATGATGATACCTTCTGGTAAATCAAAGCAAACTAATCAACTTCTTCGAGGTTGTGTTATTCCTATTGAAGGAAAACA
Source organism: Pogostemon cablin (assembly GCA_023678885.1). Lineage (NCBI taxonomy): Eukaryota > Viridiplantae > Streptophyta > Magnoliopsida > Lamiales > Lamiaceae > Pogostemon > Pogostemon cablin. Next base: position 27,976,605 of record CM043013.1, read on the forward strand.
ACTCCTCGCTGACTTAATTGTGTTAAATATGAATTATTATGATATTATATTGGGTATGGATTGGCTGTCAAAGTATGGTACGACAATAGATTGTCAGAAGAAGAGTATTACTTTTCAGCCATTGAAGGGAGAACCATTTACTTTTGTTGGGATCAAGAAAATTTTTAGATTTCCTATGATATCAACAACAAAAGCACGACTGTTGTTGGAAAGTGGTTGTGAGGGGTATCTGGTGAGTGTAATGAATGTTGAGGGGCAGCAATGTCCAGTTCTTGATAATGTACCAGTAGTTCGGGAATATCTGGAGGTATTTCCAGATGATCTTCCAGGTTTGCCACCAGACCGGGAAATAGAGTTTGTTATTGAGTTACAACCAGGAACTGCTCCTATATCTAAAGCGCCATACAGAATGGCACCAGCTGAACTGAAGGAATAGAAGATATAATTACAAGAGTTGCTAGACAAAGGATTCATCCAACCTAGTTAATCCCCTTGGGGAGCACCAGTTCTGTTTGTTCGAAAGAAGGATGACACATTTAGGATGTGCATTGATTATCGAGATCTCAACAAAGTTACGATGAAGAATAAATATCCATTGCCTCGCATTGATGATCTGTTTGATCAGTTACAGGGTGCAGCTATCTTTTCTAAGATTGATTTGCGGTCGGGGTATCATCAGTTGAAGATTAGGGAGGAGGATATTCCGAAGTCTGCATTTAGTACAAGGTATGGGCATTATGAATTTTTGGTGATATCGTTTGGTTTGACAAATGCTCCGACAGCATTTATGGATTTGATGAATAGAGTATTTCAGGAATTTCTCGATAAATTTGTGATTGTGTTTATCGATGATATTCTAATTTACTCTAAGAATAAGGAGGATCATGCACTACACTTAAGAAAGGTGTTAGAGATTTTGAAGGAGAAACAATTGTATGCGAAGTTTAAAAAATATGAATTTTGGTTGGATCGAGTTGTTTTCTTGGGTCACGTGGTATCGGGAGAAGGAATTTCGGTAGATCCAATTAAGTTAAAGCAATCCATGATTGGCCACAACCCTCAAATCCCACTGAGGTTCGTAGCTTTCTTGGATTGGCTGGATATTATCGAAGGTTTGTTGAAGGATTCTCCAAGATTGCTTCACCATTAACGCAGTTGACTAGGAAGAATGTGAAGTTCACATGGACGGAGGCATGTGAGCAAAGTTTTCAAGAATTAAAGAAACGATTGACATCAGCACCTATCTTAACTATTCCTACGGAGACAGGAAACTTCAAGGTTTACAGTGATGCTTCAAAGAATGGTCTTGGGTGTGTATTGATGCAGAATGGGAAAATGATATCTTATGCATCCAGACAGTTAAGAGAGTATGAGAAGAATTACCCAACTCATGATTTAGAGTTAGCCGCAGTGGCGTTTGCACTCAAGATTTGGAGGCATTATCTGTATGGGGAACGTTGTGAAATCTATACTGATCATAAGAGTTTGAAGTACTTTTTCACTCAGAAATAGTTGAACATGAGGCAAAGAAGATGGTTGGAATTGGTGAAGGATTACGACTGTGTTATCAATTATCATCTGGGAAAAGCCAATGTGGTTGCTGATGCATTGAGCCGAAAGGCAATACAGAGTGTAGCTGCTATGACCATAAATCAGAAACCAGAGTTGCTTGATTTGCAAAAGATGGGTGTGGAGATCATTCAGGAAGGATCGTTGGAAGCAAGGATGGCAGCTCTGATACTTTGACCAACTTTGATGGATAAGATTCGACAGAGCCAATAGGAGGATAAGTTATTTGACAAGGTAAAGAATGATATCAGCTCTGGAAAGTCTTCTGACTTCCAATTAGGAGATGATGGCGTGATTCGTTATGGAGGTCGATTATGTCTACCTGAAGTGGATGACATTCGGAAAGAAGTGATGGCGGAAGCTCATTCAACACCGTACTCTGTACATCCAGGAGCTACTAAGATGTATAGAGATTTGAAGTCATATTATTGATGGCCAGGGATGAAGAGAGATGTTGCTCGATATGTAGAGCAATGTCTGACTTGTCAGCAAATCAAAGCCGAGCATTAGAGACCAGCAGGAACTTTGCAGCCTCTATTTATTCCAGAATGGAAGTGGGAGAATATTACTATGGATTTTGTCATCGGACTACCAAAGACGGTGAAAGGTCACAATGCTATTTGGGTTATCGTGGATCGTTTGACTAAGTCAGCTCATTTTCTTCCTATTTGTTCTACGTATTCTATGGATCGTTATGCACAGTTGTATATTCAAGAGATTGTCAGACTCCATGGAGTACCAGTTACCATTGTGTCAGATAGAGATACGAGATTCTTGTCTGCTTTCTGGAAGAGTTTACATAAGGCGCTGGGGACACAATTATCTTTCAGCACAACATTCCATCCACAGACAGATGGTCAATCAGAGCGTACAATACAAATCTTGGAGGATATGCTCAGAGCATGTGTGTTGGATTTTCAAGGTCAGTGGAGTAAAATTTTGCCTTTGATCGAGTTCTCGTACAATAACAGTTATCAGTCTACCATCGGGATGGCTCCATATGAAGCATTGTATGGGAGAAAGTGTAGATCTCCAGTATATTGGGATGAAGTTGGAGAGAGGAAACTTTTGGGTCCAGACTTGATTCGTGAAATGTCAGAAGCTGTTACCCGTATACGAGAGAAGATGAAAGTTGCTCAAGATCGGCAAAAGAGTTATGCAGACAAACGGAGGAGAGAATTGAAATTTGAAGTGGGTGATCAGGTATTTCTGAAAGTATCTCCAATGAAGGGGATAATGCGATTTGGAAGGAAAGGGAAACTCAGTCCAAGATATGTTGGTCCGTTCACTATCATTGAGAGAGTTGGCAGTGTTGCCTATATGTTGGAGTTACCAGCATCAATGTCTAGAATACATGACGTGTTTCATGTGTTTGTGTTGAGGAAGCATGTTCCAAATCCATCTCATGTTCTCAGGCAGGAACCAGTTGAGTTGAAAGAAGATTTGAGTTATGAGGAAGTACCAGTTGAGATCTTGTGGCGAGATGTGAAGAAGCTCAGAAATAAAGAAATACCGTTAGTAAAAGTATTATGGAGGAACCAACTAGTTGAGGAGGCTACTTGGGAAAGAGAGGATGAGATGATGGCTAAATATCCAGACCTCTTCAGGTAAGTAAATTTCGAGGACGAAATTTTTATAAGAATTGAAGAATGTAATACCCAAGTTTCTTACTACTAGTGTGTTAATATAATTTAATTTGTATTATGTGCATTTTATAATTATGTACAATTGTTTCTCAATTTTATTTATCTTTACATTTTATTTGAGACATCTATGATAATAATGGTGACAATATGTGAATATATGTGTGCATAAATATTTACGTGTATTAATTTGGATATATGAGTAAATTATTTTATGTGTATAAATACACTTTTCTTAATTATTAAGTATCACACGATTTTTAAAATAATATATATATAATATTAAAAAAAAGGGACGGTGGGAGAACAACCATGTGGTCAACACAAAAATTTCCATGTATGCAAAATTGGAGTCGTAGGTTTTGTAAAAAAAAATTAATTAATTAATTGGTGGATTTCCACCTACCTCCACGTTTTGTATCTATATATATAGTTGAATTGGGGTTGCTAACCCCATAAGGAAAGAAGTAGCCGAGCTTAAAAAAAATTTGATGAAAAGTGTGTAGGAACGGGAAGGAAGGAATTAGTTACGGATCTTCACGGGTCTATAATTGTCGGAGTTGAGGTAAGTAGAAGTCCAACTACAATGCATAAATATGTTGTGTGTAAATTATTTGTGATTAATATGTGATAATTATGTTGTGAATTATTTGTGATTAGTTTAATTATGTTATGAATTATTTGGGATTAATTGATTATACAAGTTGTGGAGTTATGTAATTTGAAATAAAATTATTGTATTATATAAGGATCTGTGTGATCCAAGATGGAGTTGTTATTATAAGAGATTTGTGTGATCCAAGGTGAAGTGGATTTGTGTGAATTAAATTAAGTTGTTATTTTAGTTATGATTAAATGTTGATATTGATGTAATAAATGATTTATGATGTATATTTAATTGCACTGGTTGCATACCATGCATAATCATGAAAAGTGTTTTCCCTAAAATTAATAAGATACTAATGGTGTGTGCGGCCACTATATATGCATCTCTGTCAGGGTTCGGAAAAATCGTTCCCGCATTTTTGTTAGGGTTCGGAAAAATCATCCCCACCACTTTGTCAGAGTTCGGAAAAATCGTTCTCAGCACTATTTTCGGGGTTCGGAAAAATCATCCCCATTGAGCTCATTTGGGGTGCATATCATAAGTGTGTCGTGGGGATCCCGCAACGTGAACAGTTTTTAAAATAAAAGAGACCAACTAGAAAGATTAGAAAATAAAAGCATTTTCATGCATTGTCATGCATGATTTCTACTTACTGAGATTTTTGTCTCATTAGTTTATGCATTGTAGATGAGTTGCGCAGCGGAAGCATGGTTGGGATTCCGTCAGATCCTGAGAGTTGTATACATGGATGACGACCTGTTGGCCGGGCCGGTGTAATGATTTGTCTTGGTGTAAATTGTATTGTATAAAAAGAAGAAAAAGGAATAATATTATTGTTTATTATTGGTGGTGAAAAAGTGGGGCGTGATATCATAAATGGTATGATGCATATTTAATTGTACTGGAAGCATACCATGCATAATCATGAAAAGTATTTTCCCCAATATTAATAAGATACTAATAGTGTGTGCGGCCACTATATATGCATCTCTGTAGGGGTTCGGAAAAATCGTCCCCATTGAGCTCATTTGGGGTGCATATCATAAGTGTGTCGTGGGGATCCCACAACGTGAACAGTTTTTAAAATAAAAGAGACCAACTAGAAAGATTAAAAAATAAAAGCATTTTTATGCATTGTCATGCATGATTTCTACTTACTGAGATTTTTGTCTCATTAGTTTATGCATTGTAGATGAGTTGCGCAGCGGAAGTGTGGTTGGGATTCCGTCAGATCCTGAAACATCATCATCATAAAATTTGCACATATTTTTTTTCTCACATAATATATATTATCCAAACGGCCACACCAGTTCAACATACGCAACTGGTTTCTGACACCACATCAATCCACACAAACATGTAACAATACTTTTTATATTACATAACCTCAGCGGAAATAAAATAAGCCCACGACCTAGTCCATCAGGTCGTCATCTATGTACATCCACTCGAAACCTTGTAGGAGCTCCACAGCTTTCACAGTACACCACACTACATACTCAAATATTATCAGGTTCACCTACAATGCATAAACTAGTGAGACAAAAATCTCAGTAAGTAGAAATCATGCATGACAATGCATGAAAATGCTTTTATATTCTAATTTTTCTAATTTGTCTCTTTTATTTAGAAAATTGTTCACGTTTTGGAATCCCCACGACACACTTATGATATGCACCCCAAATGAGCTCAATGGGGATGATTTTTCCGAACCCCGAAAATAGTACTAAGAACGATTTTTCCGAACCCAGAATAAACAACTGAGAATGATTTTTCCGAACTCAGAAATACAGTGTCGGGAACAATTTTTCCGAACCCTGACAGAGATGCATATATAGTGGCCGCACACACCATTAGTATTTTATTAATTTTGGGGAAAACACTTTTTATGATTATGCATGGTATGCAACCAGTGCAATTAAATATGCATTATAAAATATTTACCGCATCAATATCAACATTTAATCATAAGTAAAACAACAACTAAATTTTAATTCACATAAATCTACTTCTATAATAACAACTTCTCTCCAGTCACATAGATCCATTTATAAAATAACTTCACCTTGGATTACACGAATTCCTTTTTGCAATAACAACTTCATATTGGATCACACAGATCCTCATAACCAATATCTTTTCCAATCATACAGATATATTTTCAACAGTTTTTAGTCACACATATTTATATAGGACAATAATATAAATTCAAATCACATAAATTCACAACTTGCAACAATAATTAACCCCAGATAATTTATAACATTAAATAACGTAATTAAATTAATTACAAATAATTTATGACATAACTATCACATATTAATCACAAATAATTCATACACAATATATTTATGCATTGTAGTTGGACTTCTACTTACTTGAACTCCGATAATAGTAACACTATAGACCCGTGAAGAATCATAATTAATTTCTTCTTTTCCCACTCTGGCACACTTTTTTTTATTATTACGGATTGATTTTGGGGTGTGAGGTGATGAATTCCTCACCCCGTATATATAGGCAAAAAGGTGAAAGGGATTGGGGATGACAATTCAAATTGGCCAATTCAACATGTAACATCAACTATTATTTTTATTATTATTATTATTTTATTTTATTTATTTATATATATATATATATATATATATATATATATATATATATATATATATATATATATATATTTATATATATGTATGTATATTTAATTAAGGGCGGCTGCATGAATTGAAATTTTCAATTTGGCTGTTATGCATAGCCGCCCACTTTGATATTTTTTTTATATTATTATTATTATGTTATTATTATTATTATAATGAAAATACGTGTGATACTTAATAATTAAGAAAAGTGTATTTATACACATAAAATAATTTTCTCATATATCCAAATTAATATACGTAAATTTTTATGCACACATATATTCACATATTTCACCATTATTATCACAGATGTCTCAAATAAAATGTAAAGATAAATAAAATGTAGAAAAAATTGTCACATAATTGCCACATAATAATCATATATTTGCCACATAATTATAAAATGCATATAATACAAATTAAATTATATTGGCACATGAGTAGTGAGAAGCTCGGGTATCATATTTTCCCCTCCTTATAAAAATTTCGTCCTCGAAATTTACTTACCTGAAGAGTTCTGGATATTTAGCCATCATCTCATCCTCTTTTTCCCAAGTAGCCTCCTCAACTAATTGGTTCCTCCATAACACCTTCACTAATGGTATCTCTTTATTTCTGAGCTTTTTCACTTCTCGTTGTAAAATTTTCATTGGTATCTCTTCATAACTCAAATCTTCTTTCAACTCAACTGGTTCCTGCCTGACAATATGAGATGGATTCGGAACATACTTTCTCAACATAGACACATGAAACACATCATGTACTCTAAACATCGATGCTGGTAATTCCAACTTATAAGCAACACTTCCAACTCTCTCAATAATAGTGAATGGACCAATATATCTTGGACTGAGTTTTCCTTTCTTTCCAAACCGCATTATCCCCTTCATTGGAGATACTTTCAAGAATACCTGATCACTCACTTCAAATTCCAATTCTCTCATCCGTTTGTCTACATAACTTTTCTGTTGATCTTGGGCAACCTTCATTTTCCCTCGAATACGGGTAACAGCTTTGACACTTCGACCAACTTTGATGGATAAGATTCGACAGGGACAAGAGGTGGATAAGTTGTTTGACAAGATAAAGAATAATATCAACTCTGGAAAGTCTTCTGACTTTCAATTAAGAGATGATGGCGTGATTCATTATAGAGGTCGATTATGTCTACCTGAAATGGATGACATTCGAAAAGAAGTGATGGCAGAAGCTCATTCAACACCATACTCTGTACATCCAGGAGCTACTAAGATGTATAGAGACTTGAAGTTACATTATTGGTGGCCAGGGATGAAGAGAGACGTCGCTCAATATGTGGAGCAATGTTTGACTTGTCAGCAAGTCAAGTCTGAGCATCAGAGACCAGCAGGAACTTTGCAGCCTCTATTTATTCCAGAATGGAAGTGGGAGAATATTACTATGGATTTTGTCATCGGACTACCGAAGATGGTAAAAGGTCACAATGCTATTTGGGTTATCATGGATCGATTGACTAAGTCAGCTCATTTTCTTCCTATTTGTTCTATGTATTCTATGGATCGTTATGCACATCTGTATATTCAAGAGATTGTCAGACTCCATGGAGTACCACTTATCATTGTATCAGACAGAGATACAAGATTCTTGTCTGCTTTCTGGAAAAGTTTGCATAAAGCAATGGGGACACAGTTATCTTTCAGCACTGCATTCCATCCACAGACAGATGGTCAATCAGAGCGTACGATACAAATTTTGGAGGATATGCTCAGAGCATGTGTGTTGGATTTTCAGGGTCAGTGGAGTAAATTTTTGCCTTTGATAGAATTCTCGTACAACAACAGTTATTAGTCTGCTATCAGAATGGCACCATATGAAGCACTGTACGGGAGAAAGTGTAGATCTCTAATACATTGGGATGAATTTGGAGAGAGGAAACTTTTTCACAACGTTCCCCATACAGATAATGCCTCCAAATCTTGAGTGCAAACACCACTGCGGCTAACTCTAAATCATGAGTTGGGTAATTCTTCTCGTACTCTCTTAACTGTCTGGATGCATAAGCTATCACTTTCCTATTCTGCATCAATACACACCCAAGACCATTCTTTGAAGCATCACTGTAAACCTTGAAGTTTCCTGTCTCTGTAGGAATAGTTAAAATAGGTGCTGATGTCAATCGTCTCTTCAATTCTTGGAAACTTTGTTCACATTTTTCCGTCCATATGAACTTCACATTCTTCCTGATCAACTGTGTTAATGATGAAGCAATCTTAGAAAATCCTTCAACAAACCTTCGATAATATCCAGCCAATCCAAGAAAGCTACGAACCTCAGTGGGATTTGGGGGTTGTGGCCAATCATGGATTGCTTTATTTTTACTTGGATCTACAAAAATTCCTTCTCCCGATACCACGTGACCCAAGAAAACAACTCGATCCAACCAAAATTCACACTTTTTAAACTTCGCATACAATTGCTTCTCCTTCAAAATCTCTAACACCTTTCTTAAGTGTAGAGCATGATCCTCCTTATTCTTAGAGTAAATTAGAATATCATCGATAAACACAATCACAAATTTATCAAGAAATTCCTGAAATACTCTATTCATCAAATCCATAAATGCTGCCGGAGCATTTGTCAAACCAAACGACATCACCAAAAATTCATAATGTCCATACCTTGTACTAAATGCAGTCTTCGGAATATCCTCCTCCCTAATCTTCAACTGATGATACCCCGAACGCAAATCAATCTTAGAAAAGATAGCTGCACTCTGTAACTGATCAAACAAATCATCAATGCGAGACAATGGATATTTATTCTTTACCGTAACTTTGTTGAGATCCCGATAATCAATGCACATCCTCAATGTGCCATCCTTCTTTTGAACAAACAGAACTGGTGCTCCCCATGGGGAGAAACTAGGTTGGATAAATCCTTTATCTAGCAACTCTTGTAACTGTATCTTTAATTCCTTCAGTTCAGCTGGTGCCATTCTGTATGGCGCTTTAGATATAGGAGCAGTTCCTGGTTGTAACTCAATAACAAACTCTATTTCCCGGTCTGGTGGCAAACCTGGAAGATCATCTGGAAATACCTCCAGATATTCTCGAACTACTGGTACATTATCAAGATCTGGACATTGCTGCCCCTTAACATTCATTACACTCACCAGATACCCCTCACAACCACTTTCCAACAACCGTTGTGCTTTTGTTGATGATATCATAGGAAATCTGAAAATTTTCCTATTGTTGGAGTTCAAGTAAATAGAAGTCCAACTACAATGCATAAATATATTGTGTATGAATTATTTGTGATTAATATGTGATAGTTATGTCATAAATTATTTGTGATTAATTTAATTATGTTATTTAATGTTATAAATTATTTGGAGTTAATTATTATTACAAGTTGTGAATTTATGTGATTTGAATTTATATTATGGTCCTATATAAATATGTGTGACTATAAATTGTTAAAAATATATTCGTATGCGTTGAGAAAATATTGATTATAAGGATCTGTGTGATCTGAGATGAAGTTGTTATCCTGAAAAGGGATCAGTGTGATCCAGGTGAGGTGGTTATTTTATAAATGGATTTATGTGATTGGGATGAAGTTGTTATTCTATAAGTGAATCTATGAGAATTAAATTAAGTTGTTGTTTTATTTATAATTAATTGTTGATATTGATGTCATAAATGGTTTATGATGTATATTTAATTGCATTGGTTGCATACCATGCATAATCATGAAAAGTGTTTTCCCCAAAATTAATAAGATACTAATGGTGTGTGCGGCCACTATATATATGCATCTCTGTCAGGGTTCGGAAAAATCGTTCCCGATATTTTATTAGGGGTTCGGAAAAATCATCCCCACCGTTTTGCCAGGGTTCGAAAAAATCGTTCTCGGCACGTTGTATATTTGGGGTTCGGAAAAATCGTCCCCATTGAGCTCATTTGGGGTGCATATTATAAGTGTGTCGTGGGGATCCCACAACGTAAACAATTTTTCAAAATAAAATAGACCAATTAGAAAGATTAGGAAATAAATGCATTTTCATGCACTATCATGCATGATTTTTACTTACTGAGATTTTTGTCTCACTAGTTTATGCATTGTAGGTGAGCCGGATGATATTTAAGTATATGGTGTACTGTGCAAGCTGTGGAGCTCCTACAGGGTTTGTTGGTCTCTTTTATTTTAAAAAATGTTCACGTTGCGGGATCCCCACGACACACTTATGATATGCACCCCAAATGAGTTCAATGGGGACGATTTTTCCTAACCCCGACAGAGATGCATATATAGTGGCGCACACACCATTAGTATCTTATTAATATTGGGGAAAACACTTTTCATGATATGTATGGTATGCTTCCAGTACAATTAAATATGCATCTCCACAACTTGTATAATCAATTAATCCCAAATAATTCATAACATAATTAAACTAATCACAAATAATTCACAACATAATTATCACATATTAATCACAAATAATTTACACACAACATATTTATCACATAATAATCATTCACACAACAACATGTTTATGCATTGTAGTTGAACCTCTACTTACTTGAACTCCGACAATATTAACACTATAGACCCATGAAGATCCGTAATTAATTCATTCCGTTCCGTTCCAGCACACTCTCATTTCTCCCTCCTACTGCCGATTGATTTTGGGGAGAGGTGATGAACTCCTCAACCCCATGCATATATATATATATATATATATATCGAAAAAGTTGGGATATGTGGCAGACAACTTCCATCAATTCAATTTTTTTTTAATTGAAAGTGACGCTGCCAAATTTTAATTTGGCTTCTGCATGCTAAATTCAAGCAGCCCACGACTTTTGACCCTCTTTTTTTCCTTTTTTTTATTATATATATTATTATATTATTATTATTATAATCTAAATTAATACACGTAAATATTTATGCACACATATATTCATATATTTTGTCACCATTATTATCACAGATGTTTCAAATAAAATATAAAAATAATTAGCACATAATTATAAAAATGCGTAAAATACAAATTATAAAAAAAAAAAAAATTTCGGGTATTACAATCTCCCCACCTTATAAGAATTTCGTCCTCGAAATTTAATCCCACTCTACTTCAACATTTTATATCCATCACTTATGAAATAAATGAAACCACAATTATGTTCATACAAAATCACATATTTGACATATTATAGAACTTACTGATCTGGTGGTGTACCACAGATTCCAAGATTGTATACATGGACAGTCTACAGAACCATGACCGTGCTCTGATACCATTCTGTCACGCCCCACTTTTTCACCACCAATAATAAACAATAATATTATTCCTTTTTCTTCTTTTTATACAATACAATTTTCACCAAGACAAATCATTACACCGGCCCGGTCAACAGGTCGTCACCCATGTATACAACTCTCGGGATCTGACGGAATCCCAACCACGCTTCCGCTGCGCAACTCATCTACAATGCATAAACTAATGAGACAAAAATCTCAGTAAGTAGAAATCATGAATGACAATGCATGAAAATGCTTTTATTTTCTAATCTTTCTAGTTGGTCTCTTTTATTTTAAAAACTGTTCACGTTGCGGGATCCCCACGACACACTTATGATATGCACCCCAAATGAGCTCAATGGGGACGATTTTTCCGAACCCCGACAGAGATGCATATATAGTGTCGCACACACAATTAGTATCTTATTAATATTGGGGAAAACACTTTTCATGATATGCATGGTATGCTTCCAGTACAATTAAATATGCATTTCTGTCACGCCCCACTTTTTCACCACCAATAATAAACAATAATATTATTCCTTTTTCTTCTTTTTATACAATACAATCTATAAGTTGGAGTTACCAGCATCAATGTCTAGAGTACATGACGTGTTTCATGTGTCTGTGTTGAGGAAGTATGTTCCAAATCCATCTCATGTTCTCAGGCAGGAACCAATTGAGTTGAAAGAAGATTTGAGTTATGAGGAAGTACCAGTTGAGATCTTGTGGCGAGACGTGAAGAAGCTCAGAAATAAAGAAATACCATTAGTAAAAGTATTATGGAGAAACCAACTAGTTGAGGAGGCTACTTGGGAAAGAGAGGATGAGATGATGGCTATATATCCAGACCTCTTCAGGTAAGTAAATTTCGAGGATGAAATTTTTATAAGAAGGGAAGAATGTAATACCCAAGTTTCTCACTACTAGTATGTCAATATAATTTAGTTTGTATTATGTGTATTTTATAATTATGTGACAATTGTTTCTCAATTTTATTTATCTTTACATTTTATTTGAGACATCTGTGATAATAATGATGACAATATGTGAATATATGTGTGCATAAATATTTACGTGTATTAATTTGGATATATGAGTAAATTATTTTATGTGTATAAATATACTTTTTTTTAATTATTAAGTATCACACGTAATTTCATTATAATAATAATAATAATAATATAATAATAATAATAATATATAAAAAAATCAAAGTGGGCGGCAATGCATAACAGCCAAATTGAAAATTTCAATTCATGCAGCCGTCCTTAATTAAAAAATATATATATAAAATAAAATAATAATAATAATAATAAAAATAATAGTTGATGTTACATGTTGAATTGGCCAATTTGAATTGTCATCCCCAATCCCTTTCCCCTTTTGCCTATATATACGGGGTGAGGAATTCATCACCTCACACCCCAAAATCAATCCGTAATAATAATAAAAAATAGTGTGTCGGAGCGGGAAAAGAAGGAATTAATTACGATTCTTCACGGGTCTATAGTATTACTATTATCGGAGTCCAAGTAAGTAGAGGTTCAACTACAATGCATAAACATGTTGTTGTGTGAATGATTATTATGTGATAAATATGTTGTGTGTAAATTATTTGTGATTAATATGTGATAATTATGTTGTGAATTATTTGTGATTAGTTTAATTATGTTATGAATTATTTGGGATTAATTGATTATACAAGTTGTGGAGATGCATATTTAATTGTACTGGAAGCATACCATGCATATCATGAAAAGTGTTTTCCCCAATATTAATAAGATACTAATGGTGTGTGCGGCCACTATATATGCATCTCTGTCGGGGTTCGAAAAAATCGTCCCCATTGAGCTCATTTGGGGTGCATATCATAAGTGTGTCGTGGGGATCCCGCAACGTGAACAGTTTTTAAAATAAAAGAGACCAACTAGAAAGATTAGAAAATAAAAGCATTTTCATGCATTGTCATGCATGATTTCTACTTACTGAGATTTTTGTCTCATTAGTTTATGCATTGTAGATGAGTTGCGCAGCGGAAGCATGGTTGGGATTCCGTCAGATCCTGAGAGTTGTATACATGGATGACGACCTGTTGTCCAGGCCAGTGTAATGATTTCTCTTGGTGAAAATTGTATTGTATAAAAAGAAGAAAAAGAAATAATATTATTGTTTATTATTGGTGGTGAAAAAGTGGGGCGTGACAGAATGGTATCAGAGCACGGTCATGGTTCTATAGATTGTCCATGTATACAATCTTGGAATCTGTGGTACACCACCAGATCAGTAAGTTCTATAATATGTCAAATATGTGATTTTGTATGAACATAATTGTGGTTTCATTTATTTCATAAGTGATGGATATAAAATGTTGAAGTAGAGTGGGATTAAATTTCGAGGACGAAATTCTTATAAGGTGGGGAGATTGTAATACCCGAAAAAATCTTTATTTTATAATTTGTATTTTACGCATTTTTATAATTATGTGCTAATTATTTCTATATTTTATTTACATTTTATTTGAAACATCTGTGATAATAATGGTGACAAAATATATGAATATATGTGTGCATAAATATTTAAATGTATTAATTTAGATTATAATAATAATAATATAATAATATATATATAATAAATAAAAAAAAGGAAAAAAAGAGGGGCTGCTTGAATTTAGCATGCAGAAGCCAAATTAAAATTTGGCAGCGTCACTTTCAATTAAAAAAAAATTGAATTGATGGAAGTTGTCTGCCGCATATCCCAACTTTTTCGATATATATATATATGCATGGGGTTGAGGAGTTCATCACCTCTCCCCAAAATCAATCGACAGTAGGAGGGAGAAATGAGAGTGTGCCGGAACGGAACGGAATGAATTAATTACGGATCTTCATGGGTCTATAGTGTTAATATTGTCGGAGTTCAAGTAAGTAGAGGTTCAACTACAATGCATAAACATGTTGTTGTGTGAATGATTATTATGTGATAAATATGTTGTGTGTAAATTATTTGTGATTAATATGTGATAATTATGTTGTGAATTATTTGTGATTAGTTTAATTATGTTATGAATTATTTGGGATTAATTGATTATACAAGTTGTGGAGATGCATATTTAATTGAACTGTATCACGACCCACTTTACATAACTTATAATTCTCTAATTAACATAAACATCGTCATTATAAAAACTGCGTATTTTTTTTAATAATATATATTATCCAAACGGTCACACCAGTTCAACATACGTAACTGGTTTCTGACACCACATCAATCCACACAAATTGGTGACAATACTTATTATATTACATAATAAATATCAGCGGAAACAAAATTAACACACGGTCTAGCCCAACAGGTCATCATCTATGTACATCTTGCTCAAACCTTGTAGGAGCTCCACAGCTTGCACAGTACACCACATACTTAAATATCATCCGGCTCACCTACAATGCATAAACTAGTGAGACAAAAATCTCAGTAAGTAAAAATAATGCATGATAGTGCATGAAAATGCATTTATTTCCTAATCTTTCTAATTGGTCTATTTTATTTTGAAAAACTATTTACGTTGTGGGATCCCCACGACACACTTATAATATGCACCCCAAATGAGCTCAATGGGGACGATTTTTCCAAACCCTAAATATATAACGTGCTGAGAATGATTTTTCCGAACCCTGGCAAAATGGTGGGGATGATTTTTCCGAACCCCTAATAAAATATCAGGAACGATTTTTCCGAACCCTGACAGAGATGCATATATATAGTGGCTGCACACACCATTAGTATCTTATTAATTTTGGGGAAAACACTTTTCATGATTATGCATGGTATGCAACCAATGCAATTAAATATACATCATAAACCATTTATGACATCAATATCAACAATTAATTATAAATAAAACAACAACTTAATTTAATTCTCATAGATTCACTTATAGAATAACAACTTCATCCCAATCACATAAATCCATTTATAAAATAACCACTTCACCTGGATCACACTGATCCCTTTTCAGGATAACAACTTCATCTCGGATCACACAGATCCTTATAATCAATATTTTCTCAACTCATACGAATATATTTTTAACAATTTATATTCACATATATTTATATAGGACCATAATATAAATTCAAATCACATAAATTCACAACTTATAATAATAATTAACTCCAAATAATTTATAACATTAAATAACGTAATTAAATTAATCACAAATAATTTATGACATAACTATCACATATTAATCACAAATAATTCATACACAATATATTTATGCATTGTAGTGGCAGCAATGTCCAGATCTTGATAATGTACCAGTAGTTCAAGAATATCTGGAGGTATTTCCAGATGATCTTCCAGGTTTGCCACCAGACCGGGAAATAGAGTTTGTTATTGAGTTACAACCAGGAACTGCTCCTATATCTAAAGCGCCATACAGAATGGCACCAGCTGAACTGAAGGAATTAAAGATAAAGTTACAAGAGTAGCTAGACAAAGGATTCATCCAACCTAGTTTCTCCCCTTCGGGAGCACCAGTTCTGTTTGTTCAAAAGAAGGATGGCACATTGAGGATGTGCATTGATTATCGGGATCTCAACAAAGTTACGGTGAAGAATAAGTATCCATTTCCTCGCATTGATGATTTGTTTGATCAGTTACAGAGTGCAGCTATCTTTTCTAAGATTGATTTGCGTTCGGGATATCATCAGTTGAAGATTAGGGAGGAGGATATTCCAAAGACTGCATTTAGTACAAGGTATGGGCATTATGAATTTTTGGTGATGTCGTTTGGTTTGACAAATGCTCCGGCAGCATTTATGGATTTGATGAATAGAGTATTTCAGGAATTTCTCGATAAATTTGTGATTGTGTTTATCGATGATATTCTAATTTACTCTAAGAATAAGGAGGATCATGCTCTACACTTAAGAAAGGTGTTAGAGATTTTAAAGGAGAAGCAATTGTATGCGAAATTTAAAAAGTGTGAACTTTGGTTGGATCGAGTTGTTTTCTTGGGTCACGTGGTATCGGGAGAAGGAATTTCGGTAGATCCAAGTAAAGTTAAAGCAATCCATGATTGGCCACAACCCTCAAATCCCACTGAGGTTCATAGCTTTCTTGGATTGGCTGGATATTATCGAAGGTTTGTTGAAGGATTTTCTAAGATTGCTTCATCATTAACACAGTTGACCAGGAATAATGTGAAGTTCATATGGACGGAAAAATGTGAACAAAGTTTCCAAGAATTGATGAGACGATTGACATCAGCACCTATTTTAACTATTCCTACAGAGACAGGAAACTTCAAGGTTTACAGTGATGCTTCAAAGAATGGTCTTGGGTGTGTATTGATACAGAATGGGAAAGTGATAGCTTATGCATCCAGACAGTTAAGAGAGTATGAGAAGAATTACACAACTCATGATTTAGAGTTAGACGCAGTGGTGTTTGCACTCAAGATTTGGAGGCATTATCTGTATGGGGAACGTTGTGAAATATATACTGATCATAAGAGTTTGAAGTACTTTTTTACTCAGAAAGAGTTGAACATGAGGCAAAGAAGATGGTTGGAATTGGTGAAGGATTACGACTGTGTTATCAATTATCATCCGGGAAAAGCCAATGTGGTTGCTGATGCATTGAGCCGAAAGGCAATACAGAGTGTAGCTGTTATGACCATAAATCATAAACCAGAGTTGCTTGATTTGCAAAAGATGGGTATGGAGATCATTCAGGAAGGATCGTTGGAAGCAAGGATGGCAGCTCTGACACTTCGACCAACTTTGATGGATAAGATTCTACAGAGCCAACAGGAGGATAAGTTGTTTGACAAGGTAAAGAATGGTATCAGAGCACGGTCATAGTCCTGTAGACTGTCCATGTATACAATCTTGGTATCTTTGGTACACCACCAGACCAGTAAGTTCTATGACATGTTAAATATGTGATTTTGTATTAACATAATTATGGTCTCATTTATTTCATATGTGATGATTATAAAATGTTGAAGTAGAGTGGGATTAAATTTCGAGGACGAAATTCTTATAAGGTGGGGAGATTGTAATACTCGGAAAATTCTTTATTTTATAATTTGTATTTTACGCATTTTTATAATTATGTGGTAATTATTTCTATATTTTATTTACATTTTATTTGAGACATCCGTGATAATAATGGTGACAATATGTGAATATATGTGTGCATAAATATTCACGTGTATTAATTTGGATTATTATAATAATAATAATATAATAATAATAATAATATAATATATATATATGGTGTGTGTACGTGTGCGGTGTAGGAAGGAGGAAAGAAAGAAAAAGAAAAGGAGAAGAGAAAAGGAGGAGAGAGAGAAAGAAAAGTCAAAAGTTGTTGGCAGCAAAATTTGTGTTTGCATGCATGGCTGCTAGCAGCCAAATTTGAATACATGCATAGCTGCAAATCAGCCATCATTTTTATAAAAAAAAAATAGAAATAATTGGCCAATTTTTCCTACCCTTTCGTACATCTATATATATGGGATGTTGAGGATTTGATCACCCCACGCCCCAAAATCAATCGGTAGCGAGAGAAAAAAAAGAGGTGTGCCGGAACGGGAAGAAAGAAATTAATTACGGATCTTCACGAATTTATAGTGTTATTATTATCGGATTCCAAGTAAGTAGAAGTCCAACTACAATGCATAAATATGTCGTGTGTAAATTATTTGTGATTAATATGTGATAATTATGTTGTGAATTATCTGTGATTAGTTTAATTATGTTATGAATTATTTGGGATTAATTGATTATACATGATGTGGATTTATGGGATTTGAAATAATATTATTGTATTATAAGGATCTGTGTGATCCAAGATGGAGTTGTTATTATAAGAGATCTGTGTGATCCAAGGTGAAGTGGATTTGTGTGAATTAAATTAAGTTGTTATTTTATTTATGATTAAATGTTGATATTTATGTCATAAATGGTTTATGATGTATATTTAATTGCACTGGTTGCATACCATGCATAATCATAAAAAGTATTTTCCTAAAATTAATAAGATACTAATGGTGTGTGCGGCCACTATATATGCATCTCTGTCAGGGTTCGGAAAAATCGTTCCCGGCACTATATTCAGGGTTCGGAAAAATCGTCCCCATTGAGCTCATTTGCGGTGCATTTGATAAGTGTGTCGTGGGGATCCCGCAACGTGAACAGTTTTCTAAATAAAAGAGACCAATTAGTAGATTAGGAAATAAAAGCATTTTCATGCATTGTCATGCATGATTTCTACTTACTGAGATTTTTGTCTCATTATTTTATGCATTGTAGGTGAGTTGCGCAACGGAAGCGTGGTTGGGTACCTTCAGATCCTGAGAGTTGTATACATGGATGATGACCTGTTAGCCGGGCCAGTGTAATGAACTGTTGTATAGTATAAAAGTGAAGAAAAAGGAATATTTATTATTGTCTATTATTGGTGGTGAAAAAGTGGGGCGTGACAGAATGGTTGCTCAAACCCTGTAGGAGCTACACAGCTTGCACAGTACACCACATACTTAAATATCATCCGGCTCACCTACAATGCATAAACTAGTGAGACAAAAATCTCAGTAAGTAAAAATCATGCATGATAGTGCATGAAAGTGCATTTATTCCTAATCTTTCTAATTGGTCTATTTTATTTTGAAAAACTGTTTACGTTGTGGAATCCCCACGACACACTTATAATATGTATCCCAAATGAGCTCAATGGGGATGATTTTTCCGAACCCCAAATATACAACGTGCCGAGAACGATTTTTCTGAACCCTGGCAAAACGGTGGGGATGATTTTTTTGAACCCCTAATAAAATATCGCGAGCGATTTTTCAGAACCCTGACAGAGATGCATATATATAGTGGCCGCACACACCATTAGTATCTTATTAATTTTGGAGAAAACACTTTTCATGATTATGCATGGTATGCAACCAATGCAATTAAATATACATCATAAACCATTTATGACATCAATATCAACAATTAATTATAAATAAAACAACAACTTAATTTAATTATCATAGATTCACTTATAGAATAACAACTTCATCCCAATCACATAAATCCATTTATAAAATAACCACTTCACCTGGATTACACTGATCCCTTTTCAGGATAACAACTTCATCTCGGATCACACAGATCCTTATAATCAATATTTTCTCAACTCATACGAATATATTTTTAACAATTTATAGTCACACATATTTATATAGGACCATAATATAAATTGAAATCACATAAATTCACAACTTGTAATAATAATTAACTCCAAATAATTTATAACATTAAATAATGTAATTAAATTAATCACAAATAATTTATGACATAATTATCACATATTAATCACAAATAATTCATACACAATATATTTATGCATTGTAGTTGGACTTCTACTTACCTCAACTCCGACAATTATAGACCCGTGATTATCCGTAACTAATCTCTTCTTTCCTGCTCCGGCACACCCTCCTTCATCCTCTCTCTCTCTCTCTCTCTCTTTTTCTCAATGATTTTGGGATGAGGTGATGAATATTGAGGGACATCAATGTCCATTTCTCAGTGATGTACCAGTAGTTCGGGAATACCCAGAGGTGTTTTCAGATGATCTTCCAGGTTTGCCTCCAAATCGGGAAATAGAGTTTGTTATTGAGCTGCAATCGGGAACTGCTCCTATATCTAAATCGCCATACAGAATGGCACCAGTTGAACTGAAGGAACTGAAAATACAATTGCAAGAGTTACTAGACAAAGGATTCATCCAACCTAGTTTCTCACCTTGGGGAGCACCAGTTCTTTTCGTTCGTAAGAAGGATGGCACATTGAGGATGTGCATCGATTATAGAGAGCTCAACAAAGTTACAGTTAAGAATAAGTATCCATTGCCTCGCATTGATGATCTGTTCGATCAACTACAGGGTTTGAGCAAAATGTACATAGATGACGACCTGTTGGGCTAGACCGTGTGTTTATTTTGTTTCCGCTGATATTTTATTATGTAATATAAAAAGTATTGTCACCAGTTTGTATGGATTGATGTGGTGTCAGAAACCAGTTGCGTATGTTGAACTGGTGTGACCGTTTGGATAATATATATATTATGTGGAAAAAAATAATATGTGCGGATTTTATGATGATGATGTTTATGTTAATTAAAGATTTATAAGTTATGAAAAATGGGTCGTGACAGAGTGGTATGACCGTTTGGATATATATATTATGTGAGGAAAAAAAAATATGTGCAAATTTTATGATGATAATGTTTATGTTAATTAAAGAATTATAAGTTGTGAAAAGTGGGGCGTGACAGAATGGTATCAGAGCACGGTCATAGTCCTGTAGACTCTCTTCTTTCCCGCTCCGGCACACCCTCCTTCCTCCCCTCTCTCTCTCTCTCTCTCTCTCTCTCTCTTTTTCTCGATGATTTTGGGATGAGGTGATGAATTCCTCACCCCATATATATAGGTAAAAGAGGTTGGGGTGTCTTAATCAAAAAAAAAAATTTTTTTTTTTTAATAATATATATATATATTTTTTTAATAAAAATTTTGGCAGCCTATTGCCATTTCAACTTTTGGTGCTAAAATCATGCCAAAACAGCCGCCCCTTTTTGACTCTTTTTATTTATTTATTTATTATACATATTATATTATTATTATTATTATAATGAAAATACGTGTGATACTTAATAATTAAGAAAAATATATTTATACACATAAAATAATTTACTCATATATCCAAATTAATACACGTAAATATTTATGCACACATATATTCACATATTGTCACATTATTATCACAGATGTCTCAAATAAAATGTAAATATATATAAAAATATTGAAACAATATTATTGTATTATAAGGATCTGTGTAATCCAAGATGAAGTTGTTATTATAAGAGATCCGTGTGATCCAAGGTGAAGTGGATTTGTGTGAATTAAATTAAGTTGTTATTTTATTTATGATTAAATGTTGATATTGATGTCATAAATAATTTATGATGTATATTTAATTGCACTGGTTGCATACCATGCATAATCATGAAAAGTGTTTTTCCTAAAATTAATAAGATACTAATGGTGTGTGCGGCCATTATATATGCATCTCTGTCAGGGTTCGGAAAAATCGTTCCCAGCACTAAATTCGGGATTCGGAAAAATTGTCCCCATTGAGCTCATTTGGGGTGCATATCATAAGTGTGTCTTGGGGATCCCGCAACGTGAACAGTTTTCAAAATAAAAGAGACCGATTAGTAGATTAGAAAATAAAAGCATTTTCATGCATTGTCATGCATGATTTCTACTTACTGAGATTTTTGTCTCATTAGTTTATGCATTGTAGGTGAGTTGCGCAGCGGAAGTGTGGTTGGGTACCGCCAGATCCTGAGAGTTGTATACATGGATGACGACCTGTTGGCCGAGCCGGTGTAATAAGCTGTTGTATTGTATAAAAATGAAGGAAAAAGGAATGTTTATTATTGTCTATTATTGGTGGTGAAAAAGTGGGGCGTGACAGAATGGTATCTGTCACGCCCCACTTTTTCACCACCAATAATAAACAATAATATTATTCCTTTTTCTTCTTTTTATACAATACAATTTTCACCAAGACAAATCATTACACCGGCCCGGCCAACAGGTCGTCATCCATGTATACAACTCTCAGGATCTGACGGAATCCCAACCATGCTTCCACTGTGCAACTCATCTACAATGCATAAACTAATGAGACAAAAATCTCAGTATGTAGAAATCATGCATGACAATGCATGAAAATGCTTTTATTTTCTAATCTTTCTAGTTGGTCTCTTTTATTTTAAAAACTGTTCACGTTGCGGGATCCCCACGACACACTTATGATATGCATCCCAAATGAGCTCAATGGGGACGATTTTTCCGAACCCCGACAGAGATGCATATATAGTGGCCGCACACACCATTAGTATCTTATTAATATTGGGGAAAACACTTTTCATGATATGCATGGTATGCTTCCAGTACAATTAAATATACATCTCCACAACTTGTATAATCAATTAATCCCAAATAATTCATAACATAATTAAACTAATCACAAATAATTCACAACATAATTATCACATATTAATCACAAATAATTTACACACAACATATTTATCACATAATAATCATTCACACAACAACATGTTTATGCATTGTAGTTGAACCTCAACTTACTTGAACTCCGACAATATTAACACTATAGACCCATGAAGATCCGTAATTAATTCATTCCGTTCGTTCCGGCACACTCTCATTTCTCCCTCCTACTGCCGATTGATTTTGGGGAGAGGTGATGAACTCCTCAACCCCATGCATATATATATATATATATATATATCGAAAAAGTTGGGATATGTGGCAGACAACTTCCATCAATTCAATTTTTTTTTAATTAAAATTGACGCTGCCAAATTTTAATTTGGCTTCTGCATGCTAAATTCAAGCAGCCCACGACTTTTGACCCTCTTTTTTCCTTTTTTTATTTATTATATATATTATTATATTATTAATATTATAATCTAAATTAATACACGTAAATATTTATGCACACATATATTCATATATTTTGTCACCATTATTATCACAGATGTTTCAAATAAAATGTAAATAAAATATAGAAATAATTAGCACATAATTATAAAATGCGTAAAATACAAATTATAAAATAAAGAATTTTTTGGGTATTACAATCTCCCCACCTTATAAGAATTTCGTCCTCAAAATTTAATCCCACTCTACTTCAACATTTTATATCCATCACTTATGAAATAAATGAAACCACAATTATGTTCATACAAAATCACATATTTGACATATTATAGAACTTACTGATCTGGTGGTGTACCACAGATTCCAAGATTGTATACATGGACAGTCTACAGAACTATGATCGTGCTCTGATACCATTCTGTCATGACCCACTTTTCATAACTTATAATTCTTTAATTAACATAAAGATTATCATTATAAAATCTGCACATATTTTTTTTTATAATAATATATATTATCCAAACGGTCACACCAGTTCAACATACGCAACTGGTTTCTGATACAACATCAATCCACACAAACTGGTGACAATACTTTTTATATTACATAATAAAATATCAGCGGAAATAAAATAAACACACGGTCTAGCCCAACAGGTCGTCATCTATGTACATCTTGATCAAACCCTATAGGAGCTCCACAGCTTGCACAGTACACCACATATTTAAATATCATCCGGCTCACCTACAATGCATAAACTAGTGAGACAAAAATCTCAGTAAGTAAAAATCATGCATGATAGTGCATGAAAATGCATTTATTTCCTAATCTTTCTAATTGGTCTATTTTATTTTGAAAAACTGTTTACGTTGTGGGATCCCCATGACACACTTATAATATGCACCCCAAATGAGCTCAATGGGGACGATTTTTCCGAACCCCAAATATACAACGTGCCGAGAATGATTTTTCCGAACCCTGGCAAAACGGTGGGGATGATTTTTCCGAACCCCTAATAAAATGCCAGGAACGATTTTTCCGAACCCTGACAGAGATGCATATATATAGTGGCCGCACACACCATTAGTATCTTATTAATTTTGGGGAAAACACTTTTCATGATTATGCATGGTATGCAACCAATGCAATTAAATATACATCATAAACCATTTATGACATCAATATCAACAATTAATTATAAATAAAACAACAACTTAATTTAATTCTCATAGATTCACTTATAGAATAACAACTTCATCCCAATCACATAAATCCATTTATAAAATAACCACTTCACCTGGATCACACTGATCCCTTTTCAGGATAACAACTTCATCTCGGATCACACAGATCCTTATAATCAATATTTTCTCAACTCATACGAATATATTTTTAACAATTTATAGTCACACATATTTATATAGGACCATAATATAAATTCAAATCACATAAATTCACAACTTGTAATAATAATTAACTCCAAATAATTTATAACATTAAATAACGTAATTAAATTAATCACAAATAATTTATGACATAACTATCACATATTAATCACAAATAATTCATACACAATATATTTATGCATTGTAGTTGGACTTCTACTTACTTGGAATCCGATAATAATAACACTATAAATTCGTGAAGATCCGTAATTAATTTCTTTCTTCCCGTTCCGGCACACCTCTATTTTTTCTCTCGCTACCGATTGATTTTGGGGCGTGGGGTGATCAAATCCTCAACACCCCATATATATAGATGTACGAAAGGGTAGGGAAAAGTGGCCAATTATTTATATTTTTTTATAAAAATGATGGCTGATTTGCAGTCATGCATGTATTCAAATTTTGCTGCTAGCAGCCATGCATGCAAACACAAATTTTGCTGCTAACAACTTTTGACTTTTCTTTCTCTCTCTCCTCCTTTTCTCTTCTCCTTTTCTTTTTCTTTCTTTCCTCCTTCCTACACCGCACACGTAAACACACCATATATATATATTATGTTATTATTATATTATTATTATAATAATTCAAATTAATACACGTGAATATTTATGCACACATATATTCACATATTGTCACATTATTATCACAGATGTCTCAAATAAAATGTAAATATATATAAAAATATTGAAACAATTGTCACATAATAATCATATAGTTGCCACATAATTATAACATAATTATAAAATGCATATAATACATATTAAATTATGTTGGCACATGAGTAGTGAGAAGCTCGGGTATCACATTCTCCCCTCCTTATAAAAATTTCATCCTCGAAATTTACTTACCTGAAGAGTTCTGGATATTTAGCCATCATCTCATCCTCTCTTTCCCAAGTAGCCTCCTCGACTAATTGGTTCCTCCATAACATCTTCACTAATGGTATCTCTTTATTTCTGAGCTTTTTCACTTCTCGTTGTAAAATTTTCATTGGTATCTCTTCATAACTCAAATCTTCTTTCAACTCAACTGGTTCCTGCCTGATAATATGAGATGGATTCGGAACATACTTCCTCAACATAGACACATGAAACACATCATGTACTCTAAACATTGATGCTGGTAACTCCAACTTATAGGCAACACTTCCAACTTTCTCAATGATAGTGAATGGACCAATATATCTTGGACTGAGTTTTCCTTTCTTTCCAAACCGCATTATCCCCTTCATTGGAGATACTTTCAAGAATACCTGATCACTCACTTCAAATTCCAATTCTCTCCTCCGTTTGTCTGCATAACTTTTCTGTCGATCTTGGGCAACCTTCATCTTCCCTCGAATACGGGTAACAGCTTCTGACATTTCACGAATCAAGTCTGGACCCAAAAGTTTCCTCTCTCCAACTTCATCCCAATGAAACCAGAGTTGCTTGACTTGCAAAGATTGGGTGTGGAGATCATTCAGGAAGGATCATTAGAAGCAAAGATGGCAGCTTTGACACTTCGACCAACTTTGATGGATAAGATTCGACAGGGACAAGAGGTGGATAAGTTCTTTGACAAGATAAAGAATAATATCAGCTCTGGAAAGTCTTCTGACTTTCAATTAAGAGATGATGGCGTGATTCATTACAGAGGTCGATTATGTCTACCTGAATTGGATGACATTCGGAAAGAAGTGATGGCAGAAGCTCATTCAACACCATACTCTGTACATCCAGGAGCTACTAAGATGTATAGAGACTTGAAGTTACATTATTGGTGGCCAGGGATGAAGAGAGATGTCGCTCAATATGTAGAGCAATGTTTGACTTGTCAGCAAGTCAAGGCTGAGCATCAGAGACCAGAAGGAACTTTGCAGCCTCTATTTATTCTAGAATGGAAGTGGGAGAATATTACTATGGATTTTGTCAATGGACTACCAAAGACGGTGAAAGGTCACAATGCTATTTAGGTTATCGTGGATCGATTGACTAAGTCAGCTCATTTTCTTCCTATTTGTTCTACATATTCTATGGATCGTTATGTACAGCTGTATATTCTAGAGATTGTCAGACTCCATGGAGTACCACTTACCATTGTATCAGACAGAGATACAAGATTCTTGTCTGCTTTCTGGAAAAGTTTGCATAAAGCACTGGGGACACAATTATCTTTCAGCACTGCATTTCATCCACAGACATATGGTCAATCAGAGCGTACGATACAGATTTTGGAGGATATGCTCAGAGAATGTGTGTTGGATTTTCAGGGTCAGTGGAGTAAATTTTTACCTTTGATAGAATTCTCATACAACAACAGTTATCAGTCTACTATCGGAATAGCACCATATGAAGCACTGTACGGGAGGAAGTGTAGATCTCCAATACATTGGGATGAAGTTGGAGAGAGGAAACTTTTGGGTCCAGACTTGATTCGTGAAAACTCAGAAGCTGTTACCCGTATTCGAGGGAAGATGAAGGTCGCCCAAGATCGACAAAAAAGTTATGCAGACAAACGGAGGAGAGAATTGGAATTTGAAGTGAGTGATCAGGTATTCTTGAAAGCATCTCCAATGAAGGGGATAATGCAGTTTGGAAAGAAAGAAAAACTCAGTCCAAGATATATTGGTCCATTCACTATCATTGAGAAAGTTGGAAGTGTTGCCTATAAGTTGGAGTTACCAGCATCAATGTTTAGAGTACATGATGTGTTTCATGTGTCTATGTTGAGGAAGTATGTTTCGAATCCATCTCATATTATCAGGCAGGAACCAGTTGAGTTGAAAGAAGATTTGAGTTATGAAGAGATACCAATGAAAATTTTACAACGAGAAGTGAAAAAACTCAGAAATAAAGAGATATCATTAGTGAAGGTGTTATGGAGGAACCAATTAGTTGAGGAGGCTACTTGGGAAAGAGAGGATGAGATGATGGCTAAATATCCAGAACTCTTCAGGTAAGTAAATTTCGAGGACGAAATTTTTATAAGGAGGGGAGAATGTGATACCCGAGCTTCTCACTACTCATGTGCCAACATAATTTAATATGTATTATATGCATTTTATAATTATGTTATAATTATGTGGCAACTATATGATTATTATGTGACAATTGTTTCAATATTTTTATATATATTTACATTTTATTTGAGACATCTGTGATAATAATGTGACAATATGTGAATATATGTGTGCATAAATATTTACGTGTATTAATTTGGATATATGAGTAAATTATTTTATGTGTATAAATACATTTTTCTTAATTATTAAGTATCACACGTATTTTCATTATAATAATAATAATAATATAATATATATAATAAATAAATAAATAAAAAAGAGTCAAAAGGCGGCTGTTTTGGCATGATTTTAGCACCCAAAGTTGAAATGGCAATAGGCTGCCAAAATTTTTATTAAAAAATATATATATATATTATTAAAAAAAAATTTTTTTTGATTAAGACACCCCAACCTCTTTTACCTATATATATGGGGTGAGGAATTCATCACCTCATCCCAAAATTATCGAGAAAAAGAGAGAGAGAGAGAGAGGAGGAAGGAGGGTGTGCCGGAGCGGGAAAGAAGAGATTAGTTACGAATCATCACGGGTCTATAATTGTCGGAGTTGAGGTAAGTAGAAGTCCAACTACAATGCATAAATATATTGTGTGTGAATTATTTGTGATTAATATGTGATAGTTATGTCATAAATTATTTGTGATTAATTTAATTACGTTATTTAATGTTATAAATTATTTGGAGTTAATTATTATTACAAGTTGTGAATTTATGTGATTTGAATTTATATTATGGTCCTATATAAATATGTGTGACTATAAATTGTTAAAAATATATTCGTATGAGTTGAGAAAATATTGATTATAAGGATCTGTGTGATCCGAGATGAAGTTGTTATCCTGAAAAGGGATCAGTGTGATCCAGGTGAAGTGGTTATTTTATAAATGGATTTATGTGATTGGGATGAAGTTGTTATTCTATAAGTGAATCTATGAGAATTAAATTAAGTTGTTGTTTTATTTATAATTAATTGTTGATATTGATGTCATAAATGGTTTATGATGTATATTTAATTGCATTGGTTGCATACCATGTATAATCATGAAAAATGTTTTCCCCAAAATTAATAAGACACTAATAGTGTGTGCGGCCACTATATATATGCATCTCTGTCAGGGTTCGGAAAAATCATTCCCGATATTTTATTAGGGGTTCGGAAAAATCATCCCCACCGTTTTGCCAGGGTTCGGAAAAATAATGAATTAATTACGGATCTTCATGGATCTATAGTGTTAATATTGTCGGAGTTCAAGTAAGTAGAGGTTCAACTACAATGCATAAACATGTTGTTGTGTGAATGATTATTATGTGATAAATATGTTGTGTGTAAATTATTTGTGATTAATATGTGATAATTATGTTGTGAATTATTTGTGATTAGTTTAATTATGTTATGAATTATTTGGGATTAATAGATTATACAAGTTGTGGAGATGCATATTTAATTGTACTGGAAGCATACCACACATATCATGAAAAGCGTTTTCCCCAATATTAATAAGATACTAATGGTGTGTACGGCCACTATATATGCATCTTTGTCGGGGTTCGGAAAAATTGTCCCCATTGAGCTCATTTGGGGTGCATATCATAAGTGTGTCGTGGGGATCCCGCAACGTGAACAGTTTTTAAAATAAAAGAGACCAACTAGAAAGATTAGAAAATAAAAACATTTTCATGCATTGTCATGCATGATTTCTACTTACTGAGATTTTTGTCTCATTAGTTTATGCATTGTAGATGAGTTGCTCAGCGGAAGCGTGGTTAGGATTCCGTCAGATCCTGAGAGTTGTATACATGGATGACGACCTGTTGGCCGGGCCGGTGTAATGATGTGTCTTGGTGAAAATTGTATTGTATAAAAAGAAGAAAAAAGAATAATATTATTGTTTATTATTGGTGGTGAAAAAGTGGGGCGTGACAGAATGGTATCAGAGCACGGTCATGGTTCTGTAGATTGTCCATGTATACAATCTTGGAATCTGTGGTACACCACCAGATCAGTAAGTTCTATAATATGTCAAATATGTGATTTTGTATGAACATAATTGTGGTTTCATTTATTTCATAAGTGATGGATATAAAATGTTGAAGTATAGTGGGATTAAATTTCGAGGACGAAATTCTTATAAGGTAGGGAGATTGTAATACCCGAAAAATTCTTTATTTTATAATTTGTATTTTACGCATTTTTATAATTATGTGCTAATTATTTCTATATTTTATTTACATTTTATTTGAAACATCTGTGATAATAATGGTGACAAAATATATGAATATATATGTGCATAAATATTTACGTGTATTAATTTAGATTATAATAATAATAATATAATAATATATATATAATAAATAAAAAAAAGGAAAAAAGAGGGTCAAAAGTCGTGGGCTGCTTAAATTTAGAATGCAGAAGCCAAATTAAAATTTGGCAGCGTCACTTTCAATTAAAAAAAATTGAATTGATGGAAGTTGTCTGCCACATATCCCAACTTTATATATATATATATATATATATATATATATATATATATATGCATGGGGTTGAGGAGTTCATCACCTCTCCCCAAAATCAATCGGCAGTAGGAGGGAGAAATGAGTGTGCCGGAACGGAACGGAATGAATTAATTACGGATCTTCATGGGTCTATAGTGTTAATATTGTCGGAGTTCAAGTAAGTAGAGGTTCAACTACAATGCATAAACATGTTGTTGTGTGAATGATTATTATGTGATAAATATGTTGTGTGTAAATTATTTGTGATTAATATGTGATAATTATGTTGTGAATTATTTGTGATTAGTTTAATTATGTTATGAATTATTTGGGATTAATTGATTATACAAGTTGTGGAGATGCATATTTAATTGTACTGGAAGCATACCATGCATATCATGAAAAGTGTTTTCCCCAATATTAATAAGATACTAATGGTGTGTGCGGCCACTATATATGCATCTCTGTCGGGGTTCGGAAAAATCGTCCCCATTGAGCTCATTTGGGGTGCATATTATAAGTGTGTCGTGGGGATCCCGCAACGTGAATAGTTTTTAAAATAAAAGAGACCAACTAGAAAGATTAGAAAATAAAAGAATTTTCATGCATTGTCATACATGATTTCTACTTACTGAGATTTTTATCTCATTAGTTTATGCATTGTAGATGAGTTGCGCAGCGGAAGCGTGGTTGGGATTCCGTCAGATCCTGAGAGTTGTATACATGGATGACGACCTATTGGCCGGGCCGGTGTAATGATTTGTCTTGGTAAAAATTGTATTGTATAAAAAGAAGAAAAAGGAATAATATTATTTTTTATTATTGGTGGTGAAAATGTGGGGCGTGACAGAATGGTATCAGAGATTGTAGTACCCAGAAAATTTTTTATTTTATAATTTGTATTTTACGCATTTTTATAATTATGTGGTAATTATTTCTATATTTTATTTATATTTTATTTAACACATCCGTGATAATAATGGTGATAATATGTGAACATATGTGTGCATAAATATTCACGTTTATTAATTTGGATTATAATAATAATATATAATAATATTAAAAAAAAGAAAGAAAAGTCAACAATTGCTGCCAACTTTAGCAGCCACCTTTGAATGGTACATGGATGCATATTAGCAGCCGTTATTTTTAAAAAAATATATATTGTAGGCCACTTTTCCCCACCCCTTTTTGCCTATATATACATGGGTGTTAGGGGTGATGTCCTGCACCCAAAATCATTTGCGAAAAAAAAAAGAGAAGGGAAGAGAGAGAGAGAGAGGGAGAAGGAGAAGGAAAGAGGAGAAGAGAGAAAGAAAGCGTGACTTGTCGGGACAGAGTAAGAAGAGACTAGTTCACGAGGTTTATAGTATTATCACTATTGTCAGAGTTCAAGTAAGTAGAAGTCCAACTACAATGCATAAATATGTTGTGTGTAAATTATTTGTGATTAGTTTAATTATGTTATGAATTATTTGGGATTAATTGATTATACAAGTTGTGGATTTATGTAATTTGAAATAATATTATTGTATTATATAGATCTGTGTGATTGGGAACTGTTAAAAATATATCTGTATGACTTGAGAAGATGTTGGTTATAAGGATCTGTGTGATCCAAGATGGAGTTGTTATTATAAGAAATCTGTGTGATCCAAGGTGAAGTGAATTTGTGTGAATTAAATTAAGTTGTTATTTTATTTATGATTAAATGTTGATATTGATGTCATAAATGGTTTATGATGCATATTTAATTGCACTGGTTGCATACCATGCATAATCATGAAAAGTGTTTTTTCCAAAAATTAATAAGATACTAATGGTGTGTGCGGCCACTATATATGCATCTCTGTCAGGGTTCGAAAAAATCGTCCCCGATATTTTTATTAGGGGTTTGGAAAAATTGTCCCCACCACTTTGCCAGAGTTTGGAAAAATCATTCTCGGCATTATTTTTGGGGTTCCGAAAATCGTTCCCATTGAGCTCATTTGGGGTGCATATCATAAGTGTGTCGTGGGGATCCCGCAACGTGAACATTTTTTAAAATAAAAGAGACCAATTAGTAGATTAGGAAATAAAATCATTTTCATGCATTGTCATGCATGATTTCTATTTACTGAGATTTTTGTCTCATTAGTTTATGCATTATAGGTGAGTTGCGCAGCGGAAGCGTGGTTGGGTACCGTCAGATCCTGAGAGTTGTATACATGGATGATGACCTGTTGGCCGGGCCGGTGTATTGAACTGTTGTATTGTATAAAAGTGAAGGAAAATGAATATTTATTATTGTCTATTATTGGTAGTGAAAAAGTGGGGCGTGACAGAATGGTATCAGAGCACGGTCATGGTCCTGTAGACTGTCCATGTATACAATCTCGGTATCTTTGGTACACCACCAGACCAGTAAATTCTATGATATGTTAAATATGTGATTTTGTATTAACATAATTATGGTCTCATTTATTTAATATGTGATGATTATAAAATGTTGAAGTAGAGTGGGATTAAATTTCGAGGATGAAATTCTTATAAGGTGGGGAGATTGTAATACCCGGAAAATTCTTTATTTTATAATTTGTATTTTATGTATTTTTATAATTATGTGGTAATTATTTCTATATTTTATTTACATTTTATTTGACACATCCGTGATAATAATGGTGATAATATATGAACATATGTGTGCATAAATATTCACGTGTATTAATTTGGATTATAATAATAATAATATATAATAATATTAAAAAAAAAAGAAAGAAAAGTCAACAATTGCTGCCAACTTTAGCAGCCACCTTTGAATGGTACATGGATGCATATTAGCAGCCGTTATTTTATAAAAAAAAAATATATTGTAGGCCACTTTTCCCCACCCCTTTTTGCTTATATATACATGGGTGTTAGGGGTGATGTCCTGCACCCAAAATCATTTGCGAAAAAAAAAGAGAAGGGAAGAGAGAGAGAGAGAGGGAGAAGGAGAAGGAAAGAGGAGAAGAGAGAAAGAAAGCGTGAGTTGTCGGGACAGAGTAAGAAGAGACTAGTTCACGAGGTTTATAGTATTATCACTATTGTCAGAGTTCAAGTAAGTAGAAGTCCTACTACAATGCATAAATATGTTGTGTGTAAATTATTTGTGATTAGTTTAATTATATTATGAATTATTTGGGATTAATTGATTATACAAGTTGTGGATTTATGTAATTTGAAATAATATTATTGTATTATATAGATCTGTGTGATTGGGAACTGTTAAAAATATATCTGTATGACTTGAGAAAATGTTGGTTATAAGGATCTGTGTGATCCAAGATGGAGTTGTTATTATAAGAGAACCGTGTGATCCAAGGTGAAGTGAATTTGTGTGAATTAAATTAAGTTGTTATTTTATTTATGATTAAATGTTGATATTGATGTCATAAATGGTTTATGATGCATATTTAATTGCACTGGTTGCATACCATGCATAATCATGAAAAGTGTTTTTCCCAAAAATTAATAAGATACTAATGGTGTGTGCGCCCACTATATATGCATCTCTGTCAGGGTTCGGAAAAATCGTCCCCGATATTTTTATTAGGGGTTCGGAAAAATCATCCCCACCACTTTGCCAGAGTTTGGAAAAATCGTTCTCGGTATTATTTTTGGGATTCAAAAAAATCATCCCCATTGAGCTCATTTGGCGTGCATATCATAAGTGTGTCGTGGGGATCCCGCAACGTGAACAATTTTTAAAATAAAAGAGACCAATTAGTAGATTAAAAAATAAAAGCATTTTCATGCATTGTCATGCATGATTTCTATTTACTGAGATTTTTGTCTCATTAGTTTATGCATTGTAGGTGAGTTGCGCAGTGGAAGCGTGGTTGGGTACCATCAGATCCTGAGAGTTGTATACATGGATGATGACCTGTTGGCCGAGCCGGTGTAATGAACTGTTGTATTGTATAAAAGTAAAGGAAAAGGAATATTTATTATTGTCTATTATTGGTGGTGAAAAAGTGGGGCGTGACAGAATGGGCACACTTATGATATGCGCCCCAAATGAGCTCAATGGGGACGATTTTTCCGAACCCTGATAGAGATGCATATATAGTGGCCGCACACACCATTAGTATCTTATTAATTTTGGGGAAAACACTTTTCATGATTATGCATGGTATGCAACCAGTGCAATTAAATATACATCATAAATCATTTATGACATCAATATCAATATTTAATCAAAAATAAAATAACAACTTAATTTAATTCACACAAATAAATATGTTATGTGTAAATTATTTGTGATTAATATGTGATAATTATATTGTGAATTATTTGTGATTAGTTTAATTATGTTATGAATTATTTGGGATTAATTGATTATACAAGTTGTGAATTTATGTAATTTGAAAAAATATTATTGTATTATATAGATCTGTGTGATTGGGAACTGTTAAAAATATATCTGTATGACTTGAGAAGATGTTGGTTATAAGGATCTGTGTGATCCGAGATGAAGTTATTATCCTAAAAAGGGATCCGTGTGATCCAAGGTGAAGTGATTATTTTATAAATGTATTTGTGATTGAGGTGAAATTGTTATACCAGAAGTGGATATGTATGAATTAAAATTAAGTTGTTATTTTATTGTGATTAAATATTGATATTAATGTCATAAAAGATTTATGATGTATATTAAGTTGCACTGGTTGCATACCATGCATAATCATGAAAAGTATTTTCCCTAAAATTAATAAGATACTAATAGTGTGTGCGGCCACTATATATGCATCTCTGTCAGGGTTCAGAAAAATCGTTCCTGACATTTTTGTTAGGGGTTCGGAAAAATCGTCCCCACCACTTTGCCATAGTTCGAAAAAAATCGTTCTCGTCACTATTTTCAGGGTTCGGAAAAATCATCCCCATAGAGCTCATTTGGGGTGCATATCATAAGTGTGTCGTGGGGATCCCGCAACGTGAACAATTTTCAAGATAAAAGAGACCAACTAGAAAGATTAGAAAATAAATGCATTTTCATGCACCATCATGCATGATTTCTACTTACTGAGATTTTTGCCTCATTAGTTTATGCATTGTAGGTGAGTTGCGCAGCGGAAGCGTGGTTGGGTACCGTCATGTCCTGAGAGTTGTATACATGGATGACGACCTGTTGGCTGGGCCAGTGTAATGAACTGTTTTGGTGAAATTGTATTGTATAAAAATGAAGGAAAAGGATTGTTTATTATTGTTTATTATTGGTGGTGAAAAGTGAGGCGTGACAAAATGGTATCAGAGCACGGTCATGGTCCCATAGACTGTCCATGTATACAATCTTAGTATCTTTGGTACACCACCAGACCAGTAAGTTCTATGATATGTTAAATATGTGATTTTGTATTAACATAATTATGGTCTCATTTATTTCATATGTGATGATTATAAAATATTAAAGTAGAGTGGGATTAAATTTCGAGGACGAAATTCTTATAAGGTGGGGAGATTGTAATACCCGAAAAATTCTTTATTTTATAATTTGTATTTTTCGTATTTTTATAATTATGTGCTAATTATTTCTATATTTTATTTATATTTTATTTGAAACA
This sequence comes from Pogostemon cablin, assembly GCA_023678885.1. Classification (NCBI taxonomy): domain Eukaryota; kingdom Viridiplantae; phylum Streptophyta; class Magnoliopsida; order Lamiales; family Lamiaceae; genus Pogostemon; species Pogostemon cablin. The sequence continues at coordinate 28,012,484 of CM043013.1, forward strand.
TCTGTGATAATAATGGTGACAAAATATATGAATATATGTGTGCATAAATATTTACGTGTATTAATTTAGATTATAATAATAATAATATAATAATATATATATAATAAATAAAAAAAGGAAAAAAAGAGGGTCAAAAGTCGTGGGCTGCTTGAATTTAGCATAGAAGCCAAATTAAAATTTGGCAGCGTCACTTTCAATTAAAAAAAAATTGAATTGATGGAAGTTGTCTGCCACATATCCCAACTTTTTCGATATATATATATATATATATATATATATGCATGGGGTTGAGGAGTTCATCACCTCTCCCCAAAATCAATCGGCAGTAGGAGGGAGAAATGAGAGTGTGCCGGAATGGAACGGAATGAATTAATTACGGATCTTCATGGGTCTATAGTGTTAATATTGTCGGAGTTTAAGTAAGTAGAGGTTCAACTACAATGCATAAACATGTTGTTGTGTGAATGATTATTATGTGATAAATATGTTGTGTGTAAATTATTTGTGATTAATATGTGATAATTATGTTGTGAATTATTTGTGATTAGTTTAATTATGTTATGAATTATTTGGGATTAATTGATTATACAAGTTGTGGAGATGCATATTTAATTTACTGGAAGCATACCATGCATATCATGAAAAGTGTTTTCCCCAATATTAATGAGATACTAATGGTGTGTGCGGCCACTATATATTCATCTCTGTCGGGGTTCGAAAAAATCGTCCCCATTGAGCTCATTTGGGGTGCATATGATAAGTGTGTCGTGGGGATCCCACAATGTGAACAGTTTTTAAAATAAAAGAGACCAACTAGAAAGATTAGAAAATAAAAGCATTTTCATGCATTGTCATGCATGATTTCTACTTACTGAGATTTTTGTCTCATTATTTTATGCATTATAGATGGTCATCATCCATGTATACAACTCTCAGGATCTGAAGGTACCTAACCACGCTTCCGTTGCGCAACTCACCTACAATGCATAAACTAATGAGACATAAATCTCAGTTAGTAGAAATCATGCATTACAATGCATGAAAATGCTTTTATTTCCTAATTTACTAATTGGTCTCTTTTATTTAGAAAACTGTTCACGTTGCAGGATTCCCACGACACACTTATCATATGCACCCCAAATGAGCTCAATGGAGATGATTTTTCCGAACCCCGAATATAGTGCCGGGACGATTTTTCCGAACCCTGACAGAGATGCATATATAGTGGCCGCACACACCATTAGTATCTTATTAATTTTGGGAAAACACTTTTCATGATTATGCATGGTATGCAACCAGTGCAATTAAATATGCATCATAAACCATTTATGACAAAAATATCAACATTTAATCATAAATAAAATAACAACTTAATTTAATTCACACAAATCCACTTCACCTTGGATCACACGGATCTCTTATAATAACACTCCATCTTGGATCACACAGATCCTTATAATACAATAATATTATTTCAAATCCCATAAATCCACATCATGTATAATCAATTAATCCCAAATAATTCATAACATAATTAAACTAATCACAGATAATTCACAACATAATTATCACATATTAATCACAAATAATTTACACACAACATATTTATGCATTGTAGTTGGACTTCTACTTACTTGGAATCCGATAATAATAATACTATAAATTCATGAAGATCCGTAATTAATTTCTTTCTTCCCGTTCCGGCACACCTCTTTTTTTTCTCTCGCTACCGATTGATTTTGGGGCGTGGGGTGATCAAATCCTCAACACCCCATATATATAGATGTACGAAAGGGTAGGGGAAAGTGGCTAATTATTTATATTTTTTTTTTATAAAAATGATGGCTGATTTGCAGCTATGCATGTATTCAAATTTGGCTGCTAGCAGCCATGCATGCAAACACAAATTTTGCTGCCAACAACTTTTGACTTTTCTTTCTCTCTCTCCTCCTTTTCTCTTCTCCTTTTCTTTTTCTTTCTTTCCTCCTTCCTACACCGCACACGTACACACACCATATATATATATATTATATTATTATTATATTATTATTATAATAATCCAAATTAATACACGTGAATATTTATGCACACATATATTCACATATTGTCACCATTATTATCACGGATGTCTCAAATAAAATGTAATTAAAATATAGAAATAATTACTGTTTGCCTATTTTTGTAGCACTCACGAGCAAGAATACTCGATCGTTGTAGTAGTATATCCCAAGAAAAATTATCAATCCAATAAGGAGTTATGTTCGGACTAGCAATGTACGTGAGATCATGTTCATGTTGTTTTTGTAAAGATGATCGGGGGTTTTGAGATTGATTAACAACTAAAACAAGTAGCAAGTAAATAAGATAGCAAATAAGATAAATGACAAGTAAAGAAAATGGGTGCTAAAGTTCAAGTATGGAAAAACATGGGATTAGAAACATCCAAGCACACTCGATTCATATTATCATGCAAACGGAATTCAACTCAATTGATGTAGACTAAGGGTGATCACGATTGTATCCTAAGCTCCCTTTCGGGTTACAAAGGTTGTTGATCCATTTTAGACTCCCAAAAGCACTTAAGATCAAAGCCCAACATTAACCCCTTCCATCTAGGTACTAGTTAGAATAAACTCTCCCTTTTTGTGTACTAAGGCCAACGAATGGATTGGTTCCCCTCATTGAATTCAAATATCCTTTCGGTCAAACCCAAACTCAATGTCTATTCATGCCTTCCTAATACTATAGAGGGTCGTTTCCGTCTCACTCCAAGCAATACATACCTGAACATCATGATAGCATTTAATTACCACAAATAATCCATTGATCAACAATCCATTAAACCAATAAACATTCATGAATAACAAACCATGCCATCACAACATCAAGACAATTAAACTCCATGAATAGAAATCAACATCAATTAAATCAAAAACTAATTTAATCCACATGATAATATAAATCTAATATGCTCTTCATATTCCTAATCCCACTAGAGGGATTAGCCTAACATGATAAAAGTAATAAAACAAATAAATGATTCATTACAAATACCCATAGTCTTAGATCTAAAGAAATACAAAATGAATGGATTCTTCCCTATCAATTTCTTGAAGAGAATCTTCTATTCTTCTTGATCTCCACCTCTAGCTCTTGATTCCTTGAGATCTCTCACACCCAATGGAAGGGATGAAGTTTTGATGGAGAATTAATGGAGATGATGAAGATGGATCAAAATGGATGAAGGTGGATGAAGATGATGGTGGAAAATGGAAGAAATTGTGTGTGATGTGTGTGTAGATGATGGGAATTTCGGATCTCTGCCAATTGTTGAATAAAGGGGTATTTATACCCCTTTGGAGGCTTCTAGAAGGATCTGGAAATTTCTGCAGGAAAATACACAACACGAGTCGTGTTACGCAACACGGCCACGAGGTGGCCGTGTTGTGTCTTCTGATGCTGCCGCACGGCCTCGCCTTACAGGGCCGTGTTGATGACACGGCTCCTGCTGCCAACACGAGTCGTGTGTTGTAACACGGGCACAGGTGTGGTCGTGTTGGCTCTTCTGATGTCGGCACACGGCCACTTCTTACAGGGCCGTGTTGGCGACACGGCTCGTGCTCCCGACTCGACTCGTGCAACTGGACACGACCTGAAGTTGCCTGTGTTGAATGACTAGATGTCGCCACACGGCCAACTCTTACAGGGCCATGTTGGCTACACGGCTCGTGTGCTGGCTCCTGCATTTCTTCACTATTTTGGCTCGTTCTCCCTCGTTTTAACTTCGAATTGAGATCCGCTTTTTCCTACATCTTCCTTATCATGTTTAGAATCCAATAAAAAGTGAAAATCTTAAGTTTAAGCTCATTCACACACATTTCAATAAAAATACAAAACACAACCAAATAACATATAATATACGGATAAAATAATACGAAAACACATATAAAAAGACACTAAAATCTAGGTGAAAATAGCTCTAATCAACCCCCCAAACTTAAGGTGTTGCTCATCCCCGAGCAACGAAAATGACAAATCAAAAGGAGAAATTTTCACCTAGAAAAGACTAAACGAATATAAGCAATAACACATCGTTAGCAATAATAAAAACAAACTATGCTAAGTCATCCTACAACATTAAAATCATGACATGAGAAATTAACAAGTTCAATCAAAAGAGAATAAAGTGTAATATAGTTCCTTTTAAGTCCAAGCCTCACAATGGATATTAATGTCTCTCAACACTCTTTTGAAATAGGGTAGATCACACTCATTAATCGATTGACTCGACTCACTATAAGCTTGCTCGCGGACTATATTCACAAACCACCAAAGTTTCAATCAATGATCAAAAAGGTCTTTAATTAGGATGTAATGATAGGCTCTTTGGTAGGGTAAGAAGTATATGGATAAGAGTGACTCAACAAGTGTAAGTAATCAAAGAGATGGCCAATTTCCTCAACTTCTTCACTTTTCTTTCTTCCTTTCTTATCTTTACAATCTCAAGCACTATTCATTAACTTTCCTTGGATTGAGCTTCTTTTGATGCATGCTTCCTATCTTTGAATTTTGTTTACTTGAGCATTTTGATGTTGATTTGCTCTTTCTCTTGCTTTGAGGTTGCATGTGCCTTCTTACTTTTGCTCTTTTCATCATTTTTCTTGCTTGTTTACCATTCCCTTTTCTTCTTTTGGTAATCAATCAATCCTTTCTAGCTACCATCTCCTCAATCACCCACACAAAGGTATATATTAGCTTTGAATAGGTAATTAAGGCTTGTAATGTGCTAAAAATACACATTTCATTAAAAATACAAAACACAACCAAATAACATATACTATACGGATAAAATAATACGAAAACACATATAAAAAGACACTAAAATCTAGGTGAAAATAGCTCTAATCAATTACCACATAATTATAAAAATGCGTAAAATACAAATTATAAAATAAAGAATTTTCCGGGTATTACAATTATTCTGTCACGCCCCACTTTTTCACCACCAATAATAAACAATAATATTATTCCTTTTTCTTCTTTTTATACAATACAATTTTCACCAAGACAAATCATTACACCGGCCCGGCCAACAGGTCGTCATCCATGTATACAACTCTCAGGATCTGACGGAATCCCAACCACGCTTCCGCTGCGCAACTCATCTACAATGCATAAACTAATGAGACAAAAATCTCAGTAAGTAAAAATCATGCATGATAGTGCATGAAAATGCATTTATTCCTAATCTACTAATTTGTCTCTTTTATTTAGAAAACTGTTCACGTTGCGGGTCCCCACGACACACTTATGATATGCACCCCAAATGAGCTCAATGGGGACGATTTTTCCGAACCCCGAAAATAGTGCTGAGAACGATTTTTTCGAACTCTGACAAAGTGGTGGGGATGATTTTTCTGAACCCCTAATAAAAATGTCGGGAATGATTTTTCCAAACCCTGACAGAGATGCATATATAGTGGCCGTGTTGAGAGTTGAATTTCACGCATTTTATATATGCACATTACACCATTTTGCTTAGAAAAGTTATTATTTTTGCATGGAATTGTGTACATTTGAGTATTTACATGATTTTGATGCTACTAAGGTGTTTTGTTGAGTTTTGAAGGGTAAAACATGATCAAAAGTTCAAAGTTGGAATGAGGAGTGAAAGTGAGAAGGAATGCTGAAAAATACAGTCCACGTTGCACAAATTTTCTGTATTTTGTAGAAGTCCAAATTGATCATGTGATATATAGTTGGAAAGCCACAGAAGAGAGGGTCATTTTGACATAAAGAACACCCCAATCGGATTTCAAACGAGAAAGTTATGATTAAAGTGCTAACATCGCGCATGCTGTACCGAGCAGCAACATTGCATGACTTTTTACTTATACAAATGTTGGATATTCTGAGAGTTCTTTATATGGATAGAAATCCAAGGAAGAGAGGAACGCCTGAGTGCAAAAATCACTCAAATCAGAGTCCGTATGAAGAAGTTATGCTCAAAATGGTGAGATCGCGCAGTGCAGTTTCTGCAGCTCGGCGGGTAGCTCGCGGCGAGCGGCCCTTCCATGTGGCCAAAAGCTGCCGAGCTGGGGTCCCTCAGAGCCCACACGACGGCTCCATTCCAACCATATGCTGCTCGGCTGGTTTCGGGGCTGCTCGGCCATGAGCTCGGCTCGAGCAATGTGCCGAGCGGCCCAAAATCGGGCCCAGACGAGACCTGTTCGATGCAGCAGCGTATATATACCCTCAAATCGCGATTCTGAAGCAGTTTTGATCGCGAAAAAGCCCTGCATCAGTCCTAGAAACAATTAGGGAGATCAAAACACAAATTGGAGAGGACCCATCCATAACCCATCATCAATTCACACCTTTAATCCTTCCATATCAGATTGACAACCTGATTTCACCATCCATCCATTTTCAAGAGGGTTCCAAGTGCTAATTGAGGGAGAATCGAGCAATTGGAGAGACGGAGAAGGAACGAAAGACTACGTCTACACTAGGGTTTCATAATTCCTATCTTTTCCTTCCTTTTACTTTGATTTTTGGTATGAATTGCTTAGCCATGAGTGTTGCTTGTGACCTCATGGGCTAATTTTATATACAGTTCTATGGTTGATGGATTGATTTAATTGATTTGGGGATTTAGACCAAAGATTGAGATTTTATGCAGTTGAGCTTTTGATTTTACTTATTTTATTAAGACATGCTTTTCTGCTTCGTAACGTCTTCATAATATATTCATGACATCCGCTATAATGCTTGGATTATTGTGTTAGCTTGTGTGCGTTCATGATTGGTATTGTCTATCTGTTAGGGATTAGAGTAGCTCCGTTATAAGCACTTTAATTTCATGAACTGGTATGTCAAATGCTTGATTAGTTTAGTGGAACAATGCAATTAGACAATCAAGTAGGAAGTGAATAGAACCTTGTAGTAATTCCAGAAAATATCTTGTTAGCCGGGATTACCATCCGGAGGTATTGTTGCTTGCTTTGATTAGTATCTAGGAATAAGGCTTGGTAATATTTGCGCACCTTAGGATTTAAACCAGAGTATACTGTTAGCTTAGAATCGAATCATATTCGGTGGGATAACAGGGATATGTGGTGTATTTTCAGTGAAACTGCATGAATGAACAATCGTAAGTTTAATAACCCAAATTAATTGGACTATACCTGATACCTTAGAACTGTTCATTATCTCTTGATTAGAAACTTGCTTTTATTTTATTTTATTGCTTTTAATTATTCTGCAATTTATTATTAAGTATTTTAGTTAATTCGCAATAAAACATTGAAAATCGGTTACCTTATTCTGATTAAGCTAGTATAATTAGAAAATAAATAGTTAGCTGTCCCTTGGGTTCAATAATTTAACTTGGTCACTTACCGCTACAATTGATATCCTTCATACTTGGGGATTAAATTATAGTGCGCAGAAAAAGCCTATCAAGTTTTTGGCGCCGTTGCCGGGGACGGCTTAATTATTTATTTTTCTTTTATTGCTAGTTTAATTAGGACTTTTTATTGCTTTTTTTTATTTTTCTTATTTGGATATATTCTGACTATAAATTATCTTTGAGGTACTGAGATGGACGAAATATTGAAAAGATATGGAAATTAGAATGTTATGGATCCTTCTCCATGCATAGACAAAATATTGAAACGCTATGAAAATCATAATGCTATGGTTCCTTCTCCATATTACATGGATGAGAGGAATTATGGTTGTGATTCTTTAGTGAATCAAAGTCATTCTCAGTACTACAGTCAAGTCAGATATGAAGATGAATGGTCTTGTGCTTACAATAAAAATTTATATCAACCTTATCAAGAGAACACTTATTCTGGATCGATCGGAGTTTCCTAAGAATTACAAGACGCGTTTGATACTTCCATCAAGAAGCATGAAGAAAACATGGGAATATTGGAAGCTCTAGAAAGAAAGATGAAAGTTCAATCGCAGGAGAGGGAAGTTGCATCGCAGGAGTTTGATCAAAGAACGAGAGACATAAACAATCTTCTTGCGAACATCACTTCAAGTTTAAATTCTCAAGGTCAACAAGAGGAAAGAATGGATGAAGAGGAGTTTGAGGAAGATATTATTGTTCCATTCTGCCCTGGAATGCAATTTGAAGGTCCTATGCTGTCGTTTGAGGAAATAGAACTCGAAGAGGAGTCCACTCGATTAAGTCAAGTGGTTCCACTTGAATTGAGCTATCAACTGGAGTCAATTGTTGAGGAAGAAAAGAATGAAGAGTGCAAAGCCATGAAGCAACCGAAAAGAACTTGAAGAATGAAATAAGCATTTCTAAACCTTTAAACTCTTTAAGTTGCATTGAATTTGATGATATTGTTTCTATTGACTTTGTTTCACCTTATGATTCCTCTCATATTCTTAGGGATAGAAAGGAACTAGAAGAGAAGTTGGGAATTTTCGTCGGAAGAAGGAATAAGTGGTGGAGTAGAATGAAGAGGTTGATGAAATTTGATCTTAACATGGTTGGCAAGGTCAAGATAAATTTTAAGAATGCCAACGAGGCCATCCCTTGCCATAAGTATTGGATTGATGAAGAAGCACAGCGATTAGAATACGATGGAAAGGATGAAAGATATCCATGGCCATTCCGATGAGCTTGAGGTATTACGTCGTGACTCTCCGACGTTAAACATGAGCGCCTGTTGGGGGCTGTCCCTCCTGGTTTAATTGCTTTTCTATGTCTGTGTTGGTGTAATAATTTTATTAGGTATTGCTCGACTACAGTATATACTTCTTTGCAAACTTAGTTTCTCACTTTGTTTGATCTAAGTTTGGGGGGAGGTTACATACATACCTTGTCTTGTAGTACCGAAGTAAAATTTTTGCATTGTGTTGTTGCTTGGAGGGTCGATTTTTTGCGGATTTTTAATATTTTCAATTTATTTGATGATGTTGAGGGTTCGATTTTTTGCGATTTTCCAGGTTTCGTGTTGTTTTTGTTTGTGTTTATTTGTTTTGTGTTAATCCTAGTATTGGTATAGTTGATTTTTGGTTCTCTATGATGATTTTCTGATTTTTCTTAGCACTTGATTATATGTGTGATTGTTGAGAAGCAATTTGAGATTGTTCTTTGATATTGAGATGCTTGAAATTTGATTATGTGCATGAAAGATTAGCTATGTAACTTTATTAGGATTGCTCGTTCATTCCTATAGCCATGTGAGATTTTGAGCCTTTTGAAATCATGACTAGTTGCATGATTTAGTTTATTCTTGTGAGTGTCGTTCATACACACGTATTCTAGAACTTGGCTTTGTATCTTGCTTGAAGCTACGTATTTAATTAGATGATAGGAAATGATCTTAGGCCATCTTTGTTATTTATTAGTCACTAGCCAAATTATTATCCTACCTATTGAAATTATCCGTAGTTAACCCTTTTGAGCCTGAAAAGTCATATTTGTTGGAAGCCTGCGTGATAAGCCAATTGATCCCTTGTTAGCTTTAAAAAAAAACCTACCTAGTAGAGAGTTGAAGGAGTCAATTTGGTGTCTTGTGAAGAAACATAAAAGGAGAATAAGTTGGAAGTGATGAAAATTGTTGAAGAGAGTGGTTAAATTGTTGCATAAAGGGGTAGTGCCCGAAACTAGTACCCCATGAAAAGGGTAGTGCCTGAAACTGGTACCCTTATTTGAAAAAAAAAAGAGAAGAAAAGAGGGAAGAAGAAAAAAAATTTCAAGTAAGGATGTGGTGTTCAAAAGTGAAGGAGGAATCAAATTGCAAGAAGCATTGAAGAGCGATGAAGAAGAAAGAAGAAAGTAAAGCTGTTTGTTAAAAAGCTGTAAGTCTTCTTTGATTCTCTACTAGTGATTGAGTCACCGTATCCATATACTCCATACCTTTACCAAAGAGCCAACATTACAACCTAATGCAAGACCTTTGTGATCCTATTGTTGAAATTATTCCTTTAGTCCAGAGTTGAGATGATTGCCAAGCTTATGGTTACGCGTGTGTTTGAATTGACTTTGAGTGTAAACACCTTACCCTGAAGTGCATATATCTCACACTCGAGCGATGAGCGTAAATACTACCCGTGAGAATGGTTGGATGAGCATTCCGAATGAGTGAAATAGTTGATTTGAATTGTATGTTCTTAGATGGATGGTTATTTTGCATCTGAAGTATGATCTCTGAATTGTTATATTGACTTGGATGTGTCCTGCTGTGAAATTTCCTCTCAATTAATCTATTGGTTTTTAAGGTCGTTGCCTCGGGACGAGCAACAGGTAAGTTTGGGGGTTTGTTGAGAGTTGAATTTCACGCATTTTATATATGCACATTACACCATTTTGCTTAGAAAAGTTATTATTTTTGCATGGAATTGTGTACATTTGAGTATTTACATGATTTTGATGCTACTAAGGTGTTTTGTTGAGTTTTGAAGGGTAAAACATGATCAAAAGTTCAAAGTTGGAATGAGGAGTGAAAGTGAGAAGGAATGCTGAAAAATACAGTCCACGTTGCACAAATTTTCTGTATTCTTGTAGAAGTACAAATTGATCATGTGATATATAGTTGGAAAGCCACAGAAGAGAGGGTCATTTTGACATAAAGAACACCCCAATCGGATTTCAAACGAGAAAGTTATGATTAAAGTGCTAACATCGCGCATGCTGTACCGAGCAGCAAAATTGCATGACTTTTTACTTATACAAATGTTGGATATTCTGAGAGTTCTTTATATGGATAGAAAGCCAAGGAAGAGAGGAACGCCTGAGTGCAAAAATCACTCAAATCAGAGTCCGTATGAAGAAGTTATGCTCAAAACGGTGAGATCGCGCAGTGCTGTTTCTGCAGCTCGGCGGGTAGCTCGCGGCGAGCAGCCCTTCCATGTGGCCAAAAGCTGCCGAGCTGGGATCCCTCAGAGCCCACACGACGGCTCCATTCCAACCATATGATGCTCGGCTGGTTTGGGGGCCGCTCGGCCATGAGCTCGGCTCGAGCAAGGTGCCGAGCGGCCCAAAATCGGGCCCAGACGAGACCTGTTCGATGCAGCAGCGTATATATACCCTCAAATCGCGATTCTGAAGCAGTTTTGATCGCGAAAAAGCCCTGCATCAGTCCTAGAAACAATTAGGGAGATCAAAACACAAATTGTAGAGGACCCATCCATAACTCATCATCAATTCACACCTTTAATCCTTCCATATCAGATTGACAACCTGATTTCACCATCCATCCATTTTCAAGAGGGTTCCAAGTGCTAATTGAGGGAGAATCGAGCAATTGGAGAGACGGAGAAGGAACGAAAGACTACGTCTACACTAGGGTTTCATAATTCCTATCTTTTCCTTCCTTTTACTTTGATTTTTGGTATGAATTGCTTAGCCATGAGTGTTGCTTGTGACCTCATGGGCTAATTTTATATACAGTTCTATGGTTGATGGATTGATTTAATTGATTTGGGGATTTAGACCAAAGATTGAGATTTTATGCAGTTGAGCTTTTGATTTTACTTATTTTATTAAGACATGCTTTTCTGCTTCGTAACGTCTTCATAATATATTCATGACATCCGCTATAATGCTTGGATTATTGTGTTAGCTTGTGTGCGTTCATGATTGGTATTGTCGATCTGTTAGGGATTAGAGTAGCTCCGCTATAAGCACTTTAATTTCATGAACTGGTATGTCAAATGCTTGATTAGTTTAGTGGAACAATGCAATTAGACAATCAAGTAGGAAGTGAATAGAACCTTGTAGTAATTCCAGAAAATATCTTGGTAGTCGGGCTTACCATCCGGAGGTATTGTTGCTTGCTTTGATTAGTATCTAGGAATAAGGCTTGGTAATATTTGCGCACCTTAGGATTTAAACCAGAGTATATTGTTGGCTTAGAATCGAATCATATTCGGTGGGATAACAGGGATATGTGGTGTATTTTCAGTGAAACTGCATGAATGAACAATCGTAAGTTTAATAACCCAAATTAATTGGACTATACCTGATACCTTAGAACTGTTCATTATCTCTTTATTAGAAACTTGCTTTTATTTTATTTTATTGCTTTTAATTATTCTGCAATTTATTATTTAAGTATTTTAGTTAATTCGCAACAAAACATTGAAAATCGGTTACCTTATTCTGATTAAGCTAGTATAATTAGAAAATAAATAGTTAGCTGTCCCTTGGGTTCGATAATTTAACTTGGTCACTTACCGCTACAATTGATATCCTTCATACTTGGGGATTAAATTATAGTGCGCAGAAAAAGCCTATCAAGTTTTTGGCGCCGTTGCCGGGGACGGCTTAATTATTTATTTTTCTTTTATTTCTAGTTTAATTAGGACTTTTTATTGCTTTTTTTTTATTTTTCTTATTTGGATATATTCTGACTATAAATTATCTTTGAGGTACTGAGATGGACGAAATATTGAAAAGATATGGAAATCAGAATGTTATGGATCCTTCTCCATACATAGACAAAATATTGAAACGCTATGAAAATCATAATGCTATGGTTCCTTCTCCATATTACATGGATGAGAGGAATTATGGTTATGATTCTTTAGTGAATCAAAGTCATTCTCAGTACTACAGTCAAGTCAGATATGAAGATGAATGGTCTTGTGCTTACAATAAAAATTTATATCAACCTTATCAAGAGAACACTTATTCTGGATCGATCGGAGTTTCCTAAGAATTACAAGACGCGTTTGATACTTCCATCAAGAAGCATGAAGAAAACATGGGAATATTGGAAGCTCTAGAAAGAAAGATGAAAGTTCAATCGCAGGAGAGGGAAGTTGCATCGCAGGAGTTTGATCAAAGAACGAGAGACATAAACAATCTTCTTGCGAACATCACTTCAAGTTTAAATTCTCAAGGTCAACAAGAGGAAAGAATGGATGAAGAGGAGTTTGAGGAAGATATTATTGTTCCATTCTGCCCTGGAATGCAATTTGAAGGTCCTATGCTGTCGTTTGAGGAAATAGAACTCGAAGAGGAGTCCACTCGATTAAGTCAAGTGGTTCCACTTGAATTGAGCTATCAACTAAAGTCAATTGTTGAGGAAGAAAAGAATGAAGAGTGCAAAGCCATGAAGCAACCGAAAAGAACTTGAAGAATGAAATAAGCATTTCTAAACCTTTAAACTCTTTAAGTTGCATTGAATTTGATGATATTGTTTCTATTGACTTTGTTTCACCTTATGATTCCTCTCATATTCTTAGGGATAGAAAGGAACTAGAAGAGAAGTTGGGAATTTTCGTCGGAAGAAGGAATAAGTGGTGGAGTAGAATGAAGAGGTTGATGAAATTTGATCTTAACATGGTTGGCAAGGTCAAGATAAATTTTAAGAATGCCAACGAGGCCATCCCTTGCCATAAGTATTGGATTGATGAAGAAGCACAGCGATTAGAATACGATGGAAAGGATGAAAGATATCCATGGCCATTCCGATGAGCTTGAGGTATTACGTCGTGACTCTCCGACGTTAAACATGAGCGCCTGTTGGGGGCTGTCCCTCCTGGTTTAATTGCTTTTCTATGTCTGTGTTGGTGTAATAATTTTATTAGGTATTGCTCGACTACGGTATATACTTCTTTGCAAACTTAGTTTCTCACTTTGTTTGATCTAAGTTTGGGGGGAGGTTACGTACATACCTTGTCTTGTAGTACCGAAGTAAAATTTTTGCATTGTGTTTATCTCTTGATTAGAAACTTGCTTTTATTTTATTTTATTGCTTTTAATTATTCTGCAATTTATTATTTAAGTATTTTAGTTAATTCGCAACAAAACATTGAAAATCGGTTACCTTATTCTGATTAAGCTAGTATAATTAGAAAATAAATAGTTAGCTGTCCCTTGGGTTCGATAATTTAACTTGGTCACTTACCGCTACAATTGATATCCTTCATACTTGGGGATTAAATTATAGTGCGCAGAAAAAGCCTATCAGGCCGCACACACCATTAGTATCTTATTAATTTTAGGGAAAACACTTTTCATGATTATGCATGGTATGCAACTAGTGCAATTAAATATACATCATAAATCATTTATGACACCAATATCAACATTTAATCATAACTAAAATAACAACTTAATTTAATTCACACAAATCCACTTCACCTTGGATCACACGGATCTCTTATAATAACAATTCCATCTTGGATCACACAGATTCTTATATAATACAATAATTTTATTTCAAATTACATAACTCCACAACTTGTATAATCAATTAATCCCAAATAATTCATAACATAATTAAACTAATCACAAATAATTCACAACATAATTATCACATATTAATCATAAATAATTTACACACAACATATTTATGCATTGTAGTTGGACTTCTACTTACTTGGAATCCAATAATAATAACACTATAAATTTGTAAAGATCCGTAATTAATTTCTTTCTTCCCGTTCCGGCACACCTCTTTTTTTTCTCTCACTACCGATTAATTTTGGGGCGTGGGGTGATCAAATCCTCAACACCCCATATATATAGATGTACGAAAGGGTAGGGAAAAGTGGCCAATTATTTATATTTTTTTTTTATATAAATGATGGCTAATTTGCAGCTATGCATGTATTCAAATTTGGCTGCTAGCAGCCATGCATGCAAACATAAATTTTGCTGCCAACAACTTTTGACTTTTCTTTCTCTCTCTCCTCCTTTTCTCTTCTCCTTTTCTTTTTCTTTCTTTCCTCCTTCCTACACCGCACACGTACACACACCATATATATATATATATATATATATATTGTATTATTATTATTATTATTATTATAACAATCCAAATTAATACACGTGAATATTTATGCACACATATATTCACATATTGTCACCATTATTATCACGGATGTCTCAAATAAAATGTAAATAAAATATAGAAATAATTAGCACATAATTATAAAAATGCGTAAAATACAAATTATAAAATAAAGAATTTTTCGGGTATTACAATCTCCCCACCTTATAAGAATTTTGTCCTCGAAATTTAATCACACTCTACTTCAACATTTTATATCCATCACTTATGAAATAAATGAAACCACAATTATGTTCATACAAAATCACATATTTGACATATTATAGAACTTACTGATCTGGTGGTGTACCACAGATTCCAAGATTGTATACATGGACAGTCTACAGAACCATGACCGTGCTCTGATACCATTCTGTCACGCCCCACTTTTTCACCACCAATAATAAACAATAATATTATTCCTTTTTCTTCTTTTTATACAATACAATTTTCACCAAGACAAATCATTACACCGGCCTGGCCAACAGGTCGTCATCCATGTATACAACTCTCAGGATCTGACGGAATCCCAACCACGCTTCCGCTGCGTAACTCATCTACAACGCATAAACTAATGAGACAAAAATCTCAGTAAGTAAAAATCATGCATGATAGTGCATGAAAATGCATTTATTCCTAATCTACTAATTTGTCTCTTTTATTTAGAAAACTGTTCACGTTGCGGGATCCCCATGACACACTTATGATATTCACCCGAAATGAGCTCAATGGGGACGATTTTTCTGAACCCCGAAAATAGTGCTGAGAATGAGTTTTCCAAACTCTGACAAAGTGGTGGGGACGATTTTTCCGAACCCCTAACAAAAATGTCGGGAATAATTTTTTCGAACCCTGACAGAGATGCATATATAGTGGCCGCACACAACATTAGTATCTTATTAATTTTAGGGAAAACACTTTTCATGATTATGCATGGTATGCAACCAGTGCAATTAAATATACATCATAAATCATTTATGACATCAATATCAACATTTAATCATAACTAAAATAACAACTTAATTTAATTCACACAAATCCACTTCACCTTGGATCACATGGATCTCTTATAATAACAACTCCATCTTGGATCACACAGATCCTTATATAATACAATAATTTTATTTCAAATTACATAACTCCACAACTTGTATAATCAATTAATCCCAAATAATTCATAACATAATTAAACTAATCACAGATAATTCACAACATAATTATCACATATTAATAACAAATAATTTACACACAACATATTTATGCATTGTAGTTGGACTTCTACTTACTTGAACTCTGACAATATTAACACTATAAACCCATGAAGATCTGTAATTAATTCATTCCGTTCCGTTCCGGCACACTCTTATTTCTCCCTCCTACTGCCGATTGATTTTGGGAAGAGGTGATGAACTCCTCAACCCCATGCATATATATATATATATATATATATATATATATATATATATATATATATATATATATATATATATATACATATATATATATATATATGTATATATATATATGTATATATATATATATGTATATATATATATATATATGTATATATATATATATATATATATATATATCAAAAAAGTTGGGATATGTGGCAGACAACTTCCATCAATTCAATTTTTTTTAATTGAAAGTGACGCTGCCAAATTTCAATTTGGCTTCTGCATGCTAAATTCAAGCAGCCCACGACTTTTGACCCTCTTTTTTTCCTTTTTTTTATTTATTATATATATATTATTATATTATTATTATTATAATCTAAATTAATACACGTAAATATTTATGCACACATATATTCATATATTTTGTCACCATTATTATCAGAGATGTTTCAAATAAAATGTAAATAAAATATAGAAATAATTAGCACATAATTATAAAAATGCGTAAAATACAAATTATAAAATAAAGACTTTTCGGGTATTACAATCTCTGATACCATTCTGTCACGCTCCACATTTTCACCTCCAATAATAAACAATAATATTATTCATTTTTCTTCTTTTTATACAATACAATTTTCACCAAGACAAATCATTACACCGGCCCGGCCAACAGGTCGTCATCCATGTATACAACTCTCAGGATCTGACGGAATCCCAACCACGCTTCCGCTGCGCAACTCATCTACAATGCATAAACTAATGAGATAAAAATCTCAGTAAGTAGAAATCGTGCATGACAATGTATGAAAATGCTTTTATTTTCTAATCTTTCTAGTTGGTCTCTTTTATTTTAAAAACTGTTCACGTTGCGGGATCCCCACGACACACTTATGATATGCACCCCAAATGAGCTCAATGGGGACGATTTTTCCGAACCCCGATAGAGATGCATATATAGTGGCCGCACACACCATTAGTATCTTATTAATATTGGGAAAAACGCTTTTCATGATATGCATGGTATGCTTCCAATACAATTAAATATGCATCTCCACAACTTGTATAATCAATTAATCCCAAATAATTCATAACATAATTAAACTAATCACAAATAATTCACAACATAATTATCACATATTAATCACAAATAATTTACACACAACATATTTATCACATAATAATCATTCACACAACAACATGTTTATGCATTGTAGTTGAACCTCTACTTACTTGAACTCCGATAATATCAACACTATAGACCCATGAAGATCCTTAATTAATTCATTCCGTTCCGTTCCGGCACACTCTCATTTCTCCCTCCTACTGCCGATTGATTTTGGGGAGAGGTGATGAACTCCTCAACCCCATGCATATATATATATATATATATATATATATATATATATATATATATATATATATATATATATATATATATATATATATATATATATATATCAAAAAAGTTGGGATTTGTGGCAGACAACTTCCATCAATTCAATTTTTTTTAATTGAAAGTGACGCTGCCAAATTTTAATTTGGCTTCTGCATGCTAAATTCAAGCAGCCCACAACTTTTGACCCTCTTTTTTTCCTTTTTTTTATTTATTATATATATATTATTATATTATTATTATTATAATCTAAATTAATACACGTAAATATTTATGCACACATATATTCATATATTTTGTCACCATTATTATCACAGATGTTTCAAATAAAATGTAAATAAAATATAGAAATAATTAGTACATAATTATAAAAATGCGTAAAATACAAATTATAAAATAAAGAATTTTTCGGGTATTACAATCTCTGATACCATTCTGTCACGCTTCACTTTTTCACCACCAATAATAAACAATAATATTATTCCTTTTTCTTCTTTTTATACAATATAATTTTCACCAAGACAAATCATTACACCGGCCCGGCCAACAGGTCGTCATCCATGTATACAACTCTCAGGATCTGACAGAATCCCAACCACGCTTCCACTGCGCAACTCATCTACAATGCATAAACTAATGAGACAAAAATCTCAGTAAGTAGAAATCATGCATGACAATGCATGAAAATGCTTTTATTTTCTAATCTTTCTAGTTGGTCTCTTTTATTTTAAAAACTGTTCACGTTGCGGGATCCCCACGACACACCTATGATATGCACCCCAAATGAGCTCAATGGGGACGATTTTTCCGAACCCCATAGAGATGCATATATAGTGGCCGCACACACCATTAGTATCTTATTAATATTGGGAAAAACGCTTTTCATGATATGCATGGTATGCTTCCAGTACAATTAAATATGCATCTCCACAACTTGTATAATCAATTAATCCCAAATAATTCATAACATAATTAAACTAATCACAAATAATTCACAACATAATTATCACATATTAATCACAAATAATTTACACACAACATATTTATCACATAATAATCATTCACACAACAACATGTTTATGCATTGTAGTTGAACCTCTACTTACTTGAACTCCGATAATATTAACACTATAGACCCATGAAGTTCCTTAATTAATTAATTCCGTTCCGTTCTGGCACACTCTCATTTCTCCCTCCTACTGCCGATTGATTTTGGGGAGAGGTGATGAACTCCTCAACCCCATGCATATATATATATATATATATATATATATCAAAAAAGTTGGGATATGTGGCAGACAACTTCCATCAATTCAATTTTTTTTTTAATTGAAAGTGACGCTGCCAAATTTTAATTTGGCTTCTGCATGCTAAATTCAAGCAGCCCACAACTTTTGACCCTCTTTTTTTTCCTTTTTTTTTATTTATTATATATATATTGTTATATTATTATTATAATCTAAATTAATACACGTAAATATTTATGCACACATATATTCATATATTTTGTCACCATTATTATCACAGATGTTTCAAATAAAATGTAAATAAAATATAGAAATAATTAGCACATAATTATAAAAATGCGTAAAATACAAATTATAAAATAAAGAATTTTTCGGGTATTACAATCTCCCCACCTTATAAGAATTTCGTCCTCGAAATTTAATCCCACTCTGCTTCAACATTTTATATCCATCACTTATGAAATAAATGAAACCACAATTATGTTCATACAAAATCATATATTTGACATATTATAGAACTTACTGATCTGGTGGTGTACCACAAATTCCAAGATTGTATACATGGACAGTCTACAGAACCATGACCGTGCTATGATACCATTCTGTCACGCCCCACTTTTTCACCACCAATAATAAACAATAATATTATTCCTTTTTTTTCTTTTTATACAATACAATTTTCACCAAGACAAATCATTACACCGGCCCGGCCAACAGGTCGTCATCCATGTATACAACTCTCAGGATCTGACGGAATCCCAACCACGCTTCCGCTGCGCAACTCATCTACAATGCAAAAACTAATGAGACAAAAATCTCAGTAAGTAGAAATCATGCATGACAATGCATGAAAATGCTTTTATTTTCTAATCTTTCTAGTTGGTCTCTTTTATTTTAAAAACTGTTCACGTTGTGGGATCCCCACGACACACTTATGATATGCACCCCAAATGAGCTCAATAGGGATGATTTTTCCGAACCCGACAGAGATGCATATATAGTGGCCGCACACACCATTAGTATCTTATTAATATTGGGGAAAACACTTTTCATGATATGCATGGTATGCTTCCAGTACAATTAAATATGCATCTCCACAACTTGTATAATCAATTAATCCCAAATAATTCATAACATAATTAAACTAATCACAAATAATTCACAACATAATTATCACATATTAATCACAAATAATTTACACACAACATATTTATCACATAATAATCATTCACACAACAACATGTTTATGCATTGTAGTTGAACCTCTACTTACTTGGACTCCGATAATAGTAACACTATAGACATGTGAAGAATCGTAATTAATTCCTTCTTTTCCCGCTCTGACACACTTTTTTTTATTATTATTACGGATTGATTTTGGGGTGTGAGGTGATGAATTCCTCACCCCGTATATATAGGCAAAAGGGGAAAGGGATTGGGGACGACAATTCAAATTGGCCAATTCAACATGTAACATCAACTATAATTTTTATTATTATTATTTTATTTTATTATATATATATATATATATATATTTTAATTAAGGACGGCTGCATGAATTGAAATTTTCAATTTGGCTGTTATGCATAGCCGCCCACTTTGATTTTTTCTTATATATTATTATTATTATTATTATTATTATTATTATTATTATTATTATATTATTATTATTATTATAATGAAAATACGTGTGATACTTAATAATTAAAAAAAGTATATTTATACACATAAAATAATTTACTCATATATCCAAATTAATACACGTAAATATTTATGCACACATATATTCACATATTGTCATCATTATTATCACAGATGTCTCAAATAAAATGTAAAGATAAATAAAATTGAGAAACAATTGTCACATAATTATAAAACACACATAATACAAATTAAATTATATTGACACACTAGTAGTGAGAAACTTGGGTATTACATTCTTCCCTTCTTATAAAAATTTCGTCCTCGAAATTTACTTACCTGAAGAGGTCTGGATATTTAGCCATCATCTCATCCTCTCTTTCCCAAGTAGCCTCCTCAACTAGTTGGTTCCTCCATAATACTTTTACTAATGGTATTTTTTTATTTCTGAGCTTCTTCACGTCTCGCCACAAGATCTCAACTGGTACTTCCTCATAACTCAATTCTTCTTTCAACTCAACTGGTTCCTTCCTGAGAACATGAGATGGATTTGGAACATACTTCCTCAACACAGACACATGAAACACGTCATGTACTCTAGACATTGATGCTGGTAACTCCAAATTATAGATTGTATTGTATAAAAAGAAGAAAAAGGAATAATATTATTGTTTATTATTGGTGGTGAAAAAGTGGGGCGTGACAGAAATGCATATTTAATTGTACTGGAAGCATACCATGCATATCATGAAATGTGTTTTCCCCAATATTAATAAGATACTAATGGTGTGTGCAGCCACTATATATGCATCTCTGACGGGGTTCGGAAAAATCATCCCCATTGAGCTCATTTGGGGTGTATATCATAAGTGTGTCATGGGGATCTCGCAACGTGAACAGTTTTTAAAATAAAAGAGACCAACAAACCCTGTAGGAGCTCCACAGCTTGCATAGTACACCGCATACTTAAATATCATCCGGCTCACCTACAATGGATAAACTAGTGAGACAAAAATCTCAGTAAGTAAAAATCATGCATGATAGCGCATGAAAATGCATTTATTTCCTAATCTTTCTAATTGGTCTATTTTGTTTTGAAAAACTATTTACGTTGTGGGATCCCCACGACACACTTATAATATGCACCCCAAATGAGCTCAATGGGGACGATTTTTCCGAACCCCAAATATACAACGTGCCGAGAATGATTTTTCCGAACCCCTAATAAAATATCAGGAACGATTTTTCCGAACCCTGACAGAGATGCATATATATAGTGGCCGCACACACCATTAGTATCTTATTAATTTTGGGGAAAACACTTTTAATGATTATGCATGGTATGCAACCAATGCAATTAAATATACATTATAAACCATTTATGACATCAATATCAACAATTAATTATAAATAAAACAACAACTTAATTTAATTCTCATAGATTCACTTATAGAATAACAACTTCATCCCAATCACATAAATCCATTTATAAAATAACCACTTCACCTGGATCACACTGATCCCTTTTCAGGATAACAACTTCATCTCGGATCACACAGATCCTTATAATCAATATTTCTCAACTCATACGAATATATTTTTAACAATTTATAGTCACACATGTTTATATAGGACCATAATATAAATTCAAATCACATAAATTCACAACTTGTAATAATAATTAACTCCAAATAATTTATAACATTAAATAACGTAATTAAATTAATCACAAATAATTTATGACATAACTATCACATATTAATCACAAATAATTCATACACAAAAAAAAATTTTAATAAGTATATCATAAGTGTGTCTTAATCAAAAAAAAAAATTTTAATAATATTTATATATATATATATATATATATATATTTTTTTAATAAAAATTTTGGCAGCCTATTGCCATTTCAACTTTGGGTGCTAAAATCATGCCAAAACAGCCGCCCCTTTTTGACTCTTTTTTTATTTATTTATTATATATATTATATTATTATTATTATTATAATGAAAATACGTGTGATACTTAATAATTAAGAAAAATGTATTTATACACATAAAATAATTTACTCATATATCCAAATTAATACACTTAAATATTTATGCACACGTATATTCACATTTTGTCACATTATTATCACAGATGTCTCAAATAAAATGTAAATATATATAAAAATATTGAAACAATATTATTGTATTATAAGGATCTGTGTGATCCAAGATGGAGTTGTTATTATAAGAGATCCGTGTGATCCAAGGTGAAGTGGATTTGTGTGAATTAAATTAAGTTGTTATTTTATTTATGATTAAATGTTGATATTGATGTCATAAATAATTTATGATGTATATTTAATTGCACTGGTTGCATACCATGCATAATCATGAAAAGTGTTTTTCCTAAAATTGATAAGATACTAATGGTGTGTGCGGCCATTATATATGCATCTCTGTCAGGGTTCGAAAAAATCATTCATGGCACTATATTCGGGGTTCGGAAAAATCGTCCCCATTGAGCTCATTTGGGGTGCATATTATAAGTGTGTCGTGGGGATCCCGCAACGTGAACAGTTTTCAAAATAAAAGAGACCAATTAGTAGATTAGGAAATAAAAGCATTTTCATGCATTGTCATGCATGATTTCTACTTACTGAGATTTTTGTCTCATTAGTTTATGCATTGTAGGTGAGTTGCGCAGCGGAAGCGTGGTTGGGTACCGTCAGATCCTGAGAGTTGTATACATGGATGATGACCTGTTGGCCGAGCCGGTGTAATAAGCTGTTGTATTGTATAAAAATGAAGGAAAAATGAATATTTATTATTGTCTATTATTGGTGGTGAAAAAGTGGGGCGTGACAGAATGGTATCTGTCACGCCCCACTTTTTCACCACTAATAATAAACAATAATATTATTCATTTTTCTTCTTTTTATACAATACAATTTTCACCAAGACAAATCATTACACCGGCCTGGCCAACAGGTCGTCATCCATGTATACAACTCTCAGGATCTGACGGAATCCCAACCACGCTTCCGCTGCGCAACTCATCTACAATGCTTAAACTAATGAGACAAAAATCTCAGTAAGTAGAAATCATGCATGACAATGCATGAAATTGCTTTTATTTTCTAATCTTTCTAGTTGGTCTCTTTTATTTTAAAAACTGTTCACGTTGCGGGATCCCCACGACACACTTATGATATGCACCCCAAACGAGCTCAATGGGGACGATTTTTCCGAACCCCAACGGAGATGCATATATAGTGGCCGCGCACACCATTAGTATCTTATTAATATTGGGGAAAACACTTTTCATGATATGCATGGTATGCTTCCAGTACAATTAAATATGCATATCCACAACTTGTATAATCAATTAATCCCAAATAATTCATAACATAATTAAACTAATCACAAATAATTCACAACATAATTATCACATATTAATCACAAATAATTTACACACAACATATTTATCACATAATAATCATTCACACAATAACATGTTTGTGCATTGTAGTTGAACCTCTACTTACTTGAACTCCGACAATATTAACACTATAGACCCATGAAGATCCGTAATTAATTCATTCTGTTCCGTTTCGGCACACTCTCATTTCTCCCTCCTACTGCCGATTGATTTTGGGGAGAGGTGATGAACTCCTCAACCCCATGCATATATATATATATATATATCGAAAAAGTTGGGATATGTGGCAGACAACTTCCATCAATTGAATTTTTTTTTAATTGAAAGTGACGCTGCCAAATTTTAATTTTGCTTCTGCATGCTAAATTCAAGCAGCCCACGACTTTTGACCCTCTTTTTTTCTTTTTTTTATTTATTATGTATATATTATTATATTATTATTATTATAATCTAAATTAATACACGTAAATATTTATGCACACATATATTCATATATTTTGTCACCATTATTATCACAGATATTTCAAATAAAATGTAAATAAAATATAGAAATAATTATCACATAATTATAAAAATGCGTAAAATACAAATTATAAAATAAAGAATTTTTCGGGTATTACAATCTTCCCACCTTATAAGAATTTCGTCCTCGAAATTTAATCCCACTCTACTTCAACATTTAATATCCATCACTTATGAAATAAATGAAACCACAATTATGTTCATACAAAATCACATATTTGACATATTATAGAACTTACTGATCTGGTGGTGTGCCACAGATTCCAAAATTGTATACATGGACAGTCTACAGAACGATGATCGTGCTCTGATACCATTCTGTCACGACCCACTTTTCATAACTTATAATTCTTTAATTAACATAAACATTATAATTATAAAATCTGCACATATTTTTTTTTAATAATATATATTATCCAAACGGTCACACCAGTTCAACATACGCAACTGGTTTCTGATACCACATCAATCCACACAAACTGGTGACAATACTTTTTATATTACATAATAAAATATCAGTGGAAATAAAATAAACACACGGTCTAGCCCAACAGGTCGTCATCTATGTACATCTTGCTCAAACCCTGTAGGAGCTCCACAGCTTGCACAGTACACCACATACTTAAATATCATCCGGCTCACCTACAATGCATAAACTAGTAAGACAAAAATCTCAGTAAGTAAAAATCATGCATGATAGTGCATGAAAATGCATTTATTTCCTAATCTTTCTAATTGGTCTATTTTATTTTGAAAAACTGTTTACGTTGTGGGATCCCCACGACACACTTATAATATGCACCCCAAATGAGCTCAATGGAGACAATTTTTCCGAACCCCAAATATACAACGTGCCGAGAATGATTTTTTCGAACCCTGGCAAAACGGTGGGGATGATTTTTTTGAACCACTAATAAAATGTCGGGAACGATTTTTTCGAACCCTGACAGAGATGCATATATATAGTGGCCGCACACACCATTAGTATCTTATTAATTTTGGGGAAAACACTTTTCATGATTATGCATGGTATGCAACCAATGCAATTAAATATACATCATAAACCATTTATGACATCAATATCAACAATTAATTATAAATAAAACAACAACTTAATTTAATTCTCATAGATTCACTTATAGAATAACAACTTCATCCCAATCACATAAATCCATTTATAAAATAACCACTTCACCTGGATCACACTGATCCCTTTTCAGGATAACAATTTCATCTCGGATCACACAGATCCTTATAATTAATATTTTCTCAACTCATACGAATATATTTTTAACAATTTATAGTCACACATATTTATATAGGACCATAATATAAATTTAAATCACATAAATTCACAACTTGTAATAATAATTAACTCCAAATAATTTATAACATTAAATAACGTAATTAAATTAATCACAAATAATTTATGACATAACTATCACATATTAATCACAAATAATTCATACACAATATATTTATGCATTGTAGATGGACTTCTACTTACTTGGAATCCGATAATAATAACACTATAAATTCATGAAGATCCGTAATTAATTTTTTTCTTCCCGTTCCGGTACACCTCTTTTTTTTCTCTCGCTACTGATTGATTTTGGAGCGTTGGGTGATCAAATCCTCAACACCCCATATATATAGATGTACGAAAGGGTAGGGAAAAGTGGCCAATTATTTATATTTTTTTTATAAAAATGATGGCTGATTTGCAGCCATGCATGTATTCAAATTTGGCTGCTAGCAGCCATGCATGCAAACACAAATTTTGCTGCCAACAACTTTTGACTTTTCTTTCTCTCTCTCCTCCTTTTCTCTTCTCCTTTTCTTTTTCTTTCTTTCATCCTTCCTACACCGCACACGTAAACACACCATATATATATATTATATTATTATTATTATTATATTATTATTATATTATTATTATAATAATCCAAATTAATACACGTGAATATTTATGCACACATATATTCACATATTGTTACATTATTATCACAGATGTCTCAAATAAAATGTAAATATATATAAAAATATTGAGACAATTGTCACATAATAATCATATAGTTGCCACATAATTATAACATAATTATAAAATGCATATAATACATATTAAATTATGTTGGCACATGAGTAGTGAGAAGCTCGGGTATCACATTCTCCCCTCCTTATAAAAATTTCGTCCTCGAAATTTACTTACCTGAAGAGTTCTGGATATTTAGCCATCATCTCATCCTCTCTTTCCCAAGTAGCCTCCTCAACTAATTGGTTCCTCCATAACACCTTCACTAATGGTATCTCTTTATTTCTGAGCTTTTTCACTTCTCGTTGTAAAAATTTCATTGGTATCTCTTCATAACTCAAATCTTATTTCAACTCAACTGGTTCCTGCCTGATAATATGGGATACATTCTATAAGTGAATCTATGAGAATTAAATTAAGTTGTTGTTTTATTTATAATTAATTGTTGATATTGATGTCATAAATGGTTTATGATGTATATTTAATTGCATTGGTTGCATACCATGCATAATCACGAAAAGTGTTTTCCCCAAAATTAATAAGATACTAATGGTGTGTGCGGCCACTATATATATGCATCTCTATCAGGGTTCAGAAAAATTGTTCCTGATATTTTATTAGGGATTCGGAAAAATCATCCCCACCGTTTTGCCAGGGTTCGGAAAAATAATGAATTAATTACGGATCTTCATGGGTCTATAGTATTAATATTGTCGGAGTTCAAGTAAGTAGAGGTTCAACTACAATGCATAAACATGTTGTTGTGTGAATGATTATTATGTGATAAATATGTTGTGTGTAAATTATTTGTGATTAATATGTGTAAATTGTTTATTATTGGTTGTGATAAAGTGGGGCGTGACAGAATGGTATCAGAGCACGGTCATGGTTCTGTAGACTGTCCATGTATACAATCTTGGAATCTGTGGTACACCACCAGATCAGTAAGTTCTATAATATGTCAAATATGTGATTTTGTATGAACATAATTGTGGTTTCATTTATTTCATAAGTGATGTATATAAAATGTTGAAGTAGAGTGGGATTAAATTTCGAGGACGAAATTCTTATATGATGGGGATATTGTAATACCCGAAAAATTCTTTATTTTATAATTTGTATTTTACGCATTTTTATAATTATGTGCTAATTATTTCTATATTTTATTTACATTTTATTTGAAACATCTGTGATAATAATGGTGACAAAATATATGAATATATGTGTGCATAAATATTTACGTGTATTAATTTAAATTATAATAATAATAATATAATAATATATATATAATAAATAAAAAAAAGGAAAAAAAGAGGGTCAAAAGTCGTGGGCTGCTTGAATTTAGCATGCAAAAGCCAAATTAAAATTTAACAGCGTCACTTTCAATTAAAAAAAATTTTGAATTGATGGAAGTTGTCTGCCACATATCCCAACTTTTTCGATATATATATATATATATATATATATATATATATATATATGCATGGGGTTGAAGAGTTCATCACCTCTCCCCAAAATCAATCGGCAGTAGGAGGGAGAAATGAGAGTGTGCCGGAACGGAACGGAATTAATTAATTACGGATCTTCATGGGTCTATAGTGTTAATGTTGTCGGAGTTCAAGTAAGTAGAGGTTCAACTACAATGCATAAACATGTTGTTGTGTGAATGATTATTATGTGATAAATATGTTGTGTGTAAATTATTTGTGATTAATATGTGATAATTATGTTGTGAATTATTTGCGATTAGTTTAATTATGTTATGAATTATTTGGGATTAATTGATTATACAAGTTGTGGAGATGCATATTTAATTGTACTGGAAGCATATCATGCATATCATGAAAAGTGTTTTCCCCAATATTAATAAGATACTAATGGTGTGTGCGACCACTATATATGCATCTCTGTCGGGGTTCGGAAAAATCGTCCCCATTGAGCTCATTTGGGGTGCATATCATAAGTGTGTCGTGGGGATCCCGCAACGTGAACAGTTTTTAAAATAAAAGAGACCAACTAGAAAGATTAGAAAATAAAAGCATTTTCATGCATTGTCATGCATGATTTCTACTTACTGAGATTTTTGTCTCATTAGTTTATGCATTGTAGATGAGTTGCGCAGCGGAAGCGTGGTTGGGATTCCATCAGATCCTGAGAGGTGTATACATGGATGACGACCTGTTGGCCGGGCCGGTGTAATGATTTGTCTTGGTGAAAATTGTATTGTATAAAAAGAAGAAAAAGGAATAATATTATTGTTTATTATTGGTGGTGAAAAAGTGGGGCGTGACAGAATGGTATCAGAGATTGTAATACCCGAAAAATTCTTTATTTTATAATTTGTATTTTACGCATTTTTATAATTATGTGGTAATT
The DNA here is from genome assembly GCA_023678885.1 of Pogostemon cablin. Lineage (NCBI taxonomy): Eukaryota > Viridiplantae > Streptophyta > Magnoliopsida > Lamiales > Lamiaceae > Pogostemon > Pogostemon cablin. Next base: position 28,041,340 of record CM043013.1, read on the forward strand.
ATTTCTATATTTTATTTACATTTTATTTGACACATCCGTGATAATAATGGTGATAATATGTGAACATATGTGTGCATAAATATTCACGTGTATTAATTTGGATTATAATAATAATAATATATAATAATATTAAAAAAAAAGAAAAGTCAACAATTGCTGCCAACTTTAGCAGCCACCTTTGAATGGTACATGGATGCATATTAGCAGCCGTTATTTTATAAAAAAAATATATTGTAGGCCACTTTTCCCCACCTCTTTTTGCCTATATATACATGGGTGTTAGGGGTGATGTCCTGCACCCAAAATCATTTGCGAAAAAAAAAAGAGAAGGGAAGAGAGAGAGAGAGGGAGAAGGAGAAGAAAAGAGGAGAAGAGAGAAAGAAAGCGTGAGTTGTCGGGACAGAGTAAGAAGAGACTAGTTCACGAGGTTTATAGTATTATCACTATTGTCAGAGTTCAAGTAAGTAAAAGTCCAACTACAATGCATAAATATGTTGTGTGTAAATTATTTGTGATTAGTTTAATTATGTTATGAATTATTTGGGATTAATTGATTATACAAGTTGTGAATTTATGAAATTTGAAATAATATTATTGTATTATATAGACCTGTGTGATTGGGAACTGTTAAAAATATATCTGTATGACTTGAGAAGATGTTGGTTATAAGGATCTGTGTGATCCAAGATGGAGTTGTTATTATAAGAGATCCGTGTGATCCAAGGTGAAGTGAATTTGTGTGAATTAAATTAAGTTGTTATTTTATTTATGATTAAATTTTGATATTGATGTCATAAATGGTTTATGATGCATATTTAATTGCACTGGTTGCATACCATGCATAATCATGAAAAGTGTTTTTCCCAAAAATTAATAAGATACTAATGGTGTGTGCGGCCACTATATATGCATCTCTGTCAGGGTTCGGAAAAATCATCCCCGACATTTTTATTAGGGGTTCGGAAAAATTGTACCCACCACTTTGCCAGAGTTTGGAAAAATCATTCTCGGCATTATTTTTGGGGTTAGGAAAAATCGTCCCCATTGAGCTCATTTGGGGTGCATATCATAAGTGTGTCGTGGGGATCCCGCAACGTGAACAATTTTTAAAATAAAAGAGACCAATTAGTAGATTAGGAAATAAAAGCATTTTCATGCATTGTCATGCATGATTTCTATTTACTGAGATTTTTGTCTCATTAGTTTATGCATTGTAGGTGAGTTGCGCAGCGGACGCGTGGTTGGGTACCGTCAGATCCTGAGAGTTGTATACATGGATGATGACCTGTTGGCCGGGCCGGTGTAATGAACTGTTGTATTGTATAAAAGTGAAGGAAAAGGAATATTTATTATTGTCTATTATTGGTGGTGAAAAAGTGGGGCGTGACAGAATGGACACACTTATGATATGCACCCCATATGAGCTCAATGGGGACGATTTTTCCGAACCCTGACAGAGATGCATATATAGTGGCCGCACACACCATTAATATCTTATTAATTTTGGGGAAAACACTTTTCATGATTATGCATGGTATGCAACCAGTGCAATTAAATATACATCATAAATCATTTATGTCATCAATATCAGTATTTAATCATAAATAAAATAACAACTTAATTTAATTCACACAAATAAATATGTTGTGTGTAAATTATTTGTGATTAATATGTGATAATTATATTGTGAATTATTTATGATTAGTTTAATTATGTTATGAATTACTTGGGATTAATTGATTATACAAGTTGTGGATTTATGTAATTTGAAATAATATTATTGTATTATATAGATCTGTGTGATTGGGAACTGTTAAAAATATATCTGTATGGCTTGAGAAGATGTTGGTTATAAGGATCTGTGTGATCCGAGATGAAGTTATTATCCTAAAAAGGGATCCGTGTGTTCCAAGGTGAAGTGATTATTTTATAAATGTATTTGTGATTGAGGTGAAATTGTTATACCAGAAGTGGATATGTATGAATTAAAATTAAGTTGTTATTTTATTGTGATTAAATATTGATATTAATGTCATAAAAGATTTATGATGTATATTAAATTGCACTGGTTGCATACCATGCATAATCATGAAAAGTGTTTTCCCTAAAATTAATAAGATACTAATGGTGTGTGCGGCCACTATATATGCATCTCTGTCAGGGTTCGGAAAAATCGTTCCCGACATTTTTGTTAGGGGTTCAGAAAAATCGTCCCCACCACTTTGCCATAGTTCGAAAAAAATCGTTCTCGTCACTATTTTCGGGGTTCGAAAAAATCGTCCCCATAGAGCTCATTTGGGGTGCATATCATAAGTGCGTTGTGGGGATCCCGCAACGTGAACAATTTTCAAGATAAAAGAGACCAACTAGAAAGATTAGAAAATAAATGCATTTTCATGCACTATCATGCATGATTTCTACTTACTGAGATTTTTGTCTCATTAGTTTATGCATTGTAGGTGAGTTGCGTAGCGGAAGCGTGGTTGGGTACCATCAGGTCCTGAGAGTTGTATACATGGATGATGACTTGTAGGCTGGGCCGGTGTAATGAACTGTTTTGGTGAAATTGTGTTATATAAAAATGAAGGAAAAGGAATGTTTATTATTGTTTATTAATGGTGGTAAAAAGTGGGGCGTGACAGAATGGTATCAGAGCACGGTCATGGTCCCGTAGACTGTCCATGTATACAATCTTGGTATCTTTGGTACACCACCAGACCAGTAAGTTCTATGATATGTTAAATATGTGATTTTGTATTAACATAATTATGGTCTCATTTATTTCATATGTGATGATTATAAAATGTTAAAGCAGAGTGGATTAAATTTCGAGGATGAAATTCTTATAAGGTGGGGAGATTGTAATACCCGAAAAGATCTTTATTTTATAACTTGTATTTTACGCATTTTTATAATTATGTGCTAATTATTTCTATATTTTATTTACATTTTATTTGAAACATCTGTGATAATAATGGTGACAAAATATATTAATATATGTGTGCATAAATATTTACGTGTATTAATTTTGATTATAATAATAATAATATAATAATATATATATAATAAATAAAAAAAGGAAAAAAAGAGGGTCAAAAGTCGTGGGCTGCTTGAATTTAGCATGCAGAAGCCAAATTAAAATTTGGCAGCGTCACTTTCAATAAAAAAAATTGAATTGATGGAAGTTGTCTGCCACATATCCCAACTTTTTCGATATATATATATATATATGCATGGGGTTGAGGAGTTCATCACCTCTCCCCAAAATCAATTGGCAGTAGGAGGGAGAAATGAGAGTGTGCCGGAACGGAACAGAATGAATTAATTACGGATCTTCATGGGTCTATAGTGTTAATATTGTCGGAGTTCAAGTTAGTAGAGGTTCAACTACAATGCATAAACATGTTGTTATGTGAATGATTATTATGTGATAAATATGTTGTGTGTAAATTATTTGTGATTAATATGTGATAATTATGTTGTGAATTATTTGTGATTAGTTTAATTATGTTATGAATTATTTGGGATTAATTGATTATACAAGTTATGGAGATGCATATTTAATTGTACTGGAAGCATACCATGCATATCATGAAAAGTGTTTTCCCCAATATTAATAAGATACTAATGGTGTGTGCGGCCACTATATATGCATCTCTGTCGGGGTTCGGAAAAATCATCCCCATTGAGCTCATTTGGGGTGCATATCATAAGTGTGTAGTGGGGATCCCGTAACGTGAACAGTTTTTAAAATAAAAGAGACCAACTAGAAAGATTAGAAAATAAAAGCATTTTCATGCATTGTCATGGATGATTTCTACTTACTGAGATTTTTGTCTCATTAGTTTATGCATTGTAGATGGTCATCATCCATGTATACAACTCTCAGGATCTGAAGGTACCCAACCACGCTTCCGTTGCGCAACTCACCTACAATGCATAAACTAATGAGACAAAAATCTCAGTAAGTAGAAATCATGCATGACAATGCATGCAAATGCTTTTATTTCCTAATCTACTAATTGCTCTCTTTTATTTAGAAAACTGTTCACGTTGCGGGATCCCCACGACACACTTATCATATGCACCCCAAATGAGCTCAATGGAGACGATTTTTCCGAACCCCGAATATAGTGCCGGGAACGATTTTTCCGAACCCTGACAGAGATGCATATATAGTGGCCGCACACACCATTAGTATCTTATTAATTTTGGGAAAACACTTTTCATGATTATGCATGGTATGCAACCAGTGCAATTAAATATGAATCATAAACCATTTATGACATAAATATCAACATTTAATCATAAATAAAATAACAACTTAATTTAATTCACACAAATCCACTTCACCTTGGATCACACGGATCTCTTATAATAACAACTCCATCTTGGATCACACAGATCCTTATAATACAATAATATTATTTCAAATCCCATAAATCCACATCATGTATAATCAATTAATCCTAAATAATTCATAACATAATTAAACTAATCACAAATAATTCACAACATAATTATCACATATTAATCACAAATAATTTACACACAACATATTTATGCATTGTAGTTGGACTTCTACTTACTTGGAATCCGATAATAATAACACTATAAATTTGTGAAGATCCGTAATTAATTTCTTTCTTCCCGTTCCGGCACACCTCTTTTTTTTCTCTCGCTACCGATTGATTTTGGGGCGTGGGGTGATCAAATCCTTAACACCCCATATATATAGATGTACGAAAGGGTAGGGAAAAGTGGCCAATTATTTATATATTTTTATATAAAAATGATGGCTGATTTGCAGCTATGCATGTATTCAAATTTGGCTGCTAGCAGCCATGCATGCAAACACAAATTTTGCTGCCAACAACTTTTGTCTTTACTTTCTCTCTCTCCTCATTTTCTCTTCTCCTTTTCTTTTTCTTTCTTTCCTCCTTCCTACACCGCACACGTACACACACCATATATATATATATATATATTATATTATTATTATTAAAATAATCTAAATTAATACACGTGAATATTTATGCACACATATATTCACATATTGTCACCATTATTATCACGGATGTCTCAAATAAAATGTAAATAAAATATAGAAATAATTACCACATAATTATAAAAATGCATAAAATACAAATTATAAAATAAAGAATTTTCCGGGTATTACAATCTCCCCACCTTATAAGAATTTCGTCCTCGAAATTTAATCCCACTCTACTTCAACATTTTATAATCATCACATATGAAATAAATGAGACCATAATTATGTTAATTCAAAATCACATATTTAACATATCATAGAACTTACTGGTAAGGTGGGGAGATTGTAATAACCGGAAAATTCTTTATTTTATAATTTGTATTTTACGCATTTTTATAATTATGTGATAATTATTTTTATATTTTATTTACATTTTATTTGAGACATCCGTGATAATAATGGTGACAATATGTGAAAATATGTATGCATAAATATTCACGTGTATTAATTTGGATTATTATAATAATAATAATAATATAATAATAATAATAATAATAATAATATAATATATATATGGTGTGTGTACGTGTGCGGTGTAGGAAGGAGAAAAGAAAGAAAAAGAAAAGAAGAAGAGAAAAGAGAGGGGGTACACGTAGCTTTCCCTTGCCCATTTAGTCAAAAAGAAACTTAATCATTAATAATTTTATAATAAATAATATATACATATCATTAATAGTAATATGGGGTGGGGTTTGGTGACTTTCACATGCCTCTTATATCTATATAAGTGTGTCGTAGAAAGGGAGTTACCCAAGCAGCCGTGAGCAAGACAATAATAAAGAAAAGGGAGAGAGGGAAAATAGGTGTGTGTGTGCCGGAGCGGGAGATAGAAGAGTAGTTACATTTTTTCACGAGATCTATAATATTATTATTGTCAGAATCCAAGTAAGTAGAAGTCCAACTACAATGCATAAATATGTTGTGTGTAAATTATTTGTGATTAATATGTGATAATTATGTTGTGAATTATTTGTGATTAGTTTAATTATGTTATGAATTATTTGGGATTAATTGATTATACAAGTTGTGGAGTTATGTAATTTGAAATAATATTATTGTATTATATAAGGATCTGTGTGATCCAAGATGGAGTTGTTATTATAAGAGATCCGTGTGATCCAAGGTGAAGTGGATTTGTGTGACTTAAATTAAGTTGTTATTTTATTTATGATTAAATGTTGATATTGATGTCATAAATGATTTATGATGTATATTTAATTGCACTGGATGCATACTATGCATAATCATGAAAAGTGTTTTCCCTAAAATTAATAAGATACTAATGGTGTGTGCGGCCACTATATATGCATCTCTGTCAGGGTTCGAAAAAATTATCCCCATTGAGCTCATTTGGGGTGCATATCATAAGTGTGTCGTGGGGATCCCGCAACATGAACAGTTTTCTAAATAAAAGAGACAAATTAGTAGATTAGGAAATAAAAGCATTTTCATACATTGTCATGCATGATTTCTACTCCACTCTGTCACGACCCACTTTTCATAACTTATAATTCTTTAATTAACATAAACATCATCATCATAAAATTTGCACATATTTTTTTTTCTCACATAATATATATTATCCAAACGGCCACACCAGTTCAACATACGCAACTGGTTTCTGATACCACATCAATCCACACAAACATGTAACAATACTTTTTATATTACATAACATCAGCGGAAATAAAATAAGCCCACAACCTAGTCCAACAGGTCGTCATCTATGTACATCCACTCGAAATCTTGTAGGAGCTCCACAGCTTTCACAGTACACCACACCACATACTCAAATATTATCAGGCTCACCTACAATGTATAAACTAGTGAGACAAAAATCTCAGTAAGTAGAAATCATGCATGACAATGCTTTTATATTCTAATTTTTCTAATTTGTCTCTTTTATTTAGAAAATTGTTCACGTTGCGGAATCCCCACGACACACTTATGATATGCACCCCAAATGAGCTCAATGGGGACGATTTTTTCGAACCCTGAAAATAGTACTGAGAATGATTTTTCCAAACTCTGATAAAGTGGTGGGGATGATTTTTCCAAACCCCGAATAAACAACTGAGAACGATTTTTTCGAACCCAGAAATACAGTGTCGGGAACGATTTTTCCGAACCCTGACAGAGATGCATATATAGTGGCCGCACACACCATTAGTATTTTATTAATTTTGGGAAAAACACTTTTTATGATTATGCATGGTATGCAACCAGTGCAATTAAATATGCATTATAAAATATTTACCGCATCAATATCAACATTTAATCATAAGTAAAACAACAACTAAATTTTAATTCACATAAATCTACTTCTATAATAACAACTTCTCTCCAGTCACATAGATCCATTTATAAAATAATTTCACCTTGGATTACACGAATTCCTTTTTGCAATAACAACTTCATATTGGATCACACAGATCCTCATAACCAATATTTTTTCCAATCATACAGATATATTTTCAACAGTTTTTAGTCACACATATTTATATAGGACAATATTATAAATTCAAATCACATAAATTCACAACTTGCAACAATAATTAACCCCAGATAATTTATAACATTAAATAATGTAACTAAATTAATTACAAATAATTTATGACATAACTATCACATATTAATCACTACTAATTCATACACAATATATTTATGCATTGTAGTTGGACTTCTACTTACTTGGACTCCGATAATAATAACACTATAGACCCGTGAAGAATCATAATTAATTCCTTCTTTTCCCGCTCCGGCACATTTTTTTTTTATTATTACGGATTGATTTTGGGGTGTGAGGTGATGAATTCCTCACCCCGTATATATAGGAAAAAAGGGGAAAGGGATTGGGGATGACAATTCAAATTGGCAAATTCAACATGTAACATCAACTATTATTTTTACTATTATTATTATTATTTTATTATATATATATATATATATATATATATATATATATATTTTAATTAAGGACGACTGCATGAATTGAAATTTTCAATTTGGCTGTTATGCATAGCCGCCCACTTTGATTTTTTTTATATTATTATTATTATTATTATTATTATATTATTATTATAATGAAAATACGTGTGATACTTAATAATTAAGAAAAGTGTATTTATACACATAAAATAATTTGCTCATATATCCAAATTAATATACGTAAATTTTTATGCACACATATATTCACATATTGTCACCATTATTATCACAGATGTCTCAAATAAAATGTAAAGATAAATAAAATGTAGAAAAAATTGTCACATAATTGCCACATAATAATCATATATTTGCCACGTAATTATAAAATGCATATAATACAAATTAAATTATATTGGCACATGAGTAGTGAGAAGCTCGGGTATCATATTTTCCCCTCCTTATAAAAATTTCGTCCTCAAAATTTTCTTACCTGAAGAGTTCTGGATATTTAGCCATCATCTCATCCTCTCTTCCCAAGTAGCCTCCTCAACTAATTGGTTCCTCCATAACACCTTCACTAATGGTATCTCTTTATTTCTGAGCTTTTTCACTTCTCGTTGTAAAATTTTCATTGGTATATTTTCATAACTCAAATCTTCTTTCAACTCAACTGGTTCCTGCCTGACAATATGAGATAGATTCGGAACATACTTCCTCAACATAGACACATGAAACACATCATGTACTCTAAACATCGATGCTGGTAATTCCAACTTATAAGCAACACTTCCAACTCTCTCAATAATAGTGAATGGACCAATATCCGTATATATAGGCAAAAGGGGAAAGGGATTGGGGATGACAATTCAAATTGGCAAATTCAACATGTAACATCAACTATTATTTTTATTATTATTATTATTATTATTTTATTATTATAATATTATTATTATTATTATTATAAAAATACGTGTGATACTTAATAATTAAAAAAAAGTATATTTATACACATAAAATAATTTACTCATATATCCAAATTAATACACGTAAATATTTATGCACACATATATTCACATATTGTCATCATTATTATCACAGATGTCTCAAATAAAATGTAAAGATAAATAAAATTGAGAAACAATTGTCACATAATTATAAAATACACATAATACAAATTAAATTATATTGACACACTAGTAGTGAGAAACTTGGGTATTACATTCTTCCCTTCTTATAAAAATTTCGTCCTCGAAATTTACTTACCTGAAGAGGTCTGGATATTTAGCCATCATCTCATTCTCTCTTTCCCAAGTAGCCTCCTCAACTAATTGGTTCCTCCATAATACTTTTACTAATGGTATTTCTTTATTTCTGAGCTTCTTCACGTCTCGCCACAAGATCTCAACTGGTACTTCCTCATAACTCAAATCTTCTTTCAACTCAACTGGTTCCTGCCTGAGAACATGAGATGGATTTGGAACATACTTCCTCAACACAGACACATGAAACACGTCATGTACTCTAGACATTGATGCTGGTAACTCCAACTTATAGGCAACACTGCCAACTCTCTCAATGATAGTGAACGGACCAACATATCTTGGACTGAGTTTCCCTTTCCTTCCAAATCGCATTATCCCCTTCATTGGAGATACTTTCAGAAATACCTGATCACCCACTTCAAATTCCAATTCTCTCCTCCGTTTGTCTGCATAACTATTTTGCCGATCTTGAGCAACTTTCATCTTCTCTCGTATACGGGTAACAGCTTCTAACATTTCACGAATCAAGTCTGGACCCAAAAGTTTCCTCTCTCCAACTTCATCCCAATGTATTGGAGATCTACACTTCCTCCCGTACAGTGCTTCATATGGTGCCATTCCGATAGTAGACTGATAACTGTTGTTGTACGAGAATTCTATCAAAGGCAAAAATTTACTCCACTGACCCTGAAAATCCAACACACACGCTCTGAGCATATCCTCCAAGATTTGTATTGTACGCTCTGATTGACCATCTGTCTGTGGATGGAATGCTGTGCTGAAAGATAATTGTGTCCCCAACGCCTTATGTAAACTCTTCCAGAAAGCAGACAGGAATCTTGTATCTCTGTCTGATACAATGGTAAGTGGTACTCCATGGAGTCTGACAATCTCTTGAATATACAGCTTTGCATAACGATCCATAGAATACATAGAACAAATAGGAAGAAAATAAGCTGACTTAGTCAATCGATCTACGATAACCCAAATAGCATTGTGACCTTTTACCGTCTTCGGTAGTCCGATGACAAAATCCATAGTAATATTCTCCCACTTCCATTCTGGAATAAATAGAGGCTGCAAAGTTCCTGCTGGTCTCTGATGCTCAGACTTGACTTGCTGACAAGTCAAACATTGCTCCACATATTGAGCGACGTCTCTCTTCATCCCTGGCCACCAATAATGTAACTTCAAGTCTCTATACATCTTAGTAGCTCCTGGATGTACAAAGTATGGTGTTGAATGAGCTTCTGCCATCACTTCTTTCCGAATGTCATCCACTTCAGGTAGACATAATCGACCTCTATAATGAATCACGCCATTATCTCTTAATTGAAAGTCAGAAGACTTTCCAGAGTTGATATTATTCTTTATCTTGTCAAACAACTTATCCACCTCTTGTCCCTGTCGAATCTTATCCATCAAAGTTGGTCGAAGTGTCAAAGCTGCCATCTTTGCTTCTAACGATCCTTCCTGAATGATCTCCACACCCAATCTTTGCAAGTCAAGCAACTCTGGTTTCTGATTTAGGCTTTTTGCAGTCATACTTTGTGTTGCCTTCCGGCTCAATGCATCAACAACCATATTGGCTTTACCCGGATGATAATTGATAACACAGTCGTAGTCCTTCACCAATTCCAACCATCTTCTCTGTCTCATATTCAACTATTTCTGAGTGAAGAAATATTTCAAACTCTTATGATCAGTATAGATCTCACAACGTTCTCCATACAGATAATGCCTCCAAATCTTGAGTGCAAACACAACTGCGACTAACTCCAAATCATGTGTTGGGTAGTTCTTCTCGTACTCCCTTAATTGTCTAGATGCATATGCAATCACTTTTCCATTTTGCATCAGTACACATCCAAGACCATTCTTTGAAGCATCACTATAAACCTTGAAGTTTCCTGTCTCCGTAGGAATAGTTAAGATAGGTGCTGATGTCAATCATTTCTTTAATTCTTGAAAACTTTGCTCACATGCCTCCGTCCATGTGAACTTCACATTCTTCCTGGTCAACTGCATTAATGGTGAAGCAATCTTGGAGAATCCTTCAACAAACCTTCGATGATATCTAGCCAATCCAAGAAAGCTACGAACCTCAGTGGGATTTGAAGGTTGTGGCCAATCATGGATTGCTTTAACTTTACTTGGATCTACCAAAATTCCTTCTCCCGATACTACGTGACCTAAGAAAACAACTCGATCCAACCAAAATTCACACTTTTTAAACTTCGCATACAACTGCTTCTCCTTCAGAATCTCTAACACCTTTCTTAAGTGTAGAGCATGATCCTCCTTATTCTTAGAGTAAATCAGAATATCATCAATAAATACAATCACAAAGTTATCGAGAAATTCCTAAAATACTCTATTCATCAAATCCATAAATGCTGCTGGAGCATTTGTTAAACCAAACAACATCACCAAAAATTAATAATGCCCATACCTTGTACTAAATGCAGTCTTTGGAATATCCTCCTCCCTAATTTTCAACTGATGATACCCCGACCGCAAATCAATCTTAGAAAAAATAGCTGCACCCTGTAGTTGATCGAACAGATCATCAATGCAAGGCAATGGATACTTATTCTTAACTGTAACTTTGTTGAGCTCTCTATAATCGATGCACATCCTCAATGTGTCATCTTTCTTATGAACGAAAAGAACTGGTGCTGCCCAAGGTGAGAAACTAGGTTGGATGAATCCTTTGTCTAGTAACTCTTGCAATTGTATCTTCAGTTCCTTCAGTTCAGCTGGTGCCATTCTGTATGGCGCTTTAGATATAGGAGCAGTTCCCGGTTGCAGCTCAATAACAAACTCTATTTCCCGGTCTGGTGGCAAACCTGGAAGATCATCTGGAAATACCTCTGGGTATTCCTGAACTACTGGCACCTCACCGAGAACTGGAAATTGTTGTCCCTCAACATTCATCACACTCACCAAATAACCCTCACAACCACTTTCCAACAACCATTATGCTTTTGTTGCTGATATCACAGGAAATCTGAAATTCTTCTTGATCCCAACAAAAGTGAATGGTTCTACCCCCAATGACTGAAAAGTAATACTCTTCTTCTGACAATCTATTGTAACACCGTACTTTGACAGCCAATCCATACCCAATATAATATCATAATCATTCATATTTAATACAATTAAGTCAGCGAGGAGTTGTCTTCCTTCAATAGAAATAACACAACCTCGAAGAAGTTGATTAGTTTGCTTTGATTCACCAGAAGGTATTATCACCTCATAATTAGCTTTTATCAAGTTAGATGTTCCACCCAACTTCCTCACATACTCAGTGGATAAAATTGAATGTGTTCCTCCAGAATCAAATAGCACATATGTAGAAGTGCTAAAAATATAAAACTTACCCGTGACAACTGAGGAATTCGCATCCGCCTCCTCTCGTGTCAAAGTGTACACCCTTGCTGGAGCTCTTCCTTGCTGTACTTGTTTCTCTTTCTTAGGACATGTAATAGTCAGGTCGTCATCTATGTACATCTTGCTCAAACCCTGTAGGAGCTCCACAGCTTGCACAGTACACCACATACTTAAATATCATCCGGCTCACCTACAATGCATAAACTAGTGAGACAAAAATCTCAGTAAGTAAAAATCATGCATGATAGTGCATGAAAATGTATTTATTTCCTAATCTTTCTAATTGGTCTATTTTATTTTGAAAAACTGTTTACGTTGTCGGATCCACACGACACACTTATAATATGCACCCCAAATGAGCTCAATGGGGACGATTTTTCCGAATCCCAAATATACAACGTGCCGAAAATGATTTTTCCGAACCCTGGCAAAACGGTGGGGATGATTTTTCCGAACCCCTAATAAAATATCGGGAATGATTTTTCCGAACCCTGACAGAGATGCATATATATAGTGGCCGCACATACCATTAGTATCTTATTAATTTTGGGGAAAACACTTTTCATGATTATGCATGGTATGCAACCAATGCAATTAAATATACATCATAAACCATTTATGACATCAATATCAACAATTAATTATAAATAAAACAACAACTTAATTTAATTCTCATAGATTCACTTATAGAATAACAACTTCATCCCAATCACATAAATCCATTTATAAAATAACCACTTCACCTGGATCACACTGATCCATTTTCAGGATAACAACTTCATCTCGGATCACACAGATCCTTATAATCAATATTTTCTCAACTCATACGAATATATTTTTAACAATTTATAGTCACACATATTTATATAGGACCATAATATAAATTCAAATCACATAAATTCACAACTTGTAATAATAATTAACTCCAAATAATTTATAACATTAAATAACGTAATTAAATTAATCACAAATAATTTATGACATAACTATCACATATTAATCACAAATAATTCACACACAACATATTTATGCATTGTAGTTGGACTTCTACTTACTTGGAATCCGATAATAATAACACTATAAATTCGTGAAGATCCGTAATTAATTTCTTTCTTCCTGTTCCGGCACACCTCTTTTTTTTCTCTCGCTACCGATTGATTTTGGGGCGTGGGGTGATCAAATCCTCAACACCCCATATATATAGATGTACGAAAGGGTAGGGAAAAGTGGCCAATTATTTATATTTTTTTTATAAAAATGATGGCTTATTTGCAGCCATACATGTATTCAAATTTGGCTGCTAGCAGCCATGCATGCAATCACAAATTTTGCTTCCAACAACTTTTGACTTTTCTTTCTCTCTCTCCTCCTTTTCTCTTCTCCTTTTCTTTTTCTTTCTTTCCTCCTTCCTACACCGCACACGTACACACACCATATATATATATATATTATATTATTATTATTATATTATTATTATAATAATCCAAATTAATACACGTGAATATTTATGCACACATATATTAACATATTGTCACCATTATTATCACGGATATCTCAAATAAAATATAAATAAAATATAAAAATAATGAAACAATTGTCACATAATAATCATATAGTTGCCACATAATTATAACATAATTATAAAATGCATATAATACATATTAAATTATGTTGGCACATGAGTAGTGAGAAGCTCGGGTATCACATTCTCCCCTCCTTATAAAAATTTCGTCCTCGAAATTTACTTACCTGAAGAGTTCTGGATATTTAGCCATCATCTCATCCTCTCTTTCCCAAGTAGCCTCCTCAACTAATTGGTTCCTCCATAACACCTTCACTAATGGTATCTCTTTATTTCTGAGCTTTTTCACTTCTCGTTGTAAAATTTTCATTGGTATATTTTCATAACTCAAATCTTCTTTCAACTCAACTGGTTCCTGCCTGACAATATGAGATAGATTCGGAACATACTTCCTCAACATAGACACATGAAACACATCATGTACTCTAAACATCGATGCTGGTAATTCCAACTTATAAGCAACACTTCCAACTCTCTCAATAATAGTGAATGGACCAATATCCGTATATATAGGCAAAAGGGGAAAGGGATTGGGGATGACAATTCAAATTGGCCAATTCAACATGTAACATCAACTATTATTTTTATTATTATTATTATTATTATTTTATTATTATAATATTATTATTATTATTATTATAAAAATACGTGTGATACTTAATAATTAAAAAAAAGTATATTTATACACATAAAATAATTTACTCATATATCCAAATTAATACACGTAAATATTTATGCACACATATATTCACATATTGTCATCATTATTATCACAGATGTCTCAAATAAAATGTAAAGATAAATAAAATTGAGAAACAATTGTCACATAATTATAAAATACACATAATACAAATTAAATTATATTGACACACTAGTAGTGAGAAACTTGGGTATTACATTCTTCCCTTCTTATAAAAATTTCGTCCTCGAAATTTACTTACCTGAAGAGGTCTGGATATTTAGCCATCATCTCATTCTCTCTTTCCCAAGTAGCCTCCTCAACTAATTGGTTCCTCCATAATACTTTTACTAATGGTATTTCTTTATTTCTGAGCTTCTTCACGTCTCGCCACAAGATCTCAACTGGTACTTCCTCATAACTCAAATCTTCTTTCAACTCAACTGGTTCCTGCCTGAGAACATGAGATGGATTTGGAACATACTTCCTCAACACAGACACATGAAACACGTCATGTACTCTAGACATTGATGCTGGTAACTCCAACTTATAGGCAACACTGCCAACTCTCTCAATGATAGTGAACGGACCAACATATCTTGGACTGAGTTTCCCTTTCCTTCCAAATCGCATTATCCCCTTCATTGGAGATACTTTCAGAAATACCTGATCACCCACTTCAAATTCCAATTCTCTCCTCCGTTTGTCTGCATAACTATTTTGCCGATCTTGAGCAACTTTCATCTTCTCTCGTATACGGGTAACAGCTTCTAACATTTCACGAATCAAGTCTGGACCCAAAAGTTTCCTCTCTCCAACTTCATCCCAATGTATTGGAGATCTACACTTCCTCCCGTACAGTGCTTCATATGGTGCCATTCCGATAGTAGACTGATAACTGTTGTTGTACGAGAATTCTATCAAAGGCAAAAATTTACTCCACTGACCCTGAAAATCCAACACACACGCTCTGAGCATATCCTCCAAGATTTGTATTGTACGCTCTGATTGACCATCTGTCTGTGGATGGAATGCTGTGCTGAAAGATAATTGTGTCCCCAACGCCTTATGTAAACTCTTCCAGAAAGCAGACAGGAATCTTGTATCTCTGTCTGATACAATGGTAAGTGGTACTCCATGGAGTCTGACAATCTCTTGAATATACAGCTTTGCATAACGATCCATAGAATACATAGAACAAATAGGAAGAAAATAAGCTGACTTAGTCAATCGATCTACGATAACCCAAATAGCATTGTGACCTTTTACCGTCTTCGGTAGTCCGATGACAAAATCCATAGTAATATTCTCCCACTTCCATTCTGGAATAAATAGAGGCTGCAAAGTTCCTGCTGGTCTCTGATGCTCAGACTTGACTTGCTGACAAGTCAAACATTGCTCCACATATTGAGCGACGTCTCTCTTCATCCCTGGCCACCAATAATGTAACTTCAAGTCTCTATACATCTTAGTAGCTCCTGGATGTACAAAGTATGGTGTTGAATGAGCTTCTGCCATCACTTCTTTCCGAATGTCATCCACTTCAGGTAGACATAATCGACCTCTATAATGAATCACGCCATTATCTCTTAATTGAAAGTCAGAAGACTTTCCAGAGTTGATATTATTCTTTATCTTGTCAAACAACTTATCCACCTCTTGTCCCTGTCGAATCTTATCCATCAAAGTTGGTCGAAGTGTCAAAGCTGCCATCTTTGCTTCTAACGATCCTTCCTGAATGATCTCCACACCCAATCTTTGCAAGTCAAGCAACTCTGGTTTCTGATTTAGGCTTTTTGCAGTCATACTTTGTGTTGCCTTCCGGCTCAATGCATCAACAACCATATTGGCTTTACCCGGATGATAATTGATAACACAGTCGTAGTCCTTCACCAATTCCAACCATCTTCTCTGTCTCATATTCAACTATTTCTGAGTGAAGAAATATTTCAAACTCTTATGATCAGTATAGATCTCACAACGTTCTCCATACAGATAATGCCTCCAAATCTTGAGTGCAAACACAACTGCGACTAACTCCAAATCATGTGTTGGGTAGTTCTTCTCGTACTCCCTTAATTGTCTAGATGCATATGCAATCACTTTTCCATTTTGCATCAGTACACATCCAAGACCATTCTTTGAAGCATCACTATAAACCTTGAAGTTTCCTGTCTCCGTAGGAATAGTTAAGATAGGTGCTGATGTCAATCATTTCTTTAATTCTTGAAAACTTTGCTCACATGCCTCCGTCCATGTGAACTTCACATTCTTCCTGGTCAACTGCATTAATGGTGAAGCAATCTTGGAGAATCCTTCAACAAACCTTCGATGATATCTAGCCAATCCAAGAAAGCTACGAACCTCAGTGGGATTTGAAGGTTGTGGCCAATCATGGATTGCTTTAACTTTACTTGGATCTACCAAAATTCCTTCTCCCGATACTACGTGACCTAAGAAAACAACTCGATCCAACCAAAATTCACACTTTTTAAACTTCGCATACAACTGCTTCTCCTTCAGAATCTCTAACACCTTTCTTAAGTGTAGAGCATGATCCTCCTTATTCTTAGAGTAAATCAGAATATCATCAATAAATACAATCACAAAGTTATCGAGAAATTCCTAAAATACTCTATTCATCAAATCCATAAATGCTGCTGGAGCATTTGTTAAACCAAACAACATCACCAAAAATTAATAATGCCCATACCTTGTACTAAATGCAGTCTTTGGAATATCCTCCTCCCTAATTTTCAACTGATGATACCCCGACCGCAAATCAATCTTAGAAAAAATAGCTGCACCCTGTAGTTGATCGAACAGATCATCAATGCAAGGCAATGGATACTTATTCTTAACTGTAACTTTGTTGAGCTCTCTATAATCGATGCACATCCTCAATGTGTCATCTTTCTTATGAACGAAAAGAACTGGTGCTGCCCAAGGTGAGAAACTAGGTTGGATGAATCCTTTGTCTAGTAACTCTTGCAATTGTATCTTCAGTTCCTTCAGTTCAGCTGGTGCCATTCTGTATGGCGCTTTAGATATAGGAGCAGTTCCCGGTTGCAGCTCAATAACAAACTCTATTTCCCGGTCTGGTGGCAAACCTGGAAGATCATCTGGAAATACCTCTGGGTATTCCTGAACTACTGGCACCTCACCAAGAACTGGAAATTGTTGTCCCTCAATATTCATCACACTCACCAAATAACCCTCACAACCACTTTCCAACAACCATTATGCTTTTGTTGCTGATATCACAGGAAATCTGAAATTCTTCTTGATCCCAACAAAAGTGAATGGTTCTACCCCCAATGACTGAAAAGTAATACTCTTCTTCTGACAATCTATTGTAACACCGTACTTTGACAGCCAATCCATACCCAATATAATATCATAATCATTCATATTTAATACAATTAAGTCAGCGAGGAGTTGTCTTCCTTCAATAGAGATAACACAACCTCGAAGAAGTTGATTAGTTTGCTTTGATTCACCAGAAGGTATTATCACCTCATAATTAGCTTTTATCAAGTTAGATGTTCCACCCAACTTCCTCACATACTCAGTGGATAAAATTGAATGTGTTCCTCCAGAATCAAATAGCACATATGTAGAAGTGCTAAAAATATAAAACTTACCCGTGACAACTGAGGAATTCGCATCCGCCTCCTCTCGTGTCAAAGTGTACACCCTTGCTGGAGCTCTTCCTTGCTGTACTTGTTTCTCTTTCTTAGGACATGTAATAGTCAGGTCGTCATCTATGTACATCTTGCTCAAACCCTGTAGGAGCTCCACAGCTTGCACAGTACACCACATACTTAAATATCATCCGGCTCACCTACAATGCATAAACTAGTGAGACAAAAATCTCAGTAAGTAAAAATCATGCATGATAGTGCATGAAAATGTATTTATTTCCTAATCTTTCTAATTGGTCTATTTTATTTTGAAAAACTGTTTACGTTGTCGGATCCACACGACACACTTATAATATGCACCCCAAATGAGCTCAATGGGGACGATTTTTTCGAATCCCAAATATACAACGTGCCGAAAATGATTTTTCCGAACCCTGGCAAAACGGTGGGGATGATTTTTCCGAACCCCTAATAAAATATCGGGAATGATTTTTCCGAACCCTGACAGAGATGCATATATATAGTGGCCGCACATACCATTAGTATCTTATTAATTTTGGGGAAAACACTTTTCATGATTATGCATGGTATGCAACCAATGCAATTAAATATACATCATAAACCATTTATGACATCAATATCAACAATTAATTATAAATAAAACAACAACTTAATTTAATTCTCATAGATTCACTTATAGAATAACAACTTCATCCCAATCACATAAATCCATTTATAAAATAACCACTTCACCTGGATCACACTGATCCATTTTCAGGATAACAACTTCATCTCGGATCACACAGATCCTTATAATCAATATTTTCTCAACTCATACGAATATATTTTTAACAATTTATAGTCACACATATTTATATAGGACCATAATATAAATTCAAATCACATAAATTCACAACTTGTAATAATAATTAACTCCAAATAATTTATAACATTAAATAACGTAATTAAATTAATCACAAATAATTTATGACATAACTATCACATATTAATCACAAATAATTCACACACAACATATTTATGCATTGTAGTTGGACTTCTACTTACTTGGAATCCGATAATAATAACACTATAAATTCGTGAAGATCCGTAATTAATTTCTTTCTTCCTGTTCCGGCACACCTCTTTTTTTTCTCTCGCTACCGATTGATTTTGGGGCGTGGGGTGATCAAATCCTCAACACCCCATATATATAGATGTACGAAAGGGTAGGGAAAAGTGGCCAATTATTTATATTTTTTTTATAAAAATGATGGCTTATTTGCAGCCATACATGTATTCAAATTTGGCTGCTAGCAGCCATGCATGCAATCACAAATTTTGCTTCCAACAACTTTTGACTTTTCTTTCTCTCTCTCCTCCTTTTCTCTTCTCCTTTTCTTTTTCTTTCTTTCCTCCTTCCTACACCGCACACGTACACACACCATATATATATATATTATATTATTATTATTATATTATTATTATAATAATCCAAATTAATACACGTGAATATTTATGCACACATATATTAACATATTGTCACCATTATTATCACGGATATCTCAAATAAAATGTAAATAAAATATAAAAATAATGAAACAATTGTCACATAATAATCATATAGTTGCCACATAATTATAACATAATTATAAAATGCATATAATACATATTAAATTATGTTGGCACATGAGTAGTGAGAAGCTCGGGTATCACATTCTCCCCTCCTTATAAAAATTTCGTCCTCGAAATTTACTTACCTGAAGAGTTCTGGATATTTAGCCATCATCTCATCCTCTCTTTCCCAAGTAGCCTCCTCAACTAATTGGTTCCTCCATAACACCTTCACTAATGGTATCTCTTTATTTCTGAGCTTTTTCACTTCTCGTTGTAAAATTTTCATTGGTATCTCTTCATAACTCAAATCTTCTTTCAACTCAACTGGTTCCTGCCTGATAATATGAGATGGATTGGGAACATACTTCCTCAACATAGACACATGAAACACATCATGTACTCTAAACATTGATGCTGGTAACTCCAACTTATAGGCAACACTTCCAACTTTCTCAATGATAGTAAATGGACCAATATATCTTTGACTGAGTTTTCCTTTCTTTCCAAACCGCATTATCCCCTTCATTGGAGATACTTTCAAGAATACCTGATCACTCACTTCAAATTCCAATTCTCTCCTCCGTTTGTCTGCATAACTTTTCTGTCGATCTTGGGCAACCTTCATCTTCCCTCGAATACGGGTAACAGCTTCTGACATTTCACGAATCAAGTCTGGACCCAAAAGTTTCCTCTCTCCAACTTCATCCCAATATACTGGAGATCTACACTTTCTCCCGTACAATGCTTCATATGGAGCCATCCCGATGGTAGACTGATAACTGTTATTGTACGAGAACTCTATCAAAGGCAAAAATTTACTCCACTGACCTTGAAAATCCAACACACACGCTCTGAGCATATCCTCCAAGATTTGTATTGTACGCTCTGATTGACCATCTGTCTGACACAATGGTAAGTGGTACTCCATGGAGTCTGACAATCTCTTGAATATACAGCTGTGCATAACGATCCATAGAATACGTAGAACGAATAGGAAGAAAATGAGCTGACTTAGTCAATCGATCCACGATAACCCAAATAGCATTGTGACCTTTCACCGTCTTCGGTAGTCCAATGACAAAATCCATAGTAATATTCTCCCACTTCCATTCTGGAATAAATAGAGGCTGCAAAGTTCCTGCTGGTCTCTAATGCTCGGCTTTGATTTGCTGACAAGTCAGACATTGCTCTACATATCGAGCAACATCTCTCTTCATCCCTGGCCACCAATAATATGACTTCAAATCTCTATACATCTTAGTAGCTCCTGGATGTACAGAGTACGGTGTTGAATGAGCTTCCGCCGTCACTTCTTTCTGAATATCATCCACTTCAGGTAGACATAATCGACCTCCATAACGAAACACGCCATCATCTCCTAATTGGAAATCAGAAGACTTTCCAGAGATGATATCATTCTTTACCTTGTCAAACAACTTGTCCTCCTGTTGGCTATGTCGAATCTTATCCATCAAAGTTGGTCGAAGTGTCATAGCTGCCATCCTTGCTTCCAACGATCCTTCCTGAATGATCTCCACACCCATCTTTTGCAAATCAAGCAACTCTGGTTTCTGATTTACGGTCATAACAGCTACACTCTGTATTGCCTTTGGGCTCAATGCATCAGCAACCACATTGGCTTTTCCTGGATGATAATTGATAACACAGTCGTAACCTTCACCAATTTCAACCATCTTCTTTGCCTCATGTTCAACTCTTTCTGAGTGAAAAAGTACTTCAAACTCTTACGGTCAGTATATATTTCACAACGTTCCCCATACAGATAATGCCTCCAAATCTTGAGTGCAAACACCACTGCGGCTAATTATAAATCATGAGTTGGGTAATTCTTCTCATACTCTCTTAACTGTCTGGATGCATAAGCTATCACTTTCCCATTCTGCATCAATACACACCCAAGACCATTCTTTGAAGCATCACTGTAAACCTTGAAGTTTCATGTCTCTGTAGGAATAGTTAAAATAGGTGCTGATGTCAATCTCTCTTCAATTCTTGTAAACTTTGTTCACATTTTTCCGTCCATATGAACTTCACATTCTTCCTGGTCAACTGTGTTAATGATGAAGCAATCTTAGAAAATCCTTCAACAAACCTTCGATAATATCCAGCCAATCCAAGAAAGCTACGAACCTCAGTGGGATTTGAGGGTTGTGGCCAATCATGGATTGCTTTAACTTTACTTGGATCTACCAAAATTTCTTCTCCCGATACCACGTGACCCAAGAAAACAACTCGATCCAACCAAAATTCACTCTTTTTAAACTTCGCATACAATTGCTTCTCCTTCAAAATCTCTAACACCTTTCTTAAGTGTAGAGCATGATCCTCCTTATTCTTAGAGTAAATTAGAATATCATCGATAAACACAATCACAAATTTATCGAGAAATTCCTGAAATACTCTATTCATCAAATCCATAAATGCAGCCGGAGCATTTGTCAAACCAAACTACATCACCAAAAATTCATAATGCCCATACCTTGTACTAAATGCAGTCTTCGGAATATCCTCCTCCCTAATCTTCAACTCATGATACCCCAAACGCAAATCAATCTTAGAAAAGATAGCTGCACTCTGTAACTGATCAAACAAATCATCAATGCGAGGCAATGGATATTTATTCTTCACCGTAACTTTGTTGAGATCCCGATAATCAATGCACATCCTCAATGTGCCATACTTCTTTCGAACAAACAGAACTGGTGCTCCCCAAGGAGAGAAACTAGGTTGGATGAATCCTTTATCTAGCAACTCTTGTAACTGTATCTTTAATTCCTTCAGTTCAGCTGGTTCCATTCTGTATGGCGCTTTAGATATAGGAGCAGTTCCTGGTTGTAACTTAATAACAAACTCAATTTCCCGGTCTGGTGGCAAACCTGGAAGATCATCTGGAAATACCTCCAGATATTCTCGAACTACTGGTACATTATCAAGATATGGACATTGCTGCCCCTTAACATTTATTACACTCACCAGATACCCCTCACAACCACTTTCCAACAACCGTTGTGCTTTTGTTGATGATATCATAGGAAATCTGAAAATTTTCTTGATCCTAACAAAAGTAAATGGTTCACCCTTCAATGGCTGAAAAGTAATACTCTTCTTCTGACAATCTATTATCGCACCATACTTTGACAGCCAATCCATACCCAATATAATATCATTATCATTCATATTTAACCCAATTAAGTCAGCGATGAATTGTTTTCCTTCAATAGGAATAACACAATCTCGAAGAAGTTGATTAGTTTGCTTTGATTCACTAGAAGGTATCATCAGCTCATAATTAGCTTCTATTAAGTTAGATGTTCCACCCAGCTTCCTCACATACTCAGTGGATACAAATGAATGTGTTGCTCCAGAATCAAATAGCACATAGGTAGAAATGCCAAAAATAGAAAACTTATCAGTGACAGTGACAACTGAGGGGTTCGCATCTGCCTCCTCCCGAGTCAAAGTGTATACTCTTGCTGGAACTCTCACCTGTTGCCCTTGTTTCCCTTTCTTAGGACAAGTAATAGTCATATGTCCTTTCTCTCCAGATGTGTAACATGTTCTCGGAGGAATGTGACACTCTCCACCATGTGGTCTAAAATAATTTGGACACATTGGTAGTGGCGGCGCCTGTGGCACTTTTCCTTGATCGAACTTGGGACGCTTGTTTGGTTCTCCTTGTCCTTGTCCTTGCTCCACTTGAAATTTGATTTCGGCCTCTGAAATGGCATCGGTCTCTTATCATTTCTCCCAAACTGCTGCATCGATTTCTTTTGAAATTGACGTCTGACAGCTGCGCTTGTCTGATCCTCATCTCTGCTTGTTCAGCAATCTGGGCCCTTTCTGCCACTTGTGAGTAGGTTGCTCCATGCAGTCCCGCCATACTCACATCTCTGAAAAGCTCAGGCCTTAAGCCTTCAACGAATCTCTCCACTTTTAATGCCTCCGTACTCACCATATGTTCTGCAAACCATGACAACAGTTCAAACTTACGAAGATAATATGTGACTGACATCCCACCCTGCTTCAACTGTATGAATTCATTCATTTTCATCATCCTCACTGGTGCTGTAAAGTACTTATTTCTGAAAAGTTCTTTAAACTTTTCCCATGTCATAGTCGTGACATTCTCGATACTTTTAATGGTATCCCACCGGTTGTCTGCACTTCCTCGTAACATGAAAGAAGCACACAGCACTCTGTCCCCCTCTGGAATTATACTGTATTGATGTTTTCCACCGTGCGTAACCAATCCTCTGCATCTGTGGGTTCTGCTGCGTCCTCAAATATTGGAGGACTCAGCTTTCGAAACCTTTCAAAAACCATTTCCACACGTTCTACTTGACGTTGATTGTGATTAATATTAACCTGGCCAACAGGTCGTCATCCATGTATACAACTCTCAGGATCTGACAGAATCCCAACCACGCTTCCGCTGCGCAACTCATCTACAATGCATAAACTAATGAGACAAAAATCTCAGTAAGTAGAAATCATGCATGACAATGCATGAATATGCTTTTATTTTCTAATCTTTCTAGTTGGTCTCTTTTATTTTAAAAACTGTTCACGTTGCGGGATCCCCATGACACACTTATGATATGCACCCCAAATGAGCTCAATGGGGACGATTTTTCCGAACCCCGACAGAGATGCATATATAGTGGCCGCACATACCATTAGTATCTTATTAATATTGGGGAAAATACTTTTCATGATATGCATGGTATGCTTCCAGTACAATTAAATATGCATCTCCACAAGTTGTATAATCAATTAATCCCAAATAATTCATAACATAATTAAACTAATCACAACTAATTCACAACATAATTATCACATATTAATCACAAATAATTTACACACAACATATTTATCACATAATAATCATTCACACAACAACATGTTTATGCATTGTAGTTAAACCTCTACTTACTTGGAATCCGATATTAATAAAACTATAAATTCGTGAAGATCCGTAATTAATTTCTTTCTTCCCGTTCCAGCACACCTCTTTTTTTTCTCTCGCTACCGATTGATTTTGGGGCGTGGGGTGATCAAATCCTCAACACCCCATATATATAGATGTACGAAAGGGTAGGGAAAAGTGGCCAATTATTTATATTTTTTTTTATAAAAATGATGGCTGATTTGCAGCTATGCATGTATTCAAATTTGGCTGCTAGCAGCCATGCATGCAAACACAAATTTTGCTGCCAACAACTTTTGACTTTTCTTTCTCTCTCTCCTCCTTTTCTCTTCTCCTTTTTTTTCTTTCTTTCCTCCTTCCTACACCGCACACGTACACACACCATATATATATATATTATATTATTATTATTATATTATTATTATTATAATAATCCAAATTAATACACGTGAATATTTATGCACACATATATTCACATATTGTCACCATTATTATCACGGATGTCTCAAATAAAATGTAAATAAAATATAGAAATAATTACCACATAATTATAAAAATGCGTAAAATACAAATTATAAAATAAAGAATTTTCCAAGTATTACAATCTCCCCACCTTATAAGAATTTCGTCCTCGAAATTTAATCCCACTCTACTTCAACATTTTATAATCATCTCATATGAAATAAATGAGACCATAATTATGTTAATACAAAATCACATATTTAACATATCATAGAACTTACTGGTCTGGTGGTGTACCAAAGATACCAAGATTGTATACGTGGACAGTCTACAGGACTATGACCGTGCTCTGATACCATTCTGTCACGCCCCACTTTTTCACCTCCAATAATAGACAATAATAAATATTCTTTTTTCTTCACTTTTATACAATACAACAGTTCATTACACTGGCCCAGCCAACAGGTCATCATCCATGTATACAACTCTCAGGATCTGAAGGTACCCAACCACGCTTCCGTTGCGCAACTCACCTACAATGCATAAACTAATGAGACAAAAATCTCAGTAAGTAGAAATCATGCATGACAATGCATAAAAATGCTTTTATTTCCTAATCTACTAATTGGTCTCTTTTATTTAGAAAACTGTTCACGTTGTGGGATCCCCACGACACACTTATCATATGCACCCCAAATGAGCTCAATGGGGACGATTTTTCCGAAGCCCGAATATAGTGCCGGGAACGATTTTTCCGAACCCTGACAGAGATGCATATATAGTGGCCGCACACACCATTAGTATCTTATTAATTTTGAGAAAATACTTTTTATGATTATGCATGGTATGCAACCAGTGCAATTAAATATGCATCATAAACCATTTATGACATAAATATCAACATTTAATCATAAATAAAAGAACAACTTAATTTAATTCACACAAATCCACATCACCTTGGATCACACGGATCTCTTATAATAACAACTCCATCTTGGATCACACAGATCCTTATAATAAAATAATATTATTTCAAATCTCATAAATCCACATCATGTATAATCAATTAATCCAAAATAATTCATAACATAATTAAACTAATCACAGATAATTTACAGCATAATTATCACATATTAATCACAAATAATTTACACACAACATATTTATGCGTTGTAGTTGGACTTACCATTCTGTCATGCCCCACTTTTTCACCACCAATAATAAACAATAATATTATTCCTTTTTCTTCTTTTTATACAATACAATTTTCACTAAGACAAATCATTACACCGGCCCGGCCAACAGGTCGTCATCCATGTATACAACTCTCAGGATTTGACGGAATCCCAACCACACTTCCGCTGCGCAACTCATCTACAATGCATAAACTAATGAGATAAAAATCTCAGTAAGTAGAAATCATGCATGACTATGCATGAAAATGCTTTTATTTTCTAATCTTTCTAGTTAGACTCTTTTATTTTAAAAATTGTTCACGTTGCGGAATCCCCACGACACACTTATGATATGCACCCCAAATTAGCTCAATGGGGACGATTTTTCCGAACCCCAACAGAGATGCATATATAGTGGCCACACACACCATTAGTATCTTATTAATATTGGGGAAAACACTTTTCATGATATGCTTGGTATGCTTCCAGTACAATTAAATATGCATCTCCACAACTTGTATAATCAATTAATCCCAAATAATTCATAACATAATTAAACTAATCACAAATAATTCACAACATAATTATCACATATTAATCACAAATAATTTACACACAACATATTTATCACATAATAATCATTCACACAACAACATGTTTATGCATTGTAGTTGAACCTCTACTTACTTGAACTCCGACAATATTAACACTATAGACCCATGAAGATCCGTAATTAATTCATTCCGTTCCGTTCCGGCACACTCTCAGTTCTCCCTCCTACTTCCGATTGATTTTGGGGAGAGGTGATGAACTCCTCAACCCCATGCATATATATATATATATCGAAAAAGTTGGGATATGTGGCAGACAACTTCCATCAATTCAATTTTTTTTAATTGAAAGTGACGCTGCCAAATTTTAATTTGGCTTCTGCATGCTAAATTCAAGCAGCCCAAGACTTTTGACCCTCTTTTTTCCTTTTTTTTTATTTATTATATATATATTATTATATTATTATTATTATAATCAAAATTAATACACGTAAATATTTATGCACACATATATTCATATATTTTGTCACCATTATTATCACAGATGTTTCAAATAAAATATAAATAAAATATAGAAATAATTACCACATAATTATAAAAATGCGTAAAATACAAATTATAAAATAAAGAATTTTTCGGGTATTACAATCTCCCCACCTTATAAGAATTTCGTCCTCGAAATTTAATCCCACTCTACTTCAACATTTTATATCCATCACTTATGAAATAAATGAAACCACAATTATGTTCATACAAAATCACATATTTGACATATTATAGAACTTACTATTCTGGTGGTGTACCACAATTTCCAAGATTGTATACATGGACAGTCTACAGAACCATGACCGTGCTCTGATACCATTCTGTCACGCTCCACTTTTCATAACTTATAATTCTTTAATTAACATAAACATTATCATTATAAAATCTGCACATATTTTTTTTTAATAATATATATTATCCGAACGGTCACACCAGTTCAACATACGCAACTGGTTTTTGATACCACATCAATCCACACAAACTGGTGACAATACTTTTTATATTACATATAAAATATCAGTAGAAATAAAATAAACACACGGTCTAGCCCAACAGGTCGTCATCTATGTACATCTTGCTCAAACCCTGTAGGAGCTCCACAGCTTGCACAGTACACCACATACTTAAATATCATCCAGCTCACCTACAATGCATAAACTAGTGAGACAAAAATCTCAGTAAGTAAAAATCATGCATGATAGTGCATGAAAATGCATTTATTTCCTAATCTTTCTAATTGGTCTATTTTATTTTGAAAAACTATTTACGTTGTGGGATCCCACGACACACTTATAATATGCACCCCAAATGAGCTCAATGGGGATGATTTTTCCGAACCCCAAATATACAACGTGACGAGAATGATTTTTCAGAACCCTGGCAAAACGGTGGGGATGATTTTTCCGAACCCCTAATAAAATGTCGGGAACGATTTTTGCGAACCCTGACAGAGATGCATATATATAGTGGCCGCACACACCATTAGTATCTTATTAATTTTGGGGAAAACACTTTTCATGATTATGCATGGTATGCAACCAATACAATTAAATATACATCATAAACCATTTATGACATCAATATCAACAATTAATTATAAATAAAACAACAACTTAATTTAATTCTCATAGATTCACTTATAGAATAACAACTTCATCCCAATCACATTAATCCATTTATAAAATAACCACTTCACCTGGATCACACTGATCCCTTTTCAGGATAACAACTTCATCTCGGATCACACAGATCCTTATAATCAATATTTTCTCAACTCATACGAATATATTTTTAACAATTTATAGTCACACACATTTATATAGGACCATAATATAAATTCAAATCACATAAATTCACAACTTGTAATAATAATTAACTCCAAATAATTTATAACATTAAATAACGTAATTAAATTGATCACAAATAATTTATGACATAAATATCACATATTAATCACAAATAATTCATACACAATATATTTATGCATTGTAGTTGGACTTCTACTTACCTCAACTCCGACAATTATAGACCCGTGATGATCCGTAACTAATCTCTTCTTTCCCGCTCCGGCACACCCTCCTTCCTCCTCTCTCTCTCTCTCTCTCTCTCTCTCTCTCTTTTTCTCGATGATTTTGGGGTGAGGTGATGAATTCCTCACCCCATATATATAGGTAAAAGAGGTTGGGGTGTCTTAATCAAAAAAAAATTTTTTTTTAATAATATATATATATTTTTTTAATAAAAATTTTGGCAGCCTATTGCCATTTCAACTTTGGGTGCTAAAATCATGCCAAAACAGCCGCCCCTTTTTGACTCTTTTTTATTTATTTATTTATTATATATATTATATTATTATTATTATAATGAAAATACGTGTGATACTTAATAATTAAGAAAAATATATTTATACACATAAAATAATTTACTCATATATCCAAATTAATACACATAAATATTTATGCACACATATATTCACATATTGTCACATTATTATCACAGATGTCTCAAATAAAATATAAATATATATAAAAATATTGAAACAATTGTCACATAATAATCATATAGTTGCCACATAATTATAACATAATTATAAAATGCATATAATACATATTAAATTATGTTGGCACATGAGTAGTGAGAAGCTCGGGTATCACATTCTTCCCTCCTTATAAAAATTTCGTCCTCGAAATTTACTTACCTGAAGAGTTCTGGATATTTATCCATCATCTCATCCTCTCTTTCGTAAGTAGCCTCCTCAACTAATTGATTCCTCCATAACACCTTCACTAATGGTATCTCTTCACTTCTCGTTGTAAAATTTTCATTGGTATCTCTTCATAACTCAAATCTTCTTTCAACTCAACTGGTTCCTGCCTGATAATATGAGATGGATTCGGAACATACTTCCTCAACATAGACACATGAAACACATCATGTACTCTAAACATTGATGCTGGTAACTCCAACTTATAGGCAACACTTCCAACTTTCTCAATGATAGTGAATGGACCAATATATCTTGGACTGAGTTTTCCTTTCTTTCCAAACCGCATTATCCCCTTCATTGGAGATACTTTCAAGAATACCTGATCACTCACTTCAAATTCCAATTCTCTCATCCGTTTGTCTGCATAACTTTTCTGTCAATCTTGGGCAACCTTCATCTTCCCTCGAATACGGGTAACAGCTTCTAACATTTCACGAATCAAGTCTGGACCCAAAAGTTTCCTCTCTCCAACTTCATCCCAATGTATTGGAGATCTACACTTCCTCCCGTACAATGCTTCATATGGTGCCATTCCGATAGTAGACTGATAACTGTTGTTGTATGAGAATTCTATCAAAGGCAAAAATTTACTCCACTGACCCAGAAAATCCAACACACATGCTCTGAGCATATCCTCCAAAATCTATATCGTACGCTCTGATTGACCATCTGTCTGTGGATGAAATACAGTGCTGAAAGATAACTGTGTCCCCAGTGCTTTATGCAAACTTTTCCAGAAAGTAGACAAGAATCTTGTATCTCTGTCTGATACAATGGTAAGTGGTACTCCATGGAGTCTGACAATCTCTTGAATATACAGCTGTGCATAACGATCCATAGAATATGTAGAATAAATAGGAAGAAAATGAGCTGACTTAGTCAATCGATCCACGATAACCTAAATAGCATTGTGACCTTTCACCGTCTTTGGTAGTCCGATGACAAAATCCGTAGTAATATTCTCCCATTTCCATTTTGGAATAAATAGAGGCTGCAAAGTTCCTGCTGGTCTTTGATGCTCAGCCTTGACTTGCTGACAAGTCAAACATTGCTCTACATATTGAGCGACATCTCTCTTCATCCCTGTCCACCAATAATGTAACTTCAAGTCTCTATACATCTTAGTAGCTCCTGGATGTACAGAGTACAGTGTTGAATAAGCTTCTGCCATAACTTTTTTTCCAATGTCATCCAATTCAGGTAGACATAATCGACATCTGTAATGAATCACGCCATCATCTCTTAATTGAAAGTCAGAAGACTTTCCAGAGCTGATATTATTCTTTATCTTTTCAAACAACTTATCCACCTCTTGTCCCTGTCAAATCTTATCCATCAAAGTTGGTCGAAGTGTCAAAGCTGCCATCTTTGCTACCAATGATCCTTTCTGAATGATCTCCATACCCAATCTTTGCAAGTCAAGCAATTTTGATTTCTGATTTAGGCTTGTTACAGTCATACTTTGTATTGCCTTACGGCTCAATGCATCAGCAACCACATTGGCTTTACCCGGATGATAATTGATAACACAGTCGTAGTCCTTCACCAATTCCAACCATCTTCTCTGTCTCATATTCAACTCTTTCTGAGTGAAGAAATATTTCAAACTCTTATGATCAGTATAGATCTCACAACGTTCTCCATACAAATAATGCCTCCAAATCTTGAGTGCAAACACCACTGCGGCTAACTCTAAATCATGAGTTGGGTAATTCTTCTCATACTCTCTTAACTGTCTGGATGCATAAGCTATCACTTTCCCGTTCTGCATCAATACACATCCAAGACCATTCTTTGAAGCATCACTATAAACCTTGAAGTTTCCTGTCTCCGTAGGAATAGTTAAAATAGGTGCTGATGTCAATCGTTTCTTTAATTCTTGAAAACTTTGCTCACATGACTCCGTCCATGTGAACTTCACATTCTTCCTAGTCAACTGCGTTAATGATGAAGCAATCTTGGAGAATCCTTCAACAAACCTTCGATAATATCCAGCCAATCCAAGAAAGCTATGAACCTCAGTGGAATTTGAGGGTTGTGGCCAATCATGGATTGCTTTAACTTTACTTGGATCTACCGAAATTCCTTCTCCCGATACCACATGACCCAAGAAAACAACTCGATCCAACCAAAATTGACACTTTTTAAACTTCGTATACAATTGCTTTTCTTTCAAAACCTCTAACACCTTTCTTAAGTGTAGAGCATGATCCTCCTTATTATTAGAGTAAATTAGAATATCATCGATAAACACAATCACAAATTTATCGAGAAATTCCCGAAATACTCTATTCATCAAATCCATAAATGCTGCCGGAGCATTTGTCAAACCAAACGACATCACCAAAAATTCATAATGCCCATACCTTGTACTAAATGCAGTCTTCGGAATATCCTCCTCCCTAATCTTCAACTGATGATACCCCGACCACAAATCAACCCTGTAACTGATCAAACAGATCATCAACGCGAGGCAATGGATATTTATTCTTCACCGTAACTTTGTTGAGATCCCGATAATCAATGCACATCCTCAATGTGCCATCCTTCTTTCGAACAAACAGAACTGGTGCTCCCCAAGGGGAGAAACTAGGTTGGATGAATCCTTTGTCTAGCAACTCTTGTAACTGTATCTTTAATTCCTTCAGTTCAGCTGGTGCCATTCTGTATGGTGCTTTAGATATAGGAGCAGTTCCTGGTTGTAACTCAATAACAAACTCTATTTCCCGGTCTGGTGGCAAACCTGGAAGATCATCTGGAAATACCTCCAAATATTCCCTAACTACTGGTACATTATCAAGATCTGGACATTGCTGCCCCTCAACATTCATTACACTCACCAGATACCCCTCACAACCACTTTCTAACAACCGTTGTGCTTTTGTTGTTGATATCATAGGAAATCTGAAAATTTTCTTGATCCCAACAAAAGTAAATGGTTCTCCCTTCAATGACTGAAAAGTAATACTCTTCTTCTGACAATCTATTGTCGCACCATACTTTGACAGTCAATCCATTCCCAATATAATATCATAATCATTCATATTTAACACAATTAAGTCAGCGAGGAGTTGTTTTCCTTCAATAGGAATAACACAACCTCGAAGAAGTTGATTAGTTTGCTTTGACTCACTAGAAGGTATCATCACCTCATAATTAGCTTCTATTAAGTTAGATGTTCCACCCAACTTTCTCACATACTCAGTGGATACAAATGAATGTGTTGCTCCAGAATCAAATAGCACATAGGTAGAAATGCCAAAAATAGAAAACTTACCAGTGACAACTGAGGGGTTCGCATCTGCCTCCTCCCGCATCAAAGTGTATACTCTTGCTGGAACTCTCACCTGTTGCCCTTGTTTCTCTTTCTTAGGACAAGTAATAGTCATATGTCCTTTCTCTCCAGATGTGTAACATGTTCTCGGAGGAATGTGACACTCTCCACCATGTGGTCTAAAACAATTTGGACACATCGGTAGTGGCGGCGCCTGTGGCACTTTCCCTTGATCGAACTTGGGGTGCTTGTTTGGTTCTCCTTGTCCTTGTCCTTGCTCCACTTGAAAATTTGATTACGGCCTCTGAAATGTCATCGGCCTCTTATCATTTCTCCCAAACTGCTGCACCAGTTTCTGTTGAAATTGACGTCTGACAGCTTGCGCTTGTCTGATCCTCATCTCTGCTTGTTCAGCAATCTGGGCCCTTTCTGCCACTTGTGAGTATGTTGCTCCATGCAATCCCGCCATACTCACATCTCTGAAAAGCTCAGGCCTTAAGCCTTCCACGAATCTCTCCACTTTTAATGCCTCCGTACTCACCATATGTTCTGCAAATCTTGACAACAGTTCAAACTTACGAAGATAATCTGTGACTGACATCCCACCCTGCTTCAAATGTATGAATTCATTCATTTTCATCATCCTCACTGGTGCCGTAAAGTACTTATTTCTGAAAAGTTCCTTAAATCTTTCCCATGTCATAGTCATGACATCCTCAATACTTTTGATTGTATCCCACCAATGGCCTGCACTTCCTCGTAGCATGAAAGAAGCACACAACACTCTGTCACCATCTGGAATTCTACTGTATTGAAACATGTTTTCCACCATGCATAACCAATCCTCTGCATCTGCAGGGTCTGCTGCACCCTCTAATATCGGAGGGTTAAGTTTTTGAAACCTCTCACACACTATTTCCACACGTTCTAATTGACGTTGATCATGATTAACATTAACCTCTGGCTGTCCACCCATATCTCTCTGTTGAATTAGTTGTTGTATCTACTGGGACTGGCGCTCCACCAGTTCCATCAGGCGAGTAATCACCGCATCACGATTATTTCCTTCAATAGGTGCTACTTGTTCTTGGTATCTTTGGTACACCACCAGACTAGTAAGTTCTATGATATGTTAAATATGTGATTTTGTATTAACATAATTATGGTCTCATTTATTTCATATGTGATGATTATAAAATGTTGAAGTAGAGTGAGATTAAATTTCGAGGACGAAATTCTTATAAGGTGGGGAGATTGTAATACCCGAAAAATTCTTTATTTTATAATTTGTATTTTACGCATTTTTATAATTATGTGGTAATTATTTCTATATTTTATTTACATTTTATTTGAGACATCCGTGATAATAATGGTGACAATATGTGAATATATGTGTGCATAAATATTCACGTGTATTAATTTGGATTATTATAATAATAATATAATAATAATAATATAATATATATATATGGTGTGTGTACGTGTGCAGTGTAGGAAGGAGGAAAGAAAGAAAAAGAAAAGGAGAAGAGAAAATGAGGAGAGAGAGAAAGAAAAGTCAAAAGTTGTTGGCAGCAAAATTTGTGTTTGCATGCATGGCTGCTAGCAGCCAAATTTGAATACATGCATGGCTGCAAATCAGCCATCATTTTTATAAAAAAAATATAAATAATTGACCACTTTTCCCTACCCTTTCGTACATCTATATATATGGGGTGTTGAGGATTTGATCACCCCACGCCCCAAAATCAATCGGTAGCGAGAGAAAAAAAAGAGGTGTGCCGGAACGGGAAGAAAGATATTAATTACGGATCTTCATGAATTTATAGTGTTATTATTATCGGATTCCAAGTAGGTAGAAGTCCAACTACAATGCATAAATATGTTGTGTGTAAATTATTTGTGATTAATATGTGATAATTATGTTGTGAATTATCTGTGATTAGTTTAATTATGTTATGAATTATTTGTGATTAATTGATTATACATGATGTGGATTTATGAGATTTGAAATAATGTTATTGTATTATAAGGATCTGTGTGATCCAAGATGGAGTTGTTATTATAAGAGATCCGTGTGATCCAAGGTAAAGTGGATTTGTGTGAATTAAATTAAGTTGTTATTTTATTTATGATTAAATGTTGATATTTATGTCATAAATGGTTTATGATGCATATTTAATTGCACTAGTTGCATACCATGCATAATCATAAAAAGTATTTTCCCAAAATTAATAAGATACTAATGGTGTGTGCGGCCACTATATATGCATCTCTGTCAGGGTTCGGAAAAATCGTTCCCGGCACTATATTCGGGGTTCGGAAAAATCATCCCCATTGAGCTCATTTGGGGTGCATATGATAATTGTGTCGTGGGGATCCTGCAACGTGAACAGTTTTCTAAATAAAAGAGACCAATTAGTAGATTAGGAAATAAAAGCATTTTCATGCATTGTCATGCATGATTTCTACTTACTGAGATTTTTGTCTCATTAGTTTATGCATTGTAGGTGAGTTGCGCAACGGAAGCGTGATTGGGTACCTTCAGATCCTGAGAGTTGTATACATGGATGATGATCTGTTGGCCGGGCCAGTGTAATGAACTGTTGTATTGTATAAAAGTGAAGAAAAAGGAATATTTATTATTGTCTATTATTGGTGGCAACTCACCTACAATGCATAAACTAATGAGACAAAAATCTCAGTATGTAGAAATCATGCATGACAATGCATGAAAATGCTTTTATTTCATAATCTACTAATTGGTCTCTTTTAATTAGAAAACTGTTCACGTTGCGGGATCCCCACGACACACTTATCATATGCACCCCAAATGAGCTCAATGGAGATGATTTTTCCGAACCCCGAATATAGCGCCGGGAACGATTTTTTCGAACCCTGACAGAGATGCATATATAGTGGCAGCACACACCATTAGTAACTTATTAATTTTGGGAAAACACTTTTCATGATTATGCATGGTATGCAACCAATGCAATTAAATATGCATCATAAACCATTTATGACATGAATATCAACATTTAATCATAAATAAAATAACAACTTAATTTAATTCACACAAATCCACTTCACCTTGGATCACACGGATCTCTTATAATAACAACTCCATCTTGGATTACACAGATCCTTATAATACAATAATATTATTTCAAATCCCATAAATCCACATCATGTATAATCAATTAATCCCAAATAATTCATAATATAATTAAACTAATCACAGATAATTCACAACATAATTATCACATATTAATCACAAATAATTTACACACAACATATTTATGCATTGTAGTTGGACTTCTACTTACTTGGAATCCGATAATAATAACACTATAAATTCGTGAAGATCCGTAATTAATTTCTTTCTTCTCGTTCCGGCACACCTCTTTTTTTTTCTCTCGCTACCGATTGATTTTGGGGCGTGGGGTGATCAAATCCTCAACACCCCATATATATATAGATGTACGAAAGGGTAGGGAAAAGTGGCCAATTATTTATATTTTTTTTTATAAAAATGATGGCTGATTTGCAGCCATGCATGTATTCAAATTTGGCTGCTAGCAGCCCTGCATGCAAACACAAATTTTGCTGCCAACAACTTTTGACTTTTCTTTCTCTCTCTCATCCGTTTCTCTTCTCCTTTTCTTTTTCTTTCTTTCCTCCTTCCTACACCGCACACGTACACACACCATATATACATATATATTATATTATTATTATTATATTATTATTATAATAATCCAAATTAATACACGTGAATATTTATGCACACATATATTCGCATATTGTCACCATTTTTATCACGGATGTCTCAAATAAAATGTAAATAAAATATAAAAATAATTACCACATAATTATAAAAATGCGTAAAATACAAATTATAAAATAAAGAATTTTTCGGGTATTACAATCTTCCCACCTTATAAGAATTTCGTCCTCGAAATTTCAAGTAGCCCACGACTTTTGACCCTCTTTTTTTCCTTTTTTTTATTTATTATATATATATTATTATATTATTATTATTATTATCTAAATTAATACACGTAATTATTTATGCACACATATATTCATATATTTTGTCACCATTATTATCACAGATGTTTCAAATAAAATGTAAATAAAATATAGAAATAATTAGCACATAATTATAAAAATGCGTAAAATACAAATTATAAAATAAAGAATTTTTCAGGTATTACAATCTTCCCACCTTATAAGAATTTCGTCCTCGAAATTTAATCCCACTCTACTTCAATATTTTATATCCATCACTTATGAGATAAATGAAACCACAATTATGTTCATACAAAATCACATATTTGACATATTATATAACTTACTGATCTGGTAGTGTACCACAGATTCCAAGATTGTATACGTGGACAGTTTCTGTCACGCCCCACTTTTTCACCACCAATAATAAACAATAATATTATTCATTTTTCTTCTTTTTATACAATACAATTTTCACCAAGACAAATCATTACACCGGCCCAGCCAACAAGTCATCATCCATGTATACAACTCTCAGGATCTGACGGAATCCCAACCACGCTTCCACTGCGCAACTCATCTACAATGCATAAACTAATGAGACAAAAAATCTCAGTAAGTAGAAATCATGCATGACAATGCATGAAAATGCTTTTATTTTCTAATCTTTCTAGTTGGTCTCTTTTATTTTAAAAATTGTTCACGTTGTGGGATCCCCACGACACACTTATGATATGCACCCCAAATGAGCTCAATGGGGACGATTTTTCCGAACCCCGACAGAGATGCATATATAGTGGCCGCACACACCATTAGTATCTTATTAATATTGGGGAAAACACTTTTCATGATATGCATGGTATGCTTCCAGTACAATTAAATATGCATCTCCACAACTTGTATAATCAATTAATCCCAAATAATTCATAACATAATTAAACTAATCACAGATAATTCACAACATAATTATCACATATTAATCACAAATAATTTACACACAACATATTTATGCATTGTAGTTGGACTTCTACTTACTTGGAATCCGATAATAATAACACTATAAATTCGTGAAGATCCGTAATTAATTTCTTTCTTCCCGTTCTGGCACACCTCTTTTTTTTTCTCTCGCTACCGATTGATTTTGGGGCGTGGGGTGATCAAATCCTCAACACCCCATATATATATAGATGTACGAAAGGGTAGGGAAAAGTGGCCAATTATTTATATTTTTTTTTATAAAAATGATGGCTGATTTGCAGCCATGCATGTATTCAAATTTGGCTGCTAGCAGCCATGCATGCAAACACAAATTTTGCTGCCAACAACTTTTGACTTTTCTTTCTCTCTCTCCTCCGTTTCTCTTCTCCTTTTCTTTTTCTTTCTTTCCTCCTTCCTACACCGCACACGTACACACACCATATATACATATATATTATATTATTATTATTATATTATTATTATAATAATCCAAATTAATACACGTGAATATTTATGCACACATATATTCGCATATTGTCACCATTTTTATCACAGATGTCTCAAATAAAATGTAAATAAAATATAGAAATAATTAGCACATAATTATAAAAATGCGTAAAATACAAATTATAAAATAAAGAATTTTTCGGGTATTACAATCTCCCCATCTTATAAGAATTTCGTCCTCGAAATTTCAAGTAGCCCATGACTTTTGACCCTCTTTTTTTCCTTTTTTTTATTTATTATATATATATTATTATATTATTATTATTATTATCTAAATTAATACACGTAAATATTTATGCACACATATATTCATATATTTTGTCACCATTATTATCTCAGATGTTTCAAATAAAATGTAAATAAAATATAGAAATAATTAGCACATAATTATAAAAATGCGTAAAATACAAATTATAAAATAAAGAATTTTTCGGGTATTACAATCTCCCCACCTTATAAGAATTTCTTCCTCGAAATTTAATCCCACTCTACTTCAATATTTTATATCCATCACTTATGAAATAAATGAAACCACAATTATGTTCATACAAAATCACATATTTGACATATTATAGAACTTACTGATCTGGTAGTGTACCACAGATTCCAAGATTGTATACGTGGACAGTTTCTGTCACGCCCCACTTTTTCACCACCAATAATAAACAATAATATTATTTATTTTTCTTCTTTTTATACAATACAATTTTCACCAAGACAAATCATTACACCGGCCCGGCCAACAAGTCATCATCCATGTATACAACTCTCAGGATCTGACGGAATCCCAACCACGCTTCCAGTGCGCAACTCATCTATAATGCATAAACTAATGAGACAAAAATCTCAGTAAGTAGAAATCATGCATGACAATGCATGAAAATGCTTTTATTTTCTAATCTTTCTAGTTGGTCTCTTTTATTTTAAAAATGTTCACGTTGCGGGATCCCCACGACACACTTATGATATGCACCCCAAATGAGCTCAATGGGGACTATTTTTCCGAACCCCGACAGAGATGCATATATAGTGGCCGCACACACTATTAGTATCTTATTAATATTGGGGAAAACACTTTTCATGATATGCATGGTATGCTTCCAGTACAATTAAATATGCATC
This sequence comes from Pogostemon cablin, assembly GCA_023678885.1. NCBI lineage: Eukaryota > Viridiplantae > Streptophyta > Magnoliopsida > Lamiales > Lamiaceae > Pogostemon > Pogostemon cablin. The sequence goes on from CM043013.1 coordinate 28,081,335, forward strand.
TCCACAACTTGTATAATCAATTAATCCCAAATAATTCATAACATAATTAAACTAATCACAAATAATTCACAACATAATTATCACATATTAATCACAAATAATTTACACACAACATATTTATCACATAATAATCATTCACACAACAACATGTTTATGCATTGTAGTTGAACCTCTACTTACTTGAACTCCGAAAATATCAACACTACAGACCCATGAAGATCCGTAATTAATTCATTCCGTTCCGTTCCGGCACACTCTCATTTCTCCCTTCTACTGCCGATTGATTTTGGGGAGAGGTGATGAACTCTTCAACCCCATGCATATATATATATATATATATATATATATATATATATATATATCAAAAAAGTTGGGATATGTGGCAGACAACTTCCATCAATTCAATTTTTTTTAATTGAAAGTGACGCTGCCAAATTTTAATTTGGCTTCTGCATGCTAAATTCAAGCAGCCCACGACTTTTGACCCTCTTTTTTTCCTTTTTTTTATTTATTATATATATATATAATATTACAAAAAAAGGGACGGTGGGAGAACAACCATGTGGTCAACACAAAAATTTCCATGTATGCAAAATTGGAGCCGTAGGTTTTGTAAAAAAAAAATTAATTAATTAATTGGTGGATTTCCACCTACCTCCACGTTTTGTATCTATATATATAGTTGAATTGGGGTTGCTAACCCCATAAGGAAAGAAGTAGCCGAGCTTAAAAAAAAAATTCATGAAAAGTGTGTAGGAACGGGAAGGAAGGAATTTGTCACGGATCTTCACGGGTCTATAATTGTCGGAGTTGAGGTAAGTAGAAGTATAATCTAAATTAATACACGTAAATATTTATGCACACATATATTCATATATTTTGTCACCATTATTATCACAGATGTTTCAAATAAAATGTAAATAAAATATAGAAATAATTAGCACATAATTATAAAAATGCGTAAAATACAAAAAAAAGAATTTTTCGGGTATTACAATCTCTCCACCTTATAAGAATTTTGTCCTCGAAATTTAATCCCATTCTATTTCAACATTTTATATCCATCACTTATGAAATAAATGAAACCACAATTATGTTCATACAAAATCACATATTTGACATATTATAGAACTTACTGATCTGGTGGTGTACCACAGATTCTAAGATTGTATACATGGACAGTCTACAGAACCATGACCGTGCTCTGATACCATTCTGTCACGCCCCACTTTTTCACCACCAATAATAAACAATAATATTATTCCTTTTTCTTCTTTTTATACAATACAATTTTCACCAAGACAAATCATTACACTGGCCCGCCCAATAGGTCATCATCCATGTATACAACTCTCAGGATCTGACGGAATCCCAACCACGCTTCCGCTGCGCAACTCATCTACAATGCATAAACTAATGAGACAAAAATCTCAGTAAGTAGAAATCATGCATGACAATGCATGAAAATGCTTTTATTTTCTAATCTTTCTAGTTGGCCTCTTTTATTTTAAAAACTGTTCACGTTGCGGGATCCCCACGACACACTTATGATATGCACCCCAAATGAGCTCAATGGGGACGATTTTTCCGAACCCCGACAGAGATGCATATATAGTGGCCGCACACACCATTAGTATCTTATTAATATTGGGGAAAACACTTTTATAATCAATTAATCCCAAATAATTCATAACATAATTAAACTAATCACAAATAATTCACAACATAATTATCACATATTAATCACAAATAATTTACACACAACATATTTATGCATTGTAGTTGGACTTTTACTTACTAGGATTCCGATAATAATAATACTAAAGACCCGTGAAGAATTGTAATTAATTCCTTCCGTCCCGTTCCAACACACTCTCCTTTCTCCCTCCTTTTCTTTTCTTTTCGATTGATTTGGGTGCAGGACATCACCCCTAACACCCATGCGTATATATAGGCAAAATGGTAATGGGGTGGTCGTTAATTTTTTTTTTTAATTAAAAAAAATCATGCATGAATCAATTTTGGCTGCCAGCAGCCATGCGTGAATTAAAAAAACTCAATGGCTGCCAACATGTAACATCATTGCAGCCACCACTTTTGACTCTACTTTTCATTTTATTTTATTTATATATTTTTTTATAAAACTCACGGTTGAAATTCAGTAGCCATGCATGCCTAATCATCCATCAATCCCACCTGCAGTAACTTTTTACTATATATATTATTATATATTATATTATTATTATATTATTATATTATTATATTATTATTATAATAATAAAAATACGTGTGATACTTAATAATTAAGAAAAGTTTATTTATACACATAAAATAATTTACTCATATATCTAAATTAATATACGTAAATATTTATGCACACATATATTCACATATTGTCACCATTATTATCGCAGATGTCTCAAATAAAATGTAAAGATAAATAAAATGTAAAAATAATTGTCACATAATTATAAAATACACATAATACAAATTAAATTATATTGACACACTAGTAGTGAGAAACTTGGGTATTACATTCTTCCCTTCTTATAAAAATTTCATCCTCGAAATTTACTTACTTGAAGAGGTCTGGATATTTAGCCATCATCTCATCCTCTCTTTCCCAAGTAGCCTCCTCAACTAGTTGGTTCCTCCATAATACTTTTACTAATGGTATTTCTTTATTTCTGAGCTTCTTCACGTCTCGCCAAAAGATCTCAACTGGTACTTCCTCATAACTCAAATCTTCTTTCAACTCAACTGGTTCCTGCCTGAGAACATGAGATGGATTTGGAACATACTTCCTCAACACAGACACATGAAACACGTCATGTACTCTAGACATTGATGATGGTAACTCCAACTTATAGGCAACACTGCCAACTCTCTCAATGATAGTGATTGGACCAACATATCTTGGACTGAGTTTTCCTTTCCTTCCAAATCGCATTATCCCCTTCATTGGAGATACTTTCAGAAATACCTGATCACCCACTTCAAATTTCAATTCTCTCTTCCGTTTGTCTGCATAACTCTTTTGCCAATCTTGAGCAACTTTCATCTTCTCTCGTATACGGGTAACAACTTCTGACATTTCACGAATCAAGTCTGGACCCAAAAGTTTCCTCTCTCCAACTTCATCCCAATATACTGGAGATATACACTTTCTCCCGTACAATGCTTCATATGGAGCCATCCCGATGGTAGACTGATAACTGTTATTGTACGAGAACTCTATCAAAGGCAAAAATTTACTCCACTGACCTTGAAAATCCAACACACACGCTCTGAGCATATCCTCCAAGATTTGTATTGTACGCTCTGATTGACCATCTGTCTGTGGATTGAATGCTGTGCTGAAAGATAATTGTGTCCCCAACGCTTTATGTAAACTCTTCCAGAAAGCAGACAAGAATCTCGTATCTCTGTCTGATACATTGGTAAGTGGTACTCCATGGAGTCTGACAATCTCTTGAATATACAGCTGTGCATAACGATCCATAGAATACGTAGAACAAATAGAAAGAAAATGAGCTGACTTAGTCAATCGATCCACGATAACCCAAATAGCATTGTGACCTTTCACCGTCTTCGGTAGTCCAATGACAAAATCCATAGTAATATTCTCCCACTTCCATTCTGGAATAAATAGAGGCTGTAAAGTTCCTGCTGGTCTCTGATGCTCGGCTTTGATTTGCTGACAAGTCAGACATTGCTCTACATATCGAGCAACATCTCTCTTCATCCCTGACCACCAATAATATGACTTCAAATCTCTATACATCTTAGTAGCTCCTGGATGTACAGAGTACGGTGTTGAATGAGCTTCCGTCATCACTTCTTTCCGAATGTCATCCACTTCAGGTAGACATAATCGACCTCCATAACGAATCACGCCATCATCTCCTAATTGGAAGTCAGAAGACTTTCCAGAGCTGATATCATTCTTTATCTTGTCAAACAACTTATCCTCCTGTTGGCTCTGTCAAATCTTATCCATCAAAGTTGGTCGAAGTGTCAGAGCTGCCATCCTTGCTTCCAACGATCCTTTCTGAATGATCTCCACACCCATCTTTTGTAAATTATGCAACTCTGGTTTCTGATTTACAGTCATATCAGCAACATTCTGTATTGCCTTTCGGCTTAATGCATCAGCAACCACATTGGCTTTTCCGGAATGATAATTAATAACACAGTCGTAATCCAAGGTGAAGTTATTTTATAAATGGATCTATGTGACTGGAGAGAAGTTATTATAGAAGTAGATTTATGTGAATTAAAATTTAGTTGTTGTTTTACTTATGATTAAATGTTGATACTGATGCGGTAAATATTTTATAATGCATATTTAATTGCACTGGTTGCATACCATGCATAATCATAAAAAGTGTTTTCCCCAAAATTAATAAAATACTAATGGTGTGTGCGGCCACTATATATGCATCTTTGTCAGGGTTCGGAAAAATCGTTCCCAACACTGTATTTCTGGGTTCGGAAAAATCATTCCCGGCACTATATTCAGGGTTCGGAAAAATCGTCTCCATTGAGCTCATTTGGGGTGCATATCATAAGTGTGTCGTGGGGATTCCGCAACGTGAACAATTTTCTAAATAAAAGAGACAAATTAGAAAAATTAGAATATAAAAGCATTTTCATGCATTGTCACTCTTTTATTTAGAAAACCGTTCACGTTGTGGGATCCCCACGACACACTTATCATATGCACCCCAAATGAGCTCAATGGGGACGATTTTTCCAAACCCCGAATATAGTGTCGGGAACGATTTTTTCCGAACCCTGACAGAGATGCATATATAGTGGCCGCACACACCATTAGTATCTTATTAATTTTGGGAAAATACTTTTTATGATTATGCATGGTATGCAACCAGTGCAATTAAATATGCATCATAAACCATTTATGACATAAATATCAACATTTAATCATAAATAAAATAACAACTTAATTTAATTCACACAAATCCACTTCACCTTGGATCACACGGATCTCTTATAATAACAACTCCATCTTGGATCACACAGATCCTTGTAATATAATAATATTATTTCAAATCCCATAAATCCACATCATGAATAACACAACCTCGAAGAATTTGATTAGTTTGCTTTGATACCATTCTGTCACGCCCCACTTTTTCACCACCAATAATAAACAATAATATTATTCCTTTTTCTTCTTTTTATACAATACAATTTTCACCAAGACAAATTATTACACCGGCCCAGCCAACAGGTCGTCATCCATGTATACAACTCTCAGGATCTGACGGAATCCCAACCACGCTTCCGCTGCGCAACTCATCTACAATGCATAAACTAATGAGACAAAAATCTCAGTAAGTAGAAATCATGCATGACAATGCATGAAAATGCTTTTATTTTCTAATCTTTCTAGTTGGTCTCTTTTATTTTAAAAACTGTTCACGTTGCGGGATCCCCACGACACACTTATGATATGCACCCCAAATGAGCTCAATGGGGACGATTTTTCCGAACCCCGACAGAGATGCATATATAGTGGCCGCACACACCATTAGTATCTTATTAATATTGGGGAAAACACTTTTCATGATATGCATGGTACGTTTCCAGTATAATTAAATATGCATCTCCACAACTTGTATAATCAATTAATCCCAAATAATTCATAAAATAATTAAACTAATCACAAATAATTCACAACATAATTATCATATATTAATCACAAATAATTTACACACAACATATTTATCACATAATAATCATTCACACAACAACATGTTTATGCATTGTAGTTGAACCTCTACTTACTTGAACTCCGACAATATTAACACTATACACCCATGAAGATCCGTAATTAATTCATTTCATTCTGTTCCGGGACACTCTCATTTCTCTCTCCTACTGCCGATTGATTTTGGGGAGAGGTGATGAACTCCTCAACCCCATGCATATATATATATATATCGAAAAAGTTGGGATATGTGGCAGACAACTTCCATCAATTCAATTTTTTTTAATTGAAAGTGACGCTGCCAAATTTTAATTTGACTTCTGCATGTTAAATTCAAGCAGCCCACGACTTTTGACCCTCTTTTTTTCCTTTTTTAATTTATTATATATATTATTATATTATTATTATTATAATCTAAATTAATACACGTAAATATTTATGCACACATATATTCATATATTTTGTCACCATTATTATCACAGATGTTTCAAATAAAATGTAAATAAAATATAGAAATAATTAGCACATAATTATAAAAATGCGTAAAATACAAAAAAAGAATTTTTCGGGTATTACAATCTCCCCACCTTATAAGAATTTCGTCCTCGAAATTTAATCCCACTCTACTTCAACATTTTATATCCATCACTTATGAAATAAATGAAACCACAATTATGTTCATACAAAATCACATATTTGACATATTATAGAACTTACTGATCTGGTGGTATACCACAGATTCCAAGATTGTATACATGGACAGTCTACAGAACCATGACTGTGCTCTGATACCATTCTTTGAAGCATCACTATAAACCTTGAAGTTTCCTGTCTCCGTAGGAATAGTTAAAATAGGTGCTGATGTCAATCGTTTCTTTAATTCTTGAAAACTTTGCTCACATGACTCCGTCCATGTGAACTTCACATTCTTCCTAGTCAACTGCGTTAATGATGAAGCAATCTTGGAGAATCCTTCAACAAACCTTCGATAATATCCAGCCAATCAAAGAAAGCTATGAACCTAGTGGGATTTGAGGGTTGTGGCCAATCATGGATTGCTTTAACTTTACTTGGATCTACCAAAATTCCTTCTCCTGATACCACGTGACCCAAGAAAACAACTCGATCCAACCAAAATTCACACTTTTTAAACTTCGCATACAATTGCTTTTCCTTCAAAATCTGTAACACCTTTCTTAAGTGTAGAGCATGATCCTCCTTATTCTTAGAGTAAATTAGAATATCATCGATAAACACAATCACAAATTTATCGAGAAATTCCCGAAATACTCTATTCATCAAATCCATAAATGCTGCCAGAGCATTTGTCAAACTAAATGACATCACCAAAAATTCATAATGTCCATACCTTGTACTAAATGCAGTCTTCGGAATATCCTCCTCCCTAATATTCAACTGATGATACCCCGACCGCAAATCAATCTTAGAAAAGATAGCTGCACCCTGTAACTGATCAAACAGATCATCAATGCGAGGCAATGGCTATTTATTCTTCACCGTAACTTTGTTGAGATCCCGATAATCAATGCACATCCTCAATGTGCCATCCTTCTTTCGAACAAACAGAACTGGTGCTCCCCAAGGGGAGAAACTAGGTTGGATGAATCCTTTGTCTAGCAACTCTTGTAACTGTATCTTTAATTCCTTCAGTTCAGCTGGTGCCATTCTGTATGGTGCTTTAGATATAGGAGCAGTTCCTGGTTGTAACTCAATAACAAACTCTATTTCCCGGTCTGGTGGCAAACCTGGAAGATCATCTGGAAATACCTCCAAATATTCCCTAACTACTGGTACATTATCAAGATCTGGACATTGTTGCCCCTCAACATTCATTACACTCACCAGATACCCCTCACAACCACTTTCTAACAACCGTTGTGCTTTTGTTGTTGATATCATAGGAAATCTGAAAATTTTCTTGATCCCAACAAAAGTAAATGGTTCTCCCTTCAATGACTGAAAAGTAATACTCTTCTTCTGACAATCTATTGTCGTACCGTACTTTGACAGCCAATCCATCCCAATATAATATCATAATCATTCATATTTAACACAATTAAGTCAGCGAGGAGTTGTTTTCCTTCAATAGGAATAACACAACCTCGAAGAAGTTGATTATTTTGCTTTGACTCACCAGAAGGTATCATCACCTCATAATTAGCTTCTATTAAGTTAGATGTTCCACCCAACTTCCTCACATACTCAGTGGATACAAATGAATGTGTTGCTCCAGAATCAAATAGCACATAGGTAGAAATGCTAAAAATAGAAAACTTACCAGCGACAACTGAGGGGTTCGCATCTACCTCCTCCCACGTCAAAGTGTATACTCTTGCTGGAACTCTCACTTGTTGCCCTTGTTTCCCTTTCTTAGGACAAGTAATAGTCATATGTCCTTTCTCTCCACATGTGTAACATGTTCTCGGAGGCATGTGACACTCTCCACCATGTGGTCTAAAACAATTTGGACACATCGGTAGAGGCGGCGCCAGTGGCACTTTCCCTTGATCGAACTTGGGATGCTTGTTTGGTTCTCTTTGTCCTTGTCCTTGCTCCACTTGAAAATTTGATTTCGGCCTCTGAAATGGCATCGGCCTCTTATCAACTCTCCCAAACTACTGCATTGTTTTCTGCTGAAATTGACGTCTGACAGCTTGCGCTTGTCTGATCCTCATCTCTGCTTGTTCAGCAATCTGGGCCCTTTCTGCCACTTGTGAGTATGTTGCTCCCCCGCCATACTCACATCTCTGAAAAGCTCAGGCCTTAAGCCTTCCACGAATCTCTCCACTTTTAATACCTCCGTACTCACCATATGTTCTACAAACCTTGACAACAGTTCAAACTTACGAAGATAATCTGTGACTGACATCCCACCCTGCTTCAACTGTATGAATTCATTCATTTTCATCATCCTCACTGGTGCCGTAAAGTACTTATTTCTGAAAAGTTCTTTAAACTTTTCCCATGTCATAGTCGTGACATTCTTGATACTTTTAATGGTATCCCACCAGTGGCCTGCACTTCCTCGTAACATGAAAGAAGCACACAACACTCTGTCCCTCTCTGGAATTATACTGTATTGAAACATGTTTTCCACCGTGTGTAACTAATCCTCTGCATCTGTGGGGTCTGCTGCGTCCTCAAATATTGGAGGGCTCAGCTTTCGAAACCTTTCACAGACCATTTCCACACGTTCTACTTGACGTTGATTGTGATTAATATTAACCTTTGGCTGTCCACCCATATCTCTCTGCTGAATCAGCTGTTGTATCTGTTGGGACTGGCGCTCTACCAGTTCCATCAGGCGAGTAATCATCGCATCACTATTATTTCCTTCAGTAGGTGCTATTTGCTCAGCAGCTCTATCACTTTCAGAACTTTCACACATAATTCTTTCCATTTTGTCTACCAACTACAAGTCCTACACCACATGGCTAATATAATTTATAAAACACATAACAACACAGAAGGAAAATAACACTTACATGCAAAGCTGCTCTCCCAAGGAATGAGTTCATGTACATAGATAGTCTACAGGACCCAAATCGTGCTCTCAAAAGTCGTGGGCTGCTTGAATTTAGCATGCAGAAGCCAAATTAAAATTTGGCAGCGTCACTTTCAATTAAAAAAATATATAAAAAAAGAAAAAGTCAAAAGGGGTGACTGATTTGATTTGGTTTAGCAGCCAAAGTTGAAAAAATTGGCAATGATGGCAGACGTTTAAAAAAAAATTTATTGATTGAGTTTTCGGCCAACTCATTTTCGTTTTCTATATAATGGGTGTGGGGAGGTGATTACCTTACACCCCAAAAAAATCAATCGGCCATAATTAAAAAAAATGGTGTGCCGAAACGGGAAGGAAGGAATTGGCTTTAATTCTTCACGGATCTATAGTGTTACTATTGTCGGAGTTCAAGTAAGTAGAAGTCCAACTACAATGCATAAATATGTTGTGTGTAAATTATTTGTGATTAATATGTGATAATTATGTTGTGAATTATTTGTGATTAGTTTAATTATATTATGAATTATTTGGGATTAATTGACTATACAAGTTGTGGATTTATGTAATTTGAAATAATATTATTGTATTATAAGGATCTGTGTGATCCAAGATGGAGTTGTTATTATAAGAGATCCGTGTGATCCAAGGTGAAGTGGATTTGTGTGAATTAAATTAAGTTGTTATTTTATTAAATGTTGATATTGATGTCATAAATGATTTATGATGTATATTTAATTGCACTGGTTGCATACCATGCATAATCATGAAAAGTGTTTTCCCCAAAATTAATAAGATACTAATGGTGTGTGCGGCCACTATATATGCATCTTTATCAGGGTTCGGAAAAATCATTCCCGACATTTTTATTAGGGGTTCGGAAAAAATCATCCCCACCATTTTGCCAGGGTTCGGAAAAATCGTTCTCGGCACGTTGTATATTTGGGGTTCGGAAAAATTATCCCCATTGAGCTCATTTGGGCTGCATATTATAAGTGTGTTGTGGGGATCCCGCAACGTGAACAGTTTTCAAAATAAAAGAGACCAACTAGAAAGATTAGAAAATAAATGCATTTTCATGCACTATCATGCATGATTTTTACTTACTGAGATTTTTGTCTCACTAGTTTATGCATTGTAGGTGAGCCGGATGATATTTGAGTATGTGATGTACTGTGCAAGCTGTGGATCTCCTACAGGGTTTGAGCAAGATGTACATAGATGACGACCTGTTGGGAATAAATTAATTACGGATCTTCATGGGTCTATAGTGTTAATATTGTCGGAGTTCAAGTAAGTAGAGGTTCAACTACAATGCATAAACATGTTATTGTGTGAATGATTATTATGTGATAAATATATTGTGCGTAAATTATTTTTGATTCATATGTGATAATTATGTTGTGAATTATTTGTGATTAGTTTAATTATGTTATGAATTATTTGGGATTAATTGATTATACAAGTTGTGGAGATGCATATTTAATTGTACTGGAAGCATCCCATGCATATCAGGAAAAGTGTTTTCCCCAATATTAATAAGATACTAATGGTGTGTGCGGCCACTATATATGCATCTCTGTCGGGGTTCGGAAAAATCATCCCCATTGAGCTCATTTGGGGTGCATATCATAAGTGTGTCGTGGGGATCCCGCAACGTGAACAATTTTTAAAATAAAAGAGACCAACTAGAAAGATTAGAAAATAAAAGCATTTTCATGAATTGTCATGCATGATTTCTACTTACTGAGATTTTTGTCTCATTAGTTTATGCATTGTAGATGAGTTGCGCAGTGGAAGCGTGGTTGGGATTCCGTCAGATCCTGAGAGTTGTATACATGGATGACGACCTGTTGGCCGGGCCGGTGTAATGATTTGTCTTGGTGAAAATTGTATTGTATAAAAAGAAGAAAAAGGAATAATATTATTGTTTATTATTGGTGGTGAAAAAGTGGGGCGTGACAGAATGGTATCAGAGCACGGTCATGGTCCTGTAGACTGTCCATGTATACAATCTCGGTATCTTTGGTACACCACCAGATCAGTAAGTTCTATAATAGTCAAATATGTGATTTTGTATGAACATAATTGTGGTTTCATTTATTTCATAAGTGATGGATATAAAATGTTGAAGTAGAGTGGGATTAAATTTCGAGGACAAAATTCTTATAAGGTGGGGAGATTGTAATACCCGAAAAAATTCTTTATTTTATAATTTGTATTTTACGCATTTTTATAATTATGTGCTAATTATTTCTATATTTTATTTACATTTTATTTGAAACATCTGTGATAATAATGGTGACAAAATATATGAATATATGTGTGCATAAATATTTACGTGTATTAATTTTGATTATAATAATAATAATATAATAATATATATATAATAAATAAAAAAAGGAAAAAAAGAGGGTCAAAAGTCGTGGGCTGCTTGAATTTAGCATGCAGAAGCCAAATTAAAATTTGGCAGCGTCACTTTCAATTAAAAAAAAATTGAATTGATGGAAGTTGTCTGCCACATATCCCAATTTTTTCGATATATATATATATATATATGCATGGGGTTGAGGAGTTCATCACCTCTCCCCAAAATCAATCGGCAGTAGGAGGGAGAAATGAGAGTGTGCCGGAACGGAACGGAATGAATTAATTACGGATCTTCATGGGTCTATAGTGTTAATATTATCGGAGTTCAAGTAAGTAGAGGTTCAACTACAACGCATAAACATGTTGTTGTGTGAATGATTATTATGTGATAAATATGTTGTGTGTAAATTATTTGTGATTAATATGTGATAATTATGTTGTGAATTATTTGTGATTAGTTTAATTATGTTATGAATTATTTGGGATTAATTGATTATGCAAGTTGTGGAGATGCACATTTAATTGTACTGGAAGCATGCCATGCATATCATGAAAAGTGTTTTCCCCAATATTAATAAGATACTAATGGTGTGTGCGGCCACTATATATGCATCTCTGTCGGGGTTCGGAAAAATCATCCCCATTGAGCTCATTTGGGGTGCATATCATAAGTGTGTCGTGGGGATCCCGCAACGTGAACAATTTTTAAAATAAAATAGACCAACTAGAAAGATTAGAAAATAAAAGCATTTTCATGCATTGTCTTGCATGATTTCTACTTACTGAGATTTTTGTCTCATTAGTTTATGCATTGTAGATGAGTTGCGCAGCCGAAGCGTGGTTGGGATTCCGTCAGATCCTGAGAGTTGTATACATGGATGACGACCTGTTGGCCGGGCCGGTGTAATGATTTGTCTTGGTGAAAATTGTATTGTATAAAAAGAAGAAAAAGGAATAATATTATTGTTTATTATTGGAACGGGAAGAAAAAAATTAATTACGGATCTTCACGAATTTATAGTGTTATTATTATCGGATTCCAAGTAAGTAGAAGTCCAACTACAATGCATAAATATGTTGTGTGTAAATTATTTGTGATTAATATGTGATAATTATGTTGTGAATTATTTGTGATTAGTTTAATTATGTTATGAATTATTTGGGATTAATTGATTATACAAGTTGTAGAGTTATGTAATTTGAAATAATATTATTATATTATATAAGGATCTGTGTGATCCAAGATGGAGTTGTTATTATAAGAGATCCGTGTGATCCAAGGTGAAGTGGAATTGTGTGAATTAAATTAAGTTGTTATTTTATTTATGATTAAATGTTGATATTTATGTCATAAATGATTTATGATGTATATTTAATTGCACTGGTTGCATACCATGCATAAGCATGAAAAGTGTTTTCCCCAAAATTAATAAGATACTAATGGTGTGTGCGGCGATTTTTCCGAACCCCTAACAAAAATGTCGGGAATGATTTTTCCGAACCCTGACAGAGATGCATATATAGTGGCCGCAAACACCATTAGTATCTTATTAATTTTGGGAAAAACACTTTTCATGATTATGCATGGTATGCAACCAATGCAATTAAATATACATCATAAACCATTTATGACATCAATATCAACAATTAATTATAAATAAAACAACAACTTAATTTAATTCTCATAGATTCACTTATAGAATAACAACTTCATCCAACTACAATGCATAAATATGTTGTGTGTAAATTATTTGTGATTAATATGTGATAATTATGTTGTGAATTATTTGTGATTAGTTTAATTATGTCATGAATTATTTGGGATTAATTGATTATACAAGTTGTGGAGTTATGTAATTTGAAATAATATTATTGTATTATATAAGGATCTGTGTGATCCAAGATGGAGTTGTTATTATAAGAGATCCGTGTGATCCTAGGTGAAGTGGATTTGTGTGAATTAAATTAAGTTGTTATTTAATTTATGATTAAATGTTGATATTGATGTCATAAATGATTTATAATGTATATTTAATTGCACTGGTTGCATACCATGCATAATCATAAAAAGTGTTTTCCCCAAAAATAATAAGATACTAATGGTGTGTGCGGCCACTATATATGCATCTCTGTCAGGGTTCGGAATAATCGTCCCCATTGAGCTCATTTGGGGTGCATATCATAAGTGTGTCGTGGGGATCCCGCAAAATGAACAGTTTTCTAAATAAAAGAGACAAATTAGTAGATTAGGAAATAAAAGTATTTTCATGCATTGTCATGCATGATTTCTACTTACTGAGATTTTTGTCTCATTAGTTTATGCATTGTAGGTGAGTTGCGCAGCGGAAGCGTGGTTGGGTACCATCAGATCCTGAGAGTTGTATACATGGATGATGACCTGTTGGCCGGGCCGGTGTGCTCGGGTATCACATTCTCCCCTCCTTATAAAAATTTCGTCCTCGATATTTACTTACCTAAAGAGTTCTGGATATTTAGCCATCATCTCATCCTCTCTTTCCCAAGTTGCCCTCTCAACTAATTGGTTCCTCCATAACACCTTCACTAATGGTATCTCTTTATTTCTGAGCTTTTTCACTTCTCGTTGTAAAATTTTCATTGGTATCTCTTCATAACTCAAATCTTCTTTCAACTCAACTGGTTCCTGCCTGATAATATGAGATGGATTCGGAACATACTTCCTCAACATAGACACATGAAACACATCATGTACTCTAAACATTGATGCTGGTAACTCCAACTTATAGGCAACACTTCCAACTTTCTCAATGATAGTGAATGGACCAATATATCTTGGACTGAGTTTTCCTTTCTTTCCAAACCGCATTATCCCCTTCATTGGAGATACTTTCAAGAATACCTGATCACTCACTTCAAATTCCAATTCTCTCCTCCGTTTGTCTGCATAACTTTTCTGTCGATCTTGGGCAACCTTCATCTTCCCTCGAATACGGGTAACAGCTTCTGACATTTCACGAATCAAGTCTGGACCTAAAAGTTTTCTCTCTCCAACTTCATCCCAATGTATTGGAGATCTACACTTCCTCCCGTACAGTGCTTCATATGGTGTCATTCCGATAGTAGACTGATAACTGTTGTTGTATGAGAATTCTATCAAAGGCAAAAATTTACTCCACTGACCCTGAAAATCCAACACACATGCTCTGAGCATATCCTCCAAAATCTGTATCGTACCATCTGATTGACCATCTGTCTGTGGATGAAATGCAGTGCTGAAAGATAACTGTGTCCCCAGTGCTTTATGCAAACTTTTCCAAAAAGCAGACAAGAATCTTGTATCTCTGTTTGATACAATGGTAAGTGGTACTCCATGGAGTCTGACAATCTCTTGAATATACAGCTGTGCATAACGATCCATAGAATATGTAGAACAAATAGGAAGAAAATGAGCTGACTTAGTCAATCGATCCACGATAACCTAAATAGCATTGTGACCTTTCACCGTCTTTGGTAGTCCAATGACAAAATCCATAGTAATATTCTCCCACTTCCATTCTGGAATAAATAGAGGCTGCAAAGTTCCCGCTGGTCTCTGATGCTCAGCCTTGACTTGCTGACAAGTCAAACATTGCTTTACATATTGAGCGACATCGCTCTTCATCCCTGGCCACCAATAATATAACTTCAAGTCTCTATACATCTTAGTAGCTCCTGGATGTATAGAGTACGGTGTTGAATGAGCTTCTGCCATCACTTCTTTCCGAATGTCATCCAATTCAGGTAGACATAATCGACCTCTGTAATGAATCACGCCATCATCTCTTAATTGAAAGTCAGAAGACTTTCCAGAGCTGATATTATTCTTTATCTTGTCAAACAACTTATCCACCTCTTGTCCCTGTCGAATCTTATCCATCAAAGTTGGTCGAAGTGTCAAAGCTGCCATCTTTGCTTCTAATGATCCTTTCTTAATGATCTCCATACCCAATCTTTGCAAATCAAGCAATTCTGATTTCTGATTTAGGCTTGTTGCAGTCATACTCTGTATTGCCTTTCGGCTCAATGCATCAGCAACCACATTGGCTTTACCCGGATGATAATTGATAACACAGTCGTAGTCCTTCACCAATTCCAACCATCTTCTCTGTCTCATATTCAACTCTTTCTGAGTGAAGAAATATTTCAAACTTTTATGATCAGTATAGATCTCACAACGTTCTCCATACAGATAATGCCTCCAAATCTTGAGTGCAAACACAACTGCGGCTAACTCCAAATCATGTGTTGGGTAGTTCTTCTCGTACTCCCTTAATTGTCTAGATGCATATGCTATCACTTTTCCATTTTGCATCAGTACACATCCAAGACCATTCTTTGAAGCATCACTATAAACCTTGAAGTTTTCTGTCTCCGTATGAATAGTTAAGATATGAGTTGATGTCAACCGTCTCTTCAATTCTTGAAAACATTGCTCACATGCCTCCGTCCATGTGAACTTCACATTCTTCCTGGTCAACTGGGTTAATGGTGAAGCAATCTTGGAGAATCCTTCAACAAACCTTCGATAATATCCAGCCAATCCAAGAAAGCTACGAACCTCAGTGGGATTTGAGGGTTGTGGCCAATCATGGATTGCTTTAACTTTACTTGGATCTACCGAAATTCCTTCTCCCGATACCACGTGACCCAAGAAAACAACTCGATCCAATCAAAACTCACACTTCTTAAACTTCGCATACAACTGCTTCTCCTTCAGAATCTCTAACACCTTCTTAAGTGTAGAGCATGTTCCTCCTTATTCTTAGAGTAAATCAGAATATCATCAATAAATACAATCACAAACTTATCGAGAAATTCCTGAAATACTCTATTCATCAAATCCATAAATGCTGCTGGAGCATTTGTCAAACCAAACGACATCACCAAAAATTCATAATGCCCATACCTTGTACTAAATGCAGTCTTCGAAATATCCTCATCCCTAATCTTCAACTGATGATACCCCGACCGCAAATCAATCTTAGAAAAGATAGTTGCACCCTGTAGTTGATCGAACAGATCATCAATGCGAGGCAATGGATACTTATTCTTAACTGTAACTTTGTTGAGCTCTCTATAATCGATGCACATCCTCAATGTGCCATCCTTCTTACGAACGAAAAGAACTGGTGCTCCCCAAGGTGAGAAACTAGGTTGGATGAATCCTTTGTCTAGTAACTCTTGCAATTGTATTTTCAGTTCCTTCAGTTCAACTGGTGTCATTCTGTATGGCGCTTTAGATATAGGAGCAGTTCCCGATTGCAGCTCAATAACAAACTCTATTTCCCAATTTGGAGGCAAACCTGGAAGATCATCTGGAAACACCTCTGGGTATTCCCGAACTACTGGTACATCACTGAGAACTGGACATTGTTGTCCCTCAATATTCATCATGCTCACCAGATACCCCTCACAACCACTTTCCAACAACCGTTGTGCCTTTGCTGCTGATATCACAGGGAGTCTGAAGTTCTTATTGATCGCAACAAAAGTGAATGGTTCTCCATTCGATGGTTGAAAAGTAATACTCTTCTGCTGAAAATCTATTGTAGCACCGTACTTTGACAGCTAATCCATACCCAATAAAATATCATAATCATTCATATTTAACACAATTAAGTCAGCGAGGAGTTGTCTTCCTTCAATAGGAATAACACAACCTCGAAGAAGTTGATTAGTTTGCTTTGATTCACCAGAAGGTATTATTACCTCATAATTAGCTTCTATCAAGTTAGAGGTTCCACCCAACTTCCTTACATACTCAGTGGATACAAATGAATGTGTTGCTCCAGAATCAAATAGCACATAGGTAGAAGTGCCAAAAATATAAAACTTACCCGTGACAACTGAGGGATTTGTATCTGCCTCCTCTCGTGTCAAAGTGTACACCCTTGCTGGAGCTCTTCCATGTTGTCCTTGCTTCTCTTTCTTATGACATGTAATAGTCATATGTCCTTTTTCTCTACATGTGTAACACGTTCTCAGAGGAATGCGACACTCCCCACCGTGTGGTCTAAAATAATTAGGACACATCGGTAGTGACGATGCCACTGGCACTTTACTCTGATTGAATTTGGGACGTTTGTTTGGTTCTCCTTGTCCATGTCCTTGCTCCATTTGAAAATTTGGTTTCGGCCTCTGAAATAGCATCGGTCTCCTATCATTTCTTCCAAAATGTTGCACTGGTTTATGCTGAAACTGACGTCTGATATTCTGGGCTTGACTGATCCTCATCTCTGCTTGTTCTGCAATTTGGGCCCTTTCTACACTTTGTGAGTATGTTGCTCCATGCAGCCCCCCCATACTGTCACGCCCCACTTTTTCACCACCAATAATAAACAATAATATTATTCCTTTTTCTTCTTTTTATACTATACAATTTTCACCAAGACAAATCATTACACCGGCTCAGCCAACAGGTCATCATCCATGTATACAACTCTCATGATCTGATGGTACCCAACCACGCTTCCGCTGCGCAACCACACCTACAATGCATAAACTAATGAGACAAAAATCTCAGTAAGTAGAAATCATGCATGACAATGCATGAAAATGCTTTTATTTCCTAATCTACTAATTTGTCTCTTTTATTTAGAAAAATGTTCATGTTACGGGATCCCCACGACACACTTATGATATGCACCCCAAATGAGCTCAATGGGGACGATTTTTCCGAACCCTGACAGAGATGCATATATAGTGGCCGCACACACCATTAGTATCTTATTAATTTGGGAAAAAATACTTTTCATGATTATGCATGGTATGCAAGCAGTGCAATTAAATATACATCATAAATCATTTATGACATCAATATCAACATTTAATCATAAATAAAATAACAACTTAATTTAATTCACACAAATCCACTTCACCTTGGATCACACGGATCTCTTATAATAACAACTCCATCTTGGATCACACAGATCCTTATATAATACAATAATATTATTTCAAATTACATAACTCCACAACTTGTATAATGAATTGATCCCAAATAATTCATAACATAATTAAACTAATCACAAATAATTCACAACATAATTATCACATATTAATCACAAATAATTTACACACAACATATTTATGCATTGTAGTTGGACTTCTACTTACTTGAACTCCGACAATATTAACACTATAGACCCATGAAGATCCGTAATTAATTCATTTTGTTCCATTCCGGCACACTCTCATTTCTCCCTCCTACTGCTGATTGATTTTGGGGAGAGGTGATGAACTCCTCAACCCCATGCATATATATATATATATATATATATATATATATATATATATATATATATATATATATATATATATATATATATATATATATATATATATATATATATATATATATATATATATATATATATATCGAAAAAGTTGGGATATGTGGCAGACAACTTCCATCAATTCAATTTTTTTTAATTGAAAGTGACGCTGCCAAATTTTAATTTGGCTTCTGCATGCTAAATTCAAGCAGCCCACGACTTTTGACCCTCTTTTTTTCCTTTTTTTTATTTATTATATACTCCCTCCGTCCCGGAAGTATTGACACATTTTTTTTGGGCACGGAGATTAAGGAGTATAATAATTTAATATAAAGTGAAGTGAGAGAAATAATATTTAATGTGTAGTGGGTAGTTGTATTAGTGGTGAGTGTGATGGGTGTGTGGGTCCATGTAAATAAATAAATTGTTTTTGTGTGGGTCCCATGTTCTTAAAAAGGAAATATGTCAATTTCGTGGGACAACCCAAAAAGGAAAATGTGTCAATATCTTTGGGACGGAGGGAGTATATATTATTATATTATTATTATAATCTAAATTAATACACGTAAATATTTATGCACACATATATTCATATATATTTTGTCACCATTATTATCACAGATGTTTCAAATAAAATATAAATAAAATATAGAAATAATTAGCACATAATTATAAAAATGCGTAAAATACAAATTATAAAATAAAGAATTTTTCGGGTATTACAATCTCCCCACCTTATAAGAATTTCGTCCTCGAAATTTAATCCCACTCTACTTCAACATTTTATATCCATCACTTATGAAATAAATGAAACCACAATTATGTTCAAACAAAATCACATATTTGACATATTATAGAACTTACTGATCTGGTGGTGTACCACAGATTCCAAGATTGTATACATGGACAGTCTACAAAACCATGACCGTGCTCTGATACCATTCTGTCACGCCCCAATTTTTCACCACCAATAATAAACAATAATATTATTCCTTTTTCTTCTTTTTATACAATACAATTTTCACCAAGATAAATCATTACACCGGCCCAGCCAACAGGTCATCATCCATGTATACAACTCTCAGGATCTGATGGTACCCAACCACGCTTCCGCTGCGCAACTCACCTACAATGCATAAACTAATGAGACAAAAATCTCAGTAAGTAGAAATCATGCATGACAATGCATGAAAATGCTTTTATTTCCTAATCTACTAATTTGTCTCTTTTATTTAGAAAACTGTTCATGTTGCGGGATCCCCACGACACACTTATGAGATGCACCCCAAATGAGCTCAATGGGGACGATTTTTCCGAACCCTGACAGAGATGCATATATAGTGGCCGCACACACCATTAGTATCTTATTAATTTTGGGGAAAACACTTTTCATGATTATGCATGGTATGCAACCAGTGCAATTAAATATACATCATAAATCATTTATGACATCAATATCAACATTTAATCATAAATAAAATAACAACTTAATTTAATTCACACAAATCCACTTCACCTTGGATCACACGGATCTCTTATAATAACAACTCCATCTTGGATCACACAGATCCTTATATAATACAATAATATTATTTCAAATTACATAACTCCACAACTTGTATAATCAATTAATCCCAAATAATTCGTAACGTAATTAAACTAATCACAAATAATTCACAACATAATTATCACATATTAATCACAAATAATTTACACACAACATATTTATGCATTGTAGTTAGACTTCAACTTACCTGAACTCCGACAATATTAACACTATAGACTCATGAAGATCCGTAATTAATTCATTCCGTTCCGTTCTGGCACACTCTCATTTCTCCCTCCTACTGCCGATTGATTTTGGGGAGAGGTGATGAACTCCTCAACCCCATGCATATATATATATATATATATATATATATATATATATATATATATATATATATATATATATATCGAAAAAGTTGGGATATGTGGCAGACAACTTCCATCAATTCAATTTTTTTTTAATTGAAAGTGACGCTGCCAAATTTTAATTTGGCTTCTGCATGCTAAATTCAAGCAGCCCACGACTTTTGACCCTCTTTTTTTCCTTTTTTTATTTATTATATATATTATTATATTATTATTATTATTATAATCTAAATTAATACACGTAAATATTTATGCACACATATATTCATATATTTTGTCACCATTATTATCACAGATGTTTCAAATAAAATGTAAATAAAATATAGAAATAATTAGCACATAATTATAAAAATGCGTAAAATACAAATTATAAAATAAAGAATTTTTCGGGTATTACAATTTACTATTATCAGAGTCCAAGTAAGTAGAAGTTCAACTACAATGCATAAATATGTTGTGTATAAATTATTTGTGATTAATATGTGATAATTATGTTGTGAATTATTTGTGATTAGTTTAATTATGTTATGAATTATTTGGGATTAATTGATTATACAAGTTGTGGATTTATGTAATTTGAAATAATATTATTGTATTATATAGATCTGTGTGATTGGGAACTGTTAAAAATATATCTGTATGACTTGAGAAGATGTTGGTTATAAGGATCTGTGTGATCCAAGATGGAGTTGTTATTATAAGAGATCCGTGTGATCCAAAGTGAAGTGGATTTGTGTGAATTAAATTAAGTTGTTATTTTATTTATGATTAAATGTTGATATTAATGTCATAAATGATTTATGATGTATATTTAATTGCACTGGTTGCATACCATGCATAATCATGAAAAATGTTTTCCCTAAAATTAATAAGATACTAATGGTGTGTGCGGCCACTATATATGCATCTCTGTCAGGGTTCGGAAATGTCGGGAAGTTGACAGAAGATTTGAGTTATGAGGAAGTACCAGTTGAGATCTTGTGGCGAGACGTGAAGAAGCTCAGAAATAAAGAAATACCATTAGTAAAAGTATTATGGAGGAACCAACTAGTTGAGGAGGCTACTTGGGAAAGAGAGGATGAGATGATGGCTAAATATCTAGACCTCTTCAGGTAAGTAAATTTCGAGGACGAAATTTTTATAAGAAGGGAAGAATGTAATACCCAAGTTTCTCACTACTAGTGTGTCAATATAATTTAATTTGTATTATGTGTATTTTTATAATTATGTGGTAATTATTTCTATATTTTATTTGAGACATCCGTGATAATAATGGTGACAATATGTGAATATATGTGTGCATAAATATTCACGTGTATTAATTGGAATTATTATAATAATAATATAATAATATATAATAAATAAAAGAAAAGAAAAAGAGGGTCAAAAGTCGTGGGCTGCTTGAATTTAGCATGCAGAAGCCAAATTAAAATTTGGCAGCGTCACTTTCAATTAAAAAAAATATATAAAAAAAAAAAGAAAAAGTCAAAAGGGGCGACTGATTTGATTTGGTTTAGCAGCCAAAGTTGAAAAAATTGGCAATGATGGCAGACGTTTAAAAAAAAATTATTGATTGAGTTGTCGGCCAACTCATTTTCGTTTCCTATATAATGGTTGTGGGGAGGTGATTACCTTACACCCCAAAAAAATCAATCGGCCATAATTAAAAAAAATGGTGTGCCGGAACGGAAAGGAAGGAATTGGCTTTAATTCTTCACGGGTCTATAGTGTTACTATTGTCGGAGTTCAAGTAAGTAGAAGTCCAACTACAATGCATAAATATGTTGTGTGTAAATTATTTGTGATTAATATGTGATAATTATGTTGTGAATTATTTGTGATTAGTTTAATTATGTTATGAATTATTTGGGATTAATTGATTATACACGTTGTGTATTTATGTAATTTGAAATAATATTATTGTATTATAAGGATCTGTGTGATCCAAGATGGAGTTGTTATTATAAGAGATCCGTGTGATCCAAGGTGAAGTGGATTTGTGTGAATTAAATTAAGTTATTATTTTATTAAATGTTGATATTGATGTCATAAATGATTTATGATGTATATTTAATTGCACTGGTTGTATACCATGCATAATCATGAAAAGTGTTTTCCCCAAAATTAATAAGATACTAATGGTGTGTGCGGCCACTATAATGCATCTCTGTCAGGGTTCGGAAAAATCGTTCTCAGCACTATTTTAGGGGTTCGGAAAAATTTGTCCCCATTGAGCTCATTTGGGGTGCATATCATAAGTGTGTCGTGGGGATCCCGCAACGTGAACAGTTTTCTAAATAAAAGAGATAAATTAGTAGATTAGGAAATAAATGAATTTTCATGCATTGTCATGCATGATTTCTACTTACTGAGATTTTTGTCTCACTAGTTTATGCATTGTAGGTGAGCCTGATTATATTTGAGTATGTGGTGTGGTGTACTGTGAAAGTTGTGGAGCTCCTACAAGGTTTCGAGTGGATGTACATAGATGACGACCTGTTGGACTAGGCCGTGGGCTTATTTCATTTCCGCTGATGTTATGTAATATAAAAAGTATTGTCACCTGTTTGTGTGGATTGATGTGATGTCAGAAACCAGTTGCGTATGTTGAACTGGTGTGGCCATTTGGATAATATATATTATGTGAGGAAAAAAAATATATGTGCAAATTTTATGATGATGATGTTTATGTTAATTAAAGAATTATAAGTTATAAAAAGTGGGTCGTGACAGAGTGCTCTTTACGCACGGTGGAAAACATGTTTCAATACAGTATAATTCCAGAGGGGGACAGTGTGTTGTGTGCTTCTTTCATGTTACGAGGAAGTACAGGCCACTGGTAGGATACCATTAAAAGTATCGAGAATGTCACGACTATGACATGGGAAAAGTTTAAAGAACTTTTCAGAAATAAGTACTTTACAGCACCAGTGAGGATGATGAAAATGAATGAATTCATACAGTTGAAGCAGGGTGGGATGTCAGTCATAGATTATCTTCGTAAGTTTAAACTGTTGTCAAGGTTTGCAGAACATATGGTGAGTACGGAGGCATTAAAAGTGGAGAGATTCGTGGAAGGCTTAAGGCCTGAGCTTTTCAGAGATGTGAGTATGGCGGGACTGCATGGAGCAACCTACTCACAAGTGGCAGAAAGGGCCTAGATTGCTGAACAAGCAGAGATGAGGATCAGACAAGCGCAAGCTGTCAGACGTCAATTTCAACAGAAATCGGTGCAGCAGTTTGGGAGAAATGATAAGAGGCCGATGCCATTTCAGAGGCCTAAATCAAATTTTCAAGTGGAGCAAGGACAAGGACAAGGAGAACCAAACAAGCATCCCAAGTTCAATCAAGGGAAAGTGCCACAGGCGCCGCCACTACCGATGTGTCCAAATTATTTTAGACCACATGGTGAAGAGTGTCACATTCCTCCGAGAACATGTTACACATGTGGAGAGAAAGGACATATGACTATTACTTGTCCTAAGAAAAGGAAACAAGGGCAACAGGTCAGCAAGAGTATACACTTTGACGCGGGAGGAGGCAGATGCGAACCCCTCAGTTGTCACTGATAAGTTTTCTATTTTTGGCATTTCTACCTATTTGCTATTTGATTCTGGAGCAACACATTCATTTGTATCCACTGAGTATGTGAGGAAGCTGGGTGGAACATCTAACTTAATAGAAGCTAATTATGAGGTGATGATACCTTCTGGTGAATCAAAGCAAACTAATCAACTTCTTCGAGATTGTGTTATTCCTATTGAAGGAAAACAATTCCTCGCTGACTTAATTGTGTTAAATATGAATGATTATGATATTATATTGGGTATGGATTGGCTGTCAAAGTACGGTGCTACAATAGATTTTCAGTAGAAGAGTATTACTTTTCAACCATCGAATGGAGAACCATTCACTTTTGTTGTGATCAATAAGAACTTCAGACTCCCTGTGATATCAGCAGCAAAAGCACAACGGTTGTTGGAAAGTGGTTGTGAGGGGTATCTGGTGAGCATGATGAATATTGAGGGATAGCAATGTCCAGTTCTCAGTGATGTACCAGTAGTTCGGGAATACCCAGAGGTGTTTCCAGATGATCTTCCAGGTTTGCCTCCAAATCGGGAAATAGAGTTTGTTATTGAGCTGCAATCGGGAACTGCTCCTATATCTAAAGCGCCATACAGAATGGCACCAGTTGAACTGAAGGAACTGAAAATACAATTGCAAGAGTTACTAGACAAAGGATTCATCCAACCTAGTTTCTCACCTTGGGGAGCACTAGTTCTTTTCGTTCGTAAGAAGGATGGCACATTGAGAAAGTGCATCGATTATAGAGAGCTCAACAAAGTTATAATTAATAATAAGTATCCATTGCCTCGCATTGATGATCTGTTCGATCAACTACAGGGTGCAGCTATCTTTTCTAAGAATTATTTGCGGTCGGGGTATCATCAGTTGAAGATTAGGGATGAGGATATTTCGAAGACTGCATTTAGTACAAGGTATGGGCATTATGAATTTTTTGTGATGTCGTTTGGTTTGACAAATGCTCCAGCAGCATTTATGGATTTGATGAATAGAGTATTTCAGGAATTTCTCGATAAGTTTGTGATTGTATTTATTGATGATATTCTGATTTACTCTAAGAATAAGGAGGAACATGCTCTACACTTAAGAAAGGTGTTAGAGATTATGAAGGAGAAGTAGTTGTATACGAAGTTTAAAAAGTGTGAGTTTTGGTTGGATCGAGTTGTTTTCTTGGGTCACGTGGTATCGGGAGAAGGAATTTCGGTAGATCTAAGTAAAGTTAAAGCAATCCATGATTGGCCACAACCCTCAAATCCCACTGAGGTTCGTAGCTTTCTTGGATTGGTTGGATATTATCGAAGGTTTGTTGAAGGATTCTCCAAGATTGCTTCACCATTAACCCAGTTGACCAGGAAGAATGTGAAGTTCACATGGACGAAGGCATGTGAGCAATGTTTTTAAGAATTGAAGAGACGGTTGACATCAGCACCTATCTTAACTATTCATACAGAGACAGGAAACTTCAAGGTTTATAGTGATGCTTCAAAGAATGGTCTTGGATGTGTACTAATGCAAAATGGAAAAGTGATAGCATAAGCATCTAGACAATTAAGGGAGTATGAGAAGAACTACCCAACACATGATTTGGAGTTAGCCGCAGTTGTGTTTGCACTCAAGATTTAAAGGCATTATCTGTATGGAGAACGTTGTGAGATCTATACTGATCATAAGAGTTTGAAATATTTCTTCACTCAGAAATAGTTGAATATGAGACAGAGAAGATGGTTGGAATTGGTGAAGGACTACGACTGTGTTATCAATTATCATCCGGGTAAAGCCAATGTGGTTGCTGATGCATTGAGCCGAAAGGCAATACAGAGTATGACTGCAACAAGCCTAAATCAGAAATCAGAATTGCTTGATTTGAAAAGATTGGGTATGGAGATCATTCAGAAAGGATCATTGGAAGCAAAGATGGCAGCTTTGACACTTCGACCAACTTTGATGGATAAGATTCGACATAGCCAACAGGAGGATAAGTTGATTGACAAGGTAAAGAATGATATCAGCTCTGGAAAGTCTTCTGATTTCCAATTTGGAGATGATGGCGTGATTCATTATGGAGGTCGATTATGTCTACCTGAAGTGGATGACATTCAGAAAGAAGTGATGGCGGAAGCTCATTCAACACCGTACTCTGTACATCCAGGAGCTACTAAGATGTATAGAGATTTGAAGTCATATTATTGGTGGCCAGGGATGAAGAGAGTTGCTCGATATGTAGAGCAATGTCTGACTTGTCAGCAAATCAAAGCCGAGCATCAGAGACCAGCAGGAACTTTGCAGCCTCTATTTATTCCAGAATGGAAGTGGGAGAATATTACTATGGATTTTGTCGTTGGACAACCAAAGACGGTGAAAGGTCACAAACCTATTTAGGTTATCGTGGATCGATTGACTAAGTCAGCTCATTTTCTTCCTATTTGTTCTACATATTCTATGGATCGTTATGCACAGCTATATATTCAAGAGATTGTCAGACTCCATGGAGTACCACTTACCATTGTATCAGACAGAGATACAAGATTCTTGTCTGCTTTCTGGAAAAGTTTGCATAAAGCACTGGGACACAGTTATCTTTCAGCACTGCATTTCATCCATAGACAGATGGTCAATCAGAGCATATGATACAGATTTTGGAGGATATGCTCAGAGCATGTGTGTTGGATTTTCAGGGTCAGTGGAGTAAATTTTTGCCTTTGATAGAATTCTCATACAACAACAGTTATCAGTCTACTATCGGAATGGCACCATATGAAGCACTGTACGGGAGGAAGTGTAGATCTCCAATACATTGGGATGAAGTTGGAGAGAGTAAACTTTTGGGTCCAGACTTGATTCGTGAAATGTCAGAAGCTGTTACCCGTATTCGAGGGAAGATGAAGGTTGCCCAAGATCGACAGAAAAGTTATGCAGACAAACGGAGGAGAGAATTGGAATTTGAAGTGAGTGATCAGGTATTCTTGAAAGTATCTCCAATGAAGGGGATAATGCGGTTTGGAAAGAAAGAAAAACTCAGTCCAAGATATATTGGTCCATTCATTATCATTGAGAAAGTTGGAAGTGTTGCCTATAAGTTGGAGTTACCAGCATCAATGTTTAGAGTACATGATGTGTTTCATGTGTCTATGTTGAGGAAGTATGTTCCGAATCCATCTCATATTATCAGGCAGGAACCAGTTGAGTTGAAAGAAGATTTGAGTTATGAAGAGATACCAATGAAAATTTTACAACGAGAAGTGAAAAAGCTCAGAAATAAAGAGATACCATTAGTGAAGGTGTTATGGAGGAACCAATTAGTTGAGGAGGCTACTTGGGAAAGAGAGGATGAGATGATGGCTAAATATCCAGAACTCTTCAGGTAAGTAAATTTCGAGGACGAAATTTTTATTAGGAGGGGAGAATGTGATACCCGAGCTTCTCACTACTCATGTGCCAACATAATTTAATATGTAGTATATGCATTTTATAATTATGTTATAATTATGTGGCAACTATATGATTATTATGTGAAATTGTTTCAATATTTTTATATATATTTACATTTTATTTGAGACATCTGTGATAATAATGTGACAATATGTGAATATATGTGTGCATAAATATTTACGTGTATTAATTTGGATATATGAGTAAATTATTTTATGTGTATAAATATATTTTTCTTAATTATAAAGTATCACACGTATTTTCATTATAATAATAATAATATAATATATATAATAAATAAATAAATAAAAGAGTAAAAAAGGGGCGGCTGTTTTGGAATGATTTTAGCACCCAAAGTTGAAATGGCAATAGGCTGCCAAAATTTTTATTAAAAAAAAATATATATTATTAAAAAAAAAAATTGATTAAGACATCCCAACCTCTTTTACCTATATGTATGGGGTGAGGAATTCATCACCTCATCCCAAAATCATCGAGAAAAAGAGAGAGAGAGAGAGAGGAGGAAGGAGGGTGTGCCGGAGCGGGAAAGAAGAGATTAGTTACGGATCATCACGGGTCTATAATTATCGGAGTTGAGGTAAGTAGAAGTCCAACTACAATGCATAAATATATTGTGTATGAATTATTTGTGATTAATATGTGATAGTTATGTCATAAATTATTTGTGATTAATTTAATTACGTTATTTAATGTTATAAATTATTTGGAGTTAATTATTATTACAAGTTGTGAATTTATGTGATTTGAATTTATATTATGCTCCTATATAAATATGTGTGACTATAAATTGTTAAAAATATATTCGTATGAGTTGAGAAAATATTGATTATAAGGATCTGTGTGATCCGAGAAGAAGTTGTTATCCTGAAAAGGGATCAGTGTGATCCAGGTGAAGTGGTTATTTTATAAATGGATTTATGTGATTGGGATAAAGTTGTTATTCTATAAGTGAATCTATGAGAATTAAATTAAGTTGTTATTTTATTTATAATTAATTGTTGATATTGATGTCATAAATGGTTTATGATGTATATTTAATTGCATTGGTTGCATACCATGCATAATCATGAAAATTGTCTTCCCCAAAATTAATAAGATACTAATGGTGTGTGCGGCCACTATATATATGCATCTCTGTCAAGGTTCGGAAAAATCGTTCCCACACCTCTTTTTTTTCTCTCGCTACCGATTGATTTTGGGGCGTGGGGTGATCAAATCCTCAACACCAAATATATATAGATGTATGAAAGGGTAGGGAAAAGTGGCCAATTATTTATATTTTTTTTATAAAAATGATGGCTGATTTGCAGCGATGCATGTATTCAAATTTGGCTGCTAGCAGCCATGCATGCAAACACAAATTTTGCTGCCAACAACTTTTGACTTTTCTTTCTCTCTCTCCTCCTTTTCTCTTCTCCTTTTCTTTTTCTTTCTTTCCTCCTTCCTACACCTCACACGTACACACACCATATATATATATATATATATATATATATATATATATATATATATATATATATATATATATATATATATATATATATATAATATTATTATTATTATATTATTATTATAATAATCCAAATTAATACACGTGAATATTTATGCACACATATATTCACATATTATCACCATTATTATCACGGATGTCTCAAATAAAATGTAAATAAAATATAGAAATAATTACCACATAATTGTAAAAATGCGTAAAATACAAATTATAAAATAAAGAATTTTTCGGGTATTACAATATCCCCACCTTATAAGAATTTCATCCTCGAAATTTAATCCCACTCTACTTCAACATTTTATAATCATCACATATGAAATAAATGAGACCATAATTATGTTAATACAAAATCACATATTTAACATATCATAGAACTTACTGGTCTGGTGGTGTACCAAAGATACCAAGATTGTATACATGGACAGTCTACAGGACCATGACCGTGCTCTGATACCATTCTGTCACGCCCCACTTTTTCACCACCAATAATAGACAATAATAAATATTCCTTTTCTTCACTTTTATACAATACAACAGTTCATTACACTGGTCCGGCCAACAGGTCATCATCCATGTATACAACTCTTAGGATCTGAAGGTACCCAACCACGCTTCCATTGCGCAACCACCTACAATGCATAAACTAATGAGACAAAAATCTCAGTAAGTAGAAATCATGCATGACAATGCATTCTGTCACGCCCCACTTTCTTCTTTTTATACAATACAATTTTCACCAAGACAAATCATTACACCGGCCCGGCCAACAGGTCGTCATCCATGTATACAACTCTCAGGATCTGACGGAATCCCAACCACGCTTCCGCTGCGCAACTCATCTACAATGCATAAACTAATGAGACAAAAATCTCAGTAAGTAGAAATCATGCATGACAATGCATGAAAATGCTTTTATTTTCTAATCTTTCTAGTTGGTCTCTTTTATTTTAAAAACTGTTCACGTTGCGGGATCCCCACGACACACTTATGATATGCACCCCAAATGAGCTCAATGGGGACGATTTTTCTGAACCCCGACAGAGATGCATATATAGTGGCCGCACATACCATTAATATCTTATTAATATTGGGGAAAACACTTTTCATGATATGCATGGTATGCTTCCAGTACAATTAAATATGCATCTCCACAACTTGTATAATCAATTAATCCCAAATAATTCATAACATAATTAAACTAATCACAAATAATTCACAACATAATTATCACATATTAATCACAAATAATTTACACACAACATATTTATCACATAATAATCATTCAAACAACAACATGTTTATGCATTGAAGTTGAACCTCTGCTTACTTGAACTCTGACAATATTAACACTATAGACCCATGAAGATTCGTAATTAATTCATTCCGTTCCGTTCCGGCACACTCTCATTTCTCCCTCCTACTGCCGATTGATTTTGGGGAGAGGTGATGAACTCCTCAACCCTATGCATATATATATATATATATCGAAAAAGTTGGGATATGTGGCAGACAACTTCCATCAATTCAATTTTTTTTAATTGAAAGTGACGCTGCCAAATTTTAATTTGGCTTCTGCATGCTAAATTCAAGCAGCCCACGACTTTTGACCCTCTTTTTTTCCTTTTTTTATTTATTATATATATATTATTATATTATTATTATAATCTAAATTAATACACGTAAATATTTATGCACACATATATTCATATATTTTGTCACCATTATTATCACAGATGTTTCAAATAAAATGTAAATAAAATATAGAAATAATTAGCACATAATTATAAAAATGCGTAAAATACAAATTATAAAATAAAGAATTTTTCGGGTATTACAATCTCCCCACCTTATAAGAATTTCGTCCTCGAAATTTAATCCCACTCTACTTCAACATTTTATATCCATCACTTATGAAATAAATGAAACCACAATTATGTTCATACAAAATCACATATTTGACATATTATAGAACTTACTGATCTGGTGGTGTACCACAGATTCCAAGATTGTATACATGGACAGTCTACAGAACCATGATCGTGCTCTGATACCATTCTGCATCAATACACATCCAAGACCATTCTTTGAAGCATCACTATAAACCTTGAAGTTTCCTGTCTCCGTAGGAATAGTTAAAATAGGTGCTGATGTCAATCGTTTCTTTAATTCTTGAAAACTTTGCTCACATGACTCCGTCCATGTGAACTTCACATTCTTCCTAGTCAACTGCGTTAATGATGAAGCAATCTTGGAGAATCCTTCAACAAACCTTCGATAATATCCAGCCAATCCAAGAAAACTACAAACCTCAGTGGGATTTGAGGGTTGTGGCCAATCATGGATTGCTTTAACTTTACTTGGATCTACCGAAATTCCTTCTCCCGATACCACGTGACCCAAGAAAACAACTCGATCCAACCAAAATTCACACTTTTTAAACTTTGCATACAATTGCTTTTCCTTCAAAATCTCTAACACCTTTCTTAAGTGTAGAGCATGATCCTCCTTATTCTTAGAATAAATTAGAATATCATCGATAAACACAATCACAAATTTATCGAGAAATTCCCAAAATACTCTATTCATCAAATCCATAAATGCTGCCGGAGCATTTGTCAAACCAAACGACATCACCAAAAATTCATAATGCCCATACCTTGTACTAAATGCAGTCTTCGGAATATCCTCCTCCCTAATCTTCAACTGATTATACCCCGACCGCAAATCAATCTTAGAAAAGATAGCTGCACCCTGTAACTGATCAAACAGATCATCAATGCGAGGTAATGGATATTTATTCTTCACCGTAACTTTGTTGAGATCCCGATAATCAATGCACATCCTCAATGTGCCATCCTTCTTTCGAACAAACAGAACTGGTGCTCCCCAAGGGGAGAAACTAGGTTGGATGAATCCTTTGTCTAGCAACTCTTGTAACTGTATCTTTAATTCCTTCAGTTCAGCTGGTGCCATTCTGTATGGTGCTTTAGATATAGGAGCAGTTCCTGGTTGTAACTCAATAACAAACTCTATTTCCCGATCTGGTGGCAAACCTGGAAGATCATCTGGAAATACCTCCAAATATTCCCTAACTACTGGTACATTATCAAGATCTGGACATTGCTGCCCCTCAACATTCATTACACTCACCAGATACCCCTCACAACCACTTTCTAACAACCGTTGTGCTTTTGTTGTTGATATCATAGGAAATCTGAAAATTTTCTTGATCCCAACAAAAGTAAAAGGTTCTCCCTTCAATGACTGAAAAGTAATACTCTTCTTCTGACAATCTATTGTCGCACCGTACTTTGACAGCAAATCCATTCCCAATATAATATCATAATCATTCATATTTAACATAATTAAGTCAGCGAGGAGTTGTTTTCCTTCAATAGGAATAACACAACCTCGAAGAAGTTTATTAGTTTGCTTTGACTCACCAGAAGGTATCATCACCTCAAAAATGTGTCACGCCCCACTTTTTCACCACCAATAATAGACAATAATAAATATCCTTTTTCTTCACTTTTATACAATACAACAGTTCATTACACTGGCCCGGCCAACAGGTCATCATCCATGTATACAACTCTCAGAATCTGAAGGTACCCAACCACGCTTCCGTTGCGCAACTCACCTACAATGCATAAACTAATGAGACAAAAATCTCAGTAAGTAGAAATCATGCATGACAATGAATGAAAATGCTTTTATTTCCTAATCTACTAATTGGTCTCTTTTATTTAGAAAACTATTCACGTTGCGGGATCCCCACGACACACTTATCATATGCACCCCAAATGAGCTCAATGGGGACGATTTTTCCGAACCCCGAATATAGTGCCGAGAACGATTTTTTCCGAACCCTGACAGAGATGCATATATAGTGGCCGCACACACCATTAGTATTTTATTAATTTTGGGAAAATACTTTTTATGATTATGAATGGTATGCAACCAGTGCAATTAAATATGCATCATAAACCATTTATGACATAAATATCAACATTTAATCATAAATAAAATAACAACTTAATTTAATTCACACAAATCCACTTCACCTTGGATCACACGGATCTCTTATAATAACAACTCCATCTTGGATCACACAGATCCTTATAATACAATAATATTATTTCAAATCCCATAAATCCACATCATGTATAATCAATTAATCCCAAATAATTCATAACATAATTAAACTAATCACAGATAATTCACAACATAATTATCACATATTAATCACAAATAATTTACACACAATATATTTATGCATTGTAGTTGGACTTCTACTTAATTGGAATCCGATAATAATAACACTATAAATTCATGAAGATCCGTAATTAATTTCTTTCTTCCCGTTCCGGCACACCTCTTTTTTTTCTATCGCTACCGATTGATTTTGGGGCGTGGGGTGATCAAATCCTCAACACCCCATATATATAGATGTACGAAAGGGTAGGAAAAAGTGGCCAATTATTTATATATTTTTTTATAAAAATGATGGCTGATTTGCAGCTATGCATGTATTCAAATTTGGCTGCTAGCAGCCATGCATGCAAACACAAATTTTGCTGCCAACAACTTTTGACTTTTCTTTCTCTCTCTCCTCCTTTTCTCTTCTCCTTTTCTTTTTCTTTCTTTCCTCCTTCCTACACCGCACACGTACACACACCATATATATATTATATATTATTATTATTATATTATTATTATTATAATCCAAATTAATACACGTGAATATTTATGCACACATATATTCACATATTGTCACCATTATTATCACGGATGTCTCAAATAAAATGTAAATAAAATATAGAAATAATTACCATATAATTATAAAAATGCGTAAAATACAAATTATAAAATAAAGAATTTTCCGGGTATTACAATCCACACTATCACGACCCACTTTACATAACTTATAATTCTCTAATTAACATAAACATCGTCATTATAAAAACTGCGTATTTTTTTTAATAATATATATTATCCAAACGGTCACACCAGTTCAACATACATAACTGGTTTCTGACACCACATCAATCCACACAAATTGGTGACAATACTTATTATATTACATAATAAATATCAGCGGAAATAAAATAAACACACGGTCTAGCGCAACAGGTCGTCATCTATGTACATCTTGCTCAAAACCTGTAGGAGCTCCACAGTTTGCACATTACACAACATACTTAAATATCATCCGGCTCACCTACAATTCATAAACTAGTGAGACAAAAATCTCAGTAAGTAAAAATCATGCATGATAGTGCATGAAAATGCATTTATTTCCTAATCTTTCTAATTGGTCTATTTTATTTTGAAAAACTGTTTACGTTGTGGGATCCCGATGACACACTTATAATATGCACCCCAAATGAGCTCAATGGGGATGATTTTTCCGAACCCCAAATATACAACGTGCCGAGAACAATTTTTCCAAACCCCTGGCAAAACGGTGGGGATGATTTTTCCGAACCCCTAATAAAATATCGGGAACAATTTTTCCGAACCCTGACAGAGATGCATATATATAGTGGCCGCACACACCATTAGTATCTTATTAATTTTGGGGAAAACACTTTTCATGATTATGCATGGTATGCAACCAATGCAATTAAATATACATCATAAACCATTTATGACATCAATATCAACAATTAATTATAAATAAAACAACAACTTAATTTAATTCTCATAGATTCACGTATAGAATAACAACTTCATCCCAATCACATAAATTCATTTATAAAATAACCATTTCACCTGGATCACACTGATCCCTTTTCAGGATAACAACTTCATCTCGGATCACACAGATCCTTATAATCAATATTTTCTCAACTCATACGAATATATTTTTAACAATTTATAGTCACACATATTTATATAGGACCATAATATAAATTCAAATCACATAAATTCACAACTTGTAATAATAATTAACTCCAAATAATTTATAACATTAAATAACGTAATTAAATTAATCACAAATAATTTATGACATAACTATCACATATTAATCACAAATAATTAATACACAATATATTTATGCATTGTAGTTGGACTTCTACTTACTTGAACTCCGACAATATTAACACTATAGACCCATGAAGATCCGTAATTAATTCATTCGGTTCCGTTCCGGCACACTCTCATTTCTCCCTCCTACTGCCGATTGATTTTGGGAGAGGTGATGAACTCCTCAACCCCATGCATATATATATATATATATATATCGAAAAAGTTGGGATATGTGGCAGACAACTTCCATCAATTCAATTTTTTTTTAATTGAGAGTGACGCTGCCAAATTTTAATTTGGCTTCTGCATGCTAAATTCAAGCAGCCCACGACTTTTGACCCTCTTTTTTTTCCTTTTTTTATTTATTATATATAGATTATTATACCACTCTGTCACGACCCACTTTTCATAACTTATAATTCTTTAATTAACATAAACATCATCATCATAAAATCTGCACATATTTTTTTTTCTCACATAATATATATTATCCAAACGGTCACACCAGTTCAACATACGTAACTGGTTTCTGACACCACATCAATCCACACAAACTGGTGACAATACTCATTACATTACATAATAAAATATCAGCGGAAACAAAATAAACACACGGTCTAGCCCAACAGGTCGTCATCTATGTACATCTTGCTCAAACCCTGTAGGAGCTCCACAGCTTGCACAGTACATCACATACTCAAATATCATCCGGCTCACCTACAATGCATAAACTAGTGAGACAAAAATCTTAGTAAGTAAAAATCATGCATGATAGTGCATGAAAATGCATTTATTTCCTAATCTTTCTAATTAGTCTATTTTATTTTGAAAAACTATTTACGTTGTGGGATCCCCACGACACACTTATAATATGCACCCCTAATGAGCTCAATGGGGATGATTTTTCCGAACCCCAAATATACAACGTGCCGAGAATGATTTTTCTGAACCCTGGCAAAACGGTGGGGACAATTTTTCCGAACTCCTAATAAAATGTCGGGAATAATTTTTTCGAACCCTAACAGAGATGCATATATATAGTGGCCGCACACACCATTAGTATCTTATTAATTTTGGGGAAACACTTTTCATGATTATGCATGGTATGCAACCAATGCAATTAAATATACATCATAAACTATTTATGACATCAATATCAACAATTAATTATAAATAAAACAACAACTTAATTTAATTCTCATAGATTCACTTATAGAATAACAACTTCATCCCAATCACATAAATCCATTTATAAAATAACCACTTCACCTGGATCACACTGATCCCTTTTCAGGATAACAACTTCATCTCGGATCACCAAGATCCTTATAATCAATATTTTCTCAACTCATACGAATATATTTTTAACAATTTATAGTCACACATATTTATATAGGACCATAATATAAATTCAAATCACATAAATTCACAACTTGTAATAATAATTAACTCCAAATAATTTATAACATTAAATAACGTAATTAAATTAATCACAAATAATTTATGACATAACTATCACATATTAATCACAAATAATTCATACACAATATATTTATGCATTGTAGTTGGACTTCTACTTACTTGGATTCTGACAATAATAATATTATAGATCTCGTGAAAAAATGTAACTACTCTTCTATCTCCCGCTCCGGCACACACACCCCTCTTTTCCCTCTCTCCCTTTTCTTTATTATTGTCTTGCTCACGGCTGCTTGGGTAACTCCCTTTCTACGACACACTTATATAGATATAAGAGGCATGTGAAAGTCACCAAACCCCACCCCATATTACTATTAATGATATGTATATATTATTTATTATAAAATTATTAATGATTAAGTTTCTTTTTGACTAAATGGGCAAGGGAAAGCTACGTGTACCCCTTCTCTTTTCTCTTCTTCTTTTCTTTTTCTTTCTTTTCTCCTTCCTACACCGCACACGTACACACACCATATATATATTATATTATTATTATTATTATATTATTATTATTATTATAATAATAATCCAAATTAATACACGTGAATATTTATGCATACATATTTTCACATATTGTCACCATTATTATCACAGATGTCTCAAATAAAATGTAAATAAAATATAAAAATAATTACCACATAATAATAAAAATGCGTAAAATACAAATTATAAAATAAAGAATTTTTCGGGTATTACAATCTCCCCACCTTATAAGAATTTCGTCCTCGAAATTTAATCCCACTCTACTTCAATATTTTATAATCATCACATATGAAATAAATGAGACCATAATTATTTTAATACAAAATCACATATTTAACATATCATAGAACTTACTGGTCTGGTGGTGTACCAAAGATACCGAGATTGTATACATGGACAGTCTACAGGACTATGACCGTGCTCTGATACCATTCTGTCATGCCTGACTTTTTCACCACCAATAATAGACAATAATAAATATTCCTTTTCCTTCACTTTTATACAATACAACCGTTCATTACACCGGCCCGGCCAATAGGTCATCATCCATGTATACAACTCTCAGGATCTGATGGTACCCAACCATGCTTCCGCTGCACAACTCACCTACAATGCATAAACTAATGAGACAAAAATCTCAGTAAGTAGAAATCATGCATGACAATGCATGAAAATGCTTTTATTTCCTAATCTACTAATTTGCCTCTTTTATTTAGAAAACTGTTCATGTTGCGGGATCCCCACGACACACTTATGATATGCACCCCAAATGAGCTCAATAGGGACGATTTTTCGAACCCTGACAGAGATGCATATATAGTGGCCGCACACACCATTAGTATCTTATTAATTTTGGGGAAAACACTTTTCATTATTATGCATGGTATGCAACCAGTGCAATTAAATATACATCATAAATCATTTATGACATCAATATCAACATTTAATCATAAATAAAATAACAACTTAATTTAATTCACACAAATCCACTTCACCTTGGATCACACGGATCTCTTATAATAACAACTCCATCTTGGATCACACAGATCTTATATAATACAATAATATTATTTCAAATTACATAACTCCACAATTTGTATAATCAATTAATCCCAAATAATTCATAACATAATTAAACTAATCACAAATAATTCACAACATAATTATCACATATTAATCACAAATAATTTACACACAACATATTTATGCATTGTAGTTGGACTTCTACTTACCTCAACTCCGATAATTATAGACGCGTGATGATCCGTAATTAATCTCTTCTTTCCCGCTCCGGCACACCCTCCTTCCTCCTTCCTCCTCTCTCTCTCTTTTTCTCAATGATTTTGGGATGAGGTGATGAATTCCTCACCCCATATATATAGGTAAAAGAGGTTGGGGTGTCTTAATCAAAAAAAAATTTTTTTTTAATAATATATATATATATTTTTAATAAAAATTTTGGCAGCCTATTGCCATTTCAACTTTGGGTGCTAAAATCATGCCAAAACAGCCGCCCCTTTTTGACTTTTTTTATTATTTATTTATTATATATATTATATTATTATTATTATTATAATGAAAATACGTGTGATACTTAATAATTAAGAAAAATGTATTTATACACATAAAATAATTTACTCATATATCCAAATTAATACACGTAAATATTTATGCACACATATATTCACATATTGTCACATTATTATCACAGATGTCTCAAATAAAATGTAAATATATATAAAAATATTGAAACAATTGTCACATAATAATCATATAGTTGCCACATAATTATAACATAATTATAAAATGCATATAATACATATTAAATTATGTTGGCACATGAGTAGTGAGAAGCTCGGGTATCACATTCTCCCCTCCTTATAAAAATTTCGTCCTCGAAATTTACTTACTTGAAGAGTTCTGGATATTTAGCCATCATCTCATCCTCTCTTTCCCAAGTAGCCTCCTCAACTAATTGGTTCCTCCATAACACCTTCACTAATGGTATCTCTTTATTTCTGAGCTTTTTCACTTCTCGTTGTAAAATTTTCATTGGTATCTCTTCATAACTCAAATCTTCTTTCAACTCAACTGGTTCATGCCTGATAATATGAGATGGATTCGGAACATACTTCCTCAACATAGACACATGAAACATATCATGTACTCTAAACATTGATGCTGGTAACTCCAACTTATAGGCAACACTTCCAACTTTCTCAATGATAGTGAATGGACCAATATATCTTGGACTGAGTTTTTCTTTCTTTCCAAACTGCATAATCCCCTTCATTGGAGATACTTTCAAGAATACCTGATCACTCACTTCAAATTCCAATTCTTTCCTCCGTTTGTCTGCATAACTTTTCTGTCGATCTTGGGCAACCTTCATCTTTCCTCGAATACAGGTAACAGCTTCTGACATTTCACGAATCAAGTCTGGACCTAAAAGTTTCCTCTCTCCAACTTCATCCCAATGTATTGGAGATCTACACTTCCTCCCGTACAGTGCTTCATATGGTGCCATTCCGATAGTAGACTGATAACTGTTGTTGTATGAGAATTCTATCAAAGGCAAAAATTTACTCCACTGACCCTGAAAATCCAACACACATGCTCTGAGCATATCCTCCAAAATCTGTATTGTACGCTCTGATTGACCATCTGTCTATGGATGAAATGCAGTGCTGAAAGATAACTGTGTCCCCAGTGCTTTATGCAATCTTTTCCAGAAAGCAGACAAGAATCTTGTATCTCTGTCTGATACAATGGTAAGTGGTACTCCATGGAGTCTGACAATCTCTTGAATATACAGCTGTGCATAAAGATCCATAGAATATGTAGAACAAATAGGAAGAAAATGAGTTGACTTAGTCAATCGATCCACGATAACCTAAATAGCATTGTGACCTTTCACCGTCTTTGGTAGTCCGATGATAAAATCCATAGTAATATTCTCCCACTTCCATTCTGGAATAAATAGAGGCTGCAAAGTTCCTGCTGGTCTTTGATGCTCAGCCTTGATTATTGTTGCAAGTTGTGAATTTATGTGATTTGAATTTATATTATTGTCCTATATAAATATGTGTGACTAAAAACTGTTGAAAATATATCTGTATGATTGGAAAAAATATTGGTTATGAGGATCTGTGTGATCCAATATGAAGTTGTTATTGCAAAAAGGAATTCGTGTAATCTAAGGTGAAGTTATTTTATAAATGGATCTATGTGACCAGAGAAGTTGTTATTATAGAAGTAGATTTATGTGAAATAAAATTTAGTTGTTGTTTTACTTATGATTAAATGTTGATATTGATGCGGTAAATATTTTATAATGCATATTTAATTGCACTGGTTGCATACCATGCATAATCATAAAAAGTATTTTCCCCAAAATTAATAAAATACTAATGGTGTGTGCGGCCACTATATATGCATCTCTGTCAGGGTTCGGAAAAATCGTTCCCGACACTGTATTTCTGGGTTCGGAAAAATCATCCCCACCACTTTGTCAGAGTTCGGAAAAATCGTTCTCAGTACTATTTTCGGGGTTCGAAAAAATTGTCCCCATTGAGCTCATTTGGGGTGCATATCATAAGTGTGTCGTGGGGATTCCGCAACGTGAACAATTTTCTAAATAAAAGAGACAAATTAGAAAAATTAGAATATAAAAGCATGAAAACATATTTATCACATAATAATCACAAATAATTTATGACATAACTATCACATATTAATCACAAATAATTCATACACAATATATTTATGCATTGTAGTTGGACTTCTACTTACTTGGAATCCGATAATAATAACACTATAAATTCGTGAAGATCCGTAATTAATTTCTTTCTTCCCGTTCCGGCACACCTCTTTTTTTTCTCTCGCTACCGATTGATTTTGGGGCGTGGGGTGATCAAATCCTCAACACCCCATATATATAGATGTACGAAAGGGTAGGGAAAAGTGGCCAATTATTTATATTTTTTTTTATAAAAATGATGGCTGATTTGCAGCTATGCTTGTATTCAAATTTGGCTGCTAGCAGCCATGCATACAAACACAAATTTTGCTGCCAACAACTTTTGACTTTTCTTTCTCTCTCTCCTCTTTTTCTCTTCTCATTTTCTTTTTCTTTCTTTCCTCCTTCCTACACCGCACATGTACACACACCATATATATATATATATATATATATATATATATATATATATATATATATATATATATATATATATATATATATATATATATATATATATATATTATTATATTATTATTATTATAATAATCCAAATTAATACACGTGAATATTTATGCACACATATATTCACATATTATCACCATTATTATCACGGATGTCTCAAATAAAATGTAAATAAAATATTAAAATAATTACCACATAATTATAAAAATACGTAAAATACAAATTATAAAATAAAGAATTTTTCGGGTATTACAATCTCCCCACCTTATAAGAATTTCGTCCTCGAAATTTAATCCCACTCTACTTCAACATTTTATAATCATCACATATGAAATAAATGAGACCATAATTATGTTAATACAAAATCACATATTTAACATATTATAGAACTTACTGGTCTGGTGGTGTACCAAAGATACCAAGATTGTATACAAGGACAGTCTACAGGACTATGACCGTGCTCTGATACCATTCTGTCACGCCCCACTTTTTCACGACCAATAATAGACAATAATAAATATTCCTTTTTCTTCACTTTTATACAATACAACAGTTCATTACACTGGCCCGGCCAACAGGTCATCATCCATGTATACAACTCTCAGGATCTGAAGGTACCCAACCACGCTTCTGTTGCGCAACTCACCTACAATGCATAAACTAATAAGACAAAAATCTCAGTAAGTAGAAATCATGCATGACAATGCATGAAAATGCTTTTATTTCCTAATCTACTAATTGGTCTCTTTTATTTAGAAAACTGTTCACGTTGCGGGATCCCCACGACACACTTATCATATGCACCCCAAATGAGCTCAATGGGGACGATTTTTCCGAACCCCGAATATAATACCGAGAATGATTTTTCCGAACTCTGGCAAAGTGGTGG
Source organism: Pogostemon cablin (assembly GCA_023678885.1). NCBI lineage: Eukaryota > Viridiplantae > Streptophyta > Magnoliopsida > Lamiales > Lamiaceae > Pogostemon > Pogostemon cablin. The sequence goes on from CM043013.1 coordinate 28,123,801, forward strand.
GGACGATTTTTCCAAACCCCGAACAAAGTACTGAGAATGATTTTTCCGAACCCAAAAATAAAGTGTCAGGAACGATTTTTCCGAACCCTGACAGAGATGCATATATAGTGGCCGCACACACCATTAGTATCTTATTAATTTTGGAAAAACACTTTTAAATGATTATGCATGATATGCAACCAGTGCAATTAAATATGCATTATAAATCATATATGACATCAATATCAACATTTAATCATAAATAAAGCAACAACTTAAGTTGGAGTTACCAGCATCAATGTCTAGAGTACATGACGTGTTTCATGTGTCTGTGTTGAGGAAGTATGTTCCAAATCCATCTCATGTTCTCAGGCAGGAACCAGTTGAGTTGAAAGAAGATTTGAGTTATGAGGAAGTACCAGTTGAGATCTTGTGGCGAGATGTGAAGAAGCTCAGAAATAAAGAAATACCATTAGTAAAAGTATTATGGAGGAACTAACTAGTTGAGGAGACTACTTGGGAAAGAGAGGATGAGATGATGGCTAAATATCCAGACCTCTTCAGGTAAGTAAATTTCGAGGACGAAATTTTTATAAGAAGGGAAGAATATAATACCCAAGTTTCTCACTACTAGTGTGTCAATATAATTTAATTTGTATTATGTGTATTTTTATAATTATGTGGTAATTATTTCTATATTTTATTTATATTTTATTTGAGACATCCGTGATAATAATGGTGACAATATGTGAATATATGTGTGCATAAATATTCACGTGTATTAATTTGAATTATTATAATAATAATATAATAATATATAATAAATAAATAATAAAAGAAAAAGAGGGTCAAAAGTCGTGGGCTGCTTGAATTTAGCATGCAGAAGCCAAATTAAAATTTAGCAGCGTCACTTTCAATTAAAAAAAATATATATAAAAAAAAGAAAAAGTCAAAAGGGGCGACTGATTTGATTTGGTTTAGCAGCCAAAGTTGAAAAAATTGGCAATGATGGCAGACGTTTAAAAAAAATTTATTGATTGAGTTGTCGGCCAACTCATTTTCGTTTCCTATATAATGGGTGTGGGGAGGTGATTACCTTACACCCCAAAAAAATCAATCGGCCATAATTAAAAAAAAAATAGTGTGCCGGAACGGGAAGAAAGGAATTGGCTTTAATTCTTCACGGGTCTATAGTGTTACTATTGTCGGAGTTCAAGTAAGTAGATGTCCAACTACAATGCATAAATATGTTGTGTGTAAATTATTTGTGATTAATATGTGATAATTATGTTGTGAATTATTTGTGATTAGTTTAATTATGTTATGAATTATTTGGGATTAATTGATTATACAAGTTGTGGATTTATGTAATTTGAAATAATATTATTGTATTATAAGGATCTGTGTGATCCAAGATGGAGTTGTTATTATAAGAGATCCGTGTGATCCAAGGTGAAGTGGATTTGTGTGAATTAAATTAAGTTGTTATTTTATTAAATGTTGATATTGATGTCATAAATGATTTATGATGTATATTTAATTGCACTGGTTGCACACCATGCATAATCATGAAAAGTATTTTCCCCAAAATTAATAAGATACTAATGGTGTGTGCGGCCACTATATATGCTTCTCTGTCAGGGTTTGGAAAAATTATTCCCGACATTTTTATTAGGGGTTCGGAAAAAATTGTCCCCACCATTTTGCCAGGGTTCGGAATAATCGTTCTCGGCATGTTGTATATTTGGGGTTCGGAAAAATCGTCCCCATTGAGCTCATTTGGGGTGCATATTATAAGTGTGTTGTGGGGATCCCGCAACGTGAACAGTTTTCAAAATAAAAGAGACCAACTAGAAAGATTAGAAAATAAATGCATTTTCATGCACTATCATGCATGATTTTTACTTACTGAGATTTTTGTCTCACTAGTTTATGCATTGTAGGTGAGCCGAATGATATTTGAGTATGTGATGTACTGTGTAAGCTGTGGAGCTCCTACAGGGTTTGAGCAAGATGTACATAGATGACACCTGTTGGGCTAGACCGTGTGTTTATTTTGTTTCCGCTGATATTTTATTACGTAATGTAATGAGTATTGTCACCAGTTTGTGTGGATTGATGTGGTGTCAGAAACCAGTTGCGTATGTTGAACAGGTGTGACCGTTTGGATAATATATATTATGTGAGAAAAAATATGTGCAGATTTTATGATGATGATGTTTATGTTAATTAAAGAATTATAAGTTATGAAAAGTGGGTCATGACAGAGTGGTATCAGAGCACGGTCATGGTTCTGTAGACTGTCCATGTTTACAATCTTGGAATCTGTGGTACACCACCAGATCAATAAGTTCTATAATATGTCAAATATCTGATTTTGTATGAACATAATTGTGGTTTTATTTATTTCATAAGTGATGGATATAAAATGTTAAAGTAGAGTGGGATTAAATTTCGAGGACGAAATTCTTATAAGGTGGGGAGATTGTAATACCCGAAAAATTCTTTATTTTATAAATTGTATTTTACGCATTTTTATAATTATGTGCTAATTATTTCTATATTTTATTTACATTTTATTTGAAACATCTGTGATAATAATGGTGATAAAATATATGAATATATGTGTGCATAAATATTTACGTGTATTAATTTAGATTATAATAATAATAATATAATAATATATATATATAATAAATAAAAAAAAGGAAAAAAAGAGGGTCAAAAGTCGTGGGCTGCTTGAATTTAGCATGCAGAAGCCAAATTAAAATTTGGCAGCGTCACTTTCAATTAAAAAAAAAATTGAATTGATGGAAGTTGTCTACCACATATCCCAACTTTTTCGATATATATATATATATATATATATATATGCATGGGGTTGAGGAGTTCATCACCTCTCCCCAAAATCAATCGGCAGTAGGAGGGAGAAATGAGAGTGTGCCGGAACGGAACGAAATGAATTAATTACGGATCTTCATGGGTCTATAGTGTTAATATTGTCGGAGTTCAAGTAAGTTGAGGTTCAACTACAATGCATAAACATGTTGTTGTGTGAATGATTATTATGTGATAAATATGTTGTGTGTAAATTATTTGTGATTAATATGTGATAATTATGTTGTGAATTATTTGTGATTAGTTTAATTATGTTATGAATTATTTGGGATTAATTGATTATACAAGTTGTGGAGATGCATATTTAATTGTACTGGAAGCATACCATGCATATCATGAAAAGTGTTTTCCCCAATATTAATAAAATACTAATGGTGTGTGCGGCCACTATATATGCATCTCTGTCGGGGTTCGGAAAAATCGTCCCCATTGAGCTCATTTGGGGTGCATATCATAAGTGTGTCGTGGGGATCCCGCAACGTGAACAATTTTTAAAATAAAAGAGACCAACTAGAAAGATTAGAAAATAAAAGCATTTTCATGCATTGTCATGCATGATTTCTACTTACTGAGATTTTTGTCTCATTAGTTTATGCATTGTAGATGAGTTGCGCAGCGGAAGCGTGGTTGGGATTCCGTCAGATCCTGAGAGTTGTATACATGGATGACGACCTGTTGGTCGGGCCGGTGTAATGATTTGTCTTGGTGAAAATTGTATTGTATAAAAAGAATAAAAAGGAATAATATTATTGTTTATTATTGGTGGTGAAAAAGTGGGGCGTGACAGAACGACACACTTATGATATGCATGGTATGCTTCCAGTACAATTAAATGAGCTCAATGGGGACGATTTTTCCGAAACCCGACAGAGATGCATATATAGTGGCCGCACACACCATTAGTATCTTATTAATATTGGGAAAAATACTTTTCATGATATGCATGGTATGCTTCCAGTACAATTAAATATGCATCTCCACAACTTGTATAATCAATCCAAATAATTCATAACATAATTAAACTAATCACAAATAATTCACAACATAATTATCACATATTAATCACAAATAATTTACACACAACATATTTATTATTATTATAATCTAAATTAATACACGTAAATATTTATGCACACATATATTCATATATTTTGTCACCATTATTATCACAGATGTTTCAAATAAAATGTAAATAAAATATAAAAATAATTAGCACATAATTATAAAAATGCGTAAAATACAAATTATAAAATAAAAAAATTTTCGGGTATTACAATCTCCCCACCTTATAAGAATTTCGTCCTCAAAATTTAATATCACTCTACTTCAACATTTTATATCCATCACTTATGAAATAAATGAAACCACAATTATGTTCATACAAAATCACATATTTGACATATTATAGAACTTACTGATCTGGTGGTGTACCACAGATTCCAAGATTGTATACATAGACAGTCTACTGAACCATGACCGTGCTCTGATACCATTCTGTCACGCCCCACTTTTTCACCACCAATAATAAACAATAATATTATTCCTTTTTCTTCTTTTTATACAATACAATTTTCACCAAGACAAATCATTACACCGGCCCGGCCAACAGGTCGTCATCCATGTATACAACTCTCAGGATCTGACGGAATCCCAACCACGCTTCCGCTGCACAACTCATCTACAATGCATAAACTAATGAGACAAAAATCTCAGTAAGTAGAAATCATGCATGACAATGCATGAAAATGCTTTTATTTTCTAATATTTCTAGTTGGTCTCTTTTATTTTAAAAACTGTTCACGTTGCGGGATCCCCACGACACACTTATGATATGCACCCCAAATGAGCTCAATGGGGACGATTTTTCCGAACCCCGACAGAGATGCATATATAGTGGCCGCACACACCATTAGTATCTTATTAATATTGGGAAAAATACTTTTCATGATATGCATGGTATGCTTCCAGTACAATTAAATATGCATCTCCACAACTTGTATAATCAATTAATCCCAAATAATTCATAACATAATTAAACTAATCACAAATAATTCACAACATAATTATCACATATTAATCACAAATAATTTACACTCAACATATTTATCACATAATAATCATTCACACAACAACATGTTTATGCATTGTAGTTGAACCTCTACTTACTTGAACTCCGACAATATTAACACTATAGACCCATGAAGATCCGTAATTAATTCATTCCGTTCCGTTCCGGCACACTCTCATTTCTCCCTCCTACTGCCGATTGATTTTGGGGAGAGGTGATGAACTCCTCAACCCCATGCATATATATATATATAAATCGAAAAAGTTGAGATATGTGGCAGACAACTTCCATCAATTCAATTTTTTTTTAATTGAAAGTGACGCTGCCAAATTTTAATTTGGCTTCTGCATGCTAAATTCAAGCAGCCCATGACTTTTGACCCTCTTTTTTTCCTTTTATTTATTTATTATATATATATTATTATATTATTATTATAATCTAAATTAATACACGTAAGTATTTATGCACACATATATTCATATATTTTGTCACCATTATTATCACAGATGTTTCAAATAAAATGTAAATAAAATATAGAAATAATTAGCACATAATTATAAAAATGCGTAAAATACAAATTATAAAATAAAGAATTTTTTGGGTATTACAATCTGATACCATTCTGTCACGCCCCACTTTTTAACCACCAATAATAAATAATAATATTATTCATTTTTCTTCTTTTTATACAATACAATTTTCACCAAGACAAATCATTACACCGGCCCGGCCTACAGGTCGTCATCCATGTATACAACTCTCAGGATCTGACGGAATCCTAACCACGCTTCCGCTGCGCAACTCATCTATAATGCATAAACTAATGAGACAAAAATCTCAGTAAGTAGAAATCATGCATGACAATGCATGAAAATGCTTTTATTTCCTAATTTACTAATTTGTCTCTTTTATTTAGAAAACTGTTCATGTTGTGGGATCCCCACGACATACTTATGATATGCACCCCAAATGAGCTCAATGGGGACGATTTTTCCGAACTCTGACAGAGATGCATATATAGTGGCCGCACACACCATTAGTATCTTATTAATTTTGGAAAAAACACTTTTCATGATTATGAATGGTATGCAACCAGTGCAATTAAATATACATCATAAATCATTTATGACATCAATATCAACATTTAATCATAAATAAAATAACAACTTAATTTAATTCACACAAATCCACTTCACCTTGGATCACACGGATCTCTTATAATAACAATTCCATCTTGGATCACACAGATCCTTATATAATACAATAATGTTATTTCAAATTACATAACTCCACAACTTGTATAATCAATTAATCCCAAATAATTCATAACATAATTAAACTAATCACAAATAATTCACAACATAATTATCACATATTAATCACAAATAATTTACACACAACATATTTATGCATTGTAGTTGGACTTCTACTTACTTGGATTCTGACAATAATAATATTATAGATCTCGTGAAAAAATATAACTACTCTTCTATCTCCCGCTCCGGCACACACACCTCTTTTCCCTCTCTCCCTTTTCTTTATTATTGTCTTGCTCACGGCTGCTTGGGTAACTCCCTTTCTACGACACACTTATATAGATATAAGAGGCATGTGAAAGTCACCAAACCCCACCCCATATTACTATTAATGATATGTATATATTATTTATTATAAAATTATTAATGATTAAGTTTCTTTTTGACTAAATGGGCAAGGGAAAGCTACGTGTACCCCCTCTCTTTTCTCTTCTTCTTTTCTTTTTCTTTCTTTTCTCCTTCCCACACTGCACACGTACACACACCATATATATATATATATATATTATATTATTATTATTATATTATTATTATTATTATTATTATAATCCAAATTAATACACGTGAATATTTATGCATATATATTTTCACATATTGTCACCATTATTATCACGGATGTCTCAAATAAAATATAAATAAAATATAAAAATAATTACCACATAATTATAAAAATGCGTAAAATACAAATTATAAAATAAAGAATTTTCCGGGTATTACAATCTCCCCACCTTATAAGAATTTCATCCTCGAAATTTAATCCCACTCTACTTCAACATTTTATAATCATCACATATGAAATAAATGAGACCATAAATATGTTAATACAAAATCACATATTTAACATATCATAGAACTTACTGGTCTGGTGGTGTACCAAAGATACCGAGATTGTTGTTGTGTGAATGATTATTATGTGATAAATATGTTGTGTGTAAATTATTTGTGATTAATATGTGATAATTATGTTGTGAATTATTTGTGATTAGTTTAATTATGTTATGAATTATTTGGGATTTATTGATTATACAAGTTGTGGAGATGCATATTTAATTGTACTGGAAGCATACCATGCATATCATGAAAAGTGTTTTCCCCAATATTAATAAGATACTAATGGTGTGTGCGGCCACTATATATGCATCTCTGTCGGGGTTCGGAAAAATCATCCCCATTGAGCTCATTTGGGGTGCATATCATAAGTGTGTCGTGGGGATCCCGCAACGTGAAAAGTTTTTAAAATAAAAGAGACCAACTAGAAAGATTAGAAAATAAAAGCATTTTTATGCATTGTCATGCATGATTTCTACTTACTGAGATTTTTGTCTCATTAGTTTATGCATTGTAGATGAGTTGCGCAGCGGAAGCGTGGTTGGGAATCCGTCAGATCCTGAGAGTTGTATACATGGATGACGACCTGTTGGCGCATATGATAAGTGTGTCGTGGGGATCCCGCAACGTGAACAGTTTTCTAAATAAAAGAGACCAATTAGTAGATTAAGAAATAAAAGCATTTTCATGCATGATTTCTACTTACTGAGATTTTTGTCTCATTAGTTTATGCATTGTGGGTGAGTTGCGCAACGGAAGCGTGGTTGGGTACCTTCAGATCCTGAGAGTTGTGTACATGGATGATGACCTGTTGGCCGGGCCAGTGTAATGAACTGTTGTATTGTATAAAAGTGAAGAAAAAGGAATATTTATTATTGTCTATTATTGGTGGTGAAAAAGTGGGGCGTGACAGAATGGTATCAGAGCACGGTCATAGTCCTGTAGACTGTCTATGTATACAATCTTGGTATCTTTGGTACACCACCAGACCAGTAAGTTCTATGATATGTTAAATATGTGATTTTGTATTAACATAATTATGGTCTCATTTATTTCATATGTGATGATTATAAAATGTTGAAGTAGAGTGGGATTAAATTTTGAGGACGAAATTCTTATAAGGTGGGGAGATTGCAATACCCGGAAAATTCTTTATTTTATAATTTGTATTTTACGTATTTTTATAATTATGTGGTAATTATTTCTATATTTTATTTACATTTTATTTGAGACATCCGTGATAATAATAGTGACAATATGTGAATATATGTGTGCATAAATATTCACGTGTATTAATTTGGATTATTATAATAATAATAATAATATAATAATAATAATATAATATATATATATGTGGTGTGTGTACGTGTGCGATGTAGGAAGGAGGAAAGAAAGAAAAAGAAAAGGAGAAGAGAAAAGGAGGAGAGAGAGAAAGAAAAGTCAAAAGTTGTTGGCAGCAAAATTTGTGTTTGCATGCATGGCTGCTTGCAGCCAAATTTGAATACATGCATAGCTGCAAATCAGCCATCATTTTGATAAAAAAAAATATAAATAATTGGCAACTTTTCCCAACCCTTTTGTACATCTATATATATGGAGTGTTGAGGATTTGATCACCCCACGCCCCAAAATCAATCGGTAGCGAGAGAACAAAAAGAGGTGTGTCGGAACCGGAAGAAAAAAATTAATTACTGATCTTCACGAATTTATAGTGTTATTATTATCAGATTCCAAGTAAGTAGAAGTCCAACTACAATGCATAAATATGTTGTGTGTAAATTATTTATGATTAATATGTGATAATTATGTTGTGAATTATCTAAGATTAGTTTAATTATGTTATGAATTATTTGGGATAAATTGATTATACATGATGTGGATTTATGGGATTTGAAATAATATTATTGTATTATAAGGATCTGTGTTATCCAAGATGGAGTTGTTATTATAAGAGATCCGTGTGATCCAAGGTGAAGTGGATTTGTGTGAATTAAATTAAGTTGTTATTTTATTTATGATTAAATGTTGATATTTATGTCATAAATGGTTTATGATGCATATTTAATTGCACTGGTTGCATACCATGCATAATCATAAAAAGTATTTTCCCAAAATTTATAAGATACTAATGGTGTGTGCGGCCACTATATATGCTTCTCTGTCAGGGTTCGGAAAAATCATTCCCGGCACTATATTCGGGGTTCGGAAAAATCGTCCCCATTGAGCTCATTTGGGGTGCATATGATAAGTGTGTCATGGGGATCCCGCAACGTGAACAATTTTCTAAATAAAAGAGACCAATTAGTAGATTAGGAAATAAAAGCATTTTCATGCATTGTCATGCATGATTTCTACTTACTGAGATTTTTGTCTTATTAGTTTATGCATTGTAGATGAGTTGGGCAGCGGAAGCGTGGTTGGGATTCCGTCAGATCCTGAGAGTTGTATACATGGATGACGACCTGTTGGCCGGGCCGGTGTAATGATTTGTCTTGGTGAAAATTGTATTGTATAAAAAGAAGAAAAAGGAATAATATTATTATTTATTATTGGTGGTGAAAAGTGTGGCGTGACAGAATGGTATCAGAGCACGGTCATGGTTCTGTAGACTGTCCATGTATACAATCTTGGAATCTGTGGTACACCACCAGATCAGTAAGTTCTATAATATGTCAAATATGTGATTTTATATGAACATAATTGTGGTTTCATTTATTTCATAAGTGATGGATATAAAATGTTGAAGTAGAGTGGGATTAAATTTTGAGGACGAAATTCTTATAAGGTGGGGAGATTGTAATACCCGAAAAATTCTTTATTTTATAATTTGTATTTTACGCATTTTTATAATTATGTGCTAATTATTTCTATATTTTATTTACATTTTATTTGAAACATCTGTGATAATAATGGTGACAAAATATATGAATATATGTGTGCATAAATATTTACCTGTATTAATTTAGATTATAATAATAATAATATAATAATATATATATAATAAATAAAAAAAAGGAAAAAAAGAGGGTCAAAAGTCGTGGGCTGCTTGAATTTAGCATGCAGAAGCCAAATTAAAATTTGGCAGCGTCACTTTCAATTAAAAAAAAATTGAATTGATGGAAGTTGTCTGCCACATATCCCAACTTTTTTGATATATATATATATATATATATATATATATATATATATATATATATATATATATATATGCATGGGGTTGAGGAGTTCATCACCTCTCCCCAAAATCAATCGGCAGTAGGAGGGAGAAATGAGAGTGTGCCGGAACGGAACGGAATGAATTAATTACGGATCTTCATGGGTCTATAGTGTTAATATTGTCGGAGTTCAAGTAAGTAGAGGTTCAACTACAATGCATAAACATGTTGTTGTGTGAATGATTATTATGTGATAAATATGTTGTGTGTAAATTATTCGTTATTAATATGTGATAATTATGTTGTGAATTATTTGTGATTAATTGATTATACAAGTTGTGGAGATGCATATTTAATTGTACTGGAAGCATACCATGCATATCATGAAAAGTATTTTCCCCAATATTAATAAGATACTAATGGTGTGTGCGGCCACTAGGGATGGCAATTTGGGCCCGCCCCGGTTCGGCCCTCCCCGACCCGCCCCGATTGGGCCGGGTCCGCCCCGCCCCGCACAGAGAATGGGGCGGGTCCGCCCCGCCCCGTGTACGGGCCAGGTCGGATCTGGGTCCTAGCCTCGCCCCGGCCCGCCCCGCCCCTAAAATATAAAATTTTTTATTTAAAATATTTATTATATAATATAATTTATTAATTTATATTAAATATTATACATACATTTTTATTTAACTTAAATAAAAAAATCATATATAGGAATTATATATAACTATTACAAAATATTTTATTACAATATTATATATATCATTGAATATATAATGTAATAAAATAATTTTAAAAATGAAAATAAAGTTTAATTATTTAATTTAAAATTTAAATTTACTTCATTTTATTTTAATTTAAAATTTTCTATTTGAATTTATTATAATTTAAAAAAAAAAAAAAACGGGGCGGGGCGGGGCGGACCCGCTCCGCATAGGGACGGGCACGGGTCCTCAATAGCCGACCCGTACCGGGGCACGGGACGGGGCGGGCCACCTAGGTACCCGGCCCGATCCGCCCCATTGCCATGCCTAGCGGCCACTATATATGCATCTCTGTCGGGGTTCGGAAAAATCGTCCCCATTGAGCTCATTTGGGGTGCATATCATAAGTGTGTCGTGGGGATCCCGCAACGTGAACAATTTTTAAAATAAAAGAGACCAACTAGAAAGATTAGAAAATAAAAGCATTCTGTCACGCCCCACTTTTTCACCACCAATAATAAACAATAATATTATTCCTTTTTCTTATTTTTATACAATACAATTTTCACCAAGACAAATCATTACACCGGCCCGGCCAATAGGTCGTCATCCATGTATACAAGTCTCAGGATCTGACGGAATCTCAACCACGCTTCCGCTGCGCAACTCATCTACAATGCATAAACTAATGAGACAAAAATCTCAGTAAGTAGAAATCATGCATGACAATGCATGAAAATGCTTTTATTTCCTAATCTACTAATTGGTCTCTTTTATTTAGAAAACTGTTCACGTTGCGGGATCCCCACGACACACTTATCATATGCACCTCAAATGAGCTCAATGGAGATGATTTTTCCGAACCCCGAATATAGTGTCGAGAACGATTTTTTCGAACCCTGACAGAGATGCATATATAGTGGCCGCACACACCATTAATATCTTATTAAATTTGAGAAAACACTTTTCATGATTATGCATGGTATGCAACCAGTGCAATTAAATATGCATCATAAACCATTTATGACTTAAATATCAACATTAAATCATAAATAAAATAACAACTTTATTTAATTCACACAAATTCACTTCACCTTGGATCACACGGTTCTCTTATAATAACAACTCCTTCTTGGAACACACAGATCCTTATAATACAATAATATTATTTCAAATCCCATAAATCCACATCATGTATAATCAATTAATCCCAAATAATTCATAACATAATTAAACTAATCACAGATAATTCACAACATAATTATCACATATTAATCACAAATAATTTACACACAACATATTTATGCTTTGTAGTTGGACTTCTATACTTGGAATCCGATAATAATAACACTATAAATTCGTGAAGATCCGTAATTAATTTCTTTCTTCCCGTTCCGGCACACCTATTTTTTTTTTCTCGCTACCGATTGATTTTGGGGCGTGGGGTGATCAAATCCTCAACACCCCATATATATAGATGTACGAAAGGGTAGGGAAAAGTGGCCAATTATTTATATTTTTTTTATAAAAATGATGGCTGATTTGCAGCTATGCATGTATTCAAATTTGGCTGCTAGCAGCCATGCATGCAAACACAAATTTTGCTGCCAACAACTTTTGACTTTTCTTTCTCTCTCTCCTCATTTTCTCTTCTCCTTTTCTTTTTCTTTCTTTCCTCCTTCCTACACCGCACACGTCACACACCATATATATATATTATATTATTATTATTATTATTATATTATTATTATTATAATAATCCAAATTAATACACGTAAATATTTATGCACACATATATTCACATATTGTCACCATTATTATCACGGATGTCTCAAATAAAATATAAATAAAATATAGAAATAATTAACACATAATTATAAAAATACGTAAAATACAAATTATAAAATAAAGAATTTTTCGGGTATTACAATCTCCCCACCTTATAAGAATTTCGTCCTCGAAATTTAATCCCACTCTACTTCAACATTTTATAATCATCACATACGAAATAAATGAGACCATAATTATGTTAATACAAAATCACATATTTAACATATCATAGAACTTACTGGTCTGGTGGTGTACCAAAGATACCAAGATTGTATACATGGACAGTCTACAGGACTATGACCGTGCTCTGATACCATTCTGTCACTCCCCACTTTTTCACCAACAATAATAGACAATAATAAATATTCCTTTTTCTTCACTTTTATACAATACAACAGTTCATTACACTGGCCCGTCCAACAGGTCGTCATCCACGTATACAATTCTCAGGATCTGACGGAATCCCAACCATGCTTTTGCTGCGCAACTCATCTACAATGCATAAACTAATGAGACAAAAATCTCAGTAAGTAGAAATCATGCATGACAATGCATGAAAATGCTTTTATTTCCTAATCTACTAATTTGTCTCTTTTATTTAGAAAACTGTTCATGTTGCGGGATCCCCACGACACACTTATGATATGCACCCCAAATGAGCTCAATGGTGACGATTTTTCCGAACCCTGACAGAGATGCATATATAGTGGCCGCACACACCATTAGTATCTTATTAATTTTGGGGAAAACACTTTTCATGATTATGCATGGTATGCAACCAGTGCAATTAAATATACATCATAAATCATTTATGACATCAATATCAACATTTAATCATAAATAAAATAACAACTTAATTTAATTCACACAAATCCACTTCACCTTGGATCACACGGATCTCTTATAATAACAACTCCATCTTGGATCACACAGATCCATATATAATAAAATTATATTATTTCAAATTACATAATTCCACAACTTGTATAATCAATTAATCCCAAATAATTCATAACATAATTAAACTAATCACAAATAATTCACAACATAATTATCACATATTAATCACAAATAATTTACACACAACATATTTATGCATTGTAGTTGGACTTCTACTTACTTGGATTATGACAATAATAATATTATAGATCTCGTGAAAAAATGTAACTACTCTTCTATCTTCCGCTCCGGCACACACACACCTCTTTTCCCTCTCTCCCTTTTCTTTATTATTGTCTTGCTCACGGCTGCTTGGGTAACTCCCTTTCTACTACACACTTATATAGATATAAGAGGCATGTGAAAGTCACCAAACCCCACCCCATATTACTATTAATGATATGTATATATTATTTATTATAAAATTATTAATGATTAAGTTTCTTTTTGACTAAATGGGCAAGGGAAAGCTACGTGTACCCCCTCTCTTTTCTCTTCTTCTTTTCTTTTTCTTTCTTTTCTCCTTCCTACACCGCACACGTACACACACCATATATATATATATATATATATATATTATATTATTATTATTATAATAATCCAAATTAATACACGTGAATATTTATGCATACATATTTTCACATATTGTCACCATTATTATCACGGATGTCTCAAATAAAATGTAAATAAAATATAAAAATAATTACCACATAATTATAAAAATGTGTAAAATACAAATTATAAAATAAAGAATTTTCCGGGTATTACAATCTCCCCACATTATAAGAATTTCGTCCTCGAAATTTAAGCCCACTCTACTTCAACATTTTATAATCATCACATATGAAATAAATGAGACCATAATTATGTTAATACAAAATCACATATTTAACATATCATAGAACTTACTAGTCTGGTGGTGTACCAAAGATACCGAGATTGTTGTTGTGTGATTCGATTATTATGTGATAAATATGTTGTGTGTAAATTATTTGTGATTAATATGTGATAATTATGTTGTGAATTATTTGTGATTAGTTTAATTATGTTATGAATTATTTGGGATTAATTGATTATACAAGTTGTGGAGATGCATATTTAATTGTACTGGAAGCATACCATGCATATCATGAAAAGTGTTTTCCCCAATATTAATAAGATACTAATGGTGTGTGCGGCCACTATATATGCATCTCTGTCGGGGTTTGGAAAAATTGTCCCCATTGAGCTCATTTGGGGTGCATATCATAAGTGTGTCGTGGGGATCCCGCAACGTGAACAGTTTTTAAAATAAAAGAGACCAACTAGAAAGATTAGAAAATAAAAGCATTTTCATGCATTGTCATGCATGATTTCTACTTCCTGAGATTTTTGTCTCATTAGTTTATGCATTGTAGATGAGTTGCGCAGCGGAAGCGTGGTTGCGATTCCGTCAGATCCTGAGAGTTGTATACATGGATGATGACCTGTTGGCGCATATGATAAGTGTATCGTGGGGATCCCGCAACGTGAACAGTTTTCTAAATAAAAGAGACCAATTAGTAGATTAGGAAATAAAAGCATTTTCATGCATTGTCATGCATGATTTCTACTTACTGAGATTTTTGTCTCATTAGTTTATGCATTGTAGGTGAGTTGCGCAACGGAAGCGTGGTTGGGTACCTTCAGATCCTGAGAGTTGTGTACATGGATGATGACCTATTGGCCGGGCCAGTGTAATGAACTGTTGTATTGTATAAAAGTGAAGAAAAAGGAATATTTATTATTGTCTATTATTGGAGGTGAAAAAGTGGGGCGTAACAGAATGGTATCAGAGCACGGTCATAGTCCTGTAGACTGTCCATGTATACAATCTTGGTATCTTTGGTACACCACCAGACCAGTAAATTCTATGATATGTTAAATATGTGATTTTGTATTAACATAATTATGGTCTCATTTATTTCATATGTGATGATTATAAAATGTTGAAGTAGAGTGGGATTAAATTTCGAGGACGAAATTCTTATAAGGTGGGGAGATTGTAATACCCAAAAAATTCTTTATTTTATAATTTGTATTTTACGCATTTTTATAATTATGTGGTAATTATTTCTATATTTTATTTATATTTTATTTGAGTCATCCGTGATAATAATGGTGACAATATATGAATATATGTGTGCATAAATATTCACGTGTATTAATTTGGATTATTATAATAATAATAATATAATAATAATAATATAATATATATATATATGGTTTGTGTACGTGTGCGGTGTAGGAAGGAGGAAAGAAAGAAAAAGAAAAGGAGAAGAGAAAAGGAGGAGAGAGAGAAAGAAAAGTCAAAAGTTGTTGGCAGCAAAATTTGTGTTTGAATGCATGGCTGCTAGCAGCCAAATTTGAATACATGCATGGCTGCAAATCAGTCATCATTTTTATAAAAAAAAATATAAATAATTGGCCACTTTTTCCTACCCTTTCGTACATCTATATATATGGGGTGTTGAGGATTTGATCACCCCACGCCCCAAAATCAATCGGTAGCGAGAGAAAAAAAAGAGGTGTACCGGAACGGGAAGAAATAAATTAATTACGGATCTTCACGAATTTATAGTGTTATTATTATCGGATTCCAAGTAAGTAGAAGTCCAACTACAATGCATAAATATGTTGTGTGTAAATTATTTGTGATTAATATGTGATAATTATGTTGTGAATTATCTGTGATTAGTTTAATTATGTTATGAATTATTTGGGATTAATTGATTATACATGATGTGGATTTATGGGATTTGAAATAATATTATTGTATTATATAAGGATCTGTGTGATCCAAGATGGAGTTGTTATTATAACAGATCCGTGTGATCCAAGGTGAAGTGGATTTGTGTGAATTAAATTAAGTTGTTATTTTATTTATGATTAAATGTTGATATTTATGTCATAAATGGTTTATGATGCATATTTAATTGCACTAGTTGCATACCATGCATAATCATAAAAAGTATTTTCCCAAAATTAATAAGATATTAATGGTGTGTGCGGCCACTATATATGCATCTCTGTCAGGGTTCGGAAAAATCGTTCCCGGTACTATATTCGGGATTCGGAAAAATCGTCTCCATTGAGCTCATTTGGGGTGCATATGATAAGTGTGTCGTGGGGATCCCGCAACGTGAACAATTTTCTAAATAAAAGAGACCAATTAGTAGATTAGGAAATAAAAGCATTTTCATGCATTGTCATGCATGATTTCTACTTACTGAGATTTTTGTCTCATTAGTTTATGCATTGTAGGTGAGTTGCGCAACGGAAGCGTGGTTGGGTACCTTCAGATCCTGAGAGTTGTATACATGGATGATGACCTGTTGGCCGGGCCAGTGTAATGAACTGTTGTATTGTATAAAAGCGAAGAAAAAAGAATATTTATTATTGTCTATTATTGGTGTTGAAAAAGTGGGGCGTGACAGAATGGTATCAGAGCACGGTCATAGTCCTATAGACTGTCCATGTATACAATCTTGGTAACTTTGGTACACCACCAGACCAGTAAGTTCTATGATATGTTAAATATGTGATTTTGTATTAACATAATTATGGTCTCATTTATTTCATGTGTGATGATTATAAAATGTTGAAGTAGAGTGGGATTAAATTTCGAGGACGAAATTCTTATAAGGTGGGGAGATTGTAATACCCGGAAAATTCTTTATTTTATAATTTGTATTTTATGCATTTTTATAATTATGTGGTAATTATTTCTATATTTTATTTACATTTTATTTGACACATCCGTGATAATAATGGTGATAATATATGAACATATGTGTGCATAAATATTCACGTGTATTAATTTGGATTATAATAATAATAATATATAATAATATTAAAAAAAAAGTCAACAATTGCTGCCAACTTTAGCAGCCTCCTTTGAATGGTACATGGATGCATATTAGCAGCCGTTATTTTATAAAAAAAATATATATTGTAGGCCACTTTTCCCCACCCCTTTTTGCCTATATATACATGGGTGTTAGGGGTGATGTCCTGCACCCAAAATCATTTGCGAAAAAAAAAAGAGAAGGGAAGAGAGAGAGAGAGGGAGAAGGAGAAGAGAGAAAGAAAGCGTGAGTTGTCGGGACAGAGTAAGAAGAGACTAGTTCACGAGGTTTATAGTATTATCACTATTGTTAGAGTTCAAGTAAGTAGAAGTACAACTACAATGCATAAATATGTTGTGTGTTAATTATTTGTGATTAGTTTAATTATGTTATGAATTATTTAGGATTAATTGATTATACAAGTTGTGGATTTATGTAATTTGAAATAATATTATTGTATTATATAGATCTGTGTGATTGGGAATGTTAAAAATATATCTGTATGACTTGAGAAGATGTTGGTTATAAGGATCTGTGTGATCCAAGATGGAGTTGTTATTATAAGAGATCCGTGTGATCCAAGGTGAAGTGAATTTGTGTGAATTAAATTAAGTTGTTATTTTATTTATGATTAAATGTTGATATTGATGTCATAAATGGTTTATGATGCATATTTAATTGCACTGGTTGCATACCATGCATAATCATGAAAAGTGTTTTTCCCAAAAATTAATAAGATACTAATGGTGTGTGCGGCCACTATATATGCATCTCTGTCAGGGTTTGAAAAAATCGTCCCTGACATTTTTATTAGGTGTTCGGAAAAATCGTCCCCACCACTTTGCCAGAGTTTGGAAAAATCGTTCTCGGCATTATTTTTGTGGTTCGGAAAAATCATCCCCATTGAGCTCATTTGGGGTGCATATCATAAGTGTGTCGTGGGGATCCCGCAACGTGAACAGTTTTTAAAATAAGAGAGACCAATTAGTAGATTAGGAAATAAAAGCATTTTCATGCATTGTCATGCATGATTTCTGTTTACTGAGATTTTTGTCTCATTAGTTTATGCATTGTAGGTGAGTTGCGCAGCGGAAGCGTGGTTGGGTACCGTCAGATCCTGAGAGTTGTATACATGGATGATGACCTGTTGGCCGGGCCGGTGTAATGAACTGTTGTATTGTATAAAAGTGAAGGAAAAGGAATATTTATTATTGTCTATTATTGGTGGTGAAAAAGTGGGGCGTGACAGAATGGTATCAAGAATAAGGAGGAACATGCTCTACACTTAAGAAAGGTGTTAGAGATTCTGAAGGAGAAGCAGTTGTATGCGAAGTTTAAAAAGTGTGAGTTTTGGTTGGATCGAGTTGTTTTCTTGGGTCACGTGGTATCGGGAGAAGGAATTTTGGTAGATCCAAGTAAAGTTAAAGCAATCCATGATTGGCCACAACCCTCAAATCCCACTGAGGTTCGTAGCTTTCTTGGATTTGCTGGATATTATCGAAGGTTTGTTGAAGGATTCTCCAAGATTGCTTCACCATTAACCCAGTTGACCAGGAAGAATGTGAAGTTCACATGGACGGAGGCATGTGAGCAATGTTTTCAAGAATTGAAGAGACGGTTGACATCAGCACCTATCTTAACTATTGAAGGATTGTTGGAAGCAAGGATGACAGCTCTGACACTTCGATCAACTTTGATGGATAAGATTCGACAGAGCCAACAGGAGAAAAATGAACTGACTCCAAATAGCATTGTGACCTTTCACCGTCTTCGGTAGTCCGATGACAAAATCCATAGTAATATTCTCCCACTTCCATTCTGGAATAAATAGAGGCTGCAAAGTTCCTGCTGGTCTCTGATGCTCGACTTTGATTTGCTGACAAGTAAGACATTGCTCTACATATCGAGCAACATCTCTCTTCATCCCTGGCCACCAATAATATGACTTTAAATCTCTAAACATCTTAGTAGCTCCTGGATGTACAGAGTACGGTGTTGAATGAGCTTCCACCATCACTTCTTTCCGAATGTCATCCACTTCAGGTAGACATATTCGACCTCCATAACGAATCACGCCATCATCTCCTAATTGGAAATCAGAAGACTTTCCAGAGCTGATATCATTCTTTATCTTGTCAAACAACTTATCCTCCTGTTGGCTCTGTCGAATCTTATCCATCAAAGTTGGTCGAAGTGTCAGAGCTTTCATCCTTGCTTCCAACAATCCTTCAATAGTTAAGATAGGTGCTGATGTCAACCGTCTCTTCAATTCTTGAAAACATTGCTCACATGCCTCCGTCCATGTGAACTTCACATTCTTCCTGGTCAACTGGGTTAATGGTGAAGCAATCTTGGAGAATCCTTCAACAAACCTTCGATAATATCCAGCAAATCCAAGAAAGCTACGAACCTCAGTGGGATTTGAGGGTTGTGGCCAATCATGGATTGCTTTAACTTTACTTGGATCTACCGAAATTCCTTCTCCCGATACCACGTGACCCAAGAAAACAACTCGATCCAACCAAAACTCACACTTTTTAAACTTCGCATACAACTGCTTCTCCTTCAGAATCTCTAACACCTTTCTTAAGTGTAGAGCATGTTCCTCCTTATTCTTAGAGTAAATCAGAATATCATCAATAAATACAATCACAAACTTATCGAGAAATTCCTAAAATACTCTATTCATCAAATCCATAAATGCTGCAGGAGCATTTGTCAAACCAAACGACATCACCAAAAATTCATAATGCCCATACCTTGTACTAAATGCAGTCTTCGGAATATCCACATCCCTAATCTTCAACTGATGATACTCCGACGGCAAATCAATCTTAGAAAAGATAGCTGCACCCTGTAGTTGATCGAACAGGTCATCAATGCGAGGCAATGGATACTTATTCTTAACTGTAACTTTGTTGAGCTCTCTATAATCGATGCACATCCTCAATGTGCCATCCTTCTTAGGAACGAAAAGAACTGGTGCTCCCCAAGGTGAGAAACTAGGTTGGATGAATCCTTTGTCTAGTAACTCTTGCAATTGTATTTTCAGTTCCTTCAGTTCAACTGGTGCCATTCTGTATGGCGCTTTAGATATAGGAGCAGTTCCCGATTGCAACTCAATAACAAACTCTATTTCCCAATTTGGAGGCAAACCTGGAAGATCATCTGGAAACACCTCTGGGTATTCCCGAACTACTGGTACATCACTGAGAACTGGACATTGCTGTCCCTCAATATTCATCATGCTCACCAGATACCCCTCACAACCACTTTCCAACAACCGTTGTGCTTTTGCTGCTGATATCACATGGAGTCTGAAGTTCTTATTGATCGCAACAAAAGTGAATGGTTCTCCATTCGATGGTTGAAAAGTAATACTCTTCTGCTGAAAATCTATTGTAGCACCGTACTTTGACAGCCAATCCATACCCAATATAATATCATAATCATTCATATTTAACACAATTAAGTCAGCGAGGAGTTGTCTTCCTTCAATAGGAATAACACAACCTCGAAGAAGTTGATTAGTTTGCTTTGATTCACCAGAAGGTATTATTACCTCATAATTAGCTTCTATCAAGTTAGATGTTCCACCCAACTTCCTCACATACTCAGTGGATACAAATGAATGTGTTGCTCCAGAATCAAATAGCACATAGGTAGAAGTGCCAAAAATATAAAAATTACCAGTGACAACTGAGGGATTTGCATCCGCCTCCTCCCGTGTCAAAGTGTACACCCTTGCTGGAGCTCTTCCATGTTGTCCTTGCTTCTCTTTCTTATGACATGTAATAGTCATATGTCCTTTTTCTCCACATGTGTAACACGTTCTCAGAGGAATGCGACACTCCCCACCGTGTGGTCTAAAATAATTAGGACACATCGGTAGTGGTATTGTGCAAGCTATGGAGCTCCTATAGGGTTTGAGCAAGATGTACACAGATGACGACCTGTTGGGCTAGACTGTGTGTTTATTTTATTTCCGCTGATATTTTATTATGTAATATAATAATTATTGTCACCAGTTTGTGTGGATTGATATGGTGTCAGAAACCAGTTACGTATGTTGAAGTGGTGTGACCGTTTGGATAATATATATTATGTGAGGAAAAAAAATATGTGCAGATTTCATGATGATGATGTTTATGTTAATTAAAGAATTATAAGTTATGAAAAGTGGGTCATGACAGAGTGGTATCAGAGCACGGTTTGGGTCCTGCAGACTATCTATGTACATGACCTCATTCCTTGGGAGAGCAGCTTTGCGTGTAAGTGTTATTTTCCTTCTGTGTTGTTATATGTTTTATAAATTATATTGGCCATGTGGTGTAGGACTTGTAGTTGGTAGACAAAATGGAAAGAATTATGGGTGAAAGTTCTGAAAGTGATAGAGCTGCTGAGCAAATAGCACCTACTGAAGGAAATAATAGTGATGCGGTGATTACTCGCCTGATGGAACTGGTAAAGCGCCAGTCCCAACAGATACAACAACTGATTCAGCAGAGAGATATGGGTGGACAGCCAGAGGTTAATATTAATCACCA
Organism: Pogostemon cablin; assembly: GCA_023678885.1. Classification (NCBI taxonomy): domain Eukaryota; kingdom Viridiplantae; phylum Streptophyta; class Magnoliopsida; order Lamiales; family Lamiaceae; genus Pogostemon; species Pogostemon cablin. Next base: position 28,145,928 of record CM043013.1, read on the forward strand.
TCAACGTCAAGTAGAACGTGTGGAAATGGTTTGTGAGAGGTTTCGAAAGCTGAGCCCTCCAATATTTGAGGACGCAACAGACCCCACAGATGCAGAGGATTGGTTACGCACGGTGGAAAACATATTTCAATACAGTAGAATTCCAGAGGGGGACAGAGTGCTGTGTGCTTCTTTCATATTACAAGAAAGTGCAGGCCACTGGTGGGATATGATTAAAAGTATCGAGGATGTCACGAATATGACATGGAAAAGGTTCAAAGAACTTTTCAGAAATAAGTACTTTACGGCACCAGTGAGAACGATGAAGATGAATGAATTCATACAATTGAAGCAGGGTGGCATGTCAGTTACATATTACCTTCGTAAGTTTGAACTGTTGTCAAGGTTTGCAGAACATATGGTGAGTACGGAGGCATTAAAAGTGGAGAGATTCGTGGAAGGCTTAAGGCCTGAGCTTTTCAGAGATGTGAGTATGGCGGGACTGCATGGAGCAACATACTCACAAGTGGCAAAAAGGGCCCAGATTGCTGAACAAGCAGAGATGAGGATCAGACAAGTGCAAGCTGTCAGACGTCAATTTCAATAGAAATCGATGCAGCAGTTTGGGAGAAATGATAAGAGGCCGATGCCATTTCAGAGGCCGAAATCAAAATTTTCAAGTGGAGCAAGGACAAGGATAAGGAGAACCAAACAAGTATCCCAAGTTCGATCAAGGGAAAGTGCCACCAGCGCCGACACTACCGATGTGTCCAAATTGTTTTAGACCACATGGTGGAGAGTGTCACATTCCTCCGAGAACATGTTACACATGTGGAAAGAAAGGACATATGACTATTACTTGTCCTAAGAAAGGGAAACAAGGGCAACAGGTGAGAGTTCCAGCAAGAGTATACACTTTGACGCGGAAGGAGGCAGATGCGAACCCCTCAGTTGTCGCTGGTAAGTTTTCTATTTTTGGCATTTCTACCTATGTGCTATTTGATTCTGGAGCAACACATTCATTTGTATCCACTGAGTATGTGAGGAAGTTGGGTGGAACATCTAACTTGATAGAAGCTAATTATGAGGTGATGATACCTTCTGGTGAATCAAAGCAAACTAATCAACTTTTTTGAGGTTGTGTTATTCCTATTGAAGGAAGACAACTCCTCGCTGACTTAATTGTGTTAAATATGAATGATTCTGATATTATATTGGGTATGGATTGGCTGTCAAAGTATGGTGCGACAATAGATTGTCAGAAGAAGATTATTACTTTTCAGCCATTGAAGGGAGACCCATTTACTTTTGTTGGGATCAAGAAAATTTTCAGATTTCCTATGATATCAACAACAAAAGCACAACGGTTGTTGGAAATGCTGGCAATTGGATCGTGCGGTTCAAACGTGATCGATAGGTTTCCAGGCAAACAATTAGCGGAAGCGATTAATAAACTGTTTACCGTACTTCTGGGTCGATGTAGAGGATGAACAGCAGTGAAGAACACCTCTGATCTTCTACCGTATGTCCCAAAGTCAACTCTGGTGTTGGGTGGTCAACAATCCCCAGAGTTCTCTCAATCTGCTCTCTGTTCTCTCCCGTATGTCAAATGAGGCACTGACTTAGGGTTAACAGGAACTGAGATGACTTGTATACTTGGGCTACAGCAGGGACCAGGAGGAGAAATTGGGCTGGGCCTCAATTGAATTTAATTAACCAAGCTTAGCCCAAAGCTTTTAATTAAATCCAATAATAATAATATAGTCCATTAAAATATTATTACTGCACTACCCGTCCAATCCCAAAATTATGTTCTGGGCTCCTTCTTATTATAAGCCCGACAGTCTCCCCATGTTTAAGATATACAATGCCCATTAATTAAATAAGTTACTGACAACTCAAATTAATTAATATCTCATCCGAGAGTAGTACCACTCAACCTTATTATCATGCCGGAAATTAATCCACTTGCAAGATTTACATGATAAATCTTATGAGCTCCTCAAGGGGACATCATCAACCTATGACGGACATGAATTCCTTCTACAATCAACAGCACACCATAGATACAGCACTACTTCCCAACTCACCGAGTTTGTTGATTTAATACTTATAAATCTCACCCATTGATGAATCAAAGAAATACATACTGCCCTACGTGTCGAGGTTATTGTATAGGGATTAAGAGCACGAACTTCCATAATAACAGAGATCAAGTTCTACTATATAGTCAGTATAAGAAGAACGATCTCAGGCGGTCCTGCTCAATACACACAAGTGCACTAATGTGATTCTATAGCCAAGACAAGCTAATACCAAACCACACTACAACCATACCGATAGAGAGTCCCCGTCTATCTCAGTTGTGAGCATCTATTTATACTTTATAAGGAAACCGATAATATGATCTTCCGCGTGTTGTCGCACAACATATTATCTACAGTATAAAGTAAATGGACTATTGCATCATGCATATAAAATAAATTATAAGATGCAATCATTTGATCAATGATTCTCATTTCAAATATTGTTATGACATTGTTCATACTAAAGCTAGACTTTTAGTATACAATCCAACAATCTCCCACTTATACTAAAAGACTATGCTGTCATGTCTTCTGCCATACATCTGATTCCTACTCCCACTTACACGATCATTAAAAGCTTTCGCCTTAAGGTCCTTGTAAATGGATTACTAGGTCATCATCCGATGCAATCTAGGCGACAACAATCTTTCCCTCATCATACGATTTCTCGTAACAGGTGGTACTCACGCTCCATGTGTTTAATTGCCTTATGGACTTGTGATTTCTTCAAGTTTGCAACTGAACCAATATCATCAATGTAAATTGTGATTACCTTGGGCAAACTTAGAAACACTTCAAAGTCCATCATGAAGTCTCTAGAGTCATATAGATACTTTGGCTGCCTCATAGGCTCCAATTTATCATCTTTCCATGATGGAGTCCGGAGTTTGAAATATATTTCTATATAACACTCCTCCACATTATGACTCTACTTCCTAAAATTAAACACATAACCTTTGAGGAGAATTTACTACCGTCCAATCTGACTAAAAAATCCGAATCTACGTAATCCACAAGAAGCAGTGAATCTGTCCAGTAAGTCCACATATAATTTCCAGTCCTTCTCAGGCACTTTATAAATGTCTTACCACAGTTCATCATTCTTGTTCCGGGTTACGTTGATACCTTCTGTTCATGCGTTCAGCAACACAGATATCCAACTTCGTTCATAGCATTCTTTAGATTAAGCTTCCTTATTCGCCGAAGCACAAGGAACCGCTTTCATCTACTATATCTTCTTCTTGTGTTTCAAAGACACATTCACTTAGATAAATTTACATGCTAAACGAGTATGGACTGTATCATTTTATGAAACTTGAGATAAGCATAACATCCTTTCTTGTGATCCGTATTACCGTGATCAAAAGGATGTATTTTGCCTTTCTTAAGTCCTTCATCACTATCGCTTTAATAACCGTACCCATATGCCCGATAATACTCTTTCATTGTCTCCAATGAGCAAGATACTATCTACGTATAGTACAAGAAACACCACCACGTTTCCGTCACTCTTTACAACACACAAGACTCATCCGCTCATTGATTTAAATCCATGCCACTGGATTACCTAATCAAAACAGATGCTTCACGATCTTAAAGCTTGCTTTAAGTCCATCGCTGGACAATTTTAAGCTTATTATCAAAATGCTATTAGTACTTTGCAATGAATTACTCTGGTTGCTTCACATAGATGTTTTCCTCAAGACTTCCAATCAGGAAAGCTGTCTTGACATCTATTTGCTGTTTTTCATAATTTAATATGAGCAGCAATGAATAAAAGAATCTGGATCAATTTAAGCATAGCTACCAGCGAACATGTTTCCTCATAATCGAACCATTTCTTTCTGAGTACACCTTTTCGCAACAAGCTTTGCTTCCAAGATTTTCACCTTTCTGTATGATCCTCTTTTTTTCCTATGACCACTTGCAATGGCTTTTACACCATTTTAGTGATCCTTCAAGCTCCAGACTTAATATAGAATCCGTAGATTCTATTTCAACATACATTGCAACTTACTAAGATTCCGCATTTTAATCTTGTAGTGCTATGTCGTATCCGTGGGACAATACCATGTTTACTAGGGATCAAGTCTCACGACTCTCCCAAAACATATATTTATGGGTTGTCATACAACCCTCCCACTACGACAAGGCACTACATGTAATTGTGTATCAGACGTGACATGTGTTGCAGTTTACCTTGTGGTATATCCTCTTGTACACTTGGTACTTATACTTAGTGTTTTCCTCTCACTTCCTTTAGAACAACTTATACATGGGCTTGTGATTTATTACATAGTCATTTTCCAAAAAACTAGTGATTGTATTTAACAGTCACCCTTTGATCTTTTGGTCTAAATAAATCAACCTTCATTTTTCCAGGATGTCCCACAAACAGACTAATGTTTTACGAATTACTGTTTCTAGGGCATATCCATAAAATGAATTTTAATTATTCCAAATAATTCATCATCTATCTAATCATAACCATAAGAGCCTTATTCCTTCTATCCACCACACCATTCAGTTTGGGGCATACCCAGTGTAGTCAACTTGAGATTTAATCTCAACTTCTGATCAATAGCTCCTAACTATCCCAAGAGGTATTCGCCATCATAATTGAATCATAATGACTTAATATATTTTCCATGACGCTTCACTGTACCAGCCTTACAATTCTTGAATTAATCAAAGAATTTAGACATGCAGTGCATCATATAAATATATTGGTTTCCAGAATAATCTTTGAATATTCATAACCACCTCTCGCCTGGATAATATTAGGTTCGCTTGAATCAGAATGAACTAATTCCAACATATATATCTTTGGCTCTACACCCCACAGCCTTGAAAAGGCAGTTAATCATTTTTACTTCCAAGCAAGACTCGTAAGTCCGATAGTTTCCACTTCAGATAAACCTTATGGTCTATCGGCTATCAACTTTTGAATCCTACTTAAGTAAAATGAATTAGTCTTAGATGCCAAATGTATGTTTAGTTCATCTCCGAAGGTTCCTTTCTCTTACTTATATTAGAAGATGCATTATTTAATTACTATTTATTGCATCTGTGGAATGTATATGATTCAAGAGTATACTTTTTATCCACCAACGTACTTTATCGGATTATAGCCTCATTCCTCATTACTATGACCATGTCATTTAAATGAAATGAAGTATCCATCCGTTAATGCATAGAAACCAAAATTAAATTCTTTCTATGAAACGTACGTAAAGATAATTTCTCATAATCAATCGTTTATTCTTATCATGAGATAAATAAACAACTCCCACTGCAATAGTCACTACCTTTGTAGTTTTACCCATATTATTAACTTTCTTATCCTTACTCAGTGATAAACATTTAGTGATTCCAGTATCTACATACTTCGTATCAGTAGATGCCATCACTAATCATGTTTAAACCATTAGTAAATGAGATGTTAAATTTGTTCACATCATGATGAAAATTGGCTTTCTTTTGCCCCATGTTTTGTTTAGAAGTTTCCCACCATATACAACCTTTTGTATTTCAGGTAGAACTTGCACAAAACATCCAGGCAAATTGTGAAGAATAAATTGATTTAGGTTTCCCTTTCAATTTCTATTCCAAGCTTTTCCAATTCATTCATCAATACAACCATGATCTTCTGCCTTTTAACTTACTCAAGTATCAGAAGAGTTACATGAGACCATCATATTTCTATGAACCTCTCATCTCTTCATTAGAGACTTTAATAGGCATCATGAGACGTCCTTTGTGAGAATACACATGTATTTTCTTAAGCAGTAATTTTCAAAACCAAGATTCTTTTCTAATCATTTAATTTGGACAAGTAAATATAATGTCTTTTAGTTAACAATTAGTGAAATAAAACCATTCGAAATTCAGAGAATCACAAATAAATTTACCGATCAAATCTTCGAATTTTATTCTTTTATATTGATTCCCTCAAAACAATATAAAATAAAATTCACTGACATCTCAAGCACCGTGAGTCTGCAAGCCATTATAGTGTGGACGTTTACAAACCCGAACATTTACAAGAGAAGGTTTTACCCATTAATTTCATTTGTCAACCTAACTTTATGACAAAATAATTAATAGTCGGTTCCTCTTTAGCCATGCAAATAAAAGCAGTGACTCCGATGGGGAGGATACTTATTATTTACATCTAAGTGTACACCATTATTTGACCCCAAGTCCGCGGCCCAAGCTTGTGTGCCTTACAGATGGAGAAGTACACACGCGCTCGGTTAACTTCCTACAGTCATCAATTACAAGTTTGTACCAGTGAACCGCATATAAACTCATCCGATAGGGAGGAAGGTCTAAGCCAACGCGCAAGTTCGTATGCATCACATTACAAACGTAATTATTTAATGAAGTCTGTTCCAGCAATCCATGAATAAACTCATCCGATGGGGAGGAAGGCTCTAATGCCGACGCGCAAGTCTATTCACATCGCTAACAAACCAATAATGGAGGCCGCGGGAATTTATTACCAATCCCCTCTCCCACTTAGTTATTTAACACCGAGGGTTTTAACATGCATATAATATTCTGGAATAAAATATACAACTAAGACATGCTTCTATTAACAGCAATTTAAATAAATAAATCACATAGATCATGCCTTTCATATATAACAATTAATTGTCAAGTTAAAACAATTAACTCAGTCATATATCATAATTAATTGTATAAATAGTGGATCAATTAATTTGGCCCCAAGAGCAACAAATTAGCACAAAATGAGCAGCAAATTATATAATTAACCAAGCCCATTATCCATGGCCCATAATCTTAGCCCAAAATCAAATTAAGTCCATCAAGCCCACTAGCACAATTAGTCCATTAATATAATTAATTAATTATGCTTGGTCCATTACCCACAATTAATTAAAACCAAGGATTGGCCCAGCAGCCCATTGCCATTTAACTAAAATTGAGCCATGTAACTACAGCCCAAAACCATAATTAAAAATATAGGCCCAACTGCCCAAAATAGAGCCCAGCTAGACATCCCAAACCCCAGGCCCATTGCCACCTCAATAAAAAATGGCCCAACTGGCCCAAAAGCAACATCAAGGCAGCCCAGAACCAAAGAAAATAGAATAAGAGCCCAAAAGCCCAACATCATATTCTATTAAAATTGGGCCCTGAACAAGAAATCAATGTGCTGCCCTAGAATGTCTCCCAGCCGCAGACGGAAACCACACAGCAATGTATCACACGGCGCCGCCGCTGCCGCTGCCGCCGCCGGCGCCTCCCTCAGCCCACCGGAACGACGCCATCAGCCCATCACCGCCAGCAATCACCGGTGGAAAATGACACTGCTGCAGCAACCGGCGGCCGCGCCAATCAGCCCAACGCTGTCGCGCCGTCAGCCGTCCAGAAACGAGCATCCAGTCAGCGCTAGTCGTGGCACACCAGCCCGGGAGATTCGCCGATGACCCAGCTTGCGCGCGCCGTCACCCTCACTCTTCTGCCGTTTCAGATCCGACGCTGCTGTAGGCGGCGGCCGCGCCAACAGCCCTCTGCAGTCCTATCACGCCGCTGGTCGAAAACCATGGCTTGTTCGTCTGTGCTGGCAGCAGCTTTCCGCCGGCACCATATCACATCCAAGAAGACGACCCGATCGAAGAGAAAACAGACCCGTCCCGGAGGCTTCAGAAATCTCGCTCGAAACTCACCTCTGGCTCCACCGGAAACAATGAGACGATTCACTGAAAACCATCGCTTGGACTTTGCGCTGCTTTCAATAGCGTAGCCCTCCATCCACGATCGATCAGCCTCGCCAAGACTTGCTATCGTCGTGCAGTCGTAATGGCACGACAGCAATCCAGACGCCGCCCGTGCAGTCTCCGCCGTGGTCTCAGCCACCAGCCACGCCGTACAGTCCTTCTGGGTTCTTTCTGATTCAATCAGTGGTCTCTTACCGTGCAGGCGTGTGAGTTTATGATGTCCAGGGTGTATTCTCATCACATCCGGAAGTCAGAATCCAGTGTGTGTAAAATCGTGTTCAATTGTAAATAAACACTCCCAATATCATCGATTCTGATAATCATAGGATTTCACAAATAATACAGAATTATTCAAATCCTAAAACATGCTATCTTCAATGTGATTAATACCAGAATAAAACATATGATCACATAAGCCCTTTCATTCATGCTTTAATCGACAATAAACGCCTATATGATCAAACCCTACCTAACGACTCACGTTTCACCACGAAACCAATGCTCTGATACCAATTGCTGGCAATTGGATCGTGCGGTTCAAACGTGATCGATAGGTTTCCAGGCAAACAATTAGCGGAAGCGATTAATAAACTGTTTACCGTACTTCTGGGTCGATGTAGAGGATGAACAGCAGTGAAGAACACCTCTGATCTTCTACCGTATGTCCCAAAGTCAACTCTGGTGTTGGGTGGTCAACAATCCCCAGAGTTCTCTCAATCTGCTCTCTGTTCTCTCCTGTATGTCAAATGAGGCACTGACTTAGGGTTAACAGGAACTGAGATGACTTATATACTTGGGCTACAGCAGGGACCAGGAGGAGAAATTGGGCTGGGCCTCAATTGAATTTAATTAACCAAGCTTAGCCCAAAGCTTTTAATTAAATCCAATAATAATAATATAGTCCACTAAAATATTATTACTGCACTACCCGTCCAATCCCAAAATTATGTTCTGGGCTCTTTCTTATTATAAGCCCGACAGTCTCCCCATGTTTAAGATATACAATGCCCATTAATTAAATAAGTTACTGACAACTCAAATTAATTAATATCTCATCCGAGAGTAGTACCACTCAACCTTATTATCATGCCGGAAATTAATCCACTTGCAAGATTTACATGATAAATCTTATGAGCTCCTCAAGGGGACATCATCAACCTATGACGGACATGGATTCCTTCTACAATCAACAGCACACCATAGATACAGCACTACTTCCCAACTCACCGAGTTTGTTGATTTAATACTTATAAATCTCACCCATTGATGAATCAAAGAAATACATACTGCCCTACGTGTCGAGGTTATTGTATAGGGATTAAGAGCACGAACTTCCATAATAACAGAGATCAAGTTCTACTATATAGTCAGTATAAGAAGAACGATCTCAGGTGGTCCTGCTCAATACACACAAGTGCACTAATGTGATTCTATAGCCAAGACAAGCTAATGCCAAACCACACTACAACCATACCGATAGAGAGTCCCCGTCTATCTCAGTTGTGAGCATCTGTTTATACTTTGTAAGGAAACCGATAATATGATCTTCCGCGTGTTGTCGCACAACATATTATCTACAGTATAAAGTAAATGGACTATTGCATCATGCATATAAAATAAATTATAAGATGCAATCATTTGATCAATGATTCTCATTTCAAATATTGTTATGACATTGTTCATACTAAAGCTAGACTTTTAGTATACAATCCAACAGGAAAGTGGTTGTGAGAGGTATCTGGTGAGTGTAATGAATGTTGAGGGGCATCAATGTCCAGTTCTTGATAATGTACCAGTAGTTTGGGAATATCTGGAGGTATTTCCAGATGATCTTCCAGGTTTGCCAGCAGACTGGGAAATAGAATTTGTTATTGAGTTACAACCAGGAACTGCTCCTATATCTAATGCACCATACAGAATGGCACCAGCTGAACTGAAGGAATTGAAGATACAGTTACAAGAGTTGTTAGACAAAGGATTCATCCAACCTAGTTTCTCCCCTTGAGGAGCACCAGTTCTGTTTGTTCGAAAGAAGGATGGCACATTGAGGATGTGCATTGATTATCGGGATCTCAACAAAGTTAAGGTGAAGAATAAATATCCATTGCCTCACATTGATGATCTGTTTGATCAGTTACAGGGTGCAGCTATCTTTTTGAAGATTGATTTGCGGTCGGGGTATCATCAGTTGAAGATTAGGGAGGAGGATATTTCGAATACTGCATTTAGTACAAGGTATGGGCATTATGAATTTTTGGTGATGTCGTTTGGTTTGACAAATGCTCCGGCAGCATTTATGGATTTGATGAATAGAGTATTTCAGGAATTTCTCAATAAATTTGTGATTGTGTTTATCGATGATATTCTAATTTACTCTAAGAATAAGGAAGATCATGCACTGCACTTGAGAAAGGTGTTAGAGATTCTGAAGGAAAAGCAGTTGTATGCAAAGTTCAAGAAGTGTGAGTTTTGGTTAGACCGAGTTATTTTCTTGGGATACGTGGTATCGGGAGAAGGAATTTCTGTGGATCCAGGTAAAGTAAGAGCGATCCATGATTGGCCACAACCCTCAAATCCCACTGAGGTTCGTAGCTTTCTTGGATTGGCGGGATATTATCGAAGGTTTGTTGAAGGATTTTCTAAGATTGCTTCACCATTAACACAGTTGACCAGAAAGAATGTGAAGTTCACATGGACGGAGGAATGTGAACAAAGTTTCCAAGAATTGAAGAGACGATTGGCATCAGCACCTATTTTAACTATTCCTACGGAGACAGGAAACTTCAAGGTTTACAGTGATGCTTCAAAGAATGGTCTTGGGTGTGTATTGATGCAGAATGGGAAAGTGATAGCTTATGCATCCAGACAGTTAAGAGAGTATGAGAAGAATTACCCAACTCATGATTTAGAGTTAGCCGCAGTGGTGTTTGCACTCAAGATTTGGAGGCATTATTTGTATGGGGAACGTTGTGAAATCTATACTGATCATAAGAGTTTGAAGTACTTTTTCACTTAGAAAGAGTTGAATATGAGGCAAAGAAGATGGTTGGAATTGGTGAAGGATTACGACTGTGTTATCAATTATCATCCGGGAAAAGCCAATGTGGTTGCTGATGCATTGAGCCAAAAGACAATACAGAATGTAGCTGCTATGACTATAAATTAGAAACCAGAGTTGCATGATTTGCAAATGATGGGTGTGGAGATCATTCAGAAAGGATCGTTGGAAGCAAGGATGGCAGCTCTGACACTTCAACCAACTTTGATGGATAAGATTCGACAGAGCCAACAGGAGGATAAGTTGTTTGACAAGATAAAGAATGATATCAGCTCTGGAAAGTCTTCTAACTTCCAATTAGGAGATGATGGCGTGATTCGTTATGGAGGTCGATTATGTCTACCTGAAGTGGATGACATTCGGAAAGAAGTGATGGCGGAAGCTCATTCAACACTATACTCTGTACATCCAGGAGCTACTAAGATGTATAGAGACTTGAAGTTACATTATTGGTGGCCAGGAATGAAGAGATATGTCGCTCAGTATGTGGAGCAATGTTTGACTTGTCAGCAAGTCAAGGCTGAGCATCAGAGACCAGCAGGAACCTTGCAGCCTCTATTTATTCCAGAATGGATGTGGGAGAATATTACTATGGATTTTATCATCGGACTACTGAAGATGGTGAAAGGTCACAATGCTATTTGGGTTATCGTAGATCGATTGACTAAGTCAGCTCATTTTCTTCCTATTCGTTCTACGTATTCTATGGATCGTTATGCACAGCTGTATATTCAAGAGATTGTCAGACTCCATGGAGTACCACTTACCATTGTGTCAGACAGAGATACGAGATTCTTGTCTGCTTTCTGGAAGATTTTACATAAGGCGTTGGGGACACAATTATCTTTCAGCACAGCATTCCATCCACAGACAGATGGTCAATCAGAGCGTACAATACAAATCTTAGAGGATATGCTCAGAGCGTGTGTGTTGGATTTTCAAGGTCAGTGGAGTAAATTTTTGCCTTTGATAGAGTTCTAATACAATAACAGTTATCAGTCTACCATCGGGATGTCACCATATGAAGCATTGTACGGGAGAAAGTGTAGGTCTCCAGTACATTGGGATGAAATTGGAGATAGAAAGCTTTTGGGTCCAGACTTGATTCGTGAAATGTCAGAAGCTGTTACCCGTATACGAGAGAAGATGAAAGTTGCTCAAGATCGGCAAAAGAGTTATGCAGACAAACAGAGGAGAGAATTGGAATTTGAAGTGGGTGATCAGGTATTTCTGAAAGTATCTCCAATGAAGGGGATAATGCGATTTGGAAGGAAAGGAAAACTCAGTCCAAGATATGTTGGTCCGTTCACTATCATTGAGAAAGTTGGCAGTGTTGCCTATAAGTTGGAGTTACCAGCATCAATGTCTAGAATACATGACGTATTTCATGTGTCTGTTGAGGAAGTATGTTCCAAATCCATCTCATGTTCTCAGGCAGGAACCAGTTGAGTTGAAAGAAGATTTGAGTTATGAGGAAGTACCAATTGAGATCTTGTGGCGAGACGTGTAGAAGCTCAGAAATAAAGAAATACCATTAGTAAAAATATTATGGAGGAACCAACTAGTTGAGGAGGCTACTTGGGAAAGAGAGGATGAGATGATGGCTAAATATCTAGACCTCTTCAGGTAAGTAAATTTCGAGGACGAAATTTTTATAAGAAGGGAAGAATGTAATACCCAAGCTTCTCACTACTAGTGTGCCAATATAATTTAATTAGTATTATGTGTATTTTATAATTATGTGACAATTGTTTCTCAATTTTATTTATCTTTACATTTTATTTGAGACATCTGTGATAATAATGGTGACAATATGTGAATATATGTGTGCATAAATATTTACGTGTATTAATTTGGATATATGAGTAAATTATTTTATGTGTATAAATACAATTTTCTTAATTATTAAGTATCACACGTATTTTTAATATAATAATAATAATATAATACACGCCCCACTTTTTCACCACCAATAATAGACAATAATAAATATTCCTTTTCCTTCACTTTCATACAATACAACCGTTCATTACACCGGCCTGGCCAACAGGTCATCATCCATGTATACAACTCTCAGGATCTGATGGTACCCAACCACGCTTCCGCTGCGCAACTCACCTACAATGCATAAACTAATGAGACAAAAATCTCAGTAAGTAGAAATCATGCATGACAATGCATGAAAATGCTTTTATTTCCTAATCTACTAATTTATCTCTTTTATTTAGAAAATTGTTCATGTTGCGGGATCCCCACGACACACTTATGATATGCACCCCAAATGAGCTCAATGGGGACAATTTTTCCGAACCCAGACAGAGATGCATATATAGTGGCAGCACACACCATTAGTATCTTATTAATTTTGGGGAAAACACTTTTCATGATTATGCATGGTATGCAACCAGTGCTATTAAATATACATCATAAATCATTTATGACATCAATATCAACATTTAATCATAAATAAAATAACAACTTAATTTAATTCACACAAATCCACTTCACCTTGGATCACACGGATCTCTAATAATAACAACTCCATCTTGGATCACACAGATCCTTATATAATACAATAATATTATTTCAAATTACATAACTCCACAACTTGTATAATCAATTAATCCCAAATAATTCATAACATAATTAAACTAATCACAAATAATTCACAACATAATTATCGCATATTAATCACAAATAATTTACACACAACATATTTATGCATTGTAGTTGGACTTCTACTTACTTGAACTCCGACAATAATAACACTATAGATCCGTAAAGATCCGTTATTAATTCCTTTCGTCCAGTTCCGGCACACTCTCCTTTCTCCCTCCTTTTCTTTTCGTGCAGATTGATCTGGGGTGTGAGGTGATGAATTCCTCACCCCCATATATATAGGCAAGGGAAAGGGAGGTGGCCCCAAAAAAATTTTTTTTTTATTGAAAGTGACGGCTGATTGCAGCCATTTCCAAATTTCCGATTTGGCTGCTAATCACATACATGCATGCATTCAATTTCAATTTAGATACCAAAGTCCATTCAACCTGCAGCCACCAATTTTTACTTTTTTTTTTTTTTAATATATATATTATATTATTATTATTATAATAAAAATACGTGTGATACTTAATAATTAAGAAAAGTGTATTTATACACATAAAATAATTTACTCATATATCCAAATTAATACACGTAAATATTTATGCACACATATATTCACATATTGTCACCATTATTATCACAGATGTCTCAAATAAAATGTAAAGATAAATAAAATTGAGAAACAATTGTCACATAATTATAAAATGCACATAATACAAATTAAATTATATTGGCACACTAGTAGTGAGAAGCTTGGGTATTACATTCTTCCCTTCTTATAAAAATTTCGTCCTCGAAATTTACTTACCTGAAGAGGTCTGGACATTTAGCCATCATAAATCCCACTGAGGTTCGTAGCTTTCTTGGATTGGCTGGATATTATCGAAGGTTTGTTGAAGGATTTTCTAAGATTGCTTCATCATTAACACAGTTGACCAGGAAGAATGTGAAGTTCATATGGACGGAAAAATGTGAACAAAGTTTCCAAGAATTGAAGAGACGATTGACATCAGCACCTATTTTAACTATTCCTACAGAGACAGGAAACTTCAAGATTTACAGTGATGCTTCAAAGAATGGTCTTGGGTGTGTATTGATGCAGAATGGGAAAGTGATAGCTTATGCATCCAGACAGTTAAGAGAGTATGAGAAGAATTACCCAACTCATGATTTAGAGTTAGCCGCAGTGGTGTTTGCACTCAAGATTTTGAGGCATTATCTGTATGGGGAACATTGTGAAATATATACTGGTCATAAGAGTTTGAAGTACTTTTTCACTCAGAAAGAGTTGAACATGAGACAAAGAAGATGGTTGGAATTGGTGAAGGATTACGACTGTGTTATCAATTATCATCCGGGAAAAGCCAATGTGGTTGCTGATGCATTGATCCAAAAGGCAATACAGAGTGTAGCTGTCATGACCGTAAATCAGAAACCAGAGTTGCTTGATTTGCAAAAGATGGGTGTGGAGATCATTCAGGAAGGATCGTTGGAAGCAAGGATGGCAGCTCTGACACTTCGACCAACTTTGATGGATAAGATTCGACAGAGCCAACAGGAGGATAAGTTGTTTGACAAGGTAAAGAATGGTATCAGAGCACGGTCATGGTTCTGTAGACTGTCCATGTATACAATCTTGGAATCTGTGGTACACCACCAGATCAGTAAGTTCTATAATATGTCAAATATGTGATTTTGTATGAACATAATTGTGGTTTCATTTATTTCATAAGTGATGGATATAAAATGTTGAAGTAGAGTGGGATTAAATTTCGAGGAAGAAATTCTTATAAGGTGGGAGATTGTAATACCCAAAAAATTCTTTATTTATAATTTGTATTTTACGTATTTTTATAATTATGTGCTAATTATTTCTATATTTTATTTATATTTTATTTGAAACATCTGTGATAATAATGGTGACAAAATATATGAATATATGTATGCATAAATATTTACGTGTATTAATTTAGATTATAATAATAATAATATAATAATATATATATATAATAAATAAAAAAAGGAAAAAAAAGAGGGTCAAAAGTCGTGGGCTGCTTGAATTTAGCATGCAGAAGCCAAATTAAAATTTGGCATCGTCACTTTCAATTAAAAAAAAAATTGAATTGATGGAAGTTGTCTGCCACATATCCCAACTTTTTCGATATATATATATATATATATATATATATATATATATATATATATATATATATATATATATATATATATATATATATATATATATATATATATATATATATATGCATGGGGTTGAGGAGTTCATCACCTCTCCCCAAAATCAATCGGCAGTAGGAGGGAGAAATGAGAGTGTGCCAGAACAGAACGGAATGAATTAATTACGGATCTTCATGGGTCTATAGTGTTAATATTGTCGGAGTTCAAGTAAGTAGGGGTTCAACTACAATGCATAAACATGTTGTTGTGTGAATGATTATTATGTGATAAATATGTTGTGTGTAAATTATTTGTGATTAATATGTGATAATTATGTTGTGAATTATTTGTGATTAATTTAATTATGTTATGAATTATTTGGGATTAATTGATTATACAAGTTGTGGAGATGCATATTTAATTGTACTGGAAGCATACCATGCATATCATGAAAAGTGTTTTCCTCAATATTAATAAGATACTAATGGTGTGTGCGGCCACTATATATGCATCTCTGTCGGGGTTTGGAAAAATCATCCCCATTGAGCTCATTTGGGGTGCATATCATAAGTGTGTCGTGGGGATCCCGCAACGTGAACAGTTTTTAAAATAAAAGAGACCAACTAGAAAGATTAGAAAATAAAAGCATTTTCATGCATTATTATGCATGATTTCTACTTACTGAGATTTTTGTCTCATTAGTTTATGCATTGTAGATGAGTTGCGCAGCGGAAGCATGGTTGGGATTCCGTCAGATCCTGAGAGTTGTATACATGGATGACGACCTGTTGGCCGGGCCGGTGTAATGATTTGTCTTGGTGAAAATTATATTGTATAAAAAGAAGAAAAAGGAATAATATTATTATTTATTATTGGTGGTGAAAATGTGGGGCGTGACAGAACCATACAGAATGGCACCAGCTGAACTGAAGGAATTAAAGATACAGTTACAAGAGTTGCTAGACAAAGGATTCATCCAACCTAGTTTCTCCCCTTGGGGAGCACCAGTTCTGTTTGTTCGAAAGAAGGATGGCACATTGAGGATGTGCATTGATTATCGGGATCTCAACAAAGTTACGGTGAAGAATAAATATTCATTGCCTCGCATTGATGATTTGTTTGATCAGTTACAGAGTGCAGCTATCTTTTCTAAGATTGATTTGCGTTCGGGGTATCATCAGTTGAAGATTAGGGAGGAGGATATTCCGAAGACTGCATTTAGTATAAGGTATGGGCATTATGAATTTTTGGTGATGTCGTTTGGTTTGACAAATGCTCCGGCAGCATTTATGGATTTGATGAATAGAGTATTTCAGGAATTTCTCGATAAATTTGTGATTGTGTTTATCGATGATATTCTAATTTACTCTAAGAATAAGGAGGATCATGCTCTACACTTAAGAAAGGTGTTAGATATTTTGAAGGAGAAGCAATTGTATGCGAAGTTTAAAAAGTGTGAATTTTGGTTGGATCGAGTTGTTTTCTTAGGTCACGTGGTATCGGGAGAAGGAATTTCGGTAGATCCAAGTAAAGTTAAAGCAATCCATGATTGGCCACAACCCTCAAATCCCACTGAGGTTCGTAGCTTTCTTGGATTGGCTGGATATTATCGAAGGTTTGTTGAAGGATTTTCTAAGATTGCTTCATCATTAACACATTTGACCAAGAAGAATGTGAAGTTCATATGGACGGAAAAATGTGAACAAAGTTTCCAAGAATTGAAGAGACGATTGACATCAGCACCTATTTTAACTATTCCTACAGAGACAGGAAACTTCAATGTTTACAGTGATGCTTCAAAGAATGGTCTTGGGTGTGTATTGATGCAGAATGGGAAAGTGATAGCTTATGCATCCAGACAGTTAAGAGAGTATGAGAAGAATTACCCAACTCATGATTTAGAGTTAGCCGCAGTGGTGTTCGCACTCAAGATTTGTAGGCATTATCTGTATGGGGAACGTTGTGAAATATATACTGATCATAAGAGTTTGAAGTACTTTTTCACTCAGAAAGAGTTGAACATGAGGCAAAGAAGATGGTTGGAATTGGTGAAGGATTACGACTGTGTTATCAATTATCATCCGGGAAAAGTCAATGTGGTTGCTGATGCATTGAGCCGAAAGGCAATACAGAGTGTAGCTATTATGACCGTAAATCAGAAACCAGAGTTGCTTGATTTGCAAAAGATGGGTGTGGAGATCATTCAGAAAGGATCGTTGGAAGCAAGGATGGCAGCTCTGACACTTCGACCAACTTTGATGGATAAGATTCGACAGAGCCAACAGGAGGATAAGTTGTTTGACAAGGTAAAGAATGATATCAGCTCTGGAAAGTCTTCTGATTTCCAATTAGGAGATGATGGCGTGATTCGTTATGGAGGTCGATTATGTCTACCTGAAGTGGATGACATTCGGAAAGGAGTAATGGCGGAAGCTCATTCAACACCGTACTCTGTACATCCAGGAGCTACTAAGATGTATAGAGATTTGAAGCAATATTATTGGTGGCCAGGGATGAAGAGAGATGTTGCTCGATATGTAGAGCAATGTCTGACTTGTCAGCAAATCAAAGCCGAGCATCAGAGACCAGCAGGAACTTTGCAGCCTCTATTTATTCCAGAATGGAAGTGGGAGAATATTACTATGGATTTTGTCATTGGACTACCGAAGATGGTGAAAGGTCACATTGCTATTTGGGTTATCGTGGATCGATTGACTAAGTCAGCTCATTTTCTTCCTATTCGTTCTACGTATTCTATGGATCGTTATGCACAGCTGTATATTCAAGAGATTGTCAGACTCCATGGAGTACCACTTACCATTGTGTCAGACAGAGATACGAGATTCTTGTCTGCTTTCTGGAAGAGTTTACATAAGGCGTTGGGGACACAATTATCTTTCAGCAGAGCATTCCATCCACAGACAGATTGTCAATCAGAGCGTACAATACAAATCTCTGAGGATATGCTCAGAGCGTGTGTGTTGGATTTTCAAGGTCAGTGGAGTAAATTTTTGCCTTTGATAGAGTTCTCGTACAATAACAGTTATCATTCTACCATCAGGATGGCTCCATATGAAGCATTGTACGGGAGAAAGTGTAGATCTCCAGTATATTGGGATGAAGTTGGAGAGAGGAAACTTTTGGGTCCAGACTTGGTTCGTGAAATGTCAGAAGCTGTTACCCGTATACGAGAGAAGATGAAAGTTGCTCAAGATCGGTAAAAGAGTTATGCAGACAAACGGAGGAGAGAATTGAAATTTGAAGTGGGTGATCAGGTATTTCTGAAAGTATCTCCAATGAAGGGGATAATGCGATTTGGAAGGAAAGGGAAACTCAGTCTAAGATATGTTGGTCCATTCACTATCATTGAGAGAGTTGGCAGTGTTGCCTATAAGTTGGAGTTACCAGCATCAATGTCTAGAGTACATGACGTATTTCATGTGTCTGTGTTGAGGAAGTATGTTCCAAATCCATCTCATGTTCTCAGGCAGGAACCAGTTGAGTTGAAAGAAGATTTGAGTTATGAGGAAGTACCAGTTGAGATCTTGTGGCGAGACGTGAAGAAGCTCAGAAATAAAGAAATACCATTAGTAAAAGTATTATGGAGGAACCAACTAGTTGAGGAGGCTACTTGGGAAAGAGAGGATGAGATGATGGCTAAATATCCAGACCTCTTCAGGTAAGTAAATTTCGAGGACGAAATTTTTATAAGAAGGAAAGAATGTAATACCCAAGTTTCTCACTACTAGTGTGTCAATATAATTTAATTTGTATTATGTGTATTTTTATAATTATGTGGTAATTATTTCTATATTTTATTTGAGACATCCGTGATAATAATGGTGACAATATGTGAATATATGTGTGCATAAATATTCACGTGTATTAATTTGAATTATTATAATAATAATATAATATATATATATAATAAATAAAAAAAAGGAAAAAAGAGGGTCAAATGTCGTGGGCTGCTTGAATTTAGCATGCAGAAGCTAAATTAAAATTTGGCAGCGTCACTTTCAATTAAAAAAAAATTGAATTGATGGAAGTTGTCTGCCACATATCCCAACTTTTTTGATATATATATATGCATGGGGTTGAGGAGTTCATCACCTCTCCCCAAAATCAATCGGCAGTAGGAGGGAGAAATGAGAGTGTGTTGGAACAGAACAGAATTAATTAATTACGGATCTTCATGGGTCTATAGTGTTAATATTGTCGGAGTTCAAGTAAGTAGAGGTCCAACTACAGTGCATAAACAGACTGTTGTGTGATTTATTTGTGATTATTATGTCATGAATTATTTTTGATAAAATGTTGATGTGTTAAATGGGTTATGATGCATATTTAATTGCCCTGGTTGCATACCACGCATAGTCATGAAAAGTGTTTTCCCCAATATTAATACGATACTAATGGTGTGTGCGGCCACTATATATGCATCTCTGTCGGGGTTCGGAAAAATCGTCCCCATAGAGCTCATTTGGGGTGCATATGATAAGTGTGTCGTGGGGATCCCGCAACGTGAACAGTTTTCTAAATAAAAGAGACCAATTAGTAGATTAGGAAATAAAAGCATTTTCATGCATTGTCATGCATGATTTCTACTTATTGAGATTTTTGTCTCATTAGTTTATGCATTGTAGGAGAGTTGCGCAACAGAAGAGTGGTTGGATACCTTCAGATCCTGAGAGTTGTAAACATGGATGATGACCTGTTGGCCGGGCCAGTGTAATGAACTGTTGTATTGTATAAAAGTGAAGAAAAAGGAATATTTATTATTATCTATTATTGGTGGTGAAAAAGTGGGGCGTGACAGAATGGTTTCAGAGCACGGTCATAGTCTTGTACACTGTCCATGTATACAATCTTGGTATCTTTGGTACACCACCAGACCAGTAAGTTCTATGATATGTTAAATATGTGATTTTGTATTAACATAATTATGGTCTCATTTATTTCATATGTGATGATTATAAAAAGTTGAAGTAGAGAGGGATTAAATTTCGAGGACGAAATTCTTATAAGGTGGGGAGATTGTAATACCCGGAAAGTTCTTTATTATATAATTTGTATTTTACGCATTTTTATAATTATGTGGTAATTATTTCTATATTTTATTTACATTTTATTTGAGACATCCGTGATAATAATGGTGACAATATGTGAATATATGTGTGCATAAATATTCATGTGTATTAATTTGGATTAATATAATAATAATAATAATAATATAATATATATATGGTGTGTGTACGTGTGCGGTGTAGGAAGGAGGAAAGAAAGAAAAAGAAAAGGAGAAGAGAAAAGGAGGAGAGAGAGAAAGAAAAGTCAAAAGTTGTTGGCAGCAAAATTTGTGTTTGCATGCATGGCTGCTAGCAGCAAAATTTGAATACATGCATAGCTGCAAATCAGCCTTCATTTTTATAAAAAAAAATATAAATAATTGGCCACTTTTCCCTACCCTTTCGTACATCTATATATATGGGGTGTTGAGGATTTGATATCCCTACGCCCCAAAATCAATCGGTAGCGAGAGAAAAAAAGAGGTGTGCTGGAACGGGAAGAAAGAAATTAATTACGAATCTTCACGAATTTATAGTGTTATTATTATCGGATTCCAAGTAAGTAGAAGTCCAACTACAATGCATAAATATGTTGTGTGTAAATTATTTGTGATTAATATGTGATAATTATGTTGTGAATTATCTGTGATTAGTTTAATTATGTTATGAATTATTTGGGATTAATTGATTATACATGATGTGGATTTATGGGATTTGAAATAATAATATTGTATTATAAGGATCTGTGTGATCCAAGATGGAGTTGTTATTATAAGAGATCCGTGTGATCCAAGGTGAAGTGGATTTGTGTGAATTAAATTAAGTTGTTATTTTATTTATGATTAAATGTTGATATTGATGTCATTAATGATTTATGAAGTATATTTAATTGCACTGGTTGCATACCATGCATAATCATGAAAAGTGTTTTCCCCAAAATTAATAAGATACTAATGGTGTGTGCGGCCACTATATATGCATCTATGTCAGGGTTCGGAAAAATCGTCCCCAATGAGCTCATTTGGGGTGCATATCATAAGTGTGTCGTGGGGATCCCGCAACATGAACAGTTTTCTAAATAAAAGAGACAAATTAGTAGATTAGGAAATAAAAGCATTTTCATGCATTGTCATGCATGATTTCTACTTACTGAGATTTTTGTCTTATTAGTTTATGCATTGTAGGTGAGTTGCGCAGTGGAAGCGTGGTTGGGTACCATCAGATCCTGAGAGTTGTATACGTGGATGATGACCTGTTGGCCGGTCCGGTGTAATGAACGGTTGTATTGTATAAAAGTGAAGGAAAAGGAATATTTATTATTGTCTATTATTGGTGGTGAAAAAGTGGGGCGTGACAGAAGCCCCACTTTTTCACCACTAATAATAAACAATAATATTATTCCTTTTTCTTCTTTTTATACAATACAATTTTCACAAAGACAAATCATTACACTGGCCCAGCCAACAGGTCGTCATCCATGTATACGACTATCAGGATCTGACGGAATCCCAACCACGCTTCCACTGCGCAACTCATCTACAATGCATAAACTAATGAGACAAAAATCTCAGTATGTAGAAATCATGCATGACAATGCATGAAAATGCTTTTATTTTCTAATCTTTCTAGTTGGTCTCTTTTATTTTAAAAACTGTTCACGTTGCGGGATCCCCACGACACACTTATGATATGCACCCCAAATGAGCTCAATAGGGACGATTTTTCCGAACCCCGACAGAGATGCATATATAGTGGCCGCACACACCATTAGTATCTTATTAATATTGGGGAAAACACTTTTCATGATATGCATGGTATGCTTCCAGTACAATTAAATATGCATCTCCACAACTTGTATAATCAATTAATCCCAAATAATTCATAACATAATTAAACTAATCACAAATAATTCACAACATAATTATCACATATTAATCACAAATAATTTACACACAACATATTTATCACATAATAATCATTCACACAACAACATGTTTATGCATTGTAGTTGAACCTCTACTTACTTGAACTCCGACAATATTAATACTATAGACCCATGAAGATCCGTAATTAATTCATTTCGTTCCGTTCCGGCACACTTTCATTTCTCCCTCCTACTGCCGATTGATTATGGGGAGAGGTGATGAACTCCTCAAGCCCATGCATATATATATATATATATATATATATATATATCGAAAAAGTTGGGATATGTGGCAGACAACTTCCATCAATTCAATTTTTTTTTTAATTGAAAGTGACACTGCCAAATTTTAATTTGGCTTCTGCATGCTAAATTCAAGCAGCCCACGACTTTTGACCCTCTTTTTTTCCTTTTTTTATTTATTATATATATATTATTATATTATTATTATTATTATCTAAATTAATACACGTAAATATTTATGCACACATATATTCATATATTTTGTCACCATTATTGTCACAGATGTTTCAAATAAAATGTAAATAAAATATAGAAATAATTAGCACATAATTATAAAAATGCGTAAAATACAAATTATAAAATACATAATTTTTCGGGTATTACAATCTCCCCACCTTATAAGAATTTCGTCCTCAAAATTTAATCCCACTCTACTTCAACATTTTATATCCATCACTTATGAAATAAATGAAACCACAATTATGTTCATACAAAATCACATATTTGACATATTATAGAACTTACTGATCTAGTGGTGTACCACAGCGTAGAAAGGGAGTTACCCAAGCAGCCGTGAGCAAGACAATAATAAAGAAAAGGGAGAGAGGAAAAAGAGGTGTGTGTGTGCCGGAGCGGGAGATAGAAGAGTAGTTACATTTTTCACGAGATCTATAATATTATTATTGTCAGAATCCAAGTAAGTAGAAGTCCAACTATAATGCATAAATATGTTGTGTGTAAATTATTTATGATTAATCTGTGATAATTATGTTGTGAATTATCTGTGATTAGTTTAATTATGTTATGAATTATTTGGGATTAATTGATTATACAAGTTGTGGAGTTATGTAATTTGAAATAATATTATTGTATTATAAGGATCTGTGTGATCCAAGATGGAGTTGTTATTATAAGAGATCCGTGTGATCCAAGGTGAAGTGGATTTGTGTGAATTAAATTAAGTTGTTATTTTATTTATGATTAAATGTTGATATTGATGTCATTAATGATTTATGATGTATATTTAATTGCACTGGTTGCATACCATGCATAATCATGAAAAGTGTTTTCCCCAAAATTAATAAGATACTAATGGTGTGTGTGGCCACTATATATGCATCTCTGTCAGGGTTCGGAAAAATCGTCCCCATTGAGCTCATTTGGGGTGCATATCATGAGTGTGTCGTGGGGATCCCGCAACATGAACAGTTTTCTAAATAAAAGAGACAAATTAGTAGATTAGGAAATAAAAGCATTTTCATGCATTGTCATGCATGATTTCTACTTACTGAGATTTTTGTCTCATTAGTTTATGCATTGTAGGTGAGTTGCGCAGCGGAAGCGTGATTGGGTACCATCAGATCCTGAGAGTTGTATACATGGATGATAACCTGTTGGCCGGGCCGGTGTAATGAACGGTTGTATTGTATAAAAGTGAAGGAAAAGGAATATTTATTATTGTCTATTATTGGTGGTGAAAAAGTGGGGCGTGACAAAATGGTATCATAGCATGGTCATGGTTCTGTAGACTGTCCATGTATACAATCTTGGAATCTGTGGTACACCACCAGATCAGTAAGTTTTATAATATGTCAAATATGTGATTTTGTATGAACATAATTATGGTTTCATTTATTTCATAAGTGATGGATATAAAATGTTGAAGTAGAGTGGGATTAAATTTCGAGGACGAAATTCTTATAAGGTGGGGAGATTGTAATACCCGAAAAATTCTTTATTTTATAATTTGTATTTTACGCATTTTTATAATTATGTGCTAATTATTTCTATATTTTATTTATATTTTATTTGAAACATCTGTGATAATAATGGTAACAAAATATATGAATATATGTGTGCATAAATATTTACGTGTATTAATTTAGATTATAATAATAATAATATAATAATATATATATATATAATAAATAAAAAAAAGGAAAAAAAGAGGGTCAAAAGTCTTGGGCTGCTTGAATTTAGCATGCAGAAGCCAAATTAAAATTTGGCAGCGTCACTTTTAATTAAAAAGAAATTGAATTGATGGAAGTTGTCTGCCACATATCCCAATTTTTTCGATATATATATATATATATGCATGGGGTTGAGGAGTTCATCACCTCTCCCCAAAATCAATCGGCAGTAGGAGGGAGAAATGAGAGTGTGCCGGAACAGAATTAATTAATTACGGATCTTCATGGGTCTATAGTGTTAAATTGTCGGAGTTCAAGTAAGTAGAGGTTCAACTACAATGCATAAACATGTTGTTGTGTGAATGATTATTAGGTGACAAATATGTTGTGTGTAAATTATTTGTGATTAATATGTGATAATTATGTTGTGAATTATTTGTGATTAGTTTAATTATGTTATGAATTATTTGGGATTAATTGATTATACAAGTTGTGGAGATGCATATTTAATTGTACTGGAAGCATACCATGCATATCATTAAAAGTGTTTTCCCCAATATTAATAAGATACTAATGGTGTGTGCGGCCACTATATATGCATCTCTGTTGGGGTTCGGAAAAATCGTCCCCATTGAGCTCATTTGGGTTGCATATCATAAGTGTGTCATGGGAATCCCACAACGTGAACAGTTTTTAAAATAAAAGAGACCAACTAGAAATATTAGAAAATAAAAGCATTTTCATGCATTGTCATGCATGATTTCTACTTACTGAGATTTTTGTCTTATTAGTTGAGATTTTTGTCTCATTAGTTTATGCATTGTAGATGAGTTGCGCAGCGGAAGCGTGGTTGGGATTCCGTCAGATCCTGAGAGTTGTATACATGGATGACGACCTGTTGGCTGGGCCGGTGTAATCATTTGTCTTGGTGAAAATTGTATTGTATAAAAAGAAGAAAAAGGAATAATATTATTGTTTATTATTGGTGGTGAAAAAGTGGGGCGTGACAGAATGGAATGAATTAATTACGGATCTTCATGGGTCTATAGTGTTAATATTGTCGGAGTTCAAGTAAGTAGAGGTTCAACTACAATGCATAAACATGTTGTTGTGTGAATGATTATTATGTGATAAATATGCTGTGTAAATTATTTATGATTAATATGTGATAATTATGTTGTGAATTATTTGTGATTAGTTTAATTATGTTATGAATTATTTGGGATTAATTGATTATACAAGTTTTGGAGATGCATATTTAATTGTACTGGAAGCATACCATGCATATCATGAAAAGTGTTTTCCCCAATATTAATAAGATACTAATGGTGTGTGCGGCCACTATATATGCATCTCTGTCGGGGTTCGGAAAAATCGTCCCCATTGAGCTCATTTGGGGTGCATATCATAAGTGTGTCGTGGGGATCCCGCAACGTGAACAGTTTTTAAAATAAAAGAGACCAACTAGAAAGATTAGAAAATAAAATCATTTTCATGCATTGTCATGCATGATTTCTACTTACTGAGATTTTTGTCTCATTAGTTTATGCATTGTAGATGAGTTGCGCAGCGGAAGCATGGTTAGGATTCCGTCAGATCCTGAGAGTTGTATACATGGATGACGACCTGTTGGCCGGGCCGGTGTAATGATTTGTCTTGGTGAAAATTGTATTGTATAAAAAGAAGAAAAATGAATAATATTATTGTTTATTATTGGTGGTGAAAAAGTGGGGCGTGACAGAATGGTATCAGAGCACAGTCATGGTTATGTAGACTGTCCATGTATACAATCTTGGAATCTGTGGTACACCATCAGATCAGTAAGTTCTATAATATGTCAAATATTTGATTTTGTATGAACATAATTGTGGTTTCATTTATTTCATAAGTTATGGATATAAAATGTTGAAGTAGAGTGGGATTAAATTTCGAGGACGAAATTCTTATAAGGTGGGGAGATTGTAATACCCGAAAAATTCTTTATTTTATAATTTGTATTTTACGCATTTTTATAATTATGTGCTAATTATTTCTATATTTTATTTACATTTTATTTGAAACATCTATGATAATAATGGTGACAAAATATATGAATATATGTGTGCATAAATATTTACGTATATTAATTTAGATTATAATAATAATAATATAATAATATATATATAATAAATAAAAAAAAGGAAAAAAAAGGGTCAAAAATCGTGGGCTGCTTGAATTTAGCATGCAGAAGCCAAATTAAAATTTAGCAGCGTCACTTTCAATTAAAAAAAATTGAATTGATGGAAGTTGTCTACCACATATCCCAACTTTTTCGATATATATATATATATGCATGGTGTTGAGGAGTTCATCACCTCTCCCCAAAATCAATCGGCAGTAGGAGGAAGAAATGAGAGTGTGCCGGAATGGAACGGAATGAATTAATTACGGATCTTCATGGGTCTATAGTGTTAATATTGTCGGAGTTCAAGTAAGTAGAGGTTCAACTACAAAGCATAAACATGTTGTTGTGTGAATGATTATTATGTAATAAATATGTTGTTTGTAAATTATTTGTGATTAATATGTGAGAATTATGTTGTGAATTATTTGTGATTAGTTTAATTATGTTATGAATTATTTGGGATTAATTGATTATACAAGTTGTGGAGATGCATATTTAATTGTACTGGAAGCATACCATGCATATCATGAAAAGTGTTTTTCCCAATATTAATAAGATACTAATGGTGTGTGCGGCCACTATATATGCATCTCTGTCGGGGTTCGGAAAAATCATCCCCATTGAGCTCATTTGGGGTGCATATCATAAGTGTATCGTGGGGATCCCACAACGTGAACAGTTTTTAAAATAAAAGAGACCAACTAGAAAGATTAGAAAATAAAAGCATTTTCATGCATTGTCATGCATGATTTCTACTTACTGAGATTTTTGTCTCATTAGTTTATGCATTGTAGATGAGTTGCGCAGCGGAAGCATGGTTGGGATTCCGTCAGATCCTGAGAGTTGTATACATGGATGACGACCTGTTGGCCGGGCCGGTGTGATGATTTGTCTTGGTGAAAATTGTATTGTATAAAAAGAAGAAAAAGGAATAATATTATTGTTTATTATTGGTGGTGAAAAAGTGGGGCGTGACAGAACACTTAGGATATGCACCCCAAATGAGGTCAATGGGGACGATTTTTCCGAACCCCAAAAATAATGCCGAGAACGATTTTTCCAAACTATGGCAAAATGGTGGGGATGATTTTTCCGAACTCCTAATAAAAATATCGGGGATGATTTTTTCGAACCCTGACAGAGATGCATATATAGTGGCCGCACACACCATTAGTATCTTATTAATTTTTGGGAAAAACCCTTTTCATGATTATTCATGGTATGCAACCAGTGCAATTAAATATGCATCATACACCATTTATGACATCAATATCAACATTTAATCATAAATAAAGTAACAACTTCAGTTGCGGGATCCCCACGACACACTTATGATATGCACCCCAAATGAGCTAAATGGGGATGATTTTTCCGAACCCCGACAGAGATGCATATATAGTGGCCGCACACACCATTAGTATCTTATTAATATTGGGGAAAACACTTTTCATGATATGCATGGTATGCTTCCAGTACAATTAAATATGCATCTCCACAACTTGTATAATCAATTAATCCCAAATAATTCATAACATAATTAAACTAATCACAACATAATTCACAACATAATTATCACATATTAATCACAAATAATTTACACACAACATATTTATCACATAATAATCATTCACACAACAACATGTTTATGCATTGTAGTTGAACCTCTACTTACTTGAACTCCGACAATATTAATACTATAGACCCATGAAGATCCATAATTAATTCATTCCGTTCCGTTCTGGCACACTTTCATTTCTCCCTCCTACTGCCAATTGATTTTGGGGAGAGGTGATGAACTCCTCAACCCCATGCATATATATATATATATATATCGAAAAAGTTGGGATATGTGGCAGACAACTTCCATCAATTCAATTTTTTTTTTAATTGAAAGTGACGCTGCCAAATTTTAATTTGGCTTCTGCATGCTAAATTCAAGCAGCCCACGACTTTTGACCCTCTTTTTTTCCTTTTTTTATTTATTATATATATATTATTATATTATTATTATTATTATCTAAATTAATACACGTAAATATTTATGCACACATATATTCATATATTTTGTCACCATTATTATCACAGATGTTTCAAATAAAATGTAAATAAAATATAGAAATAATTAGCACATAATTATAAAAATGCGTAAAATACAAATTATAAAATACATAATTTTTCGGGTATTACAATCTCCCCACCTTATAAGAATTTCGTCCTCAAAATTTAATCCCACTCTACTTCAACATTTTATATCCATCACTTATGAAATAAATGAAACCACAATTATGTTCATACAAAATCACATATTTGACATATTATAGAACTTACTGATCTGGTGGTGTACCACAGCGTAGAAAATGAGTTACCCAAGCAGCCGTAAGCAAGACAATAATAAAGAAAAGGGAGAGAGGAAAAAGAGGTGTGTGTGCCGGAGCGGGAGATAGAAGAGTAGTTACATTTTTTCACGAGATCTATAATATTATTATTGTCAGAATCCAAGTAAGTAGAAGTCCAACTACAATGCATAAATATGTTGTGTGTAAATTATTTGTGATTAATATGTGATAATTATGTTGTGAATTATCTGTGATTAGTTTAATTATGTTATGAATTATTTGGGATTAATTGATTATACAAGTTGTGGAGTTATGTAATTTGAAATAATATTATTGTATTATAAGGATCTGTGTGATCCAAGATGGAGTTGTTATTATAAGAGATCCGTGTGATCCAAGGTGAAGTGGATTTGTGTGAATTAAATTAAGTTGTTATTTTATTTATGATTAAATGTTGATATTGATGTCATTAATTATTTATGATGTATATTTAATTGCACTGGTTGCATACCATGCATAATCATGAAAAGTGTTTTCCACAAAATTAATAAGATACTAATGGTGTGTGTGGCCACTATATATGCATCTCTGTCAGGGTTCGAAAAAATCGTCCCCATTGAGCTCATTTGGGGTGCATATCATAAGTGTGTCGTGGGGATCCCGCAACATGAACAGTTTTCTAAATAAAAAAGACAAATTAGTAGATTAGGAAATAAAAGCATTTTCATGCATTGTCATGCATGATTTCTACTTACTGAGATTTTTGTCTCATTAGTTTATGCATTGTAGGTGAGTTGCGCAGCGGAAGCGTGGTTGGGTACCATCAGATCCTGAGAGTTGTATACATGGATGATGACCTGTTGGTCGGGCCGGTGTAATGAACTGTTGTATTGTATAAAAGTGAAGGAAGAGGAATATTTATTATTGTCTATTATTGGTGGTAAAAAAGTGGGGCGTGACAAAATGGTATCAGAGCATGGTCATGGTTCTGTAGACTGTCCATGTATACAATCTTGGAATCTGTGGTACACCACCAGATCAGTAAGTTCTATAATATGTCAATTATGTGATTTTGTATGAACATAATTACGGTTTCATTTATTTCATAAGTGATGGATATAAAATGTTGAAGTAGAGTGGGATTAAATTTCGAGGACGAAATTCTTATAAGGTGGGGAGATTGTAATACCCGAAAAATTCTTTATTTTATAATTTGTATTTTACGCATTTTTATAATTATGTGCTAATTATTTCTATATTTTATTTATATTTTATTTGAAACATCTGTGATAATAATGGTAACAAAATATATGAATATATGTGTGCATAAATATTTACGTGTATTAATTTAGATTATAATAATAATAATATAATAATATATATATAATAAATAAAAAAAGAAAAAAAAGAGGGTCAAAAGTCGTGGGCTGCTTGAATTTAGCATGCAGAAGCCAAATTAAAATTTGGCAGCGTCATTTTTAATTAAAAAAAATTGAATTGATGGAAGTTGTCTGCCACATATCCCAACTTTTTCGATATATATATATATATATATATATATATATATATATATATATATATATATATATATATATATATATATATATATATATATATATATATATATATATATATATATATGCATGGGGTTGAGGAGTTCATCACCTCTCCCCAAAATCAATCGGCAGTAGGAGGGATAAATGAGAGTGTGCCGGAACGGACTTAATTAATTACGGATCTTCATGGGTCTATAGTGTTAAATTGTCGGAGTTCAAGTAAGTAGAGGTTCAACTACAATGCATAAACATGTTGTTGTGTGAATGATTATTATGTGATAAATATGTTGTGTGTAAATTATTTGTGATTAATATGTGATAATTATGTTGTGAATTATTTGTGATTAGTTTAATTATGTTATAAATTATTTGGGATTAATTGATTATACAAGTTGTGGAGATGCATATTTAATTGTACTGGAAGCATACCATGCATATCATGAAAAGTGTTTTCCCCAATATTAATAAGATACTAATGGTGTGTGCGGCCACTATATATGCATCTCTGTCGGGGTTCGGAAAAATCATCCCCATTGAGCTCATTTGGGGTGCTTATCATAAGTGTGTCGTGGGGATCCCGCAACGTGAACAGTTTTTAAAATAAAAGAGACCAACTAGAAAGATTAGAAAATAAAAGCATTTTCATGCATTGTCATGCATGATTTCTACTTACTGATATTTTTGTCTCATTAGTTTATGCATTGTAGATGAGTTGTGCAGCGGAAGCGTGGTTGGAATTCCGTCAGATCCTGAGAGTTGTATACATGGATGACGACCTGTTGGCCGGGCCGGTGTAATGATTTATCTTGGTGAAAATTGTATTGTATAAAAAGAAGAAAATGGAATAATATTATTGTTTATTATTGGTGGTGAAAAAGTGGGGCGTGACAGAATGGTATCAGAGCACAGTCATGGTTCTGTAGACTGTCCATGTATACAATCTTGGAATCTGTGGTACACCATCAGATCAGTAAGTTCTATAATATGTCAAATATTTGATTTTGTATGAACATAATTGTGGTTTCATTTATTTCATAAGTTATGGATATAAAATGTTGAAGTAGAGTGGGATTAAATTTCGAGGACGAAATTCTTATAAGGTGGGGAGATTGTAATACCCGAAAAATTCTTTATTTTATAATTTGTATTTTACACTTTTTTATAATTATGTGCTAATTATTTCTATATTTTATTTACATTTTATTTGAAACATCTGTGATAATAATGGTGACAAAATATATGAATATATGTGTACATAAATATTAACATGTATTAATTTAGATTATAATAATAATAATATAATAATATATATATAATAAATAAAAAAAAGGAAAAAAAAGGGTCAAAAATCGTGGGCTGCTTGAATTTAGCATGCAGAAGCCAAATTAAAATTTGGCAGCGTCACTTTCAATTAAAAAAAAATTGAATTGATGGAAGTTGTCTACCACATATCCCAACTTTTTCGATATATATATATATATGCATGGGGTTGAGGAGTTCATCACCTCTCCCCAAAATCAATCGGCAGTAGGAGGAAGAAATGAGAGTGTGCCGGAATGGAACGGAATGAATTAATTACGGATCTTCATGGGTCTATAGTGTTAATATTGTCGGAGTTCAAGTAAGTAGAGGTTCAACTACAATGCATAAACATGTTGTTGTGTGAATGATTATTATGTAATAAATATGTTGTGTGTAAATTATTTGTGATTAATATGTGATAATTATGTTGTGAATTATTTGTGATTAGTTTAATTATGTTATGAATTATTTGGGATTAATTGATTATACAAGTTGTGGAGATGCATATTTAATTGTACTGGAAGCATACCATGCATATCATGAAAAGTGTTTTCCCCAATATTAATAAGATACTAATGGTGTGTGCGGCCACTATATATGCATCTCTGTCGGGGTTCGGAAAAATCATCCCCATTGAGCTCATTTGGGGTGCATATCATAAGTGTATCGTGGGGATCCCACAACGTGAACAGTTTTTAAAATAAAAGAGACCAACTAGAAAGATTAGAAAATAAAAGCATTTTCATGCATTGTCATGCATGATTTCTACTTACTGAGATTTTTGTCTCATTAGTTTATGCATTGTAGATGAGTTGCGCAGCGGAAGCGTGGTTGGGATTCCGTCAGATCCTGAGAGTTGTATACATGGATGACGACTTGTTGGCCGGGCCGGTGTAATGATTTGTCTTGGTGAAAATTGTATTGTATAAAAAGAAGAAAAAGTAATAATATTATTGTTTATTATTGGTGGTGAAAAAGTGGGGCGTGACAGAACACTTATGATATGCACCCCAAATGAGCTCAATGGGGACGATTTTTCCGAACCCCAAAAATAATGCCGAGAATGATTTTTCCAAACTATGGCAAAATGGTGGGGATGATTTTCCGAACCCCTAATAAAAATATCGGGGACGATTTTTTCGAACCCTGGCAGAGATGCATATATAGTGGTCGCACACACCATTAGTATCTTATTAATTTTTGGGAAAAACACTTTTCATGATTATGCATGGTATGCAACCAGTGCAATTAAATATGCATCATAAACCATTTATGACATCAATATCAACATTTAATCATAAATAAAGTAACAACTTCAGTTGCGGGATCCCCACGACACACTTATGATATGCACCCCAAATGAGCTCAATGGGGACGATTTTTCCGAACCCCGACAGAGATGCATATATAGTGGCCGCACACACCATTAGTATCTTATTAATATTGGGGAAAACACTTTTCATGATATGCATGGTATGCTTCCAGTACAATTAAATATGCATCTCCACAACTTGTATAATCAATTAATCCCAAATAATTCATAATATAATTAAACTAATCACAAATAATTCACAACATAATTATCACATATTAATCACAAATAATTTACACACAACATATTTATCACATAATAATCATTCACACAACAACATGTTTATGCATTGTAGTTGAACCTCTACTTACTTGAACTCCGACAATATTAACACTATAGACCCATGAAGATCCGTAATTAATTCATTTCGTTCCGGCACACTCTCATTTCTCCCTCCTACTGCCGATTGATTTTGGGGAGAGGTGATGAACTCCTCAACCCCATGCATATATATATATATATATATATATATATATATATATATATATATATATATATATATATATATCGAAAAAGTTGGGATATGTGGCAGACAACTTCCATCAATTCAAATTTTTTTTAATTGAAAGTGCTGCTGCCAAATTTTAATTTGGCTTATGCATGTTAAATTCAAGCAGCCCACAACTTTTGACCCTCTTTTTTTCCTTTTTTTTATTTATTATATATATTATTATATTATTATTTTTATAATCTAAATTAATACACGTAAATATTTATGCACACATATATTCATATATTTTGTCACCATTATTATCACAGATGTTTCAAATAAAATGTAAATAAAATATAGAAATAATTAGCACATAATTATAAAAATGCGTAAAATACAAATTATAAAATATCTCCCCACCTTATAAGAATTTCGTCCTCGAAATTTAATCCCACTCTACTTCAACATTTTATAATCATCACATATGAAATAAATGAGACCATAATTATGTTAATACAAAATCACATATTTAACATATCATAGAACTTACTGGTCTTGTGGTGTACCAAAGATACCAAGATTGTATACATGGACAGTCTACAGGACCATGACCGTGCTCTGATACCATTCTATCACGCCCCACTTTTTCACCACCAATAATAGACAATAATAAATATTCTCTTTTTTTCACTTTTATACAATACAACAGTTCATTACACTGGCCCGGCCAATAGGTCATCATCCATGTATACAACTCTCAGGATCTGAAGGTACCCAACCACGCTTCCGTTGCGCAACTCACCTACAATGCATAAACTAATGAGACAAAAATCTCAGTAAGTAGAAATCATGCATGACAATGCATGAAAATGCTTTTATTTCCTAATCTACTAATTGGTCTCTTTTATTTAGAAAATTGTTCACGTTGTGGGATCCCCACGACACACTTATCATATGCACCCCAAATGAGCTCAATGGAGACGATTTTTTCGAACCCCGAATATAGTGCCGGGAATGATTTTTCCGAACCCTGACAAAGATGCATATATAGTGGCCGCACACACCATTAGTATCTTATTAATTTTGAGAAAATACTTTTTATGATTATGCATGGTATGCAACCAGTGCAATTAAATATGCATCATAAACCATTTATGACATAAATATCAACATTTAATCATAAATAAAATAACAACTTAATTTAATTCACATAAATCCACTTCACCTTGGATCACACGGATCTCTTATAATAACAACTCCATCTTGGATCACACAGATCCTTATAATACAATAATATTATTTCAAATCCCATAAATCCACATCATGTATAATCAATTAATCCCAAATAATTCATAACATAATTAAACTAATCACAGATAATTCACAACATAATTATCACATATTAATCACAAATAATTTACACACAACATATTTATGCATTGTAGTTGGACTTCTACTTACTTGGAATCCGATAATAATAACACTATAAATTCGTGAAGATCCGTAATTAATTTCTTTCTTCCCGTTCCGGCACACCTCTTTTTTTCTCTCGCTACCGATTGATTTTGGGGCGTGGGGTGATCAAATCCTCAACACCCCATATATATAGATGTACGAAAGGGTAGGGAAAAGTGGCCAATTATTTATATTTTTTTTTATAAAAATGATGGCTGATTTGCAGCCATGCATGTATTCAAATTTGGCTGCTAGCAGCCATGCATGCAAACACAAATTTTGCTGCCAACAACTTTTGACTTTTCTTTCTCTCTCTCCTCCTTTTCTCTTCTTCTTTTCTTTTTCTTTCTTTCCTCCTTCCTACACCGCACACGTACACACACCATATATATATATATATATATATTATATTATTATTATTATATTATTATTATAATAATCCAAATTAATACACGTGAATATTTATGCACACATATATTCACATATTGTCACCATTATTATCACGGATGTCTCAAATAAAGTGTAAATAAAATATAGAAATAATTACCACATAATTATAAAATGCGTAAAATACAAATTATAAAATAAAGAATTTTTCGGGTATTACAATCTCCCCACCTTATAAGAATTTCGTCCTCGAAATTTAATCCCACTCTACTTCAACATTTTATAATCATCACATATGAAATAAATGAGACCATAATTATGTTAATACAAAATCACATACTTTACACATCATAGAACTTACTGGTCTGGTGGTATACCAAAGATGCCAAGATTGTATACATGGACAGTCTACAGGACCATGACCGTGCTCTGATACCATTCTGTCACGCCCCTCTTTTTCACCACCAATAATAGACAATAATAAATATTCTTTTTTCTTCACTGATCTAGGGCCATCCTTGTTATTATAGTCATTGCCATATATGTTCCTACCTTGAACATCATCCTTAGCCAACCACTGAGCCTATAAGCCTATTTCTTGTGAATTTAGCACATTACAAGCCTTAATTACCCATTCAAGCTTATATATACCTTTGTGTGGGTGATTGAGGAGATGGTAGCTAGAAAGGATTGATTGATTAGCAAAAGAAGAAAAGGGAATGGTAAACAAGTAAGAAAAAGGATGAAAAGAGCAAAAGTAAGAAATGGACATGCAACCTCAAAGCAAGAGAAAGAGCAAATCAATATCAAAATCCTCAAGTAAACAAAATTCAAAGAAAGGAAGCATGCATCAAAAGAAGCTCAATCCAAGGAAAGTTAATGAATAGTGCTTGAGATTGTAAAGATAAGAAAGGAAGAAAGAAAAGTGGAGAAGTTGAGGAAATTGGTCATCTCTTTGATTACTTACACTTGATTAGTCACTCTTATCCATATACTTCCTACCCTACCAAAGAGCCTATCATTACATCCTAATTAAAGACCTTTTTGATCATTGATTGAAACTTTGGTGGTTTGTGAATGTAGTCCACGAGCAAGCTTATAGCGAGTCGAGCCAATCGATTAATGAGTGTGATTTACCCTATTTCAAAAGAGTGTTGAGAGACATCAATATCCATTGTGAGGCTTGGACTTAAAAGGGACTATATTACATTTTAATCTCTTTTGGTTGAACTTGTTAATTTCTAATGTCATGATTTTAATGTTTTAGGATGACTTAGCATAGTTTGGTGTTATTATTGCTAACGATGTGTTATTGCTTATATTCGTTTAGTCTTTTCTAGGTGAAAATTTCTCCTTTTGATTTGTCATTTTCATTGCTCGGGGACGAGCAACACCTTAAGTTTGGGGGGTTGATTAGAGCTATTTTCACCTACATTTTAGTGTCTTTTTAAATGTATTTTCGTATTATTTTATCCGTATTTTATGTGTTATTTGGTTGTGTTTTGTGTTTTTATTGAAATGTGTGTGAATGAGATTAAACTTAAGATTTTCACTTTTTATTGGATGCTAAACATGATAAGAAAGATGTAGGAAAAAGCGGATCTCAATTCGGAGTTGAAACGAGGGAGAACGAGCCAAAACAGTGAAGAAATGCAGGAGCCAGCACCAATACGGGCCGTGTAGCCAACACGGCCCTGTAAGAGTTGGCCGTGCGGCGACACCTAGTCATTCAATACGGGCAACTTAAGGTCGTGACCAGTTGCACGAGTCGAGTTGGAAGCACGAGCCATGTCATCAACATGGTCCTGTAAGAAGTGGACGTGTGCCGACATCAGAAGAGCCAACACGACCACCCTGTGCCCGTGTTACAAAACACGACTCATGTTGCAGCACATGAGCCGTGTTGCGTAACACGGCCCTGTAAGGCGAGGCCGTGCGGTAGCATCAGAAGACACAACACGGCCACCTCGTGGCCGTGTTGCAGAGCACAACTCGTGCCGTGTATTTTCCTGCTGAAATTTCCAGATCCTTCTAGAAGCCTCCATAGGGGTATAAATACCCCTTTATTCAACAATTGGCAGGGGATCCGAAAATCCCATCATCTACACACTCATCACACACTATTTCTTCCATTTTCCACTATCATCTTCATCCACTTTCATCCATTTTGATCCATCTTCATCATCTCCATTAATTCTCCATCAAAACTTCATCCCTTCCATTGGGTGTGAGAGATCTCAAGGAATCAAGAGCTAGAGGTGGAGATCAAGAAGAATAGAAGATTCTCTTCAAGAAATTGATAGGGAAGAATCCATTCATTTTGTATTTCTTTAGATCTAAGACTATGGGTATTTGTAATGAATCATTTATTTGTTTTATTACTTTTATCATGTTAGGCTAATCCCTCTAGTGGGATTAGGAATATGAAGAGCATATTAGATTTATATTATCATGTGGATTAAATTAGTTTTTGATTTAATTGATGTTGATTTCTATTCATGGAATTTAATTGTCTTGATGTTGTGATGGCATGGTTTGTTATTCATGAATGTTTATTGGTTTAATGGATTGTTGATCAATGGATTATTTATGGTAATTAAATGCTATCATGATGTTCATGTATGTATTGCTTGGAGTGAGACGGAAACGACCCTCTATAGTATTAGGAAGGCATGAATAGACATTGAGTTTGGGTTTGACCGAAAGGATATTTGAATTCAATGAGGGGAACCAATCCATTCGTTGGCCTTAGTACACAAAAAAGGGAGAGTTTAATCTAACTAGTACCTAGATGGAAGGGGTTAATGTTGGGCTTTGATCTTAAGTGCTTTTGGGAGTCTAAAATGGATCAACAACCTTTGTAACCCGAAAGGGAGCTTAGGATACAATCGTGATCACCCTTAGTCTACATCAATCGAGTTGAATTCCGTTTGCATGATAATATGAATCGAGTGTGCTTGGATGTTTCTAATCCCATGTTTTTCCATACTTGAACTTTAGCACCCATTTTCTTTACTTGTCATTTCTATTATTTGCTATTCTTATTTACTTGTTACTTGTTTTAGTTGTTAATCAATCTCAAAACCCCCGATCATCTTTACAAAAACAACATGAACATGAGCTCACGTATGTTGCTAGTCCGAACATAACTCCTTTATGGATTGATAATTTTTCTTGGGATATACTACTACAACGATCGAGTATTCTTGCTCGTGAGTGCTACAAAATAGGCAAACACGGCTCACCTACAATGCATAAACTAGTGAGACAAAAATCTCAGTAAGTAAAAATCATGCATGATAGTGCATGAAAATGCATTTATTTTCTAATCTTTCTAGTTGGTCTCTTTTATTTTGAAAACTGTTCACGTTGTGGGATCCTCACGACACACTTATAATATGCACCCCAAATGAGCTCAATGGGGACGATTTTTCCGAACCCCAAATATACAACGTGCCGAGAACAATTTTTCCGAACCCTGGTAAAATGGTGGGGACGATTTTTTCCGAACCCCTAATAAAAATGTCGAGAATGATTTTTCCGAACCCTGGCAGAGATGCATATATAGTGGCCGCACACACCATTAGTATCTTATTAATTTTGGGGAAAACACTTTTCATGATTATGCATGGTATGCAACCAGTGCAATTAAATATACATCATAAATCATTTATGACATCAATATCAACATTTAATAAAATAACAACTTAAATTAATTCACACAAATCCACTTCACCTTGGATCACACGGATCTCTTATAATAACAACTCCATCTTGGATCACACAGATCCTTATAATACAATAATATTATTTCAAATTACATAAATCCACAACTTGTATAATTAATTAATCCCAAATAATTCATAACATAATTAAACTAATCACAAATAATTCACAATATAATTATCACATATTAATCACAAATAATTTACAGACAACATATTTATGCATTGTAGTTGGACTTCTATTTACTTGAACTCCGACAATAGTAACACTATAGACCCGTGAAGAATTAAAGCCAATTCCTTCCTTCCCGTTCCGTCACACTATTTTTTTTTTAATTATGGCCGATTGATTTTTTTGGGGTGTAAGGTAATCACCTCCCCACACCCATTATATAGGAAACGAAAATGAGTTGGCCGACAACTCAATCAATAATTTTTTTTTTTATTTTTAAACGTCTGCCATCATTGCCAATTTTTTCAACTTTGGCTGCTAAACCAAATCAAATCAGTCGCCCCTTTTGACTTTTTCTTTTTTTTTTATATATTTTTTTTAATTGAAAGTGAAGCTGCCAAATTTTAATTTGGCTTCTGCATGCTAAATTCAAGCAGCCCACCACTTTTGACCCTCTTTTTCTTTTTTTTTTATTTATTATATATTACTCCCTCCGTCCCGAAGAAATTGACACATTTTTTTTGGGCACGGAGATTAAGAAGTATAATAAATTAATGTAAAGTGAAGTGAGAGAAATAATATTTAATGTGTAGTAGGTAGTTGTATTAGTGGTGAGTGTGATGTTTGTGTGGACCCATGTAAATAAATAAATAATTTTTGTGTGGGTCCCATATCCTTAAAAAGTAAATATGTCAATTTCTGTGGGATAACCCAAAAAGGAAAGTGTGTCAATATCTTTGGGACGGAGGGAGTATTATATTATTATTATAATAATTCAAATTAATACACGTGAATATTTATGCACACATATATTCACATATTGTCACCATTATTATCACGGATGTCTCAAATAAAATATAAATAAAATATAGAAATAATTACCACATAATTATAAAAATACACAATACAAATTAAATTATATGACACTCTAGTAGTGAGAAACTTGGGTATTACATTCTTCCCTTCTTATAAAAATTTCGTCCTCGAAATTTACTTACCTGAAGAGGTCTGGATATTTAGCCATCATCTCATCCTCTCTTTCCCAAGTAGCCTCCTCAACTAGTTGGTTCCTCCATAATACTTTTACTAATGGTATTTCTTTATTTCTGAGCTTCTTCACGTCTCGCCACAAAATCTCAACTGGTACTTCCTCATAACTCAAATCTTCTTTCAACTCAACTGGTTCCTGCCTGAGAACATGAGATGGATTTGGAACATACTTCCTCAACACAGACACATGAAACACGTCATGTACTCTAGACATTGATGCTGGTAACTCCAACTTATAGGCAACACTGCCAACTCTCTCAATGATAGTGAATGGACCAACATATCTTGGACTGAGTTTCCCTTTCCTTCCAAATCGCATTATCCCCTTCATTGGAGATACTTTCAGAAATACCTGATCACCCACTTCAAATTTCAATTCTCTCCTCCGTTTGTCTGCATAACTCTTTTGCCGATCTTGAGCAACTTTCATCTTCTCTCGTATACGGGTAACAGCTTCTGACATTTCACGAACCAAGTCTGGACCCAAAAGTTTCCTCTCTCCAACTTCATCCCAATATACTGGAGATCCACACTTTCTCCCGTACAATGCTTCATATGGAGCCATCCCGATGGTAGACTGATAACTGTTATTGTACGAGAACTCTATCAAAGGCAAAAATTTACTCCACTGACCTTGAAAATCCAACACACACGCTCTGAGCATATCCTCCAAGATTTGTATTGTACGCTCTAATTGACCATCTGTCTGTGGATGGAATGCTGTGCTGAAAGATAATTGTGTCTCCAACGCCTTATGTAAACTCTTCCAGAAAGCAGACAAGAATCTCGTATCTCTGTCTGACACAATGGTAAGTGGTACTCCATGGAGTCTGACAATCTCTTTAATATACAGCTGTGCATAACGATCCATAGAATACGTAGAACGAATAGGAAGAAAATGAGCTGACTTAGTCAATCGATCCACGATAACCCAAATAGCATTGTGACCTTTCACCGTCTTCGGTAGTCCAATGACAAAATCCATAGTAATATTCTCCCACTTCCATTCTGGAATAAATAGAGGCTGCAAAGTTCCTGCTGGTCTCTGATGTTCGGCTTTGATTTGCTGACAAGTCAGACATTGCTCTACATATCGAGCAATATCTCTCTTCATCCCTGGCCACCAATAATATGACTTCAAATCTCTATACATCTTAGCAGCTCCTGGATGTACAGAGTACGGTGTTGAATGAGCTTCCGCCATCACTTCTTTCCGAATGTCATCCACTTCAGGTAGACATAATCGACCTCCATAACGAATCACGCCATCATCTCCTAATTGGAAATCAGAAGACTTTCCAGAGCTGATATCATTCTTTACCTTGTCAAACAACTTATACTCCTGTTGGCTCTGTCGAATCTTATCCATCAAAGTTGGTCGAAGTGTCAGAGCTGCCATCCTTGCTTCCAACGATCCTTCCTGAATGATCTCCACACCCATCTTTTGCAAATCAAGCAACTCTGGTTTCTGATTTACGGTCATAATAGCTACACTCTGTATTGCCTTTTGGCTCAATGCATCAGCAACCACATTGGCTTTTCCCGGATGATAATTGATAACACAATCGTAATCCTTCACCAATTCCAACCATCTTCTTTGCCTCATGTTCAACTCTTTCTAAGTGAAAAAGTACTTCAAACTCTTATGATCAGTATATATTTCACAACGTTCCCCATACAGATAATGCCTCCAAATCTTGAGTGCAAACACCACTGCGGCTAACTCTAAATCAT
The DNA here is from genome assembly GCA_023678885.1 of Pogostemon cablin. Lineage (NCBI taxonomy): Eukaryota > Viridiplantae > Streptophyta > Magnoliopsida > Lamiales > Lamiaceae > Pogostemon > Pogostemon cablin. Next base: position 28,188,404 of record CM043013.1, read on the forward strand.
GAGTTGGTTAATTCTTCTCATACTCTCTTAACTGTCTGGATGCATAAGCTATCACTTTCCCATTCTGCATCAATACACACCCAAGACCATTGTTTGAAGTATCACTGTAAACCTTGAAGTTTCCTGTCTCTGTAGGAATAGTTAAAATAGGTGCTGATGTCAATCATCTCTTCAATTCTTGGAAACTTTGTTCACATTTTTCCGTCCATATGAACTTCACATTCTTCCTGGTCAACTGTGTTAATGATGAAGCAATCTTAGAAAATCCTTCAACAAACCTTCGATAATATCCAGCCAATCCAAGAAAGCTACGAACCTCAGTGGGATTTGAAGGTTGTGGCCAATCATGGATTGCTTTAACTTTACTTGGATCTACCGAAATTCCTTCTCCCTATACCACGTGACCCAAGAAAACAACTCGATCCAACCAAAATTCACACTTTTTAAACTTCGCATACAATTGTTTCTCCTTCAAAATCTCTAACACCTTTCTTAAGTGTAGAGCATGATCCTCCTTATTCTTAGAGTAAATTAGAATATCATCGATAAACACAATCACAAATTTATCGAGAAATTCCTGAAATACTATATTCATCAAATCTATAAATGCTGCCGGAGCATTTGTCAAACCAAACGACATCACCAAAAATTCATAATGTCCATACCTTTTACTAAATGGGGTGCATATTATAAGTGTGTCGTGGGGATCCCGCAATGTGAACAGTTTTCAAAATAAAAGAGATCAACTAGAAGATTAGAAAATAAATGCATTTTCATGCACTATCATGCATGATTTTTACTTACTGAGATTTTTGTCTAACTAGTTTATGCATTGTAGGTGAGCCTGATGATATTTGGGTATGTGATGTACTATGCAAGCTGTGGAGCTCCTACAGGGTTTGAGCAAGATGTATATAGATGACGACCTGTTGGGCTAGACCGTGTGTTTATTTTGTTTCCGCTGATATTTTATTATGTAATATAAAAAGTATTGTCACGACACACTTATGATATGCAACCCAAATGAGCTCAATGGGGACGATTATTCCGAACCCCGACAGAGATGCATATATAGTAGCCGCACACACCATTAGTATCTTATTAATATTGGGGAAAACACTTTTCACGATATGCATGGTATGCTTCCAGTACAATTAAATATGCATCTCCACAGCTTGTATAATCAATTAATCCCAAATAATTCATAACATAATTAAACTAATCACAAATAATTCACAACATAATTATCACATATTAATCACAAATAATTTACACACAACATATTTATCACATAATAATCATTCACACAACAACATGTTTATGCATTGTAGTTGAACCTCTACTTACTTGAACTCCGACAATATTAACACTATAGACCCATGAAGATCCGTAATTAATTCATTTCATTCCGTTCCGGCACACTCTCATTTCTCCCTCCTACTGCCGATTGATTTTGGGAAGAGGTGATGAACTCCTCAACCCCATGCATATATATATATGTCGAAAAAGTTGGGATATGTGGCAGACAACTTCCATCAATTCAATTTTTTTTAATTTAAAGTGACGCTGCCAAATTTTAATATGGCTTATGCATGCTAAATTCAAGCAGCCCACGACTTTTGACCCTCTTTTTTTCCTTTTTTTTATTTATTATATATATTATTATATTATTATTATTATAATCTAAATTAATACACGTAAATATTTATGCACACATATATTCATATATTTTGTCACCATTATTATCACAGATGTTTCAAATAAAATGTAAATAAAATATAGAAATAATTAGCACATAATTATAAAAATACGTAAAATACAAATTATAAAATATCTCCCCACCTTATAAGAATTTCGTCCTCGAAATTTAATCCCACTCTACTTCAACATTTTATAATCATCACATATGAAATAAATGAGACCATAATTATGTTAATACAAAATCACATATTTAACATATCATAGAACTTACTGGTCTGGTGGTGTACCAAAGATACCAAGATTGTATACTGGACAGTCTACAGGACCATGACCGTGCTCTGATACCATTCTGTCACGCCCCACTTTCTCACCACCAATAATAGACAATAATAAATATTCTTTTTTTCACTTTTATACAATACAACAGTTCATTACACTGGCCCGGCCAACAGGTCATCATCCATGTATACAACTCTCAGGATCTGAAGGTACCCAACCACGCTTCCGTTGCGCAACTCACCTACAATGCATAAACTAATGAGACAAAAATCTTAGTAAGTAGAAATCATGCATGACAATGCATGAAAATGCTTTTATTTCCTAATCTACTAATTGGTCACTTTTATTTAGAAAATTGTTCACGTTGCGGGATCCCCACGACACACTTATCATATGCACCCCAAATGAGCTCAATGAGGACGATTTTTCCGAACCCCGAATATAGTGCCGGGAATGATTTTTCCGAACCATGACAGAGATGCATATATAGTGGCCGCACACACCATTAGTATCTTATTAATTTTGAGAAAATATTTTTTATGATTATGCATGGTATGCAACCAGTGCAATTAAATATGCATCATAAACCATTTATGACATAAATATCAACATTTAATCATAAATAAAATAACAACTTAATTTAATTCACATAAATCCACTTCACCTTGGATCACACGGATCTCTTATAATAACAACTCCATCTTGGATCACACATATCCTTATAATACAATAATATTATTTCAAATCCCATAAATCCACATCATGTATAATCAATTAATCCCAAATAATTCATAACATAATTAAACTAATCACAGATAATTCACAACATAATTATCACATATTAATCATAAATAATTTACACACAACATATTTATGCATTGTAGTTGGACTTCTACTTACTTGGAATCCGATAATAATAACACTATAAATTCGTGAAGATCCGTAATTAATTTCTTTCTTCCCATTCCGGCACACTTCTTTTTTTTCTCTCGCTACCGATTGATTTTGGGGCGTGGGGTGATCAAATTCTCAACACCCCATATATATAGATGTACGAAAGGGTAGGGAAAAGTGGCCAATTATTTATATTTTTTTTTATAAAAATGATGGCTGATTTGCAGCCATGCATATATTCAAATTTGGCTGCTAGCAGCCATGCATGCAAACACAAATTTTGTTGCCAACAACTTTTGACTTTTCTTTCTCTCTCTCCTCCTTTTCTCTTCTCCTTTTCTTTTTCTTTCTTTCCTCCTTCCTACACCGCACACGTACACACACCATATATATATATATATATATATATATATATATATATATATATATATATATATATATATATATATATATATTATAATAATCCAAATTAATACACGTGAATATTTATGCACACATATATTCACATATTGTCACCATTATTATCACGGATGTCTCAAATAAAATGTAAATAAAATATAGAAATAATTACCACATAATTATAAAAATGCGTAAAATACAAATTATAAAATAAAGAATTTTCCGGGTATTACAATCTCCCCACCTTATAAGAATTTCGTCCTCGAAATTTAATCCCACTCTACTTCAACATTTTATAATCATCACATATGAAATAAATGAGACCATAATTATGTTAATACAAAATCACATATTTAACATATCATAGAACTTACTGGTCTGGTGGTGTACCAAAGATACCAAGATTGTATACATGGAGAGTCTACAGGACCATGACCGTGCTCTGATACCATTCTTTCACGCCCCACTTTTTCACCACCAATAATAGACAATAATAAATATTCCTTTTTATTCACTTTTATACAATACAACAGTTCATTACACTGGCCTGGCCAACAGGTCATCATCCATGTATACAACTCTCAGGATCTGAAGGTACCCAACCACGCTTCCGTTGCGCAGCTCACCTATAATGCATAAACTAATGAGATAAAAATCTCAGTAAGTATAAATCATGCATGACAATGCATGAAAATGCTTTTATTTCCTAATCTACTAATTGGTCTCTTTTATTTAGAAAAATGTTCACGTTGCGGGATCCCCACGACACACTTATCATATACACCCCAAATGAGCTCAATGGAGACGATTTTTTCGAACCCCGAATATAGTGCCGGGAACGATTTTTCCAAACCCTGACAGAGATGCATATATAGTGGCCGCACACACCATTAGTATCTTATTAATTTTGGAAAAACACTTTTCATGATTATGCATGGTATGCAACCAGTGCAATTAAATATGCATCATAAACCATTTATGACATAAATATCAACATTTAATCATAAATAAAATAACAACTTAATTTAATTCACACAAATCCACTTCACCTTGGATCACACGGATCTCTTATAATAACAACTCCATCTTGGATCACACAGATCCTTATAATACAATAATATTATTTCAAATCCCATAAATCCACATCATGTATAATCAATTAATCCCAAATAATTCATAACATAATTAAACTAATCACAGATAATTCACAACATAATTATCACATATTAATCACAAATAATTTACACAAAACATATTTATGCATTGTAGTTGGACTTCTACTTACTTGGAATCCGATAATAATAACACTATAAATTCGTGAGGATCCGTAATTAATTTCTTTCTTCCCGTTTCGGCACACCTCTTTTTTTCTCTCGCTACCGATTGATTTTGGGGCGTGGGTGATCAAATCCTCAACACCCCATATATATAGATGTACGAAAGGGTAGGGAAAAGTGGTCAATTTTGTCACGCCCCACTTTTTCACAACCAATAATAAAAAATAATATTATTCCTTTTTCTTCTTTTTATACAATACAATTTTCACCAAGACAAATCATTACACCGGCCCGGCCAACAGGTCGTCATCCATGTATACAACTCTCAGGATCTGACGGAATCCCAATCACGCTTCCGCTGCGCAACTCATCTACAATGCATAAACTAATGAGACAAAAATCTCAATAAGTAGAAATCATGCATGACAATGCATGAAAATGCTTTTATTTTCTAATCTTTCTAGTTGGTCTCTTTTATTTTAAAAACTATTCACGTTGTGGGATCCCCACGACACACTTATGATATGCACCCCAAATGAGCTAAATGGGGATGATTTTTTCGAACCCCGACAGAGATGCATATATAGTGGCCGCACACACCATTAGTATCTTATTAATATTGGGGAAAACACTTTTCATGATATGCATGGTATGCTTCCAGTACAATTAAATATGCATCTCCACAACTTGTATAATCAATTAATCCCAAATAATTCATAACATAATTAAATTAATCACAAATAATTCACAACATAATTATCACATATTAATCACAAATAATTTACACACAACATATTTATCACATAATAATCATTCACACAACAACATGTTTATGCATTGTAGGTGAACCTCTACTTACTTGAACTCCGACAATATTAACACTATAGACCCATGAAGATCCATAATTAATTCATTCCGTTCGTTCCGGGACACTCTCATTTCTCCCACCTACTGCGGATTGATTTTGGGAAGAGGTGATGAACTCCTCAACCCCATGCATATATATATATATATATATATCGAAAAAGTTGGGATATGTGGCAGACAACTTCCATCAATTCAATTATTTTTTAATTGAAAGTGACGCTGCCAAATTTTAATTTGGCTTCTGCATGCTAAATTCAAGCAGCCCACGACTTTTGACCCTCTTTTTTTCCTTTTTTTTATTTATTATATATATATATTATTATATTATTATTATTATAATCTAAATTAATACACGTAAATATTTATGCACACATATATTCATATATATTGTCACCATTATTATCACAGATATTTCAAATAAAATATAAATAAAATATAGAAATAATTAGCACATAATTATAAAAATGCGTAAAATACAAATTATAAAATAAAAAATTTTTCGGGTATTACAATCTCCCCACCTTATAAGAATTTCATCCTCGAAATTTAATCCCACTCTACTTCAACATTTTATATCCATCACTTATGAAATAAATGAAACCACAATTATGTTCATACAAAATCACATATTTGACATATTATAGAACTTACTGATCTGGTGGTGTACCACAGATTCCAAGATTGTATACATGGACAGTCTACAGAACCATGACCATGCTCTGATACCATTCTGTCACGCTCCACTTTTTCACCACCAATAATAAACAATAATATTATTCCTTTTTCTTCTTTTTATACAATACAATTTTCACCAAGACAAATAATTACACCGGCCCGGCCAACAGGTAGTCATCCATGTATATAACTCGCAGGATCTGACGGAATCCCAACCACGCTTCCACTGCGCAACTCATCTACAATGCATAAACTAATGAAACAAAAATCTCAGTAAGTAGAAATCATGCATGACAATGCATGAAAATGCTTTTATTTTCTAATCTTTCTAGTTTGTCTCTTTTATTTTAAAAACTGTTCACGTTGCGGGATCCCCACGACACACTTATGATATGCACCCCAAATGAGCTCAATGGGGACGATTTTTCCGAACCCCGACAGAGATGCATATATAGTGGCCGCACACACCATTAGTATCTTATTAATATTGGGGAAAACACTTTTCATGATATGCATGGTATGCTTCTAGTACAATTAAATATGCATCTCCACAACTTGTATAATCAATTAATCCCAAATAATTCATAACATAATTAAACTAATCACAAATAATTCACCACATAATTATCACATATTAATCACAAATAATTTACACACAACATATTTATCACATAATAATCATTCACACAACAACATGTTTATGCATTGTAGTTGAACCTCTACTTACTTGAACTCCGACAATATTAACACTATAGACCCATAAAGATCCGTAATTAATTCATTTCGTTCCGTTCCAGCACACTCTCATTTCTCCCTCCTACTGCCGATTGATTTTGGGGAGAGGTGATGAACTCCTCAACCCCATGCATATATATATATATCAAAAAAGTTGGGATATGTGGCAGACAACTTCCATCAATTCAATTTTTTTTTAATTGAAAGTGACGCTGCCAAATTTTAATTTGGCTTCTGCACGGAATCCCAACCACGCTTTCGCAGCGCAACTCATCTACAATGCATAAACTAATGAGACAAAAATCTCAGTAAGTAGAAATCATGCATGACAATGCATGAAAATGTTTTTATTTTCTAATCTTTCTAGTTGGTCTCTTTTATTTTAAAAACTGTTCACGTTGCGGGATCCCCACGACACACTTATGATATGCACCCCAAATGAGCTCAATGGGGACGATTTTTCCAAACCCCGACAGAGATGCATATATAGTGGCCGTACACACCATTAGTATCTTATTAATATTGGGGAAAACACTTTTCATGATATGCATGGTATGCTTCCAGTACAATTAAATATGCATCTCCACAACTTGTATAATCAATTAATCCCAAATAATTCATAACATAATTAAACTAATCACAAATAATTCACAACATAACTATCACATATTAATCACAAATAATTTACACACAACATATTTATCACATAATAATCATTCACACAACAACATGTTTATGCATTGTAGTTGAACCTCTACTTACTTGAACTCCGACAATATTAACACTATAGACCCATGAAGATCTGTAATTAATTCATTCCGTTCCATTCCGGCACACTCTCATTTCTCCCTCCTACTGCCGATTGATTTTGGGAAGAGGTGATGAACTCCTCAACCCCATGCACATATATATATATATATATATATATATATCGAAAAAGTTGGGATATGTGGCAGACAACTTCCATCAATTCAATTTTTTTTTAATTGAAAGTGACGCTGCTAAATTTTAATTTGGCTTCTGCATGCTAAATTCAAGCAGCCCACGACTTTTGACCCTCTTTTTTTCCTTTTTTTTATTTATTATATATATATATTATTATATTATTATTATTATAATCTAAATTAATACACGTAAATATATATGAACACATATATTCATTTATTTTGTCACCATTATTATCACAGATATTTCAAATAAAATATAAATAAAATATAGAAATAATTAGCACATAATTATAAAAATGCGTAAAATACAAATTATAAAATAAAGAATTTTTCGGGTATTACAATCTCCCCACCTTATAAGAATTTCATCCTCGAAATTTAATCCCACTCTACTTCAACATTTTATATCCATCACTTATGAAATAAATGAAACCACAATTATGTTCATACAAAATCACATATTTGACATATTATAGAACTTACTGATCTGGTGGTGTACCACAGATTCCAAGATTGTATACATGGACAGTCTACAGAACCATGACCGTGCTCTGATACCATTCTGTCACGCCCCACTTTTTCACCACCAATAATAAACAATAATATTATTCCTTTTTCTTCTTTTTATACAATACAATTTTCACCAAGACAAATCATTACACCGGCCCGGCCAACAGGTAGTCATCCATGTATACAACTCTCAGGATCTGACGGAATCCCAACCACGCTTCCACTGCGCAACTCATCTACAATGCATAAACTAATGAAACAAAAATCTCAGTAAGTAGAAATCATGCATGACAATGCATGAAAATGCTTTTATTTTCTAATCTTTCTAGTTTGACTCTTTTATTTTAAAAACTGTTCACGTTGCGGGATCCCCACGACACACTTATGATATGCACCCCAAATGAGCTCAATGGGGACGATTTTTCCGAACCCCAACAGAGATGCATATATAGTGGCCGCACACACCATTAGTATCTTATTAATATTGGGGAAAACACTTTTCATGATATGCATGGTATGCTTCCAGTACAATTAAATATGCATCTCCACAACTTGTATAATCAATTAATCCCAAATAATTCATAACATAATTAAACTAATCACAAATAATTCACCACATAATTATCACATATTAATCACAAATAATTTACACACAACATATTTATCACATAATAATCATTCACACAACAACATGTTTATGCATTGTAGTTGAACCTCTACTTACTTGAACTCCGACAATATTAACACTATAGACCCATGAAGATCCGTAATTAATTCATTCCGTTCCGTTCCGGCACACTCTCATTTCTCCCTCCTACTGCCGATTGATTTTGGGGAGAGGTGATGAACTCCTCAACCCCATGCATATATATATATATCAAAAAAGTTGGGATATGTAGCAGACAACTTCCATCAATTCAATTTTTTTTAATTGAAAGTGACGCTGCCAAATTTTAATTTGGCTTCTGCACGGAATCCCAACCACGCTTTCGCAGCGCAACTCATCTACAATGCATAAACTAATGAGACAAAAATCTCAGTAAGTAGAAATCATGCATGACAATGCATGAAAATGCTTTTATTTTCTAATCTTTCTAGTTGGTCTCTTTTATTTTAAAAACTGTTCACGTTGCGGGATCCCCACGACACACTTATGATATGCACCCCAAATGAGCTCAATGGGGACGATTTTTCCAAACCCCGACAGAGATGCATATATAGTGGCCGTACACACCATTAGTATCTTATTAATATTGGGGAAAACACTTTTCATGATATGCATGGTATGCTTCCAGTACAATTAAATATGCATCTCCACAACTTGTATAATCAATTAATCCCAAATAATTCATAACATAATTAAACTAATCACAAATAATTCACAACATAACTATCACATATTAATCACAAATAATTTACACACAACATATTTATCACATAATAATCATTCACACAACAACATGTTTATGCATTGTAGTTGAACCTCTACTTACTTGAACTCCGACAATATTAACACTATAGACCCATGAAGATCTGTAATTAATTCATTCCGTTCCGTTCCGGCACACTCTCATTTCTCCCTCCTACTGCCGTCCCGGCACTATATTCGGGGTTCGGAAAAATCGTCCCCATTGAGGTCATTTGGGGTGCATATGATAAGTGTGTCGTGGGGATCCCGTAACGTGAACAGTTTTCTAAGTAAAAAAAACCAATTAGTAGATTAGGAAATAAAAGCATTTTCATGCATTGTCATGCATGATTTCTACTTACTGACATTTTTGTCTCATTAGTTTATGCATTGTAGGTGAGTTGCGCAACGGAAGCGTGGTTGGGTACCTTCAGATCCTGAGAGTTGTATACATGGATGATGACCTGTTGGCCGGGCCAGTGTAATGAACTATTGTATTGTATAAAAGTGAAGAAACATGAATATTTATTATTGTCTATTATTGATATTTACGTATATTAATTTGGATATATGAGTAAATTATTTTATGTGTATAAATACACTTTTCTTAATTATTAAGTATCACACGTATTTTTATTATAATAATAATAATATAATAATATAATAATAATATAATATATAATATACCATTAGTAAAAGTATTATGGAGGAACCAACTAGTTGAGGAGGCTACTTGGGAAAGAGAGGATGAGATGATGGCTAAATATCCAGACCTCTTCAGGTAAGTAAATTTCGAGGACGAAATTTTTATAAGAAGGGAAGAATGTAACACCCAAGTTTCTCACTACTAGTGTGTCAATATAATTTAATTTGTATTATGTGTATTTTTATAATTATGTGGTAATTATTTCTATATTTTATTTATATTTTATTTGAGACATCCGTGATAATAATGGTGACAATATGTGAATATATGTGTGCATAAATATTCACGTGTATTAATTTGAATTATTATAATAATATATAATAAATAAAAAAAAGAAAAAGAGGATCAAAAGTCGTGGGCTGCTTGAATTTAGCATGCAGAAGCCAAATTAAAATTTGGCAGCGTCACTTTCAATTAAAAAAAAAATATATAAAAAAAAAAGAAAAAGTCAAAAGGGGCGACTGATTTGATTTGGTTTAGCAGCCAAAGTTGAAAAAATTGGCAATGATGGCAGACGTTTAAAAAAAATATATTGATTGAGTTGTCGGCCAACTCATTTTCGTTTCCTATATAATGGGTGTGGGGAGGTGATTACCTTACACCCCAAAAAAATCAATCGGCCATAATTAAAAAAAATGGTGTGCCGGAACGGGAAGGAAGGAATTGGCTTTAATTCTTTACTGGTCTATAGTGTTACTATTGTCGGAGTTCAAGTAAATAGAGGTTCAACTACAATGCATAAACATGTTGTTGTGTGAATGATTATTATGTGATAAATATGTTGTGTGTAAATTATTTGTGATTAATATGTGATAATTATGTTGTGAATTATTTGTGATTAGTTTAATTATGTTATGAATTATTTGGGATTAATTGATTATACAAGTTGTGGAGATGCATATTTAATTGTACTGGAAGCATACCATGCATATCATGAAAAGTGTTTTCCCCAATATTAATAAGATACTAATGGTGTGTGCGGCCACTATATATGCATCTCTGTCGGGGTTCGAAAAAATCATCCCCATTGAGCTCATTTGGGGTGCATATCATAAGTGTGTCGTGGGGATCCCGCAACGTGAACAGTTTTTAAAATAAAAGAGACCAACTAGAAAGATTAGAAAATAAAAGCATTTTCATGCATTGTCATGCATGATTTTTACTTACTGAGATTTTTGTCTCATTAGTTTATGCATTGTAGATGAGTTGCGCAGCGGAACCGTGGTTGGGATTCCATCAGATCCTGAGAGTTGTATACATGGATGACGACCTGTTGGCCGGGCCGGTGTAATGATTTGTCTTGGTTCTGTCACGCCCCACTTTTTCACCACCAATAATAAACAATAATATTATTCCTTTTTCTTCACTTTTATACAATACAACAGTTCATTACACTGGCCCGGCCAACAGGTCATCATCCATGTATACAACTCTCAGAATCTGAAGGTACCCAACCACGCTTCCGTTGCGCAACTCACCTATAATGCATAAACTAATGAGACAAAATCTCAGTAAGTAGAAATCATGCATGACAATGCATGAAAATGCTTTTATTTCCTAATCTACTAATTGGTCTCTTTTATTTAGAAAACTGTTCACGTTGCGGGATCCCCACGACACACTTATCATATGCACCCCAAAGGAGCTCAATGGAGACGATTTTTCCGAACCCCGAATATAGTGCCGGGAATGATTTTTTCGAACCCTGACAGAGATGCATATATAGTGGCCGCACACACCATTAGTATCTTATTAATTTTGGGAAAATATTTTTCATGAATATGCATGGTATGCAACCAGTGCAATTAAATATGCATCATAAACCATTTATGACATATATATCAACATTTAATCATAAAATAACAACTTAATTTAATTCACACAAATCCACTTCACCTTGGATCACACGGATCTCTTATAATAACAACTCCATCTTGGATCACACAGATCCTTATAATACAATAATATTATTTCAAATCACATAAATCCACATCATGTATAATCAATTAATCCCAAATAATTCATAACATAATTAAACTAATCAAAGATAATTCACAACATAATTATCACATATTAATCACAAATAATTTACACACAACATATTTATGCATTGTAGTTGGACTTCTACTTACTTGGAATCCGATAATAATAACACTATAAATTCGTGAAGATCCGTAATTAATTTCTTTCTTCCTGTTCCGGCACACCTCTTTTTTTTCTCTCGCTACCGATTGATTTTGGGGCGTAGGGTGATCAAATCCTCAACACCCCATATATATAGATGTACGAAAGGGTAGGGAAAAGTGGTCAATTCTGTCACGCCCCACTTTTTCACCACCAATAATAAACAATAATATTATTCCTTTTTCTTCTTTTTATACAATACAATTTTCACCAAGACAAATCATTACACCGGCCCGGCCAACAGGTCGTCATCCATGTATACAACTCTCAGGATCTGACGGAATCCCAATCACGCTTCTGCTGCGCAACTCATCTACAATGCATAAACTAATGAGACAAAAATCTCAGTAAGTAGAAATCATGCATGACAATGCATGAAAATGCTTTTATTTTCTAATCTTTCTAGTTGGTCTCTTTTATTTTAAAAACTGTTCACGTTGTGGGATCCCCACGACACACTTATGATATGCACCCCAAATGAGCTAAATGGGGATGATTTTTCCCAACCCCGACAGAGATGCATATATAGTGGCCGCACACACCATTAGTATCTTATTAATATTGGGGAAAACACTTTTCATGATATGCATGGTATGCATCCAGTACAATTAAATATGCATCTCCACAACTTGTATAATCAATTAATCCCAAATAATTCATAACATAATTAAACTAATCACAAATAATTCACAACATAACTATCACATATTAATCACAAATAATTTACACACAACATATTTATCACATAATAATCATTCACACAACAACATGTTTATGCATTGTAGTTGAACCTCTACTTACTTGAACTCCGACAATATTAACACTATAGACCCATGAAGATCCATAATTAATTCATTCCGTTCGTTCCGGCACACTCTCATTTCTCCCTCCTACTGCCGATTGATTTTGGGAAGAGGTGATGAACTCCTCAACCCCATGCATATATATATATATCGAAAAAGTTGGGATATGTGGCAGACAACTTCCATCAATTCAATTTTTTTTAATTGAAAGTGACGCTGCCAAATTTTAATTTGGCTTCTGCATGCTAAATTCAAGCAGCCCACGACTTTTGACCCTCTTTTTTTCCTTTTTTTTATTTATTATATATATATTATTATATTATTATTATTATAATCTAAATTAATACACGTAAATATTTATGCACACATATATTCATATATTTTGTCACCATTATTATCACAGATATTTCAAATAAAATATAAATAAAATATAGAAATAATTAGCACATAATTATAAAAATGCGTAAAATACAAATTATAAAATAAAGAATTTTTCGGGTATTACAATCTCCCCACCTTATAAGAATTTCATCCTCGAAATTTAATCCCACTCTACTTCAACATTTTATATCCATCACTTATGAAATAAATGAAACCACAATTATGTTCATACAAAATCACATATTTGACATATTATAGAACTTACTGATCTGGTGGTGTACCACAGATTCCAAAATTGTATACATGGACAGTCTACAGAACCATGACCATGCTCTGATACCATTCTGTCACGCCCCACTTTTTCACCACCAATAATAAATAATAATATTATTCCTTTTTCTTCTTTTTATACAATACAATTTTCACCAAGACAAATCATTACACCGGCCCGGCCAACAGGTAGTCATCCATGTATACAACTCTCAGGATCTGACGGAATCCCAACCACGCTTCCACTGCGCAACTCATCTACAATGCATAAACTAATGAAACAAAAATCTCAGTAAGTAGAAATCATGCATGACAATGCATGAAAATGCTTTTATTTTCTAATCTTTCTAGTTTGTCTCTTTTATTTTAAAAACTGTTCACGTTGCGGGATCCCCACGACACACTTATGATATGTACCCCAAATGAGCTCAATGGGGATTATTTTTCCGAACCCCGACAGAGATGCATATATAGTGGCCGCACACACCATTAGTATCTTATTAATATTGGGGAAAACACTTTTCATGATATGCATGGTATGCTTCCAGTACAATTAAATATGCATCTCCACAACTTGTATAATCAATTAATCCCAAATAATTCATAACATAATTAAACTAATCACAAATAATTCACCACATAATTATCACATATTAATCTCAAATAATTTACACACAACATATTTATCACATAATAATCATTCACACAACAACATGTTTATGCATTGTAGTTGAACCTCTACTTACTTGAACTCCGACAATATTAACACTATAGACCCATGAAGATCCGTAATTAATTCATTCCGTTCCGTTCCGGCACACTCTCATTTCTCCCTCCTACTGCCGATTGATTTTGGGGAGAGGTGATGAACTCCTCAACCCCATGCATATATATATATATATATAAATAGTTGGGATATGTGGCAGACAACTTCCATCAATTCAATTTTTTTTTAATTGAAAGTGACGCTGCCAAATTTTAATTTGGCTTCTGCACGGAATCCCAACCACGCTTTCGCAGCGCAACTCATCTACAATGCATAAACTAATGAGACAAAAATCTCAGTAAGTAGAAATCATGCATGACAATGCTTGAAAATGCTTTTATTTTCTAATCTTTCTAGTTGGTCTCTTTTATTTTAAAAACTGTTCACGTTGCGGGATCCCCACGACACACTTATGATATGCACCCCAAATGAGCTCAATGGGGACGATTTTTCCAAACCCCGACAGAGATGCATATATAGTGGCCGTACACACCATTAGTATCTTATTAATATTGGGGAAAACACTTTTCATGATATACATGGTATGCTTCCAGTACAATTAAATATGCATCTCCACAACTTGTATAATCAATTAATCCCAAATAATTCATAACATAATTAAACTAATCACAAATAATTCACAACATAACTATCACATATTAATCACAAATAATTTACACACAACATATTTATCACATAATAATCATTCACACAACAACATGTTTATGCATTGTAGTTGAACCTCTACTTACTTGAACTCCGACAATATTAACACTATAGACCCATGAAGATCTGTAATTAATTCATTCCGTTCCGTTCCGGCACACTCTCATTTCTCCCTCCTACTGCCGTCCCAGCACTATATTCGAGGTTCGGAAAAATCGTCCCATTGAGGTCATTTGGGGTGCATATGATAAGTGTGTCGTGGGGATCCCGCAACGTGAACAGTTTTCTAAGTAAAAAAAACCAATTAGTAGATTAGGAAATAAAAGCATTTTCATGCATTGTCATGCATGATTTCTACTTACTGACATTTTTGTCTCATTAGTTTATGCATTGTAGGTGAGTTGCGCAACGGAAGCGTGGTTGGGTACCTTCAGATCCTGAGAGTTGTGTACATGGATGATGACCTGTTGGCCGGGCCAGTGTAATGAACTATTGTATTGTATAAAAGTGAAGAAAAAGGAATATTTATTATTGTCTATTATTGATATTTACGTATATTAATTTGGATATATGAGTAAATTATTTTATGTGTATAAATACACTTTTCTTAATTATTAAGTATCACACGTATTTTTATTATAATAATAATATTATAATAATATAATAATAATATAATATATAATATACCATTAGTAAAAGTATTATGGAGGAACCAACTAATTGAGGAGGCTACTTGGGAAAGAGAGGATGAGATGATGGCTAAATATCCAGACCTCTTCAGGTAAGTAAATTTCGAGGACGAAATTTTTATAAGAAGGGAAGAATGTAATACCCAATTTTCTCACTACTAGTGTGTCAATATAATTTAATTTGTATTATGTGTATTTTTATAATTATGTGGTAATTATTTCAATATTTTATTTATATTTTATTTGAGACATCCGTGATAATAATGGTGACAATATGTGAATATATGTGTGCATAAATATTCACATGTATTAATTTGAATTATTATAATAATATATAATAAATAAAAAAAAAGAAAAAGAGGATCAAAAGTCGTGGGCTGCTTGAATTTAGCATGCAGAAGCCAAATTAAAATTTGGCAGCGTCACTTTCAATTAAAAAAAAATATATAAAAAAAAAAGAAAAAGTCAAAAAGGGGCGACTGATTTGATTTGGTTTAGCAGCCAAAGTTGAAAAAATTGGCAATGATGGCAGACGTTTAAAAAAATATATATTGATTGAGTTGTCGGCCAACTCATTTTCGTTTCCTATATAATGGGTGTGGGGAGGTGATTACCTTACACCCCAAAAAAATCAATCGGCCATAATTTAAAAAAAAATAGTGTGCCGGAACGGGAAGGAAGGAATTGGCTTTAATTCTTTACGGGTCTATAGTGTTACTATTGTCGGAGTTCAAGTAAATAGAGGTTCAACTACAATGCATAAACATGTTGTTGTGTGAATGATTATTATGTGATAAATATGTTGTGTGTAAATTATTTGTGATTAATATGTGATAATTATGTTGTGAATTATTTGTGATTAGTTTAATTATGTTATGAATTATTTGGGATTAATTGATTATACAAGTTGTGGAGATGCATATTTAATTGTACTGGAAGCATACCATGCATATCATGAAAAGTGTTTTCCCCAATATTAATAAGATACTAATGGTGTGTGCGGCCACTATATATGCATCTCTGTCGGGGTTCGAAAAAATCATCCCCATTGAGCTCATTTGGGGTGCATATCATAAGTGTGTCGTGGGGATCCCGCAACGTGAACAGTTTTTAAAATAAAAGAGACCAACTAGAAAGATTAGAAAATAAAAGCATTTTCATGCATTGTCATGCATGATTTTTACTTACTGAGATTTTTGTCTCATTAGTTTATGCATTGTAGATGAGTTGCGCAGCGGAACCGTGGTTGGGATTCCATCAGATCCTGAGAGTTGTATACATGGATGACGACCTGTTGGCCGGGCCGGTGTAATGATTTGTCTTGGTTCTGTCACGCCCCACTTTTTCACCACCAATAATAAACAATAATATTATTCATTTTTCTTCACTTTTATACAATACAACAGTTCATTACACTGTCCCGGCCAACAGGTCATCATCCATGTACACAACTCTCAGAATCTGAAGGTACCCAACCACGCTTCCGTTGCGCAACTCACCTACAATGCATAAACTAATGAGACAAAATCTCAGTAAGTAGAAATCATGCATGACAATGCATGAAAATGCTTTTATTTCCTAATCTACTAATTGGTCTCTTTTATTTAGAAAACTGTTCACGTTGCGGGATCCCCACGACACACTTATCATATGCACCCCAAAGGAGCTCAATGGAGACGATTTTTCCGAACCCCGAATATAGTGCCGGGAACGATTTTTTCGAACCCTGACAGAGATGCATATATAGTGGCCGCACACACCATTAGTATCTTATTAATTTTGGGAAAATATTTTTCATGAATATGCATGGTATGCAACCAGTGCAATTAAATATGCATCATAAACCATTTATGACATAAATATCAACATTTAATCATAAAATAACAACTTAATTTAATTCACACAAATCCACTTCACCTTGGATCACACGGATCTCTTATAATAACAACTCCATCTTGGATCACACAGATCCTTATAATACAATAATATTATTTCAAATCCCATAAATCCACATCATCTATAATCAATTAATCCCAAATAATTCATAATATAATTAAACTAATCAAAGATAATTCACAACATAATTATCACATATTAATCACAAATAATTTACACACAACATATTTATGCATTGTAGTTGGACTTCTACTTACTTGGAATCCGATAATAATAACACTATAAATTCGTGAAGATCCGTAATTAATTTCTTTCTTCCCGTTCCGGCACACCTCTTTTTTTTCTCTCGCTACCGATTGATTTTGGGGCGTAGGGTGATCAAATCCTCAACACCCCATATATATAGATGTACAAAAGGGTAGGGAAAAGTGACCAATTATTTATATTTTTTTATAAAAATGATGGCTGATTTGCAGCTATGCATGTATTCAAATTTGGCTGCTAGCAGCCATGCATGCAAACACAAATTTTACTGCCAACAACTTTTGACTTTTCTTTCTCTCTCTCCTCCTTTTCTCTTCTCCTTTTCTTTTTCTTTCTTTCCTCCTTCCTACACCGCACACGTACACACACCATATATATATATATATATATATATATATATATATATATATATATATATATATATATATATATATATATATATATATATATATATTATTATTATAATAATCTAAATTAATACACGTGAATATTTATGCACACATATATTCACATATTGTCACCATTATTATCACGGATGTCTCAAATAAAATATAAATAAAATATAGAAATAATTACCACATAATTATAAAAATGCGTAAAATACAAATTATAAAATAAATAATTTTTCGAGTATTACAATCTCCCCACCTTATAAGAATTTCGTCCTCGAAATTTAATCCCACTCTACTTCAACATTTTATAATCGTCACATATGAAATAAATGAGACCATAATTATGTTAATACAAAATCACATATTTAACATATCATAGAACTTACTGGTCTGGTGGTGTACCAAAGATACCAAGATTGTATACATGGACAGTCTACAGGACTGTGACCGTGCTCTGATACCATTCTGTCACGCCCCACTTTTTCACCACCAATAATAGACAATAATAAATATTCATTTTTCTTCACTTTTATACAATACAACAGTTCATTATACTGGCCCGGCCAATAGGTCATCATCCATGTATACAACTCTCAGGATCTGAAGGTACCCAACCACGCTTCCGTTGCGCAACTCACCTACAATCCATAAACTAATGAGACAAAAATCTTAGTAAGTAGAAATCATGCATGACAATGCATGAAAATGCTTTTATTTCCTAATCTACTAATTGGTCTCTTTTATTTAGAAAACTGTTCACGTTGCGGGATCCCCACGACACACTTATCATATGCACCCCAAATGAGCTCAATGGAGACGATTTTTCCGAACCCCGAATATAGTGCCGGGAATGATTTTTCCGAACCCTGACAGAGATGCATATATAGTGGCCGTACACACCATTAGTATCTTATTAATTTTGGAAAAACACTTTTCATGATTATGCATGGTATGCAACCAGTGCAATTAAATATGCATCATAAACCATTTATGACATAAATATCAATATTTAACCATAAATAAAATAACAACTTAATTTAATTCACACAAATCCACTTCACCTTGGATCACACGGATCTCTTATAATAACAACTCCATCTTGGATCACACAGATCCTTATAATACAATAATATTATTTCAAATCCCATAAATCCACATCATGTATAATCAATTAATCCCAAATAATTCATAACATAATTAAACTAATCACAGATAATTCACAACATAATTATCACATATTAATCACAAATAATTTACACACAACATATTTATGCATTGTAGTTGGACTTCTACTTACTTGGAATCCGATAATAATAACACTATAAATTCGTGAAGATCCGTAATTAATTTCTTTCTTCCCGTTCCGGCACACCTCTTTTTTTTCTCTCGCTACCGATTGATTTTGGGGCGTGGGGTGATCAAATCCTCAACACCCCATATATATAGATGTACGAAAGGGTAGGGAAAAGTGACCAATTATTTATTTATTTTTATAAAAATGATGGCTGATTTGCAGCTATGCATGTATTCAAATTTGGCTGCTAGCAGCCATGCATGCAAACAAAAATTTTGCTGTCAACAACTTTTGACTTTTCTTTCTCTCTCTCCTCCTTTTCTCTTCTCCTTTTCTTTTTCTTTCTTTCCTCCTTCCTACACCGCACACGTACACACACCATATATATATATATTATATTATTATTATTATTATTATATTATTATTTTTATAATAATCCAAATTAATGCACGTGAATATTTATGCACACATATATTCACATATTGTCACCATTATTATCACGGATGTCTCAAATAAAATATAAATAAAATATAGAAATAATTACCATATAATTATAAAAATGCGTAAAATATAAATTATAAAATAAAGAATTTTTCGGGTATTACAATCTCCCCACCTTATAAGAATTTCGTCCTCGAAATTTAATCCCACTCTACTTCAACATTTTATAATCATCACATATGAAATAAATGAGACCATAATTATGTTAATACAAAATCACATATTTAACATATCATAGAATTTACTGGTCTGGTGGTGTACCAAAGATACCAAGATTGTATACATGGACAGTCTACAGGACTATGACCGTGCTCTGATACCATTCTGTCATGCCCCACTTTTTCACCACCAATAATAAACAATAATATTATTCCTTTTTTTTTTAATTATGGCCGATTGATTTTTTTGGGGTGTAAGGTAATCACCTCCCCACACCCATTATATAGGAAACGAAAATGAGTTGGCCGACAACTCAATCAATAAATTTTTTTTTTAAACGTCTGCCATCATTGCAAATTTTTTTCAACTTTGGCTGCTAAACCAAATCAAATCAGTCGCCCCTTTTGACTTTTTATTTTTTTTTTATATATTTTTTTTAATTGAAAGTGACGCTGCCAAATTTTAATTTGGCTTCTGCATGCTAAATTCAAGCAGCCCACGACTTTTGACCCTCTTTTTCTTTTTTTTTATTTATTATATATTTATTATTATATTATTATTATTATAATCTAAATTAATACACGTAAATATTTATGCACACATATATTCATATATTTTGTCACCATTATTATCACAGATGTTTCAAATAAAATGTAAATAAAATATAGAAATAATTAGCACATAATTATAAAAATGCGTAAAATACAAATTATAAAATAAAAAAAATTTCGGGTATTACAATATGGGATTAAATTTCGAGGATGAAATTCTTATAAGGTGGGGAGATTGTAATACCCAAAAAATTCTTTATTTTATAATTTGTATTTTACGCATTTTTATAATTATGTGCTAATTATTTCTATATTTTATTTACATTTTATTTGAAACATCTGTGATAATAATGGTGACAAAATATATGAATATATGTGTGCATAAATATTTACGTGTATTAATTTAGATTATAATAATAATAATATAATAATATATATATAATAAATAAAAAAAAGGAAAAAAAGAGGGTCAAAAGTCGTGGGCTGCTTGAATTTAGCATGCAGAAGCCAACGTCACTTTCAATTAAAAAAAAAAATATTTGGCCACCTCCCTTTCCCTTGCCTATATATACGGGGGTGAGGAATTCATCACCTCACATCCCAGATCAATATGCACGAAAAGAAAAGGAGGGAGAAAGGAGAGTGTGTCGGAACTGGACGAAAAGAATTAATTACGGATCTTTATGGATCTATAATGTTACTATTATCGGAGTCCAAGTAAGTAGAAGTTCAACTACAATGCATAAATATGTTGTGTATAAATTATTTGTGATTAATATGTGATTATTATGTTGTGAATTATTTGTGATTAGTTTAATTATGTTATGAATTATTTGGGATTAATTGATTATACAAGTTGTGGATTTATGTAATTTGAAATAATATTATTGTATTATATAGATCTGTGTGATTGGGAACTGTTAAAAATATATCTGTATGACTTGAGAAGATGTTGGTTATAAGGATCTGTGTGATCCAAGAAGGAGTTGTTATTATAAGAGATCCGTGTGATCCAAAGTGAAGTGGATTTGTGTGAATTAAATTAAGTTGTTATTTTATTTATGATTAAATGTTGATATTAATGTCATAAATGATTTATGATGTATATTTAATTGCACTGGTTGCATACCATGCATAATCATGAAAAGTGTTTTCCCTAAAATTAATAAGATACTAATGGTGTGTGCGGCCACTATATATGCATCTCTGTCAGGGTTCGGAAAAATCATTCCCGATATTTTTATTAGGGGTTCGGAAAAATTGTCCCCACCACTTTGTCAGAGTTCGAAAAAATCATTCTCAGCACTATTTTCGGGGTTCGAAAAAATCATCCCCATTGAGCTCATTTGGGGTGCATATCATAAGTGTGTCGTGGGGATCCCGTAACGTGAACATTTTTTTAAAATAAAAGAGACCAATTAGTAGATTAGAAAATAAAAGCATTTTCATGCATTGTCATGCATGATTTCTACTTACTGAGATTTTTGTCTCATTAGTTTATGCATTGTAGATGAGTTGCGCAGCGGAAGCGTGGTTGGGATTCCGTCAGATCCTGAGAGTTGTATACATGGATGACGACCTGTTGGCCGGGCCGATGTAATGATTTGTCTTGGTAAAATTGTATTGTATAAAAAGAAGAAAAAGGAATAATATTATTGTTTATTATTGGTGGTGAAAAAGTGGGGCGTGACAGAATGGTATCAGAGCACGGTCATGGTTCTGTAGACTGTCCATGTATACAATCTTGGAATCTGTGGTACACCACCAGATCAGTAAGTTCTATAATATGTCAAATATGTGATTTTGTATGAACATAATTGTGGTTTCATTTATTTCATAAGTGATGGATATAAAATGTTGAAGTAGAATGGGATTAAATTTCGAGGACGAAATTCTTATAAGGTGGGGAGATTGTAATACCCGAAAAATTCTTTATTTTATAATTTGTATTTTACGCATTTTTATAATTATGTGCTAATTATTTCTATATTTTATTTATATTTTATTTGAAACATCTGTGATAATAATGGTGACAAAATATATGAATATATGTGTGCATAAATATTTACATGTATTAATTTAGATTATAATAATAATAATATAATAATATATATAATAAATAAAAAAAAGAAAAAAAAAGAGGGTCAAAAGTCGTGGGCTGCTTGAATTTAGCATGCAGAAGCCAAATTAAAATTTGGCAGCGTCACTTTCAATTAAAAAAAATTGAATTGATGGAAGTTGTCTGCCACATATCCCAACTTTTTCGATATATATATATATATGCATGGGGTTGAGGAGTTCATCACCTCTCCCCAAAATCAATCGGCAGTAGGAGGGAGAAATGAGAGTGTGCCGGAACAGAATGGAATGAATTAATTACGGATCTTCATGGGTCTATAGTGTTAATATTGTTGGAGTTCAAGTAAGTAGAGGTTCAACTACAATGCATAAACATGTTGTTGTGTGAATGATTATTATGTGATAAATATGTTGTGTGTAAATTATTTGTGATTAATATGTGATAATTATGTTGTGATTATTTGTGATTAGTTTAATTATGTTATGAATTATTTGGGATTAATTGATTATACAAGTTGTGGAGATGCATATGTAATTGTACTGGAAGCATACTATGCATATCATGAAAAGTGTTTTCTCCAATATTAATAAGATAATAATGGTGTGTGCGGCCACTATATATGCATCTCTGTCGGGGTTCGGAAAAATCGTCCTCATTGAGCTCATTTGGGGTGCATATCATAAGTGTGCCGTGGGGATCCCGCAACGTGAACAGTTTTTAAAATAAAAGAGACCAACTAGAAAGATTAGAAAATAAAAGCATTTTCATGCATTGTCATGCATGATTTCTACTTACTGAGATTTTTGTCTCATTAGTTTATGCATTGTAGATGAGTTGCGCAGCGGAAGCGTGGTTGGGATTCCATCAGATCCTGAGAGTTGTATACATGGATGACGACCTGTTGGTCGGGCCGGTGTAATGATTTGTCTTGGTGAAAATTATATTGTATAAAAAGAATAGAAAGGAATAATATTATTGTTTATTATTGGTGGTGAAAAAGTGGGGCGTGACATACAATCTAAAATTACAAATCAATAAAAGATGTGAATTAAATTAAACATTAATATTGTATATATAGCAATGAAAAATGAAGAAATTAAATGATTAAAAAATTCAAAACATATTTTCTATATAAAAAAAAACTAAATGGAGCTTGACCTTTCTCTCAAAAAATAACTCTTCAACCACTAAGCTACATGCATACAACTGATTATACCTAATATAGCTATTATTTTCAATTTTGGGGTACACAGTACCCCATGTCCCCGGGTACAGCTGTACCCCCATGTCCCCAGCTGCGTCTGCCACTGTTTGCACGCGACCAACATTCATCAATACAAATATTAATTGAATATAAAATAATAATATTCTTTAATTCACGTAAAATAAGATACAGATACGTTATTGACTCTAGTAGAAGTAATATTTTATATAATTAGTTTTTAAGTTATGATACAAAATATCACAACTTAGTTTTATTAATATTAACATCAATGGGGCATGATTAAAGATATTCATTTGCTTTTTTTTATCGGAAGATATTCATTTGCTTTGATTAGATCGTTGAATTTAAAGGTTCATTTCACTATAATAAATTACTCATTTAAGAATTAATCAATTAGTCTTAGATATATTAAAATTTTGAATGTATATATTTACGATTAGTGTAAAAATATTTTGGGCGATGTATGAGTGCATGCCACACAAATTAAGTAGTCAATAAAGAAAAGGGTGGCATATCAAATAGTCTTTAATTGCACATTTAATTATTAAAAATTTCCCTAAAGAATAAGTAATTATGATATTGCTGAAAGTATGGTGTAGAATAATTTTGGTTGCAAAAGAGGCCCACATAATAAATAGGATAAAAATCCTTGGGGAAATAATAGAAATTAGATGCCACAAATTTGTTGACTGCACCTCTCACCAACCCAATTTGCACCTCTCTATAAATGCAATTGACAATTTGACATTTGTACTCTCAACTTTGGACTATCTACCCACTTCTATTCTAAGAGCCAAGAAAAATCAATTCCAACCTTTGCAAACCTATTATGTTGTTAATTTTATTTTATTATTATTTTTTTATGAGCAAATTTTATTATCACAAGAATATAGGTAAGAGACTTACCTCGTATCCAAAATACAAAGTATCATACAAATAAAAGATGCTCACTCCGTACTATAATAATATTGATATCTATTTTTACATGAATATTAAGGAATATTTTCAATGGGAGAGTATCATATTTTAATATTTTAATGTGGAGAGAGAGAAATAATAATATTTTAATATAAAGTGTGTAGTTGTATTATTTGTTGTAAGTGGACCCATAAAGATATATTACTCATAATCATTTTATGTGCTTACCCGAAACATATTAAAGTATGATTGTAATAGATAAAGTTTTCTTATTGGTAGTTAAGATATGTTTTTCTTTTTTTTTTAAATATAATAATTAAGATAGTATAGTATGATAATATGATTCACTATAAATCTATAAACATACTTTAAGTATCAATAACAATACGTTATCTATATAATAAACATACTTTAATAATGAATCGACTCGTCTCACATATATTTGTGTCACGACGGGGTGTCCCTTTCTTGTATTATGTTTGTATAAAACTAATAGTAAATTAATTTTCGTCTATATTATAGACCAATGCACATAATAATCAAAATCCATTATAGTCGTTCTTTTTAAAGAGTAGGAGACGCCTTTTCTCGCACGCGAGAAAGTGAGACATATACTAAGATTTTTCAATTTTAATAGAGCCTAAGAAAGAATTTATGTACTTTTGAAAAAAATTACGTAGACTTAATCATGGAGAAAATAATCGAAATATTTATAAATGTAATGCACCTTTAATTTAATATTCGACTACTATTTAAATTTAAATATATAAATTCCTATACATATAAAATTAGGTTCTTAATATTGTAATTCGTCAAGTTAAATTGATTAATTGGAAACTTAAGGCTGATGGGAAACTATATTGATCACATTTGACACGTCTCTAACGCTCCTAAATTCCTTCCACATAAATTGGTGTAGGACTATATGTTCCATTACATGTTAATGCATGTTAGTATATTACATTATTCATTTAATAATTTAAAATAAAAAATTTAACATTAAAATGTAACTCATACGAGGAGTTGTGTTGCGCATAGCTTAGTAATATTAATATTAGCCAATTAATTCAATCAGTATGCTTTTTTCGAGCGGTGAGTTTCCTTCGTGTAACAAAATTCATATAAAGATATGAAGATGGGCTACTCTTCCATGATATTGTCTCAAAGAAATGAGTAAACTTTATGAATATACAAATTAAGGGCGGGTCGCCCATGACCCTCTCACATGAAGGGATTGGGTCATCCCTAATATGTGGGCCCCACCTCTCATGTGAGAGGGTCATGAATAACCACGGGTCAAGTGATCTCACAAATTAATAGACTATATTAAATTAAATTTAAACACTACATGCCATTATATGAAATCGTTTTATAATGAATGGAGCAAGGAGTGCAGGTGTGATGTGGTGTCGTATATTTTAAGGTAAATTGTCGTAATCAGGTGAAAACAACAGTTGATTTAATTTTGGTGGTGGGGTACAACCTCTTTTAGCACAACTCATTCAAAGCTTCTTGGTGTACCACCCTATTCATGTTTTCACACCTCTTATTTTTTATTTAATAATTTAAATCGAGAATTGTCGGTGGACACGGTTTATTATTATTATTTTAAATTTAGAAGTTTTTTTTTTTTAAATAAAAAAATAATTGATCAAATCATCATTAAAAGAACCTCTTCTAATTGGTTGTAGAATTTCTTGGAATATTAATCATTTGAAAGTAAGGTAAGATGGATGTGAATCTCTTTTTTAAACTATTAATCTAGTTGTAAAGCAGTGGATGATAATTACACATTTATAAAGGAATTCTAATCCTTTTCTTAGAATTCATGAGTTGATCCAACCTGTTTCAAGTAATATAACCATTTTAATTATTTTTAAAAAGCATTCAAGAAAATCAACCGTATTTAAGAAGTACATCCGAGTACAATTTAGTGGCGGTTGGTCTAATTCCTTTATCCAAATGTGTCCAAATTCATAATTGGCTTGTTTCTAAGGTCCTATTCAACTTCTGAATTGGCACAGCTTGAAGGGGTCCAAACGATGTTACATATCATCTTTAATTCGTCAAAGATCCACGTGCAACAAATGCTTTCATTGACATTTTGATAAGAAAAGGAGCACAAATATTTTTTCAACATTCATTCATAAACACACAAGAAATTCATGAGAGAGAATTGAAAATTCTACATATATCATACAAATGGAAATGAGGGGATTAATTTAAGAGTTGAGAGTACAAGAGAATAAAAGATCAAGAACTAACTGCATTTACTTTCTTTTGGAAGTTCTTTGGCGTTCGAGTTTTCTTTGAACAGCTTCGAATTCCTCTTCGCTTGGCTCGGGGGCTGGTTGGCCTCCACCGTATTTTTGAACAAGGGACGAGAACAATGAATCGATCTTGCCTTTCCTCTCGCTCTGTCGTTGAGCTATTACTGCATACAAGTCATCTGAGTTTTTCTTTGATCTGCAAGGAGTAATTCACAAGAATTGTTCATTTGGGCTCCATATTAGAACTTGATGACTTGATGAAAGACTCTTGAAAAAGAAGGAACATGACTCACTTCTTTCTCTGCCTCAATGGACTTGTGGGGGGTTTTGTTTTCGACACTTTCTTGGACCATTTCTCAAACGATTTGGTCGACTTCAAGTCACCTACATATGCAGGGAAAATATTAAAAATTAACATGGGAGTTTACAAAGCTATACAACTTTGGAGAGTAAACTTCTGTACATAGAAATGAGATCTAACCAGCAGAAATTGCCGCATCAATGACATCCTTGAAGCGATGGGAATCAAGCAAAGGATCAGAGCAAAGCATGCAGCAGAAAAGCCTGAAAACAAACCCATATAGATAATGAAAATGCATATATTGAAAAGAAAGAATTAGTTGTCACATAATATGTAAAGAACATTAAGGTATACTTCTCCATATTGCCCTTCACTTTTTTGAATAGTTCAAGCAGGTCCTTTTTCTCTGAATCAGACCCTCTGTAGTTTGCTTCAAACTCTTCAATATCAGCCTCAGTGACCTGCATGTGGTATACAAGCACTGGATATGGTCATTAAAGAGCATTCAACCAGTAAAAGAGAAAACAACATCAGACGACAGAAAAACCTTTTTATACATGGCTCGGAAAAATGTCTGCAAGTTCTGGATGACATCTCCCGCAAGATCCTGTAATCAGCAAAGAAGAATGAGCAATGAGAGGATTAGTGGGAGCATAGCATTTTAAACAATGTAGTTAACCCTTCCCTTAGCTGAAAATCCCAGGAGTATAATCTCAGGGTACATGCAACTTTAAAAAGCCCAGACTAATGCAGGTTGGGTACAATAATCTTTGCAGAAACTAAGGTGCAGAAAGTGATTGATAAGAAGTTCTCCATTAAATCTTTTAATAAAATATGCAGTTTAAAATACTATGTAATACGGTTGGATGGTGTTAAGTAAAACCCAACTGGTCAATATCTTTGATTTCAGTCTTTCAGACTCATCCAACTAGAACTAATCTTGAAGGTAGATTTCAATTTCATAACTCAACAATCAAATTTTTAAAAATGAAATATTGTTGATTTATGAAATACAATGTCTACGAATTTCACATGTGCAGGACACAATTAGCTCAGTAGGAAAATCCCAACATCAAGAACAGGGACAATCAACACTTACAGCATCATCAACGCAACCAGTCTGATCGTACACAGCACGTTTCTCTTCATCACCCAAAATAGAAATAACCTTTTGCAACTGCTGAAACTTTTCCTTGGCTTCCTACAGAAAGAAGTTAAACAATCAAAACCTTGCTCAGCTACAGGCGTTTGTTAGTAAGGGAACCTTACATAAAATGCCTAAAATTACCTCATCATCAGGATTCTTATCCGGATGCAAGCGCAGAGCCAACTTGTAATAAGCTTTCTTAATTTCCTGCTGAGACGCAGCTCTGTCTACACCAAGAATCTAGGAAAGCATTCAAGGTGGAATAAAATTAGTAAATGATACATATATTTGGGGTTGGAATCTTCCACTCCAATGTAAATAAGTATGCATCAGCACGTATTCTTAGTGAAACCAGTTGAATGAAAGCATCTATACATTCAAAAACAGATGATTCTGTAAGATAGAAAACTGAATTGTTTATTTGTCTAGGAGAACATTAAGATACGTCGCACCTATTAATTCAACACCAATCAGCCTCGACTGTGTTCTCCCAACTTAACTACTGATGTCAATCTTAAAATTAAGTTCGTATTCTCGCAGTTCAATATCATACCATACAACATAATTTCACACAGGCAACTTAGGGCAAAAAAGGGAACATCATTTCGATGAATTTAGTCGAGTATAAAATACAAGAAAATTGAAAATCGTATATGATATACCTCGTACAAGCTTTTATTGTTGGATGAAGGCGAGCCGTCAAGGCATTCCTTTTCTTCCTTCATCTCTTCATCTTCTTCCTCAATACGCTCCTCAGTAACCCTAGATTTACTTCTCTTCCCCATTTTGAAAAACCTAATTTCGATATTCAGATTTCTACAACTGCGCGAGGGAATATGGGAAAATCAAATTATAAAAATTGAGTTAATATTTATAGGTCGCACGAATTAGGTCTGATTCTTTCCCGCCACATCGCGCCTAATTTTTGCGTCCCTTCCCGGTGCGATGAACAAAATGGGTAGGCTGTAAAGACAAAAATAACCCTAATTTAAATAGTTCGACTATTGGTACACAAAAATACTAGACATACCCCTAGAAAATTTTGATTAAAATATCCATATTAATAAGACTAAAATACCCTTAATCCTAATTGTTGTTTAATCAAAACTCAAGGATTGGGAGACAAATACATGAGACATAGCACTCTCCGATTTTCTCTTCTTCGTTGGAATGGTCGTGATGTTACTTAATTTCAATGACGGAGGCAGTATAGGACGGGGGGCGCTGGCCCCCCCTGAACATTTAATAGCTTATATATATTATGTTTTATTGTAAAATCAAGGTGAGGTTGTTTTAATGGTTTGGTACTCCCCGAACTATACCTTGATCACAGGATCGATCCTCTCCGGCAGCAAATCCCTTTTGTTTTTTTTTTATATTATTATTCTATGTTTTCTTTATCTTTTGTTTTTTATTTCTTTAGTTATTATTATTATTATTACATTAAATCTATTTTAATTATTTATATTTTTTTTATATTATTATTCTATGTTTTCTTTATCTTTTGTTTTTTATTTCTTTAGATATTATTATTATTATTACATTAAATCTATTTTAATTATTTATATTTTAAGATTTTATTATCTTTTCGTTTAATATTATAAATTTTTACATATGTTTGGTCCCCTTTATATTATTATTCTATGTTTTCTTTATCTTTTGTTTTTTATTTCTTTAGTTATTATTATTATTATAACATTAAATCTATTTTAATTATTTATATTTTTTTTATATTATTATTCTATGTTTTCTTTATCTTTCGTTTTTTATTTCTTTAGTTATTATTATTATTATTACATTAAATCTATTTTAATTATTTATATTTTAAGATTTTATTATCTTTTCGTTTAATATTATAAATTTTTACATATGTTTGGTCCCCTAATTAAACTTTTTATGTAAATTTGGCCCCCCTAACTCTTTTTTCTGGCTCCGTCACTGCTTAATTTGCAGGTTCGTTGGAATGATCATGAACAAATAAAGCTTTGTTCAACACTGAAAATTTTTAAATGTATCAGGAAATTTTCATATTATTCATCTAACTACTGTAAGAAAAATCGTATTTACTATTCAAATAAAGAAAATAGGGTCCTAACACACCTAAGCAATTAAAACTAAGGATATTGTGATGCTTCTTTTTCCTTAATTCATGAGGGCTTGGTCTATGAACACGTTATGGATGAAATAGCAGCATTGCAGTGAGCTTAGATTGAGAGGGTAGAATGAGTTAAAGTTTGATTAAAAATTAAAAGGATATAATTGTCATTAATGAGGTGTATACATTTATTTTATTTTATTTTTTATAATAATTATGGGGGTTTAATTAGTAAATGAAGTATCTCTAGTGCTTTTGGGTTGCAAAATAGTTGCACCTTTTCCTAAATTCATTCTTTACATCCAAATCTTAGTTACAATTTTTGATAGTTCCGTTTATACTTCATAGATATTAATTAAAAGGTCTCCTAAGTTAATAATTAAAACAATTGGGCTTTTTTTGAGATTAAATATCTTTAATAAATAATTGGGCCTTATGTATGATTGGGCTTTTCTCGCTAAAAAGAATACCTCACTTACAAATTAGAATTTCGACTATTGGGACTCAATAAAAAACTTAAGAAACAAGTTGATTGAAAAGCAAATCTAAATTTTTATTTTTATCATAAAATTTTCTACATCTTTTCAATTTTATTGTAATTAGAATCATTTAATTTTAATCTTAATTGTATATTCAATACTTTTGTTCTCAACTTAAATTTTTAATATTAATAAAATGTTGTCGAATAATAATGGATTTGAAATCAAAGAATCTGCAAATTCATTTACAAATCCATAGTACATCCAAATAAAAGATTTGAAATCTAAATAATTCTAAATTCATTCATTTTCAAATTCTTGGATTTCAAATACCCCTATCCAAACATAATCTTAGAGTGTTTTTTAAATTCAAACTTTGTTCTATAGCTATGAGTTCCAGATGTGAATCCATTGGCTGGTCAGTTGGCGCAAAGTAAACAAGTGTGATGATTAGTCTGTATTATAGACATTGAAATGTTTGAGACATGATAGATATTGTGGATTATAGATGTAGTTATATGTTAATAGCAAAATTGTTAAAAATAGAAGTTTATTTTCCTTTTGAGATTTTATGCCATAAATGAAAATTTTGTAATAGTCCAATTATATTTTATTTGTTATTTCTTCTTTTATGCAAAATTTTAATTAGAGCATGACTACATTACAACTGGTCCTACTAAATAATTCGAATCCTCTTCTCCCAACTGCTATTCAAATGGGTTGATTTTGAGATACAGACAATACCCCCAAATTGCTCTATCTTCCTCACGCCAATGCTGAAATCCGTCTACTGTCCCCAAAATTTACGCTTTAAATCGCCGGAGATCGGTCTCATCCATTGTAGATCTGCCACCGTGTGCGGCCGTCGCATCTCGCGACCAATGCTCCGCCGTACAACCAGCCACCATCTATGAACAGATCCACTGCCCGAGCCCGTCGAGACTGCCAGAACTGGTGTGCTTCTCACCGCCAGTCCCCCGTCATCGCACGACGTTGCTGCTGGTGAACACCTTCAAGAAGTGGGAGGTTTGTTGTTTTAGATTGGATTTCAGATTGATTTAGTTGAAGAATGCCCAAATTTGTAGAGTTTATTGGTGTTGTGAAGATCAAGAAATTTGAGATAAGTGGGCATGGCCTATTCGCCACAAATAATGTGGAGATTGGAACTTTGTTGTTTGTGACTAAAGTTGTTGATGTTGCTCGATGGCAAGTATTTTCAATTGGTTAAAATACTTTTCTTTAATTAAATATGAGTTGAATTGATTAAAATCTTTCACAAGTTAAGAATCCATGGAATACGTAGATTCACATGAAAATTGGGAACACACATCAGAATAATTTCTTCGCCACCTATTACAACGCCAATTCCTTTTTCCAATACTTTTTCAAATACAAGTATTTCAAATAAATACATATCTTATACACCATACGATTAGATTTGGCAAGAAATTATGGGAGAGAGAATGATAATAATGTGTGGGTGGGGCCGTGGATTTGACAAAGCTGGGTTAGTGAGATTAATTATTACCGGTAATAAGGAAGTTAAGAATTGCAATAATCCATTAGTTTTAATGGAAATCCGAAGAAAGAGAATAGTGGTGTTAAAGAAAATGAGACTATAAGGGAAGGCTGCATAACATGTTATGTTTGTTTAAATTTTTTGGGAATGTGATCTGATATTAATTTTGCTGACTAAATCATTTTTCCGTCTCAAATGAAATAGTAACCTAAATTATTATAAAGTGTAATCCAATTAACAAAAAAGAGTCATCTAAAAAATGTTGACCAAACGAAACAATATATAAACAAATCAATTATTATAAAGAATAACTCAATTAATAAAAAAAAAAAGTAATCTAGAAAATGTTGAACAAACAAAACAAACAATATATAAACATATCAAGGTCTCAAATGAAAGAGTAACCCAATCAATAGAAAAGAGTAATCTAGAAAATGTTGACCAAACAACACAATATATAAAAAAATCATTTCTCGAATGAAAGAGAAATTATTTTTTTAAAGAGTAACTCAATTAATAGAAAAGAGTAACCTAGAAAATGTTGACCAAACAAAACAATATATAAACAAATCACGGAGTAATCCAAATTATTATAAAAAGTAGTCTAAATTACTATATAGAGTAACTCAATTAATAGAAATAATTACCTAGAAAATGTTGACCAAACAAAACAATATAAAACAAATCAGGATCTCAAATGAAAGAGTAACTCAAATTATTATAAAGAGTAACCCAATTAATAAAATAACCTACAAAATAATATATAAACAAATCAACATAAAAAGTAATATAAAATTTTGTTAATAATAACCCAATACATTACAAAAAAAAATAACCTAAATAATCAACAATAAATCTTTCAAAACAAAATTAAACTAATACAGTAGAATAATCTAATTCTTTTTATAGATATTTTGTACAATATGGGCGCGCCTAGGTCCTTTCATATAAAAGAGAAGAGAGACAGCATATGTGTATTGAAATCTTGAGTTTGAATTTGAATAATTAAATGACAATAAACAAATTAATGCACACTAAAATTCCAAATAGAAATTCCTGTAGAAATCATAAGCACACAACCATTATTTCGAGAATCATGTGCAGCTGATCAAAGCAGTTACTTCTTAATTCTTAATCATAAATAAACGAGAATGCAACTGTACAAGAATTAGACATCATCAAACAAATATCTATATTTTTCTTCTGGTTCAATCATTCAAATCCTGAGTGAACCATATACAAATCAATGACTTGGTATCCTTCCTTCAAACTCCGACTACAACGAACAAGGGTTGCGCAATACAAAGCCCTTCGAAAAACACCAAGACAGTTGCTTCGGGCCAACAACTCTATTTATCCTCTTCTGCCAGTTTTATTTCAGACGATTTTTCAAGAATTGCTCCTCTTCTCTTTTTTTATCAAATGTCCCAATCTGTAAATTAGCAGATGATCCCAATCTGTAAATGAGCAGATGAAAATTAAATTATGATCGCTTTCAACGGACAGTGACCACACGAAACCACCAATTCTCGACGGTCAACTGAACGCCGGTGGCCTAGTCGAAACATCACATTTGAAAAGCAAAGAGATGAAGAAAAGCCCCAATTCACACTGCAGATGAATCCGTCGAGTCTGCCACCGGGTCGCGCCGCAGTCGTTGCCGAAATCCACCCCTGTTGCTGCTAAAAAAAAAATCCGCTCAGATTGGAAGAGTAAATGTAGTCTTATTCATTTAGATCTAAAAAGGAGAGAGAGCCCATTATTATTGTTAAAGATACAGTTTAATGAAAGAGGAAATGCCAGCTATCTCTCATTGGAAAT
The DNA here is from genome assembly GCA_023678885.1 of Pogostemon cablin. NCBI lineage: Eukaryota > Viridiplantae > Streptophyta > Magnoliopsida > Lamiales > Lamiaceae > Pogostemon > Pogostemon cablin. Next base: position 28,223,473 of record CM043013.1, read on the forward strand.
AGGTTTGACCCAATTATAATAATTAGATCCGGTTGTACCATTTAAAAGAAAAAGATGGGCTATTGAAATCTTTGTCATTTTAATTATTTATAATAATTTTAATTAATTTTCTATATATGAAAAGTTTTTAAGAGTCCAATTATATTTTTATTTGTCATCTTCTCTTTTTACTAAAGTTTTAATTATTTATAATCATTTTAATTTTACACTATTTAAGAGTGAAAATTAAATTTAATAAACAATTTTTTACTGATGATAATATATTTTATCGAGAATAATGAAATGTGTAAATGTGATCAAATAAAAGTAAGAAACATAAAATAAATTAAACTACTATAAAAATACGGTTTTTATAATAAAGAGAGAAAAAAAACCAATAAAAGATTGAGAATATGAGTTGAGGAGAAAATGTTTAAATAAATAAATTTGAATGAATGAATGGTAATGATTGAAAGCAATTAACAAAAAAGATAAGGCTATTTACACCTCAAAATTACTTAACGCATCCTAAAAGTATTTAAATTATAATAATATACGTATACTTAACGCATCCCAAAGTATTAAAAGTATTTTTATTGGATGTAGGGTGTATTATACTTTTTGCAACTTTAAATAAATAAGATTTTTTTTACCAACTTTATTGACCTTTGAAGGTATTATAGTATTTTTAGGTTATATCCAACGGCTTTGTAATAAGCATCTTCCGTATTGAATACTTCCTGAATAAGCAAAGAAGCCATTTTTGGTATCAACGAGACAATTTCTAACACCACCGATGTACTAAAGAGACACTACTTAAAGATTCTGCAGAATGAGGTTATGTGAAGAAAGGAGCAGTATCCAGTGTTAAATCATCAACATATTTGTACTCTGTACTAGAAAAGAAGTCTTGTGGAAACTAAATAAGAGAAATCACCTTAGAGTAACTTGTTGTAATTTTCTATTTTGTTGAATCTTGGTTGTTAAAGAGGCAAATCTCTCATTTTCATTTGACCAGCTCAGTCTCCAAATCTGATATTTTGGATCTAACTTCCTCCTGTACAAAAGGATAAAACAGATACCATAAAACAACTATGGCAAATATCAAGTCAAGTGGTAGTAACAATAAGTTTTATTCATGAATTTTCTTGATTAACTTTAGATCATATTAATTAAGCATAAGTGAGCAGATCATAATCGACATCTAGCAAAAGCCCTTTTACAAAGTGATAACCAATAAGCGGTTGAAATCGTAGTAGACAACATGGTTGTTAAGCATTATTTCATTAAAATTGATGATTTTTTTAAAGAATTTCAACTCACTGAAACACTTAGCTGAAGTTCATGCATTCGCTCAATTAGTGCAACTTCTGCTAGTATCGCTCTATCCATCAGGTGGTTTAGTGACACATGAGTCATATCATCATCAGAGTCATCGCTGCAGATTAAAAGAAGAGAGATGGAAAAAACCAGATGTGGAGTAAGCAACAATATTATTAAGTTCCAAGTTTCAAATCAAGTGATAATATAAAGAAACAAAGCTCAAGCAATTCTAAGAACATAAGCATAGGAGTTCCTATTATTTAGCTTATCCCCTAGCCTTGAACAATGACGTAAATTTTCTTGTTCTTATAAACTATAGAACTAAGATACAAGGGAATTGCAGAATGTTATCATATAATAATGTTATGGGACGCAAATACTGTCAAAAAGATCATGCAGCTAACCATTTGCCAGTTTTAGGTTCCTATTCACAGTTAATGCTTGTTCATAAAATTAAGCAATTTAAAGCCAATACTTAACAACTTCAGATAAAGCACTTTTCATTTGTCGAACCATTTTAAAGGTGATGACACAAAATTCAATTTTCTATACAGAGAATAATTTTAGTCTTCCTCGTATTTATTCCTATGAAATCTTGAAATCGCTATGACATCAAAATATTTTTTTTTATTATTATTAGTTTCCACTTTCAGGAAGTGTTTGGTTCATATTGAGCTAATAATCTCCATGGGCCTTAAAAATTTACTTAAAATAAGATAATTTACACACTAATTGCACGCACTTAAGCGGCTTATTTCCTTCTAACACTACAAAAAAACAGTCAATTTGTGACGGTTTTTTTGTGACGGCCATGAAGCCTTCACAATTGTGATGGTTTTTGTGACGGCTTTTTTGAATTGTGACGGCTTCATGACGAAACCTAGTTTGTGACGGCTTTAGTGACGGTGTTTGTTTGTGACGGACTTTAAGCCGTCACAAAAATTAATTAATTTTTTTTTTAAATTTAGTGACGGCCTTTGTGACGGCTTTTGGCCTTCACAAAGTAATGAATGCATGAAACAGTACCATTTCAACTCAAATTCGTTTGTGACGGCTTCAAAGCCGTCACAAAAATTAATTAATTTTTTTTAAAAATTTAGTGACAGCCTTTGTGACGGCTTTTGGCCTTCACAAAGTAATGAATGCATGAATCGATACCGTTTCAACCAAAATTCATTTGTAATGGCTTCAAAGCCGTCACAAAATTAATTATTATTTTTTTTTAATTTGTAACGGCAGTCGGGGTTAAGAAAATAACACTTTATAGATCATACAAGGAATTAATTATTGATTGATAAAAGAAAATGTGAAATGATTATAAAACTAAAATGATAATGATAATGATATATATCTTATATATACTAATTACGAATACGTTGTTATAAATACTTTTTAAGAGTATGAGGTATCGCAACGTGGTTAAATTTCGTATATTTTTATTTTTTATTTTAATATTACATATATAATCTTTCTACTTTTATTTATTATTATTATTATTAATGTTGTTATTATTATTATTATTATTATTATTATTATTATTATTATTATTATTATTATTATTATTATTATTATTATTATTATTATTATTATATATCTTTAAATCATGTATATCTATAAATTAAAATTACCTTTAATCATATTTTTTTGATTGGTTAAGGAATAGATAATAATCAATAAAATATATCCAACTTATTAATATTATTATTCATGTACATCTTCAAATTAAATACCACCTTTAATCATATTTTTTATTGAAAATAGATAATTAAGTCAATCAATAATAATATATCCAACTAATAATTTATTTTTTATTTTTATTCTTTATTGGTTACAAATAGATAATTAAACCAATCAATAAAAATATATATATATATATATCTTAAAAAAAACTATATAAATAGAGCAAATATTAATTAATATACTTAAATCACGCATACTAATTCTTTAGGGCTATTCATGTTTATCTTCAAATTAACTACCACATTTAATCATATTTTTTATTAGTTAGAATACTACTTTTATTTATTTATTTATTATTATTGTTATTATTATTATTCATGTATATTTTCAAATTATGTATATCTATAAATTAAATACCACATTTAATTATATTTTTTGATTGATTATAATAATTCATCCGCGTATTACGCTAGATGTTTAAAAAAGATAACAACCATTCATGATAATTTGTTTATTATAATGAATGCAGAATATATATTTTGACATATATATGCACATTACTTTTTAATATATTAATATTTTATATATGATTTATATACATTATAAGATTTATTATTGAATTATTATGAGTGTATGATTAGCCATAATATAGTGGGTAATGACCAATTAAAGAAATTATCGAAGCACAGGGAGGAAGGTACTAGGGTCTAAGCGATCTCGTGTTTGTCATAGTATTATAGAGATGAACGAGAAGGGGAGATAATCAAGAAATGACAATAAAATAAATGGATAGATGAATAGGAGATGAATGAATGAGCCAAGTAGATAGATATGAGACTAGCAATACTTAAAGTATGAAAAATCTATGTTCATGCAATGAATTCATGTGTCATGGGAAAAAGGCTAAGGGCCAACACTAAGATCACCTAAACTCCCTCTCGGAATGAATAGGATATGGAATGACATTCATTGGATTGGTTCTCACTCAAACAATTCCAACTAGGTACTAAGCTTGAAATGAGAGTCCCTTCACATAATCTATTGACTTCTCAATCTAATAAATGATATGTTCTATCAAAGGGTTCTAAACTATGAAGGACTTCTCAATCTCTTCACAATCTATAATGCACATGAAGTGTTTGATGAAATGATTCACTTAATTATCCTAAATATGCAATTGACTTCTCAATCTAATCACATGCTTAAAATAATTAAACACACAAATAATCATAAACCTCAAGATCTAAAGCATCAATGATAGAAAATCAATTAACCCAATCAACATAATCATTCAATTGCAAAATACCAAAAATTATCCAACACAATTCATATTGCTAATTTCACAAGGGAGATTAGCCTCTCATATCCATAAGAAAATTAACATAGACATTAAATTCCTTACAAAACATGATAAACAATAGGTTTCAATACAAAGTGTAGATGAAAACTCCCTTGGATGTCTCCAATGGTGATCTTCTTCTTCCCCTTGCAATTCACCTCTCTTCCTTGCTTCTCTACTACTTGGATGGAGGATTTGATGGTTGGATCAAGGTAGATGGGTGGATGAAGAATGGATGAAGATGATGGTGGAAAATGAAAGAAATGGTGTGTGAGGTGTGTGTAGAAGGGTGAAAATCGGATCTTCTCTCAAAATATTGAAGTGTTGGGTATTTATACCCCTTGGGAGGCTTCTAGAATGATTCTGATGTGTTTCTGATGCTGCAGCAACACGACCACAGGGTGGCCGTGTAGGCGTTTCTGATGTCAGAAAACGGCCAGGGCTTACAGGGCCGTGTTGCGTAACACGGGTCGTGTTGCGTAACACGGGCTGCGCAGTCTCACTGTTTCGCGAATAACTTCCACATCCGATCTCTGATTTGAGTAATTCTTGCGCTCATGTGATCCTCTTTTCTTTAGCTTTCTATCCATATAAAGATCTGGCAAAAATTCCAATATTTGAGGGTGTAACAAGTCATGCAAAGTAGCACAACCGTGCTAAGTAGGAACAGCTTGCGCGACATCACCATTTTAATCATAACTTTCTCGTTTCGGCTCCAATTGAAGTGTTTCTCATACCAAAATAATTCTCATTTCTATGGCTTTCCAACCATGTATTACACTTCTAGTTTTGAGCTCCACAAGAGTACAGAAAAATTACACAAGTTGGACATGCGTTTTTTTCAGCATTTTGCTTGATTTGACTCATTCTCCCTCGTTTCAACTCCGAATTGAGATCCGTTTTTTCCTACATCTTTCTTATCACGTCTAGGATCCATTTTTACCTAAAAAACATAAGTTTAAGCTCATTCACACACATTTATATAAAACACAAAACACAACCAAATAACACATAAATACAGATAACAATATACGAAAACACATATAAAAAGACACTAAAATCTAGGTAAAAATATCACTCATTACACCCCCAAACTTAAAGTGTTGTGCGTCCCCGCATAACGAAAATGATAAACCAAGGAGAGTGATTTTCACCTAGTAAAAAAAAAACTAAACGAACACAAGTAATAACACATCATTAGCAACAAGAATTACAAATTATGCTAAGCCATCCTACAACATTAGATTTATGATATGAGAAATTAACAAGTTCAATCAAAAGAGAATAAGGTGCAATATAGTCCCTTTTAGTCTAAGCCTCACATAAGTTTATCAATTTCACTCAACACTCTTTGAAGTAGGGTAAATCATCACTCATTAACCGATTAGCTCGACTCGCTATAAGCTTGCTCGTGGACTACATTAACAAACCACCAAAGTTTAAATTAATGATCAAAAAGGTCTTTCATTAAGGCTGTAATGATATGCTCTTTGGTAGGGTAGGAAAAATATAGGTAAGAGTAACTAATCAAGTGTAAGTAATCGAAGAGATGATCAACTTCCTCAACTTCTCCACTTTTCTTTCTTCCTTTCTTGTCTTTGGTACTCACAAGCTCTACTCATCAACTTTCCTTGGATTTCTTGAGCTTCTTATGATTCATGCTTCCTTCTTTGAATTTTTAAGTACTTGAGCATATTATTGTTGCTTTGCTCATATTTCTTGTTTTGAGGTTGCATGTGCATTCTTCTTTTTTGCTCTTTTTCATCATTTTTCTTACTTATTTACCATTTCCACTTTCCCTTTTGTTATCTCATCAAACCTTGCTAGCTACCATCTCCTCAATCACCCACACAAAAGAGTAATTATATAAGGCTCAAATGGGTAATCAAGGTTTGTAATGTGCTAAATTCACAATGAATAGGCTTTAAGGCTCAAAGTGGTTGACTAGGGATGATGTTCATGGTAGGGAAATATATAGTAATGACTATAATAACAAGGATGACCTTAGATCATGTCACTAATCTCCACAAATCCGGCTCGTTCCTATAGTCCTTGAGCAAGTTCTAGCTTATCAAACACAACCAATCCACTCATGAAGAAAAACCATGTATGCACGGTTGAGGCTCAAATTCTCACAAGCTTATGCATTGGACCTTAAGAAACTTATTACACCACATTCATCTCAAAATTGAACAAGTTAAGTAAAACATGTCACAATTCGAAAGTATAGAGATTCTTAATCATAACTTTTCATCACTTATCACAACCACATGTCATCACTCATATTCAAAAATGACTCACAACCTCCTTAAACAAACCACTAAATATACCAAGACAAAAATAAGAAAACACACAAAACATAAAATAAAGACTCAACAAGCAAGAAACAAAATAAAAACACATAATATGCAAAAATAAAAATCACCATCATTAGCAATAAAGCACACATTCTATATCATCCATGATTAATTAAGCTCACAAGTATCCCCATCTTTTGATTGAAAAGTAAATCCTAAATTACGAAAGTAAACATCCCAAAAACATAACAAATGAAGAAACATGCTAATCACAACAATACACATCAAAATATGTCAAGCAACTAGAAGTGATAAGGTGTAGAGTACTCCCTCAATGGGCATTTGGTAAAGAAAACGTTAGTTCCAAGCTCCATTCGTGCTTCCAATACCTTTCATTCATGCTCAAACACTCAACAAACACCGTTAGCTCAACAATTGCATTTAACAAATATGGACTATCATGCACTTCAACACCACCAATCATACCAAAATCAAACCAAACTCATGAGAAAAATTTTAAAATTAGCTCAAAAATACGAAAAGTATATGCTTTCAAGACAAAGTATGTCACACCACGCCATATCCCCCCAAACTTAAATTGAAACAAGAGTTTCGAGGTAAGTTTGCAAAAAGTGGTGTGACTTACTTTCACACTTCAAATCAAGCACTTATCGTATCTTGAAAACTCATTCTTCTCACAAGCACGATCCACCTACAAGGCCAAAATGCAAGAAACAAAAAATCCACCATCCTTATTGAAAGCAATAAACAAAGCAATAAAGATAATGATGGGTTGCCTCCCATCTAGCGCTAAGTTTAACGTCTTCAAGCTGGACGGGATATGGAGAACTCATCGGAATGGCCACGGATATCTTTCGTCCTTGCCATCAAATTTTAAACGTTGTGCTTCTTCCTCTAATAGGCACTTATGGCAAGTAACGACCTCCGTTGCATCCTTCGAGCATGGCTTTAGAAATTCAACTCTCTTGAGCTTACACTCCATTTCCCTCTCCACTCTTGAAAACCACTTATTCCTCCTTACCAAATAGACCCCCAACATCTCTTCGAGTTCTCTTTTGTTTCTAAGGATATGAGAAAAATCAATGGGTAAGACAAAGTCAATGTAAATAATATTATCAAGTTCAAAGCAACTTAAAGAGTTTAAAGGTTTAGAAATGCTCATTTCACTCTTCAAGTCATCATCATTTGCTTCTTGACTTTGTTCCTCTTCATCAACATCATTTGCCTCAATAGGCTCTTCAAACACCTCATTTGATTCTTCATCCCCCAAATTCTCTTCTTTCTCCAACTCTTCTTCGACTTTGCTCTCCTCTTCCAATTCTTCAACTTGTTGAAAATTGTTCAAAGCACTTACAATTTGGCTTACTTGATACTCCAAGGCATGAGAAGAAAAGAGATGAAGCAAGTTTTCTTCTCATGCCTTGGAGCATCAAGTGAGCCAAATTGTAAGTGCTTTGACCAATTTTCAACAAGTTGAAGAGCTTGAAGAGGAGAGCAAAGTCGAAGAAGAGTTGGAGAAAGAAGAGAATTTGGGGGATGAAGAATCAAATGAGGTGTTTGAAGAGCCTATTGAGGCAAATGATGTTGATGAAGAGGAACAAAGTCAAGAAGCAAATGATGATGACTTGAAGAGTGAAATGAGCATTTCTAAACCTTTAAACTCTTTAAGTTGCTTTGAATTTGATAATATTGTTTACATTGACTTTGTCTTACCCATTGATTTTTCTCATATCCTTAGAAACAAAAGAGAACTCGAAGAGATGTTGGGGGTCTATTTGGTAAGGAGGAATAAGTGGTTTTCAAGAATGGAGAGGGCAATGGAGTGTAAGCTCAAGAGAGTTGAATTTCTAAAGCCATGCTCGAAGGATGTAATGGAGGTCGTTACTTGCCATAAGTGCCTATTAGAGGAAGAAGCACAACGTTTAAAATTTGATGGCAAGGACGAAAGATATCCGTGGCCATTCCGATGAGTTCTCCATATCCCGTCCGGCTTGAAGACGTTAAACTTAGCGCTAGATGGGAGGCAACCCATCATTATCTTTATTACTTTGTTTATTGCTTTCAATAAGGATGGTGGATTTTTTGTTTCTTGCATTTTGGCCTTGTAGGTGGATCGTGCTTGTGAGAAGAATGAGTTTTCAAGATACGAAGAGAGCTTGAATTGAAGGTATAAGTTCGTCACACTATTTTTTTTTTTTGCAAACTTAACTCGAAACTCTTGTTTCAATTTAAGTTTGGGGGGATATGGCATGGTGTGACATACCTTGTTTTGAAGCCATATACTTTTCGTGTTTTTGGGCTAATTTTGAATTTTTCTCATGAGCATTGGTTTGATTTTGGTATGATTGGTCGTGTTGAAGTGCATGATAGTCCATATTTTAATGAAATTATTGAGCTAATGGTTTTGTTGAGCATGTATGAAGGGTATTGGAAGCACGAATTGAGCTCGGAGCTAACAACTTCCACTATCAAATGCTTATTGAGGGAGTTCATTCTACACCCTACTACTTTTATGTGTTTAGCATAATTTATGTTGATTTGGATTGTTGTGATTAGCATGTTTCTTCATTTGTTATGTTTTTGGGATGTTTACTTTCGTAATTTAGGATTTCCTTTTCAATCAAGGTTGGGATGATTGTGAGCTTACATTGTTATGAATGATTTGAATGTGTGCTTTATTGTTTAATGATGGTGATTGTTGTTTTTGCATGTTATGTGTTTTTGGTTGTTTCTTGTTTGTTGAGTCTTTATTTTATGTTTTGTGTGTTTTCTTATTTTTTTCTTGGTATGTTTGGTGGTTTGTTTTGGATGTTGTGAGTCATTTTTGAACATGAGTGGTGATATGTTGTGGTAGTAAGTGATGACAAGTTATGATTAAGAATCTCTACACTTTCGAATTGTGACATGTTTTACTTAACTTGTTCAATTTTGAGATGAATGTGGTGTAATAAGTTTCCTAAGGTCCAGCACAAGCTTGTGAGAATTTGAGCCTCAACCGTGCATACATTGTTTTTTCCTTCATGAGTGGATCGATTGAGTTTTGATAAGCTAGAACTTGCTCAAGGACTATAGGAATGAGCCCGATTTGTGGAGATTAGTGAAATGATCTAAGGCCATCCTTGTCATTTATAGTCATTACCATATATTTTCCTACCTTGAACATCATCCCTAGTCAACCACTTTGAGCCTTAAAGCCTATTTATTGTGATATAAGCACATTACAAGCCATGATTACCCACTTAAGCCTTACATATATACCATTTGTGTGGGTGATTGAGGAGATGGTAACTAGAAAGGTTTGATAAGGAAGAAAAAGAAAAAAGGAAATGGTAAACAAGCAAGAAAAAAGATGAAAAAGAGCACAAGAAAGAATGGACATACAACCTCAAAATAAGAAAATGAGCAAAGCAATAACAATATGCTCAAGTACTTAAAAGTTCAAAGAAGGAAGCATGCATTAAAAGAAGCTCAAAATCTAAGGAAAGTTGATGATTAGTGATTGTGATTACCAAAGTTGAGAAAGGAAGAAAGAAAAGTGGAGAAGTTGAGGAAGTTGATCATCTCTTCGATTACTTACACTTGTTAGTCACTATTATCCATACTCTTCCTACCTTACCAAAGAGCCTATCATTATATCCCAATTAAAGACCTTTTTAATCATTAATTTAAAATTTGGTGGTTTGTGAATGTAGTCCACGAGCAAGCTTATAGCGAGTCGAACCAATCGATTGATGAGTGTTGTTTTACCCTATTTTAAAGAGTGTTGAGTGACATTTATATCCTATGTGAGGCTTGGACTTAAAAAAGGGACTATATTACACTATCATTCTCTTTAGATTGAACTTGTTAATTCTTCATGTCATGAATCTAATGTTGTAGGATGACTTAGCATAAATTGTGATTCTTATTATTATTGGTGTGTTATTACTTATGTTCGTTTAGCCTTTTCCTAGGTGAATATCACTCTCCTTGGTTTATCATTTCATTGTGCGAGGACGTACAACACTTTAAGTTTGGGGGTGTGATGAGTGATATTTTCACCTAGATTTTAGTGTCTTTTTACATGAGTTTTCGTATATTTTTATCCGTATTTATGTTCTATTTGGTTGTGTTTTGTGTTTTTATGGAAATGTGTGTGAATGAGCTTAAACCTATAATTTTCACTTTTTCTTTGATGCTAGATATGATAAGGAAGACATAGGAAAAAGCGGATCTCAATTCGGAGTTGAAACGAGGGAGAACGAGCCAAAACAGTGAAGAAATACAGGAGCCAGCACCAACACGGGCCGTGTACCCAACACGGCCCTGTAAGAGGTGGCCGTGCGGCAACACCAGTTTGTTCAACACGGGCATCTTAAGGCCGTGTCCAGTAGCACGAGTCGTGTTGGCAGCACGAGTCGTGTTGCTAACACGGGCCTGTCCAGAATGGCCGTGCGAGAGCATCAGTTCACACAACACGGCCACCTTATGGCCGTGTTGCCAAGCACACGACTCGTGCTGTGTAAATTCCTGCTAAAAATTAGAATCCTTCTAGAAGCCTCCCAATGGGTATAAATACCCAATACTTCAATATGTAAACAAGATCCGAATTCCAACCTTTCTACACACACCTCACACACCATTTCCTCCATTCTCTACCTTCACCTTCATCCATTCTTCATCCTTTGGATCTACCTTCATCCAACCATCAAATCCTCCATCCAAGTAGTAGAGAAGCAAGGAAGAGAGGTGAATTGCAAGGGGAAGAAGAAAAATCACCATTGGAGACATCCAAGGGAGTTTTCATCCAAACTTTGTATTGAAACCTATTGTTTATCATGTTTTGTAAGGAATTTAATGTCTATGTTAATTTTCTTATGGATATGAGAGGCTAATCTCCCTTGTGAAATTAGCAATATGAATTGTGTTGGATAATTTTTGGTATTTTGCAATTGAATGATTATGTTGATTGGGTTAATTGATTTTCTATCATTGATGCTTTAGATCTTGAGGTTTATGATTATTTGTGTGTTTAATTATTTTAAGCATGTGATTAGATTGAGAAGTCAATTGCATATTTAGGATAATTAAGTGAATCATTTCATCAAACACTTCATGTGCATTATAGATTGTGAAAAGATTGAGAAGTCCTTCATAGTTTAGAACCCTTTGATAGAACATATCATTTATTAGATTGAGAAGTCAATAGATTATGTGAAGGGACTCTCATTTCAAGCTTAGTACCTAGTTGGAATTGTTTGAGTGAGAACCAATCCAATGAATGTCATTCCATATCCTATTCATTCCGAGAGGGAGTTTAGGTGATCTTAGTGTTGGCCCTTAGCCTTTTTCCCATGACACATATGAATTCATTGCATGATACCTAGATTTTCCATGCTTTAAGTATTGTTAATCTCATCTCTATCTACTTGGCTCATTCATCTATCTCCCATTCATCTATCCTTTTATTTTATTGTCATTTCTTGATTATCTCCCCTTCTCGTTCATCTCTATAATACTATGACAAACACGAGATCGCTTAGACCCTAGTACCTTCCTCCCTGTGGTTCGATAATTTCTTTAATTGGTCATGCACGACTCGTGCTGTGTAAATTCCTGCTAAAAATTAGAATTCTTCTAGAAGCCTCCCAAGGGGTATAAATACCCAATACTTCAATATGTAAACAAGATCCGAATTCCAACCCTTCTACACACACCTCACACACCATTTCCTCCATTCTCCACCTTCACCTTCATCCATTCTTCATCATTTGGATCTACCTTCATCCAACCATCAAATCCTCCATCCAAGTAGTAGAGAAGCAAGGAAGAGAGGTGAATTGCAAGGGGAAGAAGAAAAATCACCATTGGAGACATCCAAGGGAGTTTTCATCCAAACTTTGTATTGAAACCTATTGTTTATCATGTTTTGTAAGGAATTTAATGTCTATGTTAATTTTCTTATGGATATGAGAGGCTAATCTCCCCTGTGAGATTAGCAATATGAATTGTGTTGGATAATTTTTGGTATTTTGCAATTGAATGATTATGTTGATTGGGTTAATTGATTTTCTATCATTGATGCTTTAGATCTTGAGGTTTATGATGATTTGTGTGTTTAATTGTTTTAAGCATGTGATTAGATTGAGAAGTCAATTGCATATTTAGGATAATTAAGTGAATCATTTCATCAAACACTTCATGTGCATTATAGATTGTGAAGAGATTGAGAAGTCCTTCATAGTTTAGAACCCTTTGATAGAACATATCATTTATTAGATTGAGAAGTCAATAGATTATTTGAAGGGACTCTCATTTCAAGCTTAGTACCTAGTTGGAATTGTTTGAGTGAGAACCAATCCAATGAATGTCATTCCATATCCTATTCATTCCGAGAGGGTGTTTAGATGATCTTAGTGTTGGCCCTTAGCCTTTTTCCCATGACACATATGAATTCATTGCATGATACCTAGATTTTCCATGCTTTAAGTATTGTTAATCTCATCTCTATCTACTTGGCTCATTCATCTATCTCCCATTCATCTATCCTTTTATTTTATTGTCATTTCTTGATTATCTCCCCTTCTCGTTCATCTCTATAATACTATGACAAACACGAGATCGCTTAGACCCTAGTACCTTCCTCCCTGTGGTTCGATAATTTCTTTAATTGGTCATGCACGACTCGTGCTGTGTAAATTCCTGCTAAAAATTAGAATTCTTCTAGAAGCCTCCCAAGGGGTATAAATACCCAATACTTCAATATGTAAACAAGATCCGAATTCCAACCCTTCTACACACACCTCACACACCATTTCCTCCATTCTCCACCTTCACCTTCATCCATTCTTCATCCTTTGGATCTACCTTCATCCAACCATCAAATCCTCCATCCAAGTAGTAGAGAAGCAAGGAAGAGAGGTGAATTGCAAGGGGAAGAAGAAAAATCACCATTGGAGACATCCAAGGGAGTTTTCATCCAAACTTTGTATTGAAACCTATTGTTTATCATGTTTTGTAAGGAATTTAATGTCTATGTTAATTTTCTTATGGATATGAGAGGCTAATCTCCCCTGTGAGATTAGCAATATGAATTGTGTTGGATAATTTTTGGTATTTTGCAATTGAATGATTATGTTGATTGGGTTAATTGATTTTCTATCATTGATGCTTTAGATCTTGAGATTTATGATGATTTGTGTGTTTAATTGTTTTAAGCATGTGATTAGATTGAGAAGTCAATTGCATATTTAGGATAATTAAGTGAATCATTTCATCAAGCACTTCATGTGCATTATAGATTGTGAAGAGATTGAGAAGTCCTTCATAGTTTAGAACCCTTTGATAGAACATATCATTTATTAGATTGAGAAGTCAATAGATTATTTGAAGGGACTCTCATTTCAAGCTTAGTACCTAGTTGGAATTGTTTGAGTGAGAACCAATCCAATGAATGTCATTCCATATCCTATTCATTCCGAGAGGGTGTTTAGATGATCTTAGTGTTGGCCCTTAGCCTTTTTCCCATGACACATATGAATTCATTGCATGATACCTAGATTTTCCATGCTTTAAGTATTGTTAATCTCATCTCTATCTACTTGGCTCATTCATCTATCTCCCATTCATCTATCCTTTTATTTTATTGTCATTTCTTGATTATCTCCCCTTCTCGTTCATCTCTATAATACTATGACAAACACGAGATCGCTTAGACCCTAGTACCTTCCTCCCTGTGGTTCGATAATTTCTTTAATTGGTCATGCACGACTCGTGCTGTGTAAATTCCTGCTAAAAATTAGAATTCTTCTAGAAGCCTCCCAAGGGGTATAAATACCCAATACTTCAATATGTAAACAAGATCCGAATTCCAACCCTTCTACACACACCTCACACACCATTTCCTCCATTCTCCACCTTCACCTTCATCCATTCTTCATCCTTTGGATCTACCTTCATCCAACCATCAAATCCTCCATCCAAGTAGTAGAGAAGCAAGGAAGAGAGGTGAATTGCAAGGGGAAGAAGAAAAATCACCATTGGAGACATCCAAGGGAGTTTTCATCCAAACTTTGTATTGAAACCTATTGTTTATCATGTTTTGTAAGGAATTTAATGTCTATGTTAATTTTCTTATGGATATGAGAGGCTAATCTCCCCTGTGAGATTAGCAATATGAATTGTGTTGGATAATTTTTGGTATTTTGCAATTGAATGATTATGTTGATTGGGTTAATTGATTTTCCATCATTGATGCTTTAGATCTTGAGGTTTATGATGATTTGTGTGTTTAATTATTTTAAGCATGTGATTAGATTGAGAAGTCAATTGCATATTTAGGATAATTAAATGAATCATTTCATCAAACACTTCATGTGCATTATAGATTGTGAAGAGATTGAGAAGTCCTTCATAGTTTAGAACCCTTTGATAGAACATATCATTTATTAGATTGAGAAGTCAATAGATTATTTGAAGGGACTCTCATTTCAAGCTTAGTACCTAGTTGGAATTGTTTGAGTGAGAACCAATCCAATGAATGTCATTCCATATCCTATTCATTCCGAGAGGGAGTTTAGGTGATCTTAGTGTTGGCCCTTAGCCTTTTTCCCATGACACATATGAATTCATTGCATGATACCTAGATTTTCCATGCTTTAAGTATTGTTAATCTCATCTCTATCTACTTGGCTCATTCATCTATCTCCCATTCATCTATCCTTTTATTTTATTGTCATTTCTTGATTATCTCCCCTTCTCGTTCATCTCTATAATACTATGACAAACACGAGATCGCTTAGACCCTAGTACCTTCCTCCCTGTGGTTCGATAATTTCTTTAATTGGTCATGCACGACTCGTGCTGTGTAAATTCCTGCTAAAAATTAGAATTCTTCTAGAAGCCTCCCAAGGGGTATAAATACCCAATACTTCAATATGTAAACAAGATCCGAATTCCAACCCTTCTACACACACCTCACACACCATTTCCTCCATTCTCCACCTTCACCTTCATCCATTCTTCATCCTTTGGATCTACCTTCATCCAACCATCAAATCCTCCATCCAAGTAGTAGAGAAGCAAGGAAGAGAGGTGAATTGCAAGGGGAAGAAGAAAAATCACCATTGGAGACATCCAAGGGAGTTTTCATCCAAACTTTGTATTGAAACCTATTGTTTATCATGTTTTGTAAGGAATTTAATGTCTATGTTAATTTTCTTATGGATATGAGAGGCTAATCTCCCCTGTGAGATTAGCAATATGAATTGTGTTGGATAATTTTTGGTATTTTGCAATTGAATGATTATGTTGATTGGGTTAATTGATTTTCTATCATTGATGCTTTAGATCTTGAGATTTATGATGATTTGTGTGTTTAATTGTTTTAAGCATGTGATTAGATTGAGAAGTCAATTGCATATTTAGGATAATTAAGTGAATCATTTCATCAAACACTTCATGTGCATTATAGATTGTGAAGAGATTGAGAAGTCCTTCATAGTTTAGAACCCTTTGATAGAACATATCATTTATTAGATTGAGAAGTCAATAGATTATTTGAAGGGACTCTCATTTCAAGCTTAGTACCTAGTTGGAATTGTTTGAGTGAGAACCAATCCAATGAATGTCATTCCATATCCTATTCATTCCGAGAGGGTGTTTAGATGATCTTAGTGTTGGCCCTTAGCCTTTTTCCCATGACACATATGAATTCATTGCATGATACCTAGATTTTCCATGCTTTAAGTATTGTTAATCTCATCTCTATCTACTTGGCTCATTCATCTATCTCCCATTCATCTATCCTTTTATTTTATTGTCATTTCTTGATTATCTCCCCTTCTCGTTCATCTCTATAATACTATGACAAACACGAGATCGCTTAGACCCTAGTACCTTCCTCCCTGTGGTTCGATAATTTCTTTAATTGGTCATGCACGACTCGTGCTGTGTAAATTCCTGCTAAAAATTAGAATTCTTCTAGAAGCCTCCCAAGGGGTATAAATACCCAATACTTCAATATGTAAACAAGATCCGAATTCCAACCCTTCTACACACACCTCACACACCATTTCCTCCATTCTCCACCTTCACCTTCATCCATTCTTCATCCTTTGGATCTACCTTCATCCAACCATCAAATCCTCCATCCAAGTAGTAGAGAAGCAAGGAAGAGAGGTGAATTGCAAGGGGAAGAAGAAAAATCACCATTGGAGACATCCAAGGGAGTTTTCATCCAAACTTTGTATTGAAACCTATTGTTTATCATGTTTTGTAAGGAATTTAATGTCTATGTTAATTTTCTTATGGATATGAGAGGCTAATCTCCCCTGTGAGATTAGCAATATGAATTGTGTTGGATAATTTTTGGTATTTTGCAATTGAATGATTATGTTGATTGGGTTAATTGATTTTCCATCATTGATGCTTTAGATCTTGAGGTTTATGATGATTTGTGTGTTTAATTATTTTAAGCATGTGATTAGATTGAGAAGTCAATTGCATATTTAGGATAATTAAATGAATCATTTCATCAAACACTTCATGTGCATTATAGATTGTGAAGAGATTGAGAAGTCCTTCATAGTTTAGAACCCTTTGATAGAACATATCATTTATTAGATTGAGAAGTCAATAGATTATTTGAAGGGACTCTCATTTCAAGCTTAGTACCTAGTTGGAATTGTTTGAGTGAGAACCAATCCAATGAATGTCATTCCATATCCTATTCATTCCGAGAGGGAGTTTAGGTGATCTTAGTGTTGGCCCTTAGCCTTTTTCCCATGACACATATGAATTCATTGCATGATACCTAGATTTTCCATGCTTTAAGTATTGTTAATCTCATCTCTATCTACTTGGCTCATTCATCCATCTCCCATTCATCTATCCTTTTATTTTATTGTCATTTCTTGATTACCTCCCCTTCTCGTTCATTTTTATAATACTATGACAAACACGAGATCGCTTAGACCCTAGTACCTTCCTCCCTGTGGTTCGATAATTTCTTTAATTGGTCATGCACGACTCGTGCTGTGTAAATTTCTGCTAAAAATTAGAATTCTTCTAGAAGCCTCCCAAGGGGTATAAATACCCAATACTTCAATATGTAAACAAGATCCGAATTCCAACCCTTCTACACACACCTCACACACCATTTCCTCCATTCTTCACCTTCACCTTCATCCATTCTTCATCCTTTGTCCAACCATCAAATCCTCCATCCAAGTAGTAGAGAAGCAAGGAAGAGAGGTGAATTGCAAGGGGAAGAAGAAAAATCACCATTGGAGACATCCAAGGGAGTTTTCATCCAAACTTTGTATTGAAACCTATTGTTTATCATGTTTTGTAAGGAATTTAATGTCTATGTTAATTTTCTTATGGATATGAGAGGCTAATCTCCCTTGTGAGATTAGCAATACGAATTGTGTTGGATAATTTTTGGTATTTTGCAATTGAATGATTATGTTGATTGGGTTAATTGATTTTCTATCATTGATGCTTTAGATCTTGAGGTTTATGATGATTTGTGTGTTTAATTGTTTTAAGCATGTGATTATATTGAGAAGTCAATTGTATATTTAGGATAATTAAGTGAATCATTTCATCAAACACTTCATGTGCATTATAGATTGTGAAGAGATTGAGAAGTCCTTCATAGTTTAGAACCCTTTGATAAAAAATATCATTTATTAGATTGAGAAGTCAATAGATTATTTGAAGGGACTCTCATTTCAAGCTTAGTACCTAGTTGGAATTGTTTGAGTGAGAACCAATCCAATGAATGTCATTCCATATCCTATTCATTCCGAGAGGGAGTTTAGGTGATCTTAGTGTTGGCCCTTAGCCTTTTTCCCATGACACATATGAATTCATTGCATGATACCTAGATTTTCCATGCTTTAAGTATTGTTAATCTCATCTCTATCTACTTGGCTCATTCATCCATCTCCCATTCATCTATCCTTTTATTTTATTGTCATTTCTTGATTATCTCCCCTTCTCGGTCATCTTTATAATACTATGACAAACACGAGATCGCTTAGACCCTATTACCTTCCTCCCTGTGGTTCGATAATTTCTTTAATTGGTCATGCACGACTCGTGCCGTGTAAATTCCTGCTAAAAATTAGAATTCTTCTAGAAGCCTCCCAAAGGGTATAAATACCCAATACTTCAATATGTAAACAAGATCCGAATTCCAACCCTTCTACACACACCTCACACACCATTTCCTCCATTCTTCACCTTCACCTTCATCCATTCTTCATCCTTTGGATCTACCTTCATCCAACCATCAAATCCTCCATCCAAGTAGTAGAGAAGCAAGGAAGAGAGGTGAATTGCAAGGGGAAGAAGAAAAATCACCATAGGAGACATCCAAGGGAGTTTTCATCCAAACTTTGTATTGAAACCTATTGTTTATCATGTTTTGTAAGGAATTTAATGTCTATGTTAATTTTCTTATGGATATGAGAGGCTAATCTCCCTTGTGAGATTAGCAATATGAATTGTGTTGGATAATTTTTGGTATTTTGCAATTGAATGATTATGTTGATTGGGTTAATTGATTTTCTATCATTGATGCTTTAGATCTTGAGGTTTATGATGATTTGTGTGTTTAATTGTTTTAAGCATGTGATTAGATTGAGAAGTCAATTGCATATTTAGGATAATTAAGTGAATCATTTCATCAAACACTTCATGTGCATTATAGATTGTGAAGAGATTGAGAAGTCCTTCATAGTTTAGAACCCTTTGATAGAACATATCATTTATTAGATTGAGAAGTCAATAGATTATTTGAAGGGACTCTCATTTCAAGCTTAGTACCTAGTTGGAATTGTTTGAGTGAGAACCCATCCAATGAATGTCATTCCATATCCTATTCATTCCGAGAGGGAGTTTAGGTGATCTTAGTGTTGGCCCTTAGCCTTTTTCCCATGACACATATGAGTTTAATGCATGAATAGTGTTGTTAATCTCACTTTTAATCAATTTGGTAAACCACTTTCCATCATCATCTTGTTCGTTTGATCATTGCTTGTATTTGATTACTTGTCATTTATTTGTTTACAACCAATCCCATTGTTGATTCGTCTCTATAAAATTACAACAAACGTGAGATTGCTTAAGCACTAGTGCCTACCTCCCTTGGGTTCGATAATTTCTTGAATTGGTCATTACCCACTAAACTATGGCTAATCACTCGTGCACGGTTTGATCGCCCGGTTGGCTATGGTTCGAAATCCTTCTTTGTAAAAAAAATTAATTTTGTGATGGCTTTTAGCTGTCACTATGGCCGTCACTAATTTTAACCGTCACTAAGTCCGTCACAAATTTTAGCCGTCACTATGGCCGTCATAAACTTTAACCGTCACTAAATCCGTCACAATTGTGATGGCCTTCCGTCATAAAAAATTAGTGACGACCAATATTGTGGCGGCCACAAAACCGTCACTAAGGCCGTCACAAAACCCGTCAAGCCGTCACTAAGGCCGTCACAAACGAGTAACATTTTTGTAATGTAAGCTCGTTAGTTAAAAGTAAAGGGCTCAGTGGATTACAATATCCATGGAATTAGTAAAGAATCAAGGCAATTTTTCAACTTTGTTAACCCACCTAATAATTTAAATGAACCAAACACTTTATAATTCAAACAGAAGTCAATAATGGAAGATACAAGAAGCAAATATGTTTTACTTCCCAAACTTCAATCAATATAGCAGGCAACACAAATACGACTTAATTTTACATTCTAATATCCAACTAGGGTAAAATTTTCCAAGGACATTGTTGGGAGGATGTGGTCGTCCTCGTCGTCTCCCCGGTCGACGTCTTCATCGCCGGAGCATCGCCGGAGGTGGTGGCGATGGGAGGTGCTCAGATTCCCATTTCAAACTCACGAAGAGTATTCTGCACCAACCCACATATTGGGTTCACAATTGGGGTTGATAAGGGCCAGAAGTGTAAGTAATGGGCCAAGCCCAATACTTAGAGAATGAAGACCAGTAAATTGGGCCACAAGGCCCAACTGACCCAACAAATCTCCACCTTGGCCCAAATCATCCACCTTGTGTTTATCTATATAGGAATTCATCATTGCACCTTTTTTCCGGATACCTGCAAAACGAAAAACACAAAGTTAGATGCAAGATCCAGAAAAATTTGACACAAAGTCAAGGTATCACAAAAGATACACAAATCTAAGCCGGAGCAAAGATCATGGACACACAGTCACAGAATGTTTAAATTATCCCAAGGACAAAATAAACGGAGCACACAAGCTCAAGAAAACACAAAGTTCACATAATCATGTAATCACATAGATTAGAACTCACAGTTCTCATGATACACGAACAGTTCACATAGAACAAATAAGCACAAAGCTAACAAAAGATCACAAAGACTAGTCACATAGACATACAAGCTATAATATTTAAAAATCACACAGACACACAACCTATAGCATTTAAAAGTCACAAGACACTTCACACAGAAGCACACGCAGTCACACAAACATAAAAGTCACACAGACGCACACAGTCACACAGACAAACAACAATCAAATGTTACACCACATTCGAATGAACACAACATGCTCCACCTCACTAAGAGAAATAAACAAGCATGTAGACAAGGTAAGTTTAACACATAAACAAGCACACAACGTATAAAACACATTTCTAACAAGTTTCTCACAAAGAAAACACAAATTCACAAAGAAGCACATAGATTCAAAGTGAAACAAGATAGAAAAACAAATTTCCTAATCACATGCAGAATTAACTAGCCAATTAACACACACACAAGATTTAAAAGGCACTGAATAATTCACGCAAAAAACTATCTCTTAATCATAAGAGTCATTCACAGCTTTGAGCACCCTCTCATGCTTCATCTTCTGTTTCAAACAGATATTGAAGTCTCCTTGCCCAAATGCATTAGGAGGAGCCATAGGTGCTTAAAGTTGAGTGAATCGACTCACACAGATTCAAGAAACAACAAAATCACACACACAGGTGACAATCACACACACAGGTGAGCCAAAGCTATCTTAGGTCTGGAAACAAACTCAATTCACACACATAGCAGAAAGAGCAAAAAATTCCAGAAAATCAGATTAGCAGCGAAAGCATACCATGATACAATATCACAAAGATATAAAATTCACAATAGATTTCAAGCAAATAAGAATTAGAGATACCAAGAAATTGACCAACTAGGTCACAAATCACAAAAAAACCCTAACTCTACAGCACATAAATCATCACACAAGAGGACCAGCCGCCTCAAAGCATCACAAAGCATAAAGGAGGACCAACCGCCTAAGGGTATCACAAAGATATAACATAACTGAACAAATCAGAAAAAACACAAAGTTTAAAGGAATGGAAACTCCCCTGAAGCGGTGGATGAACACCGTAGCACCCCTACGAGTCACAAGCTTCCCTCGAAGGCTTGTTCAAGCGGCAACCGGACAAGAAACTCCCACCTTGGAGCCGCACCTTGCCCGCTACCAAGCTTGAACTCACCAAGTCCCTTCGAGTAGCAGCCCACTCAAGCCTCCGTTCAAATAGCAGCTCGGAAAGTGGCGGCAGCCGGCGGTAGCGGTGGCGACTGGTCAACAGCTTCCGGCGATGGACAGAACTAATCTGATCGGAACGGCTGGCGACGGACGCTCTTCTGGCTGGGGACGACCAAGGTGGTCGGCGGCTGACTGAACGCGAACAGCACCGGCAGACGGACCACCGATGGACGGCGGAAGGCGGCTGGGCGGAGGTGGCGCTGCTGTCTGAACCACCGGCGGCTGGGCAGAGGTGGTGTCAGATCCGGGCAGATTGGCGGCTGGAAGTGGCGGCGGTGCGCTGCAGGTCGCGCGTTCCCAGCGGCGACAGATCGCGAGCCCCCTCCTGGCGGATCGGCGACGCGATTCCGACGGGTGGATCCAGCAGCGGAGGCATTGCGGAACCCTGGCTGCTGGCGTCGCGTCCGACCTTGACTCAGCGGCGGCGGCACGGAACGGTGGGCTAGTCAGCAGCGACTCCCGGCAGCAAGCAGTTGCGGTGCGCGATTCCAGATCGCGAACCCGGCGGCTGCGACGGAAGGCTGGCGGGCGTTGACCACACCCTAGCGGCACGATGGGCAGCTTCGATTGGTGAGCTGCTGGCGATGGGCGGCAGAGATCCAGGCAGATCCGCGATGCGGTTCTGAAAGCTGCGGCGCGATCTTCTTCCTGTGGCGTTCCCGGCAGGAGATCGGCGATGAGAAGGCTCCGATCGGACAGATCGCGACTCAGATCTATATTTCGACGAGGAAATCCGGCATCGGCCGGACGGCGGCGATCTCCCACCGGAGGCTGACAGTTAGCAGCCTCGGGAAATGGACGGATGAAGAAATCCGCTCTGATACTACTGTTGGGAGGATGCGGTTGTCCTCGCCATCTCCCCGGTCGACGTCTTCATCGCCGGAGCATCGCCGGAGGTGGTGGCGACGGGAGGTGCTCAAATTACCGTTTCAAACTCACGAAGAGTATTCTGCACCAACCCACATATTGGATTCACAATTGGGGTTGATAAGGGCCAAAAGTGTAAGTAATGGGCCAAGCCCAATACTTAGAGAATGAAGACCAGCAAATTGGGCCACAAGGCCCAACGGGCCTAACAGACATGATTCACCCAGCAGATTTCCCATTACATGGGAGTATAGAATTATTCCTAACAAATTGAAAACGTAAAAAAGAGAACTCACCGGTGCAAGAAAAGGAAAGATATGTGGATATCCGGCGAGGCAGACGGAGCAGACGCAATCGGCGAATTCCAGACGGACCAGACGACGTAAACGGAATAGATCAAGCCAATTGAGATATTAATAGTTAAACCTAGGCGTAAACAGGAGGTAGCGTGGGAATAGAATGTGAGATATTAATAGTTAAGAGTTGGATTAGCTATTAATTTTGAATTCCAGGGGGCGTGGGTAATGCCGTAATGAGGGACGAATTAAAACCTAGCGTGGGTAATGGGGCAACGAGTTATTAATAGATATACGAGGCCCAATGAGATATTAAAATAATTTATGACAATTTCTTAAAGTAATTTATGACAATTTGTTATGACTTTTGTAATACTGTAATATGTGATTTAGTACAGAAGTACACAATATGGCTCATCACTTCCCTTTAATACAACTACCAATTTTATCTATCATATCATAATCATAATATCGTATCATAATAATATAATATACTATTAAAAGTGACGAGCCTCTTGGTTAACATTTTTTTCCATTTTATCCCCATCTAATTTTCTTTATTATATTTTTAACCTTAACTAATTATAAATAAATTATTTATTATATTAAACTATTTGTATAAAAACTATTTGCATTCATTTATATTATCCTGCATTCATTTATATTATCCAAAACTCTTGGAGTCTTTTAATTAATTATTACTCCATAAATTATAATAAATTCATAAAATTCATTTAATGATTAATACGAGGAGACAAATCAAACATTATAAAATGTGGAGTGACCTGATGATGGAGGTGTCAAAGGCTTTAAATGAATCTCGACAATAATGGAGAGTTTCTCGAATGTTCGGTTAGATGAGAAGGTCACAATAACAAAGTTGGATGTGGCATCAAAGTGGAGATAGCAACAATATTATGAGTAGTGATGGTTGATAAGCTATTATATGATTTTTGTAGTTAGGTTTTTTTTGAGATGTGGGAAAAGTAATTATGTTTTTTTTTTAAATTAAAATAAGTGCTAAAGGTGAAAGGTAATTATGATTTTATGTTGCTTTATATTTTCCCCTTTTGTGATTTTTTGAAGTTATGCAATTTTATGATCTATATTATTTAATCCAACATTTTATGTATGATTAATTATTACGTGGAATTAAGTTGAAGTTTTTCACTTCTATATAATAAGGTGGCTTCGTAATTTTCAACGTCACTATGTGATTATAGTAAGTAATTATTTATTTAATTTATAATTATGAGAGTAGTGATGGTTGATAAGCTATTATATGATTTTTGTAGTTAGATTTTCTAGAATTGATTAGGTTTCTTAAAGAGTTGAAAGGGCAAGGTGATTATGTGTATGCTTTTTATTTATTTATTTTGTTATGATAGATTAAAATAAGTGCTAAAGATAAAAGGTAATTATGATTTTATGTTGCTTTATATTTCCCCCTTTTATGAGTTTTTGAAGTTATGCAAATTTTATGGTTTGTATTATTTAATCCAACATTTTATGTATGATTAATTATTATACATGGAATTAAGTTAAGAGGTTTTTCACTTCTATCTAAGGTGGATTAAGCAATTTTCAACATCACTATGTGGTCGCAGTAAGCATTTATTTATTTATTTTATAATAATAATACTAATAATAATTACTCCTTTCGTCTCGTGCAAAGATTCTCGTTTATTTTTTGCGCGTAGATTAAGAAGTATTATTATTTTATGTATAGTGAATAGTTATGTTAGTAGTGAGTGATGTATCATATGAAGTCCTTTTACTAAAAGGGAAAAATGAGAGCTTTTGAATGGAACACCCAATATAGTAAAATGAGGATCTTTCGGTAAGATGGAGAAAGTATTATTATTATTATTTAAAATAATTCTAAAAGCTACAAGATGAATTTTTTAAAATAAAAAAGTGGCATATATATTCGTTTTTTTTCTCAAAAATGTAAGTATTTAAGTTTAATTTTTTATTATCACAAAATATGGCATGCATGCGACGTGCAACACACTTCTTAAAGCTAGTATATTAAAAGTGTCTTAATAAGTGTTAACATTCTTTTCCAACTTTAACCTTACCTATATTTTTTTACTGCATTTTTACCCTTATCTATTATTATAATGTATTATATATTTAATTAATTCATTATTGATAATGCCTTTTCATTTTCTTCAATTAACTTTGATATATTACTAATAATTAATAATATTACTAATATATTACTTGAACTATATTTAATTATAATTAATAATTATATACACCACTTCTACATCAATAATTAATTAAGTCATATAAAAAGCCAAATAAAATATTATAAAATGTGAAGGATTTGTGGTGTCGATGGAGACACTAGAAGTGGAGTCCTGAACAAATCCTCGATGATCATGAAAAGCTTCTCAGATGTTCGATTAGATGAGAGGGGGGCACAACAACAAAATAAGATGAGATATTGAAGAAGAAGATGACAATGTCGTTCCATCGGAAAAGACATCGAAGGAGAAGATGACGATGATTTTGATTTTTAGAGTGGTGATTGTGTTTCATCGTTGTTCATATATATTTGTATAATTTTTAATTTTTTAACTTTTACATGTATGAGTTGTGTAATCAAATTTATTGGGGTCATTTAAATTCCACGATGACGTTTTTGAGAGTGGTGATTGTATTTTATCATTGATAAACCCATATATGAGTTTTGTGTAATTATATTTTTTAACTTTTATACTTATGAGTTGTGTAATATATTTAAAAAATAAAATTTCCTTACCATGAAAAAAATTTGTAAATATTCTCAATAACTATTATTTAAAAAGATTTAACATCAAAAGTAATTAAATAATAAAATTTTCAAAGTAATTATTTTTCTTAAATAATGTAGACAAGAAGAAGTAATATGTAACGTGCGTAGCACGTTGCTATAACTAGTAATAATAATACTCATTAATCTACGTGCAAAAAACAAATGGATACCTTAAAATCAGACGGAGGGAGTATGTTTTTAAAATGTTATAGTACGATTCACTACAAACATACTTTAAGTACCAATAAGCATATTTTATCTATATAACAATTATTCCCTCCATCCCACCCAAAGAGTTACTTTTTTTTCCATTTTGGACGTCCCACTCAAACAGCCTCATTTTCTTTTTTTACACACATGGAACGCACATAAACCTACTAATACAACTGAAATATGGGGTCTATCCTCCTACTAATACAACCACTCACTATATATTAAATAATAATATTTCTTAATCTACATTCAAAAAACAAAAGCCCATTTTTGGGGTGGAATGGAGGAAGTATACTTAACAATAGATCAACTGTTTCTCAATCCGTCTCATAAATGCCCATCTCACAAGGGAGTATCTCTTGTTACTATTAGTTTTTTGTATTGATAAACTTTAAAAATATATTTAATTTAAATTATACTCCTTTCGTTCACTGTCAATCTTTCTATTTTAGCATTTTGGTTTATCCATTCCAATGTATCCATTTTCTTTTTTTATAAAAGGAGTCCATATATGGCCCACCACACTCCAATAATACAACTACCCATTACAAATAAAATAGTAATACTCATTAATCTACGTGCAAAAAATAAATGGATACATTAAGGATGGACGGAGAGAGAGTATAATACTCCCTCCTTCCTATAATAAACTTCACACTTTTTATTTTCGTCCGTCTCATATTAAACTTCACCACTAATTAGCCATATGTAGTCGGGTTAACAAATTCAAGAATTTATCGAACCACAGGGAGGAAGGCGCTAGTGCTTAAGCGATCTCACGTTTTTCATAATTTTATAGAGACTCGTCATCAATGAATTTGGTGGTAAAACAAGTAAATTAAATTGATTAAACGAAATAAGTAAGCAATGATCAACAAATAAGACGGATGGGTGAAAAGTGATTTACCAAATTGATAAAAAGTGAGATCAACAATAATCAAAAAGTAGTAATTCTAGGTATTATTTATCAAATGCATATGTTTCATGGATGTATGATTAAGGGTCAACACTAGTTTTTTCTAAACTTTCTCTCGAAATGAATAGAATGTGAATCCAAATAAGAATCCCAAAATAGCTCAATGGATTGGTTCTCACTCAAGCAATTCCATCTATGTACTAAGCTTAAATGAGAATCCCTTCACACAATCAATCAACCTCTCGATCAAACTAATCGGACGTCTAATCAGAGGGTTCTAAATCCTAAAGGATATCTCTATCTCTTCAAGACTTGTAATGCACATGAAGTGTATGATAAATTGATTCAATGAACTATCCTACACATATAATTAATTTCTCAATCTAATCACATGTCTATGACAATTAATCACACAATTCAACAATACAATTCAAACAATTAACAATCAATGATAAAAAATCGCAAATCCATTCAACACATGAATTAAAATACATAGACCCCTAAAATGGACCAACAACTCTCATGTTGCTAATATCACAAGGGAGATTAGCCTACCATATTCATAAGATAATTAACATAGACATTAAAAACCTTACAAGTCATGATAATCAAATAGGATTACTAAAAAAATGGATGAAAACTCCCTTGGATTGGCTCAAATGGCTATTTTCTTCATTTCCTTGTAATTTATCTCTCTTCCCTGCTGCTTCTCTTCACTTGGATGAAGGATTTATGGTGAAATGATGATGGAGTGAATAAATGGATGGAAGTGATGAAGGATATGGTGTAAAATGAAGTAATTTGTGTGTGGGGTGTGTGGGTGATGAGAGTGAAAATAAGCGTGTTTTAGTGTCCAATTTAACACCTTTTTGATTGATATTCTTGTCATATATTAGCACAATGGTCTTATATTCATTATATATGAGAAAAAGGTGCACTTGAGGTGTTTTG
Source organism: Pogostemon cablin (assembly GCA_023678885.1). Lineage (NCBI taxonomy): Eukaryota > Viridiplantae > Streptophyta > Magnoliopsida > Lamiales > Lamiaceae > Pogostemon > Pogostemon cablin. The sequence continues at coordinate 28,251,726 of CM043013.1, forward strand.
TTGTGTTTTAGGTGAAAATAGGATGAAAAGAGCCAAGTTTGAGAAAAGGTGCAATTTGTGCAAGAATGCTGATAAACGCACGTCGAACTTGTGTAATTATTCTTTATTAATGTGGAGCTCTGAATTGGATTTGTGATATATTGTTGGAAAGCCACTGAAGAGAGAGTTGTTTTGGCGTAAAGAACATCCCATTCGGAGTCCGAACGAGGAAGTTATGAGCAAAGTGGTGACGCCGCGCGAGCTGTGCCGAACAGAATTGCAGTGCTACTTTCCATGGCCTGTTACATATTCAATTCTTGGATTTTTTGTGATTTCTTTATATGAATAGAAAGCCAAGGAAGAGAGAATCGCGTGAGCGCAAAAATCACTCAATTCGGAGGTCGGATGTGAAAGTTATACGCAAAACGGAGAGACTGCGCAAATCCAGTAGCAGGGGTTCGACCTGTGGTTCGACCTGTTTGACGAGGTCGAACCTACGTGCGGGAACTTACCAAATCCATATTTTTGAGGCCAAAACGCGTGGGATCACTTGAAAAGCCCATTCCAAGCCCTAGAGATGTGATTACAAGTATAAAAGGAGGCTCATGCAGTCAAGAAAAACGTCACCAATCACCGAGGAGAGGCCACAACCATACAACACCCCACAAGGGGGGATCACCCCCCATCCATCATCCACTTCCTTTCCTCCATCCATCCATCACTTTGAAGATTCGTTTGTGGAATCAAGAGGAGAACCAAGAGGAGGATTCAAGATGGAGAAGGGCATGAAGACGCCATATCAAGGGTTTATTCGTTTCCTAATTTATCTTGTATTTTTCGGACATCCGGGTAAGATCTATCTAACACCCATGATTGTTCTTCGAAACATCATGGGCTAGAGCCTTTTTGGTAGATTTAAGAGTTTGAAGGTTTTATCTAGTTAATTGAACTTCCATGTATACACTCCGTACAACACTACTTGTGGTTTATTTTATATATGATTGTACTTTCTTAATCCATATTCACGGTCGTTTTGTGCATCTTCAATTGGTATATAGAGTCTGAATATATATCTTGGTTGTAGATTGAGTGCGTTCACCGCTGAACAGGATTCCATGTTATGATTCTAAGTGAGGGGACTCCGAAGCTTCATTAGAACTATCATATATGAATACTTATTAATTGAATTGAATTCGGGTTAATAAGTAGGATAAAGAGGATAATTTCATAGTACCTATAAAGGGAGATTATATCGGGTTAGAGTACCAATCCTAGGAGGAAATAATTGATACTGATAGTACCTAGAAAGGGGGGTGAAATTATATCTCTTGCTCCGAGGTTATTCACACGTGTTACACGCATGTTTACTTGTGTCTATAGAGTAGATATGCATGGTTTAGTGATGCGTCCATATTCCACAAGGCAGAGTCGGACATTGACACATGGAAGGGAAGTTAATAAGTAAAACTGGATTATCCTAGAGCTACCTATTCTCCTACTTGATCCACTTTCGTATTCTTCAAGTGATATTTATTTTATTTGTTATTTTAATTACTTGTTTAGTAGATTAATAATTCCATACCTCAAAGTATATTGCCACACTTGTCTTAATTAATTTAGTAAATAATTAAATTGATAATACGTCGTCCCTTGGGTTCGATATTCACTTGGTCACCTTTCGAGACTACAATTGATATCCTTATACTTGAGGATTATTTTGTGTGTTGAGAAAACGCTCATCAAGTTCTTGGCGCCGTTGCCGGGGACGGCTGTTATTATTGATTTTATTATTTCTAGTTTGATTAAGATATATTTTTTTTTCTTTTCTTTTATTTGTGATTATTTATTTCTATCTAATCTTGAATTTTTCCGAGTTACTTGTGCGCTTGTAAAAGGAGAGGAAGGAAAAGAAGGAATAACACATTGATCTAAACATGGCCGGAGCAAGGGAGAATCCGGATAATATTTCCATTCGTGAAATTTTCACGAACTTTGGGAATGTCAACATGGGGTTGATAGGAGCAAGGGGGGAAGATGATGATTTTGAGATACATCCCGCTCTTATTAACATGGTAGAGAAGAATCCCTTTTCTGGAGGTTGTTTTGAAGATCCATATCAGCATCTCCGAAAATTTCTTGGTTATGCAAACACTCAGAAGGGAGCTGGAGCTAATGATAATGCTAGGCGGATCGCCTTATTCAAGTTCTCTTTGATTGATAAGGCAGAAGCTTGGTATGAGACTCTTGATGCCACAGAATGCACTACATGGGACCAACTGCAGCAGAAGTTCTTGGAGAGATACATGCCACCCTCAAGGATCTTAAGAATGAAGCAAGAGATCACTCGATTTGTTATGAATCAGGGTGAGAAATTTGATGAGGCGTGGGATAGGTTTAAAGATATGCTCAGGAGGTGTCCACAGCATGGAATGTCGAAGGCTGAATACATAAGCATCTTCTACTATGGATTGGATTGTGAGTTGCGTGTTTTTATTGATGCATCATCAGGAGGAGCGCTGTTATCTAAGACAGCACTTGAAGCGGAAAAGTTGTTCGAAGACATCTCTATGAATACACGTGACTGGCCAGTAGAGAGAGATAGAGGATCATATGTACTTGGTAAGGTGGCGCAAGTTGAACATCAAGTGGAAAACCCGAATAGGAATGATGAGATCGTCTCTAGTCTAGCTAACATCAACAAGCTACTAGAGTCCCAGCAAAGGCAAATCACAAAGTTGACACAAAGGGGACCTAGTATGCGGCAGCACGAAGTGAAGAGTGTTGAAGATACCTTCAATCGATACATGGATGAGAATGATACAAGGATTGATTGTCTTGAGGATACCATGAATGTTGATCATGCAGATTCATCTAAGCAGTTGAAGGAGCTTACTTTGATTATGGGGCAGATGACCGCGAATGTGAATCAATTGACAGAAAAATTGGAAGATAAAGCCATCACATTAAGGTCTGGAACGCAGTACGAGGGAACGACGAGGCCGAGATCAAATTTGGACATAGCTAATCCTCGGTTCGACCAACATCCAGAAGGTTCGACCTGGCATTCATGTCGAACCATGGTCGAACCTCACCATGCGGAGCACTCTGTTTTTCCAGAACACCGGTTCGACCAAAACCCAGAGAGTTCGACCTGTTTTGCAGGTCGAACCATGGTCGAACCTCTTCATCCGGAGTGCTCTGTTTGTCGCAGCAACGGTTCGACCACGACCGTAATGGTTCGACCAACCCAGCAGGTCGAACCCAGGTCGAACCGGAGGATATAAACTATACAGTGAGGCAGTTCGACCTAGGGGGCAGTGGTTCGACCTCTAACACTGGTCGAACCCTAGTCGAACCTCAAGAGCAGAAAGAGAGCAGTCTTCCAGGAGATAGGTTCGACCATTGCATACCTGGTTCGACCTCTCAAACAGGTCGAACCCAGGTCGAACCTCAAATTCAAAAAAAGAGCCGTTGTCCAGAAGGTAGGTTCGACCAGTACGTGCTTGGTTCGACCTATTCCACAGGTCAAACCCTGGTCGAACCCATCCAGATGTTGCCCGTTTCTGTGCCGAATGCTCCGCATGATGTTGATGCTACTCCAGTACCATTACATGAGTAGAATACTGAGCTTACAATGGAGAAGAAGTGGGAAGAAGCAAAGAGATTGAGAGCCAAGAAGGATAAAGCGAAGGAGGTTGAACGTGATGAATGGGGAAGACCAAAGACCAAGATACCTCCTCCGTTTCCTTCGAGATTGGCCGAGAAGGGATTGGAAGAAAAGTTCAAGAGGTTTCACGATGTCATAAGCAAATTAAGCTTGAACCTTCCTTTCTCTGAAGCAATCATGAAGATGCCATATTATGCCCGATTCCTCAAGAATATTATATCAAAGAAGAGAAGCTTGAATGGAGAGGAGACGGTGAACCTATCAGAGAATTGTAGCTCGATCCTTCAAAGGAAGCTACCTGCAAAGTTAAAGGTTCCGGGAAGCTTCACCATTCTTTGTGACATTGGAAAAGGGTCGGCACATAAAGCCTTGTGTGATTTGGGGGCAAGCGTTAATTTGATGCCTTTGTCCATATTTAAAAGGCTTGGTTTGGGGGAGTTAACTCCCACGAATATTGCTCTTCAATTGGCGGATAGATCCATGACTTGTCCAAAGGGTTTAATTGAAGATGTTTTAGTGAGAGTTGATAAGTTAGTTTTTCCCGTGAATTTTCTTGTACTTGAGATGGAAGATGATAAGGGTGACATTCCCCTTATTTTGGGACGACCGTTCCTTGCCACAGCTGGAACTATGATAGATGTTAAGGAAGGAAAGCTTAGACTGCGAATGGATAATAAAGATGTGATTTTCTCTCTTGATCATGCAATGAAGATGCCCATGGAGACTCAATCGTGCGAAAGCATAGATGTGGTTTCTAACTTGTTTAATCTTGATTTTTCTAAGGCAGGTGATTCTGAATTTAAGTGGAAGATTGACAAGGGGGTGTCTAGACAGCCAAGGGAGGAAGGAAATTTCAATGATCATATTTTTGTGACCAAGAAAGGTGAGGTGTTGAGTGTAGACAAGAAGAGGGAAAGAAAGTACTTGAAGGTGAGGATGCGACAAGACCGTTCTGTGATCCAGTAGTTCAAAGTGGTAATCCGTCGTGACTCTCCGACGTTAAACATGAGCGCCTGTTTGGGGCTTGCCCTTTCGTTTTATTGTTTTATTTCTTTCGTGTGAGTAAGAAATTTTTATATTTAAGGTGCTTATTATTCGGCAATTACATCTTTGCAAACTTAGTTTCAACTTACGTTTTTACTAAGTTTGGGGGGGTGTGATGTTCTTACCTCATTAAAGCACTAAGAATATAATCTTTTCTTTGTAATATTTGCTAGGGGAGTTGATTTTTTGCGGTATATTGAAACTTTAATCGGTTTTGATGTGTTGATTTTTTGCAATTCGCCTAGTGTTCAGTGGTGTTTCTAGTGTGTGGAGTCGATTACATAGTCAATTAATTCTTTCTTATAGTTCTCCTATTTTATTATTGATGAATCTTGTGATGATGAGTTTGTTTGAGCTTTGATGATAGAAAAAGGTAAAAGAGTGGCAAGACGAGTTCTACATTGAGGCTTTGACTCGAGGAGCTTGTGCTCACGTTGAAGAAAAATCAGGTTCCCTCGTTCCCTTATTTTAATTTTTATATGTGCTTTTAATTCATGGAGTGGAAGGATTAAGTTTAAGGTGGTGATCCATGTGAGCTTATATGTTTAAAATTGTCTTTGAAATTCATATGCCTTTGAAATTGATGAAGGAAGTGTACTTGAGTTATATTGTGGTATGAAGTTCTATGTGTACTTGTGGGATATTACCTACCATGAAAAGTGCTCTGTTACTTGCTAAAAACCCATGTGAGATTTTGAGCCTCGTTGATCAGATACATAATCACATGATATTTCTTTTCTGGTGAGTATCGTTCTTGTGTGTGTATTCTAGAACTTGCCTCTTGTCTTACTTGAGACTACATGTTATGTTAGATAATGGGAAATGATCTAAGGTCATCCTTGAAATTATGAGTCACTTAGCCAAATAATTCCCTATACCATATGATTGTTTATCCGTAGTTAGCCCCGTTGAGCCTAAAAACCTCATTCTTTGGCAGCCTACGTGAAATAACCACTTTGAGCATCTGAATTTTTTTTTAGCGTTGATTGTCTTATTAGTGGAGAATTAATGGCTTTTCAAAGTGTGTTGATAGAGCTTGATAATGAACAGCTTGGGAAGGAATGAAATTGGTATTGAATTAGTGATGGATTTTGATAATGCATTTAAGGAGAAGCATGGAGTAGTGCTTAAATCTAGTACTCCATTGAATCAAATACCCTAGGGTAGTGCTTAAATCTAGTACCCTATGGAGGATGCGTGAGGTAGTGCCCGAAACTGGTACCTCAAGAGAAAAAGCAGAAAAAGAGAGGGACAAAACGGATGAGCTTGAGAAAAGAAAAATAATTGTGCTTGAAGGTGAAGAAGGAATGAAAATCGTCTGCATTGAAAAGGAAGAGAGGATGAAAGTTGAAGTGATCAATCAGCTTTAGTTCTCCACTATTTGAGTCACATTGTCCATATATTTCCTACCTTAACCAAAGAGCCAACATTACATCCAAAAGAAAAGTTCTTTTTGATCCCATTGTCGAATCATACTTTTAGTGGTGGAGAGTTTGAGACTTTTGGCAAGCTTATGGTTACACATGCACTTGAATTGAATTTGAGCGTAAACACCTTAGCCCATAAGTGTACATCTTTTACACTTGAGTGCGAGTGACATATACTTCCCGTGAGAACATGTCAATGGAGCATTTGAATTGGTGGTGATTGTCTTAACTTGTATGCTTTGAATTGATTATTACATGTAATAAGAGTTGCATGACCTAAGTTGATGACGATTGTATTTTGAATGGGGTATTGGTCATAGTCCTTATTTCTCCGCTAATTTTCATACTCTCTTTCTCTTTATCTTTATTTTGTTGCCTTGGGACGAGCAACGGGTAAGTTTGGGGGATTGATGAGAGTGAAAATAAGCGTGTTATAGTGTCCAATTTAACACCTTTTTGATTGATATTCTTGTCATATATTAGCACAATGGTCTTATATTCATTATATGTGAGAAAAAGGTGCACTTGAGGTGTTTTGTTTTGTTTTAGGTGGAAAAAGGATGAAAAGAGCCAAGTTTGAGAAAAGGTGCAATTTGTGCAAGAATGCTGATAAACGCACGTCGAACTTGTGTAATTATTCTGTATTGATGTGGAGCTCTGAATTGGATTTGTGATATATGGTTGGAAAGCCACTGAAGAGAGGGTCGTTTTGGTGTAAAGAACATCCCATTCGGAGTCCGAACGAGGAAGTTATGAGCAAAGTGGTGACACCGCGCGAGCTGTGCCGAACAGAATTGCAGTGCTACTTTCCATGGCCTGTTACATATTCAATTCTTGGATTTTTTGTAATTTCTTTATATGGATAGAAAGCTAAGGAAGAGATGATCGCGTGAGCGCAAAAATCACTCAATTCGGAGGTCGGATGTGAAAGTTATACGCGAAACGGAGAGCCTGCGCAAATCCAGTAGCAGGGGTTCGACCTGTGGTTCGACCTGTGGCAAGTGGTTCGACCTGTTTGACGAGGTCGAACCTACGTGCGGGAACTTACCAAATCCGTATTTTCGAGGCCAAAACGCGTGGGATCACTTGAAAAGCCCATTCCAAGCCCTAGAGACGTGATTACAAGTATAAAAGGAGGCTCATGCAGTCAAGAAAAACGTCACCAATCACCGAGGAGAGGCCACAACCATACAACACCCCACAAGAGGGGATCACCCCCCATCCATCATCCACTTCCTTTCCTCCATCCATCCATCACTTTGAAGATTCGTTTGTGGAATCAAGAGGAGAACCAAGAGGAGGATTCAAGATGGAGAAGGGCATGAAGACGCCATATCAAGGGTTTATTCGTTTCCTAATTTATCTTGTATTTTCCGGACATCCGGGTAAGATCTATCTAACACCCATGATTGTTCTTCGAAACATCATGGGCTAGAGCCTTTTTGGTAGATTTAGGAGTTTGAAGGTTTTATCTAGTTAATTGAACTTCCATGTATACACTCCGTACAACACTACTTGTGGTTTATTTTATATATGATTGTACTTTCTTAATCCATATTCATGGTCGTTTTGTGCATCTTCAATTGGTATATAGAGTCTGAATATATATCTTGGTTGTAGATTGAGTGCGTTCACCGCTGAACAGGATTCCATGTTATGATTCTAAGTGAGGGGACTCCGAAGCTTCATTAGAACTATCATATATGAATACTTATTAATTGAATTGAATTCGGGTTAATAAGTAGGATAAAGAGGATAATTTCATAGTACCTATAAAGGGAGATCATATCGGGTTAGAGTACCAATCCTAGGAGGAAATAATTGATACTGATAGTACCTAGAAAGGGGGGTGAAATTATATCTCTTGCTCCGAGGTTATTCGCACGTGTTACACGCATGTTTACTTGTGTCTATAGAGTAGATATGCATGGTTTAGTGATGCGTCCATATTCCACAAGGCAGAGTCGGACATTGACACATGGAAGGGAAGTTAATAAGTAAAACTGGATTATCCTAGAGCTACCTATTCTTCTACTTGATCCACTTTCGTATTCTTCAAGTGATATTTATTTTATTTGTTATTTTAATTACTTGTTTAGTAGATTAATACTCCCTCCATCCCGGAAAAATTGACACATTTTTTTTGGGCACGGAGATTAAGAAGTATAATAAATTAATGTAAAGTGAAGTGAGAGAAATAATATTTAATGTGTAGTAGGTAGTTGTATTAGTGGTGAGTGTGATGTTTGTGTGGACCCATGTAAATAAATAAATAGTTTTTGTGTGGGTCCCATATCCTTAAAAAGGAAATATGTCAATTTCTGTGGGACAACCCAAAAAGGAAAGTGTGTCAATATCTTTGGGACGGAGGGAGTAATTCCATACCTCAAACTATATTGCCACACTTGTCTTAATTAATTTAGTAAATAATTAAATTGATAATACGCCGTCCCTTGGGTTCGATATTCACTTGGTCACCTTTCGAGACTACAATTGATATCCTTATACTTGAGGATTATTTTGTGTGTTGAGAAAACGCTCATCAGTGGGCAGCTGAAAATTCGGATCCAAGATTGATCAAATATTGAATGGAGTGATATTTATACCCTTGAATATCTTCTAGAAGGAATCTGGAATTTTTATGACTTTTAACACCTACACGGCTCGAGTTCAGTACACGGCCCGAGTCGTGTCTAGGGTTTCTGGTCAACGATGAACTACGGACAGCGCACGGCTCGTGCGCGATACACGGCCTTAGGGGTGGCCGTGTTGTGATTTTTGACGACTGCGCATGGCCAAATCTTATAGGCCCGTGCACGGTACACGGACTGTACGCACTGCACGCTTCGAGTACCAAATACGGCTGGCCATGTTTGTGCTGCTTTGCTTCCTTCTTTCTCCCGAGTCCGTATTTACTCTGTTTTTCACCTGTTTTAACACGTATAAGTTCATTCTCACACATATCAATAAAAACACTTAACACCATCAAAATACACCTAAAAGCGGATAAAATACTATGAAAACAGATATAAAAAGACACTAAAATTTAGGTGAAATAACGACAATCAACCACCCAAAAAGAAGATATCACATCAATCCTCACCCCAAAATATATTTTAATTACAAATTTACTACTGTCACCTAACACACATAATATACTTTATAATTTATTTAGGGTAAATATCAAATTTGGTCCTGTAAGTATGGTATTTTCCAACTTCAGTCCTTTTTTTATTGCATTTCTCACTTTTGGTCCTCCGTTGTTCGATTTTAGTCCTTTTGGTCCAAATTCAATTATTTTTGGCCGAAATTTTAAAAAACTCGCCGAAAAAATTATGCGTGAGTTGTACGCGCTCAAATTTGGTCTTGTGAGTACGAACCGTTCCAACTTCAGTCCTCTTTTTATTGTAATTTTCACTTTTGGTCCTCCGTTGACTTATTTTAGTCATTTTTGCCAAAAATTTTAAAAACTCGTCAGAAATCATGCGTGAGTTGCACATGCTCAAAGTTCTCATGCTCACGATTTAAGAAACCTTTAATGTTTGCGGCGGAGAAAACATAATGTTTCAAAATTATAATTTATATTTATTAAACTGAAAAATGCTAAATTAATAAAATAAAATGCCCATTTGCTTCATCTGTATATGGTACGATTAATTAAAATACCAAAAACTGTAATATTTAGGTGAAAACGCTATTCACATTACATTTGTTATGGATCACGTGGGGAATAATATTATTTTGGAACTAACAATTAATTAAATTATATACATGTTCAAGATTATTTATTTATTTAATTTTGTGTTACAATTTTGGTTTTAATATTTTTAATTTTTTTATAACATAATAATATAAATATTGTTTTATTTATTTATTTATTAATATTTTCAATAAAGTTTCTAGAGCCTTGATATATAATTTGAAAACTTCTTAATATGTACACTTAAATTTTCAAGATGATGGATTGGGTTATTGAATGAACTGATTTAGTTGGTATTGATCTATGGGTCAAATCCATTTTTTATCAATATTTTTGTAATATTTCTTTTGATGACAATCGGATCTAATTTTATATTTGAAATTTTTATTTTAATTAGATCAATTTAATGTAAAAATTTGCTCAAATCCAATTCGAATGAATAATTAATAAATACATAAAGTTTGTAATTAATTTAAACAGAAAAAAGAGAAATGAAGAGAAAAATAAAAAGTGGGAAGATTAATGCAACTCACGCATGATTTCCGAAGAGTTTTTTAAAATTTTGGCGAAAAATGATTAAATTTTGACAAAAAAGAACTAAAATCAGACAATAGAGGACCAAAAGTGAAAATTTTAATAAAAAAGGACTGAAGTTGGAACAATCCATACTTACAGGAGCAACTTTAAGCGCATGCAACTCACGCATAATTTTCCGGCGAGTTTTTTAAATTTTCGGCAAAAAATGACTAAATTTGGACCAAAAGGACTAAAATCGGACAATGGAGGACCAAAAGTGAGAAATGCAATAAAAAAATGACTGAAGTTGGAAGATGTCATACTTACATGATCAATTTTTATATTTACTCGAACTCATATTTTAATGGTATTAGTGGATGTGTGTTGGTCCCATGTATGCAAAAAGGAATGTGAATTTTTTGGGTGGAACACCCAAAATAGAAAAAAAAACTATTTGAGTGGAATGGGAGGAATATGATTTATACTTTAAAAAATTCACAATTATATATTATTACTCGTAAATCAAATCAATTATGTGAGTATAATATCTTATTAATTATACAATCATCATAATATTTATCAATATATATATAATATTGATCTATTTTATTTGTTTTCAACTTGAGAAAGATTTTAAGATGTGATTAATGCAAATTTGAAGTTCAACAAATAGTAAATAACATTATATTTATATTTTTACTAAATTATCATAGAATATTGAAGTTGATAATATATATATTTGAGATTTTTTTTAATAGTTATTAATTTATAGTTTGGTTGCAGCCTTAGGTATGATTTAGAATTTCTTAAAAAAAGTATTATCTTATTATTTAATAATAGATTAGTACCAAATTTGAATTGGTCCCAATTTAGAATCAGACAAATTATTAATTTTATCGAGTATTAATTTATATAGGTTGTACTGTAGGTATGATTAAAAATGAAATAACAAAAAATTAATATAATATTTAAATACCAATTAAAAAGTGAAAGAATTACCTTAAAAAATGTTCAAGTCTTCCAATTCAATAAAAATAATTGAAATAATATTTACTTTAAAAAATCAAACAAAATTTATTACATATTTTGATGATGCGTATGGGTGTTATTACTGTTATGGGGGTTATTACACCTATATATATTACGTGCTAGAAAGACAAAGGATATATGCGAAAACAAAGTCTCTTGTGAGACGCTACTTTCATGAGACGGTTTGTGAGACGTGTTAAAGTATGTCGATTATTTAAATAAAGTATGTTTAATGGTTGTTAATGTATATTTTTTAAAGTATGTTAGATTATGTATTAAAGTATGATGTTAGTGTGTTATAATTTGATTTATTATCGACATACTTTAACCACAAATAAGCGTACTTTAACCACAAATAAGCATACTTTAATGACGGGTTGACCCGTCTCACCAATAACACATCTCACAAGAGACTAACTCATATGCGAAATATTAAGAAAAAATATATATACATGAAAAATCAACCGGGGATAAAGTGAGTTCACCAAAGAGGATTAGTCCTTCTATCTTATATATATATCTTATAATTCTAAAGTCTCCACCTACTGTTGTTTAATTTCAATTGACTCCCTTTTTAGTCTCCACATACTTTTGTTTATTTTCAATTAACTCCCTATTTATTAGAAATAAATACTTATCACAGAAGTCATATTTTTAGTTTTTATTTTTGAATCAAAATTAAACGAATTTACTCCTGGGAAAATATGATAAAAACCTAAATTTTCTTAATAAATGGATTAAAGATAAGATTTAATAGTTATTATATTAATCTTATATGTTATATTTATTGCGTAAAAAAATGGAGTGTATTTGTATCATTTCCTATAGCATCTCATTTCCTCTTTGCATCGAACCAAAATTTGAAGTTAGACAAAAACAAATTTTCACTTAGATTTGTTTTCGTATCACTTTTATATTTAATTAAGGAAAATTTAATTATTTGAGTGTTATAATGACTGATCACAACATAAAGCATTTGTTTACTTATATACCTGCTTATACATTTAATTAAGATAAATTTAATTATTTAAATTTTATAAAGAGTTTTTACTATTGTAAAGCATGATTTATTTATTTTGCTACAGTAATATTTGACATTGAGAATCATCTATACAATTATCAAATATAAAATTCACATTCAATAATACAATATTAATATGTGCCCACCAACTATATGATAAATTTATCCGCAAGATATACATTTAATTGTGGATAGAGTTTGTCACTCGTAAATTCATATGTATTATGAAAAATTCGAAATAAATTACTACTTTTCTTTAATTTTTTTTATTTTAATAGAAATGTAAAAAAATTACTAGCTACAACATAATCAAATTTGATTATGAGTAATATTTTTCATTTAGAAATGTAATAGTTAATCATTCTAAAAAGTTTTTTTTTTTTTTTTCTTGTTTAAAGAGCAAAATTAGTGTGTTGGATACACGAGTGTAAGGAATAATTTGTATATTATCAAGTGTCAACATTAACAAATATAGCGTGCAACTAACACTCAGAATGTCCGTAAATTTGGTGAGCCTTTTGCCACAGCCTTCATATTCTGCGAGTCACGGAAGCAAACAAAGTGAACAATTGTGTTTCCATTGGGATAAACTGCAAACACACTTGTCCCTATCTTTTTGTTGCAAAGTGAGCATATGCTCTCCCCTGTAATCTTCACCACTTTTTTCCTTTGATTATAAACTTCATCTTTCACCTGTTTTGTTGCATACCCCATCATAAATGCAATTAGTATTTTTAGCAATTTTTTTAAACCTATTGAGTATAATATTAACTCGATGGGAACCAAAAGAACAAGCTGAACATATAATACAATATCAAAGACCTACTAGTTGTTTACTCATGAGTTTTGAGATCCGCATTTTTTTTTAATTCAATATTAGATACAGCAGATTATAGATATGATGTTAATGAGGAGCCCATGAATTTGAGCCGAGCATACTTTTCAGGACTCATCCATCGTGAGAAACTAAAATAACAGCAAGGATGTTATATGCAAAACAAATGCTAGATATGAAACTAAGAGACATTTCAGATTAATGACATGCTTTTCGATTGTCGAGACAGATAAGAACATATTTCACACGACAATGTTTTCAAGTTGGCAAAAAAGTGCATTTCCTGCAGTTTGTTTACAGTTATTCTGGAAGAACATACCTGCAGGTTTTCACTCTCTCTCAAACTCTTTATCACTGAGAAGTTTCGGTGTCCTTCACTAGATTTTCTTAAAAGAGGTCCAAGAAAAGGAAGCAGATTCTGCAGTGAGCCCAAAATATAATTGTTAAAGACAGAGAGCATTCAACACTAACAGGTGTATATCCTATTTAAACTAAAATTGAAAATAATCAAGCAAGCAAGACCATGCATTGATGTCTTATTTAACAAGTACATAAAGAAACTAACCTTCAGCTTAGTATCCCTAGGAAGCAGTCTTAAGGCCTGTGCTCCATTTATTCGATCCCATCTTCGGCTCAACAAATCAAGGACCTTATCAAGCATAATGGTGGAAGTTCCTTCCTCAATGGCATCATCAGTATCACCATCACTCTTTCCACTATCAGTACCACTTTGGCTGAAGCGTGTCTCCTCAGCACCCTCGATTTCTGCAATTTTCTTAGCTAAGCGTACTTTACTTTTAAAAGTTCCAGGACCAACCTTGGGAATCCCAGGGCTTTGAGTAGATATCAAGCTAGTGATTCTCTTTCTGAAATTTTTTGTCGTCTTCTGGGGGTTTAGATATATTTGCAGTAGGGTAAGATAAATGCTGCCATAAGATTTTGCTGAATTTTGAAGTCCAGATTGATATATTCGATCACAATAGGACAGTGCCAGTTCAGGAACATTTAACTGTATGACATAATAAGAGGGAAATTAGGACAATTGAAATAATTGGTTATTGCAATGGGAAAAAGGACACGACTGTGACTGGATTATTTTTCCTTGGTCTAATTAAGTACTCATTTAATGTGCATAACAAATACATCAGCATATCACTTCTTAAATATACAAATTATATCTAATGGTAATGCATACTACAGATTGAGATATTATCGTTCCATCTAAAGCGAGCATTAAACACATCAATGGTCGTTAACAAATTTTAGTGATGAAACTGAATGCAATTAAACACATCAAAGTGAGCATTAAACACATCAATGGTCATTAACAAACTATTTCATGAACAATCCGTAGGATAGATGAAAGTGATTACATCTTTAATGAAAAGTGATAACTAATCATGTAAAATGGTCTCACACAAGACTTGCTCCTTATTAATTAATTATGTTTCTACTGCATTACAAACTTAATGATTTATTTACACCTATATTAATTTTAATCATGCCCTAATGTTTTCATATATTTCAAATTTTAGGACGTGCACAAATAAAGTACCTTATGAACGTATATGGAAAGAGCAAGCTCATGTTGATGCATCTTTCCCAACAAAATTGCTCGTTCTTCATACAAGGAATCTGGTGGAAGACGTTTCAACAAAACCTCAGGATTGTACCCAGAGATACTCTCCAAAGCGGACAATAGCTTCTTCCTCGTAGGAGAATAAGTTTTCTCGTCCCACTCTTGTTGAGAATTAAGATCATTGTACCAATCAAGCACTTCTGACAGGTAAATTTGCACCTAATATGAGCGATTAAACAAACAAAGATATTTTCGATCATCAATTTATACATAGTACACCAAAACATGTAGCACAGTGTCAGAAATACCAAAAATTATGCACCAACATGACTGAGTTATAAAAATGAAAAGAATCCTTCAGAAGATCATTTAAACCTCGTACATCAAAACACTTAGTACAGTGCCAGTTATACCAAAGGTAAATTTACACCTAACATGAGGGATTTGAAAAACAATGATACTTCAGAATATGAATTCATACATAGTACATGAAAACACCTAGCAGGTACTGGTAGCACAGTTATCATAAACATTAACAAATAAAAGTTTCACCAAATTTGTTACAACACCATCTATGTATTAAGAAAGACATAAAATGAAGTTTTATGCCAACACAAGTTCTCAAGCATCAAATAACTGAATAACTACACTGACTACAGCAATGGAGGATATTTAATAACCGGACCATGACCTAAACTTCTTGACTAACTTCTACAGATGCTAAAGAAGGTGGAATACCCTTACCATTTCATTCTGGAGATTCCCAGAAACACTGCCTTCATTCATGGCAAGCATAAGTTCCAAATATGAAGTCTGCATACTTGGAGCATGCTGTTTTAGATATGAATTCACCAGGTCAGCTGGAATGTTTCCTGAAAAGAAGAGCTCAATAGTTTGTGTGGGACAGGTTTCAAGAACAGGCAACGAGAACTCCAGAACAAGCATCGGATCTGTGCCACAGATAGGCTGAAAAAGGCACCGATACTCAGAATGTCAGTAAATATGGAACTCATTGTCCCGAGGCAAGACTAATATAAACTGATACTTCAGCAGCAGCAGCAACCAAGATGATTCAGCCTCCGCTATAACTGTCTATGGTGCAAATTGTTGTACTTCTTAGAGAGGGAGCCTTACATCTCACATGAAGTTCTCACTAAAGCAAGTAAAGAATGATCAACAAATTTCACTTCTCAAGAGAAGTGATTATTCAACTCTAAGCAAGAAGATCTATCCAAATGCAATTGCACACTAACATGTTGGAAATGGATTGTTAACATTAAAAAAAAATTGAATTTACTGTATTTTCATGTGCATGTAAAGGCCACTGAATTAGTGAATTATGAAGAAAGAACTGTGCGTGTGCATACATACTTTTTTTTTCCAGTAACCATAGAAATTTTACAGAAAAGATATAACACAACGGAATGAGAAATCACTCAAGTACTTTAAGGCACAACTTCAATCTCTAATCAAGTCAGATACATACAAAAAAAAAAGTTTTAAATACATATGACACCCACCACACAATGCTACAATCAAGTCTATCCTACTCCAAGTAAAAGTGATCCTTTGAATTCAAATGCTTATATTAAGGATTTCATTAAGAGATAGCGGTGAAGAAACTTAAAATGGCAAAGTGAAACAGCACCCAAGAATCTCAGTGAGTTCTATATAAAAAATTACAGCAGATAATGGGAAGGCCACATTGGGGAATTCTTAAAAAATTGAGTCTCTCCAGGTATTGCACTAGAATTTATATTCAGATATCAATATAATACCATAAAGAGTATCTTCAAATGAAGACTTACTTTCAGATAATCTATAATCATTTCTGGCTTGAACTTTTGGGTAAGCTCAGCAGGTGTTTTGTCTGAGTTTGACTCTTCAACTAATTTGTAGAGTAGCTCTAGTGCTTGACGATGCATGGCATTGCATTTATACAATTCCACCAAACAAACATACTGTTTTCTTTCCTGCAAAAACTCCTCGCATATTCTTACATCAAAATAGTTCAGACCTTTAAGTAGTTCCAGAGCAGCTGAAGGTTGTCCTGTCAATAGGAGAGCCTGAAGTAATGCCGTGTCAAGTATTGCTGCAGTTTCCCTAGCAACTGAGCTGATGGAAGAATTAACTCGACCCTATATTGCCCAAGGATGATCATCAAATATTAATTTTTAAAAAAAATATCTTGGACACTAAAACATAGAAAATATTTAAAAGAATTAAGAACACTGTATTCACCTCTCATTGGGTCATAATCACGATAGCACGCATTCACAAATAGAAGAAAGGTGTTACACAGGTGAACAAGTAATACATTTTTGGTTATATACAATATCCTATTTGCACACAGATAACATGTAAATGTGTATTCTGCATGCACACCTCCATGAATGGAGCAATATAATATGCAGATTGCAGAAAGTTTATTAAATATAAACCAGATCATGAAATAGGATTGGCATTTCCTGCGGGACTTAATGATTTCAATAACCCAGTTAATAACATGGAATGGAAAATATGGTATGTTAGGTGATAATAAAAGCAGAAAGGCCTCAGAAAAGAATGACCCTCATGACAGCAAAAAAATAGAGATATAATCATTCTTGCAAACTGTTAAAGATATCAATTACATGTTCAAATTACACTCTTCTCTACCAGCTTAAACTTTTAGATGAGGTCATCACTCAACATAGCATCATATTCATGAACAAATGAAAGGGATGGGGTTATTTCAGGTGTCTCTCGAAGACAGTCACAAACTAAATTTGGGCAAACTGTTCCAGAATTAGATCCTTTCACTATGAGGGTTGAATTTGCTGCTTTGCATCTCAATTTTCATTCACAATTATTATCTCAAAATTGAAGCCAAATACACCTCATGTACCATACCTTATATTCTACATACATTTTTCTTTTCTTTTTCCTTTTTTTTTAGACAAAAGAGAAATATTTATTAATAATTTCATTAGGGATGAGAATTCCCAGAAAAAGTACAATCCCTACATATTATATAACAATACTCCAATCACTTGCCAAGTCAGAAACAAAGAAGTTTTTGAATAATTTGTGATCAGATACCTAAAGACTAGCTCTGTAGATTCAAACATCCTCTATAGATTCAAAACAGTCATTGAAGATTCCCCTATTTCTTTCAAGCTAAATAGATTATAGAACAGCCGGAACCATAGTTCTCTACAAAATTTTACGTTTTTTGCTAAGATGTCTTCTGAGATCCACTTGTAAAAGATTGGAGCTCTCCAAAGGGGGATCCGAATACAGCCCAACTCTCCCACCACCCTACTCCATAATTAGTGAGAAAAGGGACAGTGAATAATTAAGCAATTAGAATCCTCCTAGTTGCTCCTGCATTAAATAAAACGCACCAATTTAGAAGTAGGGAGATATACGAGAAACGTTTCTGTAACAGGTATGTAACTTTCCCAAAACTACCAACCACATAGACTTTCTTAGGAACCGTAGTTTTCCAAATAAATTTAGACCAAGGGAAAGAAAAAGGATTGAAAGTAGGGCTTAAAAAGGCTACGGAGGATTTGACTGTAAAAGACTTTGAAGAGTAAGCTAATTTACAATCATACCCTTCCCTATTGAGAACCACAACGTCCAGACTCACTTAAATGCCTTTTCCTTTCTTCAGCAATCTCCTGTTCATGCTTCTGATCCTTCCAAAGAATCAATCTGCTGAAGTCTCCTTTCTACATCTGCCCTCTTCATTTCTAGGTCCCCAAACTTATCTCGTCTACATGTTTTCAACTTCTGTTATGCTGCTTTCAGTTTGACCATAAAAGTATATCCTCGCCATCTTTCCTTTCTCACATTGATCCGCCCATCACTGAAATCTTTCTTGAAATCCTTGTGCCATATCCGTTCATTTTCAAATTTGAAAGGAGTTGGACCCCATTTTCATGTCTAATTGTTGGAAAAAGTTCCATCCAATCTGAAGAAGCCAAAAATATGTCCAAATGGCAACAAGTAGGATTTGTTCTCATATTAGACCAAGTGAATTTTGAGTTGTAGGGAAGGCTTTTGCAATTCCAAGTCTTAAATTAGTGCATCAAAATTCCTCATGCTAGATGTGAGATTTTGTGTAGAAATTTATTTTATTTCTCATTGCATATTCCAAACTTTCATCATCATAGCAGATTAGTAAGTGTGTACTGACATGTATGTTGTTTTCGAACAAAAAAAGTAATATGCTTATAACTCTATCAAAAGAAATATCTCCAACTCCTTATGTCTTGTATTCTTGGTTTACAGGTTCAGCACTTGTGCTCAAAATGTACATAATTTGCTGTGCTCAGTTTTGTGCACATTGAACTGTAATGATGAATTAAGATGCTTAGAAATGTCTTAGATGATCATTGACATGAAATGTGCACAAAATTCCAAAACTGCAGCAAACAGACCATAAAAAAACTAAAGCAAACCCTTTACCTTGACTGGTTTTCTTTGCCGACTGTTACCATAAGAGGCAAAATTATGTCCTACAGCATCTGAAACAGCCTCCTCAGTTCCCTCTGCAGCAGCCTTTTCAACAATACCAAATCTCTTTCTCTGCAAGAATTTAATTAGAGCCATTAGAGTATTGTGGCTCATTTTCCTGGACTCGAGATCTGCACCTTCCTCAGAATCCAAGGCAAGTGGAAGTGATGATTCCATATCATCTGAAATGCCTGAGGAACCTCTTGATAGATCTGGAGCATCCCCACCAATATCCATATATTTCTCAGGTTCAGGTATAACGGATGATTTGGGAAGAATGATAGATGGATACAAGGAAAGCACATAACTGATTTCCACTTGAGATGACCAAAAATGTTCCATGGCCTCCTCATAGTTTCCATTTTCAAATAAATAGTGAGCATATCTGAATACATAATGTCAACATCAAATTTTTGGACATTTGGATAGCAGTATAAACAGCAGTCGGAAGTAAGTTATGGTTTAATGATGTACATAGCACATGAGCTTAAATATTTTCTCTGCTGTCAAGTAGCTTCTGTCAATTTAGCTTCACTCTAACAGTCAAAATAGTAAATTTCTAAAATGCATACCCAAAACAATTCACAGAATAACACAGATCTGTAAGAACTTCCACCTTTAGCTATATTGCTAGCAGTTACATGCCAAATTTTAATCAAAGCAATGAATATCAGCAGGATCTACCTTTTATCCTAACAAAAAAATACTGTGGTGGAATTCTTATTTCATTACATCCAATTTGGTACATGCATATCATATTGTCTACTTGTTCCAATCAGAGGATAATCTCCTTCAACTGCAATTACTATGTCATTGTAGAAAGTGCACAATGCAGTTAATAAAAATAAATGTTACAATAGATTGAAGCTAAGTCATGTTAGCTGAAGAACCTATTACAATTTGAAAGGGGGAAGAAATCTACCACTAGTAACATGAGAACAGTTTACATGTCCAATTTATTTTCACACTGTAGAACAATGATAAGGTGCTTTGACATCTTCGTTCCTTCAGATTCATGTTCTATACTCATAACAGAAGCCTAAGGTTTCTGAAATTGGGTAGCAGCAGGAAGCTCAAACATTTTTATTCAAGATTGGTTGACTCTGCTTCTTTAGGTGGTTATATCCTAACTTTATGTCACGATCTGAAGTTAGTTCAGAGTCAGTACCTGGGCACAAATTCTATGTAGACACCAGGACCAAATTACTGATGTCAGCCCATGAATAACTTAAAGGAACTCCTAGCCTCAATTTTTAGCATAAAAAAGGGACACTTAACTATGTAATTTTTTGTGCTAATTCTTTTCTACAGTTAATCATTTTATATCAGTTTGGAGTCACAGTATAAATTTCTGAAAGTAGGTGCACGGTGCATCCGGGTACACAGAATAATGTCACACAAATAACATACTTTACACACTATTTATTACCCAATAAAACCAATTTATTTATAGCAAGTCAAAAGGTGAGTTTTTTAATGTCTGTGTCTACAGAAAGTGTGAACTTGTTTTCGGATTGAGGGAGTATCTATTATCTTCTCATATATTTTATCTACATACTTTTAATTTAAGCACACACTCCCATATACTTTTCATCTTCTTTTCTCATACTTTCCCTTCTTTATCCCATACAGCCAAACTTTTTATCTTCTATCACATACTTCCACTCAATCCTTATCGCACTACTTATACAATTTAATGAAATATTCTTATTATCAAGTATCAACTACTGTGCTAAAACCCAATAGATAAAAAAATGCTTTCCAAGCCAAATCACCCTTTTTTCTATTCACGCCTTTCACAAAAAAAATTTTAAAGCTTCCAAGCTTGAAACAGACACACCCTTACAAAATCTAGCCTCAATCATCTCATTGCTACCATTTTTATATTCATGTTATCTATTTAGTTAAGATAGCAGAGTAGAAAAAATACATTGGAACAGGAAATTAACGTACCTAACATGAATTGATTGTTCCTTTGCAGCTCGAAGATTTGACTCTTCTGGAGGAAGTAACTTGCACAAAGCAAGTGCTTCCTCAAAGTTGCCTGAAGCTGTTAGTTGCACGATCTGGAATAAAGGAAAAAAAATAGCCATCTCAAAATTTTGGGTGGCGTGCATCGATCTCTTCCCTAGGTTAAATTTATGCAGAAAATTTAGCTTATCAACTAGCTATTCCAATCAAAGAATTCAATTTTCATTTATTATCAGTACTTGTCATTGTCTTCTTTATCTATTTTTATTTCATAAAGTTTTTTAGATACAAGATATCTGAAAAAGAATAGCCACCCAATCTATCTTCGAAAAAAATATGTAAAGATTTGAGAAGATCAATAAAACGAGATATATATAAACTCGGTTAAGCGACAATGATTAGTAAGAGAAAACACCTGTGCCCCAACAGGAACAGGAAACAATCCATAAACAGTATTCTCTAGTGCAATGATAATAACACGAGCACTCTGAAGAAGCCGGCGAACATTGCGGAGCACAACTGTTTGGATCAATGGAAAAGGATCACGAAGAGACCGTATCTGCATATTCAATACATTAGAACTACAAAGAAGCCTGAAGCCGTAAAAAATGGTAAAAAGAAGTAAATGGTCATATATAGTCAAGAAACCTCAACATGTCTTGGTAGGAGACCAACTGCATATGGCTTCTCTATAACA
This sequence comes from Pogostemon cablin, assembly GCA_023678885.1. Taxonomy (NCBI): domain Eukaryota; kingdom Viridiplantae; phylum Streptophyta; class Magnoliopsida; order Lamiales; family Lamiaceae; genus Pogostemon; species Pogostemon cablin. Next base: position 28,273,694 of record CM043013.1, read on the forward strand.
ACAGCTGCAGGGGCCTCTGACCAGCAAATCCTACCTTCCTGAAGAAGCTTCCCATTTTGGTCGACAAACACTCCAATATTATCCTAAATAAAGAAGAAACAACAAGATTTTTTCTCAATTTCGAAGGTAGGATGATGAAGAGCATTACTTTTTTGTTTGAAAAAAGGACACATGAATAGATTTTAATCACAAGTATAACAGTTCATATTGAATGAAAAGAAAAGAATAATACGTGAAATTAATTAATGGATCCAAGAAGAAAAACTGGTTAATACAATGTCTTAAATAAGCTGTGAATTATTTTCCCTTCACTCTGATAATTTACTAATTTTTTATATTACCAGACAATTCTGCAGTCACACCAAAGAGAATAGTTTGTATTATATATCATAACATTTAATGTTTGAATTCCCCCACAGATATGTCAACCAGATCAAGTTATAGGATAAAGTTTATAAGAACTAGGATCTCAGAGAAGGAGAAAACTTATTAACTTTGTTGTGTTACTGATTTCCAAATGATTCTTCTCATAATTCAACAATGATAGTATACACGTAGTAATGTTAAATGACCACCTCATCTAAAAGCATAAGCTAATAGAAAGGTAAATCGTTTAATACTTAATCAAGTCACTCTAGCACGCCCCTCACATGCAGGCGGGGTTAATTTTTACCTCAAGCCTTGCATGTGTGGAATTTTCTCATAAATGGGTGGCGGTGAGGTTTGAACCTTAGACCTTTTGCTAGGTCTTGGCTCTGATACCATGTTAAATGACCACCTCATCTAAAAGCTTACTTGATCAAGTCACTCTAACAAGTTATACATACATGGTTTTAACTGCAACATGCCAGGAATTTGAAATTAATTGCCTTCCTCAAAGAGATTTAATATTTCACGTTAAAACTCCGTATGAGAACATTAATAGAAAATTTTAAAATAAAAAATATGGGGGCTGAAGAATCACCATCTTATATATTAAAATTAGTGGAGACATAATTACGTCCGTGATGCTTGATTACATCCCAAATTTCATGAGTGCTTAGTCTTCTGAACAAATTAACATATTCTTACAGTCAACCATTTTAAGTTATTCAGGATATGAAAAAGAAACATGAGTAAATGCATTACAACCACAAGAGGCCTGGAAATGGCCATATCAAAGTTTCGAATGCTCTCACCAAGAACAAGTTTAGGAAAATATAGCATATGAAGATTAGTGTGCTATAATAAAAATGAGAGAGCGGTGTTTCTACAATGTGACGAGGAGCGAAAATCTTTGCTACTATTAGTGCTAACAGCAGGAGGACAAGAAGAAGGTTTATTGTAGCAATTAAAGATGATAATATTATGATATCCCACATCGGTTCCACAGGAAACTTTGGAAGGGAATATAAGCGGGGGTCCACCCTTTACCTTCGAAATGGTTCTGGGCTAAGTTAGGGTCCCCTAGCTTATATGCCTAACAATTTGGTCCGCCTACTGCATACAAAAGGGCAGTAAAAAGCGGCTATGATATTGAACTCTTACTTCTCTATGTAATCTAGAGGGAAATTATGAATTCATCATTCACTATCTTTCATTTCTACATTATCAGGTTTATGAATTATGGCTTAGTTGTTTTATGTTTAATATTCCTAATTTAAATCAATTAATATCCTAGAAAAATATTTTACTCCCTCATTCCCATAAAACACTTCGCGTTTACTGCTTCACGTTGTGTAAGAAACGTTGCACTTTTTGACCAACTATGTTGACTTTAGAGGGTATTGTAGTATTTTTAGGTAATAAAAAAGTATAAAGTAATGATGTGTGTGAAAAAGGAGTGACAAATTTGAAATTAAAGTAACTTTTGAGGTTGTTGGATAAAGTGATGTTTCCTTTTTTGTAATGTGAAGGGTTTTATAGGACAAACAAATGAGGAAAGTGTGAAGGGTTTTGTGGGACGGAGGGAGTATAAAATTGGGATGTTACAATTTCAGACAAGAATTCTTTATTTTCATACTTCTCATACGACCTTTTACTTATATCCCTATGTCACAGTTGAAAAGGTTATTTTAGCCACCATGACTGGAATTATCTTAAAGATCCTAGAAACTCACTACAAAGGAATGAGATAAAGAACATGATAAAGAGAAAAAAAAAGGATACCAAAGAAATCCATCAAAGATTCTTTTACTTGATCTCCAACATCATAAAGCTAAAAAAGGATATCAAAGAAATCCATCAAAGATTCTTTTACTTGATCCCCAACAGCCCAACTAAATGTTGATTATAACACAAATACAGGACAGGACTTATATCTGTATTTTATGAAGACTTGTTTAAATATTAGCAAGCTCTACATTATTTTTAATCCGATCCTCACCAATATTTCATTCTTAGTATATGCAATCCTTATTTTATCTTATTCCTAAGCTCTAGCCTCTATGCAAGTCTTAAGTTAATGTATTCACTTAGAGCTTATATTGGGATTTGAGATATCAAGCTCTATTATATAATTCTCAATTAAATTATTCAAATTATTTTGATATTTAAGAGAACATTCTTTTTCTTGATGTGTATCAAAAAGTGTATATCATTTCATTATTTTTTTCAAATATCAACCCAAAATATACTTCTCAAGCGTATTACGACACAAATTTGCATACCAAGCCTACTTTCTTTCTATTGTGTATAGGCCAAACTGCCAATCCGCACACCCATACCCATACCCATACCGTTCTCTGACCCAAGTCATAATGCAAAGCAGATGACTGTATTCTAGTCTTTCTGTCAGCTAAAAGTAATGAAAAGCATAAAAGTAAAATGATATCAAGTTGAATCTAAAGTTTAAAAAGATAAGTATTGTAGTCATGTAATCAGTGATCCAATTGAATTATATTACCTTTCCTAGAAGAAGCTCTCCTGATAGAAGGGACACAACTAAAGGCGGAGCAATTCTTCCAGAAGGAAACACCTCAGACAATGCACCATTTGTTGAATTCAATATGACATACTCCCTTCGGATTCCCAAACAAATATTATCTCCACACCACGACAATGATTTGACTATATCTGGAACTCCAAAATCTTTAACTTCTACAAATCCCCGTCCCCCTGAACAAACAGGAAAATTGATGACAATCATACATACATCAATATAAAAGAATCAATATTTCCAATACGTAAGGCAATAATAACACAAGTTCTAAAACATGACCAAGTAATATCTACAAACAATAATTGAGTCGTTTATTGATTTAATAGAGGGAAAAAAATGAGGCATAGTAAATCAAAACTGACATCTCCAAACCATGGTCATGAAAGGTAGAACCAAATCAAGATACTATTATAATTTTTTGGCAAGAAATAAAAAGGAGAAAAAGGTGGTAGGAAGCTATTCAACAAAATCAAGAGATCTACGTCATACAGATTTACTTCTCATCTGTTCATTTTTATGGTAAAACTCATTTAATCTAAGTTAAGCTGATCACAAATATTTCATCATGGTATTCCTAGCCACACTATGCGCCTCTATATCAATTCATCATGATATTCGTAGCCCCAATCTATGGCCATGATACCAACTTATCATTGTATTCTCAGTCGAACACTGAAAACATAATTACTTTAGATGACAACCTATATTCAATAAGCTAAAAAATGCAACAAAGGTAAAATTGTATAAACATATTCTAAAATTCAATAACACTATAGTCGTCACTTCTGTGATCATACTTGATCAAGATGGCACCGGATTACTTAGACAAGTGACACGTGTCCAGAGGAGAAATCGAACTCTGCCATAGGGTTTAAGCTTTGATTTAGGGAATACACTCCCTTATCTCTCCTATATGTCTCATAGGAGTTGCACACGAGATTATATGCAAAAAATTAATCTTGACCCACCCAAGATATCCCCCAACCCTTGAGCAACTGCAATTCTGATCAATAAGCATCTAATTTTACAAATAAGCCCTATAATATTAAATGATAAGATAAAACCAGCTGAATTTCACATTGATTACATACCGTCGTGTCTGAATATGCAAACCCTTTTCTGCCGGGAGAAGCAGAGAAACCCTCGTTTCTCATCCCATGAGTAGACGGTCGCACCCTTAGCTTTCGTAATAACAGCCAAAGTTTCAAAATTGGGGAGCCTGTGAAAGGCTATGGACTCGGAGAGAGAGAGGAGGAGCTCCCGCGACTTGAGGACCTCCATTGCCAACATCGGCTTTTTAGAGAAGCCATTGATTGTCTTTTCGAGAACGTAGGGCTCCTTCTTCAGCTCTAGGGACTGCAAATAGAAATCAGAAGAAGCAGGTGGCGTAAATCCGGGGTCGTCGGCGAAGGATTCAGGACAGTAGATACGGAGGGAACCGTCGGAGCAGGAGAGCAGTAGTTTGTGAGAGTAAGATTCGATGGCGTCGATTTTAATGGAGGAATTGCTGACGAGCTGGAAGGAATCATAGGCGCTGTGCACCATCTTCGCAAAAGCAAGTAGATGGGAACGACGTCGTTTGGATGGGCCCGATCTCGTTCTAGTACTCGTACTTTGTAGCGTCACTTTCTAATTTTTTTTGTCGAATCCGGTTTAATTCGAAATCTAGCATCTGCGATTAGAAGTGCAAATGACTATTTGAATGATTCTATTGTCAAAAATAACCAATTTAAATGATGAGAAATCATTATCAACCATTACTTAAATTGTGCAACAACTCTACTCAATTGTCCATTTTCTTACCAAAATATCCCTACCTCTTTTTTTTTTTATTATTTAGTGTCGGTTATGGTGTTGGAGCCCCGACACAAGATACCGATATCATGTCCGACATCATCATCGTAGCACCGAATGTCAGATTTGTTGTTGATCCTGTGTTGGTATGCTATGTTGGGGTACGACACCAAAACCGACATCCGATGTTATGACAATAGTATCGGAATATGATGTCGATATCCTATGTCGGGTATCCGCACCATTACCGACACTGAATAATAAAATAATAGAAAAATAAGGGTTGGGGGTATATATATACTCCCTCCGTCCCAGGTTAAGAGGGCCATTTTTCCATTTTGGTCGTCCCACCCAAAGAGTCCCCTTTCCTTTTTTACACACATGGGACCCACACGCTCTCTCTAATACAATTAAATGTTGAGACCCACACTCCTACTAATACAACTACACACTACACATTAAATAATAATACTCCTTAATCTACGTGCCAAAAAGCAAATGGCCCTCTTAAGGAGGGACGGAGGGAGTATATATAAACAACAAAGTCTGCTATAAATAGTAAGCAGGAATTTCCTGCCAAAAAATCTTTCCATAAATAGAATTTTGTTAATAACATTAAAAAAAATTATGTGAATACTGATGGGCTGCATGCACTAATAAAGCAAGCTAAAACCATCTGGAGGTGTCTGCATGCACTAATATCAAAGCTAAAACCATCAGGTGTTTGAATGCACTAATCTATATATATATACACACACTAGGTAGTGGCTGCACCTCACTCCGTGAGGTGCTTACCCGTCATTTATGCAAGGCATGCACGCCATTATACTTAGAAACATTTGAGCAAAAGAAAAGTTGCAAGTGCACAACGATGAATGCACATTGTAAAAGTAGTGGATGGAATTCTTACATGTATTCAATGTTCACAAGAAGGAAAAAAACATATTGATGCTTTAGAATATCCAGGATATCATGCACGCTTACAAAGTACTGATAAAATATAAATAGATGTGAATTACTGGAAGTAGTAATATAAAGACAGTGTGGGTAGATTCAGTTGAGACCTGATTGAGAAACTGTGAAGATTAACTCAAACTCATTTTGTGCAAGTAGCTAAACAATGTGAATTGAGTAACATATTGACGTTAGAGTACTTCCAAAATAAATAGAGCTGATGCTTGGCAACCGAATACTTTGTACTTTAGTTTCAGTGAATGACAAATAACTGGGGATTGTGTCACACCCACCTAAAAAAAAGATAATGACAAATTAAAAAATAGCAACACAACCTAAATCTCATGTTCAATGTCCTGACAACAAACAAAATAGAGATGAAAAAACTTCAAGTGTTCCAACAAAACTGACGAATATGGAAATTTGAAATATAATTTGGGACTTAGGTTGTGTAATCTGCCCCAAGCAACTGAGCACGAGAACAGGTATGCGAGATAATGAATGCTGCATAAGAAATATCAACATGTATCCTACTAAATGAATAAGCCCCATGAACATAATCAGTTTTCAACCAAAGTGGTACATCAACAGATTCAGCAATGGCTGAACAGCCAAGCAAGACACATGGCTCGTGACCTCTTCACGTCATTTTGCAAACGCTTAGAAACTACTAATCATTTACACTATTATTGTATACCCTGTATGTCCTTCAAGAAGGAAAGAATTATAAATCATGACAACCTCTGTGAAAATGTGAAAAATTAGAGAGTGATGAGTATAACCACAGGTGAACAATCAAGAAATAATTCGGCAACAACAAAAGATGGAGATTGGTTGTTCACATCTCAAAACTCAAGAAAGATGCAGAAAGAATCCCACTAAAGCAGTAGAAATCATGGAGAGAAGAACTCCCCAAACAATTTCTGTTCCAGTGTTAGAAACACATAAACACATCTTGTTCTAGCTTCATTCACAATCATCTAACTATGTGAATTGGGTTTAGAGATTATCACATCAACTCACATGTTCAATCCATTAACCAAAAAATCAAGGGGTTACAATCCAGTTATCAAAAAATCGAAGTACCGAAGTAACACCTACATTACTATTCTTGTGTTCCTTATTATTAAAATCTCGGATGAAATTAGGGCTTAATATTGAGTTATCTCAGTTCAAGCATTCGGTGGATTAGTAGATACGTACCTGGAATCTGAAGTGAATTGCCTAATTGACATTGGGAAATTAGGGCTTCTTTGAGAGGTAGAAAGGGGAGACTCCTGCAGTGGCGAAAAGACAAGAAGATATTACGGCCGGATAGAGAGAACGAAATTAAGCCTCCTCTACGAGTAGGTTGGGAGGTCAAAAGGGGGAAACTGCTGCGATGCTGAAGAAAGCGCGATTAAGCTTTTCCGGCAGGTGGAGAGATGGAAAGGAAAATTAGTGCGGAAGAATGTACAGTAGGAAAGAACTGTGATAGTGCCACGTGTACCCTCCTTACCTGTCACCGTACGTTTACCGGACAGATTACAGTGCTTTACGACTTGTATCACCAACAACCTATGGCAGATCCATGGAGGTACCACCATACTCTTTCGATTACACCTTTTTCCAACCGAAATAGATTTCCTGCGAAACTGAATGCAAACTCTAAAGTTTTTTCCTTTCAACTTTTATTATAGGAATGCATGGTTATCAAATAGCTCACTTGACCTCATATTTACTCACTTCCTAATTTATGCTTTACCTACTGGCGCATATTAATTAATCATCGTAATGGAGTTTGGTTCGTTCAGTTTTAAAACAATGGAGACTATTTGGCGTTGTCATCAAGGGTTTGATTACTTTGCGGGATAGGGTTAGGGTTTCGTGATTTGGGTAAGGGTTATAGTCAGTTTTACTTAAAAAGAATGTGTGTGGTTAAATGCACGTAAGCTTGATTACTTTGAAGGTTTATTACAAAAATACCCTCAATTAAATAATGTGAAGAATCTATTTGGTGTGAGAATACTTATTTCTCTGTCTTCGACTAAAACTCATCTCTTGTCCACAGAAATGAAGTGTCGCCCATTCGAAGTGATTTCGCCGGAACCACAGCATAATTGGTATTTTCGTGCTCCATTGGCGTCCGATCAGTAAGGTCCCGCTCATTCTCACACTCCTGTAGTTTGTACTGATTGTAAAATGCTTCATATATTCACTAAACCCATTTCTCCCAACTAAAATAATCAAGAAAGAAGGTTCGATTGAAGGGGTTTTAAGGGAAACCATCTCTAATGTGCTCTTCAATTTCATCCCATTCGCTTTGCTTGCCTGCAATAACTCAATTTTTTTTGTCAATCAAGAGATAAGGTTCGAGTGAAGGGGTTTTAAGGGAACCATCACTAATGTGCTATTGAATTTCATCCCCATCATTTTGCTTGCCTGCAATAATGCAAATTTTTTTCCACGGTCATTTTTTTTTTGTTGGAATAAATTCAGTTTCAATCACCCTAGAAACGCTAGTCAATTTTCACTCTCGGCTTCTGTCGTCGATAAAAATCCTTGTCGTGTTGAATTTGGTTGGATTTATTTGGATACAGTTTCTCCGGATGAGTAAATTGGTTCGTACATTACATAATTTGTGATTGAATAAGTTGAAAACAGGCTAGTGAATTATTTATCCTTATCGTATAATTTCTTTAATTGTGGCTGAATGGTGTGTGATTGTGCAATTTTAATGTATGTGTGTTGGCCTCTGTTGATCATGGCCCTGAAAAACTGAAAATTTACGTGCTTGCTTCTTGTCATTTCTAATCTTGAATGAACCACAAATAAGGGGAGTTACCACATCTAATGCAATTCTGTTTTTGTGGTTAATGAGTTTGTTTATCTATTAAATCATTTGGAAATGACTCTGATCTTCTGTGTTTAAAGAAAAGTTATTTCTTGTTTCAATGTTCTTAGAATCATACAAGCATATCATGATTTTTTTTTAAAACTAGTAATATTTTCTATCAGTTGATGCTGATGTATGCATAGAAACTGGAATTTGATCCTGTGTGACTTTGCATTTTAATTAAATATGACTACGTACATGATATATACTTTTCTTACATTTGATAAGATGATGTACATGTTGACTTTTGAAATTGACATGGCTGTGTGAGCTAATTCCAATTATCAAATCAGCATAAATTGGTGGGATTTAGAATCTAATTGATTGAGTATTGTGGAAATTAAAATTTAATATTGAAAAATAATGTAGAATGCAGCTGTGTACTATGTACTACATAGTACCCTGAGACAATAATGTAGAATGCAGCTGATGTATAGACAAAAACTAAAAATCTTGTTAAAATTTGCAATCATAATATTGTATTGAAAATTGCAGTTACCACGTCTATATATAATACATATGTTTGACTCTGTGTCTTGGAATTTCCTTCTATTGTAAGCAAGTTCCCTATTTATGTGATTGCTGATGGAATTTTCTTGTTCTTTATAGGATGAAAAATAAGAATTGATAACTACATGTCTCTGATAATTTACTGCATCCTGCTATCTAATTTTTATACAACAAAAATTGAAAATGCATTTGGTTTGATACGTGTATTTCAAATTTTTTGAGGATTAAATAGTGGGATAACCTTTTCGAGATTTGATTTAAAAATATTTATTTATAGAGATTGATTTGTAATAGTAAATGAGTTCTTGTTGATGTTGTGTTGGCTGTTATAATATTGACCTTTTTTTTACAGGTTATATAAAAAAGAGAATATGATGTCCGCTGATGTAGAGTATGCACAATGATTTAGGTCATTTCTTGATCCAATTGAAGTTCTAGAAGTGAGTGCCTCTGGACTAAGATTATGTTAGCTACGCATAGAATGAATGACTAGTGGAAAGCATATTCTACCAAGCACTGCAACGTACGAAAAGTGAGTTATCTTTATTTGTTATGCATTTTTTGGTTATGTGTTTGATCCTCGCATCAATATTGAGGGGTCATTATGAGTGTTATAGTGAGCTCATTAACTTTAGAATCAGCATCTTCTACAAACAACCACACACGTACAGTATGCCATTGTGGGGAAACAATAATTCAATACGTTTCTCGCCAACCACATAGCTATGGAAGTAGGTTCATACGTTGTCGACTTCCTAGGGTAAGCTCTTATTTCTACTTGTAAATTCAATTTTGGGGAGCGTAATAGATCACATTATATTCTGAATTTTGATTCATTAATTTTTTTTCAGCACAATAGTTGTGAGTTCTTCGTCGTCCTGGGCTCGGCGACAGCTCGGTAGTAGAGTGGTCGCCCCGAAAATATTTTTGATGGTAGCAGGTCTGTATGGAACAAAGTCATCAGTAAAGTCCTACGTTTAAGTAATTTCATGTTTTTTTCAACTTCTATCTGTTGTAACTTCTTCAATGATTCCACTTATTTTTATGTCGATTGTTAAGTGATGTTGGTACTTTCGTTAATTATAAAAATAAAAACTAGTAGTTAAATTATACTTTGTATAATTTGGAAAAAATGTAGGTTAGATTTTAAGAAAAAAACATATTCATTATATATTATTAAAACCTGCAATAATTTGATTAAATAGTATAATTTATATAAGTATAATACAAAGAATAAATTATAGGTTCCTGCATTAAGTTAGCCATAATTTAGCCAATAGTATGGAAATTAGTAAAAGCTTTATTAATAATATTATCATTATATATTTTTTACTGTCGAACAATCGAGAAAGCCCTCCTCTAGATGATTTTGCAGATGAGGCTGATGAACAAAAAAGAGGCATCCAAGGTCCCTAATTATTGGTCATGTAGGTCAATAGCAATATTTCCTTGCTACCTCCTCCGAGCAACCACTCTTTGCACTCACTGTTATGTTCTGTAACAAAAAATAAGTATAACAAAACATAAGCATACAAAAATGCCTCTAACAACATCATCATTTCATAAGTATTCCATGGGGAGTTGTCTTACATTTCTAGTTCACAAACCATTCACATCCATACTAACTAAACAAACAAGTTATTCTTCGATATTACAAAACATAAGCTAGCTAATTGGGTCATTGCATTACAATTCGGTAGGAAGTGTTACAAAATATAATGCAACTAAAGTTAGTAAGTTATGAGGCCCATTACATCAAATGTTCCGCACAGGTGTTGTCAGCAAGACTACACAGCCACACAATCAAAACCGCAAAATAGATACCTTGAAGCACTTCAACCTGTTATCCATGCAGTTCTCATCAACTGGTTTGGGACGTGCGAGAAACAAAGGGTGCAGCTTGAGAACGACATTGAGAACCTTATGAAAATTTTTACTAATTGTCCGACTCGACCTACAGTAAGCACGTTTAACTACATGGTATTTTTCATGGTGTCCTAGAATGAACAGGAAAGGTGCCACCATTTCAGTAACAGTGCAATTTCGAGTACTCCTTAGACCCCCACTCACCTGTAATAGATTACAAAGAATAGACAGTGTTTCCCTATTCATCCAAAGTAAGTCGTGACACGTCTCGTCATCCACGCCTATAACTTCTCTCAGCTTATAAATCTGCCTAGGGATTCTAGACAAAATGCTATAATAGCCCTGAAAACGTGTGTGTTGTATTGGAGACAAACTTTCTTTGATGTGCATGTACAACATGCTAACAATAAAAAAACACCATATAAATATTCATAAACTCACTCAACACAACAAAAATCTCCTCATCGTCACGGTTTTCATCAGTTATATCAACATCCATCTTACACAAAATCATTTCATAATTAATTCAACGTCCACCAATCTATAAGTAAGAAAATTAAAATAACATTGTAAAAGCTTTTTTTTGTTAGCTACCCTAACAATCAATCGTTATAAAGCACAACTTTCAAAGCCAATATGCATCCAATAAGTAGCATATATCACACCATAACAACCGAAATATGAATCAATCCAATGAATATGTACGCAAGAACTTACATCAACAAAAACTTTCTAAACACCACCTACATAAGAACCACTTTCTTTTATATTCTTTTCCAGTGTCCCTCCCCCCATATCTAGCAAGCCACTTTACTTTCGGTATCATGTGTCAATTGGTATGAAAAACAAAGACACCCAATCACATTTTTGAAAAATTGGTATTATGTGTCAAGCCACAAACAAAAACAAAATATTAAAAAAGAAAACAAAAAATGACCCTCAAATAAGGGGAGCAATAAGACAGAGGTCATACTAACCTTTCTTGAAAAACTCGACTTACAAAAGAGTTATTTGGTAATAAAATTAGTTGATATGTATAAGTGACATCCACCAATTAATGCAAATCATGTATATATTAGTGAAACCTCACTTAACTATATTACACAATTGGTCCATTTTATCTAATGTAGGGCTTCTCTGTCATCACAACGTTTTTACAAGAAATAACAAAAAATAAACCAGATGCTAAAGAGTGATAATTTCATATTTGAGTTGAATTTTTGAAGGGAAATTATGACAGTAGATATATATACATCCTGCATGCATTCTATGTGCATGAAAAATGAAAGTGATATTGACTATGTATTGAATGTAGGAGAGCACTAGTACGAATTGACTTGATCTCTTATCATAAAATAAGCATATCTAATTAATTTTAAGTTCCAAGTTCCAATATGATTTATCCAGATGGGAAACAAAAATAAAAATGTTACATGGGAAAGAAATTTTTATGAGTTTTCCAAACTATGAGTTAGCTACAAATTAGCACCGAAGCATATCATCTACTTCAATTCCTCTGTTTTCGGGTACAATACGAAATTAACCTAAATCAATTTAAAAAAAAAAATTCATTATTATATTCATCAGATTGAAAAACATTGTCTGATTAGTGCGATGTACAATAACCTTCAAAGATTGTAGTTAAGCCGAAAAGTGGATTCATGTGTCTTTATCAAGTACATGATCTTTCCAAAATTTTAACAAAACTATAAATTATTAATAAACCCAAAATAAACATATCAAAGTACATGAAATTAAGGATTAAATGTGGATAATGATGCGCAAAAGTATCATCTATTTATTTTAAGAAGATGTGGCATGTTTGTAGAGCAGAAGGAAGTTGCTCTAATTTCAACATTCGAATCACCAAATCAGATATCAGTGCGCAGAAAATTCATCGGAGTCGAGGTTCTTACCTTCACGAATGGTGGATATCAGGCGCGGTGAAGTTGAGATTCTTACCTTCGCCAATAGTGGATGTCGGACACAAGAACCTTAGGTTCTTCTTTCCATCGTCATTCAATCTGCGAAGGGGAGAAGGATAGATTCAAATCTCAATCCCAAGGGTAAATCCATAATTTTACCAACATAACCCTCGGGTTTAATTTTATCCTCCCACATTTTGAGGGTTGAGTAACCCTACTTTAAACATGTTTGAACCCGGGCCGACAAAAGCCCATGGGTTATTCATCAGTTGCAATCCTCAAAGTAAGCGATCCTTAACTAGGGTTCGGCAAGGGATAACCCTTGTTAACCTGCAAAGTAATCGAACCCCAAGTGACTACATTGCCCTTTTGTACAAGGTGCATGGGAATAACCCTGTTTTACTTCCTCTTTAGCCAATTTTTCTGCCTGTAAAGTATCTGAAGAGATCGCATGAACCATGTATCATTGTAGTGTATTGATTTGCATGTTTTTTAGTATTAACTATCTAAAATCAGTGTCACTTTTCTTGTTTTTAAAGAGCTCGGATGTTTTAAAATATTGTTGTTCATTGCATTGTAAATCATTGGAGGGTGGCTATAACTCATTGCCTGAGAGTTAGAAATTTATGAATCTTATTATACTTATAAGAGAAAGGCCATAAGTATCATCAAAATATGGGACTCGCAATGCTAAAAATATCTGCTACTTAGTTTAATGGCACAGTTCTTATCTTTTGAACCCAGATTCGATTTCTTGCCCCTCGTGTCTCGCCATATATCAATACCTACAAGAAACTTGGTGATTCTTCTCAGGAAAATGAGGCGTCTGGTGTACTCTTTGTTTACAATCAATTTCAGCTCCGGGACTTGGAAGGTCGATGTTGATAGTTGTATCTCTCTCCGGAATTACTATCGAATTGCTGATAATCTCCTTAAACAGGTTGGTAATTGCTTATAGGCATTATTGTTACTCATGTATTAATTCATTGGTTGGATTGAAATCAAATTTTGATTAACCACTATGCGAAGAGTCTTGGTTTAAGAACCTAATTCAGTTAGGTTTTAAGCTTGTTGAAGTTGTTAGATGATATGAGGGTGCTAATTGTTGCTCAGATCATAGGAGTGTGTTAATTTCTGCTACTTTTTGTGCTATTGAGAGCTTTTTTATTTAACTTTATTATGTGGTATTTGATGAAATATTTATTAGAAGTCGAACTTTGTTCTTGGATAGTGGATTCTTAAAATATTAATTTTGCAGGCAGATATTTATAGGGAGGAGAAAAACTAATTAACTTGTATGTTTTGTTGCTAAGATATTTGAGGTAAAATGCTTTATCACCCCTCTGATTGTTTTCTGTCTATTAAATCTGAATAATAATCAAATTCTGAATACGTGAAGATATGTGCTAACAAATGTAGTCTGGTCTTCGAAACTATACCATACTAAAGAAAGAGTTTTGCATAGGAAGTTACATGCTGAATGTAGGGTTCAGTTGATGAAGGTGCTGGATAACTTCGCTTTATGCATTTGTGTCCTGAAACTACTTACTATGTTATATGTGTTGGAGATGTTAAAACCACAAGTTCCTCATTCTCTTTCCAGCCGCTATAAAAAAAAATAGTTGCCTGGGTCCTGTTCATCTTTCCTTGCCTTCTATTTTCCTATATATTAACATATACAAATTCCCCCTCTGTAAGCATAAATTATTTAATTTGATTCTAAGAGTAATTTGGTTGTGTTTTGTTTCTGCAACAAATGTTTTCTTCCCTGAGCAAGATCACAGCACTATCCAATGATACTAACATATACTATGCTCATGAGTATACCTTGGTACGTGCAATCATTTCTATCATTCTTAAGTTTTTATTTTTGTTTTTTTTAGTTGCCCCTTATTTTTTCAATATCAAATCTCACTGCGTGGCCGCTATTTTTTGAAATAATTTACAGAGTAATACAAAGGTTGCACAGTCTATAGAACCTGAAAATGAGGAGTTGCAATCATATGCTATGCGCAACAAAGGCCTGCCAATGGTACTATCCATTGCTTACACTTGTACTTGAAGCTTTGTGTTTAAACTTTGCGAGATACTTAGTTAATTCTTTCAAATTCAAAATTTCATGTTGGTGTTAACTTTGCATGAAAACTTTCATAATTGTCCAGTGCATGTTCGAATGTGCAATCACACATGTTTTGAGTTCTTAACTGTAGTTGATACATGTCTGCTGTACTGCACTTGAGTTGAAATCATTTATTTCTATTTTACAGTTGACACAAAGATTGTTTCATTTGGAAGTTTGGGACTTTGTAGTGTTGAAAATAACTTCAACTTTTGAAGGTTGATCACTTTGTTAATACATAAATATTACTAAACTATACCACTTTTATCAAATGGTTACTAAACTATACCACTTTTATCAAATGGTTAAAATAAATATTATCAAAAGGGATTGCAAACTCATATTTTTATATCTTGGTGTCTTGTCGTAAATTGAGCTTAAGGGTTTCTCTTCTTCTTTGCAGAGGGATACAATTTTTTTGGTCCCATAAGTTTGGCCATGTACAATTTTTGCCCCGAAAAAGATAACATTTGGGCATTTGTCCCACTATCTTCATAATTGCGCCAATGTTGTCCCATTTTTACCGGAATTTGACATTTTCGCCGGAATCGATCACGTGCATATCATGTGACATCGGATTTGGCATTTCCCGATGGAATTTTTTTTGCCCCGTAAGTTTGATCATGTACACTTTTCGCCCTAAAAAAGATAAAATTTGGGCATTTATCCCAATATCTTTATAGTTGCGCCAATGTTGCCCTATTTTTCCCGAAATTTGTTATTTTTACTAGAATCGACACATGCGTGTCACGTGATTATCAGATTTGGCATTTCCCAGCGAATTTACTGACCTGGCGACACAGTGGCATCCACATCAATAATAACAATGATAACAATGATAATATTTTATTAAAATTTTAATTAAAAAAATACGCTCCATCAATGCACTCAATTCTCACGTGCTCTCCACGTACTTCCACCATCTTCGTAAACTTCCTCTTTTTGTCAATTAGAAGATCCCTCGTGTACCCTCTCACCACCATGGGCGGCAACCATTGGATCTCCGCTCGCACCACCCTACTCACGTTGCCAAGCTCCCCATCATCATCTACATCCACTGCGAAGGATTCATATTCTTAAGTGCCACCACTCCATATTCTCTCACGAGTCTGTATGGTTGCTCACGTTCCTTCCCTCATTGCTTCCGTCGAGTAATACCTAGCATTGGAGAGTCGTCTTCTGGAGGCGTACGACGACCTCATAGACGAAGTGCAGTGGGCTAAAACCTAAGCACTCGCCGGTCGTGATGCCAACCCTTCGATCGAAGAATTCGTTGAATTCTCTAGGATTTTCCTAATGGAAAGCAGCATCGCCGGCAATATTGTCTACCATGTGGGGATGCGTGCACTTGATATTGATCTCCAGATCATAATTAGAATCGCGAGACTGATAATGAACCATCCATTCTTCACTGGGGTGCGAAGGACTGAATTGGAGCTAAAAGAACGCCAAAGACCCCATCCTCCTCTGCATGGCTCCGATATCATGTGGTAGCTCACACTTTTGGAGGCTACAGATCGAGGCCATGTATACTGTGATCCGTTCGTTGGTGGTAGGCCCTTGGAGGAGAAGATCCGACAGTTGTCGCCCATGGTGGTAAGAGGGTACACAGGGGATTCCTGATTGACAAGAAGAGTGAGTTTGCGTAGATGGTGGAAGCACATGGAGGGCACGTGAGAACTGAGTTCATCGATATTGAGGGTATTTTTATAAAATTAAATTACTAATAAAATATTATTATTGTTAATGTGGATGCCACTGTGTCGCTAGGTTTGGAAATTCATCGGGAAATGTCAAATCCAATAATCACGTGACATAGATGTGATCGATTCTAGTGAAAATATCAAATTTCGGAAAAAATGGGGCAACGTTGGATCAATTATAAAGATATTGGGACAAATGCCCAAATCTTATCTTTTTGGGGCAAAAATTGTACATGGCCAAACTTACATGGCAAAAAAAAAAATTTGCCGAAAAATACCAAATTCGATAATCATTTGATATGCACGTGATCGATTCCGGCGAAAATATCAAATTCCGGCGAAAATGTGGCAACATTAGAGCAATTACGAAGATAGTGGGATAAATTCCCAAATGTTATTTTTTTTGGGGCAAAAATTGTACATGGCCAAACTTATGGGGGAAAATTTTTTTTTATCCCTCTTTGTAGACATTGTTAGATGCTGCAGCTATCTTTCAAATTGTGTATTTGTGTTTTTTTTTTTAAAGAGGGAGTGCTCATTGCTAACATTTTCATTTCTATATTTGCATCAAACTGGGTACTAAGTGAAGAAGATTAATCAAAATGGTAGTGGAACTTTAGTTCTGCACCATCAGTAGTTCCATCGAAAAGATCAGTACCTACTTTGGTATAATTTAACACTTTATAAATTTAGTACCGAATTTGGTGTAAGTGATGATTTATTAACTAATTATTATAGAATCATGAATTATATATATATATATATATATATATATATATATATATATATATATATATATATATTAAGAAAGAGAAAGCTGTGTAATAGTTTATTAACTCCCCACCATAAATAGTGTTTCTCTGTTATTTCATTTTAAAACTAATGTCCATTTCTTGAGGCTCTCTTTGGCTAACATTTTTGTGCTTTAGTCCCCCTTATCTCATCTCCCCTTCCACACGTGTTCACTCTACATTTCACTCCTTCAACACCCGACAAAATCGTGAAGTAATCATCGGAGCAACCCCGGAGCGTGTGCTCTACCTCCATACCCTCCTCAGGTGGGCTGCCCCAAACCCGCTCCCCCCATCCCCCTCCACTGGAGCCTGTGCTCTACCCCTGAACCCCATCCTCCACCTCCACCGCCCCCATCACCATCACCACCACCACCACCACCTCCTCCACCCCTACCACCACCATGTCCTCCTCCTCCACCGCCCTCACCATCTCCTCATTCTCTAAAACCCTCCTCACGTCAATCACCTGAGCTCGAAAGGGCCAAAGCAGTGGTCAGAGAGTTTAGAGCCACAAACACAATAGTTGAATATACATCTTCTCCAACATCATAGTCCTCTGGCTTTTCTATCTCCAGCCTATGCGGTTCTCCAAATGTGAATTGGAGAAAAACTAGGGCTTTTCAAAACAGTTATATCTTGGAATTAAGATTCTTCCCTTCCCCTTCTCTATTCTTAGCTTCCTCTTCTCTATACGGTTGTTGGTCATGTCTTTCACACGCGTCGCACTTACCTCATTCCCTTTTACATGCGTAATTCACTCCACGTTTGACGTCGGCTCTCCTTTTTGCCTTCTCTGCCTCTTCTACAACATCAAAGTCCTCCTGCCTTGCTATCTTCAACCTAATGTGTTCACTGAATCGGAGAAAAATAGGGCTTTTCTAAATAGGAATTATTAGTTTTCAGTCATTGATTCTGCTAATTTTACTTGACTTTTCTATTTTTATTCAGCACTTTAAATTATTGCACATATTCTATGTTTCTGATTAGTAGTGTAAAAATCCTCCCCTCCATAAATTTCTAGCATATTTCCTGCTTCGGCTGCCCGCCCTATTCTGATTTTTTAATCTACTAAATTAATTTCTCTCGTGCTGCATTCGTTGCTCATGCTGAACCTTCGCACTGTCTTTGTTACTCATGTAGAACCTCTGTCCGTGGCACCTCCCACCCACAATCAGGTATGAATCAGTGAATTAATGTAAAATGACTTCATTGGAAGTATTATAAGTTGCACTAATGAAAAGAAAATGGAGCTCACTGTGATATTGTCATATGTTTGTTGAAAGTGTATTACTGTTTATATTGCATGTAAATACATGTGGTACTAAGTCTTGTAATAAAATAATAGCATTTGATATGATCAATCCAGTGGTCCAGTATGCTTAGATGCACTGCCATTGGAAATTTTATTTAAATGTGATGCACTGTCATTTCGAGTGCAAGAATTTCTGCATTCAAACTTCTTGAGATGACTAATTGTGACATGATGTGCTTGAAATTGGAAGAGAAGACACAACATATATCAAATGATTACTAGCAAAACTCTAAATACATTAAAACTCAGTAAGAAAAATAATAAAACTGGTTTGTTGTATAATTTGACTATGGTTATGAAGCTTCATGAGCTAAGCCCATGTTTATGTACAAATTCATGTCTTAAATCTGTTTGTATGTATATATGTACATGTGTGCATGAGTGAGAGACTCAAATGGTTATCAGATAGCAACACTGAAGCAGCTATTTCTTGGGAAAAAAGTTATTAACAAAATAAGATCATTGATCTAAAGAAACACACGGTTACTACTGAAGTAATTGAATAAAAATCCTAGGGAGATCCTCTACAAATAAATAAATTAATATTGTTGAAATTGGTAAATTACAATGCCACAGATTCCAGAGAAGAAAGATAACCTTGTAAAACTTCGGCTGTAACAATTAGAATTGGGAGGCATGTATGAAATCTCTACACTATTATTACCTCAAAATACTTATACATACATTTTGATTAATTTCATAAAGTTATTTTATGGTCATGTTTGATAAAATTTTCTGGCTATATACTCTATCACGAGCATGTGTTCATAACATAAATACCATTTAAAATTCTATGGTGTATCCATTTTTGGTCAACTACAGTACACTTCATTTCATTTTTAAAGCCAACTCTATTATCTTCTCAAGTTGGTTTTCTTTGTCCCAGAATTCCAGCTCAAGCAAAGCCTCGAGATCCCTCAACCACTAGCATCACATACATATTCAGCTGAGCTATTCATGTTTATTTTTGTCTCTGATTTTGTAACGCCCCGGGTTACGCTATGGGGTTGGGACGCTACTAGATATACAATTCCCAATATAGTAATAAAGGGGTCGAGAATGCACAGCAGAAATAATATAAAATTCCCCAAAGCGATAATATAACAATATAAAAGTTGCATAGAGATTATTACATATTAGCGTCTACTCACCCGAGTAGAGTGGAATATTCAAAACAAGTGCGTTCAGATGATATATCTGAAATAAAATTCTTAATAAAGTACTAAAATATAAGACATGATATAAAGTCCTCTATGGGCTTGGGATGGGCTTCTTTATCTTCTAAACCTTGTTCTGAAAACCAATAAGGGGTTAGCGTCTAAAATACACTCAGTGGGTTAACTTAAATGATTGCACAGTTAAAAATAAATATGCATGCCAAACATATCATAAAATGTAACATATGCCAATTTAATAAAATATTTTAACATATTGTCGTTCAATAACTAAATGAAAATATTTTAGACCGAACCGTCATCCGATAACTTATGTTAGTTGGTATATGTGCACCGGGCCGTCACCCCAGTACGATGATAACATACTTTGAAATATATTTTAGTACTGAACTGACGTAGCCAGTAACTTAAGTTAGTTTGTATATGTGCACCGAGTCGTCACCCCGTACAAGTGTTAGTAAGAAAATATTTATCATCGAACTAAAAGTACACATGACACATAGCATGACATATAAGTAACACATATCACATTTTAACATAGCAATCATGACATAAAATTGTAGCACTCGGTAAAGAGTGAAAGTTACCCACCTTGAACTTTTAGGGAAACAGTAGACTGGACTAGACTTGCTCTTTGGTCTCAGGTATGCCTGCAAGGATATACTAAATTGAGTTCTACCTCTAATAATAATTCCTAGTATTTAAACTAAATTTCTAATTATAATTAAAATAAACTAATAATTATATAATTAATAATATACTAATTATAAACTTAAGAGAATATAAATAATTAATCATTAAATACAATGAGTTAAATTAAAATAATAAATAGAAATATATATTTTAAAATTTTAAAAATAATAATTTAACAATCATAGTTTACAACTTTAGTAATAAATCGTAATATTAAAAATATGGATACAAATGACATTAATTTTATTAAAAACTGATATTAAATAAAAATTCTACACTTAAAATAATATTAATAGTAAAGTTACAATTATCACTTACAAAAATATTAAGTTAAATATATAGTTATGATATTAATATTTAACTAAAATAAAATAAAAATAAAAATAATAAAATAAAATAAATATATAAAAGCATGAATAGCTAGTTAGCTACTGCACGCCGTCGACAGCTTCAGAAGTTTAAGTTCAGAGTTTTAATTTTTCATTTTTTTATATATTTTTATAAATTACAATCAAGTCCCTGCATTATATTAAATTCTCATTTAAACTTACCCAAAACTTAAACCTTATTACAAAATGACCCAACTTGAGTTATACAACTCCATTTGAAATCTGAAAGTACGTATGGAGTCCTCACAAGGTAAGGATCACATGCATATCAATTTTTCATGAAAATAACGAAGTTTAAAGGGGACAAAAATTTCACACGAAGTGGGTCTCTTCCCATCTTCTTCATTTCATGTCCAAACTCAAAACTAATTATATGTTTGTGATCCTCGTGAGGAGGGCTTCAAAATGGCTTATAATATCAAAGTTATGTCCCAACGATACAAAATACGCTATTAAAGGGTTAAAACTTTGACTAAAATTTTCTAACTCATACGAAATTCATTTCACAAAAGAGTTATATATATGGAATATATGCTTCAAGACGATCATTTTCGTATATAACATGATAAGAATAAATCAAAAAATGAATAACTTAAGTAGCAACAGAATGAGAAGAAAGTTGAAGTTTATATATATATATATATATATATATATATAATAATTATAATTGTTCTTATCCAAGATAGCTTACGTGTGTCTTATCTGTTTTTGTTTTAAGGCATGTGATTAATATATATAATATAATAATATACATATATCTACTGCATGATTTTATTAACCATATATTTATATATATTATTATTATTATTATATATTATATAAATCGTGGTTTTACAGATTTTTATCTCTTTTAAGATTCTCATTTCATGCTTCAATAGGGGCTATTTCTTTATTTACTGAAAAAGGGTTATTATGCTTTTATTTTTAATTGTCATTCCATGTCATTTTCGTACACATTGAGTTCTTGCCTCTTGGAATGGTAGAAAACTACCATTTACTGAAATTTTTTTGAACTTTCAGAAAATTCTCAACTACCAAATGTAAAATTTCTGGCTGCTGGAGCAATTCGAGATGCAGTAATACGAGAATGGGGTTCTCTTGAGGCTGATGAGAGGAAATGATTGATTAGGTAACTTCAAGAAAGTTGATTTTAGGTTAGTATTTTAGGGTACTTTGTATCAAAATATACACTGATCATTATTTTGTGTTATGAGCGTATTTGCTTATGCTTCATGAAACATGCTAATTCATGTCACCACAAGGTTATGTCTTAGTGAAGGTTGCATCAATGGTGCTCAGTTGCTAAAAAGGGCTGGTAAGTTTCTTTTTATCTGAAAGGAAATGTCGCATGCCTCCAATTTACTGACGTGGAATAATATTTCTAAGTTTAATGTAGTAGGAGACTGTAGGAGCTAGCTTGTGGTCTCTACAAGATCACACTAAAATCTAAATGTAATTATATGGTATAATGCAAACCATTTTATACCACTTGAGTAAGAAAAATTGGAATAGATTTTTTTATTACTCTGTTTTTTCTTTCTCTGTCTTCATAGTAAAGTTATTTTCTTCTTTTTACTCTGTTTCTTCCTTTCCTGTCTTCTCTCTTCTTTTGCTAGAACATTGAATAGAAGATTTACGCTGTATTGCTCAAGTATTATAGAAAAATGTGCATACTTTACATGAAAGTTAAATTCTGTTTTTATTACAATAAGACTAAACTTTTGTATAATAAAATCAAGAAAGAATCCTAGATTTTTTCATAGTGTGATTCTGTTATAAGGTAATGAAGTTGACATTAGTACAATTAACATGATTTTTGTATATTGATGCTTGCTTTAAGGTAGCCATTCATTAATTGCTACACAGGTATATGGCGGGGACGATAAGTTGTTTGAATTATTGTCAATTACTCTCCACTGCCCATTTCTACTATCTTCGTTCATTTAATGCTAGGCTCCGCAATTTCAAAACACAACCACAACTATACTTCTGCCATCTACTCCAAATTCAAAAAGGTACAGCTACCTCCACAATCTTTTGTGCGTTGAGGTGGACTTAATGCCACCATGGAGCTGAGGTACCTGTATAACAAGTAATGAAAGGTGAATGGTAACTTAAAGCACGCACCAATATAGATGATGAGGTTGCTCCAGGGAAATTAATGAGAATTTAATGAACTTGTTGTTTGGAGGTTTAAGTATGATTTAATCTTTACTATTTCATAGTGGAGTTACAATTTAATCTACCTAGCTAAATTGTCGGTGTATTCTTGCTAATTATTGGTTGCTACATCTGAAGAAATGTTATTCAGTTGTGCTACTTTGTGCAAATTTTAAAGCATATCTTTGCTCATGTATTTTTTCTTTTGTTCCTGCTAATGAACAATGCTGCTGAATATCATGGAGTGAACACGTAAATAATGGCTAAGCACCTGAGGTGCCACCCTTACCTAGTTATATATATATATATATATATATATATATATATATATATATATATATATATATATATATATAAACAGGAAAGTAGAAAAAATAGAAAGCAGATTTTTCCCGCCCAAAAACTTTTTATAAATAGAATATTATTAATAAAATTAAAAAAATTATTATGTTAATGATTGATGTGCTACAAACTTCAGAACAGTGTTGGTTCTTCTCTCCAAAATTGAAAAGTAATACACATCATTTATTTTGGGCTGTACATGACCCTAGAAATATGAACAGACGCACGCCAATTAAATACACTGGAAAAAAATTTAAATTTCAAAATTTTATTTTTTGTGCCCTTTCAACTTCACCTGAGATTTATAAATAATGTATAGACCTCACTATTTCACTCACTACCGACGTTGGATTTGGCCATGAATCTACACGACTTGGCAGTAATCTACTATAGTCTGGGGAAATTTGAAGAGGTTGTGCCGGTGTTGGACAGGGCGAGAAAGGTTCCGGAGTTGGCAAGGGGTGTATCACACGCTGGCGGCCTTTTCAGGTTACATGCAGTTGGGGGATGCGCATTCGATGCTGGAACAGTTGGATCGGTCGATTGAGTGTTACAAGGTAGGGTTGAAGATACAAATGGAGGTGTTGGATAATAATGATCCTAGAGTTGTCGAGACTTGTAGGACAGTAGGCAGGCATTCATCTGGTTCTTCAGACCTCCCTCCACTGGATTTGACATCAGAGGTGAGTTCAAATCCGAATGGTTTTAAGGATCGAAGAGATAAACAGTCAGGATGTGTTTCTGAAATGAAGGTATGCATGATATTTGTTATGTGTATTATATCCTCCATGCTTGTTAGGCCCAAGAGGCCCAATAGATTCGCGATACTTGAAATGGGAGGCCCAACCCCTCGGCGGCCCAACCGAAGGACTTAAATGAGAATGGAATTAAGGCAGCCCAATAAGAACCACAACAGTCCGGAAGCCCATCCCAAGAATGAATAAGAACGAGCCCGCCAAACGATGTATGAAACCTGGAAGCACCCTCGGCGGGAAGCCACCTCGGCGTCCACCTTCCCCCTGGCCGAGACCTCGAATGGACTCCCCAGCACCGAAAGCCAACCTATCCGAAGATCAAAGAAGGACGGCGAAAGCAGGACAACAGAGGATAAACATTATAATGAAAGAGTACAAGTATCGCAGGCTAGAGGACAACACTAACGGGAAGAGAAGATATCTTGGGCGGCAATCCTAACTAGAAGACAACAGTTGGCTGGCGTGCCTGACTCCAACAACCAATGGGAAACCAGCAAAGGACGAAGACACCCTGAAAACTCTTGCAATGCAACAAACGGCACTCAGACTACCACTGAAACTGGTCGGTGTACTTGACAGCTTCATTAAAGGCGAATTGTCTTCATCCAGGTGGCGCAAGACGATTGGTTTGATTCTAGGGTTTTTAGGATAATATAAATAACATCTCTCACAGGAGAGAGGCAAAAGATTAGCACTTACTTTAAACATTGCACTTGTAAGAATCGCCAAGAAGATGAGTGTTGTTCTAAGGGAGAGTAATAAAATTGGTTGCATTCCTTGGTGGGAATTGAGTCTTTGAGAGGCTTTGATATCTTTACTGGTCTCTATTTGGTGTTTATTGTGTTTGATGGTATTCGTTCTTAGATACGTTATTAAAAACCTTAATTCTTCACACACAAAATTAATGAGCCAAGAACAGCCGTTAACATCTGGCGCCGTCTGTGGGAACGCTACGATTAGCCATCCCTGTTCTTTTTATTTGTGAGTTTTGGATTTTTTTGTGAGGAAAACCTTCGAGTTTTGTTCTACGTCTGAAAATCAAGATGGGTGGTGAAGGATTCGCAACCCATGGACATGAAGAGAGATGAGAATGTTCCAGAGCCCAACGAAACATCAAAAGGAGTGGAAATAACGTCCAAGTCAGCACACTAGTCATGGAGATACCCACTCCGGCGAGAGGTCTATTCATGTCCCTAATTTGAGCGATCCCCTGAAGACAATAGAAATGAATGAGAAAATTCGAAAAGTAATCGATGAGTACGCCGCAAAAGCTGCCCAATTCCACTGGCGAGGTTGAGTTTCAGCGGCCCTCATGGAGCAAGCCACGACGATCTACGGGAAGACCTTGAAAGAAGGAGGGATGCCAGAAAGGAGCATAGCAGAGGAGATGCCAGAGAGACTATTAACTTCATACGGAGGAGGAACGTGGAAGAAAGAGAGTGTAAACGAGACTCCACTAGAGGGTGGGCGAAGCGAGTACTTTCGTCGCCCAGAGACGGAGACTCAAAGGCAGCCTCACCATGGGAGAAATCCAGAGAGAAGGAACCCCCGGCCGCCGAGGGTGCCAAGGAAGAACGGAGCTCGAGCACAACCACGACCCGGAATGAATCAAGAAGCTGAAAACCATCCGATAAACGATAGACCGAGAAGGACAGAGTCTCGCCAACCTCATTCACAGAGCCAAAGGAGGGGCCGACCTGCAACTCGGGAAACGTCGGAGGAGAACGAAGTTCCACGAAGGACCCCATCTGTCTTTTAAAGAAGACATAACAGATATAAGAGGTCGAGGAACCAAAGATCTTGCTCATCCTCGTTGCCCGGATCTTTCATTGGAAGACCTACCCACGACAGAGTTATCCCTACCACGGAACGGGAGGAGCAGGAAACCCGCTTCGTGGAAAGGGGCGAGACAGAAGAAAGCCCAATCGAGAGATCTACAAGCCCTAATAAACGAAGAGGTGAACAAGCGTTTCGCGGACTTGGAAAGGAAGATGTTTGGAACAGGAGGAATCCTTCAGACCTCGGTAGCTCCTTCACCTTTCACAGTGGAGATCAGCAACGCTCCTAGACAACAGGGGATCAAATTTCCCTCCAGTTTGATTTTTGATTGCGATTACGACCCATATTCACATATTGAAAAATATCTGATGTGGATTAGAGCGCAAGGCGCGAATGAGATCACATTATGCCGAATGTTTCCGCTGACCTTGGGAAACAAAGCTCACGCCTGATTTAGAGCGGTCTCGACAGCTTCCATCAAAAGTTGGGGGGGGTGATGGAGGTATTCCTAATGCAATACTCATACCTAGGGGTACCGAAGGAACCGAAGCACAAATTGGCTAACATTCATCAAGGGTCGACAGAAAGCTTGTGGGATTTTCTGAAAAGGTTTAATGAGTAGAGGTCAATGGGGGAAGTCATGGGAGACGAAGCCTGCCTCATCACGGTGATGGGAGCACTGCACTTGGAGACTAGTTTGTGGAAGGCAGCACAGCTCAAACCGCCCGTATCCTATGCGGCTTTCAGGCTCATGGCGAACGAATACATCCAAGTGGAAGATATCTCTAAAATGGCAAAAAAGGCAAGCAATCAGAACACTTCGGTGGAACCAAGTAAGAAGAGGGTGAACAATGGAGGAATGAAGGAATACAAAGCACCGACCACCTTCAAACCATTTACGGAGGATACCGAGGTACATCAAATGTATGAAGAGCTGAAGTTCGGAACCAACTTGAATATTGCCGAAGTCTTTTACTAAAAGATCAACAAGTCCTTCGGACGCCGAGACCGATCCTTCGGACCTGACCAACCCTCAGAAATATTGCATGTACCACCTGACAAATGGGCACAATACAGACAAATGCTGAGATCTTATCACGGAACTGTGGAAGTTGTTTAAAGAAGGAAGGTTGAGAGGGATGCTGCTGGCCCCGAGGCCGAGGGTGTATATGAGAAATGTTAATCTTCCCCCTCCCCAGGTCGACCGAGGTCCCCAGGCAGAGTGCGGAATGACGGAGCGATGCCCCTATCCTCTCCGCCTCCAGGACGGCCACCGGTGTTCGACAGGATCGGAGGGCCACCCCTAGATGAGACAAACAGGGAGAAATACACATGATGAAGCCGGTTGAGGAAATCCCCTACATCGAAACTTCCCAAGCATTCACCACGGCATCCAAGAGGAAGAGGAAGGCTGAGCTGAGACACTTAGATCAACAAATCCCTCAAGTGTGGTCGCTAAACTCGGCGTCAAAGAGGATAACGGAAGCGGACATCATCTTCACCAAAGCCAACTTCTACGGAGTAAGTACCCCTCATTCCGACCCTTTGGTCATTTCGCCGATACTTTCGGGGGTCAAAGTCCATAGATGCTTGGTAGATACTGGAGCATATGCCAACATAATCTTTAAAGAAGTATTCGAAAACCTGGGAGGAGAACGTCATCACAAGGTGAGGCCTTGCGATGATGAGATCAAGGGATTCGACAATGCACTGACCAAGCCCACAATGGAGGTTGATTTATCAGTCCAGCTAGAAGACCTGAATGGGAAAACTCGAATGCAGAAACAGTTGACATTCAAGGTCGTGGACCAAGCCTCCACATACAACTACATACTAGGGCGCCCGTTGATCCACGCCTTCGGGCATATTCCATCCACCCTCCATCAATGTCTCAAATTTGTCACGACAGATGGCAGAGTGGCAACGGTAATAGGAAATCAGAGGAGAGCGAGGGAATGCTCATTCATAGAGAAGGCAGAAGGTCTAAGTTATCATGACATGGATTACGAGATGTTGATTTTCGAAGACATCATGAAAGAGGGAGAGAGTCCAGAAGTATTGACGGAAACTGACAGAACTCCGAAGAGGGAGCAGGAGAATAAAGAGCCGGAAGGGATCCTGATAATAGCATAAGGAAGAGGAACAGAAGAGCAAGGAGATGAGATACCAGTAGCGGCAAGGGGAATACGTCCGGATCTAGGTATCCAGATGCAAAACAAGAAAGAAGTAGCGGCAAAAATGCCAAGGCGAAAGCAGGTAACACCAAATGAAGATCCAAGAATGAAATCGAAAGAAGGGACCTCGACAGCAGGAAACATAGAAGTTGTATAGCTAGACCCAAAAAATGCTGACATCAAGGTCAAGATCGGAACAGAATGGGAAAGCGAATTCAAAGAACAGCTAACCCAGTTGCTGAAAGAAACATGGATGTGTTCACTTGGAACCCGAATGAGACACCGGGAGTACACCCTAAACATGCCTGTCACAGGTCGAATATTGATCCCAGCATCCCACCATTCCACCAGAAAAAGAGAAAGTTCAGCCCGGAGAAGAATGCAGCTATGGAACTGGAAGTGCACAAACTACTGGCGAGCGAGAGAATTAACGAATGCAAGTACCCCATAAGAGTGCAAAATCCGATTATGGTAAAGAAGAAGGAGGGATCATGGAGGCTATGCATCGATTTCACCGACCTAAACAAGGCGTGCCCGAAGGATAGCTATCCACTCCCGTCGATCGACCAGATGGTCGACGCTACGGCAGAACACGAGATAATGAGTTTCATAGATGCGTTCTCGGGGTACCATCAGATTCCTATGCACCCGGACGATAAGGCAAACACTGCCTTTTTCTGCGGAAATGGAGTCTATGAATGGAACAACATGCCATTTGGCTTAAGAAATGCGGGGGCCACCTATCAAAGGTTGGTCAACAAAATGTTTGAGAAGGATATTGGGAAAATAGTCGAGGTCTACGTCGACGACACTGTGGTAAAGAGCTTGAAAAGAATGGACCACTTCGACCACTTGAGAAAGGTATTCAGAATCTTCCGACACTACGAAATGAAACTAAATCCGAAGAAATGCACGTTCGGCGTGAGCAAGGGAAGTTTCCTCGGATATTTGGTCAGCTCAAGAGGGATTGAGATGAACCCAGAGAAGGTGGAAGCAATCTTAAGGTTGGACTCGCCGAGGCACATAAAGAGGTTCAGAATCTGACGGGTATGTTGGCAGCCCTGACAGATTCAAGTTAAAAGCATCGGACAAATGTAAGCTATTTTTCGATGTCATTAAAAAAGTTAAGTTTGAATGGACCGAAGAATGCGGGAAGGCATTTGCTGAGATAAAAAGAGAGCTGTCAGATCCCAAGATCCTTTCCAAGCCTTCACAGGCGAAACATTACAGCTGTACCTAGCAGTATCGAAAAACGCAATCAGTTCAGTATTGGTTAAAACAGAAGAAAAGAATCAGAAACCAGTATACTTCGTAAGCCAATCCTTGAGAGACGCGGATCTCAGATACCCGGTTATGGAAAAGATAGCGTATGCTCTCGTCATGAGTTCAAGGAAGCTGAGGTCGTACTTCATGGAACATATCATTGAAGTGCTGACGGCATTCCCTTTAAGACAGGTACTCCAAAGGCCAGACGCAGCAGGGAGGCTGCTTAAAGGGTCCGTTGAATTAGGACAGTTCGACATAACATTTCTACCGAGGAATGCAGTCAAAGGGCTAGTCATGGCAGACTTCCTAGTGGAGCTAACTTTCCCAACCCCAACCGAATAAGAAAAAAGGAAACCTTGGGGTCATGCACGTGGATGGCTCAGCGACAGCAACGACGTCGGGTGCCGGAATCATCATTCGAACTCCTTCTGGGGAAACCTTCTCGACCACAATTCGGTTCGATTTTTTGGCTACTAACAATGAGGCAGAATACGAGGCTCTACTGAACAGTCTAAGGATGGCATTAGCCACGGGAGCAGATGAGCTAATGATATACAGCGATTCACAATTGGTAGTGAACCAAATGAAAGGGGAGTACGAGGCTAAGGACGAACACGTGAGCCACTATAGGGGGCTAGCGGCTGGCATGTTGCAGAAGTTCAAACAGGTATTCTTGGAATGCATCGACAGGAAAGACAATATGGGGGCAATGCATTGGCCAAGCTCGCCACAGCATCAAACTCCGAAGATCTGAATAACATCAATATAATGAGGTAGGAAAACCCTTCAGACGCCACCGTGTGGGTTCTGGACGAACAGCCAAGGGAGAAGTCATGGATGACTCCAATTAGTGAGTATCTGGAAGAAGGAAGGATGCCCACGGACAAGGACAAAGCCCGACAGATCAGGCTTCGGTCAGCAAAGTACAACTTGATGGAAGGAAAGTTGTACAAAAGAAGGTATTCAGCACCACTCTTGAAATGCTTAGCCCCCGAAGAAGCAAGCTATGTACTAGCGGAGATCTATGAAGGCATCTGCGGGAATCATACAGGAGGAATAGCCTTAGCCCACAAGGTAATCAGGCACGGTTATTTTTGGCCGACGTTAAAAAAGGATGCCACACAATATGCGAGGGCATGCGCGACATGTCAAAGACTGGCTCCGATAGTAAGGGCACCTTCGGAACAACTGACTTTCCATGGCCTTTCGCAAAATGGAGGATTGATTTAATCGAACCACTTCCGACCGAAAAAGGAGGAAACAAATTTGCTATCGTGGCAGTGGATTATTTCACAAAGTGGGCGAAAACAGAGCCCCTCACGACGATCACCGAGGCTAGGGTCGAGAAGTTCATATGGGAGAATATCATATGCCGATTCGGGATACCGTTTGCCATAGTGACGGACAACGGCAAGCAGTTTGACAACGACAAGCTAAGAAAGTTTTGTGAAGACTACGGCATTAAGAAATGGTCCTTAACACCATACCACCCGCAATCCAATGGGCAAGTCGAAGCAGTGAATAAGATCATCAAACACACACTAAAAGCCAGGCTGGAAAAACAGGATGGGAAATGGCCAGAAGAACTACCGGGAGTGCTTTGGTCCTACAGAACGACGATGAGAACATCCACCAATGAGACCCCTTTCTCAATGGCCTTCGGTGCTGAGGCGGTGATACTAGTGAAAATAGGAGAACCCAGCCCTAGTCACCCTCCACCAAGAAGGGACAAACGATGAATTAATCCGAGAGAACTTAGACCTATTGGAAGAAAAGAGATTGAATGCGGAGTTACATAAAATAGTGGGAGGTTTAAAGGCGGAGAACTGGTGCTATGGAAAATAGTGGGCCCAATGGCACAGAATACCGGCCAAAACTAGGAAGGTCCCTACATAATCAAGAGGGTTCTGGAAGGCGGAGCATATGAGTTGGAAGAAGTGGATGGCAAAAAGATACCTCACCCATGTAATGTGCAATACCTGAAGAAATACTATCAGTAAAAGAGAAATAAGACGAGGTCGAATGAGGTTGGTGACACGATTTTTTACAGCTTTTAATCAAGGCATTAGGCCATACTATGGAGGTGCAAATTGTGTATGGAAATCTTTTTAATGATATGTGGTTAAGGGTGTCAATCTATGGAAATCTTTTTAAATTATATATAGTTAAGGATATCCATGTGTTTATGTATGGTTAAAGGGATCATCACAAATGATAAAAAGTATTCATGTGTCGGGATACCTTGGCCCTGGGAAATACTAAAAAAAAAGTGGAGAATGGGAAAAGGCGAAAATATCGAATTCAAAAAGTGGGGACAAAGATGCCGAGACATCGGGAATCGAAAGGCGAGGCAGATTAATTAGGTAGAATCAAACGGGCAAGAAAAGGCGAAAATGTCGAATTCGAGAAATTGGAAAAAAGATGCCGAAGCATCAGGCTAGGAAGTTCAAACCAAGGTATCGGATAACAAAATAAAAAATTGGTGGGAGGAGCCCTGGTATAGGGGGATCGACCTCGGGAGGGCGTCAAAATAGAATGCGGTTGAGTACATAGAACGAATATGTACAAGGATCGGAATTTTAGGTTTAAAGTAAAGGAAAATCTCTTCGATACATCGCGGGTAACGAATACGTGCAGCTATGCCTAACGGGTATGTACAGGAAATTCGGGAGCGAAATATCAAGATCGAAATGAAGAGAAGAACTTCGGGACAGAGTATAAAACGAAATGGATGTACTCAGAGGCTCGGGAACCAATACAAAGTAAAGAGCAGAGTGTGGAGATAGGAGTACAACCTCGGAATTACATACAGTCACGCGAGAACAAGGATTCACCAAACAACGAAATAAACATCTACACAGAGAAGGAACGAACAGGCAAAGAAGCACAATAGGGATGAGCACATACAAAGACGCAACAGGTACACACATCAACATTAAATAATCGACATTCTTCAAAATCTACGAAGTCATCACAAGAAAAAGTGCTAAACAATATCAAAATTGGGGCAAAGCAGGAATCAACCAGCGAACAGAAAATGCGGAGAACATCAATCTTTTTTCGGCTGCTGAAGGAATGGAAAATGCTCGCCATCTTATCCTCAATTTCTTTCAACCGAGCTTCTGCGCGAACTGCCCTCTCTTCTGCCGAGCCGGGACGAGGGACGAGGGACGCGCTACTCCAAGGCACGGAGGCGAGCCTCGGCCTCAACCAATCTAGCACACGCCTCAGCAGCCTCGACCCGTGCAGTGTCCCTGGTAATTTCGGTCTCAATTAAATTTGCCTCTAGGGACTCTAGAGTGGCCCGCCCCATATCGGCCTCAAACTCCGAAACAGCCAATCGTTCCTTTTGGTGCGTCACAAGAGAGTTCAGCTCAGCATTCTCAACCTCCAGAGCATGTATTCTTTCCTCAAAACTGGCAGAAGATCCCTCGGAACGATCGATAAGTCGACTGGAGAACAAGCGATACCGATCCATAAAATGCAGAGAAAAGGCGAGAGAAGCGACGGTAACTCCAGCCATCACGGCTAAACCAGAGGAGTCTTGGGAAAAAGAGCTGGGGACGACGGTTGGAAAAGCTTGATGTGGGACCCGAGAGGTGACACCCGCAACAAAACCCTTGAGCCCTAGCTCTCGCAGCTCGGCCAGATCAGATTCATCACTTTCCTCAGCCCTACCTTTCCCTCGTTCACGAGCTCTTTCGGCGGGCTTCAGCAACAACACCAGTGGGATCAGTCGCTGCAACGGCTTCATCCAGATTCGGACTGGAAAAAGGGACTGTTGGAACGACTCGAGAGCCTGAGGGAGCAGAACTGACATCGACCCCGGGAATAGACCTTCCTCAGACCAACCATCATGTCGTAATCCTCGGCCTCAGAGCCACTATCGATCCCTACCTCGGGAACCTTCTCCGGGTCAGGATTTGCTTCCAGATCCTCCTCTGGATCCTCTTCAGGCTGCATTTTGACCTCGGATGCAATGGGAGGAGGATCTGCAGAAGGGGACCACGAGTGAGAGTGCAATAAACACGGAAAGACAGAGGAAGCTCGAATAGAGGTAAGTATACCCCTCAAATTTTTAGCGAGGAGATCGAACTCACCAGCGGAGGGGAATGAACGAGGCACGAAGCTGATTCTGGTCGAATGAGAAGTCCCGCCGTGCTCGTAGACACTTCTTTCTCTCTTTCCGAGTAGGGAGCCAGAAACAGACCCAAAACCGGGGACAACAGAAACACCAGAAGGAACAACGAGAAAGTGACGCAAATATTGACGGGAAGGCGACAAAGGGGGCAGAACCCTATGCTCGGTAAACTGTGTAACCAACAAATCTTCACCAAGCTTCACGTCCTCGGACCCAACAGACAGGTCATCCATTTCCTTATCTTCGTCAAGAGATGGAGAACGTTCAGGATAATCGGGATCGGCTTCATCATTTGAAAACTAATAAACATACTTGTACGGGGTTAATGACAAACCAGCCAGGGAACCAGTCGATCCCACTGGGGAAAGTACAATCTGGAGCTCGCCTAAAAAAAGAGAGGTTATTCATGGAATAAGGAGAACAGAACAGGCCAGGAAAAGAGAAGCACCAGTGGTTGCGCCGCGGCCAGAAGTGGACAGCCCAGTCGTAACCAGGATAGACTCAGAAAGCAGTGGAGAGACCTGATAGGTATTCCCCATGAGATAAGATCTTGTAGACACGGCGAAAGCCATCGCTCAACTGTTCGAGGGGTCGAGAGGGAGGACCTGCGCAAAAGTGACATCAGAGACTGCGAAAAACATATAAGCTAGAACTCAAGAGACAAGAAATGATCATACACTTATCCAACGGTAGGAATTGAACAGGAAAAGTCACAGAGACACCATTGACGCGAGTGCGGTAGTCACCGCCTAACCAAAACCAGGCCCGTTCCCAGCTCCGACCAATGACGTCCAAAGCCCCCACAAAATGATGATTGTTGCGGGGCAACAAGTGGTAGAAATCGCCAGAACGACCGGATGCAGCATAAAAAAAGAGAAACTCTAACTCAAACGAATCTCGAATAGTGTGACCCAGCACATGGAATAGTGACATGGTGGAGATTAGGCGCAACCAAGAAGAGGGCAGCAGCTGGCCTATAGCCATATCCCACCTTTGCAACAGTAGGCCAACAACAGGAAGAAGGGGAAGACGCAAACCGGCGAGAAAGAGAGAGTAATAGAACGCTGTACGACAGAGATGAGGCTCGGAAATGGGAACTCCACCCACGGGGAGCTCAAAGATGATATTAGGGTTACCGTATCGCCGGTGAAGCTCTTCCAATCGTTCCGAAGATAACCTGGAAGTTGGCACCCAACTAAGACGCTGAGCCATTCCTCGGAAAGCAACCCCCAAGTCACCAATATCTCGGCGACCAGAAAGATAATCCCCCACGCTAAGAGAAAGTATCGCGCCTAAATCAGCATCGAAGAATATCGCGGCACCGCCAACACCCGCGGCCGACACATCAAGCACCGGCTGCTGGTCGGGAGAAGGGACAGAAGCCTGGTTCCCGCCCGAGGAGGAAGACGAAGACAAATCCCTCAGATTAGGACGAGGCATCATGCGGAGACGGTTAGAGCTGCGAGTACCAGGCCACGCGCGCCGCGTCGGCGAATCATCAGAAGTATTCACATCTTGAATATCATACGGAGGTGGAGTACCTTGACCAGACATTGTTCACTCGAACTGAGGATTTGAAAATTAGGGTTTAGAGAAAAGACAGAGGAAGAAAGTGGATTCTCAGAATGCACAAAGATAGCGAAATGTTGAGATGTCGTGAAGATATCAGTTGAATTAGGTTAAAGAAAAAATGAAAATATAGGGGAGAAAATACGGAAGATTTGAATTTCGAAAAATCAAAATGGAAACTGTCTGACAGGGTGAGGCGTGGCAGTTATTATTATTAGAAGTTATGGAACAAAAACGGCTAAGATCCAGCGACTGGGATGAAGAGACCTTACAGCTCCCAAGAAAAAGGTGAGGGCCCCGATTAATCCACGTGACACCTGACCAGAGACGTGACAGCCCACGACAGAAAAACGGCGATTGTGTTTGAAATTAGAGGCAAGTTACCAAAACACCCTTGCAAGATCAACAGACAGGAAAGAGAATGCACTTTATTCATGAATAAATGAGTTACAACGAAAGCGAAAATAATTCAAGGTCCTATCAAACGATGAATAAAGGGAAGGCAAGAAATGTACAGAATATCTTAACAAGGAAAAAAACACCCTATTCGACACTAGGGGCTCGGTGGTGCTTCATTGATCCACTAGGGAGGCTTCGGAACCGACCACCTCTGTAGATTGCAGACCGCTTCTCAGCACCGTATCTTCGGAAGCACCCAAGGGAGCCACGGAGGTCATCGGCCTCGACGAAATGTCGACGTCCGCGGCACGATCCGAGACAAGAGCGATCTCTGGGGCCGGGGGAATTTAAGGAGCCGTAGCAGCCTCGATAGGCAGAGCTGTAGAAACCTCGACAGAAGCGACCTGACCAGGAACATGTGCACCACCGAAGAGGGGAAGCTCAGGCTCGACAAGAAACTCTTGAGTAGGTCCCCTTACGGATTCAGCGGGAACCACGACGGATGAATCCTCAACCCCAGAATCAACCGCGGCGAGAGCTAAGACATCATCGTCAAACTCTTCATCGGATCGACCCTCCTCGGACCCTTCGGTGGACTCCTTAGGAACGTCGATGATGAAGTCAGAATACTCACCGAGCATCCCAAAATCAATGTTGTCCCTCAGAGTCTCCCCAGGAGGCATCTTCTCCTCGCTAATGGCTTGATGGAGAATGCTGCGCATGTCATCGAGACAATCAGGATAGGGTCTCCGAGCAGAGGCTTGGGCAAAAGCGGAGGCGCAAGAGCAGAAGCAGTGAATCTTGGTCTTCGAAAGGATAACTTCCCCGTAGTATAGAGTATCCGCCTCTGATAGAAGGAAAGCATCCTTCGCACGCTCCATTTCAGCCAAGGTCGTATCACGCTCCCTCAAGACCTCTGCAATAACGTCCTTGGATGCCTTAATTTTCTAAGCGTAAGAAACCTTTGACGCTTCCCTCTCTTGCCGCGCCTTTTCAAGTTCCTGTTCGGAAGATATCTGGAGGGCATGAAAGTTACTCTGAACTCGGGATAGCTCGGCTTGGAGTTGGTTCTCCTTCGCCGTGATCTCCTCCTGGTGTTTGACCTCCGAAGCTGCAATCTTATCCGAAAGCACCTTGATCTGGAGCTCCGAAGTGCTCCTCTCATCCTCGAACCTGGCTAACAGGCTATCATACCAAGCACGGAGGATATCAAGGTTCCCTGTAGCTCGGCTCTCTTATCTTGCTCAACCCTCAACCGGCCTCTGATCAGAGCCTCAGCCGGGCCTGCGTCGAATACTCTCCTCTCATAGTCCCTCACCTTTTGAGCCAACGAAGTAACTTCATCTTGCAAACAGTAATCACTTCTTTCCAGCTCAGAAATACGATGTAAGGCGTTAACAGCATGGAGTGCTAGCCGACCCGCATGACCAGAAATGTTATGAAGAGAATCTTTGACAGACATACTCTCCATATGTTCAAGAAGTTCACGAGTACATCCCTTAAAGGGGAAGGTGGCAGCTCGAGCCAAACACGCGGGAGCGTCAAAATCAAACAGGAGCTCCTGAGTTCGGACAAAGGTTTTCCCGACCTCATCCAAGTAGCCATACTTCTGTG
Source organism: Pogostemon cablin (assembly GCA_023678885.1). Lineage (NCBI taxonomy): Eukaryota > Viridiplantae > Streptophyta > Magnoliopsida > Lamiales > Lamiaceae > Pogostemon > Pogostemon cablin. The sequence goes on from CM043013.1 coordinate 28,310,922, forward strand.
ATAGCTCCTGATCAACCATAGGATCTACGGGGAGGAACAGAGTAACATCATCCAACATAGGCAGAGCGGAAGAGGCACCCTCGGAAGAAGGACCGCCGTGTGACCAGAACCGCAAGGGAGTCTTCCCTCGGTAATACCGCCACATCTCATAAGGGGAACAGTGAGATGCCGGATCATAGGAAGTACTATCGGAGGTCTACTGAGCCTCAGAAGGAAGGGCGCCTCGCGACGTGCCGAAAGTAACAAAAGGAGATCGGACAAGGGTATCTGGAGAGGGGAAAGAACTGATATCGCAAACTTCAACGGCCTTCTGAAGAGCTGCAGAGGAACCAACGGCAACAGCACCCACATCATCATCCCTGGTTTTCTTTAGAGGGCGGGTGGTAAGAGCAGTACTATCGTGAGTATCCTCTTCGAAAGTCTCGTCCACCAACTTATATTTCCATTTCGGAGCAACAAGCTTAGGGGCTGCGGTCTCAGACGCCACTTTTTTGGACTTTGGGGCTCCAGGGGCTTTTCTAGAAACCCTTTCCTAAACGCCCGGGTAAGATCGGCCTCCAACCTCCTAGAGATAAGATCCGAAGCTTCTCCCATTCTAACAGATGTAAGGGGCTGCACAGCAAGAGGGATTCCAGAGGTCTTCGAATGAGAAGTCTGGGAAGCTTTCTTCTTCCCTTTAGAAAAGGCAACCCGCTGACGAGCGGACGAGAGAGTACCCATGCGAATAGTGTCAGGCATGAGACGCTTCCCTTCCCCTGAACGAAGCAAAAAAGAAGGAAAGAAGATTAATACAAGAGAAAGAACTATACAACAAGCTCTCCAGCCAAAGAAATAATCACAGATAAACTACCTGGCATGGCTATAGACGTGGTAGTAAAGCTGACTTTAAAAAGGTTTTTCCCTCGGAAAACGCGCTGGTAATTGCGTCTCGTGTCGGAGAGTTTGCGAACACGATGAAAAGCTTTCTGAAATTCGGCCGACAGTGTCTCGAGGGCACACATATCCCCTATGCACAGAGTAAAAGAGGAAAATGTTAGAAGGTCCCACATAACATAAGAGAGAGCCGACAGAAACATACACGCACTGAGAACAGGCTTGAAGAAAGAACTTCTAGGGAGCACAGTGGGGTTTTGAGAGTCCCCGAGGTCATATACAGAGTCCCCTCTCCAAGACCCACGAACCCAAAACCAAGAATCCTTCCACCCTTTAATGGAACTAGCAGGGAAGCAACGAGATTGGTGTGGCGCGGTACCAAATAATAATAACCCTTTGTCCTGTTATTCGGGGTGAACCGGTACAGGAAGTTGATCTCAACAGTAGTCAAGAAGGAATATCTTTTTTCCGAAAAAGGACCAAAACCCCCATCAAGACAGCCCAACCATTTGGAGCCAGTTGAGCGGGAGCTATACCCCAAAATTCGAAGATATCCCAAATACAGGGGTGGAGAGGAAACCTAAGACCGAGCTCAAGCTGCAATTCATAAGCCGCAATGGCGTTTGGCGGAGCGTAGCACATACGCGCGTCGGGAGAAGAGAGATAGAAATCGATACCCTCCCCACACTGGAACTTGCCAAGAGCAATAACAGAGCTCTTCCGTAACCAAGAGTCGTCAAAGGTCGAAGGAACCTCAGCAGCAGAAAAGAGGATATTCTTATCCCACAACGGAAGTTTTCCAAGATGGCCAAGCAATCCAGGACCAGCGTCGGCAATCTCAGGATTGGGCTCCAGTGTAAAAGAAGAAACGAAGTCGATAACCCGTTGATTAAAGACAATTCGAGATGGAGATAAAGGATCCGAACGATCCTCCCAAAGACGACGAGGACGACAATGAGGGCGACCCAGAACCATCGAGCAAAGAATCGGTCGAATGGGAAGGAGATCTAGGGGATCTACGAAGAGAAGAGGACCCCTCGCAAGCCATATCGCGATAGACGTAAAAGGAAGTAACAACGCGGAAACAGGGGAAGGAGGAAACCCTAAGCTACAGCGACGACAGGTTTAGAGACACGAAAGAAAATGAGCCAAGAAGAAAAGAAGAAAAAGGAGAGGAGAGTAATACCTGGAAGAGAAAAGCGAACTTATTGAGTAAAAGGAAGGCCAACAACCTGCAGAATCAAAGGGAGAAAAAAGAGGAAGCAAGGGAAGGAGAAACTGACAAAAAGATTCAAAATTCAAATTTCAATTCGACATGTACACCCCAAATACCAGATATACCCCCACCGCAACGGAAATATCTTAAAAACAGTGCGGAAAACCCGATAAGGCAGAGGATTATCAAGACAAGGGCAACGATCTAGAACTACGGGGAGCCGAGACAGAAAGAACCCTAATATCACAGGCACCGAAGAATGAAGGATATAACCCGTGAAGTACAGTTCGACCCTGAACAATCTCAAGTCAGGAAATTATTCAGGCTCGAGGGGCTAATGTTATGGGTGTTATATCCCCCATGCTTGTTAGGCCCAAGAGGCCCAATAGATTCGCGATACTTGAAATGGGAGGCCCAACCCCTCGGCGGCCCAACCGAATGACTTAAATGAAAAGAGAATTAAGGCAGCCCAATAAGAACCACAACAGTCCGGAAGCCCAACCCAAGAATGAATAAGAACGAGCTCGCCAAACGCTGTATGAAATCAGGAAGCACCCTCGATGAGAAGCCATCTCGGCGTCCACCTTCCCCCTGGCCGAGACCTCGGATGGACTCCCCAGCACCGAAAGCCAACCTGTCCGAAGACCAAAGAAGGACGGCGAAAGCAGGACAACAGAGGACAGACATCATAATGAAAGAGTACAAGTACCGCAGGCTAGAAGACAACACTAACGGGAAGAGAAGATATCTTGGGCGGCAATCCTAACTAGAAGACAACAGTTGCCTGGCGTGCCTGACTCCAACAACCAATGGGAAACCAGCAAAGGACGGAGACACCCTGAAAACTCTTGCAATGCAACAAACGGCATTCAGACTACCCCTGCAACTGGTCGGTGTGCTAGACAGCTTCATTAAAGGCGAATTGTCTTCATCCAAGTGGCGCAAGACGATTGGTCTGATTCTAGGGTTTTTGGGATAATATAAATAGCCTCTCTCACAGGAGAGAGACAAGAGATTAGCACTTACTTTAAACATTACACTTGTAAGAATCGCCAAGGAGACGAGTGTTGTTCTAAGGGAGAGTAATAAAATTGGTTGCATTCCTTGGTGGGAATTGAGTCTTTGAGAGGCTTTGATCTCTTTACTGGTCTCTATTTGGTATTTATTGTGTTTGATGGTATTCGTTCTTGGCTACGTTATTAAAAACCTTAATCCTTCACACACAAAATTAACGAGTCAAGAACAGCCGTCAACAATATTCATTAGTCATACATGCTTATTTTCCTAGATATACAAAGACTCAAATTCATGAGATGCTTACCTTTTATCTCAATTTTTCTATTCAACAGTAGCACAAACTCTTCCAAGTTTCAGAGATAAAGCCTTCGAGAAAGATATATGAATTACAATTTACAAAATGCACAAAAAGAAAAAGTAGAATTGGCAAAAGAGAGTCATGATAAAATGAAAAAACAAAAAAAAACGATTGGTTAGTAAGAATAAAATGAAACAGAATTATAGAACCAAATGCCACCTTAAATCTTAGAACTCAATTCACAAATACAGCTTTTGCAAACACGCCTTGAAATTTGATAAAGGCAACATCAAGGATGCCAAAATAGTGTTGGTTTATTCCAGTTGGATGCATATTTGCAGTAGCTTCAAAAAATCATTTATAAACACAGGTAAACATGATTTAAATAAAACATTCTTACAGCTCAACAAAGATAAAAGCAAAAAGAGTAACCACCACGTAACCATAAGCTCGATACTTCGCATTAAGGTGATTGCTTCCATAATTTACAGATAACGAATAATTTCAGAGCACTGAATGAACCTTTATAAGCTATTAACTTTTGGTTGCATAACATAAAAAGGAAATAACCAAAACCTCACCAAATTCTTTAGCAGTATTTACAGCTACAATGTTAGTCTCCGCATTGATCCTTTGCATCTGATGCTCATTGCTGAAACCTCCAATAGTTATATACATTCAGGCATTAAAACCTAGCTTGATTAGGAATTAAAAAAAAATATCTTAATAAAAATTTCAGGTGAGAAATCTTTGTTTATGTTGAGAGATCTAGAAATTGGGAATTTCCTTAATCTAAATGATGGGCTCAACCGCGAACTAGAAATAATTAGCAAGACCCCTTTGTCTTGATTTTGTTACTAAAGAAATTGGTGCATATTATTATTTACATTTGATAAATCATAGAATTTAGTAGGTTTAGATTACCCATTTCTAAAAGATATTGAATCGAACAAAAATAATTAGAACCAAATCAAAACATGCAATCTACAATTTATGTCTACAATAATTTAAAGAAAATTGCGGAAGAACTTACCTCATAAATCAGCGAAGAAATCATATTTTTGGCCTCTACTTAAAGGCCAAATTACACCGACGCAAAAAGATAAAGAAGAATCGCGGAATAGGAGACGATGATTTTTGAGAGCCGTGGTCCGTGGATTGGGCTTCTGATTATGTTGGGCCTTATTTATTTATTTATTTAGTATTTATTATTATTATTATTAATTTTTATTAATTAAGAAAGGGTTACGTTCTTTAAAATTATTTGGGCTATTTGAATTTTATCATTATCAATATTAATTAAGGGTGGCAATAGATATGTTGAAGGCACCAAAATTTTAAAAATTTAAAAATGCAAAGACCAATATAACCTCACACTTAAATCTCACTCTGAATCAGTATATTATACATAAAATTACTTTGCCCATCCAAACTTGTAAGTTATACAAAAGAAAACTTTCGACAGTGACACAGAAAGAAAAAAAAATGGAAGGAAGAAGATGAAGGTGGAAGAACAAAACCCATTCAAACAGTACCCAATTATGCAATTCATTCAACTTAATTTTTGACAACCGTTTAGATCCAAAGTTTTCAGATTTTTTCAACATCGATTCTCAAACTCCAAAAGGAAAAAAATAATGCAATATTCATAAAACTGATCATTACTGTGGAAAAAAAATCATAAAACAAGTGCCCATATTCATACTCATCATCGATATAATTAGCAAATGACATCTACAAAGTGATGTTGCCATTATGATCAAGACTAAATACTCAAGAAAGAAAACAGAAAAAAGTTTATTTCTACTGATCCTTCCACTTGGACAAATCGTCGAACACCTCGCGCAGTCGTTGAGTGAAGCTTCGCTAGTTCCGTCGAGCTTCTGATTCCAGACGCATAAACAACCGTTGCTCCAATCTTCCTCATTCCTTGAACCAATCTCTTCTTTTCTCGTCTAATTTTACCATCATCCTCACTCCTAGCCTTCGCCGCGGCTGCAGCCTCACCATTTTCGCCACCCCTTTTACAGCCATTTCACTTCCCTTTCAACACTCTCAAAATCATCACCCAATTTGCTCACACACCCCTCTTCACCATATGTACGAAGAAAATTGATGATTTTGCCCAGGATTCAGAAACCTTCTTCTAGTCGTGGTTGGATAAGTTGGACAACAGAGGTTTCCAAGGCTGTGTGTTGGGTGATTGGGTGGTTTGGGTGTGCGTGGTAAAAAAATTATTTTGAATATATTATTTTTATTCTAACTAAAGGTAGGGCTATTATTGTCTTCACATTATTTATTTTCTAATTATCGGGTGCCTTTAGCAGATTTTCAGGTGGTAATAGTGTCGACCATTAATTAATTAAGAATGAACCATGTAGTATTGCATAGTGATATAAGTAAGATTCTAAAATAATAATAATAATAATAATAATAATAATAATAATAATAATAATAATAATAATAATAATAATAATAATAATAATAATAATAATAATAATAGGTGGTACTTCATATATTTTAATAATAAATGATACTCAAACTATTGAAAAGTGTGGTATAATAATTTATTTCATGATATAATTAAAATAAATAAATTGCTATACCCAAATAACAATTTATATTACAAATTTTAAAAAACCATAAAAAAAATCGCTTCAATTTTCCCAAAACATAAATTGTGCACATTCTAAAACATTTTACCATTTCACTCACCAACATTTATAATAAATCCATATCAATAAGTAGTTAACTTATTTTTCGGTCAAAAAAAAAATAAGTAGTTAACTGATTTTTACTGGACACTCTTCGCCTTGCAACATAATATCGTAATATTCACCAGAATCTCTACACTAACAATGATACATTTTAATTGTGCCCCATTCAATCTTATATCACCACACAACAACAACAAGATGAGGAGAAAAAAAAGGCATGGTTGCAGTGATTAGATGAGATTGCAATGGCATTGGAGTGAATATCTTTATTTCATTTATTCACTTTTAATTTGTTTTTAGTTTCACATAGGTAAGAATTAAGAACATTTAAAATGTTGTGCTACGGAGACAGGGAGTAAAGTGAAGTTAGTAGCTATTTGGCAATATGTAGTATGGTTAATTTGGAAGGTTAGGAATGTCATTATTTTTTAGGGATTTAATTTTATTTTTGATAAATTGATAGAGGAGATGAAAAGTAGAGTATGGAGTTAGTTTTATATCAATGATGTGAGTCAGTCTAAATTGTCATTTAATGAGTGGCTTGTCAAGCCAAACTTGATTTAGAGCTTTTATACTTTGTAAATTTTGGGTATGTCTCATGCCTATTAATAAAATTTTTATTTACCAAAAAAAAGAATTAAGAACATTTAAAATCAATTGAAGTAAATTACATAACATTTAAAATCAATTGAAGTAAATTACTCCCTCCATCCCCCTGAAATGTCCCTATTTTACTATATTGTGTGTCCCATTTTAAGGTTTTAATTTTTCCTTTTTAGTAAAAGAATCCTACATATGACCCATCACTCACTACTAATACAACTACCCACTATATATAATAATACTCTTTAATTCACGTGTAAAAAAATGGTGACCTTTCACCGGAATAGAGGTAGTATTAAACGGTGGGCTGTCCGGTGTTAGGGACCAGATCCCATGTATGATTCCTCATTAGAGCCTGATATTCTTCATCCATGGCATCTTGCCAACGAGGATCTTTCAAGGCAACAATAACGGTTGATGGTTCACTGGCTTGGGGAATAGGATGTAGGGTGGTTATATTTACGAAGTTGGAGTTGAAGTATTTGGGGAATAGGAAATGACTGAATGGGAAGTTTGTAAAGATTATTTCGTTCCGTCCCCATAAAAGAAGACTCCCATATTGAGATTCTTAACAAGGAAATGGGAAGGAAAGAATTCAACGGAAACACTGTTAGTAGAACACAGTTCAGAAATGGAAATCAAATTGCATTGAAGTTGAGGGGCACATAAAACATGGGAAAGTGAAAGAGGGCGAGATGTCGTAGGAATATTTATATAATCAATATGGGAGATAGGAAGAGAGTTACCATTGCCATGTTGGATCTCGTCGGAGCCTCCATAATCAGAGAATGACTGGAAATTTTGTGGAGTATGAGTTGTCTGATGGGTGGCTCCACTGTCAAAAATCCAAGATGAAGTAGCGATTGATGTAGAAGACGGGCTAGCAATGGTACTGTTCACATGAGGAGAAAAGCTAGGTGTAACAACAAAATTTGTATTTATTAAAATAATAAACACAAAACGAATTACAAAGAAAATCCGAGATGGATTGAACTTGAGAATTTGAGTGAACAATCTCTAGTTATCCTCTGATTCCTCTCTTGAGTTGACTTCTTTGACTTTATCAACTTTTTGAGCCAGATCTTCGGTTGAAGCTTGTCCGAGCTCAATTTTAGGACTTAAAAACATTTGTCCGGAGGCATCGAGCCTTTGCTCGAATCGAACATTGACTTGAGAAACTTCTACAAAGAACATCGTTCAATTTGGTAGAACGTCGTTGACTTTACGGATAATGACTTTGACTTAAAGAATGCCGAATCGGAGAGGTTTAACACCTTGATCTCTGATCGACTATTGTTCTTGACTTGAATATAACTTGAACTTGATTTGAAGCTCTTGAATGTTCTTGACTTGAAAATCTTGAACTTGACTTGAACTTGAGCTTGATCTTGATCTTCACTTGACTTGATCTTGAACTTAGTCTTGATCTTTACTTGATCTTGATCTTGATCTTCGCTTGATCTTGAACTTGATCTTCGCTTGATCTTGATCTTCAAACTTGATCTTCGCTTGATCTTGATCTTCGAAATTCTTTAGGTCTTCAGGATTTTCAGAGTGAATGGAATGAGGACTGAAGGCCCTTATTTATTGGTAGAGAAAATAATCACTTGTGCGATATTTTCTCCTTAAAAAGATACGTTGGGATATTCTCCTTTAATTAAGCCTGTTGGACTGAATACGAGCCTATTTAATTTAAATAAGCCTGCTTGATTTGACTTGGGCCTATTTAATTTAATTAGGTCTGCTGGATTTGATCTGGGCTTTAATTGACCTGGATCAGGCCCACTTGATATATTTTGAGCTTGTTTGACTTGGGTCAGTCTCTCTTGACTTGAATTGAGCCCACTTGACTTTGGGCTCATTTCACTTGAATTAAGCCCATTTGACTTGGATTTGGGCTCAAATAATTATATTAATAATCAATTATTTATTTATTCATTTCAAGAATTAATTTATTTAAATTTCTTAATAAATAAATATTTAATTAATATTTAATATATTTTTCTTTGTATTTATATTTATTAGGCAATAAAATTTAATTGCCTACACCAGGCATTAGAGAATTAGCCTGAACAGTGATATTCTGCTCCTGAAGAAAAGCTGCAATTTTCCTGCACGCCTTTGCAGTATGGCCTGGGTAAAAGCAAAACTGACAAACAGTAGTGTTGGATCCTTGAGAATACGTGTTCGAACCACCATAAGAAGTACGCCTACCTGAGCGACCTCCACGACCGCCACATGAGCCTCGACCACGCCTAGATCAATCAAACTGTTGAAAGCCACCAGAATGTTGTGACGATGAGTTAGACCTAGTGTAGTTTGTTGTCGGAAGAAATAGCGGCAGATCAGAGGGCGCAACCAATCGTTCTATGTCCTGTAGAATGTCGGACAAATTAGCCATAGTAACTGATGTCTCGTAGACTCGAAGGGCTGAGTACACGGAGCGATACTCATCACTAAGCTGCGTTATAACATATGTGACTAGATCTGTATCCGAAACTGGTTGACCAGCAAGGGCCAAAGCATCTGCTATGTCCCCCCATATCCTTAAGATATTTAGTGATAGTCCTTGTTCCTTTAGGTTTTGGGATAATTTAGCTTTTTGAAAAATAACACGGCCATGAGTAGTGTTGGCGTAGGTTTTGTTCAATCGAATCCAAGCTTCACGAGAAGATGTGGCAGTAGATATCAGGGGTTTAATGGAGTTGACACAACTGCCGAGTAGGGCAGCGGCTATAACTTGGTCTTAGCGGTACCAAGCGAGATAGGAAGGATTTGGTGCAGATGATCCTTTTTAGATTTGGATGGCGCAGCAGTCGAGCCATCTATATAGCCAAGGAGATCGAGGCCAATCAAAGTTGATTGTACTTGGCGACTCCATAAATTCATAGGAGTAAGTTTGATGGGAAAGTGTGTCGGCGCATTAAGCTGCATGACAATAGTGGTGGTATCGGTGGAAGCCATGAAAAGAGATCGAATAGCAGCGAAGAAGATGAAGGTGGAGAGAGGCAGTGGTGTCTCTATATGAGAAGTAAGGTTGCAGAAAAAAATTAGGTATCAGTTAGGCTCTTGATACAATGTGAGAATATTGTATTGATCATTGATGGATTGCAAGATGTACAATTGAGAGTATATATAGTTACAAAGTGTGCCCTAGTCTATGGCTCATGATACAAAGGTCCAATATTATTTATCTTCAACAATTTTGATAGAAACTCTTAGTACATTATCCACTATGAAAACCGTGTCCATTTTCCATCACAAACCACTTTGCATCCTTCATTTCCATCCTTAAGAGTCTCTGAAACCACCCTGGAGATCCTCACTCCTCAGTGATGATCTCTTCCCCTACTTGTTTGTGTAGTCGAATTTGGACGTGTACCCCTGAAATTAGTTTCAATTTTGGTATAAATTTTAGAATATCGAACTCAAGGGCGAAAGCGAATGTATCCGTATTTGAGAAATATTTTATTCTAGTAGGACTAATCAATAAATGAGGAGTTGTTTTAACTTTACAAACTAACTAATAAAGCAATTAAAGGATATAACATATACAAATGAGATAGATGATTGATGAAGGTGAGCAACCTAAGAAGTATGTAAGGCAAGCAACATTCAAGGAAAAGACTCATGTAGACTCACACACACACATGCATTGAAGGTCATCATGATATGATGTTAAGAGCAATCACTTATATACCCCTAATCCTTATGGCCAAGGTAATTAGGTTCTCAACTATTTAAAAATTTAAATCTCATATGATTGTCTCTTACTCTCAATTCACATGAAGATAATATGATCATAAGTTGGGTTCCCCTCACTAGTTCATCACTAGTGTCCTATCATGAAGCACAAAAAGGGTATGACTTACCTCTCCTCACACTAACTAAGTCACTTCATGCAATCAATGATTAAGTAAACCACTAAGCATAATATTGGAATGACCATCCTAACACTATGAATAGAGAATTTAACCACACAAATCATACATGAAATGAGAATAAGCATTCATGATAGAAAATATTCATAACAATCAATTTATCAAATATGTGGTGTGCAAAATCTATATAATCTCTAACCAATCACATTGCTAGTCTCACATGAGGACTAGCCACTACAATTCATTAATAAATCTTTACAATCCATGGAATGCTCCATTTGAGCCAAATTATGAAGAAAATCACAAGTTAAAGATAAGTTGGCTTCCCTTTCAAAGTAGGTCTTCTCTTCCTTTAACATGCTCCAATCTTCACTCCTTATTGAATTCCCCTCCTTATATTGGTGGATTGATGGAATGGTGGATGGATTTGAGGAGATCAAGTGGATAGGATGGATGAAGTGAAGGATGAAGATGAATGTGTGTGAATTTTGGTGTCAAGTGTGTGTGGAAACTAATCCAAAATGATTCCTCCCGATTTTTACACTCAAAACAGGTATTTATACCCCCTGGAAGCTTTTAGAACACGTTCTAATCATAAAATTGACTTCGGGCCAAGCTCAGACATCGGGTCGAGTTGGTGCAGTGCAGCTCACCGTTTCGCGCATAACTTCCACATCCAAACTTTGATTCGAGTGATTCTTGCGTTCACGCGATCCTCTTCCTTGGCTTATTATCCATATAAATTATTGACAAAAAAGTTCAATATTTGAAGGTGTAACAAGTCATGCAAAGTGGCACAATCATACTGAGTAGGAACAGCTTGCGCGACGATATAATTTTATTCATAACTTTCTCGTTTGAACTCCGAATTGAGCTCCGTTTTTTCCACATCTTCCTTATAGCGTCTAGAATTTATTTTTACCTGAAAATATACAAATTACACCAAAGTACCAATTCTCTAAATATTTACAAATATCGCGTAATTTAATTCACTTAATTATGAAAATCACACATTTATCATATCAAAGCACAAATATCCATATCTTCATATAAAACCACCAACTGATATACAAAATAAAAAAACACACAAAAATACATAAAAAGACACTAAAATTTAGGTTAAAATAACACCAATCACCCCCAAAATCCTTATCTCCAGCAGGTTCTCCTGCTCATCCACGAAAACCTTGACACTCTTATCCAGCCACACCACCCCCTGGTCTCATTCAACCTCCACCGCGGCTTGATATACTCCTTCCTCTTATCCCACAGACTGGACGATGCAGCAATGCCGAACACCACGTGCTTCAACCCTGTCTTCAGTCGTGTGGGGGAGGCAAGTGCAGAGCTGCAGTCGCAAGTGGAAATATTTGGCGATGGGGAAGGAGGCGGCGGTGGAGAAGAAATGGTGGAGGTGTCATCATCTTTGATTTTGAGATTCTGTTTGGTGGTGATTTCGGTGGAAAGTAGAGAACATGTGAGATCGTTTTGTTTGGTGAGGTGATCGTTGTCATTTTTTACCTAGATTTTAGTGTCGTTATGTGTGTATTTTTGGATATTTTTATCCGTATTTGTGTTGTTTTTGGTGGAATTATTGCTATTTTTGAGAAATGTGGTATGAACTTATAGAATTGTGTAAATGGGCTTAAATATGTGTAAAACAGGTCAAAAAATGGACAAAAACGGAGTCAGGAGCAAAACAGAGTCGGAAAGACATGTTATATTAGTACACGGGCCGTGTGCAGAACACGGCCCTGTAACCAATGGCCGTGTAATGTCATCAGAACTCGCTGCTCGCCTAGGAGGATGGACGTGCACTAGCGCACAAACCGTGCGATGCTGCACGCCCCATGTGTGGGGCACGACCCTGTAAGAAAAAGTTATCCATTGTCGTCAGAAATTGCTACACGGCCATAATCAAGGTCGTGTACTACAGCTCGAGCCGTGTCCGGAAGCACGCACAATACACCGAAGTAGGTGTGCCCTATACGGGCCGTGTACTGCAGCACGGACCGTGTAGGTGCCAAATCCTGTGTAATTTTCATAATGTTCTGGAAGCTTCTAGAAGGTCCATAAGTGATATAAAACCATGACTTGTGCGAAGTTTAGAGTGAGAGATCAGATTACAAGCAGTTACACATACTAAAACACCACATTTCCTCACACACTAGATCCACAATCCATTTCTACCATCTAGATCCATCAAAACACCATTTGATCTCTATTTTCACTCCATAAATCCATCATTTCATCCATCCTTCCAGCATTTTAGAAGGTTGAAGCATCGATTGTTGAAGAATTATTGAAAGAATTGATCAATTGAAGAGGAGGAAAGCTTTTCACATGCAAGGGAAGCAATTCTACTTTTTATTGTTAATTTTCTTCTCAAAATGGCTCAAATGGAGCAAAGCTTGATTTGTATTGAATTAATCACCATGTTTAGTGGCTAGTTTTTGTAGTAGGGCTAGTCATATGAGTGGTTGAGGTGAAGAGTTAGATATGTAAAACTTGAGTAATGATTTGAATTGATTTGTGGATTTCCTTGTATGATATATCAATCATGTTTCATTTCAATGTTTGTGTGATTAAATTCTCTTTTCATGGTGTTAGGATGGTCATTCCAATGTTGTGAGTGGATGTTTAATTGAATCTTATATTGAATTATGCATGTATGTTAGTGTAAGGGGAGGTAAGCTATACCCTCCTTTGGCTTAGAATATTCATAGAGGGACACTTAAGTAATTGAGTAAAAAGAACCAACTTATGATCATAGTACCTTAAGGGAATTGAGATTAAGACCAATCTTAGGAGACTTAGGCTTGTAAAAGAGTCGAGAACCTAGTTGCCTTGGCCATAGGGACTAGGGGTAAATTTGTGATTGCTTTTAATCCATAAGTTAATGAGAATTACTATCAATGATTTTGCATATCTAGATCAAGTCTTAACCATAAGTATAATTAGCCTTGCTTTCTTCTTAAGTATATTATACATCCATTCCATTAATCATTTGCTTATTATTTGATCATTTACTTTGTTAGTTTAATCTCTAGTTAATTGAGTAGAATCGTAAGCAATAGTTTTAAATACAAAACCTTCAAACATATCATCTTTACAAAGAACAAATTGATGAATAACTTAGATACAAACTTAGATTTCATTTCCCTTAGACGATATTACTATAAATTTTGTACTTGGTCGCGCGTTTACTCGATGATAGAGTCTCTTACTCTTACACATTGAAAAATGTGATTAAGAACATGAGGATGATCTTGGAGGAGTAGAGGGAGTAGAGGAGGAGGACGGCGATGAAGAAGGGGTGATGGCGGTCTTAAATAGAATTCAATAGCACTTTTTAATTCTATGTGCGGGTTGAAGAAGAGAAGACAACATCACGTTAAGATCAATGTTGGAGGTATATTTAATAAAAATGGAATATATTTATTGGTATATTTAGTGATAAGGGTATTTAAGTCATATTAATAAAAAAAATATTACTCCCTCCATCCACTTCTAAGGTATCAATTTGACTATTTTTGGCGTCCGCTTCAAAGGTATCCATTTCCTCTGTTTAGTAAAAAATACATAATATGGTCCACTACTTCCCTCTAATACAACTATCCACTTTACATATAATAATAATACTCCTTAATCTACGTGCAAAAAGCAAATAGATACCTTAGAACCGGATGAAGGGAGTATAATTTAAATACTTTAGGGTGTGTTAAGTAGTTTTCAATACCATTAATTTCTTTCAATCATTACCATTCAGTCATTCAAACTTATTTATTTAGGGGCCGTTTACATTCGTTGGAGGGTTAGCTTGTCAAGGGATACCTTAACCCTCCAGGTAAGGGCTAACCACCATAACTAAATTCATATGCCTATTTACATTCAAGGTTACAAATTAACTTTCTTACGAAATTACCTTTAATTTCTTCCTTAATTACAAGTGCTGACACATTCCCAAAATTATTTTTCCTAATTATCAGACATTCCAAAATTAATTTGCCTAGAATCTTCTCCACTACACCAGCAACACGACTGAAATCTCACCACACCAGCGACGACGACTTTGTGAACCAGTAGTCGCCGCTATCGCCGTCGTGTCGTCAGAAGCCGATGAACTTAAGGCGATTCTAGCGGGTGCATACTACGGTTGGCGGCTGAAAATGGAGGATCCGCCGCTTCCTGGTCAGCGTAATAAGAGTTGATCGACCGGATCTGGATGGATTGTTAAAATGAAGCAAAAAGCAACGGTAATGAGAACATCGTGTTTCTGACGCCGAAGCTCTAGAAAGTAAATACGAACAGATTAATTCAAGCTCTGAAAGGAGCCGGCGAGAAAGGATATCATTTCTGTTGGCAATTGGATCGTGCGGTTCAACGTAATCCGTTAGGATGAACAAGCAAACAAATCAGCGGAAGCAATAAAAACGTTTACCTGACTTCTGGGTCGATGTAGAGGATGAACAGCAGTGTAGAACACCTCTGATCTTCTACCGTATGTCCCAAAGTCAACTCTGGTGTTGGGTGGTCAACAATCCCCAGAGTTCTCTCATTCTGCTCTCTGTTTTCTCCCGTGTGTCAAAAGAGGCACAAACTTAGGTTTAACAGGAACTGAGATGACTTATATACTTGGGCTACAGCAGGGACCAGGAGGAGAAATTGGGCTGGGCCTCAATTGAATTTAATTAACCAAGCTTAGCCCAAAGCTTTTAATTAAATCCAATAATAATAATATAGTCCACTAAAATATTATTACTGCACTACCCGTCCAATCCCAAAATTATGTTCTGGGCTCCTTCTTATTATAAGCCCGACAGTCTCCCCATGTTAAAGATATACAATGTCCATTAATTAATTAAGTTACTGACAACTCAAATTAATTAATATCTCATCCGAGAGTAGTACCACTCAACCTTTTTATCATGTCGGAAATTAATCCACTTGCAAGATTTACATGATAAACCTTATGAGCTCCTCAAGGGGACATCATCAACCTATGTCGGACATGGATTCCTTCTACAATCAACAGCACACCATAGAAACAGCACTACTTCCCAACTCACCGAGTTTATTGATTTAATACTTATAAATCTCACCCATTGATGAATCAAAGAAATACATACTGCCCTACGTGTCGAGGTTATTGTATAGGGATCAAGAGCACGAACTTCCATAATAACAGAGATCAAGTTCTTCTATAAGTCAGTATAAGTCGAACGATCTCAGGCGGTCCTGCTCAATACACACAAGTGCACTAATGTGATTCTATAGCCAAGACAAGCTAATACCAAACCACACTACAACCATACCGATAGAGAGTCCCCGTCTATCTCAGTTTTGAGCATCTGTTTATACTTTATAAGGAAACCGATAATATGATCTTCCGCGTGTTGTCGCACAACATATTATCTACAATATAAAGTAAATGGACTATTGCATCATGCATATAAAATAAATTATAAGATGCAATCATTTGATCATATGATTCTCATTTCAAATATTGTTATGACATTGTTCATACTAAAGCTAGACTTTTAGTATACAATCCAACAATCTCCCACTTATACTAAAAGACTATGCTGTCATGTCTTCTGCCATACATCTGATTCCTACTCCCACTACACGACCATTAAAAGCTCTCGCCTTAAGGTCCTTGTAAATGGTTTACTAGGTCATCATTCGATGCAATCTAGGCGACAACAACCTTCCCCTCATCATACGATTTCTCGTAACAGGTGGTACTCGCGCTCCATGTGTTTAATTGCCTTATGGACTTGTGGTTTCTTCAAGTTTGCAACTGCACCAATATCATCAATGTAAATTGTGATTACCTTGGGCAAACTTAGAAACACTTTAAAGTTCATCATGAAGTCTCTAGAGTCATATAGATACTTTGGCTGCCTCATAGGCTCCAATTCATCATCTTTTCATGATGGAGTCCGGAGTTTGAAATATATTTCTATATAACACTCCTCCACATTATGACTCTACTTCCTAAAATTAAACACATAACCTTTGAGGAGAATTTACTACCGTCCAATCTGACTAAAAAATCCGAATCTACGTAATCCACAAGAAGCAGTGAATCTGTTTAGTAAATCCACATATAATTTCCAGTCCTTCTCAGGCACTTTTTATATGTCTTACCACAGTTCATCATTCTTGTTCCAGGTTACGTTGATACCCACTGTTCATGCATCCAGCAAAACAGATATCCAACTTCGTTTATAGCATTACTTAGATTAAGCTTCCTTATTTGTCGAAGTATAAGGAATCGCTTTCATCTTCTTTATCTACTTTTTGTGTCTTAAGACACAATCACTAAGATAAATTCACATGATAAACGAGTATGGACTGTATCATTTTATGAAACTTGAGATAAGCATAATATCCTTTCTTGTGATCCGTATTACCGTGATCAAAAGGATATATTTTGCCTTTCTTAAGTCCTTCATTTCTACCGCTTTATTTACCATACCCATACGCCCAATAATACTCTTTCATTGTCTCCAATGAGCAAGATACTATCTACATATAGTCCAAGAAATACCACCAAGTTTCCGTCACTCTTTACAACACACAAGACTCATCCGATCATTGATTTAAATCCATGCCACTGGATTACCTAATCAAAACAGATGCTTCACGATCTTAAAGCTTGCTTTAGTCCATCGCTGGACACTTTTAAGCTTACTATCAAAATGCTATTAGTATTTTGCAATGAATCACTCTGGTCGCTTCACATAGATGTTTTCCTCAAGACTTCCAATCAGGAAAGCTGTCTTGACATCTATTTGTTGTTCCTCATAGCAGCAATAAATAAAAGAATCCGGATCAATATAAGCATATCTACCAGCGAACATGTTTCCTCATAATCGAACCATTTCTTTCTGAGTACACCTTTTCGCAACAAGCTTTGCTTCCAAGGTTTTCACCTTTCTGTATGATCCTCTTTTATTTCCTATGACCACTTGCAATGGCTTTTACACCATTTTAGTGATCCTTCAAGCTCCAGACTTAATTTAGAATCCGTAGATTCTATTTCAACATACATTGCAACTTACTAAGATTCCGCATTTTAATCTTGTAGTGCTATGTCGTATTCGTGGGACAATACCATGTTTACTAGGGACCAAGTCTCACGACTCTCCCAAAACATATATTTATGGGTTGTCATACAACCCTCCCACTACGATAAGGCACTACATGTAATTGTGTATCAGACGTGATACGCGTTGCAGTTTACCTTGTGGTATATCCTCTTGTACACTTGGTACTTATACTTAGTGTTTTCCTCTCACTTCCTTTAGAACAACTTATACATGGGCTTGTGATTTATTACATAGTCCTTTTCCAAAAATCTAGTGTTTGTGCTGACAATCACCCTTCGATCTTTTGGACTAAATAAATCACCCTTCATTTTTCTAGGATATCCCATATACAGACAAATATTTCACGAATTACTGTATCTAGGGTATATCCATAAAATGAATTTAATTATTCCAAATAATTCATCATCTATCTAATCATAACCATAAGAGCCTTATACCTTCTACCCACCACACCATTCAGCTGGGGCATGCCCGGTGTAGTCAACTTGAGATTTAATCTCAACTTCTGATCAATAGCTCCTAACTATCCCAAGAGGTATTCGCCATCATGATTGAATCGTAATGACTTAATATATTTTCCATGACGCTTCACTGTACCAGCCTTACAATTCTTGAATTAATCAAAGAATTTAGACATGCAGTGCATCATATAAATATATTGGTTTCCAGAATAATTTTTGAATATTCATAACCACCTCTCGCCTGGATAATATTAGGTTCGCTTGAATCAGAATGAACTAATTCCAACATATATATCTTTGGCTCTACACCCCACAGCCTTGAAAAGGCAGTTAATCATTTTTACTTCCAAGCAAGACTCGCAAGTCCGATAGTTTCCACTTCAGATAAACCTTACGGTCTATCGGCTATCAACTTTTGAATCCTACTTAAGTAAAATGAATTAATCTTAGATGCCAAATGTATGTTTTAGTTCATCTCCGAAGGTTCCTTTCTCTTACTAATATTAGAAGATGCAATTATTAATTACTATTTATTGCATCTCTGGGATGTACATGATTGAAGAGTATACTTTTTATCCACCAACGTACTTTAACGGATTATAGCCTCATTCCTCATTATTATGACCATGTCATTTAAATAAAATGAAGTATCCATCCGTTAATGCATAGAAACCGAAATTAAATTCTTTCTATGAAACGTACGAAAAAACAATTTATCATAATCAATCGTTTATTCTTATCATGAGATAAATAAACAACTCCCACTGCAATAGCCACTACCTTTGTAGTTTTACCCATATTATTAACAATCTTATCCTTACTTAGTGATAAACATTTAGTAATTCCAGTATCTACATACTTCGTGTCAGTAGATGCCATTACTAATCATGTTTAAACCATTTGTAAATAATATATTAAACTTGTTCACATAATGATGAAAATGGCTTTCTTTTGCCACATGTTTTGTTAGAAGTTTCCTACCATATACAACCTCTCGTATTTCAGGTAGAACTTGCTCAAAACATCCAGGCAAATTGTAAAGAATAAATTGATTTAGGTTTCCCTTTCAATTTCTATTCCAAGCTTTTCCAATTCATTCATCAATTCAACCATGATCTTCTGCCTTTTAATTTACTCAAGTATCCGAAGAGTTACATGAGATCATCATATTTCTATGAACCTCTCATCTCTTCACTAGAGACTTTAATGGGCATCATGAGACGTCCTTTGTGAGAACACACATGTATTTTCTTAAGCAGTAAAAAATTAAAATCAAGATCCTTTTCTAATCAACTTATTTGGACAATTAAATATTATTTCTTTTAGTAAACACTTAGTGAAATAAAACCATTCAAAATTTAGAGAATCACAAATAAATATACCGATCAAATCTTCGAATTTTATTCTTTTATATTGATTCCCTCAAAACAATATAAAATAAAATTCACCGACATCTCAATCACCGTGAGTCTGCAAGCCACGATAGTGTGGACGTTTACAAACCCGAACATTTACAAGAGAAGGTTTTACCCATTAATTTCATTTGTCAACCTAACTTTATGACAAAATAATTAATAGTCGGTTCCTCTTTAGCCATGCAAATAAAAGCAGTGACTCCGATAGGGAGGATACTTATTATTTACATCTAAGTGTACACCATTATTTGACCCCAAGTCCGCGGCCCAAGCTTATGTGCCTTACAGATAGAAAAGTACACACGCACTCGGATAACTTCCTACAGTCATCAATTACAAGTTTGTACCAGTGAACCGCATATAAACTCATCCGATAGGGAGGAAGGTCTATGCCAACGCGCAAGTTCATATGCATCACATTACAAACGTAATTATTTAATGAAGTCTGTTCCAGCAATCCATGAATAAAACTCATCCGATGGGGAGGAAGGCTCTAATGCCGACGCGCAAGTCTATTCACATTGCTTAACAAACCAATAATGGAGGCCGCGGGAATTTATTACCAATCCCCTCTCCCACTTAGTTATTTAAATACCGAGGGTTTTTAACATGCATACAATATTTCTGAATAAAATATACAACCTATACATGTTTCTATTAACAGCAATTTAAATAAATAAATCACATAGAACATGTCTTTTACATATACAACAATAATTGACAATTAAATCAATTAATCAGTTATATAACATTAATTAATTGCATAATTCGTGGATCAATCAATTTGGGCCCAAGAGCAACAAATAAGCACAAAATGAGCAGCAGATTAAATAATTAATCAAGCCCATTATCCATGGCCCATAATCTTAGCCCAAAGTTAAATTAAGTCCACCAAGCCCACTAGCACAAAATAAGTCGATTAATAAAATTAATTAATCATGCTAGGCCCATTACCCACAATTAATTAAATTAATTAGTCCAGCAGCCCATATCCATTTTAATTAAATTTGGGCCAACAGCCCAAAACTAAATTAAAATTGAGCAGCCCATTGGCCTAGCAGCCCAACACATATTTTAATTAAATTGGACCCCTAAGCCCAACAACCAAATTAAAATAAATTGAGCAAAGACCCAACAACACAACAAGCCCAACTGCTCGGCCCAACTGCTCATGAACAAAATAATAAATTGAGCCCATGACCACAAATCAAGCCCATTAAGGCAGCCCATATCCAAGGCTGCTGCCCTAAATATCCCAGCCGCAAGCGACACAGCCACTGCACACCTCCAGCAAGCTACTCCCGGCGGCCGGAGCACTCCTGACGCCATCCAATGTCGCCGACAGAAGTAACCGCTGTAGCCGCTGGTTCGCACAACCAAGAGTGATGCCGCCAACCTAATCACGCCGTCTGACCCGACTGAATCGAACGACACGCCTACTGGAGTTGTGCCGCTCACCAATCCAGGCTGACGTTGCGCCGCTCAACTGCCGCGCTCAGCCCAGCAATGGCAGCACCAGTCGAGACGGGCGCTGCCAGACGTCGACAATCAGGCTTCGCCAAGACTCACCCTGACCATCAGGGAACTCGCTCGGAACTTGCAGCAGCGACTCGACTGGAAAGTTGCAGAGACACGATCGAAAATGGCTTGTGACTCGACTGGGACGTCCAGTTGATTCCCAGAACATCCGTCTGCCTTTCCCGTCGCTGTATGCCTTCCCTGATTCACCGGAGCAATAGTCACAGAACCCACTTGATTCGGCAGCCCTGAACACATGGAGGATTCAATAGGGTCGCATCCTGATGCGACCAGAACCCACCACTGGTTCGACCGGAAGCATCCAACGACCTGCCTGAAACCCAGCCGTGTCTTTCCACCATCATCTAGTTCGGTCAGTCACGCCACTTGCATCTGTCTGCGTCTAACCCGCAACCCTCCGCTGGCTCGACTGAGAGCAGTCTGTGACTCACCCAGAACTACAATTGTCTCATCGTCGATGTTTCAGCAAAGCCCGCCGCCGCCTGGTTGCCGAAGGTCTCGACTGAAACCTAGGAGAGACTCGCTCGGAATGCCTTAGATTCTTCCGGAATCTGCAGTCACTTGCGCTGCCTTCGCCAAGGTTCTTTCTGATTCGATCAGTGGTCACTTACCGTGCAGGCGTGTGAGTTTATGATGTTCAGGGTGTATTCTCATCACATCCGGAAGTCAGAATCCAGTGTGTGTAAAATTGTGTTCAATTGTAAATAAACACACACAATATCATCGATGCTGATAATCATAGGATTTCACAAATAATACAGAATTATTCAAATCCTAAAACATGATATTTTCAATGTGATTAAATACCAGAATAAAACATATGATCACATAAGCCCTTTCATTCATGCTTTAATCGACAATAAACGCCTATATGATCAAACCCTACCTAACGACTCACGTTTCACCACGAAACCAACGCTCTGATACCAATTTTTGGCAATTGGATTGTGCGGTTCAACGTAATCCGTTAGGATGAATAGGCAAACAAATCAGCGGAAGCAATAAAAACGTTTACCTGACTTCTGGGTCGATGTAGAGGATGGACAGCAGTGTAGAACACCTCTGATCTTCTACCGTATGTCCCAAAGTCAACTCTGGTGTTGGGTGGTCAACAATCCCCAGAGTTCTCTCATTCTGCTCTCTGTTTTCTCCCGTGTGTCAAAAGAGGCACAAACTTAGGTTTAACAGGAACTGAGATGACTTATATACTTGGGCTACAGCAGGGACCAGGAGGAGAAATTGAGATGGGCCTCAATTGAATTTAATTAACCAAGCTTAGCCCAAAGCTTTTAATTAAATCCAATAATAATAATATAGTCCACTAAAATGTTATTACTGCACTACCCGTCCAAACCCAAAATTATGTTCTGGGCTCCTTCTTATTATAAGCCCGACAGTCTCCCCATGTTAAAGATATACAATGTCCATTAATTAATTAAGTTACTGACAACTCAAATTAATTAATATCTCATCCGAGAGTAGTACCACTCAACCTTTTTATCATGCCGGAAATTAATCCACTTGCAAGATTTACATGATAAACCTTATGAGCTCCTCAAGGGGACATCATCAACCTATGTCGGACATGGATTCCTTCTACAATCAACAGCACACCATAGAAACAGCACTACTTCCCAACTCACCGAGTTTGTTGATTTAATACTTATAAATCTCACCCATTGATGAATCAAAGAAATACATACTGCCCTACGTGTCGAGGTTATTGTATAGGGATCAAGAGCACGAACTTCCATAATAACAGAGATCAAGTTCTTCTATAAGTCAGTATAAGTCGAACGATCTCAGGCGGTCCTGCTCAATACACACAAGTGCACTAATGTGATTCTATAGCCAAGACAAGCTAATACCAAACCACACTACAACCATACCGATAGAGAGTCCCCGTCTATCTCAGTTGTGAGCATCTGTTTATACTTTATAAGGAAACCGATAATATGATCTTCCACGTGTTGTCGCACAACATATTATCTACAATATAAAGTAAATGGACTATTGCATCATGCATATAAAATAAATTATAAGATGCAATCATTTGATCATATGATTCTCATTTCAAATATTGTTATGACATTGTTCATACTAAAGCTAGACTTTTAGTATACAATCCAACAATCTCCCACTTATACTAAAAGACTATGCTGTCATGTCTTCTGCCATACATCTGATTCCTACTCCCACTACACGACCATTAAAAGCTCTCGCCTTAAGGTCCTTGTAAATGGTTTACTAGGTCATCATTCGATGCAATCTAGGCGACAACAACCTTCCCCTCATCATACGATTTCTCGTAACAGGTGGTACTCGCGCTCCATGTGTTTAATTGCCTTATGGACTTGTGGTTTCTTCAAGTTTGCAACTGCACCAATATCATCAATGTAAATTGTGATTACCTTGGGCAAACTTAGAAACACTTCAAAGTTCATCATGAAGTCTCTAGAGTCATATAGATACTTTGGCTGCCTCATAGGCTCCAATTCATCATCTTTTCATGATGGAGTCCGGAGTTTGAAATATATTTCTATATAACACTCCTCCACATTATGACTCTACTTCCTAAAATTAAACACATAACCTTTGAGGAGAATTTACTACCGTCCAATCTGACTAAAAAATCCGAATCTACGTAATCCACAAGAAGCAGTGAATCTATTTAGTAAATCCACATATAATTTCCAGTCCTTCTCAGGCACTTTTTATATGTCTTACCACAGTTCATCATTCTTGTTCCGGGTTACGTTGATACCCACTGTTCATGCATCCAGCAAAACAGATATCCAACTTCGTTCATAGCATTACTTAGATTAAGCTTCCTTATTTGTCGAAGTATAAGGAATCGCTTTCATCTTCTTTATCTACTTTTTGTGTCTTAAGACACAATCACTAAGATAAATTCACATGCTAATCGAGTATGGACTGTATCATTTTATGAAACTTGAGATAAGCATAATATCCTTTCTTGTGATCTGTATTACCGTGATCAAAAGGATATATTTTGCCTTTCTTAAGTCCTTCATTTCTACCGCTTTATTTACCATACCCATACGCCCAATAATACTCTTTTATTGTCTCCAATGAGCAAGATACTATCTACATATAGTCCAAGAAATACCACCAAGTTTCCGTCACTCTTTACAACACACAAGACTCATCCGCTCATTGATTTAAATCCATGCCACTGGATTACCTAATCAAAACAGATGCTTCACGATCTTAAAGCTTGCTTTAGACCATCGCTGGACACTTTTAAGCTTACTATCAAAATGCTATTAGTATTTTGCAATGAATCACTCTGGTCGCTTCACATAGATGTTTTCCTCAAGACTTCCAATCAGGAAAGCTGTCTTGACATCTATTTGTTGTTCCTCATAGCAGCAATAAATAAAAGAATCCGGATCAATATAAGCATAGCTACCAGCGAACATGTTTCCTCATAATCGAACCATTTCTTTTTTAGTACACCTTTTCGCAACAAGCTTTGCTTCCAAGGTTTTCACCTTTCTGTATGATCCTCTTTTATTTCCTATGACCACTTGCAATGGCTTTTACACCATTTTAGTGATCCTTCAAGCTCCAGACTTAATTTAGAATCCGTAGATTCTATTTCAACATACATTGCAACTTACTAAGATTCCGCATTTTAATCTTGTAGTGCTACGTCGTATTCGTGTGACAATACCATGTTTACTAAGGACCAAGTCTCACGACTCTCCCAAAACATATATTTATGGGTTGTCATACAACCCTCCCACTACGATAAGGCACTACATGTAATTGTGTATCAGACGTGATACGCGTTGCAGTTTACCTTGCGGTATATCCTCTTGTACACTTGGTACTTATACTTAGTGTTTTCCTCTCACTTCCTTTAGAACAACTTATACATGGGCTTGTGATTTATTACATAGTCCTTTTCCAAAAATCTAGTGTTTGTGCTGACAATCACCCTTCGATCTTTTGGACTAAATAAATCACCCTTCATTTTTCTAGGATATCCCATATACAGACAAATATTTCACGAATTACTGTATCTAGGGTATATCCATAAAATGAATTTAATTATTCCAAATAATTCATCATCTATCTAATCATAACCATAAGAGCCTTATACCTTCTACCCACCACACCATTCAGCTGGGGCATGCCCGGTGTAGTCAACTTGAGATTTAATCTCAACTTCTGATCAATAGCTCCTAACTATCCCAAGAGGTATTCGCCATCATGATTGAATCGTAATGACTTAATATATTTTCCATGACGCTTCACTGTACCAGCCTTACAATTCTTGAATTAATCAAAGAACTTAGACATGCAGTGCATCATATAAATATATTGGTTTCCAGAATAATTTTCGAATATTCATAACCACCTCTCGCCTGGATAATATTAGGTTCGCTTGAATCAGAATGAACTAATTCCAACATATATATCTTTGGCTCTACACCCCACAGCCTTGAAAAGGCAGTTAATCATTTTTACTTCCAAGCAAGACTCGCAAGTCCGATAGTTTCCACTTCAGATAAACCTTACGGTCTATCGGCTATCAACTTTTGAATCCTACTTAAGTAAAATGAATTAATCTTAGATGCCAAATGTATGTTTTAGTTCATCTCCGAAGGTTCCTTTCTCTTACTAATATTAGAAGATGCAATTATTAATTACTATTTATTGCATCTCTGGGATGTACATGATTGAAGAGTATACTTTTTATCCACCAACGTACTTTAACGGATTATAGCCTCATTCCTCATTATTATGACCATGTCATTTAAATGAAATGAAGTATCCATCCGTTAATGCATAGAAACCGAAATTAAATTCTTTCTATGAAACGTACGAAAAGACAATTTATCATAATCAATCGTTTATTCTTATCATGAGATAAATAAACAACTCCCACTGCAATAGCCACTACCTTTGTAGTTTTACCCATATTATTAACAATCTTATCCTTACTTAGTGATAAACATTTAGTAATTCCAGTATCTACATACTTCGTGTCAGTAGATGCCATTACTAATCATGTTTAAACCATTAGTAAATAATATATTAAACTTGTTCACATAATGATGAAAAATGGCTTTCTTTTGCCACATGTTTTGTTAGAAGTTTCCTACCATATACAACCTCTCGTATTTCAGGTAGAACTTGCTCAAAACATCCAGGCAAATTGTAAAGAATAAATTGATTTAGGTTTCCCTTTCAATTTCTATTCCAAGCTTTTCCAATTCATTCATCAATTCAACCATGATCTTCTGCCTTTTAATTTACTCAAGTATCCGAAGAGTTACATGAGATCATCATATTTCTATGAACCTCTCATCTCTTCACTAGAGACTTTAATGGGCATCATGAGATGTCCTTTGTGAGAACACACATGTATTTTCTTAAGCAGTAAAAATTTAAAATCAAGATCCTTTTATAATCAACTTATTTGGACAAGTAAATATTATTTCTTTTAGTAAACACTTAGTGAAATAAAACCATTCAAAATTTAGAGAATCACAAATAAATATACCGATCAAATCTTCGAATTTTATTCTTTTATATTGATTCCCTCAAAACAATATAAAATAAAATTCACCGACATCTCAAGCACCGTGAGTCTGCAAGCCAAGATAGTGTGGACGTTTACAAACCCGAACATTTACAAGAGAAGGTTTTACCCATTAATTTCATTTGTCAACCTAACTTTATGACAAAATAATTAATAGTCGGTTCCTCTTTCGCCATGCAAATAAAAGCAGTGACTCCGATGGGGAGGATACTTATTATTTATATCTAAGTGTACACCATTATTTGACCCCAAGTCCGCGGCCCAAGCTTATGTGCCTTACAGATAGAGAAGTACACACGCACTCGGATAACTTCCTACAATCATCAATTACAAGTTTGTACCAGTGAACCGCATATAAACTCATTCGATAGGGAGGAAGGTCTATGCCAACGCGCAAGTTCATATGCATCACATTACAAACGTAATTATTTAATGAAGTCTGTTCCAGCAATCCATGAATAAAACTCATCCGATGGGGAGGAAGGCTCTAATGCCGACGCGCAAGTCTATTCACATTGCTTAACAAACCAATAATGGAGGCCGCGGGAATTTATTACCAATCCCCTCTCCCACTTAGTTATTTAAATACCGAGGGTTTTTAACATGCATATAATATTTCTGAATAAAATATACAACCTAGACATGTTTCTATTAACAACAATTTAAATAAATAAATCACATAGAACATGTCTTTTACATATACAACAATAATTGACAACTAAATCAATTAATCAGTTATATAACATTAATTAATTGTATAATTCGTGGATCAATCAATTTGGGCCCAAGAGCAACAAATAAGCACAAAATGAGCAGCAGATTAAATAATTAATCAAGCTCATTATCCATGGCCCATAATCTTAGCCCAAAGTTAAATTAAGTCCACCAAGCCCACTAGCACAAAATAAGTCGATTAATAAAATTAATTAATCATGCTAGGCCCATTACCCACAATTAATTAAATTAATTAGTCCAGCAGCCCATATCCATTTTAATTAAATTTGGGCCAACAGCCCAAAACTAAATTAAAATTGAGCAGCCCATTGGCCTAGCAGCCCAACACATATTTTAATTAAATTGGACCCCTAAGCCCAACAACCAAATTAAAATAAATTGAGCAAAGACCCAACAACACAACAAGCCCAACTGCTCGGCCCAACAGCTCATGAACAAAATTATAAATTGAGCCCATGACCACAAATCAAGCCCATTAAGGCAGCCCATATCCAAGGCTGCTGCCCTAAATATCCCAGCCGCAAGCGACACAGCCACTGCACACCTCCAGCAAGCTACTCCCGGCGGCCGGAGCACTCCTGACGCCATCCAACGTCGCCGACAGAAGTAACCGCTGTAGCCGCTGGTTCGCACAACCAAGAGTGATGCCGCCAACCTAATCACGCCGTCTGACCCGACTGAATCGAACGACACGCCTACTGGAGTTGTGCCGCTCACCAATCCAGGCTGACGTTGCGCCGCTCAACTGCCGCGCTCAGCCCAGCAATGGCAGCACCAGTCGAGACGGGCGCTGCCAGACGTTGACAATAAGGCTTCGCCAAGACTCACCCTGACCATCAGGGAACTCGCTCGGAACTTGCAGCAGCGACACGACTGGAAAGTTGCAGAGACACGATCGAAAATGGCTTGTGACTCGACTGGGACGTCCATTTGATTCCCAGAACATCCGTCTGCCTTTCCCGTCGCTGTATGCCTCCCCTGATTCACCGGAGCAATAGTCACAGAACCCACTTGATTCGGCAGCCCTGAACACATGGAGGATTCAATAGGGTCGCATCCTGATGCGACCAGAACCCACCACTGGTTCGACCGGAAGCATCCAACGACCTGCCTGAAACCCAACCGTGTCTTTCCACCATCATCTAGTTCGGTCAGTCACGCCACTTGCATCTGTCTGCGTCTAACCCGCAACCCTCTGCTAGCTCGACCGAGAGCAGTCTGTGACTCGCCCAGAACTACAATTGTCTCATCGTCAATGTTTCAGCAAAGCCCGCCGCCGCCTGGTTGCCGAAGGTCTCGACTGAAACCTAGGAGAGACTTGCTCGGAATGCCTTAGATTCTTCCGGAATCTGCAGTCACTTGCGCTGCCTTCGCCAAGGTTCTTTCTGATTCGATCAGTGGTCACTTACCGTGCAGGCGTGTGAGTTTATGATGTTCAGGGTGTATTCTCATCACATCCGGAAGTCAGAATCCAGTGTGTGTAAAATTATGTTCAATTGCAAATAAACACACACAATATCATCGATTCTGATAATCATAGGATTTCACAAATAATACAGAATTATTCAAATCCTAAAACATGCTATTTTCAATGTGATTAAATACCAGAATAAAACATATGATCACATAAGCCCTTTCATTCATGCTTTAATCGACAATAAACACCTATATGATCAAACCCTACCTAACGACTCACGTTTCACCACGAAACCAACGCTCTGATACCAATTGTTGGCAATTGGATCGTGCGGTTCAACGTAATCCGTTAGGATGAACAGGCAAACAAATCAGCGGAAGCAATAAAAACGTTTACCTGACTTCTGGGTCGATGTAGAGGATGAACAGCAGTGTAGAACACCTCTGATCTTCTACCGTATGTCCCAAAGTCAACTCTGGTGTTGGGTGGTCAACAATCCCCAGAGTTCTCTCATTCTGCTCTCTGTTTTCTCCCGTGTGTCAAAAGAGGCATAAACTTAGGTTTAACAAGAACTGAGATGACTTATATACTTGGGCTACAGCAGGGACCAGGAGGAGAAATTGGGCTGGGCCTCAATTGAATTTAATTAACCAAGCTTAGCCCAAAGCTTTTAATTAAATCCAATAATAATAATATAGTCCACTAAAATATTATTACTGCACTACCCGTCCAATCCCAAAATTATGTTCTGGGCTCCTTCTTATTATAAGCCCGACAGTCTCCCCATGTTAAAGATATACAATGTCCATTAATTAATTAAGTTACTGACAACTCAAATTAATTAATATCTCATCCGAGAGTAGTACCACTCAACCTTTTTATCATGCCGGAAATTAATCCACTTGCAAGATTTACATGATAAACCTTATGAGCTCCTCAAGGGGACATCATCAACCTATGTCGGACATGGATTCCTTCTACAATCAACAGCACACCATAGAAACAGCACTACTTCCCAACTCACCGAGTTTGTTGATTTAATACTTATAAATCTCACCCATTGATGAATCAAAGAAATACATACTGCCCTACGTGTCGAGGTTATCGTATAGGGATTAAGAGCATGAACTTCCATAATAACAGAGATCAAGTTCTTCTATAAGTCAGTATAAGTCGAACGATCTCAGGCGGTCCTGCTCAATACACACAAGTGCACTAATGTGATTCTATAGCCAAGACAAGCTAATACCAAACCACACTACAACCATACCGATAGAGAGTCCCCGTCTATCTCAGTTGTGAACATCTGTTTATACTTTATAAGGAAACCGATAATATGATCTTCCGCGTGTTGTCGCACAACATATTATCTACAGTATAAAGTAAATGGACTATTGCATCATGCATATAAAATAAATTATAAGATGCAATCATTTGATCATATGATTCTCATTTCAAATATTGTTATGACATTGTTCATACTAAAGCTAGACTTTTAGTATACAATCCAACAGTTTCTACATCGCCGCCACCGCTGCTCTACAATCGGCGCATGAAGTGTTCTACATACAAAACAGAGCGATGAAGAAAGGGGGATTTGCGATGAATGAAGGAGAGAAGAAATGACTGACTCTCAACAGGCAAATTGAGGACAAAAATGTAATTTTCAATATTAACCCTTCTAAGCTTTTCTTATCAGGCCAAAATGGGAGGATTACTAAACCAGGTCTACAGTGGAATTACACCCGGGCCGTGAAGGGCCCGAGTAATTTTTTTTTTTAATTAACTTGTCATGTAAACAGACTCTTGTCATGATAAATTAGTGGCTACCCTTAGTTAAACCCTTATGTAAACGGCTCCTTAAACATTTTCTCCCAAACTCATATTCTCAATCTTTTATTGGTTTTTTCTCTCTTTTTATTTTAGAAACCGTAATTTTATAGTGTTTTAATTTCTTTTATGTTTACTAATAATAGATTTTTTTTTAATTTTTAATTAATAATATAAATTTAATAAATATTGAAAATATATTTGGCATATTTGACTAATTATCAATGAATATATTAATTTTTACTCAATATTTAATTAATTTAATTTAAATAAAATTTATATTGATAATTTATTTTTTTCTTAATATTTAAGCAATCTTTTTAAATTAATTAATGTTAATACAAATTTAGAGATCATTTTTTTTATTGAATTCATTTTAATTTGGATATATATTTTAATTTAATATTTAGTTTGAGTGTTTGAATCGCACGGTTAATAGTTAAAAATCGTAAACTAAATTTTCACCCGACATCCTTACATTTTGGTTGGCCGAGATTTACTTCTCTCTAATTTGGGAGATCAAAATTGTTCACTTGCGAAACGACGTCGGACAGCCTCTCGCCCGTCCCAAAGTCTGATCGAAAGCAACCCGACAATCTCTCTGCCGAAATGCCGCCGTTGAAGCAATTCGCCACCGCCGCGAACACAATCCGAGCCCGCATCAGCCCGTCTCTTCGAACCCGTGGAGGCGGAGGACACGGCCCGAGTCGTTGGACCAGTCCTGGTCACGAGGAGCGACCTAAAGGCTTCGCCTTCAGCCGTACGCCACCGCCGCCTGGACAGTCACGGAAGTGGGAAGATTGGGAGCTTCCCTGCTATCTCACTAGCTTCCTTACTATCGTAATCCTTGGGGTGGGTCTCAGTGCAAAGCCCGATCTCACGATTGAGACATGGGCCCACCAGAAAGCCCTAGAACGCCTCGCAGAGGAATCGGCCCATCCTGTCGAGTCTGACTGAAGAAGGTATCTATCTTCTGTTTGCCGATTTGTGGTTTTACCTTTCTCACGGCAGAAGATTTTCTTCCAGAATTATGACTACTTGTGCAGTGGCCGGTGAACTGTTTGGATGAATGATTGGTTTTTGTATTTGGAATTTTAAACATGCTTTTGATGCTATTAATCTAAAGTTTACTGTGGGTTAATTCAGCTGCAAGTTATATGCGTTAGCACTGATGCTACGGAATTAGGAATAATTGGTTTTATTTGCTTTCCTAATGGATGAACTTTTGTGCAACTCCTGCATTTTTGAGTTTGATATTTAAATTCTCAAGAACTTGAAGTCATTATCCTACTGAATTTTGAGGTGTTTGTTTTCTGTTGATGTTTATTCAAGGGATATTACAATTGTTTATGCTGAAGATTGAAAATTTTCCAACTCCTCATTATCGAATGCTTATGGTGAATTTGAAGATTTCATAGCAATTCATTCTTTGTAGTTCTCTGTGTTCTAGTTATAATGCATATCCTGTTGTTTCAGTTCTTTCATTCTATTTTTCCAACAAAGTATTACTTCTGTGTACTATGTAGTGAAGGTTTTATTAGAACCATGAACCATGACCTTATTTCCGCTGTCAGTTTAACAAGCGATCACGATAACAAATAGAACCTTAGCACTTGAGATTAATTCATCAAATTATTATGCGTTGTATGAGTCATCTGATGGGCATAATTTGTTGATGAAAAGCTCTCTATTTGGGTGAATGATATTT
Source organism: Pogostemon cablin (assembly GCA_023678885.1). NCBI lineage: Eukaryota > Viridiplantae > Streptophyta > Magnoliopsida > Lamiales > Lamiaceae > Pogostemon > Pogostemon cablin. The sequence continues at coordinate 28,343,325 of CM043013.1, forward strand.
ACCATATGTTTTCAGGCGTTTGCATTCACAAGCTTGCTATGGCATGACAACATACGGGGGATAGTTGTTAGTTTCTGATAGGAAAAATGCATATGAAATAGGTTTATCTGGAGTCATACTTCTTAAATGCGTCTAATCCCATAGTTGAATTTCGATCAATTGAATTATCTACGCTAGTGTAGCTATGTTTCTGTTGATTTAGAATTTGAATAGAGCTACATTTGGGGAATCTGACATTTGTTTGCAGGGTTTTATTATCAACCTTGTTCTGTGATATTTTGGCTTTGAGGTAAAGAAGATGTATAATCATGTCTTTCTGCTCGTTCGATTAGATTAAAATTCTTGACACTAGAAATTCTATGTGATAACAATGTTTATCATAATGTTGTGTGGCTGTCTTTAAGAAGACAGATTGCTTGCATTGATGCATTCATAATTGATGCTGTGTTTGCATGGAATGATGTAAATTCGTAACAAAGATTGAAGCCTATTCTTTGTGGGGAAGCTGGTTGTGTTCCTATCTGCTCTAGGTCTAGGTTGATGTCAACTTTAGAACCAATAGACTCGGATGTGTTAGCAGTTGTTAAGGTTTCGAAAGATCTATCCTTAACTGTGTACTATGACTTCCTTTATGTGCAACAAGGGATAGAAATGTTCTGAGATTTTGGATATAGTCAGATTCAGGAAAGTTGAACTGTAAACTGTAGTTGTGTTTAGCCATTATTCTTTTCCCTCCTAAATTTCATAACCATTATAGTTAATAAATAGTGTTCATTGATCTTTCACTAATAAGACACTTGAATGTTATTTACTTCAACTCAAGCAAATCGGTGAATAACTAGATGCTTCATTGATCGTGCATTTGTAAATACACGCGGGTGTTTTCGAAATGGCCACTGCATGTCGTATGTTTCAACGATATATCTTTGACACACGACCAGTGGGAATGTTGCTAGGTAGATGCTAAGAAACAAGTTGTCATAATATAAATTATAAAAGCTTGTGGAAAAAGAGAAATCTGAAGTTAAAGGTGAGCTAGGAAGCATGTAGATATTGGACTTTGTTATCTTGAAGGCCCAAAGTGGTAAACCTTTATTGGGCTATTCACAATATTAAGGTATGTACTAACCACACCCCCTCATTTTACTTAATACACCAAGTCAAAAGTCAACTTTTGCTAAAATAACAAAATTACCCTTTTAATTTTAAGAAAATTACGAATATGCTATTACTCAATACACCCATATTTTACTTAATACACCCAAAAGTCAAAAGGTCAATGTTTGACCAAAAAAGTCAAAATTGATGGCTGAAAATTTTTAGAAAATTACAGAATTGCCATTATGATTATTAAAGCATTTTAATCCCTATTTTCGTTCCGTTTTTTATTTGAAAATGGTATAAGAGCCCTAGGTTTATTTATTTATGAATAGAAAAATTATTATAAACTTATATCACTTAACGAAAGGAGAGTTTTAAAGAGATATGGATTCGAACGAAAGTTCGACATTCGAGAGTGACAGGACTATTAGTCCTGTTCCAAGCTGGAGCAATCGGGACTTTTGGCCCGTTGGATATGACGAGACGAGCAGCTCTATACAACAATAATATACTGTGTTGTATAGACAATATGCAGAAAAAGAATACGAAGAAGCCGATCGATTTTGGGAAAACCTTGATCGAAGGTTTAAACTGGTGGAAGCCCGTGCTAACCACACCAAAGAGGAATCTCTGGAGGAACTACGCCAGATGCAGATAAGGTACTCGAAAGAGGTACCAAGAAACATCTTGGAAATCTAAAGTTTCACCGAGATCCATGGACGTATCCCCAAACAAGAGCAATAGAGGAGACGACCAAACCAAGGTTCAAGAGAGATCTGCAAGCCTTATCACTTCTCTCACTGGACAGAATGACAGAGTGGAAGGAGATCGAGGCAGATAACTCTAAGATGAACCAAGATCTTAGAGAATTGCAGAACACGGTGAGATTCTTTGGAGAATATTGCCAAAGCATGTCCAAGACCATGTTCGAGATCAGCCTTAAGATGGATAAGGTGGAGAAATTGCTGAACAAGCAACTCGACCTCATCATAAAGTTGACAGAACAAGTTAAATCCCTTTAAACCAAGGTGACAGGAAGAAGGCCAGGAGGAAGGTTACCACTAACCTTCGGAACATAACCCCTTTTACACCAAAAAGGGAAAACGACGGAGGTCATAAGGCCAAAGTCGGAAAGCGAGAAGATGATTGCTATCCTTCGAGGAGAATCCACATCCCCAGATGGCAAGAGCAAATCTTGAAGATCTACAAGATCTATACGAGTCCTTTCAAGGGCTATCAATTATAGATCTAAAGATGAACGTTGGAGAGACATCAAGTTCTCAACAACAGTCCCAGGCTCATCAGACACAACTGGACCGGAGCCAAGACGAAGGAACCTCTGGATCACACGGAGTTCATGGGGCAAGACAAGAAGATACATTCCAACAACCAGGAAATTTCTAAATGAAGGCCATAGGAATATCAACAGGAGCAAGCCGAGTTCGAGGATCTAATATACACAACACTCCATATGGCCAGTCTCACCTTGAACCGATAAATCCATACGGGTTAATCTTAAACCTCGACACTCTAGACTTCAAGAATAGAGAAGCCTTGATCAATGAATGGACAAATGCCATGAAGATCGCAGGTGGCGCATTGGAGCTGGACAAAGAAGGGTTCATAAGATTCCTTACTATGAGCCTAGAAGGGTCAGTAAAATGCGCCTGGGAGGAGCTCTCAGACGAAGTAAAAAAGGAGGCTATGGAAGGCGAAGATCTATGCAATATTGTCAATCGAATGGCCAAGATCTTCAAGATCCATTTCATCGGAGTATGATACTTCGAAGGAATGGAAGAAGAAAAGAAAAAGAAGTATAGGAATGCCCTATACAGCCTAGAACTACTTGACATTTGTCACGTAGATTAGTACATCAAACTCTTCACAGAGTATAGATGGAAATCTAAGGTCAAAGAGGAAGAAGTACTCTATCTATTCTTTGCCAAGATCCCGAGCCCATGGAGAGAAATGCTGATCAAAGAGTATGAACCATGCGAGCTGGATTCGATAGCAAGGAGAATGTCCTTCCTCAAAGCCAAGATTGCAGAGTGGTGTCATCAAGCGGCGCTACACAAGAACTACAAGAGATTAAGGGGAATCAACAAGGCAGTCCCCTTATGCTGTGAAAGCAACGATCTTCCAACTATCATTAGAAGAAACCCAAAGAAGCATAAAATGATAAAGAAGAATCATCCTTACAATCAAAGGAGCGGAGGATGGAGATCCAGAAGACCAAGATCATTTTGGTCTAAACAAAAGGCCCGAAGCTATAAATCAGGGCAAAGATCTGGACCATCAAGATGGAGTTCAAGAAGCCAAGCCTCATCCTCAGGGTCAAACCAGAGGAGAGCAGGAAGAACTCCCACAAGAAAGACGTTCCGAAGAGCGGCCACACGAATCAATGAAAGATTCAAGGATTGCAACTGCTACACGTGTGGAGCAAGAGGACATATCTCACCAGATTGCCCGAAAAACCAGAAAAGGGGAGTACAACAGTTCGAGACAACTTCAGAAATGGAGGAAGCAGTTTACTTCCAAGACCTAGTACATGATATCAGTTCTAAGATATACCCTTGGATGAGAGCATCTATGAAGAAGAATTCTTTAGCCAAGACGAATCTTCCGAAGATGAGTCGGAGTGAAGAGGAAATCTTCTTGAAAGAGATACAAGAAGATATGTCTGGATTCTTTTCCCAGACATCTATTTCTCATAAAACCCTTATGAGAATCATGAAGGAGGATCCAAGGCTCAGCCTATACGATGGATTCACTGTGGGGAAATTGGAAAAATTCTGTCCAAGCTTCAAAAAGAGGAAACACAACATCATATACAAAGTGACTGAAGAAGAGATTGCCATCCCAATGGAGCTCACAGGAAATATGATGGAAATGCAACTGATTCCTTATGAATAAATCAAGAAGAAACTAAGTAAACTCCCTGAGAGGATGTCCAAGACTATGTCTTGGGTCCATATCGGAGCTATTCGGATTCTCATTAAAGCTACATTCAAAGAAGGAATCGATACTCCAATCGATATTGCTGTCTTTGATATGAGAATCAAGAGCACAAGAGAAGCATGCCTAGGAAGACTCTCGGGAAATCTGTACGCAGGAAAAGTAGCATCCTACATTTATCCAAGGATCGCGTACAATCTGGCAGGCCGAGATTTCAACAGGGCACTTACCCTTCATCAAGATTTCAAAAACAAAGACTTGATGAAGGAAGGGAACAAGCCTTACTTTATCACATACAGTATCTCGTATGCCCTCTCCAACACTCATCATTCGGATCTATTCCAAATGAAGGAGTATATTGAGATACCTGAAGTGTTCGAGAAAGTTGCATGTGCAACTAGGCCAGAGATAATGGAGCTACCGCCAATTCACGATATGGATTTGCGGATCAGGGATAAGCCGGTCTGGAGTAGACAAAACAGCCTCAGATTCAAACAAATGAGGATTTATATCCAAGAAGATAGAATGACCAGCGAGAAATGGGGAAAGAAACCAATCGTGGAGGTAATCCAGGAACCGGAAAAGTTCACAACTAAAGGTGAACTAAAATGCCCAGAAGGATGGAGAGGAGTCGAAGTAATATTCGATATTACTAAAAAGGAAAACTCTATTCCTTGTGATGTCTTGTATTATCTCCAACAACCAACAACTGGGAGATACCAAGGGCAGCTCAAACTCGGCAATCTAGAGCTGATAATCGAAGAAGTTACAGGAAGATTCCCAGAACAACTAGTACTGGGATTGGAGTTTCTCGAGAATCATAAACCTTGGGAAAGACTACAAGATGGAATGAAGTTTACGGCCAAGGGAAAAAGATACAAAGTCTACTAGTAGAGGCTCGGGGTTTTAGGCTCTGATCCACCCATGGCCACAAGTCCATTTTCGATATATATCACCGTATGAATGATATATAAGGAGCATCATGCAGAATACTTTGCGGCGTACATTGATTCAGGAGCCGACATCTGCACAGCAAAGGAAGGAGTCTTCCCGGAAGGCTCAGGTGAAGAACTGCCAACAGTTCTAAAAAAAAATTCTCGCAAAGGGTGCTAATCCTTAACAGAGGAATCAAGCAGGCGGAAATCATGATCGGAGAAGCAGATCGTACCCCGTGGTACAAGGTGAAAACTCCACCGATATATTTACACGACACCGGAACAGATATTCTGTTAGGAAATAATTTCCTACAGACATTCAAACGTTTTACCCAAGAAAACGCAATAAGGAGGCTTATTTTCACAACCCTTTGTGAACATAAGATCATCGCACCAAGACTGCGTAATGCATTTCAAAGAAAAATGCCAATCAAATTTCGCAGCAAGCGTGGTGATGAAGGAAAACTTAGCCATCCAAAGATGAATGATCATAGGAAGTATGGCGAAGCAGTCCTTCAGATGAGAACCGAGACAAGAGGAGGATGGAAAATGGAGAAACAAAAAAAGAAGATACAATCCACCTTCTCAAAGCAAGCTTGGGAGAGAGTCTACAGAAAGACGTCACAATCGAAGAACAAACATCTTTGGAGGACGTCAAAAAGAAGATACAGAGGAACTTCAATGAAGATCCTCTAGCCTGGTGGGACAATAACGAGCTCAAAGCCTCACTCAAAATAAAAGAAGGAAAGGAGCATGAGTTCGTGAGATACAAGCCTATCCTAATGAATCAAGAAGATCGGAAGAATATGCAGCAAATACTTAAGGAACATCTAGACCTTAAGTTAATATCTCCAGGAGTATCACCATACAGCAGTCCAGGATTTCTGGTTCGAAATCATGGAGAAGTCAAGCGGGGAAAGCCAAGACTTGTGATCAACTACAAATGGATCAACAACATCTTGGAGTTCGATGGATACTACATACCAAGTAGAGAACACTTGGTCAACTGTATCAAGAATGCCAAGGTATTCTCAAAGTTTGATTGCAAATCTGGGTTCTATCAGATTATGATGGAAGAAGGAAGCAAGAAGTTCACAGCCTTCTCCACACCACAAGGACATTATAACTGGAATGTTATGCCTATGGAGTTGGCGAACGCACCCTAGATATACCAAAGGAAGATGGATAATCTTTTCAAAGATTATTTCTCATTCATGTTTGTCTATGTGGATGACATCCTCATAGCCTCAAAGAACATGAAGGAACATTTGGCACATCTGGAAATATTTTCAGAAGTATGCCACAAGGAAGGATTTGTGCTTTCTGAAAAGAAAGCAGTAATAGCGACAAGACAGATCGAGTTTCTTTGAGTAGAGATCGATGAATCCGGAAATATTCTACAACCACATATTATAGAAAAGGTCCAAGGATTTTCCGAAGATTTCAAAGATAAGAAACAACTCCAAAGTTTCTTAGGAGTGGTTAGCTTTGCCGGAATGTTCATCAACAATCTGGCGCAATACAGGAAGGTGTTCAGTCCTTTGTTTAAAAAGGATGCTGAATTCAAATAGGATGATTCATACCGAGCAATGGTTAAGCAACTAAAGGAGGTTTGCAAAAAGCTCCCCAAATTAGTCATTCCTAATGACGAGGATGATCTGGTACTATATACAAATGCCAGTGATCATTGGTGGGCAGCGGTTCTTACAAAGTCCACAACAGAAGGAGAAATGCCATGCAGATACTGTAGCGGGCTCTTTACGGAGAACGAAGCAAATAGATGGCACATCAATGAAAAGGAGTTCTTTGCAGTTCGGAAGGCGTTCAAGAAATGGCCGTTATTTCTCCTCGCGAAGAAATTCATCCTTAAGATTGATAATACAAGCGTCAGAGCCTTTTTGAAAAATAAAATCGAATATAAATAAAAAAAGGCTAGACTACTAAGATGGCAAGCAGAATGCCAATATTATGATTTTAATATTGTCATTATTAAATCTGTTGATAATGTTTTGGCAGATTTCCTGACGAGAGATGGAAGGCGCTGAGATAGACTCCATCCTGACTGTTTCAAGGCACCTAATGGACAACCTCGAGTTGCTTCAGAGGGAATTCGAGAATCTGGCACTCAATGCAAGGCGTGCCGGAAGAATACAAGATAGTGATCAGACCAAAGTGTCTAATCGCATATAAGACTGCATTCGAAATGGCGCAAGTCTGTTCGAAGCAACATGAGAGCCACTCTTCCGGGCTGTTGATAGCAATTGCAATCAACAAAAGGAGAATAGTCGAGAATGTGGCTCTAAACCCGAAGCAAGGGATTCAAGTACCCTTAGCACAAGTCCTAAATTGGAACCTCCAAATGAGGAACTGGTCGAAGGAAAAATCGAAGACCTGGAGTCACATCTAGAGTCGACGAGTCAACCCAGCACCTCTGGGGTTAAAGAGGGAGAGATCAACCTTAGGCCTATGACAGGCACGGCTAAGGTTGGTATTAACTTAGCTGATTTCTCTTATTGGCAGGAATACCTGGCCAGCTGGGAGAAATTGAATACCAGACAAGGAATCCGACCGAAAAAATGCCGGGTGGATATATCTGGGGAATATCCCCGAGTTTGGATGCGAGAAGGCTCAAATCCAAATGATGTGAAACAATTGTATGATTTTGGAGCACTAGCTTCGATCTATACTGTTGCACCAGGCTTCCTAGAACTTGCAAAACTTCCAGACTGGCTGGGAGAAAAGGTTTTCAAGGCATGGAAAAACAACTCGACTCTATCTAGAGGCGATGTATTGGAGCTACACTTCACCAGCGCGGCCCCAGAACTAGTCGGGAAAGGCAACCACGAGGCCTTCCATTTTATCAAACTAAGAAGACCCGATGTCTCAGCATCAAATAAGATCAAAGAGTCTTCTGGAAAGGAACCAGTTTTGGTTTCTACATTTTCTGAAGAGCAGATCTCTACGCGAAGAGCAAGGGGTTTGTACGCCTGCATCAAAGCAATGGTGGAGGTAAAGTTCCCATTCAAGTTCGAGCACAAGTCTTCGAATGGGTCTTTCTTGTTAAATATGTTAACAGAAAAAAAGACAGTGTTTGCGGAGAAGACGTTCCAAGAAAAACAAGAACTTATCTAGAGAAACAAGATTTCGGTGAGTAAACAGACTCATCGGAGATATTGCAACATGACCCATTTTGGACAATGGACGAACAAGGTATGCACAAGTTGTTCCGCCCAAACAGAACCAGAATTTGGGAAAGGGATAAGATTGGGCATAGGGATGATCAGAACTGCTGATCCACCCCCAACAAAGGAGATACGTGGAAAGAAGAGGGTGAAACCTCTTCGGAATACCCAGGAGCCGGGAGAGTCATCAGGCACCAAAGAGGACAAATGACTCCTCAAAAAAGCAAGAGTCAGGTGACCTTTCCGAAAAGGTAAGAGACATATGACCGACAGGGAAGATGACCCACAAAGGGGAATCCAATAAAGGAAAAGGACCAGCCAACCACAAAAATTGGCATCCAATAAAAACATGAAACCAGCCAACTGTTAAAGTTGGAATCCAATGAGAAAAACGTAAGCAGTGACGTCAGCACAATGAAGTAAGCAGTGACGTCAGCAAAAGTAAAGAGGCTTTGAAATTTGGATTTCAAATCCGAAAGCCTCTATAAATAAGAGTTTAGAGGAAGCAGAAGGCATCGACCATCACCCTCTGTTTTCTCTTTCTAAAATAAACATTAAATTTCCTTTCTTTGTATGAGTGTTCTGAGTGCAGCTACAATAGGTAGCTAAAGGAGTTATCTCCTCTTGTTCTATGAGGATGAGTGTGTAATAAATTCTTCATTCAATAAATAAATAATCTTGGGCTTCTGCCTTCATGTAGCCTTCCATTCTTTCTGGAACCTTAAACTTCATACTTTCCAGCAAGAACTGTAGCAGCATCCTGTACACCCGGTGTAGGAAACGAACCAGTGTTGTGCTGAGGTCCGCTGAAGGAACAGGATTGAACCATCACACTGCGGGGCGCGTGGTTGGCTGTGATGAGCAGCTGTAAAACCTCTCCCGGATACCCGGCGGATTGACGGTCAAAAAATGTACTATTACTGTTCAAGTTGGTTAGCTATGAAAATAAGGTTGTTTAATTAATGAACGGAAGCATGATGAAACTGATATGATCATAATAGAATATATCCGTTTTAAAAGAAAAAGGAAAATAAATGGGATTAAAAAAATCATCAAAATGGCAAAATTGTAAATTTTTGGTCAACTGTTAGTCAAAGTGTTGTCTGGTCAAAATTAGTAGGTGTATGCAGTAAAGGTGTATAGATGGGTGTATTTAAAATTTAAGGCAATAAGGGTAAAATTATAAAAATTTTGGTCAAAATTAAAAAAGTCAAAATTGGGGGGTGTATTGGGTAAACGGAGAGGTGTGGTTAGCGGAAGCCTATTATCAAACTCTGGGGTACATAATTCTGATACAAAGAACTTGATTTGAGTGTACAAGTTCAGACATTTCATTATGGTAGCGATCATTCAAGTTACTTTGGATGTTTTTCAAGTTATTTTAAATTACTGATAAAAGTAACTTGAATAAGATTTCTTAGAGCGTTTCACGATTATTTTGAACAGCATTGTGTTTGATATGATTGAAATTCCCTAGCTTGTTGATTATAAAAGAAAGAGACACGTTTCGTGCTTCCCATATTCATGACAAATAAATTACTAGTACGTGTTTTTAATTAAGATGATTCCAAAACAATATGATATTTTAGTGAAAATTCAACGCATTTGAGACTTGCTTGCTTGAATAATAAGAGAAATAATTGGGGAGCAGATCTTAGAAATTGATGAATATATACATAATAAATAGTTGTCAGATTTTTATTATAACAAGTCCTATAAAATATAGTTTGGCATGTTCTGAAGAATCAAGTGGCACCAGTGTTGTTGGTATGTAAGCCAGCATGGTGAAGCTTCACTTACATTCATCATTCGAGTAACCCCCCACCCCCCAACGCCATTGATGATCTGGACCTCACAATATCAAGTCCACGCACACTGAGTTTTTTTAAAATTAAAATTTGCCATATTAATGAAATGGCTAAAGAAAGAAAAAAAAAATCTGATTAAATTAATCGACAAATCCAAATGAAATAGCGTTTTCATTGAAAAAAGGTACAACGGATAATTATTTAGAATATAATTATTGGTGGTCTCTGTTGGAGTTGCATGAGAAAAATGGGCCATGGAAATGAAAAGATTTGAGGGTCTATATCAATTATTTAAACTTAAAATTGAAAATAAAATAATTAGGTTGCTGGTGCCAGGTTGGATAAAATATCGCTGTCGGCGATGATGTTTTGCTGATAGACACCGACGGTGAATGCTTGCACTGTTGACTACACTCACTCACCTTCTTTTTCTTACGTCATTTTCACCACATTTATTGCTTATTTCTCACTTTTACGTCATTTAATTTAATAAGAATTTACTTTTCAAATATTTTTACAAAATGTGTAGAGATAGTTTGAAATGAAAATTGATAACTTAAATAATAATGATATAATAAATTACTCCTATTTTATTAGTGACAATAACTTCTTCTAATTGTTTTAAGTGGCGGCTATTTGCACCCCGAAATTGCCAGACGAATCTTAATTACTAGATGTACCCATTAAAATTAAAACTTATATATTTAAAGACAAAAACTCCTGTGCACCCGAGCGTACGGACCACATTCCGTGCGCCTTTAGAATTTTGTGTTAAATTGTATATCCTTTAGTATACATATGTGCACCCTTTATTTTTTAAAGAAAATTATTGTATGTATCTGGGCGCATGAACAATATTCTCTGCGCCTTTAGAATTTTGTGTTAAATTGTATACCCTTTAGTATAAAAATGTGTACCCTTTATTTTCTAAAGAAAAAATATTAATGAAAATTGTATGCCCTTTAGAACAAAATGGTGTACTTTTATTAATTAAAGTGTATACCCTTTATACCAAAGCAATGTACTCTTACCCATAATACTAAATTTCTAAAGGCGCACGGAATGTATTCCCGTGCGACCGGGCACACGCAAGCCTCACTCATATTTAAATTACTAAATACACCCCATACAAATACAACTTTACCCTTTTAATTAATCACAAAATTAAATAAAAAAAGAAAGAAAACGTTTTAGAGTGTTACAGACCTGCGATGTGATATGTCATGACTGTTCATAAGAAAATGGAGAGTCAATTTCTATAAACAAGATACTATTTTTCTTCAAATATACACCATTTTAATCATATCTATCTATTGCATGTGCTTCCTAGTCTTACATTCTAGCTCCTTAAAAATGAACTTCTTCAGCCTTTCATCGCACACGATATTCTTGGTGTATAGAAACCCGTTCAGAGCATCTTTAAAATTAACAATGTGGGCTAATATGTTGAGACACCCACAGAGGCACCAACAAACTGAGCAGAGTAACCTGCAGCGGTGTTTCTTGCAAGAATCTCATAAAAATGTGTTGAGACATGGTAGTAGACAAACGGGTGTTTGTCTTAGTCCATGGAAGACTGGAGAGTAATGAAGACACCATTGGATCATTACAACTTTTCTTTTTCTTTTCTTTCGATCATTATGTGTTCGGTTGTAGGAAGGGAACATATTATTTTCACAATTCTTTTCTTTTTCGTTCTATCATTACAACCGAACACACTTATATGTTCGGTTGTAGGAAGCGAACGTATTATTTTCACAACTTTTATTTTATTTTTTCGTTAGCTTCCTACAATCGAACTCCTTAACGTATTATTTTCACAACTTTTCTTTTCTTTTTTCGTTCGCTTCCTATCTGTTCGGTTGTAATGATCGAACGAAAATGAAAAGTTGTGAAAATAATTTGTTCGCTTCCTAAAATCGAACAGACTTATCTGTTTATTTATTCGGTTGTAGGAAGCGAACGAAAAAATATCAAAATTGAGAATTATAAAAAAAGAACAAGTTTGAATCGATCATACTTTTAAGACTAATTATGATATTTTTCGTTATTAGTAATGTATAAGATTATATTTTGATAAAAAGTAATAATTCCTTTAAAAAAAAGTCTAAATATAATTTCATATACAATATCAATCAAGTGTGACAATCTTTTCCGAAAGTAGAATATGAAGCTTAACGTAACCGGGATCTCCCAGTCAGTTTTCTCCACCGACACCCTCGCCGGTCGCCACCGCTATCATTTCTGATTAAAAAAATAAAAAATAAATAAATAGATATTAAAAATTAAAAAAGTAATTATAAAATCCTTTTAAAATGGATCCCTCTCCCGCACTCTTCCACCACCACTGTCCATAATTGCTGCTGCAGTGCCAGCAAAGTGTGTGTGTTTAATCGCATGATGTTCCATATGAAGCTACTGGTTTCCAGCTTTTAGAGGAGAGATAGAATTTTGATTTTGTGCCTGTGGAAGATATTCTTCAATATCTGCAATTCAATCTCAATGCAGCTCTTCGGAAAAGCTTCGGTAAAATTCTGAAACACCTTTTTACTGATTCCTTTACTGGTTTTAAACTAGTATTAAAATTCGCTTTCACAACTTTCGATGCACTTTTTGTTCGCTCTTTTTCTTCTTTGTGCTTTGTTATCCGTCCTTAGATCTTGCCGTTTGGGAAAATGATCATTTTTACTCGCTCATAGTTCAATTTAATTTTCAGTGGCGTCTGGTTCTAGATTATGAAATGATAAACATTTAAGTTGTTTTTATTGTGGCGGTTGAATTTACATACGGAAATCGTGCACCTCCGAGTTGCGGTTGAGTTTACACACGGAAATCGTGCACCTCCGAGTCACGGTTAGTCGGTTATCAGCCATACTTCTGTAAGACTGTAACCGTCGACATTCATCACTCATTTCCGCTCCTTAGTTTCCGGTTTATATATTTTTTACTCGTTTGCTAATTTCCAATACGTGAAGATTTGTTGATTTCCTGGCATGTTTTGTGAAGAAAGTTAATTGTGATCTGCTGAACTGAATCGAGCAGGCAAATTTGTAATTTTTGTTACTTCATTTACCCGTGTTTCTCCCCTTCTTTCATTTTCTTTTTCATCTTCTTTATATTTGTGCAGCATGAAATTCTTCTCCTTGTTTCTTGACGTCTTGTAATTGTTGTGTTACATATCATTAAGTGGTTACCTTCATTCATAATCTTGTTAGTTTGATTTGTGTTCTTAATGAATTTTTCTGCTTGTTTCTTTTTGCACTTGTTGCGATCAATTAAGTAATTTTCTCAATTTCTGCTGTTAAAGCTGGAATGCAGCTATCAGCTATGCTATTTCTTTATATTTATGAGTTAAAATTATATCCTGACAAATTTCGTCTTGGAATAAAACGTACAAGTGTGTACAGTAGTAGACTAAAAATTGCAGAAATTGTGGTGGATCTAACTGTAAATATCTGCAATATCTTAGTTATGTGAAAAATTTTCTAATTGATGTATGTAAACAGGGTTCAGTTTCCTTGAGAGGAATTATTGTGTTTTGTGGTAAAAACTTCTTAACTGGTAGTCAAGAGTTGTGCCTCTCTCACTTGTTCTTTCATTCTTATTAAGGGATAAGGAGGGGACTAATTCAGTATGAAGGAGGTTGACAATAGAAGGGGCACAAACAACAAAGATAAAAACCGTTCTGCAGGACCCAATACCAGAGATCGTAAGCTGCAAGAGAAGAAAGCTGTTAAATTGAAGAAAAAAGAAATTGATGCCAAAGCTTCAAATGATAAACTGAACAGCAATACTGAAGTGGGTGAATTGAAAAACAGTGCAGAGCCCTCAGAGGCTTTTGAAAATGTCGTCATAGACTATGTGGATGATACCTGTAAGTCCGAGGAAGCAGTAAATATCACTAATACACTTAAAATGGATGAGAAACAAGGCAATGAAAAATTGAGTGATAACTGTGATGATATGGAGATCGTGGATGAATCTGATACTGAGACAACTAACGATTCAGTTTCTTCTCAAGGGGATTCACAAATGGCTGATGAGGATAAAATAGAAAAAGTTACCAGGATCAGGATCAATTCTGGCTCTGATGGCTCTCAATCACAAAGATCAAAATCTGATAGGAAAACAAAAAATTTACAGAGCCAAACACTTAGTCAGACACCCAAAAAGGGACTTGATAGGGGGCTTACTAAGTCAACAGGCAAGAGTTCAGCTGATAATTTGAAAAATATGAAAGTTCATCCAAAACCTGTATCAAACTCCTCAGAAGAGGCTGATGGTCAGTTGCTTGAACTGGAGAACGGTGTAGAGTTCTTGGATGAGGCTTGTAATGTTGCTCATAACGTCTGTAGTGATGCTGAAGCTGTCAATACTGAAGACTATGACAAGGGGAAAGATAAGGCTGCAATCGATGAAAAGATTGAGGAAATGGAAACCAAAATCAAGAATCTTCAAAGTGAACTTAGAGAAGTTGCAGCTCTTGAAATATCCTTATACTCTGTAGTTCCTGAACATGGAAGCTCTGCACACAAGGTGCATACACCTGCTAGGCGCCTTTCAAGACTTTACATTTATGCTTGTAAATACTGGAATCAAGACAAGCGAGCAACTGTTGCTAGAAACACCGTGTCTGGGCTTGTTTTAGTTTCTAAGTCCTGTGGCAATGATGTTTCCAGGTCAGTATAATATCAGCTTATTCTGGTTGGTAGGCACATTTTTTATGTAGTGGAAAATCCTAAATTTCATGTATTGTTTTATTAAGGTTGACCTTCTGGTTGTCTAATACTGTTGTTCTGCGGGAAATTATATCTCAAGCATTTGGGAGTTCCTGTCACTCCAGTAATCTAGCAAAAGTATTTGAGGTCAGTGGAGGAGAAGTGAAACCTTCTGCGCCTAAATCGAGGAATAGTAGTGCAAGTAAACAATTGAATAAGCAGGGTTTCTTACAGTTTGTTGATGATTGGCAAGAAACAAGAACCTTCACTGCTGCCTTGGAGAAAGTCGAGTCCTGGATATTCTCAAGGATTGTTGAGTCAATATGGTGGCAGGTTATTCCTTTACCACATAAAATATTATGATATCGTAATAATTCTTGTATTCTTAAGATATACAATCAAGTCATGTCTAGCATAATAATCATCTCAAATGAAGTTAGTTAATTGCCATCATATTCCATTAAGTATGGATCTCTTTCTGAAGTGATATGTTGATACATTAACTAGGTCTATCATCATAATTCAATTGTCATATATTCCTGTGCAACTAAACTTCTTTTGTTCAATTATGAAGACCATATAAACCTTTATTCTAAATTCCTATTTCTTTTGGTTCAGACTCTGACACCTAATATGCAATCACCTGTTGGTGATTCTAGAACGAGTAAAGGTTCTGAAAGGTTAATGGGCCCGGCCCTTGGTGACCAAAAGCAAGGAGACCTTTCCATTAAGCTATGGAAGAATGCCTTCCATGATGCTCTAAAAAGACTTTGTCCTGTTCGAGCTGGGGGCCATGAGTGTGGCTGCTTGCCAGTTTTGGCTAGAAAGGTGAGTCGCCATGATGCTGTTAATCTCCTTTTTACCATCTTTCAATCCACATACGTGTTCCTGTACAGGAAAATGTATTGTAATGATTAATTTTTAGCTGGTGTATCAGCTTTTGTTTTTAACAATTTTGTTTTTGGGCCGTACATGAAATAACAATCTGATTGGATTTACATGTTTAATTAGGTGATGGAACAATGTATTGGCAGGCTAGATGTGGCCATGTTCAATGCTATACTCCGTGAATCGGCTCATGAGATTCCCACTGATCCAGTATCAGATCCAATTGTGGACTCCAAGGTTTTGCCTATACCTGCTGGAGATTTGAGTTTTGGCTCTGGTGCTCAACTAAAAAATTCAGTAAGTATTATAAGCCCATTTCAGTCTCACTTACATTATACAATTGCCTGAATCGAGCCAAGCCCCCTTTTCACTTAAAATATTGAAGTATTTAGTGAAGTAAATTGCATGCCTATGAATTTTCCTATGATTTAGTCGAAGGCAAAGCACTTGTTTGTTGTTCTTGTATCAACCAAGTTATGAAGTAGTTTGTGGTACCTCGTATTTAAGAGATTGGATAACTAAGATAATTTTTTAACACTCATAATAAATCCTCAATGCTTTCTTATGCATGCTTTGTAACTGCATTAACTAGGTTGGAAATTGGGCAAGATGGTTATCTGATTTTCTTGGCATGGATGCTGATAGTTCTGCAAGCTATGAAAATAAAACCATGGATGGTGATGATAATAAGGGTATTAAGGAACTAAAAAGCTTCCCTCTTCTTAATGCCTTGAGTGATCTTCTAATGCTTCCAAAAGATATGCTTATGGACCGAACAGTAAGAATGGAGGTCAGTGATTTCTTTATTTTTGTATATTTTCTCACATCTATTTAAGGTATGCATATCTGTGTACATGTTATTGATTCAATGTGTTGCGTTGTAGGTCTGTCCATCAATCAGTCTTCCATTGGTTAAACGAGTACTCTGCAACTTCTCCCCCGACGAATTCTGTCCCGATCCTGTACCTGGTTCTGTGCTAGAGGCACTAAATGCTGAGGTATGAGTATTGTCTACTTTCATGCATAAGGAAAAAAGTGAAGGTGCTGTGTATAATTTTTTTTTATGACGAGAACTGAAATTATAGTTGAGACCTATAATATTTATGGACCTCCTCCTGCATTCACAGTGCATCATAGAGCGTAGATTATCGGGAGACTCCCCCAGTAGCTTTCCTTACACTGCAGCTCCGACCTTGTACACTCCTCCTTCCTCTTCTGAGGTGGCAGAGAAGGTTGCAGAGGCCGGTGGAGTTTCTAAGCTATTGAGAAGTGCATCTGCTGTGCAAAGGAAGGGGTACACCAGTGATGAAGAGTTGGATGAGCTAGAGTCTTGTCTCACCTCTGTCATCAATAAAATGCCGTCGTCTCCAAGTTATATTGCAAGTGGTGGTGATCAAGAAGTAGGGCGCGACGGAGCTAATGCTAGGTACGACCTTCTCCGTGAGGTGTGGCAATCCACATAAGCAAGAACTGTGCATGTTATTCTTGTGTAATTTTCTGTGAAATCTAGGTAATATTTATATCCAAAAGAAAACTGAGTGAAATTATAGAAAACAGTTAAGTTCGTTTGTACATTAGGCTCGATCGTGCTTCTTTTAGCTAGTATATGAGAACAGAAACAAATATTTAGTAATCATACTTATTATGTCAATGTTATTCGACTGATCTCACTTGTTATCCACCTCCATTTGGTTTTGTTTTGTTTTCTAAATTTATTTAATTACTTGCAAGTCATTTTATTCATGAGATGTCCAACTACTTTCAATACTTATTTTTCACTTGATCTTGATTCCATGGGTTTCAATCTATGGAAAATTCACCAACGCTATAGATTCACAAAGACTTCGATAAATATGGACATGAAACGTATTACACCATTACGAAAAACATATAATTGAAAAATAAAATAAAAAAACTATTTCTGATGTTGAGAAACAGAGAATCATGATGATCATGTTCAGACAGAAACTGAACTCCCAACATTAGCAGACATCTCCAAACCTTGGAAACTAGTTTCCAACGACTGAAGTGTTTTAACAACCTCACACATCGACGGCCTCTTTTCCGGCATAACAGAAGTACAACGTACTCCGATCTCCAGAGCTTCCACCATCTGCTTTTGGGAGGAGCTTGAAATCTTTGGATCAAGAACTTGCAGAGCTCCATTTGTGATGTTAATCTTTCTTCTGACCCACTTCACAACATCAACAGAAGCCTCCCCCGATTCATTTCCCTCTGCTTTTCGACCCATTATGAGCTCCAAGAGGACCACTCCAAAGCTGTAAACATCGTTTTGCTCTGTTGCCTTCTTCATGTGACCATATTCTGAAATGATGCAAGAAATTGGTCATATGTAAGACACTATTACAATTAGCATTAGGCAGTGTAATATGAACCAAGACTCATACCTGGTGCTAAGTAGCATGATGATGCAGATTCTGAAGCAATGACTGATTGAAATGCATTTTCTCCAATGATATGATCTAAAGCAAAGTCTGTGATCTTTGGTTGGAAATCAGCATCAAGAAGTACGTTATTCGACTTCAAGTTTCTGTGGAGCAGACGTGGGGTGTAATCTATATGAAGATAGGCGAGCACTTGAGCAATGCCAATGGCAATCTTTAACCTGACATTCCATGGCAAGTTGCAATGGTTTTCGTTTATAACATCTCCGAGGCTCCCCAACGGTAGGTACTCATATATCAAGAATATGGTGTCATCTGAATGGCAAAAACCAAGGATCTTCACAATGTTCTTGTGTCTTATCTTCGCCAACGTCTTCACCTCGTTTTTCAGAGCCTTAGAAGATTGGCTGGCGAAGTTCAAGATCTTCTTCACCACCACAAGCTCTCCACTAGGTAAATTCACCACATAAATTCTACCAAAACTACCCCCACCTCCTCTAGCTGTCTTTTCATCCATTGCCATCATCAAATCATGTTCCGTAACTCTAAGAGGATAGAAGAACACTGATCTCCATAACCTTAACTGAGATCTTTGCTTGTAAGATCGAAACACGTAGAATCCAAAAGCAAATAACACAAGTGCAAAAGCTAGAGTAATAAGGACAAAGGCACAGGTTAGTTTAGCTAAGCCGCTTGTTTCATGTATGGCATTGTCATCAAGACAAGCACGGGGCAATCCTGGACCACATAAGCCTGGATTACCTTGCAGGAAAGAAGCTGGAAGACAGGAGATCAGTGAGTACGGAACTCTACCAGATAGTTGATTGAATGAAACATTAAAGAGAGCAAGTTTCAGTTTTTCAAGCTCTAGAGGGATTGAACCAGTGAGATTGTTCTGAGAAAGATCAAGATACGTTAACACTGGAAGATCAGCTAGAGATTCGGGTATTTCTCCAAAAAAGGTGTTATTCGCCAGAGACAACGACACTAGCTTTCGACATTTCCTCACCTCTGGAACCCTCCCAGAGAGGAAATTGTTGGACAAGTTGATGATACTCATCACAGGTGAATCACAGAAATTCGGAGGAAGTTCGCCATACAGACGATTCAACAAAGCAGAGAATCGATACAAACTTGCTACTTTACCAACACCCTGAGAAAATCTACAGGTGAAACTGTTGTTATCAATCTGAACATGCTCTAGTTGAGCAGCTTCTGATATTGAATCTGGTATTTCACCACTAAACATGTTGTTCTCAGCTCTGATGAGCTTGATTTTAGGCAATGACCATATCCATGAAGGAAAGTTTCCACTGAATCCATTGTTTTGAACCTCAAACCTCTCAAGATTTAAGCATTTGCTAACAGAACCATTCCATATCAAGCCTTTAAAGAAATTTGTATGCAAACTTAAGCTCACAAGATCATTAGCTTCACAAATCCCATCAGGGAATGCCCCAGAAATCTTGTTTTGTGAAACATCAAAAGAAATTAAATTTGGGAGAAACAACTTAATCTGAGGTAAACTACCAGTAAGATTATTCTGAGACAAGTCCAAAATTTTCAAACTGTTCAAACCATTAAAGAAATCTGGAATTTCTCCATAAAAACCAGAGCTTTGTAACAATAGCTGTTCAAGTTCACCAATAATAACAGGAATCTCACTAACCAAGAATGGATTATGGGACAAATCAAGAACCTTAAGCTGAGTGAAATTACCAAAAACCCCAGGAACACTACCTGAGAGCAAGTTGCTTCCCAAGTTAAAAACTTGAAGTTGCTTCAATGAGCCAATGGTTTCTGGGATTTTCCCCTCAATGTGATTCCTGCTAAAATCAAGAACTTCCAACATCTTGAATAGAGAGATTTGTTCTGGTATTGTGCCCCAAATGAGGTTATTACTAAGATTCAAAGTCACCAAAGATTCACATTGAGAGAGGTGAAGTGGAATAGGCTGGTTAAAGAGATTATCAGCAAGATTAATATGAGCAAGATTAGTAATCTTGCATATTGAAGCAGAGATTTCACCAGAAAGATTCAAGCTTTGAAGAGTGAGAGAAGAAACCAAAAATGGAGCTTCATCTGAGCAAGACACTCCAGTCCAGTTACAATGGTGGATAAATGTGGTGTTAGACCAACCAGAGAGAATGTTCATGGGGTCATCAATGGAGTTCTTGAATTGGAGCAAGATTTCTGCTTCAGAAAACGCAAAGTTCACAATAAAGAGAGAGAAAACAAGTGAGAGAAAGAATGTGCTTTTCCAGGTTGTGGCCATTGGAGGACAGAGTGAGGTTGTTTTTTGGTGGCAGCTAATTGAGTTTCAGAGATTTCATTACAGTTAAGGGGAGTGGGAATGTTGGTTTTAATGAATGAATGAATGTAGATTAGGATATTCATGAATTGTTATTTTCATTTTATTCTTTGAGACAAATGTAAGATAATTATGGTCTAGTGCCATTAATAATAAATATATATAAGATATTTATTATGATCAAATATCTTAAATAATGATATGGTTTAAATAAATAATATATATGAGATAAATAAGATCATATATATTTATGGATAACAATCACATTGATAGAATATGATTTGATAAAGATTTAATATCCTGATCTGGTCCTCTCTCCACCTATTAAAGAGACACAGTTTTATTAATTCTCTATCACATTAAGTCTTACGTACTGTGCAATAAAGAAAGGGGTGAGGAGAGAGAAACTAGTTCCCGGCGTAATTGACAGGAACGTATCGTTGGAGGACCGCCATTAGTGGCATCTCAAGGTAAGTCTTCTAATCGTATTTATGTGGTGTGAAAATCATGAAGATCTAAGATCCATGTCAATTAATAAATTAATTGTTTATGAAATTATGCTTACATGTGGTATCAGAGCATGGTTTTGGATCTCATGATTTTTCATCAATTAATATTTTATGAATATGAATCTGTATATGATTGAACGAATCCACGTATCATATGACTAATTGAATGAGATTATCAAAACATGCATATATGTTTTTCCGCTGCAATTTGTATGAGAAAATTGATGATGAATTGATCTCGATCATATTATTGAATTTTGGGCAAAATTATGTTTATAAAATTAGTTGAAATTATGTTTATGAAATTAGTTGGAATTGATTATCGTATCATAATTAAAGTTATTTTGGGAATTAAGCACTATCCCGTTAAAAAATATTATGATAAAGTAGTAATGTCATATTTAATTAGAATATGATGATTACATATTTTGAAAAATTATGATATTAATTAACAGTATCATGTGTTTATACATATTATTGATATAATATGAATTTATTATACCATGTATAATTAATTGTCATAAATTGATGCTGTATGACAAAAATAATAACTGCCCTATTTAGTTTTTGGACTGAATTATTAAAAGATTGATTATGGGAGTTAATTATGTCAGCATGAGATTTTAAGTATAAAGTTACGTGACTCCCTTTAATTATGGATGTGTTAATTATGTCATGAGGTTTTAATGAGATTTAATATAAAGTTACGTGATCTCCTTTAATTTTGAGAGTATAATGATTTACCTTGGATGATTAAGAATAATGACACTAATTACAGTCATTAAATCAATCTGCCTTATTCATAAAATAACTTTCCAACTAAAATGATTTAATAGTGTTAATGAAATCAATCCATCACTAATGTTTTTGACTTATATTATTTTTTATAATAATTGAAGTTATTTTGGGATATATAATATTAAAATATCTCACTTATGTTATGTATGTTTGACTGCTCATGGCATTTATAATGTTAAGATGCTAAATTGATTATAATATGAATACAAATTATACATTATATTTTCATTAATGTGATATATATGGATATATTATGTATATATGATGACAGTCTTAAGATTTTAATTAATGATATTGACTGTGATTTATGAATATTTATGAAATAATGATTTGATTATTACTCACTTTCCTATTGAGTATAATCTAAGAGTCTTTGATAAGATTAATAATGATTTGATTATTACTCACTTTCCTATTGAGTATAATCTATTATGATAATCTTTGATAAGATTATAATGAATGATTTTATGATTTAAATTTATTTAATGTTGGTCTGTTAATCACCAAAGTGGTCTGATCTGAAAGAATAATAAAATTAAATCGTATAGTTAAATTTTAATTTTCCATATTTAAGTGATGCTTGAATAAAGAGAATTATTATATAGGTTATTAAAAATTTCACAATTATAAGACTTTAAATTCACCCAAAGGTGATTGCTAGTCTTTATAATTCATGAATATGAAGATAAATTGATAATTAATATATTATGACAAACTGTTTTGTATATCCAAAGATGACAAAATAGTTTTAATGAAAATATTTAATTATCAAATTATGTTATATTTGAAAGCATCATTATGGTTATGATTGTATATTGTTGTATCACCCAAAGGAGAACTTCAATATACATTTATTGCTTTCGATCCTGAATCTATTATTAAATTACTCAAGGTATTTATAGGAATAAATTATATTATTCTTATTCTTAAAATTACTTATATTATTTAGTCTCTATTCGCATGATGCATCTGTTCCATTACAAAATGGATTAAAGTAATTTAAATAGTGTGGATAAATCTAATTTCACCAAAGTGTTTTGGATTTTATTTATCACTTCAAGATAAATTGCTCATTTGCTTTGTAATAGCAATAAAGCTAAGTAATCTGACTATAATGCTCGGGTTAGATCAAACAGACTGGGCATAATGTTTATGCGAATGAATGAGACTAATAAATTAAGTCTAACATACCTAAATTACTAATAAATCTCTTGATGAGATGCTAATGACTACTTTAACTACCATAAAGTTTGATGGTTCTCATGGCACACATGAACTCATCATTAAAGATAATAAATATTGCAACAAGATTAAAGCCTTCCATAATGAACGTAGTTTACAAATTCATTACCTTCTAAGTATGACATATTCCTAATAAACTATAACACCATGAAAGACAAATGGAATGTGAATTAAATTCACGTAATTTAATGATGGTTCAAAAGGAAAGAAGGTTTAAGAAATAATTTAAAATTTAAACATTATGTTCGTTTAAAAGTAATGGAGTTTGAACTAAACGTGGCTTTAATGTTTGGGGAAACTTTCCAAAAGAATTATTGCAAAAAGATTAATTAAGAATAAAGCCTTTCATGAGATAGGCTTTTACTGATCTTGATATTTGTGTGAATTGCATTAAAGAAAAGCAAATAAAACACACAAAGAATAGAGTCACGATAACTACACAACTTCTTATAATAGTTTACACCGCTAAATGTGAATCTTATGATAATACCCTTCTTAAAGGAATAATAATATTCCATCATTTTTAATTTTAATTTTAATTTTTCACATTATGATTATATTTATCTTTACAAGAAAATTCTCATTCTATAAATGCTCGATAAGCATTTATTAATGATGTTAAGAAAATTAGATAGAAAAGTGAAAATTACAAAGATTGGAAGAAGTGATGAATTTTATGGAAAGTGTGATGGATTATCATGCCCAATCACTTAATTACAGGAAAAACTGACATTTATACTAAATGTTGCACACCATAATAAATTGGTGTAGCAGAATGACATAATCGTACTTTATTAAATATGGTTATAAGTATGTTGAATGATTAATTTATACCCATATTTTGTGGATTTATACATTTAAAGCTGCCACTTACGTGATGGTTGAGTTTTTAGTAAAACAGTTTTCAAAACACTTTATGAACTTGTAGAAAAACTCGATCTTAGGCAGTTGAATGTTTTAAATTGCCCGGCGGGGATTATGATTTATATCCACATATAAAGAATTTGGATATAAGAAACTAAAGTGATTTCTTTATAAATTATCCTTGAAGTCTAAAAGGTATGAATTTTATGGTCTTAACTATAGTACAAGAATTTTAAAACTAGAATGTCAAATTCATTAAGAATTGTAAAATCAGTGGGAGTATGAAACCATGAAATGTGGTTATTGAAGAAGTTGGGTGGAGAATTTGAAAATACATTCATCTAAACTTCTTCTAAAGTTGTTATATAGTTGTTAAATAGTCAAACAACTTTCAAGTACAACATTAAGTTATTCTACTCTCTTAAAGGATCTGATTTTACTAAATCAATTATCAATGAGCTTTCATTTGATATATCACATCAAATAGCATTAAGAATGTCTGAAGGACAATATATCCGCTATTTCTAACGATTGTATATGTGGTATAATAAAATGAGCTAAATTTGACATTATAATAAAAGCTAAAATTTCAGTTTTGGAATAAGTCATGGAAGTACTAATTCTATTAAATGAGTAAATTCAATGAAAGGCGAGTTGAAATCAATGGCTCATAATGAAATTTAATATCTTGTTAGAATTGCCAAAGAGTTATAAAAGAATTTGAAACGGATGTATCTTTATGATGGCATTTCCAAAGATATAAAATTAGAGTTGTTGCTAAAGATTTTACTCAAAAAGATGACATAATTATAAGGAGATATAACAAATTATTTCTTTACAAGACTCTATTAGAATTATCATGGCTTTGGTAACTCATTATGACTTAGAGTTGCACCAAATAAATGCTATGCCTGCTTTTCTTAAAGGTGATTTGGTGTAAGATCAAGTTAAATAGATCAACTCAAGTTTTTTTTTTCCATTAAAGGAAAATATCACATGGCGTGTAAACTTAAAGAATTAACATACAAACTTAAGCATGCTTTCCTATAAAGATATCTTTTGGATTTAAGAAAAATATCGTAAACGGTGTACATATATATCTGAAAGTTAGTGGGAGTACATTAATTCTATACTTGATGATAAACTTGCTTGCAACTGATGATCTTGGTTTATTATGTGAAACCAATAAATTTCTCTCAAAGAACTTTAGAATAAAACATATGATGAGACAATTAAAGATGTCTCTGTAAGTATATGTTAATAAAGTTCAATAGAGGTTATGGATGGAAAAGTGTTTGTAAAGAACGTTCCAATCCGGAAGGGAGATAAGTTTAACCTTATATAATTTCCAATAATGAATTGGAACGTACTACAGTATTCCTTATATATATATTATTGGTAGCTTAAGATATACAAGATTGTATAAATACCAAATATCAGTCTTACTGTTAGAATGCTTGGTCATTATTGAAGTGATTCATAAATGAATGATCAGAATGTTGCATAAGGAAATATTATAAGGTATTCTAATGAACTAAAGCACTCGTGCTTACTTATCGAAAATTTAATTACTTAGATGTGTTTGCCTATTTGTATAGCACTCACGAGCAAGAATACTCGATCGTTGTAGTAGTATATCCCAAGAAAAATTATCAATCCAATAAGGAGTTATTTTCGGACTAGCAAATACGTGAGCTCATGTTCATGTCATTTTGTAAAGATGATCGGGGGGTTTTGAGATTGATTAACAACAAAAACAAGTAGCAAGTAAATAACAATATCAAATAAGTAGAATGACAAGAATAGAAAATGGGTGCTTAAGTTCAAGTATGGAAAAACATGGGATTAGAAACATCCAAGCACACTCGATTCATATTATCATGCAAACGGAATTCAACTCAATTGATGTAGACTAAGGGTGATCACGATTGTATCCTAAGCTCCCTTTCGGGTTACAAAGGTTGTTGATCCATTTTAGACTCCCAAAAGCACTTAAGATCAAAGCCCAACATTAACCCCTTCCATCTAGGTACTAGTTAGATTAAACTCTCCCTTTTTGTGTACTAAGGCCAACGAATGGATTGGTTCCCCTCATTGAATTCAAATATCCTTTCGGTCAAACCCAAACTCAATGTCTAATCATGCCTTCCTAATACTATAGAGGGTCGTTTCCGTCTCACTCCAAGCAATACATACATGAACATCATAATAGCATTTAATTACCACAAATAATCCATTGATCAACAATCCATTAAACCAATAAACATTCATGAATAACAAACCATGCCATCACAATATCAAGACAATTAAACTCCATGAATAGAAATCAACATCAATTAAATCAAAAACCAATTTAATCCACATGATAATATAAATCTAATATGCTCTTCATATTCCTAATCCCACTAGAGGGATTAGCCTAACATGATAAAAGTAACAAAACAATTAAATGATTCATTACAATTATCCATAGTCTAAGATCTAAAGAAATACAAAATGAATGGATTCTTCCCTATCAATTTCTTGAAGAGAATCTTCTATTCTTCTTGATCTCCACCTCTAGCTCTTGATTCCTTAAGATCTCTCACACCCAATGGAAGGGATGAAGTTTTGATGGAGAATTAATGGAGATGATGAAGATGGATCAAAATGGATGAAGGTGGATGAAGATGATGGTGGGAAATTGAAGAAATGGTGTGTGAGGTGTGTGTAGATGATAGGATTTTCGGATTTTTTGCCAATTGTTGAATAAAGGGGTATTTATACCCCTTTGGAGGCTTCTAGAAGGATCTGGAAATTTCTGCAGGAAAATACCCAACACGAGTCGTGCTCTGTAACACGGCCACGGGGTGGCCGTGTTGTGTCTTCTGATGCTCCCGCACGGCCTCGCCTTACAGGGCCGTGTTACGCAACACGGCTCGTGTGCTGCAACACGAGTCGTGTGTTGTAACACGGGCACCGGTGTGGTCGTGTTGACTCTTCTGATGTCGCCACACGGCCACCTTCTTACAGGGCCGTGTTGGCGACACGGCTCGTGCTCCCGACTCGACTCGTGCGACTGGACACGACCGGAAGTTGCCCGTGTTGAATGACTAGATGTCTCCACACGGCCAACTCTTACAGGGCCGTGTTGGCTACACGGCCCGTGTTGGTGCTGGCTCCTGCATTTCTTCACTATTTTGGCTCGTTCTCCCTCGTTTCAACTCCGAATTGAGATCCGCTTTTTCCTACACCTTCCTTATCATGTTTAGCATCCAATAAAAAGTGAAAATCTTAAGTTTAAGCTCATTCACACACATTTCAATAAAAACACCAAACACAACCAAATAACATATAAAATACGGATAAAATAATACGAAAATACATATAAAAAGACACTAAAATCTAGGTAAAAATAGCTCTAATCAACCCCCCAAACTTAAGGTGTTGCTCGTCCCCGAGCAACGAAAATGACAAATCAAAAGGAGAAATTTTCACCTAGAAAAAGAGTAAACGAATATAAGCAATAACACATCGTTAGCAATAATAACAACAACCTATGCTAAGTCATCCTACAACATTAAAATCATGACATGAGAAATTAACAAGTTCAATCAAAAGAGAATAAAGTGTAATATAGTTCCTTTTAAGTCCAAGCCTCTCAATGGATATTAATGTCTCTCAACACTCTTTTGAAATAGGGTAAATCACACTCATTAATCGATTGGCTCGACTCACTATAAGCTTGTTCGCGGACTATATTCACAAACCACCAAAGTTTCAATCAATGATCAAAAAGGTCTTTAATTAGGATGTAATGATAGGCTCTTTGGTATGGTAGGGAAGATATGGATAAGAGTGACTCAACAAGTGTAAGTAATCAAAGAGATGGCCAATTTCCTCAACTTCTCCACTTTTCTTTCTTCTTTTCTTATCTTTACAATCTCAAGCACTGTTTATTAACTTTCCTTTGGTTGAGCTTCTTTTGATGCATGCTTCATTTCTTTGAATTTTGTTTACTTGAGCATTTTGATGTTGATTTGCTCATTTTCTAACGTTGAGGTTGCATGTCCATTTCTTACTTTTGCTCTTCTCATCCTTTTTCTTGCTTGTTTACCATTCCTTTTTCTTCTTTTGCTAATCAATCAATCCTTTCTATCTACCATCTCCTCAATCACCCACACAAAGGTATATATAAGCTTGAATGGGTAATTAAGGCTTGTAATGTGCTAAATTCACAAGAAATAGGCTAATAGGCTCAAAATGGTTAACTAAGGATGATGTTCATGGTAGGGAACATATATGGCAATGACTATAATAACAAGGATGGCCTTAGATCATTTCACCAATCTCCACTAATCGGGCTCATTCCTATAGTCCTTGAGCAAGTTCTAACTTATCAAACACAACCGATCCACTCATAAAGAAATACCATGTATGCATGGTTGAGGCTCAAATGCTCACAAGCTTGTGCTCGGATCTTAAGGAACTTATTACACCACATTCATCTCAAAATTGAACAAGTTAAATAAAACATGTCACAATTTGAAAGTGTAGAGATTCTTAATCATAATTTGTCATCACTTATCACCACGACATATCATCACTCACGTTCAAAAATGACTCACGACATCCCTAAACAAACCACCAAACATCCCAAGACAAGAATGAAAATACACACAACATACAAATAAGGACTCAACAAACAAGACACAACAAAAATACAAAACATGCAAAAACACAAAATACCATCATCCATAAGAAACTTAAGCACACATTCATCCCAACCTTTATTGAAAAGGAAATCCTAATTTACGAAAGTAAACCTCCCACAAACATAACAAATGAAGTATCATGCTAGTCACAACAATCAAAATCAATTCATTTCAAGTAATAAAATGATAAGGTGTAGAGTACTCCCTCAATAGGCATTTGGTAAGGAAAGCGTTAGCTCCAAGCTCCATCTTGCTTCCAATACCTCTCATTCATGCTCAACACTCAACAAACACCATTATTTCAAAAATTTCATTATAAATGTGGACTATCATGCACTTCAACACCACCAATCATGCCAAAATCAACCCAAACTCATGAGAAAAATTTTAAAATTGACCCAATTTTTACAAGAATCATACTCAAGTGGTGAGTCACACCACACACTCTCCCCCCAAACTTAAATCGAAACAAGAGTTGAGACTTAAGTTTGCAAAAAGTGGTGAGACTTACCCTTGTAGTTTCCATTGATGATCTTCTTGTAGAGAAGTAACCGCATCCACACGACTCAAGCTATGTCCACCACGCACTAGCACCCCCCAAACTTAACTCGAGACAAGAGTCACGAATTAAGTTTGCAACAAATGTTGGAACATATCAACTTGAATTCATGAAGCATTTCTCTTTTCTTCAATGTGCATTTTTCTCCATGAGCACAATCAACCTACAAGGCCAAAACAAACAAACAACAAAAACAAAAAGAATGGGTTGCCTCCCATTTAGCGCTAAGTTTAACGTCTTCAAGCCGGACGAATGTAAGCTCTTAACAGTCGGAGAAATCCAAGACCCCATCGGGCCGCATCTTCACTTTAAACATCTCCTTAGCAACCTTTTTATCCACACTTCGTGCTCCTTTAACACTTGAGCTCACTTCGTTTCCTCTTTTTCTCACATTCCTAAATTCCGGAGGCCCTTTATCAATCTTCAAATCAACATGTGGATCTCCCCCAAACGTATTTCTTTTTGAAGAAAAATTTCCTGCAATTTCAAGCATAAAGTTAGTTAATTCTTCATCTTTTAAAATTGCACTTACCACTTCATCTCGAATATCCGGAGGCTTAATGGGTGGCTTCACATGAAGATTTTTCCCTTTTTCATTCTTGCTTGATAACACCAATTCTCTTTCATTTGATCGGAGTGTGAGTTCCTTCCTATCCATGTCAAATTTTGCTTTTGCGGTTGCCAAAAATGGCCTTCCAAAAATTAATGGAATCCAAGGATCCGCTTGCTTCTCAACTATCATAAAATCCACCGGAAATACAAAATCCTCTATTTGCACAAGCGTATCTTCCACAACTCCATGGGGCTTTATCATTGAACCATCCATTATTCCGATTTCCACATCCGTTTCCTTTAACCTACCAATGCCAAGTTTCTCAAAAATCTCCAAAGGCATTACATTAATGCTCGAACCAAGATCACATATAGCATTAAAGTTTTCCCCATTTCCAATTTTACAAGTAAGAACGAATTTACCGGGGTCTTCCACCTTTAATGAAGCATGAACCTCAACAATGTCATGATCTTGTTTCAACATTATCTCTCCATCACACTTACTTTCCTCATCCAACAAAGACAAAAATTCACCAATTATCATCTCATCATCCAAAGACCAATCTTCATCAACGCCAATGTCCTCCTCAATTTTTGACACCACTTTATCACCAAGTACTTCTTCAACCTTAGAAACAATGTTTGTTGTTTCCACCAACCCTTTCTCCACCTTACTTTCCATGTTGCACATGGTAACATACAAACATTGCTCCTTAGGATTAGTTACCGTGGTAGAGGGGAACTTTCCTTGTTGGTGTTGAGATCCAACGGAGGAAGCAATTTGTCCCATTTGATGTTCAAAAGCTCTCATCCTATTGTCGGACTTCTTCTCATTTTCTTCCATTCTAGCCTCCATCTTTTTCATAAATGCTAGCAATGTCTCTTCCACCGATGCTTTACCCTCTCCATTCGATGGTTTGGCACTTGGATCGAATCCCGGAGGAAATGACATGGCGGCTTGAGGATTAGAGTAAGAGAAATTTTCATGCTTCCTTGGCGCTTGATAATTTCCACTTGATTGATTGAAATTGCTTCCCCGAGCTTGCCCTTGATATCCTCCTTGATAATTACCTTGGTTGGAAGGATAGTTACCTTGAAAATTCCCTTGACGTTGAAAATTTCCTTGGTAATTTCTCCCATCTAAATAGGCAACATCCTCTACATTTTGCATAACAAGGCTCTCATCATTCACAATGGCATTTGTGCTTCCCCCTTGACTCACTCCTTGAGTGATCAAATTCAATTGCTTAGTTAAAGCATTGATGCTTTCATTAAATTCTTTCATGCCTTGGCCTTGAAACACATCGCTCTTCACTTTATGCACACTTTCCACTTGAGCCACCTTTCCGTATGCATAACCTCCCAATATCCTCTCGGACGGCCATTGATAAGCATTCATCGCAATGTCTTCAAAAATTTCCATAGCTTTCATCGCATCCACTCCGAATATAGATCCTCCGGATGAGGCATCTACATGCATCCGATGTTGTTGGCTCAACCCTTGATAGAAGAAAGCCACTTGTTGATTCTCATGAAAGTCATGTTGAGGGCACTTTCTTAGCATCTCCTTGTAGCGTTCCCATGCTTCATAAAAGCTTTCATCCGGAATTTGCTTAAACTGAGTGATAAGGCTCTTCAATTGGAGTGTCTTTGAAGGAGGAAAGTACTTGTTTAGGAACCTTTGCTCAAGATCTTCCCATGTGTTACAACTTCCCAAAGGAATTGCATTATACCATGCCTTAGCCTTGTCTCTTAAAGAAAAAGAGAACAACCTCATCCGAATAGCATCTTCCGATACTCCATTCATCTTAATGGTATTTGCAACCTCCAAGAAGCTAGCTAGATGCATGTTTGGATCCTCAAGAGGACCTCCCCCAAACTGATTTTCTTTGACCATGTTGATCAATCCGGTCTTGATTTCTAAATTGTTGGCTTGAACCGGAGGAACCATGTTGTGTATGGCTCTCGGTTGGAAGTAATCCCGGATTGCTCTAGGCCTTGGCCTCTCTTGAGGTATTTGCACATTTCCTTGCATTGCTTGGTTATTGAACATATTAACCATCTCTTGGACATTTCTACGAACATGTGGTTGTGCCTCTTGTTGTTGGAGTATCCTTTGAGCTTCTTGATTGGCAAGCAATTGCATATATTCTTGATTTTGAGCAAAGAAATTCCTCATTATCTCCGCTTGATTCTCTTGCACTCCTTCTTGTACCCCCCTTTTATCTTGTAAAGGATCTTGGGGTGGGTTATAATTAGCATTCTCTCCATGTTGATTCTCCATCTTTTCTTTTCTCGCTTTACGCCTCTCTCGCTTCCTTTGTCGTGCGGCCCTTTCAATCTCCAAATTCAAAGGAATGATCGATTGATTTCCCTTTGATCTTGTGATCATAAAACACCTACGAAAAGGCCAAGAGTGAGACCACAAACAACAATAGTAAATAAAATAAAATAAAAAAAAATCCTTATCAAGAACAACTAAAACAATAACACAGTACTCGACTAGTCCGTCAAACTCCCCTTTGGCAACGGCGCCATTTTCTTGTTTGCCTATTTGTATAGCACTCACGAGCAAGAATACTCGATCGTTGTAGTAGTATATCCCAAGAAAAATTATCAATCCAATAAGGAGTTATTTTCGGACTAGCAAATACGTGAGCTCATGTTCATGTCATTTTTGTAAAGATGATCGGGGGGTTTTGAGATTGATTAACAACAAAAACAAGTAGCAAGTAAATAACAATATCAAATAAGTAGAATGACAAGAATAGAAAATGGGTGCTTAAGTTCAAGTATGGAAAAACATGGGATTAGAAACATCCAAGCACACTCGATTTATATTATCATGCAAACGGAATTCAACTCAATTGATGTAGACTAAGGGTGATCACGATTGTATCCTAAGCTCCCTTTCGGGTTACAAAGGTTGTTGATCCATTTTAGACTCCCAAAAGCACTTAAGATCAAAGCCCAACATTAACCCCTTCCATCTAGGTACTAGTTAGATTAAACTCTCCCTTTTTGTGTACTAAGGCCAACGAATGGATTGGTTCCCCTCATTGAATTCAAATATCCTTTCGGTCAAACCCAAACTCAATGTCTAATCATGCCTTCCTAATACTATAGAGGGTCGTTTCCGTCTCACTCCAAGCAATACATACATGAACATCATAATAGCATTTAATTACCACAAATAATCCATTGATCAACAATCCATTAAACCAATAAACATTCATGAATAACAAACCATGCCATCACAATATCAAGACAATTAAACTCCATGAATAGAAATCAACATCAATTAAATCAAAAACCAATTTAATCCACATGATAATATAAATCTAATATGCTCTTCATATTCCTAATCCCACTAGAGGGATTAGCCTAATATGATAAAAGTAACAAAACAATTAAATGATTCATTACAATTATCCATAGTCTAAGATCTAAAGAAATACAAAATGAATGGATTCTTCCCTATCAATTTCTTGAAGAGAATCTTCTATTCTTCTTGATCTCCACCTCTAGCTCTTGATTCCTTAAGATCTCTCACACCCAATGGAAGGGATGAAGTTTTGATGGAGAATTAATGGAGATGATGAAGATGGATCAAAATGGATGAAGGTGGATGAAGATGATGGTGGGAAATGGAAGAAATGGTGTGTGAGGTGTGTGTAGATGATAGGATTTTCGGATTCTTTGCCAATTGTTGAATAAAGGGGTATTTATACCCCTTTGGAGGCTTCTAGAAGGATCTGGAAATTTCTGCAGGAAAATACCCAACACGAGTCGTGCTCTGTAACACGGCCACGGGGTGGCCGTGTTGTGTCTTCTGATGCTCCCGCACGGCCTCGCCTTACAGGGCCGTGTTACGCAACACGGCTCGTGTGCTGCAACACGAGTCGTGTGTTGTAACACGGGCACCGGTGTGGTCGTGTTGACTCTTCTGATGTCGCCACACGTCCACCTTCTTACAGGACCGTGTTGGCGACACGGCTCGTGCTCCCGACTCGACTCGTGCGACTGGACACGACCGGAAGTTGCCCATGTTGAATGACTAGATGTCTCCACACGGCCAACTCTTACAGGGCCGTGTTGGCTACACGGCCCGTGTTGGTGCTGGCTCCTGCATTTCTTCACTATTTTGGCTCGTTCTCCCTCGTTTCAACTCCGAATTGAGATCCGCTTTTTCCTACACCTTCCTTATCATGTTTAGCATCCAATAAAAAGTGAAAATCTTAAGTTTAAGCTCATTCACACACATTTCAATAAAAACACCAAACACAACCAAATAACATATAAAATACGGATAAAATAATACGAAAATACATATAAAAAGACACTAAAATCTAGGTAAAAATAGCTCTAATCAAGATGTAATTAAATATAGATTCAGATTAAGATGATTATATGATGCAAAAAAGTTCACTTTGACTTTTACGTTTCTTAGTCAGGGATATTGTGTCATGCAATATTGTGAAGAAGTTTCTAAAAACTACATTCACTATTAAAGTTAACTTGTGGCATGATTTGAAGCTACAATTTAAGGACATTAAATGTGGAGTTTAATTTCAGGACTTGAAATAAGTTGACAATAATGTCAAGTCGCTGAAAACTTATTATGATTATTCCGCTGCATTGTTCTTCTTTAAAACGATGGATATTCCAAAGTTGCTAAAACATATGGAATGAAAGTATTTATCGTTAAGAAGAACTTTAGAAACAAAGATGTCAATTGAGCATAATGGAATCAATCTTATGATTTCGGATCCGTTACACAAATGATCTTCTCTAAAACATTCATTGAACGTTACATGAATATGAGATCATTGAAAGGCTCTAACAAGCTTATGATGAACAATTGACATTAAGAGCTCGTTATATTTTGTTTCTAATGGATATATCTTGTTTTGTCATTTTAGTATACATGAATGTTGACATTAATAAAACAAGATTTTATCTCAAATTTGAGATACTTATGTGGACCATTATTGATCCTTACGAGTTATGTTGAGTAGAAAGCTAATATCATAGTACATGGAAGGAACTATGTCGAGTAAATGATATAGAACCGCTATGACTTGTGTTAGTCTATACTCAATATTGACTTTATGAGTTGACCAGTTAATTTATCTTATGTCGCGCATATTATGTAAATTATTTAAACCTTTACGTTTAAAGTTTAATTCTGTCACTCGACCAAGTGGGAGAATGTAAGATAATTATGGTCTAGTGCCATTAATAATAAATATATATAAGATATTTATTATGATCAAATATCTTAAATAATGATATGGTTTAAATAAATAATATATATGAGATAAATAAGGTCATATATATTTATGGATAACAATCACATTGATAGAATGTGATTTGATAAAGATTTAATATCCTGATCTGATCCTCTCTCCACCTATTAAAGAGACACAGTTATATTAATTCTCTATCACATTAAGTCTTACGTACTGTGCAATAAAGAAATGGGTGAGGAGAGAGAAACTAGTTCCCGGCGTAATTGACAGGAACGTATCGTTGGAGGACCGCCATTAGTGGCATCTCAAGGTAAGTCTTCTAATCGTGTTTATGTGGTGTGAAAATCATGAAGATCTAAGATCCATGTCAATTAATAAATTAATTGTTTATGAAATTATGCTTACAATAAAATCTATCAATACTTTGGACTTTAGAAGGGCTGAATTACAATTTAGCTAGTCTTAGATCAGCCAGAAAGTGAATGATGACAAGAAAGATTAGGACAAACTCGATGCTTAAAACCAAAACCAGGAATGCCATTTTAATGTGTACTAATATATAAATCAATTAAGTTATTTATCATTAGTAAAAATATTTTTATTCAAGGCAATTATGTTTTTAACTCAATAAAGTAAAATATATGTGCTGCATTTTTAATAGGGTGAAATAAGAAAAACAGTACGAAAATTACAATTCTATTGACATCAAACTAATTTGTGTAAAAATTGATGTACAATTTTATCTTATAGGAATATAAGAAGAATATTTTTTAATGACATATACAGACTTATAATATATATATATATATATATATTAATAGTATAATTATATTAAAAAATTATGTACAACTTATAATTTTTATTTAGAGCAACCTTAAAAATGTTAGAGAATCCAAGAATAATCAGATAGTCTTGAGTTTCATAATCATAGCATGATGGATTTCACAAAGGGATATGTGCTTCCAGTTGTGAGGAGAAAATTGGGTTTCAATTAACTTTCACATTTTAAGACAATGAGGGAATCCTATGTGGCATCAAATACTGGAAAAAAAAATTACTACAATAAATTTAAAGAAATAGTAAAATGTAGTAATAGAGGGATTTGACCTACCACCAACCTATCATACTGTGATATTGAAATTTCACGAAATTATCAAATGATTTCTTTGACTTAAATATGTTGTGTTCATCCACTTTTGTTAACACAAATGAGCATTTAATATGAAATGTGTATATAAGACGGATAGTATTATTGATTATATGAAAATAGTTAAAATATGTGGGGTAATCATACTGCATCATATAATTATATTTTAATGTATCGCTAATCACACTTAAAAAAACATATATATAGTGTACTAAATATACCAAATACTAATCTAATCTATAAACAAATTCACACTTCCTATTTATATTCGTAACATAAACAAGTTCACACCTCCAAATAAAAAATATACACAAATCAATAACCATACAATATATTTAAATTTCAAAATTACTACATCTCTATAACTCACATAACTTACTTTATAATTTATTTATTACCCAAAAATACCAAACTACCCTTAAAGTAAAAAATAATAATTTTTTCTTAAATTTCATATCTACAGTAATTGTAAACTTCTCTGTAAGAAGATGATAAACGAGATAAAATCATAAAATGAAATTGGTGGGCTTGAAAGAAGAAGGTATAAAGAGTGAGATTGACTTTTTTTTATTGGATTAAAAACACTTGTTATTGTAATCATTACCTATGCTTTCATTCATACTTGTTGTGAGACTCTTATGAGGTACCGTAACCTACTGGTTATCTATAAACTAATTATTGGATAAAACTCTTACCCAGCAAATATTCCCCTCTCCATGCAAATGGTTGTTTTTACTTTTTGCATGTAGATGAGTAATTGTATTAGTGGGTGTGTGAATCCTATATTTTAATTATATTAATGGGTGTGTGTGGGTCCCAAATGTGTAGAAAAAAAATGAGACTCTTTGAGTAGAACATTCAAAATGAAAAAAATGAACTTTTTGGATAAAACGTATGGTGTATAATTTTCCTTAAAAAAATAATAGTATTAGATTTATTTATAGTAATTTGACCCTTTTTGTTGACTGTTTTGATATGTAGACAAATTTTAATTTAGAAACCAAAATATGACTTTGAAAATAACAGTGAATGACTAAAGATAGATATATAGTTAATTTCTATAAATAAACCCTAGAAAAAACAGTGTTGTTATGTGATATGATTTAGATATATTTATTGGGAGCCCGTGACTCCTTTCAGTCTTGGACTCTCAAATCATGACAAACATAATTTTGTGTTTGTATATTCCCTTTGACCTCATTCAATTCCAATTTTTTGTGTCAAATAATTTAAGAAAAAATATATTTTTATGTGATGATAAAAGAAAAAATATATGAAAGCAATTAAAATTTACGGTCCAATTAAATGGCGACATGTGGATTTTATTAATTAAATATTAATTTATTTTGGAATTTAAATAAATTAATTCTTAAAGTAAATTAATAAATAATTTGGGCCCAACAAATTAAATGGAGCTTAAATTAAATGAGGCCTGACCCAAGTCAAATAAGCCCCAAATTAAAGGAGGTCTGACTGAAGTCAAACAAGCCCATACAAATTAAATCAGGCCCAAATAAAATAGGTCTGATTACAGCCCAAACAAGTGGAGGCCCAAGCCCGCAGGATATGGCCCAAATAACTCTGGATCAATCAGAATGCAGGACATTTATGAGGGGTCTTCACCTCTCACCTATATAAAGGGGTCTCCCCATTCATTCAACAGACTGAAGCATCTGAAGATAAAAGCTCTGAAGAGATCAAGAATACGAGCAGTGCTCCCTTGAATACTTCAAGCATCTTCAAGTCAAGAACGGTAAACGATTCGGGATAAAGGTGCGGAGCCCCCCAAATCAAGCGTTCTTCATATACTGAGTTCTTCGGTGTTCTTCGCGCCAAGAATAGCATACGACCCGGGATTAAGGTGTTGAGCCCCCCAGATCGAGTGTTCTTCGGATCAAGTACGTTTAATCAAAACAAAGGCTCGACGCCTCTGGATTAACGTTACAAAGTCCCAAATTCGAGCTCGGACAAGCTTCAACTGAAGATCCGACTCCACACACGCTGTCAACACAGTCAGCGTACACTCCAGTCAACAAAGTCAAAGTCAGCGCAGTCAACACAGTCAGTGCTGTCAACACAAGTCAAGTCAAAGTCAAGTCCAAATTGGTTCGAGAGAAGAATCAGAGGATAGATAGAGATCGTTTCCTTAATTATCAAGTTCAATCCACATTGGATTATTATTGTAATTCAATTTGTATTTATTTTATTATAAATACAAAATTTGTTGTTACAAATTTTGGCACGCCCAGTGGGACCATCTCTACCTCTCATCTCTTCTCCCTACAAAGATACAACATGACTCCTGTCAAGATCACAGTAGGAAGGACTTCTGCCTCCAAGCTCTCCGCCTCGTTGAGTGAACAAGTTGCTGTTGTTACAAGGAGTATGTCGATGAAAGCTCAGTCAGAGGCCTCCTCCGGCTCTAACTTTTCGGTTGAAATGGCTTCAAGAAAACAGCTACCCATGAAAGAGGATAGTGATGAAGATTCTGCATGCTCACACCCTCGTTCATCCTCAAGCTCTTCATCGGACTCAATTGCAGCCCCGGTAATGATGCCGGCACTACAACTATTGAGGAGCAATTAGCAAATATGATGAAAGCTATCGAAGGGCTCACGAAACATATAGAAGCTCAAGACACCAAGATCTCCCAATTGATGGA
Source organism: Pogostemon cablin (assembly GCA_023678885.1). NCBI lineage: Eukaryota > Viridiplantae > Streptophyta > Magnoliopsida > Lamiales > Lamiaceae > Pogostemon > Pogostemon cablin. The sequence goes on from CM043013.1 coordinate 28,381,907, forward strand.
AAAAAGAGACATTGCGGAGACTAGCCGTGCAAATGGAAAAGAAGTTGTGGATGAGAGTGAGGTGGAAGAGTTCATAAAACGCCAAACTACTGAAAAAGAGCAAACTGAAAGAGGAGTGCAACTTTCGGTTGATGGAATGCTCCAAGTGGAGCAACTCAAAGATATTATACTTGGAACAATAAAAGAAAGGTTTGAAGAGAATGCTAAGCCTACCGTCACTTATGTTAAGCCTTACACAAAAAGAGTGAATAACTTAAGGTTGCCACCTGGTTATCAGCCTCCTAAATTCCAGCAATTTGATGGCAAAGGAAACCCCAGACAGCATGTGGCACATTTCATTGAGACGTGCAATGATGCTGGTACTTATGAAGACTATATGGTGAGGCAATTCGTCCGCTCTCTCAAAGGAAATGCCTTTGATTGGTATATCGACTTGCAGCCTGAGTCCATCGATAGTTGGGCACAAATGGAATATGAATTCCTCAATCGTTTCTACAGCACGAGGAGAACCGTTAGCATGACTGAGCTAACTAATGCTCGCCAATTGAAGGACGATCCTGTGATTGATTATATCAATCGATGGAGAAACTTGAGTTTAAATTGCAAAGACCGATTATCTGGAGAGTCTGCTATCGAAATGTGCATCCAAGGGATGGAGTGGAATTTACTCTACATACTTAAAGGGATTCAGCCAAAGACTTTCGAGGAGTTGGCTATGGGAGCTCATGATATGGAATTGAGCATGGTAGCCAGTGGAATCAAACACTCACCAGTGTCGGATTCTTACAAGTCCAGAGACAGACAAGAAGCCAAGAAAGGGGGCAAGCCTTATGCAAGAAACTCCAATAAAGAATCAATGGCCATAAACACTGCTACAGTCAAGATTCGAAAGAATGGAGATGACAAGAAAGATAAAGGAAAACAAGTTACCCAAGAATGGGGGCAAAGAAGGTTGACCCTGAAGGAGATGCAACAAAAGGAGTATCCATTTCTGAACTCTGATGTCTCTGGCATATTTGATGATCTGATGAAAGACAAACTCATCGAACTCCCCGAAATGAAACGTCCAGAGGAAGCAAATCGAACCAATGACCCAAAATATTGCAAGTACCATAGATTGGTAGGCCATCCCATTCATGATTGCTTCATCTTCAAGGAAAAGATCATGCAGTTGGCCAAGGAGGGAAAGATTGTGTTGGAGGATGAAGCGGCTGCAAACTTCTCTTCCATAAAAGAAGTTCACAATGAAGGCTCTTGTCATGCGGTGAGTGAGGAGGGCAATGAAGATGAACAAGTTGAGAACAAGGAAAAAGCTTATTCTATGAAGGTGACCTTCACAGATGAAGACATGTTGTTGGGTTCACAGCCTCACAACCGACCTCTATTTGTAACCGATTATACGCAAGGGCTGCAAGTAAAGCGTATACTTGTTGACGGAGGCTCAGCAGTAAACATCTTGTCTTTAAGGATGTTGAAGAAGTTAGAGATACCGGTGGATGAACTCAATCATAGCCGATTGATGATCCAAGGGTTCAATCATGAAGGGCAAAGGACTCTCGGCACGATTGTTCTTGATTTGATGATTGATGAGATGAGATCAACGGTGCTCTTCCATGTCATAGATGCAAAAACTTCATACAACATGCTTTTGGGGCGCCCATGGCTGCATGAGAATGGTGTGGTCCCTTCTACATTGCACCAGTGTTTCAAGTATAGTGAAGGCAACAGTGTGAAAAGGGTATTCGGCGATGATAAGCCGTTTACTGAAGCTGAATCTTACTTTGCTGATGCTAAATACTTCTTCAAGAATACAAAGGAAGTGAACCGAGAAGAAGCCCCAGCACAAGATAATGGGGGCAGTAAACAAATAAAGGAGGAAGGTAGCACATCATCCACCACTCTCAAAAAGAACAAAGGCAAAGAGCTTGAGGCCCTGGAAGAATTGACATTGCCTTTAACAAAAATTGATGAAGGTAAGACTTCTTCTCCACCACTCAAAGGATTCATACGTCCTATTGAAGGAGCAAAAACCGAGCATGGTGAAGTATTTGAAGCAGAAATATCTAAGTCATATGGCCCGCAAGCTTTCAAACTCCTCAAGAAGCTGGGTATGAACCAAAGGAGAAACCGATGATGAGCAAGTTGCCTCAAGAGACTGTCGTCTCATCTGAACATGGGCTCAATGCCACTCAGAAAATATTGAAAAATAGTGGCCACACTGTCAAGAATGCTAAGCCAGGTTTGGGATATGTCCCTCAAAAGCCAGTCCGCATAGCAATCAGAAGAGCAAACACAAATTATATCACAAAAGGAGAAGTTTCGTCCACAGAAGACATTTTTGATGAAAGTGGAAGGAAAATCAAGAGGAGTTCTGTCTTCGAAAGGCTTGGAAGTGTTTTCGAAAGGCTCGGACCGTGTGAAAGGAACAAGATTGGGAAGAAAAATAATTTTAAGTCTCCTATCTTCCCAAAACTCCGAAGTCGAATCCCTTCTCGTATGAAGAGGCGAAATATCTTGACAGTCTTATGTGGAAGAGAGTTGAAGGCTAAGATGCAGACAATTGTCTTTACTAAAGAAGACAATGATGATGATAAAAAAAGTGTAGCTTCCACCAACCATATCACTGCTCTTGAGGATTCTCAAGTGGAGGAAGTGGATGCCGAGGATGCCCCTCCGCAATTTGAGGAGGGTGTGAAAGCCACTGTTGATGAGTTGAAAGAAATCAACTTAGGTGACGAAGGCGACTCACGTCCTACTTACATAAGTGCCCTGCTAAGTAATGAGCAAAAAGAACAATATATCAGCCTTTTACGAGAATTTCGGGATGTCTTTGTATGGTCGCATAAAGAAATGCCAGGCTTGGATCCAAAGATCGCAGTACATCATTTGTCCATCAAAAAGGGAACTCGGCCAATTAAGCAAATGCAGCGTCAATTTCAACTAGAGTTAATTCCATTAATTGAAGATGAAGTTAATAAGCTTCTTGAAGCAGGCAAGATCAGAGAAGTCAAGTATCCTACATGGATTTCTAACATCGTGCCAGTGAGAAAGAAAAATGGGCAAATCAGAGTATGTGTTGATTTTCGGGATTTGAACATGGCGTGTCCGAAAGATGACTTCCCACTGCCGATTGCTGAGCTCATGATAGATGCAACAATGGGGCATGAGATCCTTTCATTTATGGATGGATCATCTGGCTACAACCAGATTGGTCTGGCTCCCGAAGACCAAGAGAAAACAGCCTTTCGTACTCCGAAAGGAATATATTGCTATAATGTGATGCCATTTGGCTTAAAGAATGCTGGTGCTACTTATCAATGAGCCATGCAGAAGATATTTGATGACATGCTTCATAAGATCGTCGAATGCTACGTTGATGACATTGTGGTGAAATCAAAGAAAAAGAAAAATCATCTCCATGATTTAAGGCGAGTGTTTGAGCGCTTAAGGGAGCATCAACTCAAGATGAATCCACTCAAGTGTGCATTTGGGATTACATCCGGAAAATTTCTTGGATTTATTGTTCGCCGTCGAGGAATCGAGATCGAAAAGGCGAAGATTGATGCAATCATGAAGATGCATGTGCCTCGGAACATCCATGAACTCAAAAGTCTACAAGGAAAATTGGCATACTTGAGAAGATTCATATCAAACTTGGCCGGTCGATATCAACCGTTTAGTCATCTCATGAAGAAAGGCAGTATATTTGAATGGGATGAAGCTTGCAATAATGCTTTCAATAGCATTAAAGAGTACTTGATGAAGGCACCAGTATTGTGTGCACCAATACCTGGACGTCCGTTAATTCTCTACCTAGCTGCTCAAGAACGTTCTGTTGGAGCTTTACTCGCACAAGAGAATGATGATGGCAAAGAAACTGCCCTTTACTATTTGAGTAGAACCATGACTCCAAATGAGTTGAAATATTCACCAATTGAGAAGATCTGCTTGGCTCTTATCTTCGTGATTCAGAAGTTGAAACATTAATTCCAAGCTCATACAGTTCGACTAGTTTCAAAAGCTAACCCACTAAAGTTCGCCATGTCAAAGCCAGTACTCTCAGATCGGCTTGCCAGGTGGTATCTCCAACTTCAACAGTTTGAGATTGTATATGTCCCTCAGAAGGCCGTAAAAGGACAAGTGTTGGCAGATTTTCTAGCTGATCATCCCATGTCTGCGGAATGGGAACTGTCTGATGAACTCCCTGATGAAGATGCTTTCGCTGTGGAGATAGCTTCTCCTTGGAAAATGTATTTTGATGGAGCATCTCATAGGGAAGGGGCCGGTGCTGGAGTCGTATTCGTAACATCCAGTGGCGAAGTTTTGCCATTCTCATTTTCCTTAATAGAAAACTGCTCTAACAATGTAGCCGAGTATCAAGCACTCATACTTGGTTTAGAGATGGCCGTCGATATAAAGCAATTACACCTTAAAGTGTATGGTGATTCGTTACTTGTGATAAACCAACTACTTGGGGTGTATGAAGTAAGGAAGCTTGAGTTGTTCCCATACCACAAGTATGCTCAAAAGCTGATGAGCTGGCTTGGTGATGTTGATATCGAGCATTTACCCAGAAGAGAGAATAAGCAAGCTGACGCCCTCGCCAAGCTAGCATCAAATATAGCTATGCCGGAGGCGCAAGTTCAAATTTCAGTGTGCAAAAGTTGGGTTGTACCACCAATCTTCGAGGATGATGATTATGAAGAAGGTAAAAATCATTTGGTGGAGGTCTTCGAAATTGAAGAAGAGGATTGGCGTCAACCACTCATCGATTATCTCAAGTATGATAAATTGCCAAATGAGCCACGTCAAAGGGTTGATATTCAGCGTCGGGCACCTCGATTTATTTACTTCAAAGGCACAATGTATAGAAGATCATTTGATGGAATTTTCTTGAGATGCCTAAGTAAAGAAGAGTCTGTTCAAGCAATGGAGGAAGCTCATTTTGGAATTTGCGGTGCTCATCAGTCTGGGCCGAAACTACACTTCAGAGTCAAAAGAATGGGATATTATTGGCCAACAATGGTGAAAGATTGCATGGAGTATGCACAAAAATATCAGGCTTGCCAATTTCATGGGAACTTGATCCATCAACCTCCGGAGCCTTTGCACCCGACAGTTGCTTCATGGCCTTTTGATGCTTGGGGATTAGATGTGGTGGGGCCTCTTACAAAATCTTCTGGTGGTCATCTCTACATCCTTGCTGCCACCGATTACTTTTCCAAATGGGCTGAAGCTGTGCCTTTGAGGGAAGTAAAGAAGAAAAATATTGCTGATTTCATTCGGATCAACATCATTTACAGATATGGTGTTCCCCGCTATATCATCACCGATAATGGAAAGCCATTCAGCAACAGCTGGATCGATAAGTTGTGTGAGAAGTTCGACTTCAAACAAAGGAAGTCGTCAATGTATAATGCAGCTGCCAATGGTCTAGCTGAAGCATTCAACAAAACCCTGTGCAGTCTGTTGAAGAAGGTGGTATCCAAGTCTAAAAGAGATTGGCATGAAAGAATAAATGAAGCTTTATGGGCGTACCGCACCACCTATAGAACTCCTACTCAGGCTACTCCGTATTCTTTGGTTTATGGTGTTGAAGCTGTGGTACCTCTCGAGAAACAAATTCCTTCTTTAAGGATGGCCATACAAGAAGGCTTAACCGAAGAAGAAAATGTAAAGTTGCGCCTTCAAGAGTTAGAAGCTATAGATGAGAAGAGGTTAGAGGCACAACAAAGACTTGAGTGTTATCAATCTCGCTTATCCAGAACATTCAACAAAAGGGTGAAGATACGTTCTTTTCAAGTTGGCGACTTGGTGCTTGCCGTGAGAAGACCTATTGTGGTCACACATCGTGTTGGAAATAAGTTTCTCCAAAAATGGGATGGCCCTCATGTTGTAAAGGAAGTATACACAAATGGCGCCTACAAGTTGATATCAGAAGATGGCATAAACATTGGCCCCATAAATGGGAAATTCTTGAAACGCTATTACGCGTAAAACAACTACAAGATACAACGCTCCTTGATATGAGCTAAAACTGTCCACATGATACTCCTTGATATGAGTTTAAACTATCTGACACAAATAATATAAGGCTCCTTGACACGAGTATAAACTGTCTACAAGTTCAAATTCAAGACTCATTGACATGAGTATAAGTTGTCAGCAAATTCGAACACCACGCTCCATGACGCACGAGCCTAAACTGCATGTTACTCCTGGTCCACACGAGTATAAACTATGTACGACATACTCCTAGTCCGCACGAGTATAAACTGTGTACGACAAACTCCTGGTCCGCACGAGTATAAACTGTGCACGACACACTCCTGGCCCGCATGAGTATAAACTGTGCACGGCACCCCCAATCAAAAACCATGTCCCTTTGAACTACGTTATGACTTGATTCTCTTTAAAGAGATACGTAGGCAGCTTAATATTTGTTAAGTTCAGTCATGTTTTCGTTTGTTTGTATCAAATTTGTGAAGCAAAAAAGCAAATTAAGATATAAAGGCAGCAGGTAAACATCCTAAAAGCAGTAAAGCAAAGCCAAAGATGCAGTGATGAATAAGAAGAGAAAAAAAGATAAGAGAGAATATGGATTTTATTGATAATATCATTACAGTTCAAAAAAAAGACATTGAAATGAAATGGTTTCAATACAAACTAATGAAAAATATTCATACTGGATAACTCATCTCGAGCGGCCTCCAAAGCTTGTGTAACATTCCTTAATTCATCAGCAATGGAATCTTCTAGGATAAGTGTTTTCTTTAGTACACCAATGTCCCTGGCAGCAGTTTGGGCTCCAAGCTTTGCATTTTGAACGGATTCACGAAGACGTTCATCCTTTCGGGATACCGTTTCCTTCTCCTTCAACAGAGTCTCAATTTCTTCCGCAATCTGCTTCAACCTAGTCTCGGATTCTTGCAATTGCTTGATATCTACAGGTTCTTTGCCTTTGTGTTCATCAGCACGCTTCCTTGCATCGGTCAGGCTCTTATTAACTTCTCTCCTGGACAGCCCATCAGCAAGTTTTATCTTCACGGCATCATACGCATCAGCTTTAGTAAATAAGAAGTCAAATGATGCTTCTAAAGCAGATCCATCAATCTCTGGAGCGCTCTTGAAATTATTCACCATTTTGAGTCCCTCATTCCGCATAGAAGATAAGGAGCTGACATAAGTCCTCTTCAACTTATCTTGAAAGCTTTTCCACACTTTCATATTAACTAGTTTCCTAGCATCCGTGATCTCGGCATCAAAGTTAAATGTTGTAATTTCTGGAGCTTCCATTGTAGTAATTGGAGGATGAGACTCGGGCACAATAGGAGAAATTTGATTTGGAAATACATCATCTACTAAGCCTTTAAGGGCTGCAGCGGAAGCTGATCCTTCTTCCTCAAGTTCGTCATAATCAGAGCCAAATACAGCATCCAGATGCTACAAAAAAAAAGATATTAGAAAATAGTTATATGTATGGAAGTATGGGATTCATAATTAAAAAGGGGATTGAAAACCTCGGTTTGAGTTATCAGGACGTGCACAGGAGATTCGCCTCTTTTGGTCCTCTTCAAGTTTCGGTCTGTGCTACTCTCATTTGAATAAGAGAGACCACTCTTTCTTTTTTTTGCTACACCTGACGTTCCAACAATCACCTTCTGAGGAGGTGGGGCTTCTAACGATACAGTTGCTTCATCAATCTTGGCATTATCCGAATTGCCAATAATGTCAACTTCTTCCTCTACGGTGTGGCTCGGAAAAATTCTGATTAGATCCACCATATGATCTATAAAATAAGTCCCATGAATTTGAGAGGACCACTCAGCATACTTTGGTGAGCAGAAGTTTCTGAACTCTGTGGGGGCGCATGGAAAAGTAGCTTTAGAGCGAGAATTGCGTAAGATACATCGCCTCCAAAGCTGAAACCCTTGCTCTAAAGTAGACTCTCGAAGGTTTGTTCTCAGTTTCCCTAGAGTATCTTCTTGATAAAAGCCAAATTGACGGCTGAATCGATGTGGGCTGTAAGGTTCAATAAAAAATCTCCCATTTTATCGTAGAGTGAGATAACTCATACGAATAGCAATGAAAAAGCCCCAATCACGCCAAGATGCTTGGTCAATATCAATATATTCCCTTGGATTATTTATTCGGCGAACATTACAAAGCAAGGAAGCATTACTTCCATTTTGAAGTCTTTTGCGAGCATTAGTTGGAGTAAAGAACTTTGCTCCATTCTCATCTGAATATGTTACCATTAAAGGGATCTTCAGTTCATGTGGATTTGGATAATGAGTATTGAAATAATGAGCCAACCAGGTGTACACAAAGTGTACGGGAAATGTTGACTTCAGCTCAGAGGGTCTAGGATCATTTGAAATTTTGTTCAAGCCTCTATAGATACTCGTCAAGACTGGGACGACAAGTCCAACTGACCTTCCTGTAGCCATCAAGCTCGCTACCTTAAAGGTTCCAGGACGTATTAAATCTACTTCATCGGTAGGGAGTACGAAAGAGCAAAGCCAGCAAGCTAGATAAGCAGCCAGATATGTCTCATCTTGGTGCATAACATCAATACCGAGCATTTTGAAGGGTCCTGTTTCTGCAGAGGTCCATTTCTTATGATCACCAATAATCCCAGTTGGGTTGTGTGTTTTTTTGCAGCGGTTCTTCCTACTCTTCTCTACACGTACAGGAGGTTTCTTGTATGTTATAGGCTGACAAAACCAAAATTTTACCCATCGAGTAAGTGAAATAGAGTCAGTACCATCAAGACTGCGAAGTCTATGGTAGGCGTGCAGCAAGTGCCGACAACTAGATGGAATACGTAAGCCATTGAGGTCACGATCATTGAAGAGTTCAGGTTTATCGGGCACAACCTCTTTATATAAATGACCGGCTAGTGGCAAGCCCGTCCAGTTGTACAAATCCCATAGAGAAATTGACATTTCTCCAAAAGAAGTGAGCAAAGTGTTGGTAACAGGGCACCACGCCTCACAGAAAGCTTTGATGATCTCTTAGTTGCAGTCGTATGTGAATAAAGATGCAAAAATTGGGTCATAAATCTTTATTCTTGCAAGATCGTCATGATATCTGCTTAAGACAACTTCAGTCCATTCCCAATAGCCAGGAGTATAATGGAATTCTCCAGGAAAATTCAACAAATTGCCCCACGCTGCATGATCATCAATTATTCGGTGCCCTAATGTGGGTAAAGGGTCAAGGTTTTCATCTTCGGTATAGTTAATCGCCTTCAAAATTACAACTTCGGTTTCACCCAAGTTCAGATCTTCAATCCAAGTCTTTAGATCAGGTTCGCTATTCTCGCAAGGAATTTTGTCTATAGGTGCACCCATCAAGGGTCTCTCAATCGGAAGATAAGTTGCTCCATCGGATGGTGAGTTTTTATTGTCAAGAATCACCAATTGGCGCTTATTGGAGTCTATGACCATACCAGCGAAGTAAACCATCTTGAAGTTGAATTAACTGCAAGGAAATATGAGAGAATATATCAGCAAGAGGGGGTTCAAATTAATTTATATTTCTTTTATTTAATTAATTAAAAGACCCAAAATAAATTCATGGGTCAATTAATTATTAACATCGAAATTATAAAATACATGATGGGAAGGGCCTAAATATTGAAAGGAGCAATTAAATTAATTTATGCTTTAAGTTTATTTATTTAAACCCAAAGTATAAATTAAAGCCCAAGTTAATGGGCTAAGGAAACCAAATAAGTAGATCCAATTTTTATGTTGTTAGGCCCAAATCATGATTGAAGTTTAGAGCCCAAAGTTGGCAACCTCATGTCAAGCCCAAATTAAATTGGTGGATTCAAGTTAGAGTGTCAGGTTGTCCACATTGACTAAGTCAGAGATCAATCACGTGACTAAGTTAAAATTAACATTCCAACCTACCAAGCTTTCTCTCTCCTCACATGGGAGTAAAGAGACGTGAATCTCTCAAAAGTTAATTTGGAAAGTCAAAATTGGAGATTGGAGTCAAAATTAAGGGACATCAATTCCAGATTCCCTTCGCTGCTACCCATCTCTCTCACGCCGGGATCCGACGCATCACCACCTCGTGTGATTGTCGTCGGCCATGACTTCCAGCACTCATCTCCTCCACACCACGCGAACCGGAACCCGCCGCCAGCGACACCACCCTCGTTGCCGGAAACACGACATCAGCCGCCAGTCCCTCGTCGTGCAGTCACGCGCGCCGCCGCCGAAAATGGCCGCCCACATGCTTGCCCAATCTCGGCTATGCAACGCAGTGCCGCCGGAGGTGCGAACCAACAAGCAGCCACCACGGTGGTTTCGCCGTCGACCGTCGTCCAGTTGCGACGTCGCCAGAGGCACGAACCCAGCAAGCAGCTGCCACACGTCCGATTTGCCGTCGCTCCAACCACAACACCATGCCATCGTCAACGCACCACCATCCCCCGCACCTGATTCCCCATCGGCTTCGATCCGACCAGAACCGCCGTCGTGCAAGCTTCAGCTGCCGGGAACAGACGTCCGCCATCACCCGTCGACCACCCTCCATCATTCAACTCAGCCACCTCGACGTCGCCATGGGTGCGAACAGCCGCTGCTCTTCGTCACTCACGGCCGTCTGTCGACAGCCGTCGGAATCGGGAGCCCATTGCTATTCACGTCGGATCTTCCATGGTCACGGCCGTCTGTCGGTGCTGTCACGTGCCACTAGCGCCCAACAGGCCTATTATCCAGTCAAGAACCGCGCGCTGCCACCACCACTCTCGCCATCCTCTGCCGTTCTGCATCTCGTCCTGATGGGAACCCCAAAACCAGAATAATGTTGACTCTATCGGCGAAGATCGATGCCCACACCAACTACCCCAACGTTCTGCTCTTTCCATAGCAACACCGAGGGACACAACTGTTATCGAGGGACAAACGTTAAAGGGACAACCGTGAAAGGGACAACCGTGAAAGGACGAGGCTCGTCAGACATTCCTTCGAAGATCGCGATCGCCGCACGTTGCCAAAAGGTCAGATTGTCGCTGCTCTCGGAAATCTCCAGTTTCTCAACGCTGCTGCGCTTTCATCTTCGACATATTGCCAAAAGGTCAGATTGTCGCTGCTCTCGGAAGTCTCCTGTTTCTCAACGCTGCTGCGCTTTCATCTTCGACTACCTCTCATGTTCCTAGCTCGCTGCCAGAAACCACCATTTCTGGCGCCGCACGCAATTGTAGCCAAGGGGCAACCAATGTACAGCGGTTCATTCCATTAAAAATAACAACTGAGGGATAATCTTTTAATTCGGTAGAGGGGCAACCGTTAAGGGACGAATTCCGTTAAGGGACAAGGGAAGAGGCTCGTCAGATATTCCTTCGAAAAGGAAGAAGGACGAGGTTGACAGGAAGATCACAAGTATACAACCGTACAGTGACAAGTGAAAACATAAAAAAGAGCAGAAATAAAGAAGCAAAAAAAAAAAAAAAGAGGATAAAAAAAAAGAGCAGAAATAAAGAAACAAAGAAAAATGGATTGAGGGCTTACACTGAAAGTAAGCAATACTTGATGAAGGAATCTGCAAGGGCAAAGGAGATGTTGCTCTTAGAAAAAAATTTTAAGTGTCTTACGTTCTGTTAATGAAGAAAACAAATGCACAGGGTCCTCCTTATATAGTGAAGAGGCTGCAACAAATTATGGAAATTATCTTGGTGGACAAGAAACAAATATGTCCCATATTCTCTTATCTTGGTGAACAAGAAATAAATATGTCCCATATTCTCTTATCTTGGTGAATAAGAAACAAATATGTCTCATATCCTCTTATCTTGGTGGACAAGAAACAAATTTATTCCATTTTCTCTTTTTGGATTTGGGCATGAGAAAACAAATTGGGCCACTTAAAATTGGGCCAAGAAAAATTTTATTTGGAAAAAGTAATTCCTCAATTGCAAAAGCCCAGATTACAAATGTTGAAAATAAAAGAAATTTCTTTTGTGATTCCTTCACAACAAGACATGGCGTCCGTGAAACAAATCGCAAGGGGGCATTTGTAAGCAATTAAAATTTACGGTCCAATTAAATGGCGACATGTGGATTTTATTAATTAAATATTAATTTATTTTGGAATTTAAATAAATTAATTCCTAAAGTAAATTAATAAATAATTTGGGCCCAACAAATTAAATGGAGCTTAAATTAAATGAGGCCTGGCCCAAGTCAAATAAGCCCCAAATTAAAGGAGGTCTGACTGAAGTCAAACAAGCCCATACAAATTAAATCAGGCCCAAATAAAATAGGCCTGATTACAGCCCAAACAAGTGGAGGCCCAAGCCCGCAGGATATGGCCCAAATAACTCTGGACCAATCAGAATGCAGGACATTTATGAGGGGTCTTCACCTCTCACCTATATAAAGGGGTCTCCCCATTCATTCAACAGACTGAAGCATCTGAAGACAAAAGCTCTGAAGAGATCAAGAATACGAGCAGTGCTCCCTTGAATACTTCAAGCATCTTCAAGTCAAGAACGGCAAACGATTCGGGATAAAGGTGCGGAGCCCCCCAAATCAAGCGTTCTTCATATACTGAGTTCTTCGGTGTTCTTCGCGCCAAGAATAGCATACGACCTGGGATTAAGGTGCTGAGCCCCCCAGATCGAGTGTTCTTCGGATCAAGTACGTTTAATCCAAACAAAGGCTCGACGCCTCTGGATTAACATTACAAAGTCCCAAATTCGAGCTCGGACAAGCTTCAACTGAAGATCCGACTCCACACACGCTGTCAACACAGTCAGCGTACACTCCAGTCAACAAAGTCAAAGTCAGCGCAGTCAACATAGTCAATGCTGTCAGCACAAGTCAAGTCAAAGTCAAGTCCAAATTGGTTCGAGAGAAGAATCAGAGGATAGATAGAGATGTTTTCTTAATTATCAAGTTCAATCCACATTGGATTATTATTGTAATTCAATTTGTATTTATTTCATTATAAATACAAAATTTGTTGTTACAATATATATTGATAAAATATTGTGATGATAAAATATTGTATGATAATATTGATTTTGATTGAATCATGTATATAAATACATTGAAAATTTTTAATATTATAATATTTTTACTGTGGATATATATTTTAAATAGGTATGTTATTTTTTAAGTGGGTTATAAAGGAAAGTGTGTAAATTTAAATAGGTGTTTTATGCATGTATGTGAATGTCCTCTGTTGAAGATTCAGAGGCATAACACCCGGATGTCAATTTTACCCGGGTAGAGCTATCCAACGGGTATCCACATAGCGGGTATAGAAAAATCAAGTAAAATCAGGTAATGGGTCAGGTAGTATCCGAACCCGAAGGAAAATTGTGCGGGTAAAGGTAGGGTACGGGTTCCCTTATAATTTACCCGTACCCAACCCGTACCCGACCCGAAAATTACCCGAATGTGTATATATATATAATAATAATATTATATATTTAATTAAATGTCTAAATCTAATATTTCTTTTAGTATAATAATATTGTTGATGAAAAATTTATGATGTATTTATTATAATATGTTTAATATTTTAATTAAAATTTATATTCTTTTCCTGATATAAATATAAATAATTTTTAAGAATTATAATAAATCTTGTTCTATGTTATAATATTATGTATTATTTATAATTATTTTTAAGAATTATAATTATTTTTTTAATATTTTAACAAAAAAGATATTCGAATTAAGATATCTTGGTGGCAAAAAGGAGATGCAAGACTTTGAAGTTTTCATACTTAAACCAAGAACTTGAAAGCAATTGTTGGAATATGATGTTTGTTTTATAATTTTATTTGATTAACTATGAATTTATGATTTTTTTTGTTAACGGATTTAAACGTTATTGTTGTTGACTTTGTTTTCTAATTTGCATATTTTATTTTAGGTTATTCATTTATGTATTATAATTATTTTTTGGTGTATTATAGTTAAAAAAAAATGTGTCGGGTCGGGTAGGTTCGGGTGGATTCAGGTATCCGCGGATTATTCGCAAATCTAATAAGATTGCGGGTATCCGTTTACCTGCGGATTACCCGTATACCTGATGGGTATACCCGTATCCTACCCGAAGCTATATTTTAGGGTAAAAGAGTAGGGTATGGATAGGGATGATAGGGTATATGATAGTATGTGGATTTGCCATACCCGTACCCTACCCTACCCTATCCATTGCCATCCCTACCTCATGTTAGATGAATATATATGTATAGTGATGAAAAGAAAACAAAAATATTTGAATAAACAAATAAACTACCTCTTGACAAAAAGGTTGCAGTATTCATATTCGTGAGTTTTTAATTGAGATTTCCATGCGTTATACAACAATGAAATAATTGTATGTAGGGCACTGCAAATTATAATATATGTTACAAAAAGCAAGAATTCTAATAATTACTAATTAAGTGAAATGCAGTGAATTTTATGATGCTTTTATTTTATAATATTCATTCTTTTAGCAATCATTATTTACTATAGTAAAGTAGCATATGATTGGCTGCACATGATTAATATACTATAAATTCTTCAAATATATAAAAGTTTTTTTTTAATTTAATCTCATTTAATAATAATCTAGAATGGGTTGGTTTCATTCGATTTAATAACGTTTTGAATTAGAGATGAGAACTGATCAAATCGAAAGTGCCGAACAAAGGGAGTATAACATGAACAATGAATAGAGTTGAAGACCCACACTAATATTACTTCAAAAGTTTTATAAATTGACAAACTTATCATTTACTTATTTTAAAAAATAAAAATAATTTATTAAATTTATACAATAATTACTCATTGCATATAAAATAGTAATACTTCATTCATTTATTTATTTATTTTTACTTTTTTTTTGTCTGTTTTACAAAAAATTTCAACTTTTTTCAAAAAAGTAAAAAAAAATCACAACAATTGTCCTCCCTCATATATTTAAGTATATATTTATTAAAAAAATCAGTCATACTTAATGCGCGACTTTATTATTTATTTATTTTAAATACCATAATATCCCACTTCTTAATTTATAAAAAATAGTATCTCATTCAGTCACCTTAATAATAAATATTACGCATCAAATACTCCTAATTTACGTATTTGAAAATTAAAGAAAAGAAAGGAGGAATAGTCAATTTTATTTCATGGTAAATAACTATGGGGGATTTGAGTTGTCTATTGTACGCTTAAAAGAAAAATAGAATAGTAAAAAAAAAAAAATAGAAAGGGGCTATTTAGGGCTAAATTACAGGTTGACTTTAAACGGAAAATGTGTTTTTTATTACAATAAAAAGTGAAATAATGTGAAAATATTGCAGCTTTCTTGGATGAGAATCTAAAATGCAAAAGTTTTGCACTGTCCAAGAAATTCTTGCTCACATGACTTATATAGCTTCTAAATGTTTTACAAAGTTTATTTTTGTCACAACTTTGTGCCTGCTTTTTCTACTTGTACTATTTTACATACCCAAAATAATCACTTCAATAAGTTGAATCAAAATACAAGTGTATGAGATGATGAAATGGATCTATATTAGTATAGTATGTTTCACTTTTTTTTTCCTTTTTTTCTTCTTCTAATTAATTGATATATTTTGGTGCATCTTATGATATAGTTTAAGAAAAGAGTGAATCCTTAAATTATGTGAAGGATAGAATTTTACTTATCTTTTATTTCAACTAGACATATGTTTAATAATATCGAGTTAATTCACTCTTATGTTGTTGTTGTGATTTGGGTATTCACATGTCACTCGATTATTATAATCTAGAGATTGTTTTTGAAAATAAAATCTCAATTGTGCACAAGTTAAGTTTTGAAAGACTTGTGTCTCCTCGGTTCGAATTTACTTAAAATTATCTGAGTGAGATTATTGTGCCCCGTGGACACCGTGCCCCTTTTCAATTTAAACTCCTAATAATATATAGATTTAAATAAAATATAGAGGGAGAGAGTTGTATTCACATGGGGCACGATCTGTTCCCGGAGGTTCAGGAGCTTTTGCCATAATATATTCTGACATAAGATGGTGTATAACTTTTAACGAATCACAACACTCTTTATGAACTCGATTTACATAATTTAGTATATGAATTGAGTGTTTTCTCACCCTAAATAATGTGTCAATTCTTCCAATCTTATTATATCCGTAAATCCGATTCACATTGTAAATCCGATTCATATAAAACTAACTCTTAACGAAGAAGCGAGGATCATGACACTTCGGCGAGATCTTCTTCAGAGAAGAATATGTCGGCTTCGTGTAGAGGTGATCGCGGACTCGCCGTAAATACATGTTGGTACCTGTTAAGTTCCCGCAGCTCGGCTTTCAGCTTCCTTCGCGACTGGGTGATGAGGGCTTGGGAAGTCCCCACGTAGCCTTCGCCCATCATGTAAACTTCTCTAGGCGGTGTGGGCAGACGGTCTCCAGGCCCAACCTGTCCTTGAGGGTTGGTTGGTCCTTGAAACCGTTCGCCCATGGCAGGAGGTTGCTCTTTCTTCCATTTTAGGCCGGTCACCAATCGGTCTAGCTTTCCATCCTCGAATAGTCTAAGCAGTTCGGTCAACAGATCTCGGCATTTGTTGGTATCGTAGCCAACAGATTTGTGGTATTTGCAGAATTTCTTTTTATTTAACTTGGCTGGATCTGCACGTATCTTAGGCGGGGGACTCAACAGATTGGTGTCTTGTATCTTGCTGAATATTTCTTCAGGCGTGAGTTCGAGTAACTCCATCATCTCTTGAATCTGGTCGTCATCTGGGAACGGTTTGAAGGAAGAGGGAGCCCTATATTCTTTTTCCTTTTTTTTCTTTTTCTTGTCGCCTTCCTTAAGGTCGCCTTTAGACTTTTTGTATTCCTCAAAAATTTCTTCGCTGTGGATGAACGCTTGAGCCGAGACCATGAAGACTGCGTAGCTGTTTGGTAATTTCTGCTGGCAACTAGTCCACATGGGCGACCCTGGGAGTAGGGCGACGGTGGCCAGGATGGTAGACGTCTCATCCGACACTTCTTCCGTGTTGGCACGCTGTTTGTTGAATGAGAAAGCCGTGGCGAGTTGCGCCCATGAGTCGATGGAGTTAACGGGAAGATATTCAAATCACGAATGTGCCTTATCTCTCAACGTTAAGGGAAACATCTTACATCGATCCTCTTCCAAACACCCTTGTGCCAGCATCCACCCTACATACTTATTGAGGTGTAAGATCGAGCTGGATTCGGCGGCGTATTGGGAAATTAGAGGGATCCGTATCTTTTTCATGGTGGCCGCTGCGATAACCCTATAGGTGAAAGAAGTCCTTCCTGATTCCGAATCAGGAATGCTATGGAGTCCGGCCTCGTTTCTTCTCTCCACTTGATCGAGTCGCCTCCTGAGCGTATTTATTTCTTCATCATGTTGTCGCTTAAGTCGGGCGACAGGATCGTCTTACGCACTTTCTCCCACCTGCTCGTGTCGAGTTTTGCAGGATCTAGTCCTAGTCGATCTTTGGCGCTTATGCGTCCAGCCGTGTGCGCGGGGGATCGGCTGGCGACCGAGTTAGCGTGGGACGCCGTCTTTCTTCGTTCGCGTCCTTCATCTACCACGTTCTGAGCTTTTTTTGGTTCCTTATGTGCATCCTTTCGGCCCATTCGTTCGTGTACTGACCTCCTAGGCAGAGTCCATTCGCGTTGTTGCTCGTTTGTTTATTCCGTTGAGTTTTCTTCAAGGCTGAAGCTGAGCCTCCGACTGGCGGTCCTTGGTTCTGCCGCTCGCTTTTCCTTCATCTGTTTGAGAAGGTCAAAGTACTTTTGCCGGCAATTAGTCTGTGGGTCATCTTCTTCTGGGTACGTATCATGCGGCGGAACTTCCTTTTCTACAGTTCGAGGGAGATTTGGATCTTCTTGTTGGCGCCAGCTAGTAGTCGCATCAGCCCTACTAGGAGTGGCTTCATTCTGTTCATCCGTCATTGGATGCACAGTCGAATCGGGGTAAAATGAGGATGGCAGTAGGCTCTCATAAGCCTCCGTAGGTGCCCATGGAGCCTTTCCTCTAGCGCCAAATGTCGCTCGTCAAATTTTAATCCTTTCTTAATGATGAGTTGATGTGGTTGTTATTGGGTAATGAAAGGATAATCTGCATTAAGCTAACATAAAAGAAGAGAGAGTTGTCCCCTAGGCATTCTTGTGCTTTTTTTTAGGGGGTTAATGATGATTTTTTATTGATACGGGTTGTTCCCATATTTATACTGGATAGCCTGACGTCATCTGTATCTGAGTAAGTCGCCAGATTATCGTGTACAGTGCAAGCATTAAATGCGTTTTAGCCTCACGTGACTATTTTAAGATCTGATCTAGGATATCCCCTATATAGATATCTCGGAGGATATCTGCACACCTCAGACAATTGGGGTAAGTGGCCTAGTGACCTTAGTCAGGCTGTCGCTCCTCGTTCATCAGGGGGATCATTGGGCCCTTACTGGGCTGTGGGACTAATAAGCCCAGTGGATCAGCAGGAATGGGGCCCAACTCCAACGCCCTACCACACACTGTATAAAAAAATGAATAAAAAGACAATTATGTCCTGAGATAAAGATCAAACCTTATAAGCAACTATTATACAAATTAAGAGTAAAGATTAAATAATAATGTATGAAATATAAACGGCATGATGCGTAAGATTAATAAGGTAAAGAGCTAAGTGTAAAGATTAAACTTATAGAAAAAATAACATTGAAATACATGATTGTGTGATTAATTATGAAATAAAGTAAATACTTGTGTGAATCGAGTTCAATGTAAAATTTGTTTTTATTTATTATTTTTAGTACATAAAAAATTATTTTTTAAAGTGATAAACTTTTACTCTTTTAAAAAAAAAAATTATTTTTCAAATTCTTCCACACTCAAATTTATTTATTACTTTTTAGTACATGAAAATTTATTTTTTTAGAAACATGAGCTATTGCTCTTCTAAATAAAAATTTCTACTCTCCAAAAAATAATTTTTTTATGTACTACAAAATAATTTTAAAAAATAAAGTTCACGTAAAATCGGTAAACCTGAGTTAAATTTTCCATACAATCATTGTGTTTAAAAAAAAAAAAACCATCATCTATCCATCAGTACATATAGAGTTATATATTCACGAGTTGTCTCCGGGGGAGGATGAAATAATACTAATTTCGAGGGATTTTATAATATAACTTCCCTCTCTAAAATCCAAATGTTACAACCGCTGATGGTCAAATAGAATGATTGAGTCAAACAATTTGAGCAGACCAATATGATTCTCCACCAGAATAACCTATTTAATATCTTGGATGGCAAAGACTTGGATGTTAGAATAATTTCGAAAGAAGGGCAAGAAGTGTTATATTTTGATAAAAAATGATAACAGTGTAGTGTGTAGTGAACTATTACACAAAGAATTTGAGATCATGCAATTGTAAAGATTCAGATATTTGACATCTTCCAAAATACTCAAATTAAGAATCTGGAAATCTGACTTCAAACTCACACCTCTCATCTCACCTCGAGATGGCCAATGATTCTAATCTCTTAAATTGGATCAACACTCAACTAAAAGATCCATTTTTTTTTATATCCCAAATGCACAAAAACTAGAATTGATGATTTAAGCCAACTAACCAATGCAGATAGATCTTTGACAACAAGTATTTCTGCAATCACAACACTACAGCAGCAATACAAGCAACAATGATGCGGACAGACGAATCGAGAGGCGAATCGAATTATGAACAATAATAATACGGACGAAGCAACAAATTCCACAACATTGTCATGAAAGCCACCAGATAACAACTTACATGCTGGAGCAAATAAATAACTTAGCCAATTGGCAAGAATTTAAGACTCCATAGAATGCAAGAAAGCACAATGACACCCCCACCCCCACCCCCCCTTAAATAAAGGATGCATGGATATACAATGTGAGCATGGTAATTCCTTCCAGAGTGAGCTTGGCAATTCCCTTCTAGATCTTATCAAGCTTTTCAGATTTAACAAGAGGATTCGCTTTTGCTATAGCATCGCGAGCAGCAGTCCGGTAATCAAACGGGCAGTCATGTTTGTCTGAGTAACGATGAGTCGAACAGAAGAGGTTTCCACATTTGCACTTGAATCCTGTCAAGCCTACACGCTTAGAGCAACTGGTGCACCTCTTCGGGCCCTCCTTAGCCTTTGATTCCAAATTCTGGCCTCCCAACAACTCTGAAGATAGTTCTGGAGGTGTGGCCTTCAACTCAACAGGTCCAGCTTCTACATTAGCTGCATCAGCGATAATAGGTTCTTTTTCGTTGCTACTTGAGCCACCATTGACAATGTTGTCAATGGAAGATGCAGCAAGCTTGACCTGTTGTTGGTTCGACATCATTTCTTTATGACACTTGGAGCACATATTCATTGTTGTAGCGCTCCCGAAGAAGCCACAGTTGTTAATGCAAAGAATAGGGCCTTCTGGGGCTTGGCACCCAGTCTCTTCAGAAGCTTCCATTATGCAAGTTTTCTGGCATCCACAGTTACATGTATCATGTAAGAGGTGATCAAGAAAGACACAAGAGCAAGAGGCTTGTGTAATTAGTTGAGAAAATTAGCAAGCAGGAGATTATATTATCCCAAATGGAACACCTAGAATATTGTTCAACATATAATAAAATCTTATCTCATGTTCTTATAGGTAGGAGTCATGGGGCCTGGGCGGGGGTTAAGTGGGACCAATATGGGCAAAAGCAAGACGGCCAAACGATGGACTGCATCAATGAGCTGAAGTGGCGCCTATTAGACCACTCTGCTCATAAACAATTCAAACATTAGATTTCTAGAACATTTTTGCAATTTGTTCTTTAAAAGATGGGAGGCAAAAAGGATGAGGCAGGTACAAGGCTATTCTTCCGGATTTCAGGAAGGCATCAGCATCAATAAAACTAGAGACTTCCTGAAAGCAGTGAGTGAGCACTCAGCAAACCCTAGAGTAGAACTATCCATACATTCCTTGAAAAAATATTCAATTCTCTACAAAGCAAAGATGCATAAAATTCATCTCCATAGTCCATTCTCAAGGAATCCAAGTATAAGGATTAACAATGCAATCTAACCACTTGAGAACAGACAATTTCACTTAACAAGCACCATTAAATTGAGTATCAGAGCATAAACACACCAAAAACCTCCAATTCATATGAAAACCCGAATAAAAATCTTGCTAAACAGCTATCAAACATTCGTCATAAACATTAAAAACTACAATCATTAACAAACTTCATAAATATCAAACACATTTGCAATAAAAACTATATCAATCAGCTATCAAATCATCTAATATTTCTCTAACCAAAACCATATAAGAACTTACACTCGTCAGCTATCATCAGAATAGTTCTCCAAGTTCTACATGCATAACTTATAACTTAACCATACTGTTTAATCACGACCTATTCATGATGGATACAAACCACAATATAACTAATACTGGATCTTCGAAAATTTTAAAAGCACAAACGAGGTATAGAAAGAAAAAAGACAAACACAATGATGTTTTCACCGTTATTTTCATAACATGATGAATTGTTTCAATAACTGAAACACCTTCTCCAAAATTGATTGACCTAAATTTACAGAGAAAGTATTTAAGTATACATAAATTCTCGGGACGATAGAATTAAGAAAAAAAACCAAATACCTTTTCAAAAATTTCAATCTTTTTTTTTTTTTTTTGCTATAAATTACTTTAGCACATAAATCGAATATTACTACACCATCCCGAAAAGAACTAGAGTTAAATCTTATTCATCAACACAATAAAGCCCAAAAATATCATAAAACATCAACAAAAAATTCATACAATACTTTAAAACCACTCAGTTCAGAAATCAAACGTTTCAGTACAAAAACTAATTACGAAAATATCAGATTTAAATCAACAAATAACGAAGTTTTTGGCCGATCTTGACTTAGGAAAATCGAACCACAACTTTTTCAAGACTAGTTTTCCTGACGAACAAGAAAGTAAAACAACAACAAAAAAAATTCAATTTTTACACGAAATAGACAAAAACCTTAACGGATCACAGCGTGGGCTACAAATTCTAGGGGAAACAGAGAATTGAGAAGAACGAAAGCGTCAACAATACCTCAATCTAAGAGAGAATTAGAGCGAAACGTAAGAGAAAGGGGCGAAACGATGAGAGAGACGGGTTTGATATTTAATTAAAACGATTTTTTCCGTGTGATATCCAGAATTTAAAGGACATTTTAATTATTTGTAATTATACCACATGTAAAAGAGTAAATTACGGATCCTCCCCAAGTAATTTATACATCATGCTGAATAGCCCCAAAAGAAAAATAAACCTACTTTTCTCCAAATATTAAAGTTAATGAAAATCACCATTGATTTAAATTAATTTTTTTAAGTAAAAATATTGGAGTTTACTTAAATTAAGTCGGGTTGCTTATTAATTATTTATTTATTCGGCGTCAAAAACAAATTTTATTAATTAAAAGCCTGAAAAATATAATAGTATCAATTTAGATTTAAAATCATGTAAATAATATAATTACGATTACATTAAATTTTATAAGCAAGTATTAAAATAACATCTCAATTAATTGATAAAATTAAAGGATTATTATTAAACTATTTTAAATAATTTAATTATTATGCTAATGAAACGTTGAGATATGGAGTAAAATTAACTCATATAGTGTTCAACCGGATGCACCACATTAAAAAACGTATACAAATATAAACAAAAATATATACAATTATAACAAAAATGTACACAATTTAATTGTTAATTTTTTTAATGAAAATTGAGTGTAAAAAAATTTACAATTATTAAAAAAACATGTATACACTATTGAATAAAAAGTTATACACATGTGGATGCTAATTTTTTTTAATGAAAAACTTAATGTGAAAAAAGTGTATAATTATTAAAAAAACACTTATATAAAATAGAATAACATGTATATAAAATAGAACAAAAAATTATACATATGGGTGCACTTGATACTAGACATGCACCCCGGTTCGGAACCGGCGGTTCCGGTTCCAACGGAGGAGGAACCGGAACCGAACCGGGGGATAGGGGGTTCGGTTCGTGAACCGGCGGTTCCGGTTCCGGTTCGGAACCGCCGGTTTTTCATTTTTTTTTTTTTTTGCATTTTTTTGTTTCTTTATGTTATATTTATACATCATACAATGTGTTATTTATCAGTTATTATGTGTAATTTATTTATTAAATAAATTAAACATGTGTAATTGAAAATGGAAATATTGAATTTGAATTAATGTAATAATAATATCATTAAAATTGAAAACATGATGTATCATGTATGCACTATGCAATATTCAATAATGCAAGTAAAAATTTCAAAGTTGATATTAAATTCATAATAATCAAACAATATTAATTAATGTGATCACATAAAAAAATTAATTATTAAAGTCTAAACCATTACAATTTACAAATGTAGAAGTGTAAAGAACACTACAAGTTTACTTCCATGTCAACTACTCTATTGTTACACTTCAAAAATTTAAAAAATACAAACTTTATAAGATAAAATACAACAACATAATAGAGGAAAAAAAAATAAAAAAAGGACTTGAGCTTAAATTTAGGGTTAAACTTGAAAATTCAAGTTCTACTTAAATTTAAGTTGCCTACGTATCCTCGAAAGGAATCAAAGCCCACGTAGTTCTCTTAACTTACCTCAACTTACCTCTTTGGCTCCGTGGAGGTGAATGGTGATGGCTTTTTTGTTTACTCTACCAATCTAACTCGCTTCCATATTCCGTAATTTCATCATCCGATCGGTCTTCTTCAATTTGATTTTGAATCCGTCTTTCCGCCTTTGACCAATCATCAAGCAAACACAAATTTTCTAAATTTGTCACACTTAAATTGGATCGTGTCGGATCCAAAGTGAGATTACCAAGACTAAATGCTTGTTCGACGGCAACCGTAGAGGCGGGAGATGCAAAAACCTCTTTTACAATCAATGATAAAATAGGGAATGACTTTGTTCTCCTTGACCACCACTTCAAAATATCAAAACTAGTTCCGTTTGTTTCAAACTCAAAAGTGTTAGTAAAATAAGAATCAAGTTCTTGAAAAGGATTAGATATCACCCGTGCACGTTTTTGAGATCTAACATCATAAAAACTATAAAATTTTTGAAGAGCATCATATTTCCTAGAATTATCAACACTATCACTACTATCATCACCACTAGATTGATCATCATTTGTACCATTTTGTTCTTTATACTCCTTAAAATGTTCCTTTAGTAGATTATAAGTACTTGCAACTATGTCTTTAGGATTAGGAGCTTGTTGTCTAGTAGGAGAATCACAATTAGCATACAATGAATCATAGTAAAGCGTTAACAATTCTTCTAAACCATCTGTTCTAATACGTGGGTCCAACAATTTAGCAACTAAACACAAGTCCGAGATTTGAAAAAAATATTTTAACCACTTAGATTTCATGGAAAGAATAGCATTTGACAACAACGGGTGTGCTTCATTAGCACTAAAAACCATAGCAATTTTAACACAATTATCAACAACTAAATTTGAAGTAGGATAATAAACACCGGATAGTTCTTCCGTAGCATCATTAAAAATTTGCAAAATATCACATAGAGTATAACATGTGTCCCATTGATTAGCAAACAAGATTTGACCACCCGCATCTTGTGAGTAAAAAGCACAAATATGATCTTTATAATCAAAAGAGTCATGCAACATTTTATACGTTGAATTCCAACGAGTTGAAACATCTAAAGGAAACTTTTTTGGGTGAATGTTCACAGATTGACAATATCTTTTTCACCTTTTAGTAACGGAAGGGTTTCTCATTATATACCATATAGCACTTTTAATAGGTTGAATGTGTGTTTTCAAAGCATTTATACCATCTTGAACACATAAATTCAATATATGACAAATACATCTAACATGAAAAAATCTACCACCAATTGAGGGTTTGCAAATATCAATAAGACTTTCTAAACTAGCCGTATTAGCACTAGCATTATCAAATGAGATTGTAAAAATCTTTGTAACTAAACCATATTCTTGCAAAATAGTACTAATTTTGTGAGCAATATTAACGGCGGTATGAGGAACATCAAATGATCTATAAGCAATTAATCTTTTTTGCAAATTCCATGAACTATCAATCCAATGACAAGTAATACCCATATAATCCGCTTTTTGCCAAAAATTGCTCCAAATATCCGAACATATAGACACTTTATGAGGTAATTGTTGCAAAATTTATTTTAAAATCAAACCATACTCTTTAACAACTTTAGCAACACCAAGTTTACATTTATTACGATGCAAAGGTGGGGATTGAGGATTTAAAGTGAGATTTACCCAATCTTGAAAAAAAACATTTTCGGCAAAGTTAAATGGCAAATGTTTGGTGCACATAAGTTTAAGGTATAATCTCAAATAATTAGGTTCATCAAATTTAAAAAGAGTGTTACCCGACGCCGATGAACCTTCTCCTCCGGAAGAGGCCGTGATCCCTCGTCCTATTTGTGTTTGACCGGTTGAGATGCCAATCTTGTCCGGATGCTTCGAGTTGATGTGCTTGATGAACGTTCCATATCCTCCGCCATGCTTGAATTTATACTTAGTGCCACAATAGTTGCAAATAATTTTGAATTCATTCGAATTCTCAATCGCCTCCTTCTTGAAATGAATGGAAAATATATCGGAACGTAACACTTGTTGGGAACTTCGAGTCGATCCTCCGCCTCCGCTAGAGCCTCCGGCTCCGTCTCCGGTACCCGTACCCGTACCACCCGAGGTTGGTTGACTTCCACTCGCCCTTTGTTGTGATTGACCTTGAGTATTATCGTTGTCGTCGTCGGAGGGGAAATCATCTCCAAGTATCTCCCTAACATTCAAGTTGAACAAATGAGGGGAGATTTCTTCATCCGAAGGAATATTTTCAAGTTCAATATCTTCTAGAGTTAGTGGAAGTTGGCGTGGTCCGCGTGGAGGTGGTGGAGGACAATTTAAGGTGTTGGGTATGGATTTTCCTCTAGATGAAGAAGGTGAGGCACCGGATGAAGAAGAACCTCTTCTAGACATTTTTTTTAGATTGAAAAAAAGATGAATATATAAGATTTATGAACTAAAACTAAGAGACTAGAAGTAGAAGTATACTAATTAGTAGTATATGTGTGGGAAAGAATAGAAAATTATAATGAGAGAATTGAAATGAAAGTGATAATAAGAGAATTGAAATAAAAGACTACAATTTTTTTTTAGTTTGATATATATGAACTAAAAAAAGAAAGTTGAGACTTGAGAGTTGAGATGAGATTGAGAACTTGAGTAGTTGAGTAGAAATGTAGAATCAATCAAGAATGTGGAATAGATTCAAATTGAGTATAGAAGAATAAGTAGTGTAGAGAAGAGAGTGTAGTAGTAGTAGAAGAAG
Organism: Pogostemon cablin; assembly: GCA_023678885.1. Classification (NCBI taxonomy): domain Eukaryota; kingdom Viridiplantae; phylum Streptophyta; class Magnoliopsida; order Lamiales; family Lamiaceae; genus Pogostemon; species Pogostemon cablin. Next base: position 28,408,377 of record CM043013.1, read on the forward strand.
TAGTAGATTGAATGTGAATGTTGTGTGCCAAAATTGATCACACTTGGAGGGTATTTATAGAGGATTGGAAGTGATCTCATCCATCCATTTCAAATTTTAAACACAAAAAATCTCAACCCTTGAATTTAAAAAAAAAAAAATTCGGCCGGAACCGCCGATTTGAACCGGAACCGCCGGTTCCGCCTTCCATCTCAACTGTTGATCTTCAACTGTCACACGATCTCGGCCGCACGTTTGAATTTTCAAAATTCAAAAAAGCCCGCCCTTCCCGCCTGAACCGCCGGTTCGAACCGGAACCGCCGGTTCACCGCCCCAACGGTCACTTTTTTGGGCCGTCGGATCTCCAACGGACAATCGATCTTGGCCGTTCAAAAAAAAAATAAAAATAAAATAAAAAATAGAGGAACCGCCGGATTTAACCATGAACCGGCGGTTCGAACCGGCGGTTTCGGTTTTTGCTCGGCTGGAACCGAAACCGAACCGTGTTCTACCAGTTTCGGCTTCTTTTTTTACGGTTCCGGAACCGCCGGTTCCGGTTCCGGTTAAAATCGCCGGTTCTCCGGTTGGAACCGGCGGTTCCGGTTAATCGGTGCATTTCTACTTGATACCAACCCTTAATAGAATCATGAAATATTGATTTTTTTAACCAAAAAAAAAAAAAAGACGTTCGACAAATAGATGTAACATTCTAATCAATTTTACATACAGCATCACAATATTTCATAATAATAAGGAAAAACAGATTTATGTTGACGTTACATTCAATTAAAATATGTTTTGCTATTTATAGAGGATAAAATCAAGCTACACTAATCCTGATATTTGTTAATTAATTATTAATAAGCACCTAGAAGATTACAGTCAGCAAGCTACCAAGTATTTCTGCAAATTGTTGATATATAGGAGGTGGTTATCTCCATTCCTTCCCCCTCCCTCAAACCATCATCCATGATTAATTATTGTTTTCCATGTTGTTGGTCTTCACTTGATGCCTTTCTTGCATCATTTGACTCTCCTCCCCAGTTGCCAACAATTTAGGACAACCCCATATCATCCAATTTTCTCTGGGAGTTGGCAACTTATCTCCATTAACGTTGTCCACCTCCGGTAATCCTATCAACTCCATCTTCTCTATATTCATCAGATCATTTAATCCCATGATTTTCAGTTCATCACAGTATTTCACTTCCACAGTTTGAAAAGTATTAGAACTGCCAGAAATGTGTTGCAGGGAATGGCATTCATCAACTTTCAGACACTTCAAAGATGGTGCTGGACATGCAATGTTCTTCAGCTTTGGCAGCCCCGAAAGTTCTAGTTCTCGAAGACTTGGGAAACACGAGGCGTCTTCACAGATGGACTCCAGTTCGTTGCACCACTTGACATGGAGGACCTCAAGATTGCTGTGGCCTTGAAGTTCTGCTGCACTGATGATGTGTTTGAGCAAGGGGCATTCTCCGACTCGCAAAGTGCTTAGAGATGGTGTGCGGAGATTGATTCCTTTTAACTGTAGTAGCCCCCAGAGATGTAGCTCAGTGAGTTTGCTCAGTTGAGGGGAGTCATCTGTGAAGAACTTGTCCAATTTGGGACAGTATTTGATGTAGAGAATTTCGAGATTTTGTAGTTGCAAGGATGAGGAGCAGATGGTGGTGATCTGAGGGCAGTATTCAAGGTATAAAGACTTGAGATTTATGAAGCTGATATTCCCCTTGTACATACTCCTCAGCTTTGTACCATCAGAAATCCATAAAATCTCCAAATTGTCAAGAACACTGTCAAACTTCTTCTCTGTATCACCCTTGCTTTTGGCCGGTTCACCTTTGCTCTTGATCAACTCTCCCGGTTCCTCTTTGCTTTTAGATGGCTCTACAGGTTCAACTTCCCTTTTGGCAGGTTCTCCTTCATTTTTCGCCGCTTCTCCCTCGTTTTTGGCTGCTTCTCCCTTTTTTTGGCCGATTCTCCGTTTTTGGCTCGTTCGCCATCTCCTTTGGCTGGTTCTCCCTCGGTTTTGCCTGCTTCTCCATCTTTTCTGGCCGATTCTCCTTCATTTTTGGCTGGTTCGCCATCTCCTTTGGCTGGTTCTTCCTCGTTTTTGGCTGCTTCTCCCTCTTTTTTGGCTGATTCTCCTTCATTTTTGGCTGGTTCGCCATCTCCTTTGGCTGGTTCTCCCTCGGTTTTGCCTGCTTCTTCCTCTTTTCTGGCCGATTCTCCATTTTTGGCTGGTTCGCCATCTCCTTTGGCTGCTTCTCCCTCTTTTTTGGCCGATTCTCCTGCATTTTTGGCTGGTTCGCCATCTCCTTTGGCTGGTTCGCCTTCGTTTTTGGCCGGTTCGCCATCTCCTTTGGCTGGTTCTCCTTCGTTTTTGGCCGGTTCTCCTGATTCACCTTTGTCCTTGGTCAACTCTCCCTGTTCACCTTTGCTTTTGGATGACTCTCCAGGTTCAGCTTTGCTTGTGGACGACTCACCGGATTTACCTTTGCTTTTGGCTGGCTCTACGGATTTACCTTTGCCTTTGGCTGATTCTACCAGTTCACCTTTGCTTTTCGTTGACTCTCCTGCTTCATCTTTGCTTTTGGCAGACTTTGGGTTTCTCATCTTTTTCTTCTTTCTGAGAAGCAACATGCTCCAAATGATCGCATCTCTCAATCCAACAGGCCTTCATATCCATGCTGAATTCAGCACCTAAATCAAGCAAGGACTTGAGAAATGGATCATCAATGAGCACAACTAATTGGGCTTGTTTTAGCAGATCTCCCATAAAGGGGGGGGCATTGTCAAACTCACGAATCTCCAAACACTTTTCTAGCTTATCCTGAGACACTTGCCCAAAGTAGATATCTCTAATAGCCAGTTCACTTCTGTAGAGATCCTTATAGGGCACCACATCGGCTTCTTTCTCCCTTGGGTACACCAAGAAATGGAACCGGCTGAAGCACTTCATCAGCAATATTGGATGCTTCTTTAACAGTAGACGGAAATGGATACCATCCACAGACCCCCCCAGTTTCTGCTCATCCAATTGGAGAGTTGCAGCAACTCTCCAATTAGAGATGCTCCATTTGCATCGACACTGATTTTCTTTTCTGAAATCCACACTCTGGTGATCACTGGATTCAGACTCAACGGCAGCACTTACACCACCAAGCTTTGTCAACACCTGTTGGCATTCCTTGAAATCCACACTCTGGTGATCGCTGGATTCAGACTTGTCGGCAGCACTTACACCACAAAGCTTTGTCAACACCTGTTGGTAATCAATGTTGTCTGTGTTCACACCAACTACACGTGGAGGATTACCATTGGTGAAAGAAGGTTCTGGCCTTAGAATAGTTCCTAAATGATCCAGAACTCGAAGAACTGGAAGTTCTTTAACACCCTTCAGCTCAGTTAGCTTTGGACAATCTCTAACATACAGTTCTTCAAGCTTCTTTAGATTAGCCAAAGATGGCAGGAGGTCTAGCTGGATCCCGGACAGGTTAAGATAATGAAGATGATTCATCTTGTCGAAGGAATCATCTTCTATCTTCTTCAGAGACTTGCAACCTGAAAGATCGAGAAATTCCAGTTCCTCCAAGGAACTCAGCTTTTCCAACTTCTCCAACAACTCACAGTCAACCATCAATAACCGATGAAGTGAAACAAGAGACGAAATGAATGGCACCTGTTTGACTCTTGTTTTCGAGAGGTACAACTCTTGAATGCATTTCATTTTTTCAAAAAATTTAACATTAATTTCTTCCAAATGAAGAGTGCCCGAGAGATCAATGACTTCAACTAAGGAGAAGTCTTCTACGGGAGGCAGTCTCTTGATGTGGGAGCAGCCTTTCACATACAGGAATTTTGGATTGCAGACTTTGGAAGGTAGGCGTGTGATTGCAGTGCGAGAAACATCAAGAATCTCGAGCCCTTTGAGGTCCTCCAAAGATGGATCACAGAATTCCTCCACCAGTATGGCACCTGAGATGTCGAAAATTTGGAGATTTTTCAGTTTGCTGATCTTGCGTATCCTCTCCAAGGCGACGCAGTCGCTTACTGAGACGAACTTGAGAAGTGGATTAGAATTGATCAAGGGAAATGTTTGAATCTTGGTTTTGGAAAGATTGAGGATTTGAAGTTTGGTGTTTACATGTAGGCTCTTATCGTGGAATTTCTGAAAAGAGGTTGAACCAGATACATCGATGATCTGAAGATCTTTGAAATTTGTCAAAGTCTCCAGTTCTTCTAAGTTGGAACAACCCCTGAGGATGAGAAACTCTATTTTGGATAGCTTGAAAAACAGTGAAGGCAATCTGTGGATGGGAAGATAAGACATGTTGAGTGTTTTGAGGTTTAACATATTTTCAAAGAGATTTTCTGGGATTTTCTCCATTAAACTTGGACCAGATATCTCAAGAACTGTCAGTTTCTACAGTGCATGTGAAACTGACTGAGAAGTAGGGGAATTGGGGTTTTGACTATGCATTTGAGGCAGAGCAGTAGGCAATGACTGAGATCTTTGAAGTGGTTTTTGTTGGGGATTTTTATGATCATTTCTCCAAACAAAAAAAGGCTCCATTTTTTCCATGTATTGACACCCTCGAAGAACCAGAAAACGGAGTTTCTTCATTTCAACTGGCCGTGAAAAGTGTTGGCCAGTTGGGTCGAAGACAGCAAGGTTTTCAAGCTCTGTGAGGGAGTCAAATAAAGTGTTAGCATTTGGGAGTTCTATTTTCTTGGCAATGGTTTCAAGCTCAAAGGGGGACTTAAATAAGTTTTCTGCAGGGAGTTTTGCAGTAAGAAAATGGTTCCCATCGAGCATCAACGTTGTTATTTTCTTCTCCCTCTCCCTTTGGACAAAACTGTTGCTAACTGTCTTTATCAGCCCTTCATCCCATGCAACTCTCCCTAGCTTCATATCATAGGTTAAGCCCAAACCCGAATGAGGTTTTCTGTAAAACTCATGCCAATCATGAATACCGAAACTGAATCTGGCTCCACTCGGTGTTATGTAGTCGCCCTCTTGCTTATCGAGGAGGCCACAATGCATGAGTTCCATGAACACACGATGTCCCTCCTCGTAAGCATCCTTGACGCGGCCACACTGGCCGAGATGTCCTTCAATTATCCAGTACACTATCAACTCATTGAAGTTAACCATCCCACCTCGATGGAGGAAGTGCCTCTCATGATTTGTCTCCAAGCTGAAGCAGTCCATCAAGACACTTTTAGGGATCCTCGTGTACCCTTTGATGAGCACGTCTACCACCTGCAAACCCTTTACCTTCTCGATTTTCTCCTTGTCCTCCCGGAGCTTCTTCATTCCCAAATCATTCTTGCCAAAGAAACTCAGAACCCTTGCCATGATGAGGATCTCAACTGGAAGTCTCCCACTCTTACCAATGAAAAAATCAGCTAATTTTTTTAAATCGTCTCGCTCAACCACCCCTTCAATGTGTTGATCAACAAACGATCTCGACTCCTCCCAATTCAATGGCCTCACCATTAATTCAATACCCTCTGAACCAGGTTGTTCTGGTTTAGTTGGTTCTTTCCTAGTACTGATCAGAACCTTGAAATCTTCCACCATATTTAGTGCCAATATCTCACCCAAGTCTATAGTGTTCAACTTAAAATGAAGAAGAAGCTTCTTTCCATCTGTACTATCTACTTCGGACCAATTACTTCCCTCATTATCCACCACCAAAAGAAGCTTCTTCTTTTTCTTAAGTTTTTCACGGATCAACCTCTCGAACTTGTCTCGTCTTTTCGTTTCCTTCGTTTCTTCAGACTCCTTTTGTTCTCCCTCCTCCTCCTCCAACTGATCCTCCTCCTTCTTGGCTTCCTTAGCTTTAGTTCTCTCAAAGTCCTCCTTCACCCTGGCTTCTTCAGCTTCAGATTTCTCAAAATCAGTTAGCACAGACAACTGGTAAGCAATACTCTCGTGAAGACTCAAACCTTCATAAATCCTATTCAGATACACCCAAATGGCAACATCAAAATCCCCTTTTCTTATGGCATGACCAGCTATTTTTTTCAACATCCACGTTTTACCTACTCCTGATTCACCATACAAAACAACCTTCTTCTTCTTATACCCTCCTAAAACTCGACATGCCTTTGCCAGCTGATCCACTACTCTAGGCACCACCAGTAATCTGCAGTGATTCCATAACATTCTCAAACCACAACCAACGTAATTCTGCACAAACTCTTCATATAAACAATTTAACAAACACTTGGTGTGCAGTACAACAGTTGATTTGCACAATGTGTATACTCTGAATAATACGATACGCAATACCAAATAAACTTCACTAACGGTTAGAGTAGTTAGAAATCTTACTTGGCAATCTTGACGAGCTCATCAAAGTTCATCTGTCCAACCTCTTCATCCTTGGCTTCGCGTTTGACATGAGAAATCGTCTCCTCGATGTCCTCAAGAGTTGGATTCAGACGACAACTCTTCATTGCACCATAAAGATCATCTGCAGAAATATGAACTTTCAAGTCGCTATAGCCCTGGAAACAGTTCTTCAGCAAGTCTTCTTCAGAATTGGGAGAGTTCATCATCAAGGACTGAAGATAACACTTCACATCTGCTGGGGCATTGGGATCATCTTGGGCTTTTATTGGAGCCATCGCTTTCTCAACCTCCGCGCTGCTGCTCATGCTGCAACATGATTAAAATTTGATGAAAAAATGCGAAATTTCTCAAAGATTTCTTCATGTTAAGAATGTTGAAGAAAGTCTGTTGCAAAATCCTAATTCTGGGTCCAAAGATTGGATTTTTATTTGGAAAATGCTTGCTATCACTATTTGAAATCATTTTTATATTGTTTTATTAAATTTTTATTGGTAGTTTATTTCAAGATTAATTATGTATAAGTAAAATAACTTTGAAACAAATCTTGTCACAATTATTTGCAATTCAGAAATTCTAAATAGTAAATACACTATACTTAAACTTTTCTTTATAAATTATAAAAATCATTCAGTTGTGAATAAATTTTACCCATGTTTTTCCCATTTATTTTGATATACTATTTATATTTATATTGAACTCTTTCTTATTTTTATTTTAGCGTAAGTAAATCAATAAACTTAAAATCTTATGATATTTCAAATAAAATATTTATATATATATTATATATCAAAGTACAAACATAAATCTGCAAATATTATGAAAATAAATGCATGCACACGAAGTGTAGTTAAAATATTTGGATTTAAAATGACGATTTTTAACATTTTTATATGAAATAAACAAGAGAGCGTTGCGTGGAACAGAATTAAAAAAATTATTATTTCCTTGGTCCGATATTTACATTTGTTTTTTATGAAAATTAAGAAACATAATATATTTTATTGTATAATATGTTGAAAATTATATTTATTATTTTATGGAGATTAAAAAATTTATTATTTTAATGTATAAATAGATTGAAAAATATTATATTTCAATAAATAATGAATAGTTGTATTAATATTAGTGTGATAGGTTATTTATTTTATTTGGTTCTCATCTATAAAATGGAAAATATAAATATTAATTTGAGATATTCAAATTAAAATTATCTAAATATTGAAATCTAGTGGAGAAAAACTTTAAACAAAGTGTACACGGTAAATTTAAAAGTAAAATATGTCCGATATTAAGAGTAGACAATGACTTGAATAGGACCGGCTTTTTTTTCAAATTGGTACAACTGGATCTGCCACGTCATACATTTTAAAGTAGGTCAAACCCACTTGTAATCAGCGATATTTCCTCCCGCAATCATCTCCTCTCTTTTCATTTATCAGATTTGAGAAGCTTCGGCACCGCTCTCGTCATCTTCACTGTCTTCCTCATTGGTTTCGCCGCCGATCTGGGATACGCCGCCGGTGATAATCTTGCTGAGACTCCCAGATGTAGAGCTATTTTTCTTTTCGTTATTGGATTTTGGATCCTCGATGTTGCGAATAACATGTTGCAGGGTAATTGAAATCAATTTTCCCCTTTCTCATGAACCCTAATTCGATTAATTGAGTACTCAATCGATACTTTATGCAGGGGCCATGTAGGGAAATCTGAATGAGCATGATACAGAGAGTGTATAAGATGCAAGCCGTAGGAAGTCCACTCCAATTCAGGAGTACTCCCTTTTGGTGAAAGCCGATACCATCAAATATTTCCGCTCACAAAATCGATCCAAGTATGACCAATAGAAGCTATGACCCCAGTAGCAGATATGTATGATAGGGTGCTCATCTTGTCGTCATCTTCGTCGTCGTAGAAGATGGTGATGTTTTTCGAAGACAAGAAAGGAGGTTAGAGAAAATGGGTGAAGAAGAGGATGGAGAGAGTTGCATTCTTGAAATTGATCTCATTTCTTGTTCTAAGATTTTTTATACGTTTGTTTTTTTTTTTAAATTGATTCACAAAAAGAGGTGGATTGTTCATCTTGCTGCAAGATTTGAGAGTATAGTTGATTGTTTTAATTGTGTATGAGATGAGAGAGGGTGGAAAAGAGAGAGTGTTGTAGAAAGTATAAGCTGATAGTTGGGTAGAGAAGGATGTTTAGCAGGAAGATTTTTTTTTTTTAATGGACATCAATTTTTCTTTATCATTTTTAGTTCTTGCTTTGTCTTAATTTACTTTAAGTTATTAGTTTAATTTTTGGTTAATAATCTTGTCGTTGGGTTACTATTTCTAATGAATTGGGTTACTATTAATAAACTTTTAGATTACTTTAACTTTGTGTTGAGTTGTTAATATATTGTTCTATTGGTTAATATCTTTTAGGTTACACTTTTCAATTAATTGTGTTACTTTTTATATCAATTTGGATTACTCTACAAATGACCCTTTATGTTAGATTTGTTTTTATGGTACTATATTCTTTATGTTATTCTTTCTTATTAATTAGGTTACTCTTTATAAAATACTTCATCCGTCCACTTCAAAGGTATCTATTTCACTATTCCTGGCGTCCACTTCAAAGGTATCAATTTCTTCTATTTAATAAAAAAGTACACAATATGACCCACCACTTCCCTCTAATACAACTATCCGACTAATCAACGTGTAAAAAGCAAATAAAGACCTTAGAACTGTCCACGTGCAAAAAACAGACGGTTACATTTGAAGCTGACGGAGGGAGTAGATTTATTTTTGAAAAGATTATTTAATTTGAATATTTAGTCAACATTTTTTAGGTTACTCTTTCATATTCGTAAGGTTACTCTTTCTTATTGATTGGGTTACTCTTTATAATAATAGATTTTTTAAGTTACTATTTAATTTGAGTATTTGGTCAACATCTTTTTATGTTATTCTTTCATATTAATTGGGTTACTCTTTATAATAATACTTGGGGAGCAAAATCATGTGATACATCATCCATTTGTGAAGTTGAGAATAATTCAATGGCTCTGGTAGCAGTAAAATACAATTAGTTGAACAGAAACATTCAACTAATTGGGATACTAGCTAGTACGTTTTATGAGCTTGAATGGAAACCTTCCTCAATAGTCCTGGCAGATTCAGCAGCTGTTTTGCTAAGATGATCATCAATTTCTAGTTTCTCTAGGTTGGCTTCAAGCTTTTCACACTTGTGAAGCATGAAATACCTAAGACAGGGAAAATCATTATGGGATGCTTTCCAATCAAACAAGTCTTTGTTTTGGACGAGCAAAAATTGGAGTCTTGTAAAGCCACTGTCTACTACTGCACTCCATGAACTTCGAATGAATGCATTCTCTTTCAACTTGAGGGCTTCCAAGGTGGTGATCTTTGCAACGTCGACATATGCTTCCATTCAAGGTACGTTTCCAACAATGTCAGCCTCTGGAGATTCTTCAAGTTAACGTTACTAAGTGACAATAAATTTTGAGGATGACGACGAAAGTCACCACGAATCCCCAGTCGCCTTAGTTCAGGCACCTTACTGAAGATGTCTTCTGCGCAACATTCAGATGACAGTCTGCTTAGTGTTTGCAGGTCTTTTTTACCCTGTCGATGGGCTCTTCTCTCTTTCCATCTTCTGTTGTCTAGGACGATTACTGCTTTAGACTCGAGATGCCTCAGTAGGAACAACTTCCACAGGTTTGCTTTCATCTTAACAGAACAATAAGGACAGCGGGGATTGAATTTGAGGCAACGCCGTGCGGTTGCAGCAGACTAGCGGTGGATGAAGGTTTCGGCAAAGAGATCAGCGAGGCGTAGAGCTTGTAGTGTGAATTGTGCTATTGGGGAGGACAGCGGGGATTTGAAAATGGAATGGCGGAAGGAATGAAGAAGGTTAATAGGTTTTGATTGAGAAATCTGAGCTTGAAGAAGTAGCGTAACACTGTAGGGAGAGAGAGAGGAAATAGAAAATTGAACATCGTAGGTAGAATTATTGTTTCATAAGCGATTATCAATCTAGAAGAGAGAATTGAATATCTTAGGAAGACAATTGGAAGAAGGGGATCCGGAAAGAGGATCCGGTTCTTCCAAATTTGTTAGGACCGGTCCTACCCTAGTCATTCTCTTAAGAGTACATTCACTGGCAGTAAAATTATTATGAAACCTTAAGAATAATGATTTATCTGAATCACAATATTATATGAACAAAGGTTTAAAACAAAGATTGTGATTGTTTTACGTAAGTCTTTATGTGAAATTAACATTATTATCACTTTTCTTATAAAATATTAATTTTTATTTATAATATAAATTGTTCATTAAATAATTCACTACACTATTATTATTTTTCATCGATTAAGTATCATTTTTCGTTAATAATAATACCATTTTTTATTCATTTCACATAAAGGCTTACGTAAGACGGCCTCACACAAGACTAAAATAGAAGATACTTATTATAAAATTACAAATAACATAATAATGATAGAAGATACTTATAAATAAAATTACAAATAACATAATAATGAATTATTACTAAATTTTAATAATAAAAATTAAACTATAGAAATATAATACTCCTTACATAAAGAACAATGTTTTTTTAGAAGTAATACATATGAAATTATAATTGGTGAATTATTTTATGAAAGTTTTATACTACAAATAATAATAATTAAACGTGATACTAATTGATTTTAGAAAACGGTATAATTATGAGATAATTTCACGTATGAGTTAGCTGAAATAAATATATTTGGAGTGTAATTAAGTAGTGAAAACATTTGAGTTGAAGATAGATAGTGTAGTGACACTTGATCTATATCTATCTATCTCTCTCTATATATATGTATATAACCAGGGACGGAGCTAGACCAATTTTGTAGGGGGCTAATTTTTTTTTTTACTTACATCGATACAGTTGATACATACTATGTGAATTTTTTTTACTAGCTTCATTGATTTTTTTAAAAAACACTACTCCATTTTTTTTAATACAATCCCTGATAAATATGAGAATTTTTTTAGTAGTTTTATTGACTTTTAAGAATAACTTAGTCTTTCTAAATAATAAAGTGTAAAGTATGTAACATGTATTAGGTGAGAGTATTATTTTTAAAATTAAAATGTATTTTAAGGTGTGATATTATTTTTTAAGTGGTGCAAGTTATTATGTGGCGAATATGATGATAATTGTGGGAGGATGAGAATATAAAATAGTGCAATATAAAAACATAACTTGCTATAAAAATATTTTTAGAGATATTTTGATACATTTTTCAATGTTTATAACTAGAAAAATAAGTGGAGACAATAATTTTCATTGATTCAATATGAGAAATTAATTGTGTAAGAATAATTAGGAGAATGTGTAATAAGGTTTGATTAATGTGGTCGGTGTTTCTTTATTAATGTGTAATAAGATTTGATTAATTGTACAAGAATAATTAGAAGAATGTTCAAGGGATTAAAATTATTATTAGAAAAACTAATTAATCATTATTATTAACTAAAATACTATACATACACACTAAGGAAAATACTAAGTGTTTTCTTAATTGTGCAAAAATAATTAGAACGAGGAATTAAAATTATTATTATTAAAAAATCTAATTAATCATTATTGTTAACTAAAAATACTATGTATATATAGGGAAAATTCAGGGTTTGGGGACTAAAGCCGCCCACCCTTCAACAAGGAAACGCCCCTATATCTAACACTAGTAATTAATCAATGATTAATTGTGTTAGTCTATCCACGTAATAGAACAGCATGGTATGGATTATCCATCCGTACGCCGTTATTGTCCGAATGGTTCAGAATTTTATTTAAATAAAAAATTAAATTATCACATTCTACAAATACAAATAATTTAATAAATAAATTTAATTAGACAGAGGGAAAAAGAGGAGTAAAGAACCTGAAAATGTAGAGGGCTCCAAATTATTCTTGCAAAGAAGTGAGGTGATTAGAGGTTGGACATCAAAGTTGTATATATATAGAGGATGAAAAAGTCTCCATGTATAGGTGAGATAAGTTATGACATAAGAGTTGTGAGATGTGTTGGGTCATTATTAAAATATATTCTATTTACCTTAATTTAATCTCACAATTAATTCACACATGGAGAGTTTTAAAAAAAATGTTGTTTTTTTGACAAATTTAATTCACTTTTGGAGAATTATATAATATTTTTAGTTACTTAATAAATTATAAAATATGTTATGTAGAGTGGAAATTTTGTAATTAAGGTATAATTTTAGGACTGTGGATTGATGAGATGTTTCAGTTTTGGGTGGCAATATTGCCACCCCAAATTTTGTTTAAGGCATCTATTTTGAAAACAAAAAATATGTTAAATGTCAATTATATCCCTAACTCATTTAATAAATCAGTGTTGTTATTTGCACACTATTTTTTATTAAATGTAATATTTTTATTGAATACACACCTAATTTAATTTTTTTAATTCTTAATTTTATTGTATGCACACACTCTAAAATTTCAAAGCTGCCCTTTTATAATTAAAATTATACACACCTTCATATATTCTGTTCGGTCATATTTTATGGGTTTCATTGTGGAATGAGTTTTATCATTCATATATATATATATATATACCAAAAACCCTATTGATTTGTCATTTGAGAAAATATAAATCACTGATAATACCATTTGAGTTTAATTTCCCAATTAACGTGTTTAAAATTTTCAACTTGGAAACAATTTGGGAGAACTAAAAATTTGCAGAATCAATCTGCAAATTCCTGAAATATCTATAATTTTTTAAAAGTTTTAGTAAAAATAATTGCGAATGCGTGTTTACATCTCTTGATAATTCAATACAACAAATGATTCCATGAAATCTATTAAAATATTAAGATAATTTGGTTGAGGTTAAGATAATTAAATAAGTTGAAATTATTACATATCGTATCACGCCTTAAATCTCCAGATTTAAATTTGGAATTATTATGTATATAGCCTATATATATATATATATATATCATTTTGTTCGTGTTAATTGGAAGATATTAATGGGAGGCCTGATCCAAAGAGCAGCCATGGGAGCAGCTTTTGAACTGCCGTTCTTATTTGTTGTTGATGCAGCCCAGAAAGCATGTCGTTTCAACTCCGATTTGAGCCGTTTAGAATCCACTCTTGCTTCGATTGACAGAAAGGCCAATGGAATTGGGAGGAAGAAGTTCCTGGAGAGATATGGTGTGTGTTTAATGATGGAAGGGTAGTTTTGACTTTTGAAAATATATTTTTTAATTAAACAAAAATGGGATGTGTATTAAGTGGTAGGAGGTTTGTATATAAAATGAGCCTTAATTAAATCCTAACTCATTTGTTAAATAAAAAATTTGCTTTGTAAACCCAGCCACCACCACACCTAAAACACACACTAAAATACACATTTACATCAAAATTACACACTCACTCGCACACATCACACGACTGCAAAAAGAGAGAGAAGAGAACTTACTGTTAAATTTTTTAAGTCTCTCTCGTTTGAGTTTGTGGGTTAGTGAAATTGTATAATTAATTGGCAAACTATTGATAGGCTAATAAAATTATGGGTTATTTTACAGTGCACATGATACATCGGTGCACCTGCAGATTTATAAAGTAAAGTGAAAGATGTAGTCGGTGGTTATCAAAATTATTTTAATTATTTTATTTTATTGTGTGGTGATGATTAATTAAATAGTTGATCTAACGATGGAGATTATCTAGGTGCACCGGTGACCCAGATGCACCGAAATTAGACTCTAAAATTATAGATGTAATTTGAATTTAATAAATGATAGCCGTATGAATTAAAGTTGTAGCTTGTTTGGATGTTGAAAATCAAAATTTTAAAACTTCATGACTTCATCGAAAATATTATCATATTTCGGCAACATATAACTGAAAATATGTAATTCCTCCGTCCCATTTAAAGAGGGTATTTTTTCTATTTTGGTCGTCCAACCTAAATGGTCCCCTTTCATTTTTTATACATATGGGACTCATATACCCCTCTAATACAATTAAAATATACGGCACACACTACCCTGATACAACTACCCACTACACATCAAATAATAATATTCCTTAATCTACGTGTAAAAAAGCAAAAGCTCCTCTTATACCGGGACAGAGGGAGTAATTTTTTTATTGGTGACATTTTTATCCAAAAATTCAATTAGTGGTAGACGAAATTTTGAAAAAATTTCGATAAGGTTCATTAGAAATATTTTTACACCACTGACTCTATACAAAAGACAACTCCTATAAGGGTTTGTGGAAATTGGAGGGAGGAAGGGAACCCATAAAAAATTCAACTATGAATCTCTTCTTTCTTTGCGGTTTTGAGATCTGTGTGTTTGAATGTAAATTCAATTATCTCCTCTCCTCCTGTATCGTCTCTCTTTTTGTACAGTCTGTGTGATGTGTGTGTGTGAGTGAGTGTGTGTTTTTTTGTGTAAGTATATATTTTAGTGCGGGTTTTATTAGGTATAGTGGTGGGTGAATGGGTGTACAAAGTAATTTATTTAATAATAAATTAGGATTTATAAAATGGAGTAGGGATATAATTAATATTTCACATATTTTTCGTCTTTAATACGGGTGTCTTAAGCAAAATTTCGGGTAACAATAATACAACCCTTCATTTTTTTGTTGTGACGTTTAATGAGGGACAGAGGGACGAAAACGGAAAGTGAGAAATTTAACATGGGAGTAATTATTATATACTAAATAATAATAATTGAATAGTTAAAGTATAATAATAAATTATGTCTAAGGTTTAAATTCTTTCTTTAAAAATTCTTATCTTTTAAAATTAAGCAAACGCTAGGGAGTATATGTAAACCTGTTGAATTAAATATTTTATACTTAGTGAAGTGAAAGAAGTCAAGAATCTGAGGAATATCGCTTGCGTGAAGTTAATATTATATTGTTCAATTCTTAAAGAGGAAACTTATATACTTCAAACTTCAAGTAAAGGACATTTTGATCAATTCGTACATAAAAAAATATATACTTAAAATTAGATTAGAAAAATATTTTGATATATCTAAACGGGTACAGTAATTTTTCACTCTTAAAATTGCATTTTGTGAAATCGTGACACTCTTTCCATTCGATTAAACTGAACTTGTATATATTAAATAAATAAAATTATTATAATATGATTGGGAATTTAAAATTTGTTCAATTTCATTTTACTTTAAATCGTTAATATCAGAAAATTTTGAAGAAATTTCAGTACGTATTTTATTAATTGTTGATCCTTTAAATTCGCAAATTTAATGACCATGGATTCATAGTGATTAGACTAAAGAGAATAGAAGATTGTTATAGTTAAATTATGACTGCTTGCTGCAAAATAAGTGTCAAAATAAGTGAGAATGTTTGAGTTTCTAAATTTGAAAGTGCATCGTGTGACAGGGTTCATTTTTCTTAATTTATTTCTCCTCCCACACACATATTAACTTTTAGAACACTTGGAAAGAATTCACACACCCCTCCCTCTCGATTACACACCCTATTATTATATTATTAAAATATTATATATTTAAAAATCTATATTACCCTTAAAAATATTAAATACCAACTCTATATATTTACCACGTATATTTTTAAATTAAATTAGATTTTAATATCTCCGTTCTTCTCCTCATTATGAGTGAGTTCTTCTTCGTCATGTCTTCTCGATTGTTGCCGCAATAATATTTTTTGTTACTCATCTAATGCCAATTATATTTTCTTAATCTGAAATCATAAATTAAATAAACTTTGAAATAGAAATATGTGCAAACCAGGTTTAAATTAAACATTCATAATTATCAGAACAGTTTCTTCTTTCTTTTTTCTTTTTTTTAATTAATATACCAGAATCACCAAATCTATATTTTATCAAATTAAAGAAACAAAATTATTTATTTGAATTCTCTGTTTTATTTTGGGTATGAATACAGTGGCAACCAACCCTACCCTTTTATAAGCACACTTACTGCCATTGTTATCTCATTCCTTAATTTCTTTAGTATTTTGCTTCGTTGCACATTTTCCTCTACTACTACAGACCACAAACAATAAATTTATAATTTAAGAAAGAGAAAGTTGGTTATTAATTAATGGTGTAAAAAGTTAATATTGGATAGGAAAGAATTTATCTCTTAAGTACCATTATTGAACTTAATTATTTGAAAAAAAAAAGTTTTACTTTAATAAGTACGAATTGAGATTTTTTTTAGTGGGTGTGTATAATGTTAGTTTTAAAAGGATAGCTTTGAATTTGTAGGGGGTGTGCATACAATAAATTAAAAAAATAAATAAAAAATTTAAAGAGATATTTATTTAATAAAATATGTATATGTATATTTAATAAAAAGATGTATGTATTTAACCATACTAAGTACTTATTGTATAATAATGTTATGAGATTGATCAATAAATAATTTCTATCCTTTAAGAATTTATGAGATTGATCAATAAATAATTTCTATCCTTTAAGACTTAATTCAATACTATCCTTATTTATATGATCACTTCTATATTCACATTATTATTATATATAGTCTATAGAGTTGCGAATGAATCAAATTCCTCGGTTACTTATATACATCATCAGTTGGATTGATTATATAGTGAGAACATTAATTGATTAAAATAAATAAATGAATGAACCTTAAGATTGATAATAATATTTTATATCACAATATGTTCATTGCAATCATTCAGATTATACATTTTTAACATTAATTGCGAAAAAAAAAAAACGTGCAGCATGTTTGATGCCCAAACTTATGTGTGAAGTCTATGGAAAAGATAGAAAGCACTATACTTTAGTTACTTTTTTTTCTTTTTTCATTATATATTTGTCTTTAATCATTAAATATGGTTTTTACTTTTGAGTTGATATTAAGTGTATCCGGGTGCAATGGTGCACCCATATATGTATAATTTTTTATTCTATTTTGTATACATGTTATTTTATTTTGTGTACGCGTTTCTTAATAATTGTATACTTTTTCACACTAAGTTTTTCATTAAAAAAACTAGCATCCATATGTATATAATTTTTTATTCAATAGTGTACACATATTTTTTTAATAATTGTATATTTTTTAAACTTAATTTTTCATTAAAAAACTAATAATTAAATTGTATACATTTTTATCATAATTGTATATGTTTTTATTTATATTTGTATACGTTTTTTAAAGTGGGTGCATCGGGTGCACAGTATAATTAGCCTTTACTTTTTAAAACTTCATAAATTGGATTTATTTTATTATTTTTAAAGGAACAAATTCAGTTGAATCGCTTAAATAATCACAGAAAAAAGTTCTCCAACATAAGCATTTTTTAGAAAAGCAAAAACCCGATGTCCTATTTCAAGATATAAAATTTGACAACTTAAATATAAGATTAAAAAAAAAATGATAACTTAAAAACAGTATATTATTATTAAAATTTATGATCGTGTAATGCATGGGTGAATAAGTGTTTCAAGCATGACTGTTGTCTGTATATGCAGTCAATATAGTGTTACACCTAAGTTTATATTGATTTCCACTTCTATTAAACTGTCATTCAAGTTTTAACAAAAGCGGTTCTTGTTGATTACTATTTCATAAGCAATAGACTATTAAAAAGTGACAATCACTTGGAACCATGAAGCCATTTTTTTTTATTTTAAAAAAAACAAACGATATTTCATATATTAAGTAGAACATAAGTAAGGACTGTCGAGAAGGTCATCCACAAAATAAGGAGGCTCGACCCAATAATGGGAGTTAGTAACAGAACGCGAAGCCCAACCAATACAATGTGCCACATAATTGACGGTACGAAAAATAAGACGAACATCATAAAGATTATTCAATGAAAGTAATTTTTTGCATTCTTAAATAAAATTACCAAATATCGAAATTTTATCTTCTGATCTTGAGATTTCATTATACACTATCTTTACCTCCACTTTAATTATGACATGCAGGAGACCTAACTCCTTAATCCACGACAAAGCCGCGTGAACCTATTTTCTAAGAGATTAGTTTTCATTCATAATTAATTGTTCGTGACAGTATCAAAAGATCAACAAGTAAGAAAGGTCTAAAAATTTCATTCAAAAAGACAAATGATATGGATCACTCTGCGAGTATTATATTTTTAGAAAGATATTTAAAAATCTGTAGGCGTTATTTAATTAGTAAATTTGCAATTGATAGCAATTTTTAAATGTCTTAAAATTATTAATTTTTTTTCTATACATAATAAAAGGCAAAGTTTCTTTTGAGACAGTAATTATATGAGTCGGGTCGATCGTTTTAAACTATAATTGTTATATAGGTAAAGTATGCTAATTCATAATCAAAATATGTTTTTAAAGTGTTATAATATAATTCACTATAAATATATTTTAACTACTAATAAATATATTCTGCCTATATAACAATTATATTTTAATAATTTGTCAATAGTCCGTTTCACATGTACCCATCTAACAAGAAAACCTCTCTAATAAAAATATCTCATTTGAAAATATATCATCAATTTGGCACAAATACGCTAGTGGGTATAGTAGTAAAAATAATGTAAGGATGGACTGTCTATTTAACCGGGCCACCCATTTTTTATACAGCTCTAAATTATAATGAATGGGCCACCAAACATGGTAAACAGTGACTTTATTAATATGGGCTACCCATGTTATGGCCCATAAATGAGCTTTGAATATATCCTTATTAGAATATCCTTATTTAAGGATATAATTAGAGAAATGGGCCCATCAAATATATCTCTTCCATAATTATTAAAATAAATTTATCTTTTATTACCAAATCAATATATATTCGCCCTTAAAAGGATTAATTGCACTAGAAAACACGATCTTTTCCTCTTTTTTCAATTTAATCATTAATTTTTTTTATTGTCAATAAAATACATGATTTTCTTATTTTTCTTCAATTTAATCATAATTTTTTTTATCAATTAAATACATGACTTTTTTGTATTTTTTTATTATAATCACAAATCTTTCCTTTTAATCTTTTATATTTTGCTGTTTGTTCAAAATTTTACTAATGAAAAATCAATGGACATTAAATAATTTAAATATAATGCATAGATTACATTTATATATATTAAATAAATTGTAAAAAATCATAAAAATTCACGAAAATTTCCCCAAATTTAACTAATTATATTTTTTAATAATTGGAGAATTTCTAAAAAGAAATAATTACTTGAATGGATAATTAAATACAGAATTTAATAAAATATTAAGAATTGATACGGACATAAATTAATAACATAATTAAGAAAAAAATTGAATAAAAATTATAAAGATTTAGAATGAAAATTGATTACCTAAATATTAAATAAATAAATAATAAACAACTGTAAAAACACTCCAAATAAAAAAGTTTGCAAGAATTAAATATGAATTGATATGACGTGTATTTTTAAAAGAGTTCAATATAAAATTTACTTTCTAATTATTATTAATAAAATTATGTTATATAATTTATATTTAATTTAATATATGTATAAAATATAATTTTTAATTAATATTAGTAGTTGGTAGACTAAAAACTATTTAATAAACTTTTTTTATTTATGAAAAAAATTTGATTAAATGACAAAAAAATATAAAAATCATGTATATTTAACTTAAAAAAAATTGTGATTTAATTGAGAAAAAAAATCATGTATTTAATTGATAAAGAGAAAATTCGTGATTAAATTGAGAAAAAATATAAGGTCATGTATTTTTTTGACAATAAAAAAAGTTCGTGATTAAATTGAAAAAAAAGATAAAAACGTTGTGTATTTTAATGCAATTAACCCCTTAAAAACAGTATGTTAATTATTAAAGATTATGACTATAACTACTTTTATTATCTGATTTTCTATCAAAATTCGAATGATAAAGAAAGCGAGTATACTATATGGAGACGAACTCAAAATAAAAATAAAAATAAGGATTACTATGGATAGGTACGCGTTTGTATAACCTAATTATTAATAAATATATTGATTTAAAATAATTATGGATAGATACATAATGCCTAATTTACTTTCCAGTATTATCCTTATTCACAATGTTTAATATTCAATGTGTATAGTTAACAATAGATTCGTTGAACACTAATGTGCACTAAATTAAATTAAAATAGAAAACAACTAATGTGCACTAATGTACAACAACAACTACCGATTCTTTCTTAAACCTCCCGCAAGTAATTGCATGCACATTATGCTTGTTTTCTTCAGTTTAATAATAAATACAGTGGGTTAGAGATTTAAGAAAATATTTTAGGAACAACATCCTCTTCAATTTAATCACATAATTTCATCTCGCAAGAATGTACACTGATATACATTACAATATACTCTTCAATCATGCTTTAAGGAGAGATTTCGGGAACTACCATATCTTCTATTTCTCACTCCAAATTGCACACTAATATACAGTAAAGTGAAAGTTTAATTAGTTTCTTTTTTTTAGGAAGTTAATGGCGTATTCTTTTCTCTAGCTAAATTGCACAATGATGTACATCAGCATGTACTCTTCAATTGCGATTTAATATCTTTTATTTTTCTCTCCTAAGGGGGGAATATGATGATTTTGAAATACATCCCCCTCTTATTAGCATGGTAGAGAAGATTCCCTTTTCTAGATGTTGCTTTGAAGATCCATATCAGCATCTCCAAAGATTCCTTGGTTATGCAAACACTCAAAAAGGTGCTGGAGCTCATGATAATGCTAGGCGAATCACCTTATTCAAGTTCTCTTTGATTGATGGAGCGGAAGCTTGGTATGATACTCTTGATGCCACAGATTGCACTACATGGGACCAGCTGCAGCAGAAGTTCTTGGAGAGATACATACCACCCTCAAGGATCTTAAGAATGAAGCAAGACATCACCCAATTTATTATGAATCGAGGTGAGAAATTTTATGAGGCGTGAGATAGATTTCAAGACATGCTCAGGAGGTGCCCACAACATGGAATGTCTAAAGATCATTACATAAGTATCTTCTACTATGGATTAGATTGTGAGTCGCGTGTTTTTGTTGATGCATCATCAGGAGGAGCGCTGTTATCAAAGACATCACTTGAAGCAGAAAAGTTGTTTGAAGACATCTCTATGAATTCACATGACTGGCCTACGGAAAGAGTAAGAGAATCATATGTACTTGACAAGATAGCGCACGTTGAATATCAAGTGAAGCTGAATAGGGATGATGAGATCGTCTCTAGTCAAGCTAACATCAACAATCTACTAGAGTCCCAGCTGAAGCAGATTACAGAGTTGACAATAAGGGGGCCTAGTCTGAAGCAGCACGAAGTGAAGAGTATTGAAGATACCTTCAATCGATACATGGCTGAGAATGATGCAAGGATTGATCGTCTTGAGGATACCATGAATGTTGATCATGTAGATTTATCTAAGAAGTTGAAGGACCTTACTTTGATTATGTGGCAGATGACTGGGAATGTAAATCAATTGACACAAAAATTGAAAGATAAAGCCATCACGTTAAGGTCTAGAATGCAGTACGAGGGACCAATGAGGGTGGGATCAAAATTGGACACGTCGAGGGCTCAATTCGACACCAATTCGACTAACACTTCAGGTCGAATTCAGCAGGAGAGGTCGAATTGGACGTCTGGACGTGATTTGGAAGTAAAAGAGCCTCGATTCGATCAAAACCAATTTAATTCGACCAGGGGACCAGGTCGAATTGAGGTCGAATCCACCCTTCAGGAGCACTCTATTTTATCAGGGGCCAAATTCGACCAGCAGCCATTCAATTCAACCAGACTCATAGGTCGAATTCAGGTCGAATCGGAGGGCAGGAATCATACAGAGAGCTAATTCGACCAGGGAAACTTCAATTCGACTAGACCATCAGGTTGAATCCTGATCAAATCGAGCAGACAGGGAGAGAATGGACTTTCAGGTGCACAATTCGACCACTACATACCCAATTCAACCAGCAGCCCTGGTCGAATCCAAGTTGAACCCAACCGTTCTGTGCCATTTTTCACACCGAATGCTCCACATGATGTAGATGTTACTCCAGTACTATTACATAAGCAGAATACTGAGCTTACAATGGAGAAGAAGTGGGAAAGAGCAAAGAAGTTGAGAGCCGAGAAGCTTAGACTGCAGATGGATAATGAAAATGTGGTTTTTTCTCTTGATCAAGCAATGAAGATGTCCATGGAGAGTCAATCATGCAAGATCATAGATGTGGTTTCTAACTTATTTAATCTTGATTTTTCTAAGACAGATGATTCTGAATTTAAGTGGAAGATTGACAAGGAGGTGTCTAAACAGCCATGGGAGGAAAGAAATTCCAAGGATCATATACTTGTGACTAAGAAAGGTGAGGTGCTAAGTGTAGACAAGAAGAGGGAAATAAAATACTTGAAGGTGAGGATGCGAGAAGACCGTCCTCCGATCAAGTAGCCTACAAAGATTACGTCCATCGCGACTCTCCGACGTTAAACATGATCGTCTGTTGGGGGCTTGCCCTTTCATTTTATTGCTTTATTTCTTTCGTGTGAGTAAGAAATTTTTATATTTAAGGTGCTTACTAATCGGCAATTACATCTTTTTGCAAACTTAGTTTCAACTTATGTTTTTACTAAGTTTGAGGGGTGTGATGTTCTTACCTCATTAAAGCACCAAGAGTATAATCTTTTCTTTGTAATGTTTGCTAGGGGAGTTGATTTTTTGTGGTATGTTGAAACTTTAATCAGTTTTGATGTGTCGATTTTTTACAATTTGCCTAGTGTTCAGTGGTGTTTCTAGTGTGTGGAGTCAATTAGATAGTCAATTAAGTCTTTATTATAGTTCTCCTATATTATTATTTATGAATCCTGTGATGATGAGTGTTTGAGCTTTGATGATAGAAAAAGGTAGGAGAGTGGCAAGACGAGTTCTACATTGAGGCTTGACCTTATCAAGTTGAACAACTCGAGGAGCTCGTGCATACATTTTAAAGGAGAAATCAGGTACCCTCGTTTTCTTATTCTAATTTATATGTGTGCTTTTAATTCGTAGGAGTGAAAGGATTGAGATCTAGGTTTTATTGATCTACATGAGCTTATATTTTTAAATTGTGCATAAAATTCTTATGCTCTTGAAATTAATGAAGGAAATGTACTTGAATTATATTGTGATATGAAGTTCTATGTGTACTTGTGGGATATTATTTACCATGAAAAGTGCTCTGTTACTTGTTAAAAACCCATGTGAGATTTTGAGCCTCGTTGATCATGTTACATAATCACATGATATTTCTTTTTGGTGAGTATCATTCTTGTGCGTGTATTCTAGAACTTGCCTCTTGTCTTACTTGAAACTACATATGTGTTAAATGATGGGAAATGATCTAAGGTCATCCTTGAATTTATGAGTCACTTAGCGAAATAATTTCCTACCGAATGATGTTTATCCGTAGTTAGTCCCGTTAAGCCTAAAAATCTTATTTCTTTAGCAACCTACGAAGATAGCTACTTTGATATCCTATTTGAGCCTTAAATTCCTATATTTAGTGGATAATTAAATGTTGTCAAAGTGTGTGAAGTTGATTTTGATGGAATTTGGAAGGAATAAAATATTTGGAGCTATACAAGTGATTATGAGCTTAAAAATAAGTTTCTTAGAGGTAGTGCCTGAAACTGGTACCCCGAGATGTTAGAGGTAGTGCCCGAAACTGGTACCTCGAGAAAAAAAAAAGAAGGAAAGAAAAAGTATGTTGAGAAGGAAAGGAGAGAAAAGAAAATTAGAAGAGCACGAAGCTGGATATTTAAGTGTTAAAATCTGCAGTACAAAAGATTTCCAATTTTAATTCTCTACTAATTGAGTCACTTTATCCATATATTTCCTACCTTAACCAAAGAGCCAATATTATGTCTAAACAAAAGTCCTTTTTGATCCTATTGACAAATCATACTTTTAGTGGTGGAGAGTTTGAGATATTTGGCAAGCTTATGGTTACGCATGCACTTGAATTGAATTTGAGCGTAAACACCTTAACCCATAAGTGTACATCTTTTAAACTTGAGTGCGAGTGATATATACTTCCTGTGAGAACTTGTCAATGGAGCATTTGACTTGGTGGTGATTGTCTTATCTTGTAAGCTATGAATTGATTATTACATGTAATAAGAGTTGCATGACCTAAGTTGAGGACAATTGTATGTTGAATGGGGTATTGGTCATAGTCCTTATTTTTCGCTAATTTTCTTACTCTCTCTTTCTCTTTATTTTTATTTTGTTGTCTCGGGACGAGCAACGAGTAAGTTTGGGGGTTTGATAAGAGTAAAAATAAGCGTGTTTTAGTGTCCAATTTAACACCTTTTTGATGAGTATTGTTGTTATATATTAGAACAATGGTCTTATATTCATTATATGTGAGAACAAGGTGCACTTGAGATATTTTGTTATGTTTTAGGTGGAAAAAGGATCAAAAGTGCAAGGTTGGAGAAAAAGTGTAATTTGTGCAAGTATACTGAAAAACGCACGTCCAACTTTCGTAATTTTTTTGTATTGTTGTGGAGATAAAAACTGCTGATGTAATACATGGTTGGAAAGCACTGAAGAGAGGGTCATTTTGGTATGAAGAACACCCCAATCGGATTCCAAACGAGAGAGTTATGATCAAAGTGGTGACGTCGCGCAAGCTGTTCTTGTTCAGAATGACTGTCCATTTTGCATGACTTGTTACATATTCAAATATTAGAGTTTATATAAGTTCTTTATATGGATAGAAATCCAAGGAAGAGAGAATCGCGTGAGTACAAGAATCACTTAAATCGGAGCTCGGATGTGGAAGTTATACGCGAAACGGTGAGACTGTGCAAGTCAATTCAACCAGAGGATGTCAATTTGACTTGATGTGCTGGTCGAATTGAGGTCGAATCGGACGGCAAAAGAGTCAATTCGATCACGACATCTCAATTCAACCTGATATGCTGGTCGAATTGAGCACCTGAAGCTTCCAGTAGGGTGATTCGACCTTCAATTCGATCAAGGGAAGTGAATTCGATCTGGCTTCTTGGTCGAATTGGTCTGCGAAAACTTACCATATCCGTATTTTTACACTCTCAATACATGTGATCACTCAAAAAGCCCATTCAAGGCCGGAAGGAGGGTTTACAAGTATAAAAGAAGGGTTTGTGCAGTGAAAAAGACAACACAACACAATACAAGAGAGGAGAAGAGAGGCCACAATATACTACACCCCACAAGGAGGGATCACCCCCCAACCATCATCCCTTCTTTCATCCATCCATCACTTTGAAGATTCGTTTGTGGAATCAAGGGGAGAACTAAGAGGAGAATTCAAGAGCAAGAAGGGCGCGATGACGCCACATCTAGGGTTTATTCGTTTCCTAATTTATCTTGTATTTTCCGGACATCCGGGTAAGGTCTATTCAAAACCCATGATTGATCTTCACAATATCATGTGCTAGAGCCTTTTTGGTAGAACTAGGGTTGTGAAGGTTTTATCTAGTTAATTGAACTTTCGTGTGTAAACTCTGTACAACACTACTTGTTGATTTATTCTATATAAGATTATGTCTTTTTAATTCATACTCACGGTCGTTTTGTGCATCTTTAACTATTATGTAGAATCTGAATACATCTCTTGGTTATTGATTGAGTGTGTTCACCGCTGAGCAGGATTATATGTTATAATTCTAAGTGAAGGGATTCCGAAGTCTTATTAGAACTGTTTTATATAGATACTTGTTAATTGAATTGAATCTGGGTTAATAAGTAGGATAAAGAGGTTAATTTTATAGTATCTATAAAGGGAGATCATATCGGGTTAGTACCAATCCTAGGGGGAAATAATTGATACTGATAGTACCTAAAAAGGGGGTGAAATTATATCTCTTGCTCCGAGGTTATTCACACGTGTTACACGCATGTCTAGTTGTGTCTATAGAGTAGATATGTATGGTTTAGTGATGTGTCCATATTCCACAAGGCAGAGTCAGACACCAACACACGAAAGGGAAGTTAAGTAGTAAAACTGGATTATCCTAGATCTACCTATTCTCCTACTTGATCCACTTTCGTATTCTTCGAGTGATATTTTATTTTATTTATTATTTAATTTCCAGCATATTAGTTGTTAGATAATAACCATTCAAACGTAATTGTCTTGTCTTAATTAATTTAGATAATAATTAAATTGATAATACGCCGTCCCTTGTGTTCGATATTCACTTGGTCACCTTTCAAAATTACAATTGATATCCTTCATACTTGGGGATTAATTGTGTGTTGAGAAAACGCTCATCAGTACACTAATATTGTACTCATCACTCGAGATTTTAGGTGAGAATTCAGGCATAAACCGTTTTACTATTTCTCTCCCCGGTCACATTCTTCTATTTCTCTCTCCATATGCACGCCAATGTACAGATTCGTCTTCGTTCTTCTAATTCTCACTACGCTCTTCTTTTGGTGAGAAGTTTCATATTTAGTGTTAAATGTACAGTACAGACAATACTTAACATTACAGTACATTCCTTTTGTTATCAAAATTAAGATTGATTAAGTACATTGAGCACACGTGTGTACAAATTAAGATTTTATTCATTGTCTATCTCTTCGAAAATTATTTATCTCACATGAATGTACAATGATGTATAAATATAAAGAGTTTATTAATTGTTTCTCTCTCCAAAAATTATTTATCTCACATGACTGCACAGTGATGTATATTCATATCAATACTTAATCGTATTTTTTTAATTCTCTTCAGACGATGCACACTGATATTCAGTAAGTATGAGTCTTATGGGTAAAACAAAATAAAATTTTGTATTTATAAGTAATTTTTAAAGCAAATGTATGGATTAATAATATCTAAATACGTTTTGTACTCCCTCCATCCCATAAACAAATTCACACTTTCTATTTTTGTCCGTCCCATAAACAAGTTAACACCCTCAAATAAGAAAATACACACAAATCAATAACCTCACTACATACTTTAATTTCAAAATTGTCACCCTTTTACAACTCACATAACTTACTTTATAATTTATTTATTACCTAAAAATACTAAACTACCCCA
The DNA here is from genome assembly GCA_023678885.1 of Pogostemon cablin. Lineage (NCBI taxonomy): Eukaryota > Viridiplantae > Streptophyta > Magnoliopsida > Lamiales > Lamiaceae > Pogostemon > Pogostemon cablin. Next base: position 28,435,860 of record CM043013.1, read on the forward strand.
AAAAGTAAAGCAAAAAACAATTTTTACTTAAACTTCATATCTATAGTAACTGGGAACTTGTCTTTGGGACGTAGGGAGTACTTAGTATCTATTAACCCTAAAAATAAAATTTTTTATTTTTTAATTTTGGGAAATCAATCAACACAAATCTAAAACAAATTCATGATAGTTTCACCAATAATCTTAGTTTTATTTGGGAAAAGAAAAAAACATCTACTAAAAATTACGTACACATCTTAGTTGTTATTTGTTAATAAAATCTTGTTATTTAAGGAAATAATTAAGACCTCCATCAAGTATGATAATAAATCTTCATCTTGATATTTCTTCCATAATTATTAAATTACCTTTTATTACCAATATATATCACAAGTTTATGCTCGTTAATTCAGAATTTGATCACCCAATAATAATAATAATAATAATAATAATAATAATAATAAATAATAAATGACGATGTGTTGGTTCGACGAAGAGAGAAAGATGGTGATGAAGAAACACAATGGTAGGCAATCTTTACTTAGTCGCATACTTAGTTTCGTGAGAAAGATGGTAATGAAGAAACACAGTGTGCATATATTATCTTAGGAATGATGATGATTTCAGTTGCAGCCCCCATATGTGTTTAAAGACGGTTGATATTCATTGTTGTGACGGCGGCAAAGATAATCCATTACATGCTGCTATCATTCTATGGTTGGCCCGGATTCTACTTGAGATGGCTACCAAGTTGGAAAAGATGTGGATTAAAGTTGATCATGGAGGTGATTATGATGAGTTCATACAAATACTTGAACAAGTCAAAACTTTCCCGAGATCATCTGAACAAGCACAAATCTTCATCTACCCTGATCCTCCTCTCCATTGATGTTTATCTATCTTTTTATTCTAGTGGATTTGAAGTTTAATGGATGTTGTTATAATAACTTTCTTTTAAGAATGAATGGTGATTGTTCTGAGGTGGATTGGTATGAATTCCTCAATTGAATTAATTTCAAACATCAACTATGGAAATTAATATACATCTATTCTTATTATACCCTTCTAGAGTTGTTAATAAGCCCGAAAACTGTAGGCCCGGCCTAATTAACCCAAAAAACATTAGGGTTAGGGCCAATAAATTTTGGCCCATTTAATATTCGGACTTTTTGGGACCGCGGGCTAACCTGGTCGCCCGTAGGGTTGGGAGTTAATATTATTATTATTATTATGTTTAATTAATTTTTACTCCCATAATCTATACATCAACTACCACCTCCTACCCACCATTGAACAAACTCTCATTATCCTCTAAATTTCATCTATTTCTCATCTTTTCTCTCACTCTAACCTACCATTTTTTCTAATAACTAAAATAATACTTAAATAAATATATCAAGATTAATTTAATTATCACAAATTCTTTTAATTTATATGTTTTAACCACATTTTGCATGTATTAATATGCATTCTCTCAAATTTTAAATAATGTATCGGTTAATTTTGAATTTGTTATACTCTCTCCGTCCCGCATTAACGTTGACGTTTACTTTTTGCACGGAGATTAAGAGATATATAGTAATATTTTAATGTGTAGTAAGGTGAGAGAAATAATATTTAATGTAAAGTGGGTAGTTGTATTAGTGTTGTGTGTGGGTCCTACGTAGAATAATTAATTATTTTGTGTGGGTCAACTTGACAAAAAAGAAAACGTAAACCTTAACTTGGGACAACCCAAAATGAAAAACGTAAACCTTAACGCGGGACGAAGGGAGTATTATTTATAATAAAAAATTTTATTTATAATTTTATAAATATTTTTTATCGAACAGCCCGCGAGCCCAACCCGTTTAGCCCGTTAGGGACTTAGGATTAGGTTTAGGTTCACCTTTTCGTAGCCCATTTAAACAGATCCGATTAGCCCGAAGCCCGTTAGGGCTTGGCCACTACCCCTAACCGAGCAGTCCATCAGTTCACAAGTGAATACTTATTCGAGATCATCTAAATGAGCACAAATCCTACATGATGTTATTTGATTTATATATCCTTAATAACAAGAATTAAACAGCAATTTACCTCATTCACACCACGAATTGAATTCCTCATTGTTGATACTGAGACACTCTCTTGTGAGACGGATGTAAGATGGGTCACCCATCACTAAAGTATACTTATTGTATAGATAAAGTATGCTTATTGATCGACGTGAAATTCACCTAGAATTTTGGGCTTAATTGCATGAATTTAATTGGATTTATTTGCTTTAATTCAATAATTAAGCATGATTTTAATGGAAACTCTATTTATTGCTTAATTAGTTTGAGAAAGATATTTTGTTTATTTTTACAGAAAAAGTGTGATTTTGAGATAAAAATGGATTCTACAAGTGAATAGGAAGATGTGAGAGAAAACGGAGCTCGATTTGAAGTTGAAACGAGCAAGAACGGGCCAAAGGAAAAATTGCTATAAATCTCATTTTTGGTCCCATGAGCTATATTATCCCACATTAATTACTTACCATAAATTCCTTTCACTACCACTACATGAACACACTTGTACCACATTGGAAACTCACTCAAATTTCTCTCTCCCTTACTACTATAAATACCATCTTCCATGAAAGCCACCATACACCAATTCTTCATCAATTAAATTCAATTAAATTGAATCATTAGATTCAATAGTTGAAGAGAGCTTTTTAACTAAAGATCTCCATAGTTGAGATCAATCCCCCTTTCGGGGTGAGGGATCCGTCCGTAGTTTAAATATTTTTTCTAGTTTAGGAATTTATTGTTTTCCGAGAAGGTGGGGACACCAAGGAAAGGATGATCTTCGTGGATGTAAAACTTCATTAGGTGAAATCTAATCCTACTTATTATCTTAATTTGCTTTGCTGGGTGATTGATGCAAGATTATGTTTCTTGATTGAATTTCCGACTATGATTAAGTTTCGTTTATGGAATATGTATGCATGCTTTAATTTGGGATTAGTGCCTTTGATATTAGTTTATAGTGATTAGGTTGTGTATTGTGTATCAACATGTCTTGTTGTTGCTTTCACCTTAGTTGCTTTACATGATTATCATATGTGAGTTTTTTCCATTTATTGCATGAGGATTAATATGGGGGGAGTTTGGCCAAAACCTTCCTATGTTTAGAACTACGTAAATGAACACTAGCGAGATTACTTGTAATTGAGTTAGTGAAGGGAACCAAACCTTAGTGAATTCATAGTACCTAGAAAGGGAATATTACCTATGATTTAGTACCTTTTAGGGAACTCGTACGTGTAATTAGTACCTATTGGGAGGTGTTCACTTTGGTCTCGATCCTATGTGCTATTTTGGGGTCTTTGTAAGGGTCTACATCCTCTTCATCTCGAGAGAGAGTTTAGGTGGAATTTGTGATCGCCCTTACCATGATTAGTTTAAAAATGGAATCAATTAATGATTGTTTGAGTGCATCGAGAAACTACCATTGCATCTAAAAATATTGTAATTAAATTAATTTTCCTTTGTATTTTATTTTCTTTTATTTTTCTTATCCCTCCTTTCCGATCGTCCCTAACTAATCACGATACCATACCTAAAGGCCATGAATCCTAAATTTTCCCGGTTCGATAATTCAACTAGGTTGCCCGTGCCTACACGACAAGAGTACGCTTACTCTTTTACATTGAAAATTGCGATCAAATTCACTTATTTATAGTTAAAGTATATTAATAATAAATCATTATAACATGTTAAAATCACACTTTAATGTATAATTTAGCATACTTTACAAAATATATTTTAACAACCATTAAACATACTTTATATATATAATAAGCATACTTTAATTATGGGTCGACCCGTCTCACAAGAGACTTTGTCGTTGATACAACCCAGAGTAAAAATTCAATAACGAAATATTATTCACACCATGAACTCTCCCTTTCTGCCGTAATATTTTTCTGATGATTCGTATGAATTATATTTAATGGGTAATTATTCTCTCTTCTCAGATATATCGCGAATTTTTTTGAATTTATTTTATCGATCAATTTATCTTAAAACTGAATTTGCGAATTAGGTGATCAAACTGAAATAATAATGATAGTGATAAGATATTTATTTTGAAGAATCACGGAATGGAACAATTCAGGTATGTTGGAGAGGTGGTGGATAGTGTTGGGATGAGCAGATCCCCATTCATTCTTTAGGGACAAATAAAGAAGTGCATAAAAAGTACAACACAAGAATTTACATGGAAAACTCCAAAATCGAAGAAAAACCACGGACCGAGAAATTACCACTATGTGAAAATTTTTTACAATCACACAGAATTTCTCTCTCTTGACCCCAATCCCTACACTCTTACAAATCTTTAACTAATTCACTCCTTTCTCCCCATTCTCACAACTGAGAATCCAAGAAAGGAATTTAAACATAATCAAACACAAAGATTAAAGTGTGCTTGATTGGTGCACTTGAGATCAAGTCCAAGAGCCTCCTTATATAGCATCAAGGATCTCTCCCATTTTACTTTTCATCCGATGTGGGACAAAAAAATAAAAGAAAACCCCTCTTTTATTCTTGATAAATCCAACAATCTCCACCTTGTCAAAATAAAAGAAGATTCATTGTCATCACCGACAATCATTCTCAACTTCGAGAATCCCTTAGAATCAACCATTCTAAGAATCATTGTCTTCACCGACAATCCATTCTCAATCCCGAGAATCCTACTCCACCATATGAGTAGACCACATAAAATCAATCATTCTAAGAATTTCCTGTGGAACATATCGAAAACACCTGCTGATATTTATGATGTTACTTCCAACTCTTGGCTACCTCTGAAAGTCCATCAGCCATCAATATACATCCACCACACACCCTACATCACCTGCCAAGTCAATGTCCGTGTGAAAACTTGTGGACCAGCTAATATTATTACATCCTTTTTCATGACAACTGAACATGCCATAAGGATCTCCAATAATATTAACTCAACATTCGGAACTATTGCCGCACTAGCTCCTCCTTGACCAGCAACGTCACCATTGCTCCACCATAAGCAATTACCGCACCATTGCTCCACCTTGAGCAAAAACCGTCATTGTACTGACATGGCATCACTGCCTTTTACCTCCAAGCTACACCAGATTTGTTCGAATCCTTTTCCTATTGAAAGTGTCATAACTTGAAGGCGATTCCAACTCTCCCAGGATTCACGATGCTTTTTTCCACTTGTCGATTGAATCCATGCTATTCTATACCGATCTAGCACCACCCGATATCAAGCCACCACATCGCAGTCATCCCCGTTGAATCGTCGCTTCCCATGCCACCAGTCATTACCGAAAAACCCATTCCTTTCAAACATCCTTGAGCCGACATCCATGGAAAATCCCATGCCGCTGTTAAGCCAACTCCACCACCGGGAGTCCTAGCAATTCACATTGCTGCAGGTCCAAGAACTCCGCCAAAAACTGTTGACCTACAAATCCTACCCCTTGCCACACCACTGTCGCCACAGCCCGGCGTCTTTCACCACAAGGAAGGAGATGCCACCACATCCAGCTGATCTTCTGACCCCTTTGTGCCATTAGCTTTTCTCACTTCTTTCATGCCACCCTTAGCCTAATGAATAACCCTCTTCCTCTCATAAAGTCTTTTCTGATGTGGAAGGTAAGAGAATGCTGCAACCACAGAGTATACTAAGAACTTTATAAGCGCCCGAATCGGGCTCTGATACCACTTGTTGGGATAAGCAGATCCTCATTCATTCTTAAGAGACAAATAAAGAAGAGTATAAAAATCACAACACAAGAATTTACATGGAAAACTCCAAAACCAGAGAAAAATCACGGACCGAGAAAATACCACTATATGAAAATTTTTTACAATCACACAAATTTCTCTCTCCCGACCGCAATCCCTATACTCTTATATATTTTTGACTAATTCACATATTTCTCCCCATTCTCACAGCTGAGAATCTAAGAAAGGAATTTAAACATAATCAAATACAAAGATTAAAATGTACTTGATTGGTGCACTTAGATTAAGTCCAAGGGCCTCCTTATATAGCATCAAGGATCCCTTCCCTTTTACTCTTCATCCGATGTGGGACAAAAAAAATAAAAGAAAACTCCTCTTTTATTCTTGACAAATCCAACAGATAGTTTGAAGGCTTTGATGGTGTTGAAGTATGAAATATCAATATATTAGAGACAATGTTGTTTGCTTTTCGATATTATGCAATTAGCCTTTGAGACGATCTAAGAAGAGATCTGACAATATTTAAAGTTTGGTGAGAAGATGATAAAATGGAAATCTCTTGAACTCCCAATGGAAATATCTTGAACACAATCTAAATTTGTGTGTCGGTGTCCAACAATTAAGTGTTTGTGTAGTTGTTCCCTAACGAACATCGCTATGGGTATAATTCACATTTACAATTAAAATGCTACAATAATGATAGGGTATGTTTAGTTGTATTTAAAGTGTGGGATATGTTTAGTAATTTATTTAAGGATATATATTTTTATAAGGATATTTAAGTTATGTAAATTAAAAATATTTAATTTTTAATTATTTTTGAGTATGTCTAAACAATTTCAGGTACGCATAGATTTTCTCTCAAAATTCGAAAGGTAATGAAAGCAAGTTTATTTTATCGAGATGAATCCAAAATAAAATAAAAAATATTTTTTTATTTATTATTTTCTGGAAATTAATCAACACAAATCTAAAACAAAAATGCAATGAAGTAATTTGTTTCACCACTCATCAGCCATCATAAATTTTAGTTGGAAAAGGAAAAACATCCTCTATAAGTTATATATATATATATATATATATATATATATATATATATATATATATATATATATATATATATATATATATATATATATATATATATATATATATATACCCAAAATGGATAAAAGTAACTCTTTGGGTGGGACGGAGAGTATATATACCCAAAATTAGAGATGGCAGTGGGTAGGGTATCCGTATTTTTTTTAGGTACCCGAACCCGTATTCGATAAAAATACCAGTACCCGTATCCATCCCATTACCCATTTAAAATACTACTTGCAATATCCGTATCCATCCCGTACCCGATTGTTCCTATCCGTGGGTACCCGAACCCGTCAAGCTTTTTTTTTTTAAAACCTAAAATATTAAATTTTAAGTTTCAAGCATTTAAATAAATGTGTTTACTACATTAAACATTCTTAATCTCAACTTTAAACAATAATTAAAACATGAAATGAAATTACCACACAAGTTTTAAAATCTTCAATTCAAACTTCAAATAACATACAAATAAAATAAAATAATGGGTTAGACTTATGATTTGTATATTTATTTAAATATTGAAACATGCATATAACAAGAATTACTTGTGTCTAAATGGTGAAGGGTTTTTTTTTAATATGAGGTTAAATGATCGAACCCTTTATAAAATACATACATATAAGTATTAAATGGGACGAGTATATGCGGGTACCCGCTACCCTTATCCAATTATTTATCCAAGTTCGGATTGTGGGTATCCGAGGGAGTGAATCCGAACCCTAATGGTAATTTTTATTTTTTTCCAAACTCGTCCCAAACCCGATTATAAGTACCCGAACCTGTTCTATTAGGGTTCGATCGGGTCAGGTACCCGAAAAACTCATGAAACTGCCATCCTGCCCAAAATGGATAAAAGTAATTCTTTGGGTGAGACGGGAGAGTAACACTTATATATATATATATATATATATATATATATATATATATAATATATAAGTGTTTTTTTGGTGTCTCACCTAAAGATTTTTTTTACATACATGGGACTCACACACACTATTAATACAATTAAAATATGGGTCCACACTCCCACTACACATTAAAATGTACAAAAAAATAAAAAACTACCCTTCGAATCCAACTACACATTAAAATGTGCAAAAAGCAAAAACTACCCCTTCAGTAGTATTCAAGGATATAATTAAGATATCATCAAATGGAGTATAAATTTTGGCCAACTATCTATAGAACCGTTCCTCCCCCTCTAATTATGGATTTAAAAATTTAATTTTAAGAGTATATAATTGTAATCTTATCCTTATAATATTTAAGAAAATATTTTATTGTAATAGTTTAAGACATATTTTGAATTTATTTTTTATTTTAGAGTTTAATGTTAATTTTAAGGGTATAATTGTAATTCACCCGCATGGTTTATAATTGGATATATTTTACTCCTAAAGTTTAGAAAATGTATAATTATAATTTCACCAGTATTATTATGGCTAATACTACTGTGCACTTGCACCCACTTTCAGATCGTATACAATTATGAACAAAAATATATACAATTATGAAAAAAAATGTATATAATTCATTTGTTAGTTTTTTTAATAAAAATTGAGGGTAAAAAAGGAGTTTTATCAATGCAAGGTCTGAAAAATGGGTAAACTATCAATTTGGGGTCTGAATTATTTTTTCTATCAATCCGAGGCCTGAAATATGTATAAATATCAATTGAGGCCTGAATTTAGGCCCTAATTGATAAAATATGAGACAATATTTGATAAATTCAGGCCCTAAATTGATAGATTTACATATTTCAGGCCCCAAATTGATAGAACAAAAAATTCAGGTCCCACATTGATAGTTTATCCATTTTTCAGGTATTGAATTGATAAAATTTCTTTTTTTTAATGAAAATCTGAGTTTGAAAAAAGTATACCATTATTAAGAAACATATATACAAAATAGAATAACATATAGTATACAAAATAAAATAAAAAGTTATACATATATCTTGCACCCGGGTGCACCGAATATCAACTCTATTATTATTTAGGGTGTATTTTATCCCTAAAATTTAGAATTTATTTAAAGTTTTGAGTATAATGATCTTTAAATATAATAAAAATTAATAGACAAAGACTAGAATAGGACCGTCTTTTTTTTTCAAATTGGTGGAACCGGATCTTTTAACCCTGACACGTCACATGGGCTTACCCTTCTATTTCTTTCTCCACCCGTATAATCTTATCTCTTTATTTTTCTCTCTTCTTTCCTTGTTCTGCGATTTTTTTAGCTTTCCTCTCTCTTTCTCTTCTTTCCTCCCTCTTTCTTTCCCCAACTGTATCTTCTTTCCTCCCTCTTTCTTTCCCCACCTGTATAATCTTATCTCTTTATTTTTCTCTCTCTTCTTTCCTTGTTCTGTGATTTTTTCTCTTTTCTCTTTTCTCATTATCCGATATTTGTCACTCACCACCACTCTGTATCAGACCATCAGAAAAGCCGACGGAAAGTTCGGCTTCGTCAATATTACGGACACCAAGGGCGAGGAAGTTCTTTTCGGATCTGGCGTTCCCAGCTCTCTACTCGACATTTCCTTCACCAAATCTATCAAAAATATCCCCTTTAATGTCTCTGTTATCGAGGTCAGCAAGTAGATTACTCCCACCCCAGTTTTGACGACGCTAATGTTCGACATTAACATAACGGAGTTGTTGGAGAAAGTTGGTTGCAAAACCTTCGATTCTCTTATTTTTTCGGTAGAATTTTGAAAGTTTACCAGTCGGTCCAAGGATAAGGCATTTAAGGTTGAAGATGCGCCAGATCTGAGCAAGCTTTCTAACGCGGTGGGAATTAATTAGTAGGATTTGGTCAATAACTTTCTATGTTAATTTTTTCCATTATTTAGATTACTTTTTTGGTGGGGATTAATTAGTGAGATTTGGACAACTTTCTATATTAATATTTTCATTAATTAGATTACTTTTTGGTGGGATTTGGTCAATAACTTTCTATTGTTAATCTTTTCATTTATTAGATTTACTCTTTGTAACAGATTGTGTTAATATAAATAACTTTTTTATTATTCTTTTACGTTGATTTTAAATTTTCTATTCTGTTTCGTTAAATTTTTCTAGATTACTCTTTTTTATTAATTAGGTTACTCTTTATAATAATTTGGGTTATTATGATCACTTTCCAAATTAATTAGGTTACTCTTTGAATGAATTATGTTACTCTTTAAAATTAAATAAATAGATCATTCTTACTCTTTGAAATTAATTAAATTGAATGCAATCTATACGTTAAAAATAATTAAGTTTGTGAAAAAATTAATTTGTATATAATCATACTCCAAAAAATTAATTTGTATAGAATCATACTCCAAGAAATTGAATGCAATCTATACTTTGTTACGTTCCATATAAATAATTAGATTACTCTTTAAAATTAATTAGATTACTCTTTATAAATAATTAGATTACTCTTTGATTTGAAAATCTAATTTTTTAAAAATGAATGTTACTTTTTCTATTAAATAAGTTACTTTTTTATAATGAATTAAATTAATTTTAAACTCTAATTTTCATGGGTTGCAAAAATTTTAATAGTATATAATCTGTAAATTGATAGATCACTTTATAAAATTAGATAGATTACTCTTTTAAATTAATTAGGTTACTCTTTTAAATTAAATTAATTGCATCAACGAGTGGTCCCACCAGTTTATTTTTTCTAGTATATTGACAAATGAAGTCATAATAAAGGCAGTGGTAATGTTCTACATACTCTTTGATTTATTTGGATAAATTATGGTATGTTTTGTAGAAAGAGAGACTTATATTATTGAATATATGATATCGCAAAATTAAAATTTTGCAATTGCCCTAATCACTGAGGTCGCTTTTTGGCCCCAAAACATTGGCAAACATGTGCGGTGGTGGCAGACTGATGGTGAGCAGCGCGCCAGTTCCGACAGTCTCGACAAGCTCCGGAAGCGGATCTATTTACAGATGGTGGCTGATCGCACGGTGGGATGCCGGTCGCAAGACGCGACGGTTGTGCGAGGTGGCTGATTTGGTGGCATGTGGGGTTTACGACGACGGAACCCGTATGTCAGCTCTCCGATGGTCGAAGTTTTCCTCTCTGTTTTCTTGGTGATTGAAAATGAAGTGTGGTGTGGTGGAGTTGCAGGGAGGAAATGAAGAAGCTTTGAAGGAGGAGAGAGAAAATAAGAAGGAAGGAGAGAGAATGAAGTACCTGGGAAAGAAGAGAATTGATGTGAAGGAAGGGGAGAGAATGAGAAAATAAGAAGGAAGGAGAGAGAATGAAGTACCTGGGAAAGAAGAGAAGTGATGTGAAGGAAGGGGAGAGAATGAAAGATTTGGGAAAGTAGAAAATTAATGTGGAATTGAATCGAGGAATCAAGAGGTGATGAGAGAGAAAAAGGACCATGAAGAAGTCAAAAGGGAAAGAAGGGGGACTCAATTAGATAATTAACCCGCGAGATTTTTGTACCATAAATTTGATAGGACTGGTTGCACTGTAGTCATTCTTAAATTAATATTAAAAAAATAATAATACTAATAATAAGAGTACGAAGAAGACATACGTATCTCAGTTTTATTTGTTAATAAAATCTTGCTTAAGGATATAAAATCAAATATGATAATAAATCTTCTTCTTGATATCTCTTCCATAATTGTTAAATTAAATTTCCCTTTTATTACCAATATATATGACAAGTTTATGCTCGTTAATTTCAGAATTTGATCACCCAATAATAGTAAAAAATGACAATGTGTTGGTCCGATGAAGAGAGAAAGATGGTGCTGAAGAAACACAGTGGTAGTCGATCTTTACTTAGTCGCATACTTAGTTTCGTGAGAAAGATGGTGATGAACAAACACAGTGGTAGGGGTAGGGGTAGGGGTAGGGGTAAGGGGGCCCTACCAGAAAAGCCATAAGTACACAGTGTAGGGGTAGGGTGGCCCTGCCATAAAAGCCAGATATTGGTTTTCTGGCGTCTAAGGAATGGAATGAAGCAACTTATTTTCGAGTCACACATGAGTTATTTTATAAGGTGTGTAAGTGTATCTAATCTATCCAATCTTCTTTTCTTATGTTCCTTCTAAATGGAACACATGCAACATTGTCATAATCAATTCTATCCTATCTTATATCATACATATCCTGTTTGCAGTTAGTACCAGAGATGGTGTCGGACGGATTGACGATTCCACTATCTTATAACCGAGTATCTTTGGAAGTCAGTACTACGGTTTATCTCAAGGACGAGGACACCATTCCTGGCATGATAAGCCTGCTCGACTCGTCTCCCGCACTCCGGAGATTAATGGTGATGGCCTCTTTCCTGAGAGAATACGTAAGTCTATACATCTCTAACATCACCCCAATATAGTATGTTATGTTGTTAATTTCTTCTATTTAGAAACAACTCGAATGCCTAAAGAATGATGATGATTTCAGTTGCCGCCCCCATATGTGTTTAAAGACGGTCAATATTCATTGCTTTTCGGGACCAGACGGCGAAGATAATCCATTGCATGCTGCTATCATTCTATAGTTTGCCCGGATTCTACTTGAGAGGGCAACCATGTTGGAAAAGATGTGGATTAAAGTTGATCATGGAGGTGATTATGATGAGTTCATACAAATACTTGAACAAGTCAAAACTTACCCGAGATTATCTAAACAAGCACAAATAGTCATCTACCCTGATCCTCCTCTCCATTGATGTTTTATCTATCTTTCAATATCTGTTTATTCTAGTGGATTTGAAGTTTAATGGATGTTATTATTTCTTTCCTTTTCTAAGGTGCCGCTTGGTACTAATTCCTCAATTGAATCAATGGCAAGCATAAACAATGGGTATCAATATACATCTATTCACATCACACCTTCCCACTACCCCCAACCAAGCAGTCCCTCAGTTCACAAGCGAATACTCATCCGTGATCATCTAAACGAGCACAAATCCTACATTTATTTGATTTATATATCCTTAATAACAAGGATTAAACAGTAATTTACCTCATTCACACCACGAACTGAATTCCTCATTGTTGATACAAGCCAGAGTAGAAATTCAACAATGAAATATTATTTACAGTGGCAGGACGAAAATGGAGAGGATTATTCCAGTGTTCAGTCTTCTCCTCATCCCATCTCATGTTCACGTTTTCAAGAATCAAACCATCAAGGTGTTCCATCATGAACCCTGCACTGCTGTGGTTCACCAGCTCTTGGCACCCTGGTCTGTAGTCCACGAGCCCATCCGCGTAGTTCGTCCAACTTCTGTACGTCAGGTTGACATTGTGGAATTTCAGATTTCTCAAAACTCCACCTTTTGATCCTGATAAGAACACCCCATTTTCGGATGTTGCTGTGATGTTAATGAACTGAACATTAGATATGGAACCGGCTTTTGAATTGCTGTCTCTTGGGCATGTTGTTACGTAGATAGGCTCTGCTCTACCCCACCATGATTCGTCGTAGTATCTTGTGGTGATGTTGATGTTTGAGAAGGTAATGTCGCTTACATCCCCTGCATACCCACATGTTTGAGGACAAAGATCACAGAAACAAATGGAGACTGGCTAGAACTTTTAAGAACTTGCAATGATTTTAGACTAATCATAATATGAAAGCAGATGACTGGAAATGAGAACCAGATATACGTACCCCCATCTCGTATCTGAAACCCAAGGCCCCTGTGAGATTCTACAATAGTTATATTGTCAAACACCAAACCTCTGAAAGCATACCAACTAGCACTCCCAAGTTTGATTGCTGAAGACTTTGTTTTGATCCAACAGTTGGTTGCAGTGAGATTATAAATAGGACCAGTAGATGTCTTGGGACATATAGCATCGTCTCCAGTGTTTATGGTGCAACGAGTTAAGAGCGTGTTGTTTGAATCCTCAATATCTATGCCATCATTGTTAGGCGTATTGAAGTCCCCATAGATAGAAACATCATGAATTGATGTGTTTTGAGACCGAACAATGTGCAAGCTATAACACATTAGAAAACTAAAATTACAACTACTGAAACGAGGAAAGGAACACCTGTAAGATTGAAACAAGCAGAACAGTGAATTACAACCGAGTCTCATTCACTAGAATGTCACTCCTGAATCCGTGACCATATTAGACTTTTGATCTCTATCAACCACACTGAATCTGTCCTAGTTATAAATATCTACTCAATGACTCATAGATATCGCATCAGATGAACTTAAACAGCCTTCTTATCAACTATTAACAGCAGAGCAAATGTTCAACTATACAGTGGTTGGAATTCGACACATCTCCACAGATGCATTGACTTGATTCCTAGATGCTACTTATAGAACCCCCATCACCTCAAACATTTGATTCAATCTGATATTATTTCCTTGAAGCATGAACTACCTCCAACATATGCAATCTCATTTATTGAGATAGGTAGGTCTATAAGACAATTGGAAATCAACACAAAGGAATTAATAACTTCATCGTAGTAGCAGTTACATTTGATCCACTTTCCCTCAACCTAGTAAGAATAGACTCACTTCTATCTACATGATGGAAAGATATCACACTATTTTCCTAATTACATCTACTAAATGCATTACTTTGACAAATTTGTTAAGGGATGGGAAAATTACAACTAAAATGCAATAACAATAGATCTCAATTAAAATTCCTCAGATCCATCAGAATAATTGAACCTATGCAAGATTCAGAAGAAGATGATAAGATCTCCACCTCATGACAGATTGATAAATTAACAGAGCAAATGGATAAGATAATATGTAAAGGCAAGCGAAAAATACCACCAATAAGCCGGTTGATTGAAGCTGATATCCCAAATCCTCACATTTCTGCAACCAATAAACCCCACCAAACGCGGCCTACACTCATCTCCCAAACACGCACCTGTCTCATTCCAGCTCACCATCACATTCTTCCTCTCGTCGAACCTCTTCACAAACTTCAAACCCTGGCCGTTGATCTCCCCGCCGCCGGTGATCCCCACATTCTCCGCATTTTCCGCCACCACCACGTACCATTTCTCCTGCTTGTCGGAGTAGTCTTCCAACCTAGTGCCGCCGAGGAGAGTAGCGTTTCTCGATATGTTCAATACGACGCCGGATTTCAGGTACAACGTGGCGGTGAGGTACTTACCCGGAGGGAAGTTGACCTGGCAAGTACAGAGGTGGGTGGCGGAGGCGGAGGAGCAGTCGTCGATGGTGGACTGGATCGCAACGGTGTCGTAATGGTGACCGGAGCCAGTGGCGCCGTAATCAGTGACGGAAAGAGAAAGATGGGCACAGAACTGGAGGATGGAAAAGTGTGACGTGGTGGATAGGGATTGGAGGAGCGTTGGAGCTAAGAGAAGAAGCACTTGGATTTGGAGAAGCGTGACAATTGAATTCATGATATAATTAATGATTACAGTTTGGAAAGAGAATTTGAGTCTGAGATTTGGATACGGTTTCAACTGTAGTTGTTTGCTCTCATTCTCAACTCAAAATTATTATCGAGAATTGGGGCGTGAGATTTAAATAAAGATACGTATTCAACAAGATATATTCGGACTCTATTTCTTCCAATTTCATTGCAATGCGGTACAACCGTGCAAAAAGGTGATTACAAATGTTATGGGTACTTACTATTCGTGAGGAGTATTGTTATTTTAGGTGAGTGATAGCAATATGTAGGCTCATTTACTAAAAATAAAAATTAAGGATATTTGAATGGGCGCCCTAAAATTGAGACATTCAAGTGAAATGGATAAAGTTTTTTTTTTTTTGAGCTTTATTTGTCGAATTTGTGAAATGTTTGGGTTTAGGGTTTGTGGGTGTGGGCTGTCGAATTATGGGAGATTCTCAAACATTAGGGATTCTCAAATCAAAACAACAAATTTCTTTACTTTACAAACAATCTCTCCATAGATAGATCTAATGAAGGCACAATATCTACTGTTTCTATCAAGGAATCTAGGATTTTATGGTGTAAATTTTGAAAAGAGCAAAAGGGATTTTTTTTTAATTAATTGTCTTCAATTGTATAAAAGCACTGTTCAATTTATAATCTCAATATTGCGACTTTGGCCATATAAGGAATATAGAGAGGAACAATGAACTGCACCGGGCTTTAGAATTTGTATTGAGCCCGAATCATATTTATCTGCATGACGATAAGAGGCCCTATTATATATGTTAAAAGCCCATATTAAGGGCTACGAACAAAACGTTAATAAATAAATTAAAATACTACTAAGTACTAACTTGGTTAAACAGTAGTGATCTTAGGATATTTACAACTCAATACATGAATAAAATAATATTCCATACCAACATGAACAACACTCATCAATTCATTAACAACCCTAACAAGTGTTGTAAGATTGAACATAAGGAAGTGAGTTGTGCTTCACATTCATCCATATGTAAAGACAGTTGAAAATAGACAAAATTAATCATAATAGGTGTTCTAATTAATTATTTTACATTTGAATCAATCATTCATCTGGCAGATTTGATGAGCGATGACTGTTTAAGTTAGTATTGTTAACCAAACTATATGAAAAACTAATTTCTCTTGATACGATCCAGCTACCATTAATAATACCATTGGACTCTAGGCTTAATGCTAACATAACTTCTATGTTCAAACTATTTATTTACTTATATATATCGTATATACATACAAGCCCTGCTCGGAAACGTAACTGCTCTCCTTTACTGCTCCGTTTTCAGCTGACTTGAGCGCAGAGAGGCTGTGCCAGACACAATATCATGGTTAATTTAGTTTTGCATATAAGTGTTCGTCACAAGAAGCGAAGATTCACCGTTTACGGTTGGTTACCTGAATTTGGCGAAGAGTCAAAACTAAGAAGCGAGTGCGAAGTAATGAAATTAGAGTTGTCTACATCTGCACCCCAGACGGTCTGTTTAAGATCATCACAATGCCACAGCTGTTGATACTGTGGTTGTGTGGTCCCATTGATTTGTCCCTCCGGGTAGATGGATGGAGTGGCAGATATGTTCATGTAGGCATTATCGTTTGAGGATCCACTCTACATTAATAATAACATTTTTAAAAGAAATGAAGAATACAAGATTAAATTATTTTCAGATATCTTTTCTAACAATTTTATATCAGCTTGATTACTTTGAATTTATTGGAATTGAGCAGCAATTTAAACATTCTGATAGCATCATAATAGTCACAATGAAAACGAAAGCATAACTTTTGAGGTGAATCTGAGTGTCTAGATCAACATTACTTACAGCAATCAAGATGGAATCAAGGTTGAAATCAACTCTCGGATCAACAGCAGCAAGTCTCATGGACAGAAACTGGCATAAAAAAAAATAGCTTGAATCAGCTGAGGAGTCGGAGAAAACAGTACAAGATAACAAACTACAAAAGCATCTTCACATTTTTCAAAATTATAAGTTTAGAAGTCCATTATCTCACATCTCCCATTTATAAATGCAGTTTGCGTCGCATGTTTGTTATCTCCAATGCTCAGATTTTGGAAAGAATTTTATGATTTGTTGTCTCAGTCTTCGTAAACAAAAAGTGTAGTAAAACACCTTGTTTCAATTTTCCCGAAATTGGAAATTGGAAATTGGAACTTGGACCTATCCTTCAAGCACTTTGGAAGAATGAGATTTTATGTTAGGAAAATTATTTTAAACTCGTTATTTTAACCCTGCCATGTGAATTTAGAGTCCTATTGTTTATTCGAATATATCTCACTGAATTTCTAGTTTATGCCATCATATTAGATTTGTCCACTATCAAACTACAGCACAGAATAAAAGGTTGATTAAAGCACAAGGCGCAACGAGGTGCTGCATCTCACCTCTACTTGGCGTTGAAGTCCCTGGACGTGATTAATAATCTCATCTAACACCATTGCAGTGCCGGAAATCTGTAGAAAAAAGTGTAAGCACAAATTTCTTAATAAGATGATAGTCCCACAGAAGAAATGCAGTGCTGGAGAAGCACATAAATAACCCTACAACTGCCCACTATTATCATCTTATTACTTTCAAAATCCCTAATTGGTACATTTTCTGATAACTGACTATCCACTTTCCAATTTCTACCTGTTTTCTGAAGGGCATTATCTTTTCTTAGCTAAATTAGAGTTGATGATGCAGCCCATAGCTTCCACCAGCTGCATTTATATCGATAATACAATAAAGGTTGGAAGATTGCATCAAATAAAAAGTATTATTTACTTCTATCTAGTAAAACCCCACTAAACACGAGCTTAGTAGTTCAAAAGTGGCACCCGGTAAAAAAATAGACTTGGATTAATAGGAGAAAGAAGAAAAGATTATAACAATATATGACACTTGAGATGTTGAGTTCATGTATTAAAATAGAAGAAACAGGACATTGGTAATGATCACTTTAATTAGAGAACTTAAGTACTCCCTCCGTCCCACGTATTTTTACCCACTTTCCATTTTGGGGTGTCCCACGTATTTTTACCCATTCCATTTTTGACAAAAATACATATTATTTTATTACCTACTTTTTACAATCCCAACAACTTTAATTACTTTTTTACACTTTATTCATCATTCCCAATAACTTTATTCACTTTTCTTTTTAAATTATTAATTTATCCCTACTTTTTCTTACATTATATATTAAAAAAATAAAACGTCTTAATCTCCGTGCCCGTACAAACGGGTAAAAATACCCGGGACGGAGGGAGTATAAAATTTTAATAAAATTGCTTCAATTGGCTGGAAACCAATGATGTGACTCTTTTAATAAGTGAAATTATGAGTTATGAATAACAACACAACAAATTTTTCAGCTCAGAGAAAACTATACAGTACATCAAAACAAATAGAGTGAGAATCAATTATGTATGCATAGTCCTGCAACTGCACCAGCACAGTAAGCTGAAGGGAGGGCCATATATGGGTAATTTTATGACAAATAGAACAGCAAACTACTCATTGTAAACTCTGACATGATTATTTCACTAGTCCTTTTTCCACAAGGTGAATGCTTGGCAGTAATTACACTGAAGCAACTACATGTTATCATTAAAGGAAACCTTATGTTTTTCACCTCCAGCAAAATATACTGATCTATTGCCTCAATTTTTTTCGTATTTTCATTTTGTACACCATGAATTTGCCCACTCAATTTCTGAAATCTAAGGATTTTACTCTGGAAGAGGTAAAAGAAAAGAAAAGAAATAAAAGAGTTAAACACAAATCTGATAACTGTCTCCATTAGATTCCAAAACTATTTCTAATAACGAATTACTTTATTGTTCTTTTATTACTTAGCATTGAACGTAGTTTGGCAATCATAGTTAATGTATCATAATGATAATCCCTGAACAGGAAGAACTATTTTCCCTCTAGATTAAGAGATGAGTTAATTTGCTTAATGTCATGGTCCCAAGTTCATCATGACCTAACTCCAACCAACCTCTTTAACTACTGTTTTAACTACTATTTTGACCATAACTCTAACAGCTATTTTAGACTCAATAGCGCAAACCACTTAATAATTTAAAACTAAAATAAAATTAAAAGAGAGGTCATTTATTATTGAAATTCACAACTATCTTGAGAAGGATCTTAAATAACACTGTAAGATCAAGATCTGATAAAAGGTCATTTCTTGATAAGAAAGATGGAGGGGTAAAAATAGATTAGTAAATGAAAGAAATTGCCAAGGGAGGACTGATAACGAACCAAAGCAAATGGCCCAAAAGGATAAAACACAATGCAAGAATTAGAGGTGCTGAAATGGACTATTCAACAGAGGCCCCCACTTCTTTGATGCAAAAGCAATCGTCTTTTTCTTTCTTTTCCCCAATTGAAAAGTTGACAGTGATCCCTTATACAATTATAAGTAATTATGTGATTAAAAACTGTATAAAGTTATCAAGTATAATCTAATCAACATTAGGAAAAAGGCCGTTATAGTCAACTCAATAAAAGATCTTCATCCCCCACGTAATCCTTGAAAATACCCAAGTCTATTAATCAACTGCAGTTATTAAATCCATTGGATTAGCCCAATAGTAATAATGGAGGAAGGACAGAATTTGACAGCTGACCTTGTTGCATCCTGGGACCAGCTGCTGCAGTAGCTTCATTCTGGCATTAATCTTCTCTCTCCTTGCCTAAAACATTTGAATACTTTTTAGAAAATGATTTGCAGTTTAAGGTTATCTAATCAAGATTATAGAGAGAAGTGGTCAATCATTAAGTCCAGATAATTACCCTTTCAGCTAAGCTATGGCTGTCAGTGGCTTGGCCGCGGCGAGCTCTAACATGCACGTATGGCAACTCCTCGCCATCACCGTTTTCAGAAGGTTCATTTGCTACCATTTTCCGGCTCTTTTTACTTGATTCTTTCATCTGAATGAAAAACAATGCAAAAAGTTACTCAAATGCACGAATTTTCAGTTGCTTTTTATCCATAAATAAAATTGGGAAAGAGGGAATGACCTTTTTCTCCGCCTCCTTCCGCTTACCGGACTTTAAAATCTGATCAGAAACTGCAGGAGAAGTGGAATTCCGGTGGCAGTCTGACTCCAATTGTTCTTGCTTCACTACATCAAGGTTCATCGAGTTTGAAACCGGTAGAATTGTGTTAATCTCCGGCGAATTATCAACTGAAGCGAAGATAGAGAACTTTGATGACCGTTGAATGAGACCAATATTAGAAGGAAAAATTGGCGGCGGAAGATGTTTAGCCTGAAAATCTTCCTTGACTAATAGCTCCACCGCTTGCGGCGGGGGAAGTTCGAGAAGCGCCGTGAATGAGCTACCATTTGTTACCGGTGGACCAGAGATAGAGCCGTGGATTTCATCGAACGGAAACCCCATTTCGCCGGATCTAAATTGCGGTTGAGTTGTTTCAGCCTCAGCTTCCATGAGTTCACAATTTCTATTCAATCGCAATTCTGCAATTCTTCGAGCTTCCAAGAACCGAAATAGGCTCGGTACAGAGCAATTAAACAGAATTCAGCGCGAATTGCACCAAATTCAACCCTAAAATCGAAAAAAGCATCTACAAAATGAAATTAACATAACTCTCAACTCAGCAAAAATACAAGGAAATTCAACTCAACCAACATTTCAAATTTCCGACTGACCAAAGTACAGCTAAGAAAAACGATAACAAGACGAAATTCTCAGTTAACCAGTATTTGACCAGAGACCAAAGAAGACGAAAATGGTTCGACTACGACTACGGTTTCTTTTTCAGTTTTCTTTTCCCAGAATAGCAGAGTTGGGCAATGCGAAAGCTTCAAAACAATGGCGGTCAAAATCCATTATCTGAGTCCAAGTGTAGAAAAGGATTAGCCATTTAAAAAAAATTTGTCAAGTGTAGAAATCCGAAAGTGTACAAGGAGGATAGCAGCGATTGCGTTGGGGCCCACCCTTGCTCAATTTCTCTCACACACTTTATCCTTCTCAAAAGTGTGACCAACGCTATCCTCCGAATGGGATTCCAATCCCTAATTATCATCTCATTTGCCTACTCAACCTAATTCTATTAAAAAACTAGTACGAAACCCGCGTAACACGTTACGCGGGATTATTAAATTATTATTTTTAAAACATATTAATGAAATTAAAAAATATTAAAAGTTATAATTTATATTAATAAAAGACAAAGACTTGCGTGAGACCGTCTCACATAAGGGCTTATGTGAAACGGTGAGAAATTTATAACTTTTATATAGGAAAGTGATAGTAAACTAATGAAATGTGATAATACTATTTCATGAACAGTTTATAGTATAAATAAAAAGTGATAACATTTTATAGCCAAAGTGATAATGTTTTATAGCGAGAATGATAACTATTTTAAAAAGTGAAAAATGACCTCATTTGAGATGGTCTCACGCAAGACCTAACCTTAATAAAAATATCTAACTTTATTGGTAGAATAAGGATTATAATAAGGCAAAAATTTGTGTGTTCTCGGGACATGTTGTGCACCCATATCTTTAATATAATTTTGTATATATATATCATTTATATAAAAAGAAATTAATAGTACTTTGTAATGGGAAATATCAAAATGACAAAACGAATATTTAAAATAATAATGAATTATCTCATGCATTCGAATACACGCGTACACCCATCTATATTAATTTTATTCAATACTAATGTATATATGTATTTCTTAATATTTATTAAGAACCCTAAACCCTAAACTCTAAAACCATAAACCCTAAATTTAGGGTTTAGGGTTTTAGAGTTTAGGGTATATACATTTATATATTTTTTTATATTCAGTAATTTATTAAAAAATTAAGTAAAAATCTGGAAAAAATTATTAACAAACTTTATAAATTCTTTTATTCATTAATATGTAATATGATAGGTCTGGCATGAAACCGCTTCACGTGAAATCATTTTACACTTTTTATAATACTTATCACTTTCGCCATAAAATATTATTAATTTCGATATAAATTGTTATCACTGTCATTTATACCATAAGTTGTTCATAAAATAGCACAATCATTGGTTTAATATCTTTTTTTATAGTACCCGAGGGTATTGCGGTATTATCCGTACTCGTTCCAAACCCTAATGTGATTTTCACAACTATTTGTATCCGTCTCAAACCCGTTTACAATTACCCATACGTGCCCTATTAAGATTTGGATAGAATAGATACTTAAAATGTCCATTTCATTATCATCCCTAACTATTATCATTTAATAAATAAAATCAATAAATGTATATAATAATTATAAATTATTGTATAATTAAAATTAATTATTAAAAATAATAAAATAAATATAAAATGAATAATTAACAATAAAAAAATTATGAAAATTAATTAATATTAAACTAAGATTTATTTTTTCATGAAATTCCTCATTTAGAATTCTATAATAAACTAAATTTATTAAACTTAAAATTCTAAGGATAAATAGATTAAATCTATTAAATAATTTCTTACTCTTCTAAAAATATTTTATTTATTAATATATTTTATTAAAGAATATTTTACAATATAAAAATTGTTATTAAATTTAAAAATCTATTTCTCCAATCATATATTATTAGTAATATGGATGTCAAATTAAAGATCATGAAAAGACAATTAATTTGATATAATTTTATATAAATTCTATTTAAAAATAAAAAATTTAAAACACTTAAAGTTTTAGGTAAATTTTTAAATAAGATAAAGAAAAATAAAATATTTTGATTGGTTATTTAAAATAAAGTAACTACATTATCTTCCTTCCTAAGCAAGTTTATTATTAAAAAAAATTCAAAAATCTATAAAAATGACACATCACCTAAATTACTCACATGATGCCATATAATAAATCCAAAACCCTCCTTTAGTATATAGTATATATATATATATATATATATTTTTTCTCTATTTTTTTTTATAAGTCTTTTTCTTTTTTTCATCTCTTGCTATTTTTTTTTACTATCAAATTTTAAATTTACAATCATCCATTTTTTCATTCTACTCTATTGCTATTTTTTTATATGTATATTTTTCTCTAATTTTTTATATGTATCTTTTTCTATATATCACGTATCGTATTGCTATTTTTTTTAACTATCAATCTTTAAAATATATATCTTTATCGATTTTTAAAATATATATCTTTTTCTCAATCATACTATCAATCTTTAAAATATGTATCTTTTTCTTTATCATATATGATTGATAAAAAAAAATTTATCTTTTATTTTATTAATTTCACCATGATATCTATCGATCTTTAAAATATGCAATTTTTTCTTAATTATCATTGCAATATTTTGTTTACATTTTCTAATTCTATATGAGAATTTCAAATAACTACTTTTCTAATGCTATATGAGAATTTCAAATAACTATAAATTGATGAAGAGGGGTTGATGATGAAGAAACTCCTAGTCTTATAATAAGAGATCTCCCAATGATCAATTGACGAAGCGACCACCAAATCTACGAAATAAATCGATGATGATCATTAAGTAGTGTCGGCTCCTCCACTATTGCCGCCGACCCCAATATAAATCGACGACTTCGAGAGATCATTAAGTAGTGCCGGCTCCTCCACATTGCCGTCGGCCCCCATATTTAGTCCGCAATCGACATGGGCAACCATATTCACAAACCTACCTTGAGACTCAATAATACTTTGCCCATGACCACTTATATATAGTCAAGTATCAATCTTCTTGTAGAAGTTTTGTACATGTCTTCTTGTGGAAGTCTTGCACAATCTTCTTTTGGAAGTTTTGCAATTGTCTTCTTTTGGAAGTCTTGCACCTATATTAATAAATTAAAATTCACAATAAAAGAAATTAAATTATTTTGGTGGTTTGCTAAATAGTTTCTTGGCCTTGTATTCTTATATATAATAATAAAATATATTAATAATAATATTATATATATATATATATATAAAAGTATATAAATCTTATTATTCTAAATAGTTTATTAAATGTTTACTATATATATATATATATATATATATATATATATATATATATATATTATAACACTATTAAATTAACATATTCTCATTTATTGAGCATAAATATTTTTATAAAAGTAAATGATGATTGATAATAAGAGTTTTTTATTTGTGTATACATTTATTTATTAATTTCATATATTCATATTTTATCTATTTTTTTATGTTATACAAATATTTTGCTTACAATAAAGTTAAAAATAGAATAAATAATTTCTTACTATTTAAAAATATTTTATTTATTGATAAATTTTAATTAAAATTTATCTTTAATAAAAAAATTATTATTAAATTTAAGAATCTATTTCTTAAATTATATTATATTGGTAATATGGATGTCAAATTGAAGATCATGAGAAGACGATTAATTTGATATAATTTTTATATAAAATCGATTTAAAAATAAAAAATAAAAAACATTTAAAATTTTAAGTTAACTTTTAAATAAGATAAAAAAAGTGAAATAATTTAATTGGTTAATACTCAACTCTTTCTTAGCAAGTTTAGTAAAATAAATTCAAAATTATAAGAAAATGTCAAGTCATCCCTAAATTACTCTCAAGTTGACAACTCATCAAATCATAACCTTCCTTTAGTATACTAAAGATGATTTTTTTAATAATTTCTAATTTAAACAAACATTATATTATTAATTTTTTATATTGAAATATAATCAATATTCAAAATATTTATTTTTTCACTATCAATCTTCAAATATACTGCTCTACTATATAATCATAAATCGAATTAAACCTATCATTTAATTATATAAAATTTGTATACTGATGATTTGCTTTCCATTAACATCCTTCCTTCATAAACACCGAATTATTTTATCTTATTTAAAATTAGTATATATTGCTTTCATTAATCTCGCTCTTATTATTTTATTTAATCTTATTTACTCATCTTACTTAATCTTATTTAAAATTGGTTTATATCTGCTTTCAATAATAGTTCAATATGTGTTTCTTCATCTGTATCTGTATCATGTTAAGCTAAATTCATTGGATGATTCCAATGTATTCCGTATATAATCTTTTTCCTTTTTTTTGATCCATATATAATCTTTTAACTATTTAAAAAGGATTCTAATTTATTTTTCAATCATATCTCATGAGTATATTGAGAAATCAAAACATTTATCTGTTCAATATATAAATAATAATAAAAAATAAAATGAAGATTTTTAGGTCTCCATGTGCTGCCGTGGAACGCCTCGCCGCCGTTCTTCGCCACCAACGCCAGTCCCGCGCTGCTGCACCACCAGTCGCCAGCCAGTTCGTATTTCTGAACACTGCAAATCACCACTTCTACAGATCTGGAAAGCAACCCCATCAAGTGAAACAATAAAAAAATAAATTAAAATACGCAGATTATTTCAAAAGACGAAAATATATAGACAATTTACCTTGGTATAACCCGATCTATTCAGCCGACGGCGCTGAGATTAGGGCGGAGAGGGGGGCGGGAGATTTGGGCGTAATGAGTGCAGGCCGTTGGTCGCGTGACATTTTGCCAACATTCATTAAACCCCCAATCTCACTGCCACCGCCCTCCACCATGCGCCACCGTCGTCTCCCCCTGCACCATCACCGGCGCCATCCTCTACTTCTTCGCAACCCGTCCAAGCTCTGTCTTACCACCCACCGCCTTACTATGCGTCGGATTTGACATCACCACCGCCGTCGAAACTGCCGGTTGATTTCAGTCCACCATTGATCGCCATGGTTGTAATAATTGCGACGGCTTTCGTCATCATCACCTACTCGCGCTTCATCTTCAGTCGGTGTAGAAGCTTTATTTTTTTGGGCAAGAGATTAGAGAGCGGGGGGCTGGAGAGAGAGGCAGCGGGTTTGAAGTGAGAGAAAGGAAGAGAGATGGGCGTGGAATGAGATTAGGGTGGGGGGAATTTTATTCTTATAATTCAGAAAATTTGCAAATCAACCCCTAAACTACATCTAAATCATGATACGTTCACCGAAATTCACAACTAAACAAAAAAAAATTTCAAAAATCTGACAAAATGCCACTTCATCCCCAAATTCACCATATGTTGCCACCTCATCAAAACTTAACCCTATACTAAAATTTCCAACATTAAATTAAAATTAAATCTTCCTTTTATCTGCCTATCTTTTAAATATTCCATGATTATCAAAATTATTTTATGTTCGTTTTTTCAAAATCAATCATCCATTTATAAATTCATAGTTTTCAAAGAAACCTTGGTTTTGACATAGGACCAACTTCTCAAGAATATAATAAGCCCTCTATAAGAGATCCATTATTTTTTAAGCATACGCATTTTTAGTCTATTTTTTTATTTTATATAGATAAGATAAAATTCATATATCCTCGCACCCATTAATACCAACTATCCACTACATATAGATAAGATAAGATTCATATATCCTCACACTCATTAATATCAACTATCTACTACATATTAAATAATATTCCTTCGGTCTCGTCTTAATAGTTACGTTTATTTTTTGCACGGGAATTAATAAATATAATATTTTAATGTGTATTGAGATAAGAGAAATAATATTTTATATAAAGTGAATATGTGTATTAGTGTAAAGTGGGTATGTGTATTAGTATGATGTGTGGGTCCATAAAAAATACTCAGTAATTAAGGGTCTCATATGCCAAAATAAAAATGTAACCACTAGAATGAAACGCCAAAAAAAAAATGTAACCATTAAAATGAGATGGAGAGAGCACTTTATTAATCTACTACAATATATATATATATATATATATATATATATATAATATATATATATATATATTTCACTTTGAAGAGTACGGAGTGAGTATAAGTTTGTTAAGATGGAGTTTTTAATTATTACTACCAAACCTGCATTAAATGATTTTTTAATACAAATACTCCCTCTGTTTCATATTACATTATACTAGTATTATTGTAGATACACAGTTTAATAAATTATGCTTTTTGATTAATTTTATTAATTTTTTAGAGTAATATTGTATTTTTAAATAATAAATAAATTATAAAGTATATAATGTGTTAGATTAGAGAAATAAATTTGTAATTAAAATGTACTGTAATTGATATATTGTTTTTTTTGCGAGTGGTGAAATTTGATATGAAATGTACAGAAAGGGAAAGTTGAAATTTAATAATAGAATAACTTGAGTGATAAATAAGGAGTAATACTTGTACGTTCCTCCTCGTTATTATATTAAGTAGAGGATTAAGGGATTTTTATTTTAATATTAAATAAGGGTCGAATAAAAAGAATTAAAGAAGACTAACTTTGTAAATGGTTTCCATTTCCATTTTTCCACCATCATTCAGGAGGAATAAATTTAAAATATATATATATATATATATATATATATATATATATATATATATATATATTTTTTTTTTTTTTTTTTTTTTTTTTTTTTTTTTTTTTGCTAGTGAGTAAATAGAACTAAGACCCAATCATGTTGTTATAATTGGGCCTTTGGGGCTTAAAATTGTTACAGCTCCAATAGACCGATTGGGGTGAAGTTTCAATCTAATAAGACTATAGTGATCATTCTATAAAGTGAATTCTTCTCTTTTGGGTCCAATATTTACTGGGCCGGCTCAATAATGAGAAATAATTGGACACAATAGAAGTGGGCCCAAGTTAGATTCAATGAAAAGCTGTTTTCTTGCTTTCAGCAAGTTCTCTTTTGTCCATTCCTCCGTCCTTCCCATTTGGAAATTTGAATATTAGTTGGATTTTACCAGTTTACCCCTATGGGGCTCATTGATTCTCTGAAAAAGCAGAATTTAGCATGTGTCCTTTAGCTGCATGATTTCCCGACACCACTTGCCCGAAAGTGGACCCTACTTTTCTATTTACGAACAAGTCCTCGGGAAATTCGATAATTTTGCTCAAATTTGCATTTCTTAATCGGTGGCAAAAGTGACCTTTTGCGAACGTATTTATGTGATCTTTACATTTGACTTCTTTTTTCTACACTCCATCATTTACCTCATTTTATATCATGAATAATTTCTAATTTTGTAAAACTAATGTAGTAACAATAATATACTCACTTAGTCCGTTTTAAGGTTTCGGGATATTTTTCACGTGAATTAAGGAATATTATTATATATAAAGGAGTAGTTGTATTAGAGGAAAGTGATGGACCATATTATTTACTTTTTATTAAATAAGGAAAATGAATATCTTTGAAACGGGCGCCAAAAATAGAAAAATTGACACATTAAAAGCGGACGGAAGGAGTATAATACAAATTTAATTTCCTTTCGACTGTACCCTAATATGTTCTATATTTTATATTTTAGTACTTAAATATTTGTATACTATTCCAACAAAAATTAATGAAAGAAAAAATTTTTAAATCTGTATATTAAAAAAAAGTTAGTCACTCCGTCCCAAATTCATTTTCATATTTATTATAGATATGGAGTTTAAGAAAAATTATTTTTTGACTTACTTTTAGGGGCAATATAATATTTTTGAATAATAAATAAATGATAAAGTATGTTATGTGTGTTAAAAAGATAATGACAAATTTAAAATTAAAGCATGTCAGAGCGATATTAATTAATTACTTTTTCTTTTTATAGAAATGTGAAGTTGAATTTGAAACGGACAAAATAAAAAGTGTAAAGTTGAAGTTGGAACGGGAGATTATTATTCATTCTCAGCATGAATAGGAGTAATAAAATATTTTATCGTAAAGAAAATCCAAATTATTACTAATATTTTTCTTTCATATAATCTCAATATTAGATAGCTCATATTTTACCCCAACTAAAATTGAAGTAGAATTTTATTTTAAAAGTAATGATTTTTTAAAAAAAAAATTATAATTTAAATTTAAAAGAAATCTTAAATAAAATAAACAGAAATTAATCATTTGAAATAGACTAATTATAGTGTACACCCGAATGCACCTTAAGATAGGGTGCACCAACTTTTAAAAAACGTATACAATTATGAATAAAAATATATACAATTATGAACAAAAATTATACACTTTAATTGTTTGTTTTTTTAATGAATAATTGAGTGTAAAAAGATATACAATTATTATATTAAAAATATATATATACACTATTAAATAAAAAGTTATACACATATGAATGTTAGTTTTTTAATAAAAACATAATGTAAAAAAATTATACAATTATTAAAAAACACGTATACAAAATAGAATAACATTTATACAAAATAAAAAAAAGCTTCCATATATGAATGCAACATTCCACTCGAATGCACCTAACATCAAATCTTTGAAGAAAAACAACATATCTCCAGGGGCTAAATATGCATATCCGCGAAGATCCCACCCAAGAAAAAGAACAACTTTGCGTGTTACATTACATGCATAGATTAAGCTTAAAAAGAAAAGGGGAAAAAAAATTACACCGTAAAATATAATTGGACAAGGATATCATTTCATGATAAACAGCTTTTAAGATTTTTTAAATAATTATACACCCTACGTCACACAACGGGTGGTGGTTATTTTTTCACTTAAATTAAGTGATATATTCCCTCGTTCCCGCAAAAAAATTTATTTTTTTCATTTTGAGCATTTGCATTTAAATATTTCATTTTTTTTATATACATAAATCAACACACACTTACTAGTGCAAAAAATTAGGGTGGACGGAGGGAGTAATATTTAATGTATAAATTATGAGAGAGAAATAATACTCTCTCCGTCCCATAATTTTCTTCTCATTTTCCTCATTTATTTATCCCACAAAACTTTTCACACCCCCAAAAAATAAAACACAATTTTATCCAACAACCTCAAAAGTTACTTTAATTTCAAATTTGTCACTCATTTTTTCACACACATATCATTACTTTATATTTTTTATTACCTAAAAATACAACAATTCCCTCCAAAGTTAATAAAGTTGGTCAAAAAGTGTAACTTTTCTTAAACAACGTGGAACAGTAAACGTGAAGTTTTTCGGGACGGAGGGAGTATTGTGTTTAGTGGATATATGTGTATCAATGTGGTTTGTGAATCTCATGTAGATATATTAACTATTTTGTGTGGGTCTCATTTACTAAAACTAGAATTACATCTACGGACACAAATGATAAATTGCACTCCTTGAGATGGGCGGAGAGAGTATATTTTTTAAATATATTACTATCACTTTTTATCTATATTACGAAAAAATTTATGAAATAATCAAATACACTATTATCAATTTTTATTAATTCGATATTATTATTTTTCTATAAAAATAATATCGCTTTTTTCTTTATCTGTTTAATGCAAAAATTTTCCGAGCTAATACAAGTCTTTGCCAACACAATTTGAGTATTTGTATTGTCAACTTATTACGGTGATATTTGTTTCCCGTTTTGAAGTACCGGGATGAATTTCAAAATCCACGTACACCTACAAGTATTACAATCTCTAACATATATTTTCTTCGTCCTATTTTAATGCTTATGTTTACTTTTTGCACGTTGATTAAAAAAAATAGTACTCCCTCCGTCCCGGGTATTTTTACCCGTTTGTACGGGCACGGAGATTAAGACGTTTTATTTTTTTAATATATAATGTAAGAGAAAGTAAGGATAAATTAGTAATTTAAAAAGAAAAAGTGAATAAAGTTGTTGGGAATGATGAATAAAGTGTAAAAAAATAGTTAAAGTTGTTGGGATTGTAAAAAGTAGATAATAAAATATTATGTATTTTTGCCAAAAATGGAATGAGTAAAAATACGTGGGACATCCCAAAATGGAAAGTGGGTAAAAATACGTAGGACGGAGGGAGTAGTATTTTAATAGATAGTGGGTAGAAAGATATAATATTTAAATTTTTTGCACGTTGATAAAGAAATATAATATTTTAATGGATAATAGGTAGAAATAGGGTAAATATAAAAACTAGTCATGTAAGTATGACCGATTATAACTTTAGTTATTTATTTTAAACAATTCTCAATTTTGGTTCTTTTAGTCATTTTTATGGTCATTTTTTCAAACTTTGCTCAACATTAATAAAGAAATATAATATTTTAATAGATAATAGGTAGAAATAGGGTAAATATAAAAACTAGTGATGTAAGTATAACCGATTCCAACTTTAGTCAGTTATTTTAAATAATTCTCAATTTTGGTCATTTTAGTCAACTTTTGGTCATTTTTTCAAACATTGCTCCTTTTTAGTCTACTTTTGGTCCAAAATTTTTACATTTAGGACCAATTTCGGACATTATTTAATATAAATGACTAAATTTGGACACAAAAATATGACTAAATTTGAGAAGATGACTAAATTTGGACAAAAATTAGACAAAAAAATAACCAAAATTGAGAATTGTAAATAATAAAGGACTAAAGTTGGAATCGACCATACTTACAGGACCAATTGTGATATTTACTCGGTAGAAAGATATACTCCCTTCGTCCCATTAAACTCTTCACCGTTAATGTAGATACGGAGTTTAAGAAAATTTACTTTTTTGACCAACTTTATTGGCTTTTAAGGGTATTATGGTATTTTTAAGTAATAAATAAATAATAAAGTAAGTTATGTGAGTTAGGATATAATGTAATTAGAGGTTAATTGTTTTGAACGTTTTACTATTTTTGGAGGGTAAATAGTGTAGTGAGACAAACAAATAAGGAAAGAGTGAAGAGTTTAGTGGGACGGAGGGAGTACTATTTAATGTAAAGTGGGTAGGTGTAATATTGGATGTGGATCCCATGGTGGTATATTAATTGTTTTAGATGTGTCCCATATATAAAAAAATGTAAAGATTGAAATAGAACACCAAAAATAGAAAAATGTAAAGATTGAAATGAGATTGAAGAAGTACTCTCTTTTCTTATTTAATTAATACTCCATTTTTTATCTCTTTATTTTTTCTTTATTTTTTATATAAATTAATAACTTTTTATACATTAATTTAATATAAAATTAAAACATACCTACCAAAAAATTCAATACATACATATATCACCATTTATTAGATTTTCAAACCTCAAAATCTCAATTCTATTTATTTATAAACCAAACATCACGTTAATTTTTTAGAAAGAGTTGTCGTGGAAACAAACAAGAGTGAGACTCCCGTGCACCCGGGCGCACGGAGCACATTTCGTGCACTTTTGCAATTTTCATGCTTCTTTACAATTTAAACCCCTAGTAATACATAAATTTAAATAGAATTAGAGGAAAATATTGTATTCACATGAAAACACGGAGTATCCCTTCGTGTTTTCGAGGGCACATTAACTTTTGCCAACAGGCAAAAGCGTACTTCAAATACTACATACGAATTATGGCGACAAAAAGATAGATGGATCTCTTTTTTTTTTTCTCTTTGAACAGTCATTTAAAAAAAACACGCTTTCAATAATGAAATAAGTAATTAATAGATTATCAATAAAAATTACTTTTTTTTCTTTTAACAACTTAATACCAATAAATTTCAATGGAATTAAAATTTATTATTAAAATTTTTACCAACCATCAATTTATTAACAAATTTCATTATCAAACTATTGATAAATTAATTTAATAATAAAATTAATATTTTTATCAGTGAAATATTTCATTGTAAAAACAATTATTTTAGTTTCAATAGTGAGTTTAATAACATTCTATTGTTACTATTATATATACTTCCCAATGTTCCTATTTACTTTTTTATATGAATTTATTGTATATGAATGAAAGAGTTAATATTTAAGTGGATTAGTGAGAGAATTATAATACTTCAAGATTTTAACACACTACGTATGTGTAGTGGATTGGCGGGGTAGAGTATTATAATACACTACGTATGTGAACTATTTTATGTATCATTTCTCACGTGGCACATGTAGGAAAAATGATATTACAATGATCTAAAAAAAGAAACTATAAACACAAAGCAATCGTTTAATTTCTACTTTTTTCAATTATATATTTAGCACAAAAATGACTTTTTTATTTTTTTTTTTGGTGTTGGTGAGGCCATTTAAATTGAGGCGATTAATTTGAATTGTATTTAATGGATAATTATAAGAATTTAACACTTTTAAAAAATTAAAATAACACCTTTTCTAATCTAATGAAACAGAGAAGAATTGAGAAAAATGAATGCATGTATAAAGCAGATGAATTCGATCTTGACTGGAGACTGGAGTAATAAATTATTGAAGCACGTTCAACGCATACTTGATTAACAATACAATCCAAATTCAAACATATTTTTAAATTTACAAAACGATTAAAAAAAAAATTAAAATAATGCACACCACTCGAACTAAGCGCAATTTATCAATCATCTGAGGGGTTGAAGGGTCATTTCCACAAATATTTGGATGCAATTGAAACTTCCAAGAACAAATACCGAAGCTGTAAATCTTTAATCACATGAGAAACGACAGTGCTGTTGTTATAAAGCCTTCTCCACACAACTCATGAAATTAATTCAAAGATTCACCTCTCTCATCCCCATAAAACTATCTTAAACAAACAAGTTTCTCTTACATGAACACAGAACAATAATTAATTTATCATTTTGTTTAAAAAAGAGGTTTAATCCAGAAAAAAAGCTGCATTAGTCGAGGAAAATTCAAACCCGTTGTCGATATTAATTACTCCACTGAAATAACCTCGAGAGTATCATCATCCCACTCACTCTCCATTCAAATACATCATCTTCACCAATCCACCCTGGTAGACTACCCCCTACCCCACCCCACCCCCACCACCATTAACACTCACATTCAGTGGTTCACATAACAACAATACACATTCTTTCTGCAATTCCTTATCCTTTGCAGAAGCACTTTAAATTCCAAGATTTGTGCAATCTTGAACACCCCTAATCCACTCTGTTACATCACATCACATCACTTGCAAAGCTTAAAAATTTCCTGAATGTCTATAAATTGTGTTTGCAAGCTGTAAAGATTGAATTTTTATGCAAAATGGATGGTCTTTTGAAGCTGTTTTGCTTCTTCACATTCTCCATTTCTTTCACATTTTCACTGAATTCAGATGGTCTTGCTCTGTTAGCACTCAAAGCCGCCATTGCTAAAGATCCAAACCAAGCTCTGCTTTCTTGGTCCGAATCCGGTTCATCCCCCTGCAAATGGGATTGGATCACCTGCGATCGCACCTACCATAGAGTCGTCTCCCTTTCACTCTCTAACAAAAATCTCACCGGCTACATTCCATCAGAAATCGGTGCGCTCTCGTTTCTCAACGTTCTTGATCTTTCGCAGAACCGGTTCAGTGGACCGCTGCCGCAGCAGATTGCCACCCTGCAGAACCTCGTTCATCTCGATTTATCTTCCAATGATTTCAACGGCTCACTCATTGAATCCCTCGGCAGCTTAACCCATCTCACAGGGACTCTGAATCTTTCCTACAATTCGTTCTCCGGGGAGATTCCGGCGAGTTTTGGAAAGTTTCCGGTGATGGTCAGCCTCGACCTACAGTATAATAACCTCACCGGAAAAATACCTCAGGTGGGATCGTTGTTGAACCAGGGTCCAACTGCATTTGCTGGAAATCCATATCTATGTGGGTTTCCGTTGAGCACTCCATGCTCGATGCCGGAAGCTCAGAATCCAAGATTCATGGACAACCCTCAGAAGCCCCAAACTTCCGGCGAGTTTGTCGAGAACCGGAAGATAAACGGTGGCTCTGTAACAATATCAGTGATTTCCGGCATCTCATTGGTGGTAGGGGTGGTGCTTGTTTCAGTGTGGGTGATACGGAAGAAGAGGAAGGTGGAGGAGGAGAAACAGGGGAAGGATGGGGTTGGCAGGGAGGTGGTGGTGGGAATGGGGTGTGATGAAGGGCAAAAGGGTAAATTCGCTGTGTTCGATGAAGGGTTTAACTTGGAATTAGAGGATTTGTTGAGGGCATCAGCTTATGTGTTGGGGAAAAGTAGGAGTGGGATAGTGTACAAGGTGGTGGTGGGTGGTGGGAAGGGGGTGGGTGCGCCGCCGGTGGTGGTGGCTGTCCGGCGGCTGAGCGAGGGGGAGGTGACGTGGAGGTTTAAGGAATTTGAGGGTGAGGTGGAAGCCATTAATAAGGTGCAGCATCCCAACATTGTTAGATTGAGGGCTTATTACTATGCCAGAGATGAAAAACTGCTGATTTCAGATTTCATCAAGAATGGAAGCTTGTACAGTGCATTGCATGGTGAGAATTTACTTCAATTTTTTTTGTTTGAAATATTTGTTTTTACTATGATCAATGGTGATCATAGGATTATTCTTGATTCTTTAAATCAATTGATTCAGAAGATCTCTCAACTGAACTTTAGAGACAGTAGAAATTAACTCTGCTTTTAAGTCCTCTGTTTTTACATCATTGGATTGTTCCTATTTAGCTTGAGTATATGTAGTAACTCCATATTTAACAACAATAGACAAAAACTTACCAAATTACTTGTATAGATCTCAAGCTTTACCAAGGTGAAATTGTGGTTGTTGCAGGTGTAGGATCAAACATTAAGTACCATTATTGGATAATGTCAGTATTGAAATTAATAACAAATAGGACAACTCATCAGTAATTCCTACAATGTTGTTATCAAATGGTCCACATTATTACTATTGATTACTGCATCTTAGTTATGGGGAAAATCATGATGTTCTTCATTCACATTAGTTGAATACTGCACATTCATGTCAATATCTTGAATTTTACTCCCTCCACATTAGGTTAAGGGTAGTTAAGAGGTTGTATCTACTTAGGGTAAGTGAGTCTAGTTTGAATTTCAGGATTCGAGTTTTTAAATATAGTCGAGTTTGAATTTGACACTACTCAACTCCGACTCTTTCGTCTACACCCCTGCAAGTATCTACTCCTCATAAGTTACCACATTTGGGATCTACTCCATTGAAGGTTCATGTCATTTTGGACAAAATTTTGGAGTAGATTTTTCTCATTTGGTGATATGACACTTCTGCACAATTGTTGGATGTGTAGTTAATGTTCTTTGCCCCCATTCATTTGGACTTGATGACTCTTTGAACTAGAAATGGTCCCAGTGGGGTTACAAGTAATTTTATTGTCTTTTTCTTGCATACTTCTTTAAGACAATTAACAGCACAAGATCTATATCCCATGTTTGTTTCTTTGTATGAATAGACCATACGATCAGTCTATTAGAACTAGAATCCTCATTTTCTTTCGATCTTTTAACCGAATGCAGGTGGACCAGGGGACGACTCACCTCTGCTATCATGGGCTGCTCGACTCAGGATCGTTCAAGAAGCTGCCAGGGGCCTCATGCACATTCATGAGTGCAGCCCTAAAAAGTACGTCCATGGCAACATTAAGTCATCGAAGATCCTACTAGACGACGACCTAAAGCCATACATCTCCGGCTTTGGTCTGTCCCGCCTCGTCCCGGATGGCACCTCAAAATATGCTAATGCACCTTCCAAGAAGCTTCCAAATCACAATGTGATCATGAGTTCTAGGTCTTCAGTTTCATCATCAACATCCGGAAGCTCGATTGCACCGGAAGCTCGTTCTTCAGGCACCAAGCTCACCCAAAAATGCGATGTGTACTCATTCGGGGTACTGCTAATGGAGGTTCTAACGGGCCGTATACCGGACAGCAGCGGTGATGAGGGTCTCGAGAGCACGGTGAGGAAGGTTTTCCGAGACGAGAGACCTCTATCGGAGATCATAGATCCTGATCTGCTGCACGAAGCACGGGCGAAGAAACAAGTGGTTGCAACGTTTCATGTTGCATTGAACTGTACTGAGCTGGATCCGGAGCTCCGGCCGAAGATGAGAACGGTTTCAGACAATCTGGATCGAATCAGATGATGATAGTGTCATGTGAAGATGTTTTTTTGGGATCTGTAGGTTCATCAGCTGTTGTGTTGGTTTAGGGAAACTATATCATTTGATCCCAAATCTCTTGGGAGCAGCATATGTATAAATGTTAATCATGTCTTATTATATTTGACGGTTGAACAATTTCTTACTTTTGTCATGTGATATACTGTATTTGCTACATGAAGAGAGAATTCATGGATGCATTAGGACTATGGCCCCTAAATATTTTGTAATGCCTGTAGACTGTGAAGTTGTTTCTTCCAAGGAGTACACAAAGTAGAATTTATAGCAAAATTTTAAATTTTGTTTTTAAAAATAGTTTACACTGATAATATTGTCATTTTTTTAGAAAAAATATTCTTAATTGGTGGTTTTTAGAAAAATAAAATTAAAGAAAATTAGCTATAATGAATCAACATTTGTACAAACGGCTGAGCCTAAGGGTCCGTTTACTTATGCGGTTAGGGTTAAGGTTAATAAACCTTACTTA
Source organism: Pogostemon cablin (assembly GCA_023678885.1). NCBI lineage: Eukaryota > Viridiplantae > Streptophyta > Magnoliopsida > Lamiales > Lamiaceae > Pogostemon > Pogostemon cablin. The sequence continues at coordinate 28,473,474 of CM043013.1, forward strand.
TTTACATTGAAGGTTTAAAATTATGTAATTTACCATAAAATCCTTTCTTAAAATATAAAGAGTATTAAATAAAATAAAGAAGATTTAGCAGATGTCTTTTGAATTGAATCAGATTCCAGAAGCCGATTCTAGAAGGCCACGATGAAAACGCCGCATCCGTCATTAAACTTCAGACTCATCTTCAAACAATCACTCCTTCTCCAATCGTTCCTCCTCTCGCCCAACTCCGTCTTCGCCGCCGGATCTCTTCCTCCCCAACTCTACGGCGTTCTACACTTTGGTATCTTAAAATCTCCTTCAGCGTCGTCTGGTTAGCGAAACTTGGGTCTCCTGTTTCCGCCGCCGCTTCAATTCCTTGCCGATTGATTCAATTATACTAATAAAAAAAATGAATAAAGCCGCCACCGCCACTGCCGTGCTGTTATTAATATTAACAGAAGGGAATGTCCAGAAGTTTGCAGGCACCGACGCGTGTGTTGTCGGCATAGATCCGGTGGTCGATTGCAGCAGGTAACTTCCGCCCTAAACTCTCCTCCATCGTCTCTGTTAAATCTAACGATTTCTCCGCATTTCCGTCTTCGCCTGCATCAAGCTAGGTTCTAACAACGCGGCGGAGGAAGACGATAATCCAATTCCCGAAAAAAGCCCCCGCAGCGCATCGTATAATTTGAATTTCACTCGGAGAAAATTTTTCATTAACCATTAAACAGAAAATCTCATATCTTCTGAATCGCACTTTCCCAAATGATGAACCCTAAAATTGACTGAGAAGAAGATGCATCTTCTTATAATAAATTCTAAATAAAGAAAGGACAAAATGATAATTTCATTACATAAACCCTCATGTTAGAAATAATCCCTCCAATTTTAGAGGTTATCGTGACCTCTGCACAACCTTCCTAGTCAGACTTAACATTGGGCCTTGGCTGGCCCGAAAGATTATCCATATCTTTTAAAACCTGTAAACTAAACTGACTAGGGGTCATTGAGGGAATAATTCCCCTTAACACTCAAAGTAAATGCACTCTTTTAAGTATGATCGTCTCACGTTTTTTTTAAATTAATTATATTTTTATTAAAAATATTATTATATTTTATTAACTATAGATTTTTAAAAAGAGAATTATAAATGTTTGAATTTTTTAAATGAAAAGTACATTTATTATTTTCTTAAAATTCAATATTCTCTTTTTTATGTATGATCCAATATTGTACAGGTGCCCAATAAAATATAAATTAATAAAATATATTCATTGACCTATGACTAAACTTGAATAAATAATCTAACAACTAAAAATACTTAAAAGATTATATTTATCCGTCAGTAGCCCTTAAATTTATCTTATATTCTATTAATTTATCATATGTTTATAATCGCCATTAATTTTATAATTTCACTCAAATAATAAGAGAATAAAACTACGCAAGAATTGTGTTTTCAAAAAGGTATTTAAGAATTTAGTGTTGTTTAATTAATAATTTAAATTCTTAAATTTTGTTCAGAGTACATCATAAAAATATTTTATTCAAAAATATGTTGTAAATTTGTAATAATTGCACTCGTAAAATGCATATGTACTAGGTACTTACTAATCTATACTCTTTTCTTTCCAAAACTTACTTTCACCATTTTCTTATTCCTCAGTCTACGGCCCACAATAAAATTTACCACTTAATTTAGATATCATGTCAATTTAAAATTCAGAATTACATTTTTTAAATTTAAAATTATCATCACTTTTAACACATGATATTCTTTACATAATATTTATTAACTAAAAATAGCATATTAATCTGAAAGATCGGTAAAACTATTTAAAAGAATAAAAATTTACTTTTTTTTAATTAATTAACGTATTAACTTTTTTACGTGAACAATATAATGTAGAAAATGAAGTGTTCATTTAACCTAGCCTCCCATTTTATAGTGGGCTGGGGGGTACCCAGGTTATGGCCCATCTATTTATATCCTAACAGCGTATCATTCTATTCTCTTTTTCCTTTCCTTTCCTTTCCTTTCCTTTCCACTGCCCTAAATTTTACCTCGGAAAGAATTTCAAAAGGGGAACGATGTCGTCCGATGAAGAGAGAAAGAAACAGTTTGGTAGGGGGGTTGATCGACTGAGTGCGTTGCCCGATTCTGTAATTATTCATATCCTTTCTTTCCTGAGCAAGCCATCGGGCTTATGCATAACCGACGCATCGTTTCAGTCGTTTCCTCTTGAAAACGCTGCCGATGTGAAGAAAACTGCGTTGACGAGTGTGTTGTCTCAAAGATGGCGATATCTTTGGGCTGAATTGCCCGTGCTTAGTTTTCAGGACAAAAGTAGAGAGTTGGAAAAGATTAGTAAGTTGGTGGGTACGGTTACCAGGACTCTGTTTATTCGCAATGCAAAATACTTGGAAAAATTCTATGTTGAATTCGAGTTTTCACAAATGTGGGCCGTCTTTGTTGATGGATGGATTGCTTTTGCCTCAAAAAGTAAGGCCAAGGTGGTATCTTTGCTGCTTTGGACAGATAAGGAGCAATACGCTCTCCCGGAGATGTTTTATGGCAATTCATGGTTGACAGAGTTGGAATTGGGACATTGCAGGGTTGCCCCTCGGAGGAGGATAGAGTGGAGATGTTTAACTAGATTAGAGTTTCTTGAGGTGGATATGTTATCTGGATGTCCTGTTCTGTGTAGTATGGGTCTACATTATTGTTTGGGGTTCAATCGATTGAATATCAACTCTGGCAGTGTTGGTAAACTTGAAGTACGGTTGGAGAAGGACGTAAGTCGAGCTTTGGTGGAGATTTCAGCTCCCTATGTACACTATTTGCACATTTACTCGGCATGGGGAGCTCTAGTAGTGAGGGACATTCCCTCTGTGGTGAAAGCTGTGATTGATGTCGGGAATCCAAGACTAAAAGTGTCTACTCTGGACCATAGGAGTGAGGCCAAGGAATGGATCGAAGCGACTCGCCATATCCCGGAGCTCTACCTCACATGGCCCTTATTCACGGTATCCATGCAGAATCTTTTCTTATTGAGAGTGATTTGATTAATTATTAAATGATTTAACTCTCTCTGTAAGTTTAATCTTTTAGATGAGGTGGTCATTTAACACGTATCAGAGCCCATGCTTAATAAAGGTGATTCAGGGAGTGAACCTCACACTGACACCTCCATATGCAAGGATTGAGCTTTTAGATGATGTGGTCATTTAACTGTTATGGAAACAACACAATCTCATCTCATCTGTGTTTTATGAGTGTTGCAGTTAGTATCAGAGATGGCTGCGGATGGATGGCAGATACCACTATCTTATAAGCGAGTATCTTTGGCCCTGGAAACTTCGATTTTTGCCACGGTCGAGGCCATCATTCTTGGGATTATGAGATTGCTCCAGTCTTCTCCCCAACTTGAGAAATTGGAGGTGTTCAACCCTTTCGTGCGAAAATGCGTGAGTAATCATTCTTACACATCACATTACATGATAATTATAACTAGACATTATTAAATTTGTTCTTGCATTTAGGATGTTCTTGAACGTGGGCTTAGGAATGATGACTTCAGTCGCCATTTGCGTTTAAAGACAGTTAACATTAGTTGTTATGCCATAAATAAAAAACATAGCCCTGTAATTCTATTGTTGGCCCGGACTCTCCTTGAAAGGGCGTCGGCGTTGGAAAAGATGTCGATTCTCATCACTTATGGTACATCTGGTTATTCTGAGTTCATCAAAATACTTGAACCAGTGAATACTTATCCCAGATCATCCGATAAAGCACAAGTCTTTATCCTTCCCATCCTTTGATATTTATTTCATGATACTGGATATTTATTTCATGATACTATAGTATTAGAGACTTTTTAAGATGACTTGGCTATATCTGTTGACCTTGGTGTTATTTTTCTGGATTTGAAGTTTACTTGATTTCTTTGTAGCAATTTTGAGAATGAATGTACCATTTGTCACTACTTGCGCCTCTGTTTCTTTGAGTTTGATCGTAGATAAAATGAATGAATAAAAAAAGAGCAGTACCTAAGAGCAAGATATGGAGTTACATTATGGGAGAAAAAGTGGAAAAGTGGCTGTGAAAGTGTTAATGATGAAGTGGAGTTTTAGGATAAAGGCATGACATGATTTGATGGAGAAAACAGAGTAAGAAAGATGAGTTTGAGTTGCACTTATAGGCTGATTGAAGATTGTGGCATTTTAATTTTAGCTGGAATCCTTGTTTCTCTATGTACACTGGTGAATAAATATTTGGGACAGTATATTCTAAAGCACTGTCCCAAGGCAACCAAAAAAGGAACTCAAATCCCCATTTCCATCTTATGTGAATGAGGAAACATATGCTTTTTTCAAATATATTGACGGAATTTGTGTCAATTGAATGCAATATTTTCGTCCTACGAACATTCATCATATGCGAATCTTACATGAGTTTTTTTTTTCTTATTATTTAGAAAAACTCTTGGCTCAAAACGATATTTAAAACTAAAGGTCCATGTTAAATTCAATGATCACCATATATTTTAGCTTAAATTGATTTAGAGGCTTTATAATCCCTCCGTCCGCTTTAAAGAGTCAATTTTCTTCATTTTGATCGTTCGTTTCAAAAAGTCCTATTTTTTTTACACATGAGAGCTATACAAATTTACTAATACAATTAAAATATGTGGTTTATACACCTACTAATACAGCTACACACTATTCCCTCCGTCTCATAAACAAATTCACACTTTCTATTTTTTGTTCGTCCCATAAACAAGTTCACACCACCAAATAAGGAAATACACACAAATCAATAACCCTACAATACACTTTAATTTCAAAATTGTCACCCCTTTACAACTTACAAAACTTACTTTATAATTTATTTATTACCTAAAAATACCAAACTACCCCAAAAAGCAACTTTTTCTTAAACTCCGTATCTAAAATAAAAAAAATTTAAGAATAGAATTTACCAACGGAATTCAATTAGTGGCAATTATCAGCAACAAAAAATACATTTTTATTTTATCAATAGAATATCAATAGATTTATTCTCTATTTTACCAATGGAATTCAACCAAATGAATTATTTGCAAAAGATTATAAACAGAATTGAATTTTCGTTACTAAAATTTTTTACCAACCAACATTTTACAAGAGAAAATTAGCAACAGATTTCGTTGTTAATCTGTTAAGAAACCAATTTAGCAATTAAATTGAGACATTTAGCAACGTAGTAAAACAACTTTTTTTTAGTATCATTAAATAAAACCACTCTAACTCCACGTAAAAAAGCAAAGATGGCTTTTTAAATCGGGCTGAAGGAGTATAAACAAATGTATAATGCACAGCATAGATAAAATTTTAATAGTATAATTTTTCAAATACATACCATTATCCAATTTAATTAACAAAGCTAATACTCCATAAATGTTTAAATAAGAAGTATTATTTGCATGATGCGAGATACTATAATTTACGTGTAAATAAATGTGTGCATTCGTTGCACTGTGTAAATTTATAGTTTCGAGTTGATATTAGTTGCACCCGTCTGCAAGGGTGCATCCATATGTGTATAAATTTTTATTCTATTTTGTACACATGTTATTCTATTTTGTATACGTATTTTTTATATTTTTTTCACACTAAGTTTTTTATTAAAAAAAAGGTTAATTGCGTAAAAAACCACGAACTTTCAACGGATTGCAAATTAATCATAACTTTTATAAAATTGCAAAAAAAACCACGATCTTTCATATTTGTGCAATTCGCACCCATCGGGCTGCTAAAGCTGCCCGACCGCTGACGTGACATTGACCTTGCCACATCAGCTTTTAGCAAAAAAACCCAACATTTACTTAAATTGCAATTTAATCCCAAAATTTGAAATTTTAGCAAAAAAGACCATAAATTTTTAATTTTTTTTTAAATTGCAACATCTAATAAAAAATTATACGGTTTTATATTTTTAAATTTAACCTCTAAAATATTATTAAATAAAATAATAAAATTATTATATGAATAAATGTTTATTACTTAAATTATGTGAATAAAATTAATTATATCTATTAAGTAGTAAAAAATTATACAATCTCTAAATATTTAAATTCTTTTAATTTTTAAAATATTTTTATACATTATAAAACTATTATAATTTATAAAATCAAAGTATTCGCCATATCTCAATATCTTTTAGTAATTTCACATTATATATAAAAGAATGACATATATACCTATGAAATGTTTAAGGAATTTTATAATTTATAAAAAGAAATAATTTAAAATTAATTTATAAACTCAAATTTTATAGTGAGAAAAAATATTCGTTAAGATTTAATTTATACAAACCAATCTCATACTTAAATAATAAAAAGACTTTGTATTAAATAAAAGACTTATACATTTGAACTTTATGGAGTAGTATAAAATTAATAAATAAAAAATTTAATTTTTTTTGTAAAAAAATAAATATTTAATATAACATTTAATATGAAAATACAAAATAAAAGGATTAATTACTACTAGGTATACACTTTATACCCCTAATTACTATTAGATACATTGATTTAAAATAATAATTATTATATACTCCCTCCGTCCCAACTTAAGAGTTCCATTTGCTTTTGGGCACGTGGATTAAGAAGTATTATTATTTAATGTGTAGTGGGTAGTTGTATTAGTGGGTGTAGGAGCCCCATGTTTTAATTGTATTAGTGGGTGTGGGTGGGTCCCATGTGTCCAAAAAAATAAATGAGACTCTTTGGGTGGGACGACCAAAATGGTAAAATGACCCTCTTAACCTGGGACGGAGGGAGTATAAAATATTAAAGTAAATTACCAAATATGCCCCTAAATCCATACACTTTTAAACAATCAACCCTACCCCTCACCCACCCACCCGCCTGACCACCGTTGACCGGCGTTGACCGACGTTGATCGACCGTTGACCGGCGCCGACCACCGTTGACCGAATGTTGACCGGTGTTGACTGCCGCCGCCGGACCACCATATTTTTTTGCTGCGCACACTTTTTTTTTCTACTGCACACACCTTGCTGCACTCGAACACTTGCTGCACACAACATTTATGTGCAACACATTTATAGGGGTAATATTGGAATATCACTATATATTTTTGTAGTTAGTAGTAATACTTTTGTATGTTTGTATCTCATAGTAATTAAGGATTTTTTTGTGTACCTAGTAATAATCCTCCCAAAATAAAAATAAATATTTAATATAATATTTAGTTATGAATTTAAATTTAAAAATAAAATACTGTATAATTTTTTATTAGATGATGAAATTTAAAAATAAAAATAAAAATAAAAATTTATGGTTTTTATGGTTGTGATTAAATTGCAATTTAAGTAAAGGTTGGGGTTTTTTTTGCAATCAACTAAAAGCTGACGTGGCAAGGTCAACGCCACATCAACGATCGGGCAGCCTTCAGCTGCCCGATGGGTGCGAATTGCACAAATATGAAATGTCGTGGTTTTTTTTTGCAATTTTATAAAAGTCAGGATTAATTTGCAATTCGTTGAAAGTTCGTGGTTTTTTATGCAATTAACCCTTAAAAAAACTAGCATTCATACGTGTATAACTTTTTATTCAATAGTGTATACATGTTTTTTAATAATTGTATATTTTTTTACGTTTAATTTTTCATTAAAATACTAACAATTACTAAATTATATACATTTTTGTTCATAATTGTATATGTTTTTGTTTATATTTGTATGTGAGTGCACCTAAACCCTACATATAACTAGACTATATTTTTTTTATTTACTAAAAATATTTATTGGATAATTAAATTCTAGAAGCCTGAAAAAATAATGGATAATCTGGCCACCGCTAAATTATAATTTCCACCGCCAGTTAAGAGAGTCCAGTTAACGATGGCCACAAAACTGCTAATCTGATCCATCTCTACATTCTCTAGAAACGGCAATTCAGCCCAAAAGGAACTTGGGCCCACTATATTTTTGGGGGTCAATAACTAAAGTCTCGTGTTATCGGTACACAATATATAATATAATATAATAATTTGTTTTAAAGGATATGTACTTTAAATAGAATAGTATAAATTTTTTATTAAAAAAATTGGTTGAAATATAAAAATATAAATGTTTGATTAAAAAAATTAAATTTTTTATCTTAGAAAATTAAGGGTATAACTTCTTATACTACTCCACATGTAATATTAAAGAGTACAACTTTAAAAAAAATAAAGATTTGAGTATAAATACTAAAAAGTATAATGTGTAATAGATTTGAGTATAAATTCATTACTAAAAAGTATAGCATGTGATATTAAAGGGTACAACTCTCGGAAAATATGAGATTTGACGACACGATATCTCAAAGGCACACAAGTTTTAACTTTATTATATCTTAAAGTATCTTAGGTGATGTTTGATTTAGGTTTAATACCTCGGTCTAGATTTATTAAATTTCCTTAAATTTCCCATATATACTCATATTAACCCTAGTAACACTTACCCACCCTTACTATATATTATTTTTCTTCAGCCCCCAGGGCATAGCTCAAGTGGTAGAGGCGAAGATGGAAAGGCCTTCCAGCTGAGCCTGATTGCTGCAGGGTGGGGGTTCGAATCATGCCTTTGGCATGGAAGGCATGGATTTGGCCCATTGCAAACACAACAGGGCAGGGGGCGGTGGGGGCCCCTAATGGTGGGGTACACTATCTTTCTTCAATTAATATTTTTTCTTCCTTTCTCTTTCTTACTTTTATCCCTTCTCTCACTTCAATTAATACTTGATTTAACATAAAATTTAAACTTAAACTACTTAAACCTAAAACAAACACAACAAATATAGAATAACATTATTCACTAATTTATTAAATCAACATAACCCAAAACAATTATCACCTTAAAGTTTTAGCATTAGTTTTTGGTTAGAACTTGTGTGTCCCCGGGACACCATGCCCTTAAATCCCATGCTTTTTTAAAGTTGTACCCTTTAATGCTCTCTACATTCGTTCGAAAGAGAGTTTTTTTTTTGGTTATTCGCCCCAAAAGAGGATCATTTTATTTTTTACAAACATGAGACCCACACACATTCACTATTACAATTAATATAAGGTCTACATTCCAACTAATACAACTACCCATGACACATTAAATAATAACACTCCTTAATCAACGTGCACAAAAGTAAAAGATCATCTCTCGAGCTGACAGAGAGAGTATTAAAGACTATACCTTTTAGTATAAAAACTAATACCTTAAATTATTTGAGATTTTTTTAAATTAAATATTTATATTATCCATATTTCAGTTAATTTTTTCAATAAAAAATTATATCTTTATTTTTGTGTATTTTTTAGAATAAAATAATATATCCTTATAAACTCTTTTTGAACGGAACACAAGAGACCAATTGTTCTCTAATTTATATGGAGTAATTAACTACATAAATAAAGATAACTTCATTAATAAATTATTACTTTAACATGGAATATTAGGTATAGTATATTGTATTAATCTAAAACTAAAAAATAATTATATAAACGGGTTATAGTAACTTATGTGTGTTATATTTAAATAATTGTATAAAATATAAATAAATAAGGCAAAAATTTGTGTGGCTACGAGATCAACTCAATAAATAATATTTCTTAGGTGCAATCAACTATTAAATTTAATGGATCAAATTTTCTAAAAAACACAAATTTTGATAAAACTTGACTCAATAATGATTTTTTTCAGAAATTAATAAGTTTTTTTATTATTTTGGACATTTTTTAATGCACTCTTAAAATGCGGTTACAGAAGAAAAAAATTTAATTTATTTGCTCTTTTAATTTATTTGCCCACTGTAGCGTTTGACCTAAATTATTATACTCCCCTTCAATTCTAATTGTTACATATATAAAAAAATGGTTTCTAATCCTAATAATTATATTTCCTATTTTGGTATATGGGACCCACACAAAACAATTAACATTTTTTCAGGGATTCATATACAACACTAATACAACTATTCATTATATATTAAAAAATTATTTTCCTTTACCTAAATACACATTAAAATTAAGATGAGCCGGAAGAAGTACTTTTTAATTTTCGTAAAAAAAAAGATTTTAATATCTTTGAAATGGAGGAATTAATATTTTTTAAATATGGATAAGAATTTTATTCTTTATTTTTACTACTATTATTGTAGCATATTATTATTATGATAATAATAATTACTACTATTATTGTAGTATATTATTATTATGATAATAATAATTATTATTATTAATACTCTAGCTACTTTTATTTTATTTTTCTCCTATCCACTCATAAAACTTACTGGTAATGTTTCCTTTAGACTAGTTTATAGAAAATGTGGAAATAACGTCAAGAATCGAAATTTCTAATTTAAAATGAAAAATTTTAATAGATTTTTTTTAAGATAAAAAAAATGGCAGTGGAAGAGGGATGCTAATTTATCCCAAAATTTTGCTCAGAAAATGGAGTAATTCATATTTAATCGCATGAGTATGGTGGTAATTATTTTTCACGTAATCTTTCTTCTTTAGAAATTTGACAATGAATATACCTTTAAATATTTTAAATTTTATGAATAAATACTAAATCTTAAATATATAAAAAAAAATCAATAAATTAATAGGGTTCACATCACTAACAATTATTTGGCTCAATTCAAATCACTTTGACAATAAAAATTTATATTACGCATATATTTAGTTATTTATATGTTTGATGGGAGGGTTCCGGACACATTTTTATTGAATACACATCCTAATATAATATAATTAAATATATAATTTTAAAAAGTCTAAATTACTCTTAATTTATTCAATTAATATTAAATTATATACTTTCTCTCTATAATAAATTCTATTTCACGATCACTAGCTTCCCACCTCCTTCAAATTGGCTCTCAACCCCAACATCCGCAGCTAACTGTACTTGATTCTAACACAGAAAACCCTCTCTCGCTTCCCCCTTCTCTCTCTTCTTCTTGAAGGGGTTAGTTGTGTAATAATTTTTTAGCAAATTTTGTTGAATGCTTAGAATCCACTAGCAATTGTTGCAAGTTTCTCCAATTTAATTTTTGTCTCCGATGGACCAAGCTATATCCGGCTGGATCAATAGTAGCAACTTCCGAGGGAGTTTGATCCTCAATAGGTTTGATAAAGCAGAAAGCTCTTGCAATCCCACTTCCCATCCTCACACTCTCTCATCTCCAAGGATCTTCCCATCAATCAAAAACACAAAACATGGGCTCCTCACCGCCTACGATGACTGCTTCGAGGTTCTATACTAGGTCCGAACCACCGACGAGGAGTGGCTGATTAAGTATGCCGATTTGTCGAGGTGTTTTCTCATGGGAATAAGTGTCGTCGGATACGTTGTGGCATCCATGCAATCGCCATTATTGGGGTGCTCAGCGAGGGGTGGTGACATTGAAAGGAAGGGATCCAAGGCAGGGGTTTGTATAGCTTTAAATTTAAAAGGGTAGTTTTGTAGTTTTAGGGGTGTGTATATAATAAAATTAAGAAATAAAAGATTTAAAAGGGGTGTGTATTCAATAGAGGGTATGTATCCAATAAAAAGCACTCTTGATAAAATAATCAATTATCATGGACTAAGGGTTTTATGCAAGTCCGATTCACTATGGATCTTAATTTTTAAAAATGACTCTAGGGACAAGATTATTACTTCATAAAATGAAAATATTGCTCATGTTAATACTATATATACAAGATCAAAAAATATTTGAATAGGAGGAATAATATATATATATTACAATTTGAGGAGTAATATTTTTTTTATTTAGAAGAGTAATAATGTATTTTTATAAAGAGTAATTTTCATGTACAAGAGTAATTTTGGTAAAATCATAATACATTATGATGCTTGAAGGTCCTGATGACGCGAAGTGATTTAGAAAGATTCTTCTTTATGGATGGTGATCTATCATGGTATCCATAGCCTAGCTTCTTTTTCGACTAAATCTTGATGTTTAGCTCTCGTAGATTCCATCACTGAAATCTACCATTTCCTATTGACATACTCGTAATGTCCTAAGCATGCTCTTGGCTTTCTCCACCTAACATAGCCAACGACTGGTCATTTGTAGTAGTACAAAAATAGATCTATGCCCGAGTGCAAATCAGATGTGAAATTGGTAAATGTTATTTCACTGGAAACGGTTACAAAGTACTTGTGTGTAATGCGATTACAATATCTATCCAACCTACCTAAGCCAAGGCCTAGGTTGAATACAATTCAAACCATTACATCAAAAGTTTAAATACAAAGACGTTATCTGAAGTTTGATTTTATCAGCTATATGTGTCAGAGCTAGCATCCTCGTTCCAAAATGTAAAGCATTTCTTTCCATCCAAGTATGATAGATCATGGTAGCAAAGGTGATGAAACGAAGCCTTCTTGCCTTGTTGCTTTCTCGGGTATCTGCAATAATCTTACGGAAAGCATCCGTGACTGAGTTGATCCTTCATCTCCTCCATCCAATCCATCTCTTTACCTCATTCCAAATCTAATTGGTATATGGGCAATGGAAAAAGAGATGCGATGTCGTTTCAAGATCGAAGCAAAATCCACATCGTTTATTTTCTGTTGTGCATTATTCTCTGTCTTTCATAGAAAGCCTTTCTCTATGCACTAACCATATTCTGAAGTTATGCTTCCTCACTATCCATTTGTGCCAGATTTGTTTGTATACGAATATTGAGTCCTCCATGTGTCTGCTCCTCAAGTACGCATACATACGGTTAGCTCTAAAGACTCCATTCTCACTACATTTCTCCATAATACAGTCCACTCCTTCATCTCCTTCCGCCTCACTCACTATCACATTCCTAATGGCAATCAATGTTCTCCATAAGTATGTGGAATTAGCTCTGGGAGAAATTGCCATCCACTGAGAAGATGATAGGTAAACAGAATGAATCCATTTCACCCATAGTGATGAGCTTCCTTGTGTACGTCTCACAAAGCCGCCGACAATAAGGCCTTGTTCCAAGTATTGATGTCCTTCAACCCTAGTCATCCTGCATTCTTAGGTTGAAGGATATCCTTCTGATATGCGTTTTTTTTCACACTCCAATTTAATCCTCAAGTATAAGGATATCAATTGTAGCGACAAATACCCAAGTTTAATTATCGATCACTGAGACAGTTAATTATTTATTTATTCTATATTACTATTTAATAAGAATTAAATAACCGATTTCCAAGAGTTTTGAATTAATTAACTAAATACTGAAATAATAAATTACAGAATAATTAAAAGCAATAGAAAATAAACAAGTTTTAATCGAGGGAAAAAACAACAGTTCTAAGGTATCAGGTATAGACCAATTAATTTGGGTTGCTAGACCTTCAATTGTTCATTCATGCAGTTTCAATGAAAATAGACCACTTAATCACATTAACCCACCAGATATGATCCGATTTTAAACTAACAGTATATTTTGGTTTAAATCCGAAGGTGCGTGAATATTACAAAGCCTTATTCCTAGATACTAATCAAAGCAAACAACAATACCTACAGGTGGTAAGTTCGACTATCAAGATATTCTTTGGAATTATTACAAAGTTCTATTCACTTCCTACTTGGATGTCTAATTGCGTTGTGCTACTAAACAATTCAAGAATCTGATTTACCAGTTCATGGAATTAAAGTGTTTATAGACAAACTACCTTAATTCCCAACAGATAGACAATTCAATTTATGAACGCACACAAGCTAACATAATAAGTCAAGTATTATAGCGGGTGTCGTGAAATTATTATGAAGACGTTACGAAGCATGATTTCAAAGTCTCAAGACGAATCTAATAAATCAAAATGATAATCAGCATGAATTCACAAAAAAAGTCTAATTCATCAAACCAATTATGTCTATCCTTCAAACCTTAAAACTGTAAACAAAATTAGCTCATGAGTTACAATCAACTCTCATGGCTATCAAGGTCATATCAGAAGTCTTGACAACGGAAAATAAAAGGAAGAAATAGAAAAATCCTAGTGTTGGCATTATTCCGCTTTCCTTCTCCGTCTCTCCGATTGACTGATCTCCCTCTTGAATAGCCCTTGAATCTCTTTCGGTGTGGATGGATAATGGGATGGATGTGCATGAGGGTAGATGATGGATAAGGGGTGATTCCCTTGTGGAGGGTGGTGTCTCTTATGAATAATGATGTGAAATATACATATGTGTGAGAAGGGAATGAGATAAGGAAAGAATTATGCTCCAAGAAATAGGAAAGATGGGCTAATTTTCGAAAAATTTAGAAAATTCATGTTGGCAGCTGCGCGATCTCACCGTTTCGAGCAATACTTCCTCATACAAACTTCAATTTTTGAGTGATTTTTACGACAAAATGATCATCTCTTCCGTGGCTTTCCAACCATATATCACATGATCAATTTGGACTTCTACACAAATACAGAAAAATTATTCAAGTGGACATGTGTTTTTCAGCATTCCTTCACACTTTCAATCCTCATTCCAACTTTGAACTTTTGATCATATTTTACCCTTTAAAGCTCAACAAAATACCTTAGTAACATCAAAATCGTGTAAATACTCAAACATACACAATTCCATGCAAAAACAATAACTATCCTAAGTAAAATGGTGTAATGTGCATATATAAAATGCGTGAAATTCCACTCTCAACACCTTCCAGCTCATCGGGCTCACCTTTGTTCCCCACAAAAATCTACGAATCAAAGCTTCTACCCTTTTAACCACCACATAGGAATTTTAACAATACTACACCAAAAAAATAGTATTCCATAAATTCCAGAAGTAATAAATTCCAACGTACCCGTGAAGGACAATAGTTTAGAAGACCAACTCTAAATCATGTTGTTAATATCATTCAATAGAGGCATGAATTTTAACAATACTACACCAAAATGATATTATTCCATAAATTCCAGAAGTAATAAGTTCCAACGTACCTGTGAAGGACAATAGTTTAGAAGACCAACTCTGAATCATGTTGTTAATATCATTCAATAGAGACATGAAGTCCCCCACCCCTATCCTCTTTCTACAAATAGGTATACCCAAGTACTTGAAGGGAATGATACCTTTATTGAATGGTAGAATCTGGGCAATCTGATCTCGTGTGTGGTTTGAAATCCCTGATGTAATGAGGTTGGATTTTTGAGGATTAACCATCAATCCAGACACATTGCTAAATTTCCCCAAGATCTAATGTGGTGTTGTCGTTGAAAGATTTTCATATCCCAGAATAAGTAAGTTATCCGCAAAGATCAAATGGGAAATATCAACACGCTTACAAATTCTGGAATGAAATTTGTACTCGCGATGCTCCACAGCTCTCTTTATCAAACGGCTAAAGTACTCCATACAAATAACAAAAAGGAGGGAGGAGATAGGATCACCCTGACGAAGACCCCGCTTTCCTTTGAAGAACCCCTCCGGTTTGCCATTATGAAGAAGGAGTATTGTTTAGTGTGAAAATATGCGTGTATTAGGATCTGATTTAGCACCGTTTTATGGTGTTTATATCCGTATTTGAGCATCTTCTGATTGAATTGCATATATTTGTGTTACAGATGCTTGTGAGGTATTATTTCTTTTAGGTGGAAAACGGGGGTAAAAAGAGCAAATCGAAAGTTGGGGTCGAAACCAAGCGGAAGAAGGATTTGGTGCAGCATGGCACGACTTGTGCTGGTCAGGAGGCCAGTCGTGCTGCCCACATGAACCACTCGTGCCGGCCATGATGTGCACGACCGTCTAGCACGTCCCGGAAGAGCATGACTCGTGCCTCACTTTGCATGACTTGTTCCACACTCAAATGGACGAATTATCAAAATTTCTTTATATGGTTTAAAAGCAAGGAAGAGAGGATTGCGTGCGCAAAAATCACCTAAATCAGAGTCCGAATGAAGAAGTTATGAGCAAAACTGTGTGGTCGCGCAGACAGTTGACGGGTGGCACGACTCGTGCTGTGTGCCCAGCCAGCACCTATACCGATGTCAGCTGCCGAGAAATTCCGCACGCCATGGGCTGCACGACCCGTGCCATGGCCGGCACGACTCGTGCCACTTCCCAGTGAGGCCCAATTTCGTCATTTTTTCCGATTGTTCATGTTTTTTACATGAAGAAGCCCACTTTTGAGTCATAATTCGAGATTTATCAGTTCTCAACTATAAAAGAAGCCCTTAGGGTGTTCCAAGCCCTAACTCTCCACCACGCCCTTTGGACTACACAATCTTAACCCATCATCTTCCGCTATCCATCTCTACCCTTTACTCGCCTTTCACCTATCACACTCAATCATGATGTTTGCTACTTGAGAAGGAGAACGGAGGAGGATCATCAAGACGGAAAGAGAAGACGGAGAATTATTCCAAACAAGGGTTTTTCTTCCTCCTTTAATTTCTTATTGTTGATTTATATACTCATGGGTAAGTTTCATTCCATAGATATGGTTGTTGCTTGTAACACCATGAGCTAGTACTTTTTTGGATAGTTTTAGGTTTTGAAGGTTGAATTGGATTGAATTGATGACCTAGACCTGCAGTATTCTTATTCCCTTATTAATGCTTTGAATTAAGACTTATATTTTTGTCTTATATGGTTTGTTCCCATTCATGATATGTCATTGTTTTATGCATATTTATGTTTGTTGCTTGTGCCATAAAGGAATTAATTTTATCAGTCTGTTATGGGTAAAGGGGATCTAACCATATAACCTTTATTTATTAGAATAACTTCTCTCTTGAACACTTCCATATTTATTTTATTTGCTATTTTATTATTTTTAGTAATTATTTTCTGCATCTTTAGATTAATTAATTCTCTTAAAATAACCAGATTTGTCTTAAATTAGAATAGTCATAATTAGATTAAATAATTAATCTAGAATTATCGTTGGGATCGATATTTTTACTTGGTCACACGTTGAACTACAATTGATTCCCTTACACTTGGGGACACATGCAAAAAGATGAACTAGCAAGTATGAGGTAGTAGTCACACACTGTTCAATCCATCTTAGAAACATGGGAGGAAATCCCAATCCTCAAGCAAGTCAAAGAGATATTTCCAATGCACAGAGTCATACGCTTTGGAAACGTCAACCTTAACTGCCATCCTAGAGGAGATATTCCCATTCCTTCTCTCGTAGCCCTGATTATCTCTTCCACTAAGAAGACACATCCCCTTAATTTCCTACCTTTAACAAATCCAAACTACGATGGACTAATAAAGGTAGGAAGGCATCCAAGAAGGCGACTAGCTAAAACCTTTGAAATGATTTTATAAACTCTGTTGTAATAAGAGATTGACCTATAGTCTCGGACTCCTGGTTCATGTGTCTTTTTCAAAATTAAGGAAACAAATATAGCATTAATATGTTTGAGCAATTTCCCTTTCCGAAAGAATTCTTTAACTGACGCCACCACATCGCCTTCAACTACGCTCCAAGCACTCTGAAAGAAGGCCAAACTGTATACATTAGGACCTGGAGATTTTTTCTTATCAATGCACCATAATGCTTCTTTAATCTCCTCCTCCTCAATCGGACCTTCTAGTCTACTAGCTTCCTCCACACTCAAACGCTGCCCCAGCTCCAATACTTCTTGTTCCACACGATCATCTACATGGCCTTCCTCACCAAGAATTGATTGATAATAAAAGAGGAAGTTATCAACCATTTCTTGGTAGGAAGTAGTAGGGCCATGATCAGTTCTGTAGATGTCATTCCTTGCTCCATTACTACGGATAAGAGAGTAGAAATACTTGGTCGTACGATCCTGGTTCTTAATGTGTTTGTTTTTAAGAACCTGCAAAAGAAAGTCAGATTCACTATCTTCCATGTGTTTATATTTGTTGATCACATCGCCTATCTCCAAGTGAAGTTCCTGGTTCATCGGATTAGACATGAATAGAGATTGGAGGTGGATCAAGTGTTCTCTTTCTCTTTTCACTCTTTCAAAAATGTGGTTGTAATTCTCATGATGCATCTCCTTCAGGGGTTTCTTCATTAATTTCAACTTTTGACAAAGTGTATATTGTTTTGTACCTGCAATAAAGACCTGCTAATGAAGAGATGTTAGATAAATAAACAAATCATGGTTAGTCCAAAAGTTGTACAATCTAAACGACCTTATAGAGTGGGGGTTAGGTGAAAGGAAGGAGGTAATAGAAGGACAGTGGTTGGATTGGGTTCCTTGTGGTAGAAACGAGGTTTTCAGCTCCCACCCTATACTTCTCCAAATTTTGCAGACCATCACCTTATCCAGCTTTGAACAAACTGTTCCATTCGTCCATATGTAGAAGCAACCAAAGGAACGAGTATCTTCCACCCCAAAAACAGAGCACAATTCATGAAGTTCTCGGATCCCCGAATTAAGAGTACTGCTATTTATTTCACTCTCATATCTAACACAATTTAAGTCTCCTCCCAATATCCAAGGCAAGGTGTTAGAGTAAAAGAGGGTGTTGAGATGTTGCCACAGTGATCTTCTAACAACGTATCTATTATGAGCATAGACGACAGTGAGTGCAAAATCTTTTGCAGAAGTAAGACAGTGAACATTAGCAGTGATAGCTTGGTCAATTACAACAAAGTTCTCCAACTGTAACTCAAGGGGTTCCAAACAATCATGATCCTACTGTTGGCATTCAATCGTTTGGTTAACGTGAACCGTTAGGGTTCTATACATTTCTAACTATCAGTGGAAGCAAGAAAACATAGAAACATATTACCTTTCACCAGGGTATGTTGGAGAAGATGAATTCTCACTGACAGCCTGCGCAGTCTCACCGTTTTGGGCATAACTCTCTCGTCTGATCTCCGATTTGATGATCTACGCGCCAAAATGATTCTCTCTTCAGTGGCTTTCCGTTAGTATATCAAAAGAACAGTTCTGAGTTCTGTATGATTTTAGAAAAATTGTGCAAGTTGACGGACAACAACAGCAAATAACTTTCTAGTCTTCTACTGTATTCCCAAGTCCAATCTCGACGTCATGTGGGCGACGATCTTCAAGATCTTCTCAATCTGCTGTTCCCTAACCCTCCTCACATATTAGGCGTGATTAATCAGTTAGATTAGGGTTTCCGGACAGCTGAGATGACTTATGTATGGGCTACAGCAGGGACCAGGAGGAGAAATTAGAGTTGGGCCTCCATTGGGCTTAAGTATCCAAGCTTAGCCCAAAGCTTATACTTAAGTCCAATAATAATAATATATACCACTAAAATATTATTACTGCACTACCGTTCTAATCCCATATTTACTTTATGGGATCCTTCTTATTATGAGTCTGTTAGTCTCCCCATGTTTAAGATATACAATGCCCATTAATTAATTAAGCTACTGACAACTCCATTAATTAATATCTCATCCGAGAGTAGTACCACTCAACCTCATTATTATGTCGGAATAAATCCACCTACAGAGTTTACATGATAATCCTTATGAGCTCCTCAAGGGGACATCATTAACCTATTTCGGACACGAATTCCTTCTACAATCAACATCACACCATAGAGACAACACTATTTCCCAACTCACCAAGTTTGTTGATTTAATAACATGTAAATCTCACCCATTGATGAATCAAAGAAATACATACTGTCTTACATGTCTAGGTTATTGTATAGGGATTAAGAACACGAACATCCATAATAACAGAGATCAAGTTCTTCTATAAGTCAGTATAAGTCGAACGATCTCAAG
Source organism: Pogostemon cablin (assembly GCA_023678885.1). Lineage (NCBI taxonomy): Eukaryota > Viridiplantae > Streptophyta > Magnoliopsida > Lamiales > Lamiaceae > Pogostemon > Pogostemon cablin. The sequence continues at coordinate 28,493,199 of CM043013.1, forward strand.
TGGTCCTGCTCAATACACACAAAGCATACTAATGTGATTCTATAGTCAAGACAAACTAATATCAAATCACACTACAACCATCCCGATAGAGAGTCCCCATCTATCGCGGTTGTGAGCATCTGTTTATACTTTATAAGGGAACCGATAATATGATCTTCCGCGTGTTGTCGCACAACATATTATCTACAGTATAAAGTAAGTGGACTATTTCATCGTACATATAAATAAATTATAAAACGCAATCATTTGATCATATGATTCTCATTTCAAATAAATTGTTATAACGTTGTTCATACAAAAATCTAGATTTTAGTATACAATCCAACACCTACCACCATTACAGCAATCAAAGTTGTGCTTACAGTTCCACCCAGAAAAGATTTTACTCACAGTATCATTCACTTTACGAGAATCATTGTGGGTTGGCATGTGTCCCATCCCACGCACATTCCATAGTAGGAGACTCATGGGGAGTATTCAGAAGATGGAAGCCCTTCCTCTACTACTCTACTATTCGTGCAGTCTCCAAATTCTTCCATTTTTTCGACATTTCCAATATTGAATCCCTCTGATATTGCATTCTTAAAATTCCTCCCTGTGGATGCAGAAGATTCAGAACTATTGGTGGTTGGAATCAATGTTATTAAAACTGAACCGGCAGGTTCAACGGGTTCAATCGGGAACCGGCCAGATAACCGGTCCAAATACACCTATAAAACCGTTATTGGGGTTAAATCGGGTAAAACCGCTTCGAACCGATTCGCACTGGGAAAACTGGATGAACCGAAAACCGCCAGTTATATATATTATTTAATTAAATGCTGCGTCGTTGCTCATGGTTGACCACCCACCTCACGAGTGCTTCTCCTCTTAATATTTGGCAGGGTCTAGAGTGAAGAAAGAAACAGTGCCAAAATACCTTAAGTTCCAGCATCGATAGGATGAAGGAGTAGCATCTAGCCATCGATCGTAGTGAGAAGGAGAAACGCCAACGAGGAAAGAAGATAAATTAGAGATTATTAAACTTTAAACTCTTAAATTTCAATCTGAATTTCAATTCAAATGGGTAAATAAAATTTGAAATTTTTGAAATTTGAAATGCATATTTAGATCTCATTGAATGAGAGTTGATTTTGAGAGGGATTACAGGGTATACTGAATTTGGGTTAATGAGAATCTCAAAGAAGAAGGGGATCTGAGACAGTGGAGAGAGTAAGAAGGGAGAAGATAAGAGAGTGGGGATGGGGGTGGGGGTGGGGGTGGGGATGGGGTTATGATGGCTACAAAAAAAGAGTAATTTGAATTCCTCGTCCCTTCTGCAAGAGAAAAAATTAATATAAATTCATTTAATATCTGGTGTACCCTACATACTAACATACTGTACTTACTTTAATGTAAAACTATAAATAAATAAAACAATAAAATATTATTTTAAAATAAAAAAATTTAATTTTTGTTTTTTCCGATTGAACCGCCGGTCCGGCCGGTTGAATCGTGAATCGCTAGGTCCGGTTCGGTTTTAAAAACACTGGTTGAAATCTAAGTTGTCTTTCCTTTCACTGTTCCTCTATAGGAAGAGGACGGAGCGAAGAAGCTCCCTTGTTGAACCTGGGTGTGATTATGATCCATTACAGGCGATCTCTGATGAGATTCATAATCGCTCACATCTTGTTTATCTTGATTGGAGCGAGCTACTGTTGGAATGTGAGCATCTTCTGATATGTGCTGCTGCTAATCATTAGGAAGATGTTCATCTGTGTTGTTCTGCTGATGAGGTCCATTCTGCTGCTGTGTGTTCCTATTTCGATTCCGATTACAATTGCGATTTCTCTTATAATTGTGAACATTCTGAAACGGTTGGTCTCTCATCGGAGCATGTTGACCATCATCTATCACATTCTTTTTCTTACAGTACTCAGTATGGTGGCCTAGGGAATTACAGCTGCTGCAAAACTTAGGGACGAATTCATAGATAATTTATTGTTTAAATCCCCCATTAACAGTCTTAATCCACAAGTTTGTTGGGTTGGGTTTCCAAATATGTGAAGAGCCCAATAGCCAACAAGGTTAGTAAAGCCCAAGTACGCCCGATACTTGGTGTTATCTTGTTCTAAAAGTCATTGAGGGAAGAGAGAAGAAAAAAGAGGGCAAAAACAAAATTCACGTTTTTTAGAGAGAATCCAGCGCAGTAATATTGCAGAGGCAATACCTAGAGTTTCAACCGTCGGATCGAGCTAAATTTTGGTCAACACGTTTGAAACTTGAGGAAGTACATTCTGAACGGTGAAGGGAATAGGCCGAAAATAGAAGCAGATTTTTGGGCGATTCTGTTCTGCGCAGTCAAGGGGAAAGAGTCGTTTCTCAAAAACTAACAGTTGGATCGAGCTGTAATTTGGACAACACGTTCAGGACTCATAGGGGTAGATTCTGGAAGGTGGAGATCGGGTTCTAAGGTTCATACAGTTGCGAGCATTGAATGACAGTTGGTGTTGTTGGGTGAGGTCTTTCTATTCTCGTTGTTTGTTATCAAATATTGAGTGTCTTGATACGTTTGTAATAGAGTATCTGTGGTGGCAGATTGTAATTCTTGGATTTTTATCTCTTAGTGAAGTTTTTGGTGGGCTTCGGTCCCGTGGTTTTTATTCCTCACATTGAGGATGTTTTCCACGTTAAATTGCTTGTGTTGTGCATTGTTGATTGTTTGTTTTATCACGCATCATATTATTATGATTGTTTCCTGCTAGATTCACACAAGAGAGGGATAATTGATCATTCTGCTGTGCAGACGAATGATTTATTATTTGATTATTCGTGTGTTTATCCCAACAAAGTGGTATCAGAGCGGGTTGCTGCTACATATGGAAACCAATACTAATAGAATGGTGAATCTCAATGGTTCTAATTATCATGTGTGGAAAGACAAGATGGAGGATCTTCTCTAAGTGAAAGATTATTATGTGCCTGTATTTGAAACTAAAAAGCCTGATGATAAAACAGATGATCAATGAAAAATATTGCATCGTCAAGTATGTGGTTACATTAGGCAGTGGGTGGATGATAATGTATTGAACGATGTTAGTGGAGAAACACATGCACGGACATTGTGGAAAAAGTTGGAGGAACTGTATGCTAGAAAAATTGGGAACAACAAGTTATTTCTAATCAAGCAGTTGATGAGTATGAAATTCAAACATAGCACTCGTAGAGAGATGTTCACATCCTACGTGTCAGGTGACTATGAAAATGTTAGGATGGGTGATGATGGCTTGACTACAGCCATTGGCGTTGGAGATGTATGTTTGCGGACTAGTAATGGTGCTACACTAGTTTTGAGAAATGTGAAGCATGTGCCTGATCCTCGGTTGAACTTGATATTTGTTGGGAGACTTGATGATGAAGGTTTCAACCAGAAAGAGGGAGTTGATTTTGAAGAAATTTTCTCTCCGGTTGTTAAAATGTCTTCCATCCGTTTTGTGCTTGGTTTGGCAGCTAGTCTTGACTTGGAAATTGAGCAAATGGATGTTAAAACTGATTTTCTTCATGGTGAGCTAGATAAAGATATTTACATGGTGCAACCTGAAGGGTTTAAGGTGAAAGGAAAAGAAGACCATGTGTGTAAGCTGAAGAAAAGTCTTTACGGTTTGAAGCAAGCACCTAGATTGTGGTATCAGAAATTTGAGTCAGTTATGGGGGAGCAAGGCTACTAGAAGACTATTTCTAATCATTGTGTGTTTGTTCAGAAGTTCTCGGATGATGATTTCATTATATTATTGTTGTATGTTGATGATATATTGATTGTTGGCAGGAATGTTTCAAGAATTGACAGGTTGAAGAAACAGTTGAGCAAATCCTTTGCCATGAAGGATTTGAGACCAGCAAAGAAAATCTTTAGTATTAACATCACCTGAGATAGAGCAAACAAGAAGCTACACTTGTCAAAGGAGAAGTATATTGGGAAAGTGTTTGAGAAATTCAATATGAGCTAAGCTAAAGTGGTTAGTTCTCCTCTTGCCAATCATTTTAAGTTTGGTGCTCATCATAGTCCTTCAACCGAAGAAGAGAAGGAAGCAATGAAAAGAGTCCCATATGCTTCAGCTGTGGGAAGCTTTATGTATGCAATGGTGTGTACGAGGCCAGACATAACTCATGCAGTTGGTGTTGTTAGCCATTATTTGTCTAATCCGGGAAAGGAGCATTGGAATGTTGTGAAGTGGATAATGAGATATTTACGAGGTACGTCTAGTTTGAGACTCACCTTTGGAGGAAGGAAGCCAGAGTTAGTTGGCTACACCGATTCAGATATGGGATTTGATGTGGACTCCAAAAAGTTGATTTCTGCTTACCTAGTGACATTCGCAGGTGGCGCTAATTGCAGAAGTGTGTTGCACTCTCTACAACAGAATCAGAGTACATCGCTGCAACGGAAGCGTGCAAAGAAATGTTATGGTTCAAAAGGTTTATGGAGGAGATTGGACTGAAGTAAAAGAGGTATGTAGTATTTTGTGATAGCCAGAGTGCTATCCATCTCAGCAAGAATACTGCATTTCATTCAAGATCAAAGCATATTCACGTGAGATATCATTAGATGAGGGATGTCATCAATGATAAGTTGCTTGAACTTAAAAAGATTAATACAGATGATAATGGTGCTGACATGATGACGAAGGCATTGCCTAGAGAAAAACTCGAGGTATGTCGTGTGATAGCCGGAATGTCTAGTCTCTCCACATAATCGGAAAGTGGGAGATTTGTTTGGTTGGATTTCCAAATATGTGAAGAGCCCAATAGCCAACAAGGTTAGTAAAGCCCAAATAAACCTGATACTTGGTGTTATCTTGTCCCGGAAGTCATTGAGGGAAGAGAGAAGAAAAAAGAGGGCAAAAATGTTCGTGCATGTGTTTCTCCACTAACATGGTTCAATACATTATCATCCACCCACTGTCTAATGTAACCGCATACTTGACGATGCAATATTTTCCATTGATCATCTGTTTTGTCATCAGGCTTTTTAGTTTCAAATACAGGCACGTACTAATCTTTCATATATAGAAAATCCTCCATCTTGCCTTTCCACGCATGATAATTAGAACCATTGAGATTCACCATTCTATTAGTATTGGTTTCCATATTCACCACAAAGCATAGAGCAGCAACCCGCTCTGATACCACTTTGTTGGGATAAACACACGAATAATCAAATAATAAACTATTCGTCTATGCAGTGGAATGATCAATTATCCCTCTCTTGTGTGAATCTTGCAGGAAACAATCATAATATTACGATGCACGATAAGCAAGCAATCAACAACGCACAACACAAGCAATTTAACGTGGAAAACCTCCTCAATGTGAGGAGTAAAAACCACGGGACCGAATCCCACCAAAAACTTCACTATGAGATAAAAATCCAAGAGTTACAATCTGCCACCACAGACACTCTATCACAAACGTATCAAGACACTCAATACTTGATAACAAACAACGAGATTAGAAAGACCTCACCCAACAACACCAACTGTCGTTCAATGTTCGCAACTGTAGGAGCCTTAGAACCCGATCTCCACCGTCCAGAATCTACCCCTATGAGTCCTGAACTTGTTGTCCAAATTACAGCTCGATCCAACTGTTAGTTTGTGAGAAACGACTCTTTCCCCTTGACTGCGCAGAACAGAATCGCCCAAAAATCTGCTTCTGTTTTCGGCCTATTCCCGTCAACAAAAAGCTCCAAACACGATCTTCACTGTTCAGAATCTACTTCCTCAAGTTCTGAACGTGCTGACCAAAATTTAGCTCGATCCGACGGTTGAAACTCTAGGTATTGCCTCTGCAATATTACTGCGCTGGATTCTCTCTCAAAAACATGAATTTTGTTTTTGCCCTCTTTTTTCTTCTCTCTTCCCTCAATGACTTTCAGGACAAGATAACACCAAGTATCGGACCTACATTAGCTTTACTAACCTTGTTGGCTATTGGACTCTTCACATATTTGGAAACCAAACCCAACAAATCTCCCCCTTTCCGATTATGTGGAGAGACTAGCCATTCCGACTATCACACGACATACCTCGAGTTTTTCTCTAGGCAATGTCTTCGTCATCATGTTAGCACCATTATCATCTGTATGAATCTTTTCAAGTTCAAGTAACTTATCATTGATGACATCCCCCATTCAATAATATCTCACGTGAATATACTTTGATCTTGAATGAAATGCAACATTCTTGTTGAGATCGATAGCACTCTGGCCATCATAAAATACTACATATCTCTCTTGTTTCAGTCAATCTCCTCTATAAACCTTTTAAACCATAACACCTCTTTGCACGCTTCCGTTGCAGCGATGTACTCTGATTCTGTTGTGGAGAGTGCAACACACTTCTGTAATCGTGATTGCCATGACACAGCGCCACCTGCGAATGTCACTAGGTAAGCAGAAATCGACTTTCTGGTGTCCATATCAGATCCCATATTTGAATCGGTGTAGCCAACTAACTCGGGCTTCCCACCTCCAAAGGTGAGTCTCAAACTAGACGTACCTCATAAATATCTCATTATCCACTTCACAGCATTCAATGCTCATTTCCCGAATTAGACAAATAACGGCTAACAACACTAACTGCATGAGCTATGTCTGGCCTCGTACATACCATTGCATACATCAAGCTTCCCACACCATTGCATACTTGGGGACTTTGTTTGAGGGGGAAATATTAGTTGGGTGTCAACCAAAGTCCCACATCGGTTAGACATGAGGAAAGCCGTGAGTTTATAAGTGTGAGAAAGTCTCCCTCTAGCATGAGGTCTTTTGGGCGTGATGCCCAGAGTGGTAAAATCGTGCTGGCCAGTGGGCGGCCCAAAGCGGACAATATCATGCTAGTGGATTGAGTGGGCCTAACTATTCTATAGGGGGCGGATAAACATAACAGGCATTGTCAGCATGTAGAGTCCAAGTCGGGTGTGGTTGGACGTAAGTACTCTATCCCCTTCCAATGGGTTCTTTTCTCTCTATAGGGGCCAGATAAACCTAACAGGCATTGTCAGCATGTAGAGTCCAAGTCGGGTGTGGTTGGACGTAAGTACTCTCTCCCCTTCCAATGAAGGTTCTTTTCTTTTTATACATTGATTAAATTGTATTATTATTTAATATATAATGAGTATTTGTATTAGTGGAAGTGTGAACCCCATATTTTAATTGTATTAGTGAGTTTGTGATGGTCTCATGTGTGTAAAAAAAAAGAATGGAGACTCTTTTGGTGGGATGCCCCTCTTTGAAGGGACGGAAGGAGTATACTTTAACGATCTAACGGTATTATATTACATTTTAATTTAAATTTTGTTATTAAATTAAATTAAATAGTTAAAAAAAATAAAATAAAAAATAAACTACTTGTGAACATGAGAATTTGTCTTTTAATATGGCAAGGTGCATACACTTGTGCGAGAGGTTTAACAAAGGAAAAAGACAGACGTTTATAGTCCATTTCAGTTAGGGGTGTCAATTTTACCCGCGGGTTCGGGTACCCGGCGGGTAATACCCGATCGGGTAAGGGTAAGGGTAGGGTAGAGTATAATCGGGTATCGGGTAGGGTACTACCCGTATCCGTTTAAAATGTTAAGGGTAGGGGTAGGGTATGGTTTTTATAAAATATCTGTCTACCCTACCCGATTATCCTACCCGTTTACCCGTATACTATATATATATATATTCTTTATTTCTTTATATTTATCGATATTTCTTTATTTCTTTATACTTATTATAATGATAGTTATTAAAATATGTCCTTTAATATTTATATATGTATTTTTTTTAGGATGAATCTGTTGCCAATTAAATTTGAGATTATGAAACTATGAAGATTTTTGTTACATTTGAAGTTATCAAATCTGTGTAAACTTGAAGTCATTCAACAGTTGAAGTTGATTTTATAAACATTGCTTGATTAGTTTTTATTGTGCTACTTGGGTTTTTTAATGCTATTAGTATAACTTGAAGCCTTATTTTGTAGTTTGATTCATGATTCTTGTGTGGTTGAGAGTGATGATTTATTTATATGTTGGGCATTTGTATTTATTTGAGGCGAATAAGATAAAGAGAAGTATCGACATCATAGGGATAAATGAGAATAGTAAGACAATTAGGGTGACCATTTTAAAATAGGTGGATATCCGTTTACCCGATGGATATCCGTTTACCTGATGGATAATACCCGTACCCTACCCGATGATACATTTGAGGGTAATAGGGTAGGGTATGGGTGAAGGAAATAGATATAGGGTAGGGTATGGATTTGGCGTACCCGTACCATACCCTACCCGTTTACACCCCTAATTTTAGTGGATGAAAATCCTTTCTTTTGCCTTGACTCATCTGATTTGCACTCATTGATTGGATATTTTGCTGGGCGCTTCCCTAGATTTCAGGTAGGGGTGATCATAACTTTTTCAAAACCGCCCGAACCGAACCGCACTGCACCGCCGTTGATGATTTTTCATAATAAACTGTAGTTAATTTATTTTTGTAAAACTGCACCGCATAGTTGGGGCAATTACATTTTTTTATTGAAAACCGACCGCACCGTACCACATAACTTAATTTATAGTTAACTATCTATACCTTAACTAATAATCATTGATCCTTAATTTAGTTCATACTATACTCCATGTATATTAATTTAGTTATAATTTATTTAATCTAAGTTTGAAATTTTTATATAGTATAAACATACATTGTACTAGTTTAATATTTAATCTCATACAGTATACTACATATTATATCTTCAATAACTTTCATTGTATATTCTATATTTTTTTCATTTTATTTATACTCTTTTAATTAAAAGATATATGAGTTAGTTTAATCAATGTAAAATTTATGTATGTTAACAAACACAAACACTAATTTAAAACTGCCAAACCGCAAAATAACCGACCGAAACCGTTTGAAACCGCATAGTTAATTTTTTTAATAAACCGTCACATTTATATATAATTGAAAAACCGACCGCCTATAGCAATGCAATTTGAATTTTACGGAAAAAAACTGCAAAACCGCACCGTGAGCACCCCTAATTTCAGGTGGTAAAGGAGATCACCAATCGATGGGGAGTGGAGGTCTCTATCTTCTCCCATGATAGTGGTTGGTTGATTTTTAAACTTAAAAATGAGGAAGATGCCAAATCGGTTCTTCAGAACAGCCCGTATGGGGAAAACTTGAGATACTTGATGTTAAGAAGAATGCCTGAAGATTTTTAATTTGATGAATCGGGAATCTCTACGATTCCTGTGTGGGTTCAGCGTCCCTCCCTTCCACTCAAATATTGGGCGCATGATAATCTCAGTTTGATCACTTCAGCAATTGGCCAACCTATGATGGTAGATTATTATACGGCCAACAAATAAAGAGTATGTTATGCCCGTACTCTTGTAGATGTTGATGCCTCAAAGGAGTTGAAGTAAAACTTTGTTGGTTGGATATCAACCAAATTCTCACATCGGTTAGACATGAGGAAGAAGATAGTCTCTCCCTAGCATGAGGCATTTTGGACGTGATGCCCAGAGTGGTAAAACCGTACGGGCCAGTGGGTGACCCAAAGTGGTCAATATCATGCCTTGGGCCTGAAAACTAAATATACTTTTATTTTTTAAAAAATAAAAATAAAATCTAATTAATTAGCCCAATAAAAAATTGCTCTCTTTGTCCAAGTTAATTGTGACATATTCTAGTGCACGAAAATTAAAAAAAAGTTAATTTTTTATGTATAAAAATGTGTAAAGTTATTGGAATGTATATAAAAAGTGAATATTTTAAATAATTTAATAAAAAAGATATATAAAATTTTTGAGAGAGAGTAAAAAGTGAATTGTATTATAATGTACTTTTTTTTCATATTTAAAAACATGCAGAGCGACAGATAACTAACTGAAACAACCTTGTGGAGTGGAATTGGGCATTTTAAAATTTTATTTTTATTTTATCTTTTTATTAATTTTTATTTAATCTAATGGTCTAAAGATTAATAACAATCTAATCAAACCGTATCCAATTACCCCCATTGAGATTCTGAAAATAACTGCCATAATTCACTCATTCGTGTTAGGCTGTTCTTTATGTTTGGCCTTATATCAAGCCATCTGTTTTGGCTTTTTCTAAATTGTTACATGGCATCTGTTAGCCATTTTTATTTCTGGTCATGTGTTAGACCATCTCTCATTTAGCCTAGGCTTTTTCCTCTCCCTCTTTCTTATTTTAATTTACTCATTCGTATTTGTTGATTGGTGCTTCTGTTTTAGGTTTTCAGCTCCTAATTTACTTTTTGGATGAGGCTAATGTGACCCATTACGTATTCGTTTCCATCAATTAAGGTTTGGACGTGTATGAATTAATGAAAATCCCCTTTCTTTTTTTATTCTTCTTTAGTTATTTTGGGTATTCATTGGAAATGATTGTCATTTGCGTCTTCTTTCATGGAGTATCTTTCTGGTCCAGTATCGTGGCGGTGGCAGGTACTCAGATGCAGGAGCTTGGCAATAACCCCACCACAACACCATCACGAACTTACTATTTAACTATATGAACTCGCTGAAGTAGAATTGCTTTAGTACAATCACGTGGGTCCGTTCACCGGCGGTGGATTGAAGTTGTCGTCTTCGTCATAGTACGATTCTAATTAGAGTTATCAAGGGATTAGGGTTTGAGGTATCGGATTCAGGGTGAGAGATTTTGAGAGACTCTAATTAGTTCGACGATCACTAACGGCACACGCGACTTCCACGTGCTTAGTTCCGTTAGTCAATGATGGAAAAGGTCAGAAAATTCCAATGGGACTACATTAGTGAGTTAAAGGACTATTTTGAAAATTTTCTATTCTCGTGGACCAAAAATAAAATTTTCCCACCGTTATACGGTTGAAGTGAACCAACCCCTTTTGGGAGAAAGTTCATGTATGCCCCTCCCCCCCCCCCCCCCACCCCCACCCCAATTTGTTCAAAAGGATCAACTACAACACCCTCCACCTATTTTTTTGCACTCAAGCCCTTCAACTTTTTTAATAAATTAAATTTACCCCTTATAACTTAATAAAGTTGCATTTTGTTGACTAAAAACATTATCAGCACTCAGTTGTGGGACCCATGGTCAAAATCCCTAAAAATAAAAATATTTCCTGCCAAAAAATAATCAGAGAAAAGAATGAGGTTGACGTCAGAGTTGGATCCACAGTGAAATCATCAATGTTGGCGTCGTACTCTGCCTCGACGAACAACACCCCTCCTAGCTGCGTTGAAGAAGTTGGCGGTGCTGTTGGAACGACACGGCTTGGGTGTGGTAGGTTGCTGGCATTAGCAAATCTAAATTGGTCAACCAAATGTTGCCCCCATTCCGGCCATGTCCGTCGATTCCCTCGGTATTATAACCACCAAATACCCCTCCATGGAATACCACATCCGGCATTATCTGCCATCGCCGCAATCTCCCAATCTCTCCAGGATCAAACCTCAGTGGCTGTAGTCGATTACGATGGAACACTAATCGCGTAGATCTCCCCCCTCACATTGTCCTGTTGCGACGAGACATTAGCTTCGGCCATCGCTACACTCTCTGCCGACGATCTCATGGCCTACATCGACTACGGAGATCCGCCGGAGGAGATCGTGAGGGTCGTCGAGGCAAGATTAAAAGAGAGAAACCTCGATAACATACTGAACGAATTTAAGATGATCGGGCCTTACAACGGTGGGGCATTGAATTATTCTTCAACGAAGAATTATCATCCCCAACGACTACGTTGTCTCGATCGAGCCAATACAGCTGATCGGGGCGGACGGTGAGGAGGGTGGAGGAGATCGTGTGCCAGCGGAGGAGCTCTCTGGTGGCGGTGATGATTCAGGCGATCACACACAGACATGGTAGATCCAGGAAATTAAATTTGGGGGTACGATATATAATTTTAAAAATATTACTATTTAACATTCAAAATTTTATATAAATAAATCAAAATTTAAAAATTATAATTACTGTTAGCACCCGCAATTTTTTTTCAAATTTGTTTTATAAAAAGTAATTTAAAATATTATTTTCAAAATCTTTTTAAAAAAATAGTAATGAATTGAATGTAAATTTGTACTGCAATTATTAATTTATAAGAACAAATGAGTGAGAAAATTATAAATAATTTTGTGAAACATGAGTATTAAAGCAAGGTTTAAAATTAAAAAAAAATAATAATAAAGGAAAAAAAGTGTAGTTTGAGAATTGAGAGTGCATTTGGATAAATTGAGGGGTGCCCTGACCCTTTGCCCCTTTTTATATAAAAAACCCAATTCGACTCCTTTAATATTTTCATCAGAACTATCAATGGCGAAGAGAAAAAGATCTTCTATACGTCTAACCTCTGAAGACGTAATGCTCTTTGCGGAGAAAAGCTGGGCGGAATTCTGTTTCGCGTATTCTGATATTCCAGAAGACGAACTGTTAGAAAATGCGCAAATTGTACTGGGGATTAATTCTTGGAGCGATGCCAAGAAGCTCAAGATTAAGAGAAATCGAGCATTGGAGCGGGAGTTGGTGGTGGGTGCCGTCGCCGACGACGGCGTGGAGGCTTTGGCCGTGAAAGTTGCCGCCAAGGAGGCTGCCGCAGCTGCAAAGGTCGCTATTGAAGTAGCCCAAGAAGCCCAGGCTAGATATAACATTCTGAAAGCTGCCGTTGCAAAATCTAAAAAAGAAGCCGACGACGCAAAACTTGCGGCAGCGATTCTGTCGGCCGCCCTTGAAGATGAAGAGAAAGCGGCTTCTATGGCAGAAGCCACGCGCATTGCGGCGGCACGTGGGGCAGCTGCTACAGCTAAAGAAATTGCAGCGAGGACAGTGGAGGAGGAGGAAGCTTCATGTAAGTAGGCAGTTTTTTCCTTTTTTTTCTTTTTCTTTATTTTCGCAGTACGAAAATGCTGAAGAAGATTTTTCGCCTTTAAGATTTGCAGTGAAATGACTGAATAAAGAACGCTTTTCGTCTTTAACAAATTTTAGGGCATATGAATTCTTTTGTATTCAAATATTGATTCAGTTTCTTGTCGTTCCATATTTTAGGGCGTATGAATTCTTTTGTATTCAAATATTGATTCAATTTCTTGCCGTTCACTCTAAAGTTTAGAGGCAGGGTGGATTAAATGAAATCAGAGTATATTCAAATGTTAGTTCAGGCTATTTGGATTAATTGAAATCAGAGCTTTTCTCTCTCTAAATCCCCCTCCCCCTCCCTCTAAACTTGGTTCTCTCCAATTTTGTTGGAATTAGATATGAAAGAGCATCCTTGCATCGTGCAGGATGATGTGTCTGATCTTATTCTTATGAAGGATTTTTTTTTTTTTGATGTGAAAGGTATTTAGTGCAGGCTTGATCCCCAAAAGGATAGGCATTTTGAGAATGTTTTCTGGCAGGTGTGGACCTTCATTTTGTAAGAACTCTTCCCATTATGTGAGTGTGAGAGATCTGCGTCTGTATGGATAAAGACTTATGTGCAACTCTAGAAAAAGAGGACAATAAAAGTTTAGGAGTCACATTAGAGATTTACCTATTATGCATTCACACTTCTATTATTCTTTGAATAAACTGTGGTGGAAATGCATTACACTGCACAATAAGTTTGGGAATTCACATTAATAAAAATGAAGAGTTTGTTTGTGTCTAGCTAACTTTTAAAAAAAAAATGTTAGTTGGTTTGCCTGTTTGGAGAATCTGCTAAATTGGGGTCACATTGCAAAGGATGTGAATTCATAGATGTAATGAATCAGGAGAGATCCATTTCTTTATCTGTAAGTGCCTCTAATGAGGGTTAATGGAAAAACTCAAAAGGCAAAATAGATTTCTCGATAACACCTTGTATATATGATTTCTGTCCACATTCTAGCAACGAACAACTTCTCCAAATCTTAGTCTATGCCAGGAAGAGAAAAAGAAAAAAAAGAAAAAGAAAAAAATCACCCTTGTGTTAAACAATATACGGAGTGGATTAAAAGCACTCATTCAAATTAGCGCCATATAGGAAGAGGAAAGTACACATGTACATCCGGAATTCATACGTGAAAAGAACAAAATAAATAGGCTTCACATATTGGATGATTTAGATCAAATCAGTAATCAATGCTCTCAAAACCATCAAAAGTTTGAACAAAATTACCGATTTTGCTCGCGTTCAAATTGATTCTATGAGGCCCATAAACAATCTTCTGCAGCCCATTGTTAGTAGTAAATTGTCACTACGAGATATAATAATCATCCAAAATTAATTTTCATTTGCTCAAGCAAGCCAAAGCCATGTTTAGTACCCAAATGCAAAACCCATAATCAATACCCAAAAGCAAAGCCCATTAATGCAGCCTCTAGGTGAATGCCAATACACGCCAGAGTTATAAATACCCCAATTGCAGAATTATATTTGCTGCAACACCATCCACAAGAGAAACACAATTTAAAACTTCTACATGCCATGATGACCGATTTCTATAAATCATACGCAAAATAATGCAAATAAAACAGCGAACTATCAGAAACTTGAAAGAAGTAATAATTAGAAATTTAAAAACTTATAGAACACATACTCCATCAATCATCAAGCTCGTCATAAAATTTAAAAACAAACTGTACAGAGGCATAGTAAATTCAATAATATGATACCTGAACCGCCATAATTACAGGAACATATGTCTTTTACAGCTGTAGCACTTTGTCAAGTTGATCCACATCTGCTGAGTAAGTTATGCAGGACATGCTTTGGTTCTATGAAAGACAGCACAAAGACAAAGCAAGAGATAGAACTTCATTTGAGATTACTTTAACGCAGGAAGAAATGAATTAAGCTCTTTGTCAACAAGAACAATTTTTTGCAGCTTTCCCCATTTCGATACATGAATATGTGTTTTTTTCAGCAACCACTGCTTTTACAAACCATTTCTTAGCGTCCAGTGTAAGCTGTTTGAAAGTTATACAAATGACCATTGACCTAAATAAAGAATGAATAGAAGACAGTGGGGAAACAAGCAAGCATTGGAGAAAAAGAAATTGCAGCATGTGTAGTAATAAAGAAGTATGGAGTACTAATTAGCACGAGTACTATTTACAGTAAAGGTGTCCATTATTAAACCTAGAGACGGTGGAGAACGCAGTAATTAATTTTAAGTGAAGAATGAATGGAAGCATTGCATATAAGTGTAGCATAATTGATGCATGTATGTGCATGGCTCGTTGCAGAGGAAAGAATCTAAACTTTTAGCAAATAGTATATAAGTGGTAGAAAATATTTCCTAGGTTTATACATTGCTTATATTTAAGTGGAGGTAATAGCTTTTAGAATTTCATTGTAGCCAGTGTTTTTTATACCAACACCGAATGAAGTGAAGGCAAGCATGTTATTTTAACTATGGATATAAAATTCTTTAGAAAATTCACTGGTGGCAAGTACAGATGCCCCAACTTGGTAGACATTCCAATATGAGATAAATGTATCTCTCCCAAGTTCAGTAAAATGTTAGGGATTCCATGTAAACACATTTTGCACTACAAAATTTAGAATCTGGTAGGTAATCAAATGGTTTATTAGTCTCTTTTAAGATAAAATGGAACCATGATTCAAAAAACCAAAATAAGAAACAAAAGGACTGCAAACCATTGCACAGAGTTACAAATAAGTTAAAGGGGCTACAATTCTAAGTCACTGACATATGTAAGAATAAATTTACCAGTATGTTAAGCGATAGTAAATGAAGCAGGTAAGGGAGAGAAGCATGTTGGAGGAAACAGAGAAAGGAAGTAAATTTGAAAAATATTTCTTCAAGTTGAGTGCTTACCATATACAGAGAGGTAAATGAATCCTACAGGAAGGTGGAAACCTTGTTGTAACAAGGAAATAAAGAGGCTTTCTTGAATACTATGGATTTATGACTCCAGCGCGGAAAATGCCAGAAACACACCTAGAATGTATACAAGCCGAGAACTTACCTATCCCGCTAGAAAGAAGCTGACACAAAAAAAAAAAAAGCAGAGAACAATAGCTGGGTGGGTACGAAATTAGAGGATGCGGAAAAACCTAATTAAGCCCCTTTTCTGAAAATTGAAAATTTGAAAAAAAAGTGACATACCATTACCGCATGTGCTTGATTGAGGGACGACTACGGCGGAAGGCAGAAAAATAGGGGAGAAGAAAAACGCAACGAATAGATGTAGGTGGAGACAGAAGTGCAGATAGAGAGAGAGAGTGTCGTGTGTTCACTCTGGAGCTGTCAAAAACCCACCTTAATCCCCCAATTTCTAACCCAAAATAAGTCTGCTCCTTAAAAACCCCGGCCCACTCAAATCCTTGTAACTCAAAATAAAACTTCTTCATAAAAGAAAATATTACCACTCAATTCTAACTACCCTATCCAACCGCTACCCCAAACCCACTCACCCCCACAATTTTTTTAAAAATATTAAATTTTAATATTTAAATAATAAAAATATTACCACTCAACTCTACTTTTACCCCCGCTACCCACCCTCCATTCACCAATCCACCCACCCCCAAAATTTTTTTACCAATCCATCCACCCCCAATTTTTTTAAAAATTTAAAATTTTAACATTTAAAGAATTTTTTTTGGGTTGTGCAGGGATAGGATTGGGTGATAATATTTTTATTATTTAAATATTAAAATTTAAATTTAAAAAAAAAACTTTGGGGGGTAGGTGGGGGTAAAAGTAGGGTTGGTAATATTACCTCAACAACGAAAAATAAAAGTCCGCGGCCCGCCTCACTGATAGCCCACACTGCAAGTGACCCACTTCACTTGAGCCCATCAAAAGGTGGGTTGTGGAATAAACCGTCTCACCAACCCATTATTCTGACAGCTCTAGACTTGTCTTACTCTTCGCAAGCCACGCACAAATCGAGATTTGACGTGTGGACTTTTGAGGAACTGGGAACTGTACCAAAGCAGGACCATTTTGGGCAAAACTTCTTTGTATAGTATATAGTATATATATTCCCTCCGTCCCACAAAAAACTGCATCTTTCTTCCCGGCACAGAAATTAAGAAAGTGATAACTTTTAGGGGTATTATAGTATTTTTTTGGTAATAAATAAATAATAAAGTATGTTAGGTGTGTTAGATAGGAGTTGTTTTTTTGTAAATAAAGTGTATGAGGAAGGATAATTGTGTTTGGCTTTTTGCTTTTTTAGGAATGTGCAAACTTTTGTGGGACAACCCAAAATGAAAAGTGTGTCATCTGAAATGGGACGGAGGGAGTATATATATATATATACCATTTTAACCTCAAAGGTCAATAAAATTATTATTTACTCCCTCCGTCCATTCCCAATTTATCCGTTTACTTTTTGCGCGTGGATTAAGGAATATTATTATTTAATGTGTAATGGTTAGTTGTATTAGTGGATTGTGTATGTCCTATATTTTAATTGTATTAGTGGTGGGTGGGTCCATGTGTTTAAAAATAGAAATGGATATATTAAGGGTGGACATCCTAAAATGGTAAAATGTGTAGATTGACAGTGGACGGAGGTAGTAAATATATATATATATATATATATATATATATATATATATATATATATATATATATATTTTTTTTTTTTTTATAACGTGTATACTTTGTGTATATTAGACACTTGATATTTATTTCATCATACTATAGTATTAGAGACTTTTTAAGATAGACTTGGCTATATCTTGGTGTTATTCTAGTGGATTTGAAGTTTACTTCATAATTATGTATTCTCATTTTGATTATGTATTCTCATCATACTCTATATTACACACTTTTTACACACTTTTTATGTTAGTGGAGTAATATTTATTTCATGATGACTTGGCTCTATCTATCTTTCATTATCTAGATGGATCAAATCATATGATGAAGATATTTTTTTGGGTACATCAGCTTTTGTCGGTTTGGTTTAGGGAAATTATATCATAATCTCTTCGGAAAGCATATGTGTAAATATTAATCATGTGATATTATATTTGACTGTAAGAACAGTGGTTTATTTATTTTTTGATGTGTCATTTTAGTTTGTACTATATTCAACTGATCAACTCTTTGCTTGAGATAACTTAGGGATACACCCAATGGCCTCTAAGTTTTGTGATGTTGGTTGACTGTACAGTTGTTCTTCTAATTAGACTTAATCAGCATAAATTAGTTTTTAAAAACAATTTACACTAATAATTTGTCTTACTTTTTAGAACAAATTCTTTATCGGTAGTTTCGAAAAAAAAAATGTCGATCTAAAGTAAGTCAACACTTGTAATAAATTGCACAAATTGGTATATGTATAATTTTGGTTTTCTTTTTTCATTTTAATGAAAGTCCATATACTTATAATTTATAGAATACAATTAAACTTAGAACTTACAATCATAATTACTCTTAAGAGAGTAAAATATCAGCCGATGGAAATATAGAAGAATATAGAAAAATTTTAGCTAGAATTTCAGTATTTTACGGCCCACTTATTAAGCCCAGTAAACTACCTTACACCTTATTTTGATACTAATAAAAGCCCATTAAGAATACACTATAAGATGAATTTAGGGAAATTTATTCACTCTTCACTTTATTATTTGTATATTAAGAGAGATAAAATATATATAAGGACGCTATTTTTTTTTCTTTTTTCTTTTCCCATGAAATTATTATTTATTGCATTAGAGTGGTTGATCTCAATTATATAGGATTATATATCTTCCAATGTGTTTTAATTTAAAAATAATAGTTTAAGCATGTCCATGTAGTGGTGCCATGATGGGCCCAATCCTAGCAACATCAATATACACAAGCATACTGTACAGTTCAATTAATATGTTGTTGCAAAATCTTAAAAATCTCTAGTGTTTGTATTTAGTAATACTAGTTTTCAAGACATGCTGCACTTGCATGCACTTTAATTATATACTCCTATTATAATGTAATTATTTTTGTTATATTTTTTATTTCGATAAATTTTAATTTTCAATATAATAATGATAAATCTTACTCCAACATAATAATAAATAATTCTAAGTAAATCATCTATTTATTAACTACATTCTTTATATGCCATGTTTTTCTTTAGCATGTATTTATCCGATATAATCAAGAACACTTTTGTGTTTTCATGATTATGCGACATAAGTTATTAACCAATTACTGTGTTATACTACTTTCCTTAATTCTAATTTTGTAATCTGTCATAACAAATTGTCAAAGTATTCTCATTTATAATTAATTTGTAAACTGTCAAAATGATTCATTGTTAAAAGAGATCAGAAGATAATTTTAGTCCAATACTTTTGTCTAATATACAATTTACAATTAAGAACCAAAAAACACACAAACTCCAACTATATTGACATGAATCCTGATCGAGGGAATGCTTTCTATAATTTATTAACTTTGACAGCAAATTTGCAAAACAGATAGATGTTTGATTACATATAGAGCTCTACAAAACATTAAACCTCAACATCAGAACATCCGCAGAGATGAGCACTACTACAAATATGTGAATAGATAACAGTGTATAGATATCGGTTATTTTTAAAATTGATATCTATAAGTTCAGCAACCGATATCTATTCTACAACCGATATCTATAATGTTAACAATATCATAATAGATATCGGTTATTGCCTATCGTTATCTTTTAATGATGTCTATACATATTATAGATATCAATTATACTAATCGATATCTTTCCATTGATATTAATTAATTTTATATCATATATTTAAATTTTTAATAATTTAATTGAAAAAAATTAAAAAAATGAATAACATTTTCTATTGCCAACTAAATTGTTTGGAAACAACTAAAAGACGTGATCTGCTAGAATAATGTTCTTCAACCCATAAATCCCCAAATTCCAAAATCCCTAATTTCATCGTCTCTCTCTTGCGTATGTTCTTCAGCCATGAATTCCCAATCTCCATGAACCCTAATTTCCTCATCTCTCGCGTCACCAAGGAATTCGCTCCGACCGCACCCACCGCTAGCCCCAACCGATTGTTCACGCAGAAAGTTTGCACAGCCCGCTCACGCCATGACTCGCGCTGCTCACTCCCGCTACCCTCTCGCACCCGCCGCCAACACCCACCGAAGTTTGCGCCGCCTGCTCGTGCTATCCTCTCGCAGTGTCGTCTCTGGTTGTCGCAAGACGGTTGGTATTTTTCTGTTTCTCTCAATAATACGAGTGGGGTTAGCTCGCAGTGTTATTTTGTCCCATTTCTATGTCTGAAGTCAATTTTGATCCAAAAAGAGAGTAGATATATTGCTTCTCTGGTTGTATTTGTAGGGAAATTTATGAAGTTTTTGGCAACTTAGTAATTTATTCTTTAGGACCACTCATTCAATCACCTTTTCCCTTCTAGGTTAAGTGTGCACAAGCTCTTCTGGAGGCTGGAGCCAAGGTGGATGCTTTGGATAAGAATAAGAACACTCCTGTCCACTATGTTGCTGGTTACGGGAGGAAGGAAGTGTGGAGCTTTTGCTGGAAAAATGTGGCTGCTGTGTAAGCCCATTCTTTATTACAAATTTCTTTTTCCTACCTCTTTTTTTGTATGATGAGTTCATCTAACCTTTTAACTTCATCTTGTGTTTTCTGAAAAGAGAAAACACGCCCATTCCTAAGGCGCGTAACTCCTCAAAGCTAGCACTGTGTATATGCTAAGTTATGAATTCTAAATTTCTCTCTCACTTTTCATTCTTCACTCACACCTGTACTCTCACTCCACCCTCACTTTATTAATTCACAAAGCCATGTCTGTTGTAGTTGTGCACCCACTAACCCTTGTGCTGCCCCATTTTAATTAATATTCTACTCACACATGACACATGCTCGTGCACTTGCACATTTGATTATACAAACCATTAATACACTGCTACTCCACGCACCCTAAATCACTTGCATTCATCCCACATTCATTCCATTGCATTTCATCTCTAAAAACTCGTGTGGATTTTCAAGTCGTCCTACGAATCAGTTTCATCCTTTCTTATCATTTAAAGTTTTCATTCAAAGCAATCAA
The DNA here is from genome assembly GCA_023678885.1 of Pogostemon cablin. Classification (NCBI taxonomy): domain Eukaryota; kingdom Viridiplantae; phylum Streptophyta; class Magnoliopsida; order Lamiales; family Lamiaceae; genus Pogostemon; species Pogostemon cablin. The sequence continues at coordinate 28,514,249 of CM043013.1, forward strand.
GGCACGTAATTCTAAACTTTCAATTCAATATTTTGGTGTTAGAATAAATTGGTGCTTGTTATAACATCTTACAGTTTTTCCATCAGCTGCAACTTCTATATCTATTAGCTTTAATGTTGTGTGCTTTGTTTAATTTAATACTTGCTTATGCTTTTAATTTTTAGTAAAAGTATTGAATTGACATGAGAGTATGTTGGTTTTGCTTGATTGAAAAATGGGGCTACATTGCATTGCAAATGTTTATCATAATTATATGCTTTTGAAAATATATGCAAGGTGTTCGATGAAATGCCTAAGTGAAAATTTTTGCTTTAAGTAGCTCAAATGCATTTTAAGTTGGTTCTTTAAGATGCTCAAAATTTTGCTCTCGTGGTTTCTTATGCTTTGAATTTAAATCTCGTGGTTCATAATATTAGTGAAAATTTTTGGTTTAAGATGCTCAAAATAAGTGTGTTATACCCTTCCATCTCAGCTGCTTCACGAGAACCAATTTATCTTCTTTCGCTTCATTTATTCTCCCTTTCTCTCTTTCTCTACATTATTCATTTATTATTTTATTAATTTTATTTCATTTCTGATTTTCATAACATATTGGAGCATGTGTTTTTTTAATTATCTAGCAATATCTCATGGCACATCACTTTAAATGGAGCCTCCATGTATGTTTTGGAAGTGCACTTCCCTTCCTCTTTTGTTGATGGGAATGCACGTTGATGCCGTGCATATGGGGGCTTGTTATAATCTGTATATTTATTCACTTCCTTTGGACAGGGTCATGAAGTTTATGCATTTAGAATTTGAACTCATTTGGTTACATGCTATGCATAACCCGCCCTTGTTGTTGTTTTCAAGTTGTTCGAAATAAATAATCAGCCTCGTATCAAGCTATATGAAGTGTCTCAAAGATTTGATTAATCCTTACATATTAATTCTGGGAATTTTTAAAACTTTATTGATGTCTCCATATGTTGCAAAAAAAGGTGTTATAGACTATGTGGGAAGGAAAGTGATCCTCTTGTAGTTATCATGACTGGAGAGAATGAATCTCCTCGTAAGGTACTCCTTAACTTGTCTTCATTTCCATCATATTTGCTATAGTATTATGACCTTATTAAATAGCCTTCAATCACTTTGATAAATATGCTTCTTACTAGTGTACAAGAATGGGAACAGTCACGAGTAATTCCTTTATGTATTCTGTTATGCAGTAGACGACTTACCACTTTCGAATTTGTAAAGCGTGTGATTGCAGCTGCCAAGAATTAACTTCAAAAAGTTATAGAAGAGAATTGCAAGAAACAATTGCCAAGTTCTTTGGTACTTATAACTTATTTATTTACTCCTCACTGTTGATAATTGATATACGTTATTTAGAATAAAGTTGAATTATCAGTTGTTAGAAATATAATTTGCCTACTGTACTTCTCTTTGTTATAATCTACTTGTCTAATTTTGGGAGTTACAAGGTGATATGTACTATGTTATGCATATTCTTCTTACTTGCCCACCATTTTTTTTCTTTTTTTTTTTATTTCAGCTTGCCCACCAAATATATATAAATATAAATAGTGAGCAGTATCATATGTTAATCTTTTGCACTTTTATTTTGTTATGATTTGGGTTGGTTCTCATATGTTAGCTTCTTTTTGTATTCTTCAAGCTGTTGGCTGTAGAGTTTCTGAATTTCCCAAAAGAACTGAACATGTTTAAATAACATAATTTAAATTTGATTTATTTCACATGTCAAAAATCCCTCAAAGTCCATACGGTTAGTTTGCTATCTCAAAATGGAAATTTGTATGCGCAAACACCTGATAATAAAAATGCTACCAGTTTATTCCGCTTTTACTTGAGAAGAGCTTGGCCAGTCTAACACCAAAGTAATTTGCAACTATGTGCTTCTGGTCAAAGTGAAGGAAGTGAAAGGGTGAGAAAGGTACTATCTTGCAATACTTGTGGTAAGAAGTATCACAGGAGCTGTGTGAAAACTTGGTCCAAAATTACAGGTACATTTCTGGTTGCGACAAATTTCTGACCTTACACTTGCATCTTTTGTGAATTGTGGTGAATTCCTTCATTGGAGTTCTGGATATGTCCCTCTTGCCCGAATTTGTGATGTAGTTATTGTTGTCTTGTTCCGTTTTGAAGTTCTTTCAAATACAGCTATATTGGTAGTTTGGTATGGAACTTGTTTAACAGTTTCAGCCATATGGAAATCCTTGCAAAATAACTACGCATTGATATATGCTGATGCTAAAAATAAATAAATCAGAGTGATTTCATAGGCAAAAGGTACTTAAAACATGAATGAGTTATAGAGGCTATAAGGCAATGCTCTCTGTGCTGGTAAACATGAAATTCATAAAAATTACTTCTGCATTTCTTTGGATGTGCTTCTCAGTACAACTCTGCTAACTTATGAGTTCGCTGATATTCTTCGATTTTTTTTTAAAGTTATGAGCCAACATTTTCTTTGTGGAAATGATTTTTATACAATATTATGCTTTATGTTGAATAATTTAGGGTTATTGGTTAGTACTCAGAAGTTATATGTATTCAGCTGTCAATGTTTTGCATTTAATTATTCTCTCAGATGCTCCCCTACCATTGCAAGCTTACTAATGCCATCAGCCTTTGATATTTTCCTCTATTTTGTATAGGTTCGCTGCCAAATTCTATGATTAATAGTAACAATCGAAGATATACAGATGAGAAAATTTTCTCTTTAGATCTCATCCACCAATAATGCTAACAATAACCAAATTTCCACACCTTTGAATGAAAAACAAGTTTACTGGAAAAGAACTCTAAAAATAGTTAATAAGTCTACAAAATACAAGCATGGTTCTAATGATCAAGTATTTGGAAGCACTATTTGTTTGAGAAGAAGCCTTTCATTCTCATCCAAGTCTCTTTATGAAACTGAAAAAGCTTAATCTTGTATTTTATTTCCTCTTCATTTCTTTTTGCAGCTAGGGAAAAGTTCATGGTTGTCACTTGGAATTTATCAAAGCCATAGTTACTGCTGAAGAAGTTTTTGTTACTTAATCTGCTTGGCCAGGAGATTTTGCCATTTGTTGGTCGGCTGAGGCAACAATTACCTCAAAAATGTCTTAAGCATGTCGCATGCTAAATTATCTCTTATCATAATGAAATGTAACCTCAGTTTGTAAGACAATGGTTGGCTTTTGACGCTTTGGAAAGATGATCTTCCTTTTGAGTCCAAGTTGATTAGAGGTTGTATGTACTTGTACATGAATATTATTGGTTGATTAATGGAATATTTGTCAAAATGGATACGTTAGTTAAAATTTTATTTAAATTTAAATATTATATTGTTTAAATAAATAAAGCAAGTTATTATGAATCGATATCTATGATGAAGCATTTTGGAAGAAAGATATCGATGAATAGTCGATATCTATTCTACCTTATATTTAATATCATCTCTATTTATATCGGTGAATTTCCAAATAGATATCGGTTATTAACCGATATCTATACTATACAACGATATCGGTTTTTCAGCGATATCTATTTAGTAATACATTTAATATCAGACTAATTAATATCGGTGTTTTCTTTATAGATATCGATTAATAATCGATATCTATAATTGACATAGATATCAGTTTTTCTCCGATATCTATTCTTCAATACATTTAATATCAGGCTCATTAATATCGATTTTTTCTTCATAGATATCAGTTAATAATCGATATCTATAATAGGCATAGATATCGGTCAAATAACCGATATCTATTTAACAGACCTATAATATCGCCTCCATTTATAACGGCTGAGTACCTGAATAGATATCGGTTAATAACCGATATCTATTCACAGTTTTGTAGTAGTGGAGAGAACTACAGTAGAGATGAAAGATCTTACATACTCAAATGTTATCTAAAACTATATTACAACGGGCTAATTTTAGTATTTTTTCGATACATAAAACAACTTGTGTAGTCATATGCTATATAAAACGATGATGTTATGGGCTAATAAAGTACTCTTAGTCATTCTTTTGATTCAAGAGCAGATTACTACCACAATAGATAGAGCAACTGTTTAAGGTAAAGATTCTACCTCATTTGTATGCTCGAAGACAGAAGTTAACGCTGCTAGTAATAGTTGCATCTTGCTTGTGAAATGGACAATCCCAAGTAGTCGTTTTAGCCGTTGTAATGAAATAATGACTGCTGCACCAACCACGAACCCAAGGACGAAAATATTCCGATATATTCACGATATATCCAATTTTTTAGAGTATCGATATCGATATGGGGGAAAATGATATATCTTTTCTGATATCGAGGATATATCGGAAAATATCGAGAAATATCGGTAAGAATATCGATATCTGCCACGGTTCAAATTTTCCCAGATATTGAGATATATCGAGGAAATATCGATACAATATCGATAAAAATCGAGGATATATCGAAAAAATCGAAAAATTATCTACTCCCTCCGTCCCATTTCAATGTTTGCATATTTCTATTTTGGGTGTTCCATTTCAATGTTTATATTTCCTTTTTTGGAATATTGGACCCACCTAAAACAATTAATATATCACCATGGTCCCCACATCCAACACTAATACACCTACCCACTTTACATTAAATATTATATCTTTCCACTAGGGATGGCAATGGGTAGGGTACGGGTAGTTATAAACGGGTTTGGGACGGGTACGGGTAGTTGTAAGAAATACCATTAGGGTTTGGGATGGGTACGGGTAATGCCTCAAAACCCGGGTACCCCGATTATATATTTTTTTAATAAAATTTAATATATATTATATAATTTATATATTATAAGATGTTTTATATATTTAATTAATAGTTATAAGTTTTATTTAATCATATTATTAAATATTTATTTAAAATAATATGATTTATATTATATTTATTTTATATTTAATTAATAATAATGTGATTTTTATTATTATAATTATTTAGACAATAAAAAAATATAAATATATATAAAATAAATGAATATTAAACGGGTATGGGTACCCGCATGTATTGCTAAACGGTAATGGGATGGGTACGGGTACCATAATAAATTTTTTTAACGGGACGGATACGGGTACGGGTAGTTATTTTTTAATCGGATACGGATACGGGTACCCCAAAATAAGCGGGTACCCTACCCGTTGTCATCCCTACTTTCCACCAACTATCTATTAAAATAATATACTCCTTAATCAACGTGCAAAAAACAAACGTAAATATTGAAACGGGACGGAGTGGGTATAATTTTAAAAAAATAAAATAATTTTTTAATTTTACTTTTACTAACCAAATACTTTTTTTTGTTATTAATATGTTCAATTAAAAAAAATAAAAAATAAAGCAACACTTGCGTGAAACCATCTCATGGTGCCATTGTTTTACTTTTAATTAATTAATTATCACTTTTTATTAGAATTGTTATCACTTTTCACTTTTCAATGAGCTGATACCAATATTGTTTTGATCTAGACGGCATGACGTATTTTATATTTGAGCCTCATAGATCATCATTTTGGTATTAGTTATGATGTACTTAAACAACAAGTAGTAATTATTGTATGACTCCAGACTATTTAAATATGTTGTTATTAATATGCTTATCATGTGTTATGAGTTTTATTTAAATTTTAAAGTGTATTTATATATTGAAATTAGTTATAATATATTGAAAAATTAATAAATTAATTTTCTTCTATTTTTTTTTTTCAAGTTTTCGTGATTTTTTAAATTTTCACCGATATCGATATCGATATTCGATATATCCGTAAATTTGAGGTACCGATATTTTAACCGATATCGATATTTTCATCCTTGCATGAACCAAAGTAGAGTTCCCTTCGACAGAAAATCAATAACAAATCCTAATCTATAATCACAAGATTCAAGTCAGTACACTCCTAAACAAAGTTCACATCACTATAGTCTTTTATCACGTGGAAAAAGAATCTATACACTTGATATCATGAATAAACAAACTAAACTAAAAGCATAGATTCTGTTAAAAGATCATAATTAAGCACACTGAACATCATTTTCGTCCAAAGTGATTGATTATTCTTGCAAACATTTTGTAAAGTGAGTAAAAAAGTTTTGGACAACAAATAATAGATGTAAATGTTATACTTCAGAAATCCTAGTGAAGCTTAATTGGAATACTTCAGCAAAGAATATTACTGTGAAAGCTAGGTTAAGGTAAAGATCTGGTTGTTCAATGAAGGAAACGCTTTCGTTGAGCATTGTTAACATTATGAGAGAAGATTTGATTCTGCAAGATACCTAGAACTAATTTCAAGAACCGAAATGTTAAAGGTGTTACAAAACTTGAATCTGCAAGAAAAACAAAAGTTAATTTATACATGAAATAAAATGTTCAATGAAACAAAGGTAACTAGAGTTATGGTTTTGCCACTTACATAGCCTAATAATATATACAAAAATGACATATTTCAAATTGATCATTCTAATATACACCACTCAACATGTGTAATAAAATAACATTTCATGGTCATTTTGATTAAATGAACAAATATACCAGGGGAATTGTCTCCTCCACTGCGGCCACAATTCTTTCTAAATTTCTCCTTTACTAACAGCTTCAGGGTAATACAATTAAATTTGGAGATACAAGTTCAAGAGATTCTTGAATAGGAATAGGAAGAGTTGAAATTTTAAAGATTTATTGATATTTAATTTAACAAGAATTAAATTTATAATAATTTATTAAAATAAGTAAGAAGGTTATAAAAAATAGTGTAGGGACGAAACGGGAATGAAAATGTTTCTAAAGTTCTTTCCTCTTGGGACTTAATATGATTATCATCTATTAAAGTGAATGTATCACATACATTCAAATAGTAATATATTACTCCATACTAGTAATTCTCCCATGGTGAAAACTAATGAGTGAGGCTTGTTAGTATTATGGGTAAGACTATATTGCTTTAGTTTAAAGGGTATACATTTTAATTAATAAAAGGTACACCATTTTGTTCTAAAGGGTATACACTTTTCATTAATATTTTTTTTCTTTAGAAAATAAAGGGTACACATTTTTATACTAAAGGGTATACAATTTAACACAAAATTCTAAAGGCACAAGGAGTGTTGTTCCTGCGCCCAGATACACACAATAATTTTCTTTAAAAAATAAAGGGTGCACATCTGTATACTAAATGGTATACAATTTAATACAAAATTCTAAAGGCGCATGAAATGTGTTCTGTGCGCCGGGTGCACAGGAGTTTTTGCCAAAACTAATAATATTATTTTATTATAAAATACTTCATTCTTTATTCTTAAAAAATACTCCTTTTGTTGTATAAATATTGTAATGTTTACTGTTTGTATGTACACGTCGTGAGTTTAGTGATATAATATTTTAACTTTTACTATTTGTACCTACGTTATGCGTTTAATAATATAATATTTTAATATATAGTATATCATTGTATTAATGTTGTATGTGGGCCCCATAAATATATATTAATTAATTATTTTTTGGACCTTATATCAAAAAAATATATATAACAATAATTGTAGAAAATTCTAATTAGTAAAACGTAATAATATTTATAGGAATAATAGAGTATTCATTTTATTATTTTGATTCGTTTTATTACAAAATATTCATCCCACTGTTCCTTTTTTTTAATGAGCTATAAATATTTCTTTTTACATTTTTTCTTATTAAATTTATGGAATATTGTTTTATTAAAAAATATAATGATTTAAAATTTTGTATTTATAGTAATTTATTTAATAATCAAAGATTCCGGCGCGTTGACTTTACGACTTGCTTATAACTAGATAGTCTCGTTTCACGAAGCTATCTCCAAGTATCTCCTTTTTTGTTTTATTCAATAAATTAGTTTACCATAATGGTTCAATAAAATTGTTATCGCTTTTTTATTGATTAAATATCTTTATGTTTCATATATAATTACTTTTTAGTGTTTAGGAAGTTATTCCATGTGCTTCTTGTCATACTTTTAGTATCTTCTATACATTCTATTTCTAATAATATGCATATGAAATTAAAGATTAAAATAATGATATACTTATTTATAAAAAATAAAAAAATTATGTAAATTTAAAATTTTGTGTTTAGTTTAAATATAAAATTAAAATTAAAATTGATACAGGAAAATTAAATTTTGTTGCGAATTAATTGTTTCCACTCTCGTTGCTATCATTTTGCTTAAATTTGTGAATTTTCACCTTAGCAATTATTATAAATAAGAAAATAAAATTTTATGTAAAAATAAGGAGTAACAAATAAATAATATCACCAAAGCCGATCGAAATTAGACATCTCACCACAAATTCCTGATTTTGTACCTTATGTTCAATAAATGATAGATTTTGTAATTTATAATAAATAGAGGATTTGGTTAAATAATTATGCAAATATGGTGTATAAATTGTGCGGAAATTAGGCAAAATGGAATATTTGGAGAATAAAATAAATATAAATACTGAATTAAGAGTTGAAAGGAAAGGTCCAAAAGTACATGTGGACACATTTCATTGGTTTGCCTAAACACATTCACACTTACCAGCCTACATCAAATCTGGTGGGGTGGACGAGTATAAGCATTTGATGTGCCGTCACTATCAACCTCTCCAAATGAATTCCCATCCACGCTCGAACTAGTGGTGGTCCTGAGTAGGGGAGCCCCTAAAATATGAGGGCTCCTAAATAATAATTGGTATAATTATATTTTAATAAAATACATAATAATATTAAATTATTAGAATTTTCATAAAATCTAGTCCATCAATTTATTTGACTTGAATAGGGGGCTTATATTTAGATTTGAGGCCCAATATAGATGTTGTTACTTCATAAGGAAGTTTTTTAAATTATTAAAAACTATGTTCAACTATGTAAAAAGAAAGACTAAATCAATTAGCAATTTTATGTATTGAAAAAAATATATTGGAACAAATTAATTATGATGATATTATTGATGAATTCGTTTCTCAAAAGCAAATGAAATCAATTTTAAATGATGTTAATATACTCCCTCCGTTCCAGTCAAACTGCAACGTTTGACTGCATAAAGCTCTCACAAAAGTTACAGTAAATGTTGCCATATGGGCGGGACGGAGGGGGTATATATCAAGGAGGGCCTAATTTCTTTGTTCGCCCCGCGCCAAAAAAATGTCAGGACCAGTACTGGCCCGAACCAACCTCCAAGCGTCACGTCGGACCAGATCTGATTCATCATCGATTTGCAGTGAACCACCGCCGGGAACACACTCTTGCCATGTACCGAAGACCAAATCTAATACCCTGCTGGAACCCACAAAAGCTCACTGCCTCCACTAGAGGGACACTCTACTCAAACCACCAACGGAATGCCAAATAGTCGTAAATCCAGGACATCATCTCCCCCAATGCTGCTAAAAGAAATTATAAAGAATGTATGAAATGTTATTTGTATGAATGGGATACTTGGTGAGCAAAGGTCAGAACAACACACTATTTATAATCTTTACAGAAAAATGAAACGTTTCCTCTGCAAAAAAAATTGAAATTCAAATTATTGCAATCTTCAAGGAATGCTATTATTTGAAACCATTAATAACAAAATTTAATAGGGGCGGCATATTCTTACAGGAAGGGCGGCAAGTCAAGCATCTCCATGTACAGCTCCATGCGCGCATGCTTCTAATCTGCAATTATTCATTAACAATAATAATTTTAAAGTATTTCTCTACAGAAATTACAATCCGATTCCACTATTCCACAATGGTGTTTCACTCCCTGTTTCATAACTTGTTTTCATAAAAATATTATACCCTAATTAATGACTAATAAACCCTTGGGGCATGTGATTGTATTTTAGGCCTTAGATTAATACACGTGGCAAAAATCTAATAAATGTAATAGGAGATGAAATAGGGAAGTGGAATAGGTGATCCCAATTGCAGAAATTAAAAGGTAGAACTGGTATTTCTATATTTAGAAGGGTATTTGGGTGGGAAAACTACTCTTTACTATTTTTGGTAACTCCTAAAAAATATTTAGAAGAATATTTCGGCGGAAAAACTACTCCTTACTACTTTTGGCAACTCCTTTGTTTATATATATATATATATATATAGCAATTCCTTTATATATATTATAGCAGAAATTTTTCTGCCGGCGTGTCGTCTTCAAAGCGCTCCGTTATGAAGTGTAATTTTCTCATTTTTTTGAATTTTTAAATAATTTTTTTTTATATTTTTCTTATTTACTTTTAATTAACTTCCTTATTTAATATTTTATTTTTTAAATAATGTTTCTTATTTTTAGTAATAATTAAATTTTTTATATTTTATTTATTTATTTGGGTATCAATAATTAATTACTAAATCTTTTAATGTAATAAATTAATATATATATATATATATATATATATATATATATATATATATATATATATATATATATATATATATAAAGGAAAAAAAATATTCCATATATATATTCTCTCTCACTCTACCTATAAATAAGACTATTTGGTTATTTATTCTAAATACTCACATTCGATTATCCAAGAGGAATAGAAGCTTCCTTCAAGTTCATCTAAAGAATTGATATATGAAAGTATAAAAATTTATTTCGATAGGATCTACCTAAAAATAGATTCAAGTAAATTTTAATATACTAAATTTTAAAAATTAACAAATATTTACAAACTCAATTTTAATGTTGTTTGATATCAAATAATGATTTAATTTAAAGAACTTAAGCTTTCGATTCGATACATGAATTATTTTCACAACCTCTTATTTTTAAGAGGCATCTCCAGAGTGCTCCGTTATGACGTGTAATTTTATCATTTTTTTGAATTTTTAAATAATTTTTTTATATTTTTCTTATTTACTTTTAATTAACTTCCTTATTTAATATTTTCTTTTTTAAATAATGTGTTTCTTATTTTTAATAGTGATTAAATTTTTAATATTTTACTAGTAGCTAACCCGTGCGTTGCACGGTATGTATTAGTTTTTTGGCAACAATTTCATTTGATTTTACGATGTTTGAATAGAATAATATTTCTTTGAAAAAATATATAAAATAATAAAAATAAACAAATACCCCTACAAAACATACTCAGTTTTCAAATCACAACATGATGCATCAGAATGATTAGAAAATAAATAACAACAAAGTAACAAATATTAACAAACAAATTGAGTAAAATTGAGTAGAATAAAGTGTATGATATAGTTGACATTGACTAAATTGTGTATAAAAAGAAGGTGGCATTTTTGTAATATTGTAGTATTGTAAGGTTATTGATATTGTGTATTATTTCCATTTTTAGGGGGTGAATGTATTCTTGGGACGGACCAAAATGGAAAGGGCGAATGTATTATTGGGATGGAGGGAGTATCTTATTTCCTAATTTGAAAAAGTCATAATATAATTATTTAATTATTTTAATGGGTGGCCCTAAATTATAATTATAATTATATAATTATTTTATTGAGTGACTGATATTTGTTTAAGAAATAGATGATCAGTTATTCGGCTTTAATAATTTCTTATTTCCTAATTTGAAAAAGTTATAATTATAATTATTTAATTATTTTAATGGGTGGTTGAGATTTTTTTGAGATTCTCTCATCCGGTTTTGGTGTGGTTTGAATCTTGTTGTCGTATTATTTATTTATTTATTTTTTAATTATCTCATAATATGACAAATTAAAATGCAACAATAAAATTTTTATTTTTCTAAATAATAGGATCAGATTCTATATTACTAATTTACACAATTCAAAACTATTTATTGTTTATACATCTTAGTGAATTGACGAACCCTTTCAAACGCAATATTGGTTACAATATAAATAAAAAAATGTTTCATCTGAAACATGTAGATATTCGATGTTTATTGCAGAATAAGTTGTTTTGAAAAATTAATACTCCATCCATCCCATCCAAAGAGTATCTTTTTTCCATTTTGGTCGTCCCACCCAAAGAGTTCACTTCTCTTTTTTACAAACATAGGACACACACACACCCACTAATACAATTAAAATATGGGACCCACACTCCCACTAATAAAACTACCCACTACACATTAAATAATAATACTCCTTAATCTACTTGCCAAAAAATAAAAACTACCCTTAGTGTGGGACGGAGGGAGTATATAATTGAGTTCAACTTAAAAAATGCATACCTTTTTTTTTGTGGACAAACATTGTGGGTGGCTGAGATTTGTTTAAGAAATAGATGGTCATGATTGGCTTAATATTATTAATTTTTTAATAAATAATATCTTATTTTCTAATTTATTATTAATTTTTTAATAAATAATATCTTATTTCCTAATTTGAAAAAGTCATAATTATAATTATTTAATTATTTTAATAGGTGTCTAAGATTTGTTTGAGAAATAGATAACCATCATTGGATTTATTATGGGTGGCTGAGATTTGTTAAAGAAATAGCATATAGAAATATTATGCCACAAATCCTAAAACCCTAGAAGCCTAAACCCTAAACCCCTAAAATCAACCCTAAAATCCTGAACCCTAAACCCTTTGAAAACATTAAATTAAATAATTATTTTAATGTATAGTTTGATCAGGATTGGATTAATATTATTAGTTTTTTAATACATAATATCTTATTTCCTAATTTTGAAAAGTCGTAATTATAATTATTTTGTTTAAGAACTAAACCCTAAACCATTTAAAAATATTAAATTAAATAATTATTTTAATGGATAGCTTGGTCAGGATTGGATTAATATTATTAATTTTTTAATAAATAATATCTTATGTCCTAATTTGAAAAAGTCATAATTATAATTATTTAATTATTTTGGTCAGGGTCAGGGTTGGATTTATTATAATTATTTAATTATTTTCTAATTTGAAAAAGTTATAATTACAATTATTTAATTTAATTATTTCAATGGGTGACTGAGATTTATTTGAGAAATAGATGGCCAAGCCAGAATTGGATTTATTTGGGCGGTTTAGAACCTAAATCCCAGATGTATTCCGTTCTTGAGTTGATTCTCATTGAAGAATTCGAAGAACTATAAAGACAATTCTGAAGGCTTTGATCTTGCTCTCGGTGTATCTAGAATGAATGGAGGAGTACTCCTTATATAGGTGAAGGGTGAGGAAGCCCCCATATATAACTCGTAATTTGATTGGTGAATGGATGATTTGACCTAATTCAGTGGGCTTTGGCATTTCCATCCCTGCAATTTGATTGGACAATATTTGATTTGACATCTATTCTGCAGGCTTTAACCTTTCCACACTTTTTTTTTACTTGAGCTTGTTTGACTTGGATCAGGCTATATTTGAATTGGGCTTATTTGACTTGGGTCAGACCTCATTTAATGTAAGCCTCATTTAATTTGTTGGGCTTAAATTAATTATCAATTATTTAGAATTTTACTAAATTATTTCCTAATTTGAAAATGTCATAATTATAATTATTTAATTATTTTAATGGGTGGTTGAGATTTGTTTTAGAAATAGATTGTTATGATTTGGACTAAATTATTTCCTGATTTGAAAGGGTCAAAACCCTAAACCCTTTGGAAACATTAAATTATTTTCTAATTTGAAAAAATTACAATTACAATTATTTAACTATTTTAATAGGTGGTTGAGATTTGATTGAAAAATAGATGGTTAGAATTGGATTTATATTTAATATTATTAATTTTTTTAATAAATAATCTTATTTTCCAATTTGAAAAATTCATAATTATAATTATTTAATTATTTTAATGGGTGGTTGAGATTTGTTTAAGATAAACCCTAAAACCATAAACCTTAAACCCTTAAACCCCTAAAACCCTAAAACCCTAAACCCTAAAACCTAAAACCCTAAACCCTAAACCCTAAGGTCGTTCAATTTTTTTATTGTATAACGCTTAATCCGGACGGTTTAGAACCAGATTATAGGCCGTTCAAATTTTTAACTGTAGAACGCTTGATCCCGGCGGTTTAGAACCTGAATCCCATATGTATTCCGTTCTTGAGTTGATTCAAGTTGAAGAATTCGAAGAACTATTTAGACAATTCTGAAGTCTTTGATCTTCTTAGAGAATCGTTCTCGGTGTATTTGAAATGAATGGAGGAGGGCTCCTTATATAGGTGAAGGGTGAGGAAGCCCCAATATAACTCACAATTTGATTGGTCAATGGATTATTTGACCTAATTCTGCGGGCTTGGGTCTTTCCATCCCTGCAATTTGATTGGTCTATTTAATATTATTAAGTTTTTTAATAAATAAAATCTTATTTACTAATTTGAAAATGTCATAATTATAATTATTTAATTATTTTAATGGGTGACAGAGATTTGTTTTAAAATTAGATGGTCAGGATTGGATTTATTTTGCTTTTATATATATATATATATATATATATATATATATATATATATATATATATATATATATATATATATATATATCCTATTTCCTATTTCCTATTTCCTAATTTGAAAATATCATAATTATAATTATTTAATTATTTTAATGGGTAACTAAGATTTGTTTTAGATACTAAATTATTTCCTAATTTGAAAATGTCATAATTATAATTATTTAATTATTTTGATGGGTGGCTGCGATTTGTTTTAAAATTAGATGGTCATGATTTGATTTATTTTGCTTTTATATATAGCATTTAATCATTTAATGTAAGCCTCATTTAATTTGTTGGGCTTAAATTAATTATCAATTATTTGGAATTTTACTAAATTATTTCCTAATTTGAAAATATCATAATTATAATTATTTAATTATTTTAATGAGTGGTTGAGATTTGTTTTAGAAATAGATTGTTATGATTTGGACTAAATTATTTCCTGTTTTGAAAGGGTCAAAACCCTAAACCCTTTGGAAACATTAAATTATTTTCTAATTTGAAAAAATTATAATTACAATTATTTAACTATTTTAATAGGTGGTTGAAATTTGATTGAAAAATAGATGGTTAGAATTGGATTTATATTTAATATTATTAGTTTTTTAATAAATAATCTTATTTTCCAATTTGAAAAAGTTATAATTATAATTATTTAATTATTTTAATGGGTGGTTGGGATTTGTTTAAGATAAACCCTAAAACCCTAAATCCTAAACCCCTAAACTCCTAAAACCCTAAAACCCTAAAACCCTAAACCCTAAAACCCTAAACCCTAAACCCTAAACCCTTAGGTCCCTAAACCCTAAACCCTAAACCCTTAAGTCGTTCAAATTTTTTACTGTAGAACGCTTAATCCGGACGGTTTAGAACCAGATTATAGGCCGTTCAAATTTTTAACTGTACAACGCTTGATCCGGGTGGTTTAGAACCTGAATCCCAGATGTATTCCGTTCTTGAGTTGATTCTCGTTGAAGAATTCGAAGAACTATTCAGACAATTCTGAAGTCTTTGATCTTCTTAGGGAATCGTTCTCGGTGTGTTTGAAATGAATGAAGGAGGGCTTCTTATATAGGTGAAGGGTGAGGAAGTCACATATATAACTCACAATTTGATTGGTCAATGGATTATTTGACCTAATTCTGCGGGCCTGGGCCTTTCCATCCGTGCAATTTGATTGGTCTATTTAATATTATTAATTTTTTAATAAATAAAATCTTATTTCCTAATTTGAAAATGTCATAATTATAATTATTTAATTATTTTAATGGGTGACTAAGATTTGTTTTAGATACTAAATTATTTCCTAATTTGAAAATGTCATAATTATAATTATTTAATTATTTTAATGGGAGACTGAGATTTGTTTTAAAATTAGATGGACAGGATTGTATTTATTCTGCTTTTATATATATATATAGATTTATTTATTTGGGTATCATTAATTAATTACTAAACCTTTATATATATATATATATATATATATATATATATATATATATATATATATATATATATATTACATATATATTCTCTCTCACCCTACCTATAAATAAGACTATTTAGTTATTCATTCTAAATATTCACATTCGATTCTCCAAAAGGAACAGAAATTTCCTTCAAGTTCCTCTAGAGAATTGATTTATGAAAGTATAAAAATTTATTTCGATAGGATTTGTTGGATTGTATACTAAAAGTCTAGCTTTTTGTATGAACAATGTTATAACAATTAATTTGAAATGAGAATCATATGATCAAATGATTGCATCTTATAATTTATTTATATGTTCGATGCAATAGTCCACTTACTTTATACTGTAGATAATATGTTGTGCGACAACACGCGGAAGATCATATTATCGGTTTCCTTATAAAGTATAAACAGATGCTCACAATCGAGATAGACGGGGACTCTCTATCGGGATGATTGTAGTGTGGTTTGGTATTAGCTTGTCTTGGCTATAGAATCACATTAGTGCACTTGTGTGTATTGAGCAGGACCGCTTGAGATCGTTCGATTTATACTGACTTATAGGAGAACTTGATCTCAGTTATTATGGATGTTCGTGCTCTTAATCCCTATACAATAACCTCGACACATAGGGCAGTATGTATTTCTTTGATTCATCAATGGGTGAGATTTACATGCAATTAAATCAATAAACTCGGTGAGTTGGGAAGTAGTGCTGTCTCTATGGTGTGCTGTTGATTGTAGAAGGAATCCGTGTCCGTCATAGGTTGATGATGTCCCCTTGAGGAGCTCATAAGGATTATCATGTAAACCCTGCAGGTGGAATTTATTCCGGCATGATAATGAGGTTGAGTGGTACTACTCTTGGATGATATATTAATTAATTGAGTTGTCAGTAACTTAAATTAATTAATGGACATTGTATATCTTAAACATGGGGAGACTAACGGGCTCATAATAAGAAGGAGCCCAAAACGTAATTTTGGGATTGGTATGGTAGTGCAGTAATAATATTTTAGTGGAATATATTATTATTATTGGACTTAAGTATAAGCTTTGGGCTAAGCTTGGATACTTAAGCCCAATGGAGGCCCAACCCAATTTCTCCTCTTGGTCCCTGCTGTAGCCCATGTATATAAGTCACCTCATCTTATCTGGAACCCTAATCTAATTCATTATTCACGTGTGATGAGGGTTGAGAGCAGATTGAGTAGGTCTCGTAGATCGTCGCCCACACGACGTCGAGATCGGACTTGGGACATACAGCAGAAGACCGGAAGGTCGTTTGCTGCTGCAGTTCGTCATGTTCCAAAATTCATATAAAATTGTACAGTTCTTCGATTTTGATGTATTATATACTGATGGAAAGCCGTCGAAGAGAGGATCGTCTGAGCATAAATATCACTCAATTCCGACATCAGAAGAGGAACTTATGGCTATTCTCGTGGGACTGCGCAGACTGCCAGCGAGAATTCAACCTCTACATCAACCCTTGGTGAAAGGTAATGCGTTTCATGTTTACTTGCTTCCGCTGCTTGTTAGAAATACATGGAACCCTAACGGGTCACGTTAACCAAACGATCGAATACCAACAATTGGTATCAGAGCTTCGGTTTCGTGGTGAAGCGTGACACGTTAGGCTAGGGTTTATGTGATTAATTTTTCGGAATTAGGATCACATGTTTAGGGTTTTGGTTTTATTGCGCAAACCATGAATATCCCTATGTAATATATACCCTATATCATATCTATTCGTCCATGGTTGTGTATGAGAGGATTCGACGAAAACTGTTCGTCAATTTCACATGCAAGGAAGAAAGAGAGGGCAAAAATAGAATCACGCTTTTGAGAGAAAATCCAGCGTAGTGATATTGCAGAGGCAATAACGAGAGTTTCAACGGTCGGATTGATCTGTAATTTGGTCAGCACGTTTAGACCTTGTGGATGTACATTATGAACGGTGGAGATCGAATTTGGAGTTTTTTCTTGCTGGGAGTACGCTGAAAACAGAAGCAGATATTTGGGCAATTCTGTTTTGCGCAGTCGAGGGAAAAGTGCCGTTTCTGACAAACTAATCGTTGGATCGAGCTGTAATTTGGTCAACACGTTCAGACCTTGTGGATGTACATTCTGAACGGTGGAGATTGAATTTGGAGTCTTTTCTTGCTGGGAGTACGCTTAAAACAGAAGCAGATATTTGGGCGATTCTGTTTTGCGCAGTCAAGGGAAAAGTGCCGTTTCTGATAAACTAATCGTTGGATCAAGCTTTAATTTGGTCAGCACGTTCAGACCTTGTGGATGTACATTCTGAACGGTGGAGATCGAATTTGGAGCCTTTTATTGCTGGGAGTACGCTGAAAACAGAAGCAGATATTTGGGCGATTCTGTTTTGCGCAGTCGACAGAAAAGAGCCGTTTCTCACAAAATAACCGTTGGATCGATCTGTAATTTGGACAAAATGTTCAAGACTTACAGTAGTAGATTCTGGACGGTGGAGATTGGATTCTGAGATTCTTTCAGTTTCGAACTACGAACGACAGTTGGTGTAGTTTGGTGTTGCGCGTTGGGCTGAACTTGGTTCCATGCAAGTAGGCCCTTGGACGAGCGACAGTCCGGGCGAGGGGCGCTCGTCAAGGCACTTGGGGCGCTCCCTGACATAATTGGCGGTGGGATATGACGATGGACGTCTTGGGGCACAAGCAATCCTGCTTGTTGCGTAAGGCATCGATTCCACAGTAGGAGTGTCGGACAAGACATTAAAATTTAGAGGCTTTTTTATTCCTAATATATATAACTGTCATAATTGATTTAATTGTCTATTATTGTTATATATATATATGGATGCCTGATCTCTATGATTTATTGTCTTATATAGAAGCATGCTAGATTGCGTATTATATTTGGTATATTATATGCATGTATTGCTAGAGTGTTGGATAAGACATCCAATTTTAGGAAAACTAATTCCTAATATATAACTGCCATAATAGATTGTATATTATTGTTATATATGGATGTCGAATTAATTCCTAATATATGACTGCTATAATTGATTTAATAATCTATTATTGTCATATATGAATGTCGAATTAATTCCTAATATATAACTGCTGTAATTGATTGTCTATTATTGTTATATATGAATGTTGAATTGATTCCTAATATATAACTGACATAATTGATTTAATTATCTATTATTGTTATATATGGTTGCTCATCGATATCGATGATTTTGATAATCTAGACGATATGACGATCGATATCGAAAGTTTAGGAATTTTGATAATCTTGATGTTTTTCGAATATTTGATAATCTAGTCGATATCGATGATTTTGATAATCTGGACGACATCGACGGTCGATATCGATGGTTTCGAAAATTGGACAATCTGGAAATTTTGAAAATTTGATAGTCTGGAAGTCTTTGCTGATATTCGTGCCTGGTGGCGAACAATCGAATTCGCTGATATATAACTGTTAATGATTGATTTAATTATTGATTATTGTTATATATGTATGCATGACTCTCTGTGATTTACTGCCTTATGTGCTGTAATAGAAGCATGCTAGCGTTGCGTATTTTATTCTGAATATCATATGCATGTAAAAACCCTCGGTGTTAAATTACTAAGTGGGAGAGGGGATTGGTAAATATTCCCGCGGCCTCCATTATTATTTTGTAAGTGATGTGAGTAAACTTGCGTGTTGGCAATATGCCTTCCTCCCTAACGGATGAGTTTATTCACGGATCACTGGTACAGACTTCATTACATAATTATTGTTTGTAATGTGGTACATGAACTTGCGTGTTGGCAATAGGCCTTCCTCCCTAACGGATGAGTTTATGTGGGGCTCACTGGTACAAACTTATAATTGATGATTGTAGGAAGTTATCCGAGCGCGTGTGTACTTCTCCAACTGTAAGGCACACAAGCTCGCGCAGTGGACTTGGGATCAAATAATGGTGTACACTTAGGTGTAAATAATTAGTATCCTCCGCAACGGAGTCACTGCTATTATTTGCATGGCTAAAGAGGAACCGACTATTAATTATTTTGTCATAAAGTTAGGTTGACAAATGAAATTAATGGGTAAAACCTTCTCTTGTAAATGTTTGGGTTTGTAAACGTCCACACTAACGTGGCTTGCAGACTCACGGTGCTTGAGATGTCGGTGAATTTTATTTTTATATAGTTTTGAGGGAATTAATATAAAAGGATAAAATTCGAAGATTTGATCGGTATATTTATTTATGATTCTCTGTAATTTCAAATGGTTTTATCTCGCTTATTGTTGACTAAAAGAAATTATATTTACTGGTCCAAAATTAGATGATTAGAAAAGAATCTTGGTTTTGAATTTTACTGCTTAAGAAAATACATGTGTGTTCTCACAATGGACGTCTCATGATGCCTATTAAAGTCTCTAGTGAAGAGGTGAGAGGTTCATAGAAATATGATGGTCTCATGTAACTCTTCGGATACTTGAGTAAGTTAAAAGGCAGAAGATCAAGATTTAATTTGATGAATGAATTGGGAAAGCATGGAGTATAAATTGAAGGGAAACCTAGATCAATTTAATTCTTTGTGAATTGCCTAGATGTTTTTGAGTAAGTTCCACCTGAATTACAATAGGATGTATATGGTGGAAAACTTCTGGCAAAACATGTGGCAAAGGAAAGCCATTTTCATCATAATGTGAACAAGTTTTATATCTTATTCACTAGTTGTTTAAAACATGATTAGTGATGGCATTTACTGACACGAAGTGTGTAGATACTGGAATCACTAAATGTTTATTACTAAGTGAGGATAAGATTGTTATGACATGGGTAAAACTACAAGAGTAGTGGCTATTGCAGTGGGAGTTGTCTATTTATTAAATGATATGAGTAGACGTTTGATTTTATGAAATTGTCTTTACGTACATTTTCATAGAAAGAATTTGATTTCGGTTTCTATGCATTAATAGATGGATACTCCATTTCATTTAAATGATATGGTCATTATAATGAATGATAGAGTTGTAATCTGTTATGGTACGTTGGTGAACAATTTGTACACTCTTAAATCATGTTTATCCCCTAGATGCGACAAATAGTAATTAATAATGAGTCTTTTAATCTAGTAAGAGAAAGGTACCTTCGGAAATGAATTTCCCACCTTAATGGTGTGACGAATAGAAGGAATATCACTCTTATGGTAGTGATTAGATAGATGATGAATTATTTGGAATTACTAAATTCATTTTATGGATATGCCCTAGGAACAGTAATTCGTAAGAATATTTTTCTATTTGTGGGATATCCTAGAAAAATGAAGGATGATTTATTTAGTCCACAAGATCGAAGAGTGATTGTTAACATAAACACTAGATTTTTGGAAAAAGGACTATGTAATAAATCAAATACCCATGTATAAGTTGTTCTAAAGGAAGTGAGAGGAAAACACAAAGTATAAGTACCAAGTGTACAAGAGGATATACCACAAGGTAAACTGCAACGCGTGTCACGTCTGATATACAATTGCATGTAGTACCTTGTCGTAGTGGGAGGGTTCTTCGACAACTTGTAAGATACATGTTTTGGGAAAGTCGTGAGACTTGGTCCCTCGCAAACATGAAATGGACCCACGGATACGACGAAGCACTACAAGTTAGAAATGCCTAATCTTAACAAATTGCAATGAATATTAAAATAGAACGATTTTAAATTAGGTCTGGATGCTTGTTGAACCGCTAAATGGCGTAAAAGTCATTGGAAGCGGGCATGCAAGAATAAAAGAGGATCATAGAATAAGGTGAAAACCTTGGAAGCAAGCTTGTTGCGAAAAGGTATACTCAGAAAGAAAGGGTTCGATTATGAGAAAACCTGTTCGTCGGTAGCTATGCCTAAGTTGATCCAAACTCTTTTATTTGTTGCTACTCATATGAAATATGAGGGATAGCAAATAGATGTCGAGACAACTTTCCTGATTGGAAGTCTTAAGGGAAACATCTATGTGAAGCAACCAGAGTGATTCATTGCAAAGAGCTAAGAGCATTGTGATAGTGAGCTTAAAAGTGTCCATTAATGGACTAAAACAAGCTTCAAGATCATGAAACATCCGTTTTGATGAGGTAATCCAATGACATGGATCTAATCAATGATCGGATGGGTCTTGTGTATTGAAAAGAGTGATGGAAACGTGGTGGTATTTCTTGTACTATACGTAGATGATATATTGCTCATTGGAGACAATGAAAGAGTATTATCGGGCGTATGTGTATGGATAATAAAGCGGTATGAAATGAAGGACTTAAGAAGAGCAAAAATATCCTTTTGATCACGGTAATACGGATAATAAGAAAGGATATTATGCTTGTCTCAAGCTTCATGAATTGATACGATCCTTACTTGTTTTAGCAAGTGACTTTATCTAAGAAAATATGTCTTGAGACACAAAAGGAAGATAAAGGTGATGAAAGCGGTTCCTTATGCTTCGGCGAATAAGGAAGCTTAATCTTAGGAATGCTATGCGCGAGAATGGATATCTATTTTGCTGAACGCATGAACAGTGGGTATCAACGTAACCCGGAACAAGAATGATGAACTGTGGTAAGACATATATGAAGTGTCTGAGAAGGACTGGAAATTATATGTAAGCTTACTGGGCAAATTCACTGCTTCTTGTGGATTACGTAGATTCGGATTTTTTAGTCAGATTGGACGGCAGTAAATCCACCTCAAGGTTATGTGTCTAATTTTAGGAAGTTGAGTCATAATGTGGAGGAGTGTTATATAGAAATATATTTCAGACTCCGAACTCCATCATGGAAAGATGATAAATTGGAGCCTATGAGGCAGCCAAAGTATCTGTATGACTCTAGAAACTTCAAGATGGACTTCGAAGTGTTTCTAAGTTTGCCCAAGGATATCACAATTTATATTGATGATATTGGTGCAGTTGCAAACTTGAAGGAATCACGAGCCCATTAGGCAATTAAACACATGGAGTGCAAGTACCACCTGTTACGAGAAATCGTATGATGAGGGGAAGGTTGTTGTCGCCTAGATTGCATCGGATGATGACCTAGTAAATTCATTTACAAGGATATTAAGGCGAGAGCTTTTAATGGTCGTGTAGTGGGAGTGGGAATCAGATGTATGGCGGAAGACATGACAGCATAGTCTTTTAGTATAAGTGGGAGATTGTTGGATTGTATACTAAAAGTCTAGCTTTTTGTATGAACAATGTTATAACAATTAATTTGAAATGAGAATCATATGATCAAATGATTGCATCTTATAATTTATTTATATGTTCGATGCAATAGTCCACTTACTTTATACTGTAGATAATATGTTGTGCGACAACACGCGGAAGATCATATTATCGGTTTCCTTATAAAGTATAAACAGATGCTCACAATCGAGATAGACGGGGACTCTCTATCGGGATGGTTGTAGTGTGGTTTGGTATTAGCTTGTATTGGCTATAGAATCACATTAGTGCACTTGTGTGTATTGAGCAGGACCGCTTGAGATCGTTCGATTTATACTGACTTATAGGAGAACTTGATCTCAGTTATTATGGATGTTCGTGCTCTTAATCCCTATACAATAACATCGACATATAGGGCAGTATGTATTTCTTTGATTCATCAATGGGTGAGATTTACATGCAATTAAATCAATAAACTCGGTGAGTTGGGAAGTAGTGCTGTCTCTATGGTGTGCTGTTGATTGTAGAAGGAATCCGTGTCCGTCATAGGTTGATGATGTCCCCTTGAGGAGCTCATAAGGATTATCATGTAAACCCTGCAGGTGGAATTTATTCCGGCATGATAATGAGGTTGAGTGGTACTACTCTTGGATGAGATATTAATTAATTGAGTTGTCAGTAACTTAAATTAATTAATGGACATTGTATATCTTAAACATGTGGAGACTAACGGGCTCATAATAAGAAGGAGCTCAAAACGTAATTTTGGGATTGGTATGGTAGTGCAGTAATAATATTTTAGTGGAATATATTATTATTATTGGACTTAAGTATAAGCTTTGGGCTAAGCTTGGATACTTAAGCCCAATGGAGGCCCAACCCAATTTCTCCTCCTGGTCCCTGCTGTAGCCCATATATATAAGTCACCTCAACTTATCTGGAACCCTAATCTAATTCATTATTCACGTGTGATGAGGGTTGAGAGCAGATTGAGTAGGTCTCGTAGATCGTTGCCCACACGACGTCGAGATCGGACTTGGGACATACAGCAGAAGATCGGAAGGTCGTTTGCTGCTGCAGTTCGTCATGTTCCAAAATTCATATAAAATTGTACAGTTCTTCGATTTTGATGTATTATATACTGATGGAAAGCCGTCGAAGAGAGGATCGTCTGAGCACAAAGATCACTCAATTCTGACATCAGAAGAGGAACTTATGGCTATTCTCGTGGGACTGCGCAGACTGCCAGCGAGAATTCAACCTCTACATCAACCCTTGGTGAAAGGTAATGCGTTTCATATTTACTTGCTTCCGCTGCTTGTTAGAAATACATGGAACCCTAACGGGTCACGTTAACCAAACGATCGAATACCAACAGGATCTACCTAAAAAAATCGATTCAAGTATTCTTTATGAGGAATATAATTGATTCAAGTATTCTTGAATCGTTTTACCTATTAAGAATCGATTTTCAAGAGGAAGAGAATCGATTCAAGAAATAAAAATTGATTCAAATATTCTTAAAGAGGAAGAGAATTGATTCAAGTATTCTTGAATCGTTTTACCTCTTAAGATTCGATTTTTCAAGAGGAAGATAATCGATTCAAGAAAATTTTCAAGAGGAAGAGTATCGATTCAAGTATTTTTGAATAGATTTACATCTTTAAAATCAAAATTTCAAGAATAATATGATCCATTCAAGTATTCTTGAATCAATTTACATCTTAAAAATTGATTCTTCAAGAGTAATAGGATCGAGAAGTATTCTTGAATCGATTTACATCTTAAAAATCTATTCTGCAATAGGAAAAATAACTTTAATCGATTTATATATTAAGAATCGATTCTTCAAAAAGAAAAAAAATCAATTCAAGTATTACCTCTTAATAATCGATTCAAATATTCTTAAGATCTAACTCTAAAGTATTGATTCAAGTATTCTTCAAGTGACTTTAAATTCAAGTATTCTTCAAGTGAAAGATGATCGATTATTCAAGTACTCTTAAGTCGATTTACCTAATTCATGTATAGAATCGATGTAAATTATAAATTTTGTTTTTTTTAATTGTTTATATAATTTGAAACTAATAAAATTAAATAAAAAATAAAATTAATAAATTCATTACAAATTTATGGATATTTAAAATAATATTATATATAAATTAATTTTATTTATATTTTATATATATATATATATATATATATATATATATTACATTAGTTTCTTAAAAATAATAATGAATGAAAATAGAATTATTATTACATAATTAATTAAGAAATACTAAACCATAATCATGGATAAAAATTAATACTCCACTTAAATATTATTTATAATATTATATATAGTTGATATATATATATATATATCTTTTTCGCTAACGTGTTGTTCACGTATAGTTTTACTATTTATTTATTCTTTTGATATAAATAAATTAATTAATATAAAATCAAATCATGTATAGAAAAAAAAAGAATAATTGAAATATTTTATATACCATAATTGATATTAATTTTAGACAAACAATAGAATTAAGAATTTATTAATAACAGTTACATAATTTGATCATATTTGCACTTAAATACTATGAAAGAAATGAAATACTAACAATTACTCCCTCCGTCCCAGGTTAAGAGGATCATTTTTTCATTTTGGTCGTCCTATCCAAAGATTCCCCTTTCTTTTTTTATACACATGGGACCCACACATCCCTTCTAATACAATTAAATGTTGGGACCCACACCCCTATTAATACAACTACCCACTACACATTAAATAATAATGCTCCTTAATCTACGTGACATAAAACAAATGACCCTCATAAGGAGGGATGGAGGGAGTATATAAATATACAGCAAAGAGACAAAATGTCCATATGCGATTGCACATTTTTTTAGAGAGGCTGTGGGAGTAATAAATAGTTTGCAATTGTATTTTATTGTAAAGTAACATTTTAAAAATTACAAATCACGATTATTTCAAATAATTAGAAAGTATATACATATATATTAAATTTTTACATGATTTAGTTATACGTTACTTTATCAAAAGTCAAATTTTATAATTTGTTATAAATTCTTTACATTGATAAAAGAAGCTATAAGGAAAAAAATGCTTAATTAATGTTGTTATGTTATACTCCCTCTGTCTCACACTTATCTTCACACTTTTTGTATTCGTCCGTCCCACACTTATTTTTACCACCCAAAAAAGTAAACTTCACATTAAACAAGCATCTAAAAAGTTATCCTAATTTCAAAAATACTACTCCCACCTAACACACATAATATACTTTATAATTTATTTATCACCTAAAAATTCTACAATACTCCTAAAAAATTAATAAAATTGGTCAAAAATCACTTTTTTTAAACTGCATTTCTACGATATTAATGCAGATAAGTATGGGATGGAGGGAGTATAACACAAATTATTTAATTATAAAAAAATAATAATTTAATGATCCGCGTTATACGCGAGTTTCACACCAGGAGTATATAGATTAATTGATTAGGGCGTATAATTAGTATCACTATTTACAACTGAAAAAGAAGGTAATGAAAATACAAAACAGCAACACGTGTCAATGTTTGCATCCATACAAAACATTACCCAAACTATTGAATGAATTAAATTAGAGGATTTATCCCCTGTTGCCCACTTCTGATATTTTTAAAGCAAAATAGCCCACTTTGACTTCAAAGTTGTGAATATGTCCACTTTTTGAATTTGATGGGAATATCCTTTCAAGTCTCATTTACTGCATTGAAGTACTTGTGGGGTCCATTTATAAATTTAATTCTGTCAGTTACATAATTTAAATATTAATTACTCATGCAAAGCCCGAATAGTGTTGTAATTTAAAGAATAATGAAGTCATTTATAAATTTAATTCTGTCGATTACATAGTTTTAGATATTAATTACTCATGCAAAGCCCGAATAGTGTTGTAATTTATAGACTAATGTATGTTAAGCAAAGCCCGAATAGTGTTTTAATTCAAAGATTACTGTATGTTACGCAAACCCCGACTAGTAAATTTAATGCAAAGCCCGAATTGATTAATTAATTCATTTAGAGCACCTCCAATGGGGAGGTACAAATCCCATGTGGCAACAATTTGTATCTCATTTTTAGGTACAAAATGATTGAGTGAGTTGGGTACAAATAGGAGAGAGAAAGCATGAGTACAAATATTTGTACCTAGAAAAAGTAAGAAAAATGTGGGCCCAATCATTAATTTAATAATTTCCTATTCCACCATCCCCACTTTTACTTCTTCTTTTATTTTAAAATTCAATTCATCAATCTATTTGAATTTATTTTGTGTTGTATAATTTTTTTTTTAAATTTTATTTGTAACGTTAATTTTGGCATTTTATTTTTACGGATAATTTCATTATGTAATACTCCTTCCGTCCCAGGTTAAGAGGTCCAGAGACCTTATGTTAAACATAAGGTCTCTGGCCTTCATTACCTGGGACGGAGGGAGTATTTCAAATTGAATTAGTGTTTTATTTTTGTGTTTTATTTATTTTTGTACTCCACTATTCAATTTTATAATGAAATTTATGAATTCAATTAAAAAAAATATATTTATATATATCAAAGAATGTATTTAATTAATTTATATTAGATCGATCCATTAATAAATAAATTATAAGAAATATTAGTTAATTTAAAATATTTAACTTTTTATTTAATTTCTTATAGTAAAAAATTTTAATTTGAATATTGATTTAAAATGATTAAATATAAATAATAAGTATTTTTTCATAAAATAAAAATTATATTAAAAATTAATAAATAGATATTGGGTATAAATTATGTTTAGTGGTAGACCCTCAAATAATATTAATTGTACCTGTATTAGATTATGATAAACTAGTGTATATTGCAAAACCCGAATAGTGAACTATTGAATTGAATTCAATTATCATAATCTAATATTGTATGTAACCAAATACCAAATTGAATTAATTTCTAATAATTTAATATTTTCTATCAATAAAATACTAATAGTATTTTATAAGCCCGAACATTAGCATATGGCATTTTCCGGTGCCTCCAACCCAATATTTTTATAATTTCGAATTTATTTCTAACATATAATATATTAATATTCAAATAAATTTGATTAATGTTAATATATTAACCAATTATAATAATAATAATAATAACTAAACCCTAAACACATATTTATTTAATAAATTCATATATTAATTCATAGAGTTAAATTCGTACTAATTGATACTAATTTTAATCAATTAATAAAATTAAAATTTTTAATTAATTATTTAGGAGTATGATTATTCAGACCCAATTTAAATTAAAAAATAATTAGATAATGATTAATAAATTTAATTATTAATTATAATGAATTAAATACTAATACTCCATATAAATTATTAACATATATTCAATCTTTTTTTAAGGCGCATTATTCTAAGGATGTTCTAAAGTTCCTCCACCGAACTATAGTACGGAATCTTCCCCAAAGATCTCGGTTAGAGTACAAACTTTATAATTCTATTTTATTTTTTATAAATCAATATTATAATTAAGTATTTATTAAATTTATTCGTTCCAATGAAATGTGAACAATCACCTTATAATAATATAAGAGTGTATATTGGGTGCACCCGGGTGCAAAAGTGTACCCATATGTGTATGTTTTTATTCTATTTTGTATACATGTTATTCTATTTTGTATATGTATTTTGTAATAATTGTATACTTTTTTCACATTAAGTTTTCATTAAAAAAACTAACATCCATATGTGTATAACTTTTTATTGAATATTATATATAATTTTTCATTAAAAAAATTAACAATTAAATTGTATATATTTTTACCCTTAATTGTATATGTTTTTGTTTATATTTGTATGTGGGTGCACCCTATCTTTAGGTGCACCCGGGTGCATACTATAAATTGCCTTAATATAAGGTGATTGCTCACGTTTCACTGTAACGGATGGAGTATTTAATATTTTAATTAATAATTAATTTATACTCCCTCAGTCTCATACTTATCTTTACATTTTTTATTTTCGTCCGTCCCACACTTATCTTCACGACCCAAAAAAAGAAACTTCACATTAACCAAAAACCTCAAAAGTTATCTTAATTTCAAAATTACCACTCCCACCTAACACACATAACATACTTTATAATTTATTTATTACCTAAAGGGTTAATTCCAAAATAATTCACCACCTTTTTGGGATTTTTCAAATCTATCATGACCTTTTATTTTTGTCAATTCAAAACACAATCTTTTTATTATTCTCAATTCTATTACGACCTTTTATTTTTATCAATTTAATACTCGATCTATTTTATATTTTCAATTTTATCACAATTTTTTTATTGCAATTTGATACATCACTTATTTTATATTTTCAATTCAATTCAATTCAATTCATTATTATTATTATTATTTAATTGTAGGTTTCTTGAATTATTATTATTTTATATTTTTAATTCAATTCAATTTATTATTATTATTATTATTATTATAATTTTTTTTTTTAATTTTATGTTTAATTTTTAAAAATTAGTTAACTTATATTAAATTATTTTTAGTAATTGTTAGTGTGTTCAATATTGGACTACAAATATTATTTAATAATTTAATATTACTAAAAATCAAATTTTAGTTAAATCAAATAACCAAAAGTTTAAAATGTCATTTTAAAAATCAAATTATTATTTTTATTAAACACACTAACCATTACTAAAAATAATTTAATAAAATTAAATTGCCAAATTTTTAAAAATTAAAAAAAAGAAAAGAAGGGTCGAAGACTTTAGCTTAGGAAACCTACAACTATTGCTGACTACTATTATTATTATTCAAAAAAAATATTTAATTAAATAATAATAATAATAATGAATTGAATTTAATTTAAAGTATAAAATAAGTGGTGTATCAAATTGCAAAAATAAAAGTTGTGATAAAATTGAAAATATTAAATAGATCGTGTATTGAATTGATAAAAATAAAAAGCCGTGATAGAATTGAGAATATTAAAAAGATTGTGTATTAAATTGACAAAAATAAAAGTTTATGATAGATTTGAAAATCCCCAATAAGGTGGTGAATTTTTAAGGAATTAACACTTACCTAAAAATACCACAATACCCCTAAAAAGTATGGAATGGGGGTAGGTCTTGCGTGAGACCGTCTCCCGTGAGATCATTTTTCACTTTTTAAAATAGTTATCACTTTCGCTATAAATCGTTATCACTTTCGCTATAAAATGGTATCACTTTTTATTTACACTATAAACTGTTCATGAAAGAGAATTATCACTTTCATTAATTTATTATCACTCGTAAAAGTTATCACTTTTTTACTGTCTCACGTCACTTTTACGTAAGCCTTTACATGAGACGGTCTCACACAAATCTTTGTCATGGGATGGAGGGAGTATTTTCTTAATTTAATCAAATTAATACAAAGTACTTAATTATAAATATTTAAATTGAATTATTAAAAAAAGACAAAAAATATTTCTTTGTTTGACAAATTTTTATTTTATTTTATTGAAAATTAGGGTTGAACAAATTTTACATTCACTCATTATTCAGGCATTTGTGAAACGAAAAAATAATGGTATGAAAATTAAATATTTGGGCAATTAAATAAATTAATTTTTAAAGTATAAATTATTCAAAACATAAATTATGTCAATTTAATTTACATTGATGATAAATACACTATCCGGACTAATATTAGGACAATTATTTTAATATAAATATTTAAATTTGCTATTCGGGCATATGAATATTTATAATGGAATATAATTATAATTAAAAATAATATTTTCTTACATTATTAGTTAATTGTAATAAAATAAAATTAGTTCTAGCATATGAATATTATTAGCTCTGTCCCGGTCAAACTGCACCATTTGACTGCATAAAGCTCTCACAAAAGCTACAGTAAACGGTGTAATATGGACGGAACGGGGGGAGTAATTTAAATTTGAAGTAACTATTCGGACATCAGAACACATTAACGGCAAAAAAAACCAAGGGCCGAAATGAATTATTTTTAAATGCTGAATGAAAGTTGACACCGGGCATTTATGCGCCGACGGCGATGGAGGAATTGGCCCTACTATCGGCCGCATCGACTAGTTTTATCTATTTTTTTTCCCACGGTAGATGCTAGCGATGGGAGATCTCTCCACCTGTGACCTATTGGCGGCTAATCGAGCCTAATAAGTCGCCAGAGATCTCTGGCACACCTATTATTATATACATACAATGGAAATCCTCATAGTTTATCCCTAATCTATTGCTACAAGTGGAAAAATAATGGGTTCTTAATAATTTACAGACATCCACTAAATATATAAACAATATTAATTTTCATATGATTTGTAGTAGACAAAGTTTATACAATAAATATTTTGGAATAAAGATTGCAGATTGAAGTTTCAGAGCTATGAACTTCGTCTAGGGTAGGGTAAATATTGAGACTATAATGTTTCAGAACAGGGCCTCATGTTTTTTACACTTCCTCAAGAATGCTCACATAATGCCTCAATATTTCCTCAAGAATTCTGTTGTTTTTGTCACACCCTTGGCATAGCGAACCCATTTGCAGAAGGAACACTGATGGGAGATAAAAACATTTTTAATTATATATTTTTTATTTTAGGAAAAATGAGTTTAGGGACATCACGGTGATTTCACTCATTAAAGGGTCATTTTCAATTATATATTAGTTGTATTTCAAGTTTATAACTTAATCATTAAATTTCACTTAACAAAATTAAAATTGAACTTTTTTAAGAAGTTACGAAGTTTATTATGTGTTCATCATATACAATTATCATTAT
The DNA here is from genome assembly GCA_023678885.1 of Pogostemon cablin. Taxonomy (NCBI): domain Eukaryota; kingdom Viridiplantae; phylum Streptophyta; class Magnoliopsida; order Lamiales; family Lamiaceae; genus Pogostemon; species Pogostemon cablin. The sequence goes on from CM043013.1 coordinate 28,546,194, forward strand.
TTTATAATGTATTGAAATTAAGAGTTGAATTATAATACATCCTAGATTAAGATACTATTTAATAATCACTTTTGGATGAAAATAAAATAATTAAAAATTTTTTAAATAAAAATATCATGCCTAAAAAGAAATCTATTTTTTATTTATATAACAAATAAAAAATAAAGGTTAATTTAGTAATTTTATTATTTTCTTTATTTTTACATATAAAATATCTGGATAGATTCTATACAAGAGGAATTACCGATTTGGGGAGTTAATCGATAATGCTAGTACATTTTTCAATTATTCCATCGATCAAGATTTTCCATTTCACATAATCAAATCAAGATTTTAGCTGTAATTTCTCTCAACAAATTTTCTTCTGGAGGAAGAGATTTTAGTCACTTTGAAGGATGTCGTCTCATTCTTTAATTTAGTTATATCTTATTTAATTCATAGATAACCGTTCTTGAACATGTAGAAATTTTAAATCTGACATGTCGTTGTAATGGATATTTTATTGTAACTAATTAGCCTAAAATTTCGTTTTCCATTTAGTGTGTGAAAACTCTCCATTTAGTTTGTGAAAACTCAAAACTGAAATCAAGAATGTTCGTTTCTTTTCTGATTGATATTCACTATGAATATATATAGGGGTATACCTGATCACCAATGTCAGAAAAAACTATTTTCGCAGCTAGGGATTAGTAGCTGTAGTGAAGCCATTTATAAAAAGGAGAAAATAAATAGGTAGATTTTTTTTTTTTTTTTAGAAAAATTGAGGTCAAGTTTGTTGTTGGATTGGAGTTGTTAATTTGATGGATAATGTTCCACTTGAGAGGCTTCCATACAATTACAAACTCAATATAAGAACTAATTAAAATAGTATAAACATAAGAATAACTAACACTACAAAAAATATTTTTTAGCAACCGAATTTACCAACGGAATTCAATCCGTTGGTAACTACCAATGGATTAGTAACAAAAATGATATTTTTATTTTAGCAACGGAATGCCAATGAATTTATTTTCAGCAACGGAATTCAATCGTTGCTAATTACCAACGGATTACCGAGGGGATCATTACATAAATTACCAACAGAATTATTAGCAATGGATTACCAACAGAATTATTTACCAACGAAATTAATTTTTTGTTGCTAAAATTTATCAACCACCACTTTACCAACGGATTTCGTTGCTAATCCATTGGTAAGCCAATTTAACAATGGAATTAAGGCTTTTACCAACAGAATATCCCGTTGCTAAAAAAATAGTTTTTTAGTAGAATAACTAGTAAAATATTCTTAAAATAGTATAAACACAAGAATAACTAATTAAAATAGTAAAACATTCTTTTATTCTTATTTAGACATATATATTATGTTTCTTATTTGTATGTGTTTCTTATTTGAATGTGTGTAGTATACTATTCTATTATTCTTATTCAGACATGTTACCTAACATAGGTGTATGTGTGCACATAAAATATGAATGTTATAGCTTTTACTCACTCAATTACAAAGCTTTCTTCCAATATTTATAGGTATAAGGGGATAGTATCATAGTTTTAGTCATTCAATGTATCTTCCTTCCCTAAAATATATCACTTTATGTTTTAGATAATTCTATAAATTTCTACAAAATATTCTCTCTCTATTTAGATAATTGATCTAATTATTTCATCTCCTTTCAATAATAGAAAATTTTAGAATATTTACATTACAAAATTATTAGTATGAATTTTAGAATATTTACATTACATAATAACTAATATGGTTTTAACCGGATTAGTAATGGCCGGTGCGATGCACGGTTATTGAAGAAAATATAAATTTCTCCATTCTAATAAGTGATATTCAATTGACGAATAAAATTGACACTTTTGGATTTAAAAATATAATAAATAATGGTATATATTTATTTTGAATTTTTTATATGATAAATTTTAAATTTTATGTCAAATTAAATATATATATTAATTTATAGTATAAAAAAAGGAGAGATAAATCTTTAATATACTAAAGGAGAGTTTAACTTTGATGATGTGTAGTCACCAGAATTAATCTCAATTATTTTAATTTTTAATTAAAATTAAAAATCCCAATTATTTAATTATTAATTGAAATTTAATGTAGATAAATACATATATTATTTTAAGATTTGAATATGATATTATCAGATCAAAATTAATTATTATTAATTAAAAATTAATATAGATAAATACATATATTTAATTTAAGATAAATACATATATTTAATTTAAGATTTAAAAAATTTATCCCCCCTCCACCTATAAATAAAACTTTATATTCATTTGTTCTACACACATAATTTATTCATCATGACGAACAAAAGCTTTCTTAGAATTCTACAGAAAAGTATCATTTATTATTATTATTATTATTATTATTATTATTGATTAATTTTTGTTTTTTCTTTATTTTTTTAATTGTTTTTGGTTTTATTCTGACTTTTATTTATATCTAAAGGTATCCAATTGTATTATTATTATTATTATTATTATTATTATTATTATTATTATTATTGATTGTTTTATGTTGTTTCTTTTAAAATTTTATTTTTATTTTTATTTTGATTTTAGTTTTTTTAATTGTTAGTATGTAATTTTATAATCTTTTAATTTTTTTTACGTAATTTACTTTTTTTTATATATTTAATTTTTAAAAAAAAAATCATTAATCCTTTATAATTTCACTGTTGATTATAGTTTACTTACTATTTCTTTTATATTTTTTATGTTCTCTTAATTTTTTTTTTATTTTTTATGATTTTAGTTTTGATTATAGTTAATTACTGTTTCTTTTATATTTTTATGTTCTCTTAATTTTTTTATTTAACTTTTTTTTAATTCTTTTTTTTCTTAATTGTTCGTATGTAATTTTTTAAACCTTTGATTTGTTTACGTAATTTTTTCATGGTTAATTTACAAATTTTTTAATTAATTTTGTTATGGTATCAATTTTAATTATATTTTTTATTTAAAATTTTCTTTTTGGTTTTAATTATGTTTTTTTAAAATATTATTAGTATGTAAATTTTTTTATTTTTTTACGTTATTTATTTATTTTTCATGATTTTACTGACAAATTTATTTAATTAAATTTTTTATGATTTTATTTTCTTTTCTTATTTCTCCGAATATATTTATAATAAAATTTTAATATTATATATTAATTTAATTATAATTTTTTATATATTTTTTAAAGGTTCTTAAATTATTTTTTTGTTATTTTTTTAATTTTATTTCTTTTATTTTTTTTATTTATTACTATCCTACTATAAATTAATTTTTTTATTCGTTCATTATACACGCATAGAGAACAAAAGGTTTTCTTCAAGTTCTATGCAAATTCTGAGAAATGTATCCACTTATTTTTTTATTATTACTTTTAAAATTTCTATTGATTAACTTCATGGAGATTCTTTTATATTTTTTAAAAAAAATTAATTAATAATTTTTTTTAAAAAAATTGTTTTTAGTTATGTTTTTCTTTTAAATATTTTTATTAAAAAAATTTCACGGTTAATATTATAATTTTTTTAATTAATTTTCTTAAAATTTTTTTATTTATTTCATCATTTATATTGAATTTATTTTTTTTATTTTTTATTAATTAATTTTATTATAAATTTATTTCTTCAATGATTAAATTAACATATTTTAAATTTTTTGATTAATTTATTTTTGCAACCACAATCATAACAAATTCAATAATTATTTTTTTAAAATTTTTGGGAAAATCAAATTTAACAAACGAAGATGCAAAAATTCACATTTGATTATATATAAATTGAATTTTACTCTTCAATATAAACTTATATTAGATTATAATTAAAAAAATAGTTATATTAAACTTAAATTATATTTTTTTTAAATTTTTAAATAAATAGTTATATTAAACCTGAATTATATTTTTTAAAATTGTAATTTTATAACCCGTGTAATACACGGGATCCATACTAGTAGACAATGAATGAAAATTAAATGAGGAGATATTATAGAAGGTGAACATATTGATGAGGGTTGTAAGGCCACTTTTGTAAAAATTATTTGGTAAATAATATGAATGATTATTATATTAATTAATTTAACATATTTTCAAAATTACTTATAATTCTTCCATCTTCTGTACTGATATGTAAAGAAAAAAGAAAAGGTAGCATGAGTTACAAGTACTCACAACAATTAGATCTGGCGAAGTGGAGTGAGGCCCATAAAGAAAGAGTTCACCAACTCTAAGAAACTTCGTACACTAGGGTTCTGAAGAACAGCACTGGGTTACCACTGAGTACTGAAGAATACTACTACATGGGATATCAATAATATATTACATTATCTCCCCCTTTTCTCAAAGCATAAAAAGAAACAAGAAAGCAAAATAGGAGAGAGAAAAGGAACAGTGAGAGAGAAGTTTAATGAGAGATAGAGAGGAATGAGCGTATATATATTAGTCGTTGGGGGGCCAAGGTGATGTGGTTTACAGAGCATAGGTTATGATATTTGTCTGAGAGTGTAACTACCCGTTGCAGCCTTGTAAGATGCCAGCCAGAGTATCTTCAATCTTGGGCCCTAAGTGCAATTTTAAGTTATAATGGGTCATTTAATGAAATATGAAAAGTTAATTTGGCGGAAAATCTGGTGCGAAAATGACAGATTGGAGGCGTGTTTGAAATCGAATTTAAAAGTGGGAGGGAGCCTAAGCGGGTCCCAGCTGGACATTTATTATTTTTACAGATAGGATTTTGTTTTCTGCTTTTCTTTTTATTTTATTTTTTTTTATTTAGGCAGGCTGATTCAAATTTACTGGTACTAAATAATACTAATAAAATAATATTTCCAATTTTTAAGTGACCAAATAATTGAAAATTCATGATTATTGAATTTTTTACTAGTCCAAAAGAAAGACTACATATTAAATAAAATTACTAAATAAAATAAACTCAAATAAAATATTTAAAAAATAACAGCAATAATTGTGTTACGCCCACACACCAATAAATGATACTTCAAGAAAACACGTGTTTAATAAAATTAAATACAGTTGTGAATAACAGCCTAACAGGGTGATATATATATATGTTTTTTTTTTTTAAATTCAATGTTTTTCTTCTTAATTATTATGTTATTATTTTTGATTTATTAATAGAAATTGGAATAAGAATGATAATTATAGTAGTATAGCAGTAAGGAATGATAATGAATATTATTTATGTAAAAATTATTTGGTAAATAATAAAAATGATTATCATATTAATTAATTTAACATATTTTTAAAATCACTTATATTTCTTACATCTTCCGTACCATCGTATATTACTGCATATATTTTATTTTTCATTTCACTTTGAAAATCAACACATTTTGTTTATTTATTTATTTAAAAAAAATCATCAACACGTTTTGTTTATTTATTTATTTTTTTAAAAAATTCAATTTTTAATTTTTTTTCTTCTTAAATATTATATTATTATTTTAGAATTTATTTATATCAAATAAGTGATTTTTTTTCATCTTTCAATAATATTTATTTTGTCTTTTCTTCTATATGCATTTAAAAAAAATTAATTATATATATTTTTTAAAATAAATCGAATTATCAATTATACAATGCTCACATTAACACGAAATATTCATAAGATAAAAGTTCAAAATTTTTTATTACTCCTAAATATATAACATTGTAAATAATATACTTGTGAAATGCAAATTTTACATTATATCAAAATTTTTTATTACTCCTAAATATATAACATTGTAAATAATATACTTGTGAAATGCAAATTTTACATTATATATACTTGTGGATACTTTGTTAACAAAGTATATGAACTTAGGAACTCCCTCCACATAATTTTGTTTTTCATATATTAATAAATTAATTATACATGTATAGTATAAATCTATACACTATATAATTCAAAATTCAATATAAAGTTCAATAATACAATATCTTTAAATATATCTCTAAATGTATAAAAATAATAGAAAAAATGAGTAAAAGCCATATCATTCTTCTCTCATTTATTTCGATGTTATATATATATATATATATATATATATATATATATATCACAAATTAAATTATTTCTTGCCATATATCTCCAATCTTATTTCGGTATCATATATTACAAATTAAATTATTTCTTGCAATAATCTTCAAAATTTTTCTCATTTTGTTTGTAAAATTCTCATTTTATATTTGTAAAAGTCACCATAGCTTCTAATCCAATTTTTTTCTCTGTAGTATAGAAATGGAAAAAAAATTATTAATTTCTTTACTCCCTAATCGGTCATATATATATATATATATATATATATATATATATATAAAAGCAAATCTTAATTTTCTAACTAAAGATTCACATATGTCTATATATCGCTAAATGTATATCTATATATCTCTAGCTAAATATATATAGAATCACGGCAATCCTTTCATGCTAGTTGTCTAATCTCATATCTCTAATCTTTCTTTCTCATTTTATTTCTAGTATATATATCTAAAAATTAAATTAAAAAAAATTATTACTTTGTCGGACATATAACTGATCATTCATCTGCCAAGCTGCCAAGCCAAACGGGATCACAAAGAATACAGGCATGGAAAGCATCTATATATCTCTAGCTAAATATATATAGAATCACGGCAATCCTTTCATACTAGTTGTCTAATCTCATATCTCTAATCTTTCTTTCTCATTTTATTTCAATCATATATATCTAAAAACTAAATTAAAAAAATTACTACTTTGTCGGACATATAACTGATCATTCATCTGCCAAGCTGCCAAGCCAAGCGGAATCACAAAGAATACAGGCACGGAAAGCATCCCTATCAAGTCCTATCCTGAGTCGAATGGAGAAAAAAATTACTAACAATTTCTAAATTTTCTATTTCAACGTTGCTAAAATATGTGCGCTGCACTTTCATGTCAGCACAATCAGGGTGTGAGCTTCACCTCCGGTGGATGCTATCCCTCTGGTTGGATGCCGCCAGATACCTCTCTGCAAAGGTGGATGCTATCCCTCTGGTTGGACGCCACCAGATACCTCTCTGGAAAGCCTCCATCATCGACTACACCCTTCCAACTCCTACCTCCATCTCCACCTCCACCTCCAACCTCCAACCTTCCCCTTCCCCTCCCCCTTCCCCATATATAAAAGAGCCTCCATCACCACCTCCGATTCCACTACCAGGAGCCTCCATCATCTCATTAAAATTAATTTATTTGTTTCTTCTCTAAAATCGATCATGTATATATAGCCAAATCTTAAATCTTCTTGTAGAAGATTCAATTTTCACTAAAAATAATACTTCCTAAAGATTTTGTGAAGAAGTGGACTTGCATGTGTATGTGTTGTATGAAGAAACAACAATATTACACGTGGAGATCATGCATTGGTCGATCAAGTGAACAAGAGTATTGCATGCATGAGCCGTTGGATCAGTTTTGAACTGAGATGATCAGCTTATGAACATGGCAAAGCTGGAAGCATCTGGAAACAGCTAGAAGCTTCAGGTGAAGGCATCAAACGGTTGTAAGATCAGTTGGTTGCAACCGATTCAGTGAGCATGCATTTGATTGGATGAAAGGGGATCAAAACGTTGGTCACTCATCCATATAAGTTGAAAAGTTCAGTCAGTTAGATCATCATCTTCACAGCTTCATGTATCAGTTACTTCAAGCATTGAGTATTAGGGTTATAAGTGTGCTTATAAGTTTTGTAATCTTCATTGTTATTATAGTGAAATCTTCTCCTTAAGAAAGTGGATGTAGGCTTACGCCGAACCACTATATATCTTTGTGTTGATATCTTTCATTCCATTTTTCATTTATCAATCAATTCGAGTGTGAAACGTGTGTGATCAATCATCCAAGTGTGTGAGTTCTTGAGAGGTTCAACAAGTTCTTGCTTTAGTTTCATAAGAAGTGGCGCTGTCTGTGGGAAGAAGAATGAGCAGCCATAAGTTATCAGATCAGAGGGAAGGATCATGGTGACAACTAAGTTTGATGTGGAGAAGTTTACATAAAAAGTTGATTCCAGTTTGTGAAGGATGAAGATGGAGGCCGTATTAATCCAACAAGGATTGGCTGATACTGTCAAGCCGCTTCCAGAAAATCAAGCAGCAGCTGTTGATGCAGTTGCACAAGCTGCAGATCAAGATCAACAATCAAAGGCCAGAAGTGCAATCATAATATGCCTAGGTGACAAGGCTTTAAGAGAAGTTTCAAAAGAAGTAACTGTAAGAGATATGTGGAAGAAGCTTGCTGATCTTTATATGGTGAAGACTTTGGCAAACAGGCTGTATACCAAGTAGAAACTCTACTCCTTCAAAGTATCAGAAGATAAGTCTATTTTAAATCAACTAGATGATTTCAATAAGATCATAGATGATTTAGAAAATATTGATGTAGCACTGTCAAGTGAAGATAAGGCTGTCATACTAATGTCAGCTCTTCCTAAATCTTTTGAAGGGTTGAGAGATACACTCCTATATGGGAATGTTTAATCAATCTCCCTGGAACAAGTGATTCTTGCAATGAAAGCAAAGGTGCTTCACAAGACATCAGACAGCACAGTTGCAGAGGAAGGTCTTGTAGCCAATAAACAGAATAAGTGGAACAAGAATGATAAGAAGGCTGGTGCTGATAGGAAGAAACAAGAAAGAGGAAATCAGAGTACACCAGCAGATGAAGAGAATAATAACTGCTTTCACTGCAACAAACCTGGTCATTTCAAGAAGCAATGTCATAAATGGAAAGCTATGGTGGCAAGAAAGAATGCATAAAAAGGTGGAAACCAAATGATTCATGCAAATCAGGTAACTGAAAATAAAGTTAATAAGGATCAAGATTATATTGAAGCTTTGGTTGTTGTTTCTGGTCATGTATCAGATCAGTGGGTGTTAGATTCAGGTTGCACATTCCACATGACATCAGTTAAAGATTGGTTTACAGAATTGAAGCCATATAATAAAGGATCAGTCTAGTTAGGCAAATGATCAGGCCATCAAGATTGAAGGGATTGGCTCTGTCAAATTCAGAATGTTTGATGGAACCATTAAGTTACTCACAAATGTGAGGTATGTACCAGGATTGAGAAGGAATTTGATATCTTTGGGAATGTTAGACACTCAGGGTTGTGAATGCAATCTGAAAGGAGGAGTACTCACCATTATGAAAGGAAATTCAGTGGTGATGAAAGGTGTTAAGAGCTCTGATCTTTACTTTCTTGAAGGATCAGTTGTCTCTGGACAGTTGAACACCTCACAAGATCAAGAAGATGTTCATGTGTGGCATGGTAGACTAGCTCATATAAGTGAGAGAGGGTTACAAGAGCTAGCAAGACAGAAGTTATTAGACATAAGTTCAACCTGCAAGTTGGATCAATGTGAAGATTGTATCCTAAGTAAGACAAAGAGGTTGAAGTTTGGTTCAGGAGAACATACTTCATCAGAGAAGCTTCAGTTTGTTCATACAGACCTATGGGGACCATCAAGAAATCCAACCATGGGAGGAGGAAGATACTTCATATCCTTTATAGATGATTACTCTAGAAAGGTATGGGTGAAAATCCTAAAATCAAAGGATCAGGCATTTTCTACATTCAAAGATTGGCTTGCTGAGTGGAGAATCAAACAGGGAAGAAGCTGAAATGCTTAAGATCAAACAATGTACTAGAGTTTGTTTCAGAGGAGTTCAGTAATATTTGCAGAGAAAAAGGAATTAAGAGGCACAAGACTACATCTGGAACTCCACAACAAAATGGTGTTGCAGAAAGGGTGAATCAAACCTTGCTTGAAAGAGTTAGGTGTATGCTGAGTAGTGGAGGATTTACAAAAGGGTTTCGGGGTGAACTTGTGACTACAACAACCTATCTGATCAACCTATGTCCATCAGCAGCCTTAAAATTCAAACCACCTAAAGAAATGTGGTCTGGAAAGGCTCATAGTTACAGTCATTTGAGAGTAATAGGTTGTCAAGTATACTCTCATGTGAAGCAAGATAAGTTGGAATCAAGAGCAGTAAAATGTGTAATGGTTGGATATCCCAAAGAAGTAAAAGGGTACAGACTGTATTGTTATGAAGCTAACAAGTTCATTGTTAGCAGAGATGTCACATTCAATGAGAAGAAGATGCCATTAGTTGAAAGAAACTCTGTAGTATCTATTACTACAGATACTTCTGAGTCTCAGGTGGAGCAAGCAAGAAAAGAAGTACAACAAGATGATGAACATAATAACAGTGCTTATCAGAATAAGGAAGTATGCTCACCTAGCTCATCCAGTTCAAGATATGACTTAAGTACCTATCAACTTGTCAGGGATAGGTTGAGAAGGAAAATCAAAGCTCCAGTAAGATATGTGGAGGCTGATATAGTGTCATATGCACTATTAGTTGCATCTGATATAGTCAGTTATGAGCCAAAATCATATGAGGAAGCTATATCAGGAAATAAGAATAGCAAGTGGATAGTTGCTATGGAAGAAGAGTTACTATCATTGCATAAGAATAAGACTTGGCAGATTGTTGAAAGACCAAAGAATAAGAAGTTAGTAAGCTTCAAATGGATTTACAAGAAGAAACATGTTACAAGCAAAGAAGGAGGTATAAGGTATAAACCAAGGCTTGTGGCAAGGGGTTTTTCACAGAAAGAATGTGTTGATTATAATGAAATATTCTTACCTGTTGTTAAGCACTGTTCTATTAGAATTTTGTTGGTATTAGTAACTCAGTTTGATCTTGAGTTACATCAGATGGATGTCACTACAACATTCTTGCATGGAAATCTAGAAGAAGACATTTACATGAAGATTCCAGATGGTGTAAGTGTTGAAGGTGCTGAGAATAAGGCTTGCTTACTAATGAAGACATTATATGGTCTGAAGCAGAGTCCAAGACAATAGTATTTGAAGTTTGATGATTACATTACATCAAACGGATTCAGCAGGAGCCTACATGATAGCTGTGTCTATGTTATGTTCATGGAAGAGTGTTATACATACTTACTCTTGTATGTAGATGATATCCTTATAGCTTGTAAGGATCAAGCTGGTATAGATGAAGTAAAAGAAATACTTAAATATGAGTTTGATATGAAGGATCTAGGAGAAGCAAAGATGATCCGTGGTATGCAGATTGAGAGAAACAGGTCAGCTGGAGAATTGAAGTTGTTCCAAGAATCATACTTGGACAAAGTGTTGAAAAGATACAATATGAATCTTAGTAAGTCAGTAACAACACCAAAAAAGCAAGGAGTGAGTTTGTTACTACTTCAAGCTCCTCAGACAGATCAAGAGAAGATTGAAATGAGCAATACACCTTATGCTAGTGCTGTTGGCAGTTTGATGTATGCAATGGTATGTTGCAGACCAGACTTAGCTTATGTGATGAGCATGATTAGTAGGTTTATGAGTAATACAGGACTACTACATTGGGATTCAGTGAAGTGGGTTCTCAAGTATGTGAAAGGGACCATCACAACAGGTTTGAATTTCAGAAAAGGGCTACATGGGATAAGGCAGTAGTTGGATATGTTGATGTTGATTATGCAGCAAATGTTGATACTAGGAAGTCACTTACTGGATATGTATTCAACTTTTTTGGTACTGCAATAAGTTGGAAGGCAACACATCAACATATAGTGGCCTTATCAACTACAGAAGCATAATTTGTTGCTCTCACAGAAGCAATCAAAGAGGGAATATGGCTGACTGGAATACTGAATGAGTTTGGTATTTAGGAAGATGTAGTTGAGGTGCATTGTGATAATCAAAGTGCAGTACATCTCTCCAAGCATCAGGGGGCAAACCAAAACTCATGAGAAAAAGTTTAAAATTAGGTTAATTTTACAAGAATCACACTCAAGTGGTGAGTCACATCATGCACTTTCCTCCCAAACTTAAATCGAAACAAGTTGAGACTTAAGTTTGTAAATAGTGGTGGGACTTACCCTTGTAGTTTCCATTGATGATCTTCTTGTGGAGAAGTAAACGCATCCAACGAATTGAGTAATGTCCACCACGCACTAACTCCCCAAACTTAACTCGAGACAAGAGTCGAAAATTAAGTTTGCAACAAGTGGTGAGCATGTCTACTCTAATCCATGAAGCACTTCTCTTTTCTTCACTATGTCATTTCTCACAAGCACAATCCACCTACAAGACCAAACAACAAAACAAGCATCAAAAGATAAAAGAATGGGTTACCTCCCATTTAGCGCTAAGTTTAACGTCTTCAAGTCGGACGAAATTTCACGATCATTGGACCAAGGTATGGTCCATCACACTTTCTCCTCACATCCTCACTTTAAACATTTGTTTTTCCCTCTTCTCATCAACAAGCTCAACTTCACCATTCTTGCTCACGAGCATCAAATCATCATCAAGGAGAGCTTCTAGTGAACTTCCTCTTTCTCTTTTATCAAGCTTCCACTCAAGCTCCGATGCTTTCATCCTATTAACATCACAAGAAGACAAATTAGTATTTGACATTTTCATATAGTCATGAAGAAATGAATTTAAATTGTCAAAGAGAATAGAGTCATGATCCATGAAATCATCCGGAGGTTTCAAATGAGACTTGGCTCCTTTTTTCTTATTGTACAAGAATGTGACACTTTTTTCCTTTTGAGCTCAAGGATAACTCTTCTCTACCAACATCAATTTTTGCTCTTCCGGTAGCTAGAAATGGCCTTCCCAAAATGAGTGAAACTCGAGGGTCCGCCTTCACTTCTAACACCATGAAGTCGACCGGGAAAGCTAGACATTTCACTTTCACCTCCACGTCTTCAACAATCCCTAATGGCTTCACAACTTCTCCATTTACTACTTCAAGACGGATAGTAGTAGGCTTTAGCTCTTCAATTTCAAGGTCTTTGAACGTGGCATGAGACATCACGTTGACGCTTGCCCCCAAGTCACACAATGCATCAAGGGTACCTTTCCCTTTAAAATCACAAGGGATTATGAACTTTCCCGGATCACCAACTTTTGTAGGTCCCCCTTTTTGCATTGATCCACTTGCTTCGGGTTGCTCCTCTTTCCTTTTTTTCTCATACTTCATCTTGAGAGATTTGACATGCTCTTCAAACTCATTTTTCTTCTCCTCCTTTACAAATATTTGTGGATAGAAAATAGGGAATGGAGTGATCGGAATACCCCAATAGTCATGTTTGTACTCCTCTTCTTTCTTTTTCTCCTCCACTTTCTTTTCCTCTTGCACCATCTTCCACTTAGGTATCCATTTAGGTCTTTGCTCTTTTTTCATTTCTCCAACAACCTTGCTTTCCACCAACTCTTCTTCAACCTTTCGTTCCTCATCCGTATCAACAAACAAACATTGAGCTTTCGGATTCACCTCGGTTGTGAATGGAAATTTTTCTTTTTGTTGAGTGCTCAAGGAACTTGCAATTTGTCCAACATTATACTCCAAAGCTTTAAACCTCTTTTTATTTACTTCTTCGGCTTTTTTCAATGCTTCATCTCGAGCTTGGTCCGACACTTCTTGAGCCTTGTTTGATGCCAACAATTGTTCAAGTAGCTCATCAATTGATGCTCTTCCCTCGTTGTTCGGTGCCTTGCCCCCGGTTGAAATCCCGTAGGATAAGCAACCGCATTGCTCGGATTAGAGTATGAGAAGTTCCCTTGCCTTTGTTGTTGTTGTGGATATGAGCTTCCACTACTTTGACCATTAAAGCTTCATTGTCTTGGTGGATAGTTCCCTTGACTTTGGTTGAAATTACCTTGGTAATTGTTTTGATAATTCCCTTGGTAATTTCTTCCTTGCATGTATTTCACATCTTCCACTCGTGGCATTGAGTTGGCCCATTGTTCTCCACTCATAATATTCGGAGGTAGCACACCTTGATCGACTTGTAGCCCCTCAACCATATTAGTTCCTTGATTATTCACACATTGCTTCAAGCTCATTTGTTTCATAACATCCGCTACTATCTTTTCCATGTTTGGCGGACTTTGATCAACACTAGCACTCTTCACACTAAATTGTTGACCTTGATCAAAACTCTCAAAATCATAGCATCCACTTACTCGCTCCGATGGCCATTGGTACACATTTGTAGCAATCTCATCAAATATTCTTATGGCTCTCTCCCGAGTTACTCCAAGTACGGATCCACCCGCCGAAGCATCAACATGCATTCTTTGCCCATTCACAAGTCCTTGATAGAAAAATCCAACTTGTTGATTCTCCGGGAATCCATGTTGTGGACACTTGCGTAGCATATCCTTGAACCTTTCCCACGCCTCATAAAAACTCTCTTGAGGCATTTGCTTGAATTGAGTGATCAAGCTCTTCATTTGAAGCGTCTTAGAAGGTGAAAAATACTTATTCAAGAACATTTGGGCAAGTTCATCCCATGTGTTGCACGTACCCGGTGTAATAGTGGAGAGCTATGTTCGAGCTCTATCTCTCAACGAAGACGGAAACAACCTCATGTTGATACAATTCTCACTCACCCCATTCATCTTCACGGTGTTGGCAATCTCCACAAATTGAGCTAAATGAGCATTAAGATCTTCATTCGAGGTTCCACTAAATTGTTGCTCTCACCATAGAAATCAAGTCCGCTTTAATTTCAAAGTTGTTGGCGTTGATTGATGGAGCCATCATGTGTGGCACGGCCCTCGGCATAAAGAAATCTCGAATCACCCTTTGATCATTTTACATTCCATGTTGCACCGGAGGTGGAGGTGGTGGTGGTGGTACATAAACTTGTTGTGGAGGAGCATAAGCTTGTTGAAATCCTTGTTGCCTTAGAACTTGTTGCACCATTTGTTGAAGCAAAGCTTGGTTGTTGAAAGGTCCATGATTTTGATAGGCTTGTTGAGGAGGATTTGCATTGAATTGAAGTGCGTTGTCTTGCACGTTCACATTTTGTCCTCCTTCCCCATCATGCTCTATTTCCACACGATTGTCACCTTGAAAATTCTCCATTTGATCACTCTCTTTTAATTTATTCTCCTTTCTCCTTCTTCAAAACGTTTGTTCGATTTCTAGATCAATAGGCTCCGATTGTGTCCCCCTTGACCTCGTTTGCATACACCTTCACAAAGAAGAGAAGTTAGAACAAAAGACTTTCAAAACAAATAACAAGAAAAATAAGATAAAAAATGTCTCTATTAAGATCACTCGAAACGATCCTTCTTCAAGCTACTAGCAACCGTTGCCTTCCCGGCAACGGCGCCATTTGATTAGTCATTTGTAGTAGGGATGACCAATTAAAGAATTTATCGAACCACAGGGATGTCGGTATTAGTGCTTAAGCGATCTCATGTTTCTTGTAATTTTATATAGACGAATCATCAATGGAGTGGTGATCAAACAAGTAATTAAAGAGTAATCAATGCAAGTAAACAAGCAATGATCAAACAAACAAGATGGATGGATAGTGGTTTACCAAATTGATTAAAAGTGAGATTAACAACAATCAATAAGTGGTAATTCTAGGAATTATGTATCAAATTCATATGTATCATGGATATAGGATTAAGGGTCAACACTAAGTTCACCTAGACTCCCTCTCGAGATGGATAGGATATTAATATCAAATAGCGATTGGTTCTCACATAAACAATTCCAACTAGGTACTAAGCTTGAAATGAGAGTCCCTTCATACGATTATTCAACCTCTCGATCAAACCAATCAAATGTTCTATCAAAGGGTTCTAAATTCTAAAGGATTTCTCAATCTCTTTACAACTTATAATTAACATGAAGTGTATGATGAATTGATTCAATGAACTATCCTAAACATTTAATTGATTTCTCAATCTAATCACATGTTCATGACAATTAACCGCACAAATCAACAATACAAATCAAGCAATTAACAATCAATGATAGAAAATCATAGATCCAATCAACATATGAATTCAAATACATAAATCCCCAAAATTAACCAACAACTCTCATGTTGTTAATCCTACAAGGGAGATTAGCCTACCATATTCAAAAGGAAATCAATATAGACATTAAGATCCTTACAAACATGGTGGAACTAT
The DNA here is from genome assembly GCA_023678885.1 of Pogostemon cablin. Taxonomy (NCBI): domain Eukaryota; kingdom Viridiplantae; phylum Streptophyta; class Magnoliopsida; order Lamiales; family Lamiaceae; genus Pogostemon; species Pogostemon cablin. The sequence goes on from CM043013.1 coordinate 28,562,230, forward strand.
AAGGTTTAACTACAAAGTAATGATGGAAACTCCCTTGAAGTGCTTCAATGGTGATCTTCTTCCTTCCCTTGCAATTCTCCTCTCATTCTTGCTTCTTCTCTTCAATTTGATGAAGGTTTTGATGGTGGGATGATGGTAGATCCAATGGATGGTAAATGGATGAAGATGATGGTGTGAAATGGAGAGAATGGTGTGTGATCTATGTGTTTTTGGTGTAACCCTTAGTGGAATATCCAATCTCACTTGAAATGTTGAACTTGAGGCTATTTATACCCTCTCCAAGTTGGGCCACGAATTTAACATCAAATGGACTTTTTACACACACTTACACACATTGGCAGGTGAAAATCCAGATTTTTGGCCCAAAATGACCTTACTCGACTTGTCATGTCTTACTCGAGTTAGCAACTCGAGTCGAGTTGCATTACATGCAACTCGAGCTATCCCAGCTCGATTCGTGTCGGCAACTCGAGCTCTCGCCTGTTTTGTCATGTTGCGAGGCTCTGAAACTGAAAATCCCTAGGCACCCAGCTCGACTCGAGCTAGCAACTCGTGTTGCAGCTTGCAAGTCGAGTTGGCTTACTGTACAATTTTTGGCACTTGCCCTGTTCCTTACTCGACTCGAGTTGCAATTCGAGTTGGACCTTGCAACTCGAGTAAGTTCTCTAGACGATTTTTGGACTTTTTCTGACCCCAACTCATCTCGAGTTGGCAACTCTAGTTGCACCTTGCAACTCGAGTTGGGTCCCGACAACCCGTTTCTTGCTCGTTTCAGCTCCCGTCTCTATTTTTGCTCCGTTTTCACATGTTTTACATACTTTTAAGCTCATTCTCACATATTTCCATAAAAATACGTAACACAACCAAATAACACATGAAATACGGATAAAATACTACGAAAATGGACATAAAAAGACACTAAAATCTAGGTGAAAATATCACTCATCAATCAGTAGTATCATGAGATGACCAAACACATTGATGTGAGATTATATTTCATAAGGGACATGATAGACAAGGGAGTAGTTATTGTCAAGAAGATCAAAACTACTGAAAATCCGACTGACATGTTTACAAAAGCATTACCAGTTCATAAGTATGAGTTGTGTAAGCAATTGATTCAACTGAATTAAACAAGGAAGGAAAGGTGGCTGCAGCCTTAAAATAGCAGCAAGGTGGAGATGATAAAACTAGTATGGTGATGCAAGGTCTAAGGTGGAGATTTGTGAAGAAGTAGACTTGCATGTGTGTGTGTTGCATGAAGAAACAACAATATTATACGTGGAGATCATGCATTGGTCGATCAAGTGAATAAGAGAATTGCATGCATGAGCCGTTAGATCAGTTTTGAACTGAGATGATCAGCTTATGAACGTGGCAAAGCTGGAAGCATCTGGAAACAGCTAGAAGCTTCAGCTGAAAGCATCAAACGGTTGCAAGATCAGTTGGTTGCAACTGATTCAGTGAGCATGCGTTTGATTGGATGAAAGGGGATCAAAACATTGGTCACTCATCCATATAAGTTGAAAAGTTCAGTCAGTTAGATCATCATCTTCACAGCTTCATGTATCAGTTACTTCAAGCGTTGAGTATTAGGGTTTGATAAGTGTGCTTATAAGTTTTGTAATCTTCATTGTCATCATAGTGAAATCTTCTCCTTAAGAAAGTGGATGTAGGCTTACGCCGAAGCACTATATATCTTTGTGTTGATCTCTTTCATTCCGTTTTTCGTTTATCAATCAATTCGAGAGTGAAACGTTTGTGATCAGTCATCCAAGTGTGTGAGTTCTTGAGAGGTTCAACAAGTTCTGACTTTAGTTTCATAAGAGATTTTATTTCTTGAATTTTTTTCCTTGTTTTTGGCGGCATCTTCCTTTGAAGCCACTATTCTACTTTTATTAATATATAGATCACTAGAAACGTCATTTGAAGTCATGCTAAATAAATAAAATTGATTTATGTATTTTTATTTTGATTTTAAATTTAAAAATAGGGAAGATATGATATGAGATATCATCTAAAAATGCACAACTCCCTGATCCTTCTCTCTCTACAGTACATACCATCAGTTTTTGTTGGTGTTGGTTTTTGGAAATTATATCATAATCTCTTTGGAGGAGCATATATGTATAAATATTAATCATGCGATAATATATATATATGACAGTAAAAACAATTATTTATTTAATTTTCTTATGTATTATTTTAGTTTGTATTAAATTCAAATCTTTGCTTGAGATAATTTAGGATATACCCTACACAATGGCCCTAAGTTTTGTGATGTCTGTTGACTGTACTGTGGTTCTTCTAATTAGAATTTCTCAGCATGAATTAGTTTTTAAAAACAATTTACACTAATAATTTTGTCTTATTTTTTAGAACAAAATTCTTCAATTGGTTGTTTTTGAAAAAAATTAATTAATTAATAAATCGCACAATTTGATTATATAATAATTGCACGGATTTTTTCATTTTAATGAAAGTGCATATACGTATACTTTATACAATAGTAACTTAAAACTTAGAATCATAATTACTCTTAAGAGAGTAAAATATCAGCTGATGGAAATAAAAATTTAGCTAGCATTTCAGTATTTTACGGCCCACTTATATAGCCCAATAAACTACCTTACACAGCCTGTGATATACTCCCTCCATCCCGTACTTATGGTTACGTTTGCTTTTTGCACATAGATTAATAAATATAGTATTTTAATGTGTATTGAGGTGAGATAAATAATAATTTCATGTAAAGTTGGTAGGTGTATTAGTGGGATGCCTGGACAAATGGAAAGAGAAGTAATTAATTTGTATGAGTCTCATATACTAAAAAAAGAAATATAACTATTAAGATGAGACGCCCAAAATAAAAATATGTAACCATTAGAATGGGAGGGAGTATTTATTTTGATACTAATAAAAGCCCATTAAGAATACAATATAACATGAATTGAAGCCTATATTTAAAATAGAATCGATTAATATTTTTTAATTCTTTCTACCAAGAATTTAGGGAAATTTAGGATATTAATTTTTCACTCCTCACTTTATTATTTGTATATTAAGAGAGATAAAATATACGCACGCCATTTTCTTTTCCCATGAATTTTATTGATTTATTGCATTAGACTGGTTGATCTTAATCATATAGGATTATATGTCTTCAACTGTGTTTTAATTTAAAAATACTCCTTCGTCACATAATAAAATATACATTTTTTTTTTACATTTTAGTAAGTTCCAAGACAAAGTATATATTTCCTTTTTTAGAATATGGACTCATACAAAAAAATTATTATATGCACATGTGACCCATATTCTACACTAATATAATTAATTATTACACATTAAAATATTACTCCCTTCGTCCCATAATACCTTCACACTTTCTACATTTGGACGTCCCACAATACTTTTCACTCCACATTTTTAGTAAAAAAAGATTACCATTCTATCCTTCAATTACCCAATATTTTCAACTAGCCCAACTGCATTAGGCCCACAATTTAGTTTAATTGTTTGGATTTGGGCCAACTAATTACAATCTCAATCCACTAATCTTAACCCAACTACTCCTAACCCTAATCACCCCCACACGGCTGTCAAATCATTTCTCACCTTCATTTCAGATCTGTTCGTATCCATTCCTCCATCTCTCTCTCGCCTCTTCTTCCCATGAACAAACCCTAGTGATTTATCACGCAGATCTGAACCTCATCGACTCAACCCTAACCCTAACCCCCTTCTTTGCTCCCATCTTCCTTCGATCTATCATTCTCTTGTGTAAATCTTACAATCTCTTGAACATACGATGTTGAATTCGAATCCACATCATTTTCTGTTCGATCTAAACTTTTCTCTACCAAATAACGTTCCGGCGCCTGAAATCGAAGAAGTGCGATCTGGATCTGAGAAGAGGCGGAGCGAGTTGGAGGTTGGGGTTCAGTGTATGCCCTCGGTTTAAAACAGCCGCAACTTCGCAAGAAACATCGCCGGAACCCCCCCTTCTTGGTGGTTCCCGACTCTTTGGCGATGGATTCCGTTCCGAACTCACTCTTTCCCGAGTCTGAGGAATCCGATGAAGTGGCTGAGGACTCCGAGGTTGAAGATGAGGATTTAGAGTGTAGCCCCCGTCCCTCTCTTTTCCGGAGATACCCCATCGGTTGTGATTCCAGCCGTGTTAAAAGGGTCAAGGAGTCCAACGATGGAGTTGCTGGAATTGTTCAGTCACCTCTTGTCCAGAATGAACGGTCAGATGAATTTCAAAAATTCATCTACGAGATGATTTGTCTCTTCCTTCCTGAATATCGGTAGATTCCTATCCCTTGCGATTTACTTTGCCCTGTGAGGCTTTTATGTGGCCCTGTGAGGCATGTGTGTGGCTATGTGGGATATTTGGTGTCAGATGATGCTTAATTGGTACTTTACTTTGCCCTGTGAGGCAAGTTGGTGGCCGTGTGAGATATATGTTGCCTGATGATGCATATGTTTGACTTTACTTTCCCCTGTGAGGCATGTGTGTGGATGTGTGAGATAGTTGGTGTCTGATGATGCATCATACGTACTTTACGTTGCCCTGTGAGGCATGTTTGTGGCTGTGTGAGATATTTGGTTCCTGATCATGCCTAATTTGGATAGTTTCTATTATAAAGTGAGGCATTTGTTGGGTAATGATGCTCACTTTATTTTTTACTTTGCCTTGTGAGGCGTCTATGTGGCCCAGTGAGGCATTTGATGGCTGGTTATGGTGGATTTGGTCCTTACTTATCCCTGTGAGGCTTTCATGCTTGGTTAGAAAACTATTATGATGATATTAAACCTAACTTAGGGTTAAATGTAGGATTAAAATAGCCCGGTGACGAATATTTTTCGAGGGCAGAGGCTGTTGCTCAGTGATGATCATGTTTGGTGACTCTGTTCCTGTGATTTCTGTACGTTGAGTCACCAATAGGTTTTTTTTGCCTATTTAGGAGATCATGAACCCAATGACGATGTTATTCCGAGGGTTAAGTTCCCATTGAAGCCATGTTAAACCTCTGTTAAGATTAAAAGCTTAATCAAACTCCATTCTTGTCCCTCATATTAGGTGTTCAGAGTCACCATTAGGTTTCTTACCTATTTTGGAGACTACAAATATTTTTTTGATATTAAAATTGTCACCAATAGGTAATGGAGACCTTTTAGGAGACCGTGCTCGGTGATGAAATTTTTTCTGAGAGCATGTTGAACAAAAAAAAAATCATACCATTACTATAGAATGCTTGTTTACAACTTAAACAAAACATAAACATCAAAAGGACTTTATACAGTTCATTGTTTATGTTGTAAACAACAAAAAAAGGCCATATAATAACTATAGGAAGTTTGTTTACAGCTTAAACAACACATAAATATCAAAAGGACATTATACAGTCCATTGTTTATGTTGTAAACAACAAAAAGGGCCTTTCTTAGAGCCTAAACAACCCAAAAATAGATAATCTAGACATGATGATCAAACACCTAAATATTGCACAAGTTCTGCAATATCATAAACCAGCTTGTACCTGAATTCCACTTCAAGTAGCTTCATTATGCAACCCATTACCAATTCCCCATCAATCTCAAGATTGATTGACAGAGTTCCCTCTCTTATCATCTTAGCTTTTTCCATGTGTGACACTTTGTAATTGTTACCTCCTTCCACCTTCATTATTTCAATTAAGCATGCTTGTAGACTAAGAAACACATTGTTGAGTGTACCTGGAGTTAGGTTTTCATAGGATATCCTCACATTATTGATTAGTTCATCCACATTGTAGCTTGTTGTTTCCCACTGAATTGACTGTAGAGCTCTAAACCACCCTAAATAATTGATATTGGTGTCTGGAGAGTTTGGAGGCTGATTAAGTAGTCTGATGTTGAATCCATCAGATCTTGCAGCCACTCCAAACTCCACATCACTATCAGTTATGTGTGGTTTTGCATTATCCTGTTGGATAAGTATATCCTTACTCATAAATGTTGGCCATTTAGCCTTTATGGCTGGAATAATCTGTGAAAATGTTTCAATATGCATTTAAATATTTTTGCATACATAAAATAAAGCATATGTCCTCAAAATATGATTCAAACTTTAAATAAGGTCAAATAGAAGGTCATGGTTGCCTGGTTGATTATGCAGTCTCTTATCACTTCTTTGTTGATGGTGTCACATGGTTTAGTAACCATTGTCCCCCTTGCCCTATTCTTTGACCTCCTTTTTGCTAGCTCAGTCATTGAGAAAGGAAAGATGCCTATTTTACCATCAAAAAGCACTTCTCCCTCACTTCCAAATATAGGCCTAGAAACTGCACACATGAACATTACTTTGGTAATAAATTTTTTTGACTTGCATGTTCTATGCGGCTCTTTTTCCCCTGGAATGATGTAGTATCTCTCATTGACCCTTGTTATGTAAAACTATTTTTCATCAATATGCATCACATTGTACATTTCATCAAATATGAGTTTGTCTGCACTCATATCATGATGAATCTGATGCAAACAATAATTGAGCCTTTGAAGCTTGTTCTTCGGAGTTAGCTCAGGCTTGATTGAGTTTGTATGAGCTTTGATGTCTCCCAATTTTATCCACCTGCCAACTATGGATTTGCTCACCTGATTAGAGCTATTTTCACCTACATTTTAGTGTCTTTTTATATGTGTTTTCGTATGATTTTATCCGTATTTTATGTATTATTTGGTTGTGTTTTGTATTTTTATTGGAATGTGTGTGAATGAGCTTAAACTTAAGATTTTCACTTTTTATTGGATGCTAAACATGATAAGGAAGATGTAGGAAAAAGTAGATCTCAATTCGGAGTTGAAACGAGGGAGAACGAGCCAAAACAGTGAAGAAATGCAGGAGCCAGCACACGAGCCGTGTAGCCAACACGGCCCTGTAAGAGTTGGCCGTGTGGCGACATCTAGTCATTCAACACGGGCAACTTCAGGTCGTGTCCAGTTGCACGAGTCGAGTCGGGAGCACGAGCCGTGTCGCCAACACGGCCCTGTAAGAAGTGGCCGTGTGCCGACATCAGAAGAGCCAACACGACCACACCTGTGCCCGTGTTATAACACACGACTCGTGTTGGCAGCACGAGCCGTGTCATCAACACGGCCATGTAAGGCGAGGCCGTGCGGCAGCATCAGAAGACACAACACGGCCACCTCGTGGCCGTGTTGCGTAACACGACTCGTGTTGTGTATTTTCCTGCAAAAATTTCCAGATCCTTCTAGAAGCCTCCAAAGGGGTATAAATACCCCTTTATTCAACAATTGGCAGAAGAATCCGAAATCCTATCATCTACACACACCTCACACACCATTTCTTCCATTTTCCACCATCATCTTCATCCATCTTCATCCATCTTCATCCACCCATCAATTCTTCCATTTTTGGTGCTAAAGACTTCAAAATCAAGAGCTAGAGGTGGAGATCAAGAAGAATAGAAGATTCTCTTCAAGAAATTGATAGGGAAGAATCCATTCATTTTGTATTTCTTTAGATCTTAGACTATGGGTATTTGTAATGAATCATTTATTTGTTTTATTACTTTTATCATGTTAGGCTAATCCCTCTAGTGGGATTAGGAATATGAAGAGCATATTAGATTTATATTATCATGTGGATTAAATTGGTTTTTGATTTAATTGATGTTGATTTCTATTCATGGAATTTAATTGTCTTGATGTTGTGATGGCATGGTTTGTTATTCATGAATGTTTATTGATTTAATGGATTGTTGATCAATGGATTATTTGTGGTAATTAAATGCTATCATGATGTTCATGTATGTATTGCTTGGAGTGAGACGGAAACGACCCTCTATAGTATTAGGAAGGCATGATTAGACATTGAGTTTGGGTTTGACCGAAAGGATATTTGAATTCAATGAGGGGAACCAATCCATTCGTTGGCCTTAGTACACAAAAAGGGAGAGTTTAATCTAACTAGTACCTAGATGGAAGGGGTTAATGTTGGGCTTTGATCTTGAGTGCTTTTGGGAGTCTAAAATGGATCAACAACCTTTGTAACCCGAAAGGGAGCTTAGGATACAATCGTGATCACCCTTAGTCTACATCAATTGAGTTGAATTCCGTTTGCATGATAATATGAATTGAGTGTGCTTGGATGTTTCTAATCCCATGTTTTTCCATACTTGAACTTAAGCACCCATTTTCTATTCTTGTCATTCTACTTATTTGATATTGTTATTTACTTGTTATTTGTTTTAGTTGTTAATCAATCTCAAAACCCCCGATCATCTTTACAAAAACAACAATGAACATGAGCTCACGTACATTGCTAGTCCGAACATAACTCCTTATTGGATTGATAATTTTTCTTGGGATATACTACTACAACGATCGAGTATTCTTGCTCGTGAGTGCTATAAAAATAGGCAAACAAGAAAATGGCGCCGTTGCCGGGGAGTTTGACGGACTAGTCGAGTACTGTGTTATTATTTTAGTTGTTCTTGATAAGGATTATTTTTATTTTCTTTTATTTATTATTTGTGTTTGTGGTCTCACTCTTTGCTTTTTCGTAGGTGTTTTATGATCACAAGATCAAAGGGAAATCAATCGATCATTCCTTTGAATTTGGAGATTGAAAGGACCGCACGACAAAGGAAACGAGAGAGGCGTAAAGCTAGAAAAGAAAAAAATATGGAGAATCAACATGGAGAGAATGCTAATTATAACCCACCCCAAGATCCTTTACAAGATCAAAGGGGGGTACAAGAAGGAGTGCAAGAGAATCAAGCGGAGATAATGAGGAATTTCTTTGCTCAAAATCAAGAATATATGCAATTGCTTGCCAATCAAGAAGCTCAAAGGATACTCCAACAACAAGAGGCACAACCACATGTTCGTAGAAATGTCCAAGAGATGGTTAATATGTTCAATAACCAAGCAATGCAAGGAAATGTGCAAATACCTCAAGAGAGGCCAAGGCCTAGAGCAATCCGGGATTACTTCCAACCGAGAGCCGTACACAACATGGTTCCTCCGGTTCAAGCCAACAATTTAGAAATCAAGACCGGATTGATCAACATGGTCAAAGAAAATCAGTTTGGGGGAGGTCCTCTTGAGGATCCAAACATGCATCTAGCTAGCTTCTTGGAGGTTGCAAATACCATTAAGATGAATAGAGTATCAGAAGATGCTATTCGGATGAGGTTGTTCTCTTTTTCTTTAAGAGACAAGGCTAAGGCATGGTATAATGCAATTCCTTTGGGAAGTTGTAATACATGGGAAGATCTTGAGCAAAGATTCCTAAACAAGTACTTTCCTCCTTCAAAGACGCTCCAATTGAAAAGCCTTATAACTCAATTTAGGCAACTTCCGGATGAAAATTTTTATGAAGCATGGGAACGCTACAAAGAGATGCTCCGAAAGTGTCCTCAACATGATTTTCATGAGAATCAACAAGTGGCGTTCTTCTATCAAGGGTTGAGCCAACAAAATCGGATGCATGTAGATGCCTCATCCGGAGGGTCTATATTTGGAGTGGATGCCATGAAAGCGATGGAAATTTTTGAAGATATTGCAATGAATGCTTATCAATGGCCTTCCGAGCGAGTAATGGGAAGTTGTGCATTTGGAACGGTAGCTCAAGTGGAAAGTGTGCATAAAGTGAAGAGCGATGTGTTTCAAAGCCAAGGCATGAAAGAATTTAATGAGAGCATCAATGCTTTAACTAAGCAATTGAATTTGATCACTCAAGGAGTGAGTCAAGGGGAAAGTACGAGTACTACCTTGAACGAGAAGAGTAATGTGATGCAAAGTGTAGAGGATGTTGCCTATTTGGATAGGAGAAATTACCAAGGGAATTTTCAACATCAAGGGAATTTCCAAGGTAATTTTCCCTCTAATCAAGGAAATTTTCGTGGAGGAAATTATCAAGCGCCGAGAAAGCAGGAAAATCTTTCTTATTCTAATCCTCAAGCCGCCATGTCATTTCCTCCGGGATTCAATCCGAGTGCTAAGTCGCCCAATGGAGAAGGGAAGTCATCGGTGGAAGAGACATTGCTAGCATTCATGAAAAAGCTTGAGGCTAGAATGGAGGAGAATGAACGGAAATCCGACAATAGGATGAGAGAGTTTGAGCATCAAATGGGGCAAATTGCTTCTTCCGTGGGATCACAACACCAACAAGGAAAATTCCCATCTACCACGGAAATAAATCCAAAAGAGCATTGCATGTGCATAAAGGTGAAAGAGGATAGCTTGGTTGAAGAAGGTTTGGTGGATTGCACGGTGGATGAAGAAAAAGAAGAAACAAAAAGAGTAGAAATTGAGTTAGAAGAAAAGAGGAAGAAATGGATAGAAGAACATGTGCCCAAGTGGAAAAAGGCTAAGGAGAAAAGGGAAAAAGAAGTGGAATATGAACGTGATTATTGGGGAATTCCGATTACTCCTTATCCACTCCCTTATCCTCAAAGATTTGTTAAAAAAGAAAAGATGGAGGAATTTCAAAAGTTTGTTGAAACTTTGAAGAAGAAATTTGAAGAGAGAAAGAAAGCGAAGCTAGTTGAAACAAATGAACCATTGCATGAGGAGCCTTCTATGAAAGTTGGTGATCCGGGGAAGTTCGTTATCCCTTGTGAAGTTGAAGGAAAGAAGGTTGTTAATGCATTGTGTGATTTGGGAGCTAGTGTGAATGTTATGCCTCATTCGCTTTTTGAAGAATTGGATATTGGAGAGCTTAAGCCTTCCACTACATGCCTTCAAGTGGCGGATGGATCAACTATTAAGCCCTTAGGGGTGGTGGAGGATGTAGTGGTTGAAGTGAAGAAGTTGACTTTTCCGGTGGATTTTGTTGTCTTGGAGATGAAGGTTGATCCTCAAACGCCTATGATCTTGGGAAGACCATTCTTAGCTACGGGAAAAACTCATATTGATGTGGAAAGAGGAGAACTTTCTTTGAGTTCAAATACGGAGAGTGTTACATTTTCATGTAACAAGGCAAGAAAGAAGGAAGATTCTTACCTCAAGCCTCCAATCCTACCTCCGGATGATCCTTATGGATTTGAAAATTCTTACTCTTTTGAATCTTCTAATTCTCTTTTTCATGATTATATTGAAGATTTTAATCTTAACTTGTATTTGCTTGATATGTATAGGAATGAGGACTCGGACATTGAATGGAAGGTTGATAAAGAAGAATTTCATTGGCCTTATGGAGACGAAGCATTTCCATCCACAATTCTTCGTGATGATTTGATAATTATAAGCAAGAATGGAGAAATCATGTTGATGGAAAAGAAAAGAGCCAAGAAATTTCTCAAAGTGAAGATGAGGCCCGATGGGGTCTTGGATTTTTCTGATTGTTAAGAGCTTAAATTCGTCTGGCTTGAAGACGTTAAACTTAGCGCTAAATGGGAGGCAACCCATTCTTTTTATCTTTTGTTGCTTGGTTGTTTTGGCCTTGTAGGTTGATTGTGCTCATGGAGAAAAAAAATGCACATTGAAGAAAAGAGAAATGCTTCATGGATTCAAGTTGATATGTTCCAACATTTGTTGCAAACTTAATTCGTGACTCTTGTCTCGAGTTAAGTTTGGGGGGTGATAGTGCATGGTGGACATCGCTTGAGTCGTGTGGATGCAGTTACTTCTCAACAAGAAGATCATCAATGGAAACTACAAGGGTAAGTCTCACCACTTTTTGCAAACTTAAGTCTCCACTCTTGTTTCGATTTAAGTTTGGGGGGAGAGTGTGTGGTGTGACTCACCACTTGAGTGTGTGGTGTGACTCACCACTTGAGTATGATTATTGTAAAATTGGACAAATTTTAAAATTTTTCTCATGAGTTTGGGTTGATTTTGGCATGATTGGTGGTGTTGAAGTGCATGATAGTCCATATTTATAATGAAATTGTTGAAATAATGGTGTTTGTTGAGTGTTAGAGCATGAATGAGAGGTATTGAAAGCATGATGGAGCTTGGAGCTAACGCTTTCCTTACCAAATGCCTATCGAGGGAGTACTCTACACCTTATCATTTTATTACTTGAAATGATTTGATTTTGATTTGGATTGTTGTAACTAGCATGCTACTTCATGTGTTATGTTTGTGGAAGGTTTACTTTCGTAATTTAGGATTTCCTTTTCAATAAAGGTTGGGATGAATGTGTGCTTAATTTTCTTATGGATGATGGTATTTTGTGTTTTTGCATGTTTTGTGTTTTTGTTGTGTCTTGTTTGTTGAGTCCTTATTTTTATGTTTTGTGTATTTTCATTCTTGTCTTGGGTTGTTTGGTGGTTTGTTTTGGGATGTCGTGAGTCATTTTTGAATGTGAATGATGATAGTTTGTGGTGATAAGTGATGACAAACTATGATTAAGAATCTCTACACTTTCAAATTGTGACATGTTTTACTTAACTTGTTCAATTTTGAGATGAATGTGGTGTAATAAGTTCCTTAGGGTCCGAGCACAAGCTTGTGAGCATTTGAGCCTCAACCATGCATACATGGTATTTCTTCATGAGTGGATCGGTTGTGTTTGATAAGTTAGAACTTGCTCAAGGACTATAGGAACGAGCCCGATTAGTGGAGAGTGGTGAAATGATCTAAGGCCATCCTTGTTATTATAGTCATTGCCATATATATTCCCTACCATGAACATCATCCTTAGTTAACCATTTTGAGCCTATAAGCCTATTTCTTGTGAATTTAGCACATTACAAGCCTTAATGACCTAGTCAAAGCTTATATATACCTTTGTGTGGGTGATTGAGGAGATGGTAGCTAGAAAGAATTGATTGATTACCAAAAGAAGAAAAGGACATGGTAAACAAGCAAGAAAAAGGATGAAAAGAGCAAAACAAGAATGGACATGCAACCTCAAAGTAAGAAAAGAGTAAAACAACATCAAAATGCTCAAGTAAACAAAATTCAAAGATAGGAAGCATGCATCAAAAGAAGCTCGATCCAAGGAAAGTTAATGAATAGTGCTTGAGATTGTAAAGATAAGAAAGGAAGAAAGAAAAGTGGAGAAGTTGAGGAAATTGGCCATCTCTTTGATTACTTACACTTGTTGAGTCACTCTTATCCATATACTTCCTACCCTACCAAAGAGCTTATCATTACATCCTAATTAAAGACCTTTTTGATCATTAATTGAAACTTTGGTGGTTTGTGAATATAGTCCGCGAGCAAGCTTATAGTGAGTCGAGCCAATCGATTAATGAGTGTGATTTACCCTATTTCAAAATAGTGTTGAGAGACATCAATATCCATTGTGAGGCTTGGACTTAAAAGGAACTATATTACACTTTATTCTCTTTTGATTGAACTTGTTAATTTCTCATGTCATGATTTTAATGTTGTAGGATGACTTAGCATAGTTTGTTGTTATTATTGCTAACGATGTGTTATTGCTTATATTCGTTTAGTCTTTTCTAGATGAAAATTTCTCCTTTTGATTTGTCATTTTCGTTACTCGGGGACGAGCAACACCTTAAGTTTGGGGGGTTGATTAGAGCTATTTTCACCTACATTTTAGTGTCTTTTTATATGTGTTTTCGTATGATTTTATCCGTATTTTATGTATTATTTGGTTGTGTTTTGTATTTTTATTGGAATGTGTGTGAATGAGCTTAAACTTAAGATTTTTACTTTTTATTGGATGCTAAACATGATAAGGAAGATGTAGGAAAAAGCAGATCTCAATTCGGAGTTGAAACGAGGGAGAACGAGCCAAAACAGTGAAGAAATGCAGGAGCCAGCACATTTGCTCAGTGTCTAGTTTAACACTCTTGGTCTTTGAAAAACCCTTTTTGTTGGAAATGAAGGTGATTGGCTCTCCTGCTTCAATCTGCCTTTTTGCATCTGCCCATATGTTGAATATGGTTCTTCTAGTAACTTCGAAAATTTGTGCTGCCTCCATTGCTTTCCCAAAGTTGATATTTCCATCAGTGCTATGCCTTAAAAGAAACTGACCAATCAAAATTTTGGTGTGTGGAGAGAGGTTTGGCTTTGAAGTTGCCATTAAATATTAACTAAGTGCATTAATGTTTGATAATTTGTCCCACCATATTTATTGTGAAGATATTGGTGGGAAAGTTTCAGAATTAGAGGGAAAAAATGAGGTTTACTGAAATTTTTGGTGGGAACTTACAGAAAATGACAGTTTTGGAGGGAAGACATCTTTGTTAAAATGTCTTAGGAGGGAAACAAATCCCAATGATGAATTTATAATTTGAGGGAATTTTTTTATGAATAATGCTCTTAACATTTTTTTTATGCCTCATATTCACTAACTTTTGTTATATAAACATGATTTTACTATATGCTTGTATTTTCAGAAATTTATGAACAGGGAAGCATAAGTTCTCTTAACTTATGTAATGGAGAAGAATATGTAATTTTATTTCTGTTTTTTTTCTTTTTAATTTCTGTAAGTCATGCACTGTAATTTTATTTTGGAGTGTAACAAATTCCTGTATTTTCTAGAAGAAGTGTAGCAATTTTATGTAATTTTAGTAGATTTATATAATGTTTCTATAATTTTTTTAAGGTTCTATAATTTTTTTTAAGTTACTGTATTTTTTTAATTAATTTCTGAACTTTCAGAAATTTTTTATTATTTCAAATTTTTTTATTTTTCGGGTGATTAGGGATTGGATTAACTTTAATGATAAAGTTAATCCAAACCTCTAAACCCAGCTGCATGGACAAAATTACCCCTTCAAAAGTGAGTTGACAAAGTTAAAAAGCAACTTTTCTTAAACAACGTGGAACAATAAACGTGAAAGGTTTTCCGGGACGGAGGGAGTATTATTTATCTTACTTCACTATAAATTGAAATATTATACTTTCGTATCTACGTGAAAATAATAAATGTTTACCTTATTCTAAAATGGAGGGAGTAATATTTTAAAAATGTACATGTGTAGTGGTGTCATGATGGACCAAATCCTAACAACATTAATGTTGTTATAAACTTTTGCATATGGTGCAATTAATATGTTGTTGACAAATATTAAAAATCTCTAGTGTTTGTATTTAGTAATTTCTATTACGTGACATACATGAAAATAGTAATAGTATATTACTCCAATAAAATTGATTAGGACGTATATTTTCTTTTTTTAAAGAAAAACTAATTGCAAAAGTTATATGAGAACTGAGAAGATACAAGTCACGGCAGAAAACAAAAAATACAAGTGAAAAATAAGGTGACGAAAATACAAACAGCAACACGTGTCCATGTTTGCATCCATACAAAACATTACCCCAAATATTGAATTGAATGAATTAAATTCAATTAAATATTGAATTGAATGAATTAAATTAAATTAATTGCTCATTGTCATTCATCTTTCTCAATCATTATTAATCAATTGTAACTATACTGCCATCAAACATTGGTGCCCACTATTTTATTTCTCCCCATGCGCTCGAATGGTGGATATTTTGCTATTTTGAGCGTCCGCACTAAAGGTCTATATTTCCCTTTTTAAAAACATGAGACCCACACGCATTACTAATACAATAAATTTATGAGACTCATACACCCCATTAGTACAACTACCAACTACTCCCTCCGTCTCTAAAAAGCTTGCATATCTCTTTTGGCACGGAGATTAAGAAAGTGATAACTTTTAGGGGTATAATGCTATTTTTATGTAATATATAAATGATAAATTATGGTAGGTAGAGATGATTTTTTTGTAATTAAAGTGTATGGGGAAGGATGATTGTTTTTTACTTTTTGCTTTTTTTGGAAGGTGCAAACTTTTGTGGTACAGCCCAAAATGGAAAGTGTGTCATCTGAAGTGAGACGGAGGGAGTACACATTAAATAATAATATTCCTTAATCCACTTGTAAAAAATAAATGTCCAGGGACGAACTGAGGGAGTAGTATTTCTTTTTTCCTCCACAAGGGACCACCCACGGCCAAATAAACAAGTAATTCATCCATCCGTCCCAAGAATATCATTTTTTCATTTTTGGCGTCCGCCTCCAAGGATCTCATTTTCTTTTTTATCCACACACCCACTAATACAATTAAAAAATAGGACTCACACCTCCACTAATACAACTACCCACTGCACATTAAATAATAATACTCCTTAATCCACGTGCAAAAAACAAATGATACCCTTAAAGGCGGACGGATGGAGTATTTAGTTGTTAATTTCTATTAAATTAAACTAATTATTTTCACAAAAGATGAGAAGGAATGAAGAACGCTCTGCACTATTTATAAGGTTATAATGTTTTTTTTTTTATGGATATTAGTTAGTTGTATTAGATACAGTGCATGTGGTGGGATTATGTCTAGAATCATATTTTTTAAAATAAAAATACACGCGAAAATAATAAATAGTTACATGGGAGAATAGATTTTGTATAATATTAAATATCATTAAATACTATTAATAAAAATTAACAATATATATATATATGACCAATAAGATAATTCATGAGTACAGCTGCAACGAATCATTTGCATGAATGATGAAACTTATAATAGTGGAAAGGTTGTCCAAAATATTTGATAGTAGTTTGCATGTGTTATCAAAATGTGATAATTAGTCATGAATAGGACTAAACAAACTGATATTCCCCTGAATAATCTTATATTCCTAAATAATAGAGTTGTAATATTATCCAATAATAATAACTAATTATATGCTCATCAAATTTGAATCTACTAGATTCTTCAATTATATATTCCACACATTTATTCTGATTCATGTTCCTTATTTATCTTAGATCTCTGTCCCATCTTCTATTTTGCTATCTTTCTTACAAAATTAAAATAAGCCCTAAATAAAAAATTATATATGAAAAATAATTAATATTGAAGGTAACCGGTGCGATATGAGTTAATCGTGTTGGTTATTTATTTATTAATTTTAAATTTATACTTTTAAATATAAAAATAATCATATTATTTAGGATAATTTAAACTATAATTTAATGTTTGATAAAAAGTAAAAATAAAATCTTAAAGATTTTAGAAAATTTGAAAATAGGAAAGATATATATTTGTTGTATAAGGTAAAGTCTGTGTAGTGAGTAGTGATATCCCTCTAAAAAAAATAGTGATATCACCTCATGCCTGGGGTGGGGTGGGGTTTAATGGGTCATGTGGGGACTGATTATGCAGAGTGTCTGAATCTGATGCTGTTAACACAAAATTTTGGCAGCGGATCATTTTTCTTTAATATCCCATAAAATTTTATAAATGAATATAAAATTTTAAAATAATTAATTCTCTTTATTGAATATTATACATACATGTATTACTCGTATTATCAAATATATCTTCAAATTGAATTTCTTCTACTAGAGAATAAGGGGGAGATTGTAGAAAGGTGACGTCAAGTTAAATAAATAATATATTTAAGAAAAAAATCAACATTTGATAGTATTAGATGGGATATTCTAATTACTCAAACTATGTCATATACAGTGATTAATTTGTATATGATAAGCAGACGTATTTTTCTATATAATAAATTTGTATTAATATTACTCTTATATAGACAGTCCAATTTACATAATTACATTACATATAATAATATTACCACAAACGATCATGAAACACTGTAATATCTAATGAATATGGATATATATGATGTAGTTTGGTCCTTAATAACAGTACGATGATCATGTAATTACGATAATAATTATTCCCTCCATCCACTTTCAAGGATATTATTTTTTTATTTTAGGCATTCTTATCCAAGGGTTTCATTTCCCTTTTTATATATATGAACCCCGTACACCTACTAATACAACTACAAAATAGAACCTATACATCCACAACTCATCCTATATTAAATAATAATACTTCTTAATTCATGTAAAAAAAGTAAATGATACCTAAAAGTCAATAAGCATTTATAAATTAAATGATAGTAGTAAATTGTTTTGGATAATTTTGGAATATGAGCACACATATTCCAAGTTATTTTATCTACAAAAATAATTACTAGCTGTTTGTTTTCAATCATTTTGATTCATTACTAGTTACTAGCTAGCCCACCCTTTTATGGAATTTTGACTTTTAAGATAATATTTTTTTTTTAATTTTTTTGTTTTTGCATTTTTGACATCATTCATGTGGTTGTGCGCGAATAATTCCAAGAGAAGTACCATAAGGTAATTCAATAAATAAATAACAGGGTTACATTTTTTTATTAATTTCTCCTTAGAAGTTAGCAAAAATTTTATAACACGATTAAATGATCAAAATGGAAAAAAAAAATTTATTTAAATGTGATTAGATTTAAAATTTTTAATTGAGTTATAATATATACTACAAATATAAGATCAAGTCATGTATTTCAACTGATTTAACCATGAAATCAAAACTATTTTTATAACAATATTGGATATTAAACAAAAATTCTTATAAGTAAGGTAGAAAAAAAAACTATGAGGTTATATTGCTGCCCATTACTCCTAAACGCACTTAAAAAATTATAGTACTATCAACTACTGCTGTAGTAAATTTTCTTTTTTCACCCTATATGTTTCTTTCTATTTCTATTATAAACTCTGATTCTAAAATTACACTGACTTTATATATATTTAAAATATGAGTTGGTATTTTGTGTTATTTGGTGCACAAGTTGCGTAAGGATATAATATTTTGTTTTAAAAAGTATATATTTTAAGAAACAAACTTTTTATTGAAAATATCAATTGAAATATAAATAATATCAATGTTTGATTACAATTTTTCTTTCAAAAATAAAGGATATAAATTTTTATATTAATGTGTATAACATTAATATTAAATGATACAACATTTAAAAAATGTGAAACTTGAGAACACGGTATTTCGGGGTATGAAAGCTTTAGTCTTAAAACTTATTATAAACTAAAATTAGTTTATAAAAAAAAATCAGACCAAATAAAAGATGTTTTGAACCATTCATCTTCAGAACTTTGTGTTGAATTAAGATTAAGAGTAAAATTAGAAGTCATTAATTATTGTTTTAACCATTAAACTTTCAATTTAGTTATATGTTTCAAGAATAGTTGATAGTGTTATACAGAAGTTCGTTATTTTTTTATTTTTTTTTTAAGGTTGAGCACCCGAGTTAAATTCATTTTTAGTCCCACAGGAATTGACTTGGTCGATTTCAGTCCCAAAATAGATATTTTATTAAATTTAGTCCCATGACTATGTTATTTGATCGATTTATGGATAATTTCTGCCGGAAAAAACCAACACACCGCACGATTTGGGGGAATCCGATCCCACTCTCTCCCCATCATTCTTCTCAGATATCTCTCATCATTCTCTCTCATCAAAATTCCACCGCAACTGTGGTTCAACTACCATCAATGTCGGGCGCAACGTTGGCGGTGCCACCACCTCCTCCATCGACGGTCGCCAAAACAACGTCGTCAGGGAACAAGGCGGGGAGGGGGGGCGGCGTGATGGGGTCCCTTCGTGTGATAGAGCTACAGCTGGTTGCTTTCATCATGGTGTGTTCTGTTAGTAGATTGGTCCCTCTCCTGGACCTAGTGTTTCCAGCGATGGCGATGGCGTACATCCTGTACTCTCAAGGTTCGTGTTCCCGTCGGTGGCCGGGAAGGGCACAGCTTCGGCGGAACTGTTCCAGGGAAGCATGGTTTTCCGGGCGTACATGGTGATGGGTACGACAGTGCGTTTGTTCTTGCCGGTACTCATGTGTGCCGCACGTGAGTTTTTTCCAGTAAAAATTGGAATTCCGGCGGAAATTGTCCATAAATCGATCAAATAACATAGTTACGGGACTAAATTAAAAAAATATCTATCTTGGGACTGAAATCGACCAATTCAATTCCTGTGGGACTAAAAATGAATTTAACTCTTGAGCACCCTTTTACTCAACTTTGACTGATCAAATAAAAAATAAAAAATATACTCTATCATCGATTGATCATTAATTAATCGAGTTCAAATAGCCAAATTGATAATGTATTATGCAAAATAAGATATTTAAGTAACATACGCTTTTTTGGTCAATTTGTAAAAGTTGGTATCAACTATCAAACCACACGAGACTTATCGTGTTCAATTAATGCCCAATTTATGAAGTAAATACTCTTTTAAACCATTAAATAATTTTTAAAATTCATACGTTAGATTTTTTTCTCAAATAATTGGGAAAAAAAAAAAGAGTTAGTCTCTTATGAGACAGGTTATTGGTGAGACGGATGTGAGACGGGTCAACCCGTCACTAAAGTATGCTTATTTGTGGTTAAAGTGTGCTTATTTGTGGTTAAAGTATGTCAATAATAAATCAAATTATAACACACTAACATCATACTTTGATACATAATCCAACATACTTTAAAAAACATACATTAACAACCATTAAACATACTTTATTTAAATAATCGACATACTTTAACACGTCTCACAAACCGTCTCATGAAAGTAGCGTCTCACAAGAGACTTTGTCAAAAAAAAAAACCTCACACGTTAGATTTCTTAACTGTTAAGTAGTCATATACTCCATTTCATACAACCGTTCAAATTTTCTTTATTTTTTTATTTCATAAAACTCTTTACCACTTCAAAATTTATTTTAATTTTAAATTATCACTTCTTTTTCACACAAATATAATAATTATTATTTATTTAAAAATACTACTCCCTCGGTCCCGGAGAAGGTGTAATATTTTTTTTGGGCACGGAGATTAAGGAGTATAATATTTTAATGTAAAGTGAAGTGAGAAAAATAATATTTAATGTGTAGTGGGCAGGTGTATTAGTGGTGTGGGTGGAGTGTGTGTGGGGCCATATGAATATGTTAATATTTTTTGTGTGGATCTCATATTTTATAAAAGGAATGTAACAACTTTTGTAGAACAACCAAAAAAAAAAATGTCACACTTTAGTGGGGTGGAGGGAGTAGTACATTCTAAAGTTAATAAAATTGATTAGAAAGATCAATTTTTTCTAACGAAGAGAATAACAAATAAACTAATAAAAAAAAAGGTCTGTACAAACTTCCAGAGCGTTCTCTGTTTCTTTGATATTTGTGTGGAGTATTTCCTAGGAACAAACCCTAAAATAGAAAATCTAGTGCCAATTTTTAGTTCAACCTCAAATGGGGGGATGTCTTAAAGAAGAAAGTGTAGGGTAAAAAGTCTGCAACCACCTTCTCCTTCTCTTTCTAAAGCTTCTCTCTCTCATGCTCAGTGCTCATCCACACCCCTTTCTATAAAATTACACCAGAATTCCAGGCCTATAATACCAATCCCATTATTCTAAAACCATCCACACTTTAACTGAAATACACCTTAATTTCTGCAAGAATTCTGTTCAATTTTTAATCCCAGGTAAGAAAATTCTTGAAGAGCAGTCCCTTTTGCTTCAAGAACAAGATTTCAATTTTCTCAACTGCTTGAATAGCAAGCAGTTCTGATATCTCTTCTGATAAAGACTGCAAGAATTTATCTTTGGGGGATAAAATTCTGAGGGAATGTATGGTGATTCCCATGCATTATCTTCTGATTCTTGCTCTATATTTCCATCCAATTTCAAGCTGAGAGAAGGGGTAGCATCAGTGAACAGAGGGCAGCAGTTTGTAATCATGGAATCTGATGCAAACAACAACTACAGTAGTGAATTCAGACACCAGTTGATTGGTTGTAATAACAGCAGCCACAACAGTTCTGGGCTATTGAGGTTTAGATCAGCTCCTACTTCTTTGCTGTCAAGTTTTACCAGTGGGGGTGAAAAGAGTGAGAGTTTTGGTTCAAGATTTTGCTCTGATGAGGTAAATAGCATGCATGTAGTGTCTGAAAATGATGAGAGTAAGGGAAGATTTACTGCCATGAATTCACAGCTGCCACCTCAGTATCCAAGGCAGGTTGGTGCTCAGTTGGGGTATGGATTTGACCAACAGGGGCAACAGGGTAGGGTCGGGTTAAGTCCTTCGAGGCAGAACAGTTCACCTGCTGGATTGTTCTCTCACCACACCTCTCAAAATGGTAATTTCTTTTTCTTTTTTTTTTAAGTCTTGTTTATTGATTTTTATTATTTTGAATCATTGTGTCTGCTGTTGTTAGTGATGGATTAGGAATCTTGTCTGTGTTGGGACAAAAATGGATGTGTTGTTAATTGTGTGGAAATAGATGGATATAGAAATTAATAAATGTGGAAAATGAGTTTGTTTGTAAAATTATTGTCTTGATATTTTTGCTCAGTTTTGTCTGTACTGTGATATATCCCTTCTCTGTCCCAAAAAATCATGTGACTGCTTTTGATTCCTTCTTGATATTATTTGGTATGATTTTAGTTTTCAATCCTCTGTAACAACATTATATTTTCATAGAATATCAAGAAATTCATCATATGAATTAATTATGTGATTAATTTGGAGAAACTAAGTTTCGTTGTTGTTTGTACAAGATTTGGTGTCAATTAATTATCAATGATGAAAGTTAATTAAAACTCAAAATGGTAAACAAGTGCTAATTATGTGCAATTTGTAGGCTATTCTGGAATGAGAGGTATTGGAAGCTATAGTAGTGGAGAGTTGAGTCCAACTTCAAGTAGGTTCAACTTCTCATCTGGGGTGCCTTCTTCTTTAGGCATGTTGTCGAGAATAAACGAAAACTCGGGCCTGCAGGAGGACGAAGGCAAGGTCGGAACTAGCAGCGGTGACAGTTTATTTTTCACTACTTGCGGATTTCCATTTGGTTCTTGGAACGATTCTTCGTATTTTGCAGAAAATTTCATCAAAAGGGAGGTGGCAGACAGTGATATTCCAAATCAGACATATGTTGATCAGGTGAGAATCTTGAATGATTCTGCCTCACTATAATTAATTGATGAGATCAAACTGTTGTTGATAATGTGATGAAACAGAAATCATGCGAGGTTGGAAATAGGCCAAACATGTTGTCACACCACTTGAGTCTACCTAAGACTTCAGCTGAAATGGCTGCTATGGAGAAGCTGCTGCAGCTCCAAGAAACCGTCCCGTGTAAAGTCAGGGCGAAACGTGGTTGCGCCACGCATCCCCGGAGCATCGCCGAGAGGGTACTTTCTTGATCTCCATTAATCTCAAATTAAGATTGTAAGAAGATGGAAATGTTGAAGTTTGAATTGTGTTTATAATTAGTGCAGGTAAGAAGAACAAGAATCAGTGAGAGAATGAGGAAGTTGCAGGATCTTGTTCCAAACATGGAAAAAGTATGGTCAATATTAATTCTGAATTAGATAATGATCATATATATATGTTACTATGTATGGGTACTCCTTTTGATTTAATTTTTAATGATTAATTCTGGAAAATTAAGGTTGATTGTTATGACACGCAGCAAACCAACACAGCAGACATGTTAGATTTGGCTGTCGATTACATTAAAGGCCTCCAGAAACAGTACAAGGTACCCTAGAAATTTATCAATATATTTTTCCTTAAAAAGAAAATAGAAATAATCTAATTGGAGTTTGTTGTAATAATGCAGACATTAAGTGATTGTCGAGCAAATTGCAGGTGCTCAGCCTTTCAGAAGGTAGTATCGGATCGAACACACTGATCGATGATAATTATGAACCAAGTGATCAAATCTATTTTTAGTATTATTATTTTTCTTGCTACTAGATTAATAATCAAGAAAGGAGAAAATGCAGATTTATGTGGATTTGCATATTAATTAGTTAATTTAGGGTTAAGTAGTTTCTATGTTCATTGGACAAAAGTAGATTGTCAATTGTTTAGGATAATGCACTTGTCTAGCAATTTCATGATCACTCGTATTTTTTTTTATTATTATATGGAAAGAGGGGGAAAAAAAACCATTGTGTTCATTATTTCAATCGTCCTATTTCATGATTAACGTGGACATGGAATATTAATAAATAATACTAATAAAATGCACATTTTGAATAAAAAAAGTCTTTTACTTTTGTATTTTAGTAGTACAAAAAGGTTAAAACAATTAAATTCTCTTTATAGTTAAATTAAATTTAGAATAATGCAATTCATCCATAACATATTTTATTATTTATTTATTAAATAAAACCCTTAAAATGAACATTTTTCTTGATGTATGTGTAAAAGAAACGTGAAAAAATAAGATTTAAAAAAAAAAATAAAATTTATTGTTAAATCATTTGTTTTTACTCGATCGGAAAAATATAAATAAATAAATGAAAAAATAAATGTATTTAAGATATTTTGAAACGTGGGCATACCTAAAAATGAAATATTTGAAAAATTGGGCTAGTTAGATGGTGATGTCTGAAATTTGTTAGGATACTGATTATTATATCTTGCTCACATCCCAACGTCCTTGATGACCTATGTCCTTTATAAAGTTTGTACTTTGTACCCCTTGGAGTGTAGTTTTTATTTTTTATTTTTAATTATTGTTATAATTATTATGCCTTCCCATTTTATTTAAATTTAAAACTTTAATTCAGCAGCGTTTGTCTTCTTACATTATGTTTTTTTGTTTAAAAAAAAAAGCTTTTTTTTTATTTATTTTTTTTATTTTTAAAGTGGGTAATGATGTTGTCAATAAGGATGGTGATGAACTCAATGAGATCACTCCATGCCAATGTAGAAATAATACTATGCACAAAACTGTACTCTGTTTAACCAAATAATACAATGAAAAGATATATGTTTGATAAAATAGGAAATTTCATTTCAAACAATTAGGAAAGTAAAGGGGAGATATAATATGTTAAACATAAAAAATGTGAAAATTCATAGTCATTCGATTAGCTAAGTTCATTCAAACTTCAATCAATTAATTTCTTAGAACAAACTAAATATAACAAAAATAAATTAACCCGATTAGACTCAATTAATTCATAAGTATTGAGTAAGTATGAGTATGACTCCATTTTATAAATAAAAAGTAATATATTTTCATAAATGGATGCGCATAGAGTGGGTCAAATGAAAAAGTATTCAAGAATTGGACAAAGTTGGTCAACCCTAATGAATTCGGGTTGTTCGTTACACGAGTTTGCTTCTTCACGTGCTCTCTAAAATTAAATATCGTCAACTCCTTTTATTTTGACAAAATTAATGCCCTTTTTTTGTTTTTTTTTTAAATAATGGAAAACAATAATAAGAATTTTCCAACTTATGAAAAAGATTAATTCAATTTAGGCATAGTTATCAGAACACAACTATTTATAAAATCTCTTAAGTGGTTTCAACTCCAATTTTAAATTTAATATATTTTTTTTTTCATGTTTCATATTATTAGATATATATGAGCATAAGCGATTAGACTGTTAATCAAGTAGAGCGAGCTCGAGTAGTGCATACTCAAGCGAGGCTCGAGTAGTTTTTGAGTCGAGCTCGATCTCGGGTCATATAAGAAACGAGCTTAAAAATGAGCTCGAGTTCGGTTCGAGTAGTTTTCGAGCCGAGTCGAGCTCGAGCTTAGTTTGACTCGTTAAGCAAATCGAGTCGAGCCTTATCGAGTCGATTTTTAATAAATATATCTTATATTTATTATCTTATTTAATATTATTATTAAAATAATCGAGCCTTGTCGAGTCGAGCCGAGCTCAGCTCGTTAAGGAAACGAGTATAAGGAGAGCTCGAATTCGAGCTCGAGTAGTCAGGGGCCGAGTCAAGTTCGCGCTTTAACGAGTCAAGACGAGCCGAGCTTTCGAGTAGCTCGTTTAATTTAACCGTTCTACAAGCGATTCAGTAAAAGAATCCTTTTATACCAAGTGGTTGGCTTAATTAATTTTATTTAAAAGTAATTTTAATATTTTATTCCTAACGATCTAGATAAGGATGGGGTCCTGTAGGCCTGTTGGGCCATGTTTTATGGGCCAATATAATGGGCCTTGAGTTTAGGTTCAGGTCCAAACTGAAACTGAGATTCGAATTCCCCTCATCCCGTTTATTTTGATGGACTCTTCCCCGAAGCCCAAAGGAATGGCCTGTCCTCTTTTAGATAAACAAATGGAGTACAAGTTATTTATATACTCCCTATGCCCAATTGAAATGTGAGTGTTTGTTTTTTGTACGTAAATTAAGGGATACTCCCTCCGTCTCAATAAGTATTTCATATATTGGTGTGCGCGGAGTTTAAGAAAATTTTATATTTTTATGTATAAAGTAAGAAAGAGAATATATATTTTAGTTGATTTAATGAAAAATGTGTGAAAAGTTATGAAAAAGGTGTGTACAGTTGTTTGAAGATGTGAAAAAGTAAGTATTATATTGAGATGTGTGTAAAAAGTGTGTATTATTGTAATGTATTTTTACCAAATTTAGTAAAAGTAAAGTGTGAAATACTTTGAGGGACAGATGAAAAAGGAAAGTGTGAAATACTTTGGGGGATAGAGGGAGTATAATATTTTAATGTGCATTGAGGTAGAGAAATGATATTTAAATGTAAAGTGGGTAGTTGTATTAGTATGATGAGTGAGCCCAAAGAGATAGAAGTAATTAATTTGTGTGGGTCCTTTTACCAAAAAGGGAAATACACACTTTGTATTGGGACGGATCAAAATAAAAAAAACATGTACGTTTTAGTGGGACGGAGGGAGTATTTATTCCACTCATTACATTTTAATTGCAATGTTTTGAATTTTAAATAATTAATCACCTTTCGTTTTATTAAGATAAAAAAAAAAACTTGGATAATGTTTTTAAGTGATCTATAATTTACGGGGATTACTTGGATGACCCTGGTCATCTATTACCCAACCTTTTTACCGGTTATAATCGGTTTTTGATAATTTCTTATGATTGCCACGTCATCTTTTCGCATCATTTTTTCTTGTTATTCTATATATCATCACGTCCCTATTTTTATGTTTTGATTTTGACCCATATAAATTAATTTTCAAATAATCTTTATTTATATCCTAATTTTTTAATTGATAAAATAATGGTAATAAAATTAATTTAAAATTATATTTTTTAAATTTTAAATTAATTTTTAATAATTATTCAGTAATCTAAACTAATTTTTATTAATAATTAATTTTGATTTGATCACATTTGTATTTAAATATTAAAATAAATATTTGCACCAATCTACTTTAAATTTTAATTAAAAATTAATAAAATTAAAAATAATACATCATCAAAATTATTATTATTTAGTATATTAAAGATGTGTTTTATTTTAATTTCTTTAGTTTTACTATTTCAAACGTAACTTTAATAAATTAAAAAAATGGTAAACTTTTAAATATAAAAGATGTTCGCTAATTTATTTAACTTATTTTTTAATATAAAAAATATTATAATCCGTACACACGTCATTAGAGAAAATCAATAATGGATATACATATGACTACTGGTTACTTGAAAAAACAGTTAATTTTTTGAGAATGATTTATTTCATTGTACTCTTATCTATCATATCTAATATACATCATCTCTTTAGGTTATCTATTACCAAGAATTGGCCATAATTTACATACATGAACATAATCCATGTTATAAGGAAATTAATAGATATGCGCATTAAACGGTGTAACGTAAATTTATTTGAATATAAATTACCAAATTTCAAAATTATAGTGTATTCAAAAATAAAAATTATAATTCAATGTAGGGGTAAAAATGTATTTACAGAACAATGAATCATCCCGCTCTCAACGAAATTTGAAATTTTACTGTTGAAAATGAGTTTCGTTTTCTGATGAAAATTTTTGCTTGCATTAAATACCGCCCAAACCCCATTTAGTATTTTTGCCAATTCATTTTACTCCCCAACCCAAAATTTCCCCATTTCTTCAACAGCAGACCCATAATCCGTTCTTCAGTTCCACGATTGGAGTTTTCCTGAGTAGCATTTCATTCAGCGAGGTAAAATGATTTTCCTCACTTCGTTTTTCTGATTTTAGTTGAGTTTAAGCGACTCACTTCGCCGGAACTGTGATTTCATTTTCACCGTCGGACGGTTTCTGCATCGGATTGGTGTTTTCCGGTTGTTAATGCGTGATTAATTGTGGATGATACATTTTATTATCAAGATTTATATTCTTTGTAATGTTCAGTTGGTTTTTGTGTCGATTTGGGGGTTTGTTGATGTGTTGATTTCAATTTCTTATTATGAGCATTTAATGTTAAGAGATTAGAATGCACGTTGGTGTTTGAAGTTGGTGCTGTTGAAATTATTCGGCTTGGGTTTTGTTGAAAGAGTGCATTATTCTGAATCTTAACATTAACTGTATACGCATTTATTATTCTTGAATCAATGATTTAAGATAGTGTTTCCTTGAAAATCTTTGATAGAATGCCGGAGGCCAGAGACAGACTTTCCAGGCGTGAGGACGTAATCGACGCACACATCAATCGGAGGAGGCAGATTCAAAACAGTGGGAGGGCTAATTCGGGAGTGTTTGTCCTAGAGGATGAGGCCGAGGATCAAGCTACAGAGGTTTTCTCAGGGTGGAGAGATACGCCGATGGGCACACCTAGAGCTACGAGATTACCTTTTGGAAGGGGTGTTATTGGAAATCCAAGATTTGGGGGTTCCCCAAATTTTGGTCGATCATCAGCGTTGGCCAGAGGGCGTCAAAACAGGTCCCCTGCAGTGGGAAGTAGCCGCGGTCAACGTAGTTCCCGTAGCATTTTGCCTGCCTGGTACCCAAGAAAACCTCTCCAGGACATCACTGCTATAGAAAGGGTAATGCTGTAGTATTTGTTTTGTAATTATTGTTAAATAATCTCTCATGTGTTCATAGTTGTTGCTCCATACATAAATCTTGATTGCTGATTCTTTGAGTTAAAAGCATGAGTAGGATATGATTGAGAAGCAGATTTTCTCAGACTGTCAATATCTTTTAAACTCAGATTCCATGATTGCAATTAGAACATTATCTGATTTTAGCCAAGTATTGTTTATGGGTTTCTAACTAGTTATTGCATGTCTTTGACACTTTGTGTAGTAGAATAGAATATCTTGGCATGCAATGTATAGTCAATGCGTCATTATGGTTTCATTAATGTGTTTCTATTAATTGGTTGTTGTGAAAACTGTAATATGCAACATATTTTATCATCTATCTTTGCCTAATTTTTATCCACTAAATGTAAACTATGAAGATTGTGTCTGACATTGGAGATTTTATCTATTAGGTTTAGTTTTCAATGTTTAGCTAGCTTCTGATTACTCATCAGAAACGATTGAAATTTTAAAATCTGATCTGCAAGCATTTGTTTGTGTGTTCTTATTTGTAGAGTAGTGTCGTGCTAATATTTTCTACTTCAACGCATCTCCGTGTTGAAGTAATTGATTTGAATTGTGCTGAGTCTAAACATTATCAGTGTCAAGCCTTGGTAACAATTCTGGTAAGTCAGGTAGTTTTCTGTTGGTGTATTGCCTTCTATTTCTATTTTTGTGAGTCTTGTTGAACATTGATCATTCATCTTCAGGTGTGGATATTGATTCTAATCACCCCTGATTCACATGATAATGAATAAGTTCACTTCCGAGTTTAATTACTTTTCTTTCTGAGTTATGAGTAGCACCATTCCCCCACCATCTGTGAAGTACATCTACACACTTTTATATCTGTTATGATCTGCTTGGCTTGAGTATTTTTTCAAAACTGGGCCAACAATTCTACATGATGTTTGAGGCTTGAATATACCAAGTGTCCTGGTTTAATATGGTTTGGTTGAGAAGGTCTTAGCCGCAGAGATCTTCAAAGTTTTAACTAATGATGTTGAGATGATTCTCTCCTTAGGCAATTCAACGACAAAGATTGAGACGGGGAGTAAATGAAGGCCTAGAAACCGAGAGTCCTGTGCCCCAGGACCGGAGAGTTCAAGATCCAACAGTTGCTCATCTCGAGCAAGACATTTCGATGATCTCCCCACATCCTACTTTTGGAGTGTGGCGCTGCCCACCAACAATTGGAAAAGTTCCAAGATTATTGCTGAATGTGACCAAACAGAATGATGGAGATTCTCAATGCTTGACGCCTCAACAGAAGCTCCTGAAAAACATCGACACAGTTGAAAAAGTGGTGATGGAGGAGCTTCATAAACTCAAGAGAACTCCAGCAGCTAAGAAGGCCGAACGAGAGAAGAAAGTGAGGACACTGATGTCTATGCGGTGACAGGTTTTTCTGTTGGTTATCTAACCAAGGTTGATAATGAAGGGTATGTGGGGTGTCAAAAGTGATTGAATATCTGGCTGGCCTGGCTTAGGTATGGCTCGGATCATCTCCCGATGATCGATTCTTGGTTCAACCGATCATTCCACTGATGATCAAACATTAGAACATTGAGCTACTTATACAGTTCTCTTTTAGAATTTACATCAAAGGTGAGCAGGAAGAGTTCATGGCCTGCCATGAACGTATTGGCAATAATGTTTTTTGCTGCTACTCATTAGAGGTGACAATAGCTACTGCCTAGTGTTATTAGTATTGGAGCATTATTAGTATTTGTATACAAGAATTGTGAATGAATATATAGGGACATTATTGTAATTTTCTTCACTCCCAAATTTTGGAGCAGGTGGAAATGCTGACCCGCCACGTGGTAACTAAGGTGTGCCCGAATGCAATGTTGTCATTTTCTAGTTGTATTTTATTACATAGATTCATAGAAGATTCTATGTAGTATAGTACAACTGAACTGCCCAGTTGATCCTCCACGGATGGAGGGACATTATCAAGGAAAAACACCTTCACTCTGATTAGCCCTTCTGATAAATTATCTTCAAAAAGAGGTCCACTTCACTAATTAAATGTTTTATATTGGGTTTTGTATTAAATTGTTATCATTTTCCTAGACTAGGTCTTCATCGTAGCAAAACACCAAAATGCAAAAGTCAGATAGACAATTAAATTAGGGTTAATTGTGTAAAACACCACGAATTTTCAACGGATTGCAAATTAATCATAATTTTTATAAAATTGCAAAAAAAACTATGACCTTTCATATTTGTGCAATTCGCACCCATCGGGCAGCTGAAGGCTGCCCGACTGCTGACGTGGCGTTGACCTTGCCACGTCGGCTTTTAGTTGATTGCAAAAAAAATCTCAATCTTTACTTAAATTGCAATTTAATCATAACCTTTGAAATTTTAGCAAAAAAAATCATAAAATTTTACTCCCTCCGTCCGCTTTCAAGGGTTCCATTTTACTATTTTGAGCGTCCGCCCCAAGGGTCTCATTTCATTTTTTATACATATGGGACCCATACACACCCACTAATACAACAAAAAATGGGACCCACACCTCCAGTAATACAATTATCCACTACACATTAAATAACAATACTCCTTAATCTCCGTGCCCAAAAGCAAATGGCACCCTTGAATCCGGACGGAGGGAGTATGTATTTATTTATTTTTAAATTGCATCATTTAATAAAAAAATTTACAGTATTTTATTTTTAAATTTAAATTCATAACTAAAGATTATATTAAATATTTATTTTTATTTGTATTTTCATATTAAATGATATACTCCCTCCGTCCCACGTATTTTTACCCACTTTCCATTTTTTGGTGTCCCACGTATTTTTACCCATTCCATTTTTGGCAAAAATACATAATATTTTACTATATACTTTTTAAATCCCAACAACTTTAATTACTTTTTTACACTTTGTTCATCATTCCCAATAACTTTATTTACTTTTTCTTTTTAAATTACTAATTTATCTCTACTTTCTCTTACATTATATATTAAAAAAATAACACGTCTTAATCTCCGTGCCCGTACAAACGGGTAAAAATAACCGGGACGGAGAGAGTATTAAATATTTATTTTTTTACAAAAACCTTTTAATTTTTTATTTATTAAATTTTTACTACTCCATAAAGTTCAAATGTATAAGTCTTTTATTTAATACAAAGTCTTTTTATTATTTAAGTATGAGATTGGTTTGTATAAATTAAATCTTAACGAATATTTTTTCTCACTATAAAATTTGAGTTTATAAATTAATTTTAAATCATTTTTTTTTATAAATTATAAAATTCCTTAAATATTTCATAGGTATATTTGTCATTCTTTTATATATAATGTGAAATTACGAAAAGATATTGAGACATGACGAATACTTTGATTTTATAAATTATAATAATATTATAATGTATAAAAATATTTTAAAAATTAAAAGAATTTAAATATTTAGAGATTTTATAATTTTTTTACTACTTAATAGATATAATTAATTTTATTCACATAATTTAAGTAATAAACATTTATTCATATAATAATTTTATTATTTTATTTAATAATATTTAGAGTTTAAATTTAAAAATAAAATACTGTATAATTTTTTATTAGATGATGCAATTTAAAAATAAAATAAAAAAATTATGGTCTTTTTTGCCAAAATTTCAAAGGTTGGGATTAAATTACAATTTAAGTAAAGGTTGAGGTTTTTTTTGCAATCAACTAAAAGCTGATGTGGCAAGGTAAACGCCACGTCAGCGGAGCTGCCCGATGGGTGCGAATTGCACAAATATGAAAGGTCGTGGGTTTTTTTTGCAATTTTATAAAAGTCAGGATTAATTTGCAATCCGTTGAAAGTTGGTGGTTTTTTACGCAATTATCCCATTAAATTAAAACAAACTTATTGGACCGAAGAGTATCATGTTTAACAGTTTTCAAACATTGCCGGCCTCTGATAAATGTATTTAAATCCCAACAAGGTGATTTGGAGGTCTAACAATGGCAGAACTCATGGAATATGCCATCTACTTCCTCATTTGGCTGATTTCCACCATTACAATACGATCATACTTCAAGAAAAGGAACCTTCCACCAAGTCCTATAGCTCTGCCCATCATTGGCCATCTCCATCTTCTTGGCCCCATTCCTCACCAAGCATTAGCCAAGATTTCATCCACATACGGCCCCTTAGTCCACCTCTACCTCGGCTCGATTCCTTGCGTACTTGCTTCGACACCTGATTTGTGCAAAGATTTCCTCAAGACATACGAGACGTGCTTCATTGATCGCCCACAGACGGCTGCTGTCGACTACCTGACTTACGGCTCGAAGGACTTCTCGTTTGCACCCTATGGAAGTTACTGGAAGTTCATGAAGAAGCTCTGCATGTCTCAGCTTCTTGGTGGGCAGACATTAGACCTGCTGCAGCCAATCAGAGGGCAAGAAATCAAGCATATGATTGGAGTTCTTGCCAAGGAGGCGAGTGGTGGGAGATGTGTTGATGTAAGAAGGGAGCTTATTAGGATGTCGAACAATGTGATCTCGAGGATGATCATGAGCAAGAGGTGTTCTGGAGACGAAAACGAAGCTGGGGTGGTGAGGAATCTGATTCAAGAAACAGTGGACTTGACAGGTAAGTTCAACTTATCAGATTACATTTGGCTGTTCAAGAATCTTGATCTGCAGGGGTTTGGAAAGAGGTTGAGAGAGGCACGAGGCAGGTTTGATGAGATGTTGGAGAAGATCATAGACGAACACGTAAGCGAGAGAAGGAAATCGAAAAGGGATGAGGGTACTGTGAAGGATTTGCTCCACATTTTACTTGATAAAGCTGAGGATGAAAGCTGTGAGATCAAACTGTCAAGAGAGAACATCAAAGCATTTATCCTGGTAAAAACAAGACATATGATGCAATTTGTCTTTTAATGTTTCTCATGTAATGATGTTGAGTTGATGTAAAGAATGTTGTGAGTATTGCAGGACTTGTTTGCTGCTGGAACTGACACATCAGCAATCACAGTGGAATGGGCTGTAGCTGAGCTGATCAATCATCCAAGCATGATGAAGAAAGCGGTTGAAGAAATCGATTTGTTGACAGGGAAAAACAGAATTGTGGAAGAATCAGACATCCCCAACCTACCATACCTTCAAGCTATAGTTAAAGAAACAATAAGGTTGCACCCCACAGGGCCACTTATCCTAAGGGAGTGCAACAAAGACTGCATTGTTGCAGGGTACCATATTAAGGCCAAGACTCGACTGTTTGTCAACGTTTGGGCCGTTAATAGGGACCCAAACTACTGGGACGATGCAGCAGAGTTTAGGCCGGAGAGGTTTCTATCCGGGCAGTTGGATGTTAGGGGACAGCATTATCATTACTTGCCGTTTGGGAGTGGCGTAAGGGGCTGCCCTGGGACGACGCTGGCGTTGCAGGTCGTTCAGACAACCTTAGCTGCATTGATTCAGTGCTTTGAGTGGAAAGTGGAGGGAGGTGTGGCTATGGAAGAGGGGCCTGGCATAACTCTGCCAAGGGCTTATCCTTTGGTTTGTTCTCCAGTGTGTAGGTTAGAAGATGTTTGTATGGAGTAGTGGGAATGTAACAGAATGATCATCAGATGTTTTAATCACCTTTCAATACATAAAAATTATGCAAGAGAATAGGGGTGGAAATGAGTAAGAGTAGAATCGAAGAAAGAGTTATTCAAGCCTTTTTAAAATGTTGTAAATCGAGTTCAAGCTCGAATTGAACTTTTAATTTTATTGAAGCTTGTCTGATATCTTTATAAAATCAAGCTTAAACAAATTTTTATCGAATAATCTCACATTGAGCACCGAATAGTTTGATTTGATTTTCATCCTATTAATCGTCTTATCCTATATGCTAATCTTAGTTCACCCTTTTCTGCTTTAAGGGATTGATGGAAGCAACTTGATCTCATTCAACATAGCTGAGCATGATATCGTATTTGAACCACAAGACTAAAATAGTAACATTGCCACTATATTAATTCATAGTTAATTTTTTAATTTTTAATGAATTAACGAAAAAATCATAAACTTCAAGGGTAAATAAATAAAGCTTAAATTACAAAGTTAAAATAATAACACTACTTCATATAAACTATTTAAGGAATAAATGATCATATATCCATAAGATATGGTATTTCATGAAATATATGAATGATATAAATGGAGAATCCAAATTGCTATTAGTACATGGACATACAAGGATATTTTGGGCCAACATTAATTTTAGGTTCAGTTCCATTAAGATTTTGTGATACACATTCATTTTATAAAATGGATCCATCCAAAACATAATCCAGATCGGCAGCCCAATTGATAAATACGGAAGCAGTCAAAGATCCTAATAAGAAAATAAAAAAGCCCAGCCCAAATCCTAAAATAATAATAATAAAAATAAACTCTACATAAATTATTTTTTCTTAAAAAAATATATTTCTAGAAGATATCTATTCAAATTTTTTTTTCAAGGTGACAAAATACATAACTTTTTTTCATGATTTAATAGTAAGAAAAAGCATTGTCTGAGACCGTCACACGGATAAAATATGATAACATCATTATTACTTTTGTTATAATATATTATCACTTTTTATTTATATTATAAATTGTTCATGAAACAGTTCACTGTACCATTATAATTTTTCATCTATTGAGTGTCATTTTTTGTTAATAATGTTAGTATATCACTTTTTATCCGTTTTATTAAAGAGCTTATACGAGACGTTGTTACAGAAAACTTATTAAGTAAAATGTACATATGAGCTAATCGAAAAAAAGATTAAAAAAAAAAGAGTTTAAATAAGTTTATCGTGAGATTTACACCCAATTTATTTGAACATTACCCTGCGTGCCTAAAAAACACGTTTCCAATTCAAAGAAGCACGCTCAAGCAGCAGCTGTAGCTACATTATTGAAGTGTGTCCATGTGCATCTCAAATAAATTGCCTCAATTATTATAAGATTGAATTAAATGGACCCCACTCATGCTAGATTATAGAATTTCATAGCCTTTTAGCTACTTTTTACATTTTTAACTTAATTTTTAACAGATTATATGTATAACACTTAAATTTAAAATAACTGATTATAACATTTTTAATAAAAAAATATCTAATCATGAAAATAAGGAGTAATATTTTTAATAAAAAATAATATTTAATTAAGAATAAGTATAACACCATCTCACACAAAACTGATTATATTCTAGTCTTTATAATTTTAATTTCATCGGCCAAAGATTAATTATAACCCGAGTTGTTTTCTTGTGTTCCCAGGTGCACAAAGTGTATAAGAGTACAACATTTTATTTTAAATTAAATACTCCATATACACTCTAATAAATAAGGATATATTTTTTTCATAGAAAAAATAGAGTAAAATATAAATATTTAGTACAAATGTTAGATAAAAAATATTTTTTTTTCTAAAAAATAAAGGTACATTATTTTATACCCAAGAGTACATGTTCTTATATCCAAGATACAATATTTGATACTAAACGGTAACCGTTGGGATTTGGGAAGTTTTAGCCTTATAACTCAAAATATTTTAAACAATGATCATAGTAAACTTTCCGAAACTGATTGCCGTTGAAGGCTGTTACATTTCTAGG
The DNA here is from genome assembly GCA_023678885.1 of Pogostemon cablin. Lineage (NCBI taxonomy): Eukaryota > Viridiplantae > Streptophyta > Magnoliopsida > Lamiales > Lamiaceae > Pogostemon > Pogostemon cablin. Next base: position 28,598,506 of record CM043013.1, read on the forward strand.
AAGAAGATCATCATTCACAAAAATGTAATAGGACGTAAAAGAAATAACTGCTCCCTCCGTCACACCAAAATAACACCATTTTATTATATTGAGCGTCCCGTCCAAATTGCAGCATTTTCTTCTTTTAGTAAAAAGGGTCAACCACTACCCATCATATCTCTCTAATATACCTAACCACTTTAAATAAAATAATAATATTCCTTAATTTACGTGCAAAAAATAAATTTTGCACTTTGACCGGGACAGATGGAGTATTGAAAAATGATAAGTTGTTGAATAAGCAAATTTTTGGGATTTAAATTTGTTGTTAAACCTCCCTGCTTGGCCATGATTTTAAGATGAAGTTAAGCCCAAGCTAATCATACATTTTAAACGCGTGGTGAATAAAAAGTGATAAAATAATATCAATGATATTTTATCATATGTGAGGGACATTCATAACTCGGATATTTCAATACATTTTGTATATTGTAAACTGTGAAATTATTAATACTTAGCATATGCCTTAAAAAAAATATCAAGAGTAAATATTGAAATTTTCTTTGTCTCGTATTTGCCACTTATCTAGCGTAGACAATAGAGATATCTTGTGCCATTATCATGGCCACTCAAATAGCATTGCACATGGTACTTTAAGCAACATTACATGACTATTGTATAAAAATAAAATCATACAACTTATTGAGCGGTTCGAATCTTCTATTATATTTAGTGTTATAGGAGATGTAACACTATTGTGAAACAGGTAATCTCAATTGTTATAGAGGCATTATATAATCCACACCTCATTAACACATAAACTCACACACACCCAAACCCAAGTTTCCAAGCATGGCAACCAGAGTACCACTGTTTCTCTTCTTCTTCCTCTTCCTCTCCCATCTCTCTCTCCTTCTCCAAAACTGAGAGATGCAACCCAAATGACAAGAAAGCCCTCCTCCAAATCAAAAAAGACCTCAACAACCCGTACGACCTCGCCTCCTGGGACCCCCACACCGACTGCTGCACCTGGTACGTGGTCGAATGCGACGAAATCACAAACCGAATCATCGATTTCAACCTCCACCAATCCGACCTCAAACTCCCCATCCCCCCCTCCATCGCCAACCTCCCCTACCTCCAATCCCTCGCCTTCCACCACACCAACGTCACCGGCCAAATCCCCATCGCCATTACCAAACTCTCCAACCTTAAATTCCTCGACCTCCGATGGAACTTCCTTACCGGCCCTGTTCCATCCTTCCTCGCAACCTTAAAAAAACTCACCTACATCGGCTTATCCTTCAACAATCTCACCGGTTCAATCCCGCCGGAGCTATCCCAGCTCCCGGAACTAACCGGTCTGCTCCTCGACCGGAACAAGCTCACCGGAAGCATACCGGAATCGTTCGGGAATTTCAAGCAGCAGGATTTCTATCTCTACCTGTCGCACAACCAGCTGTCGGGGCCCATTCCGAAGAACATGGGGTCCACCAACTTCTCGTTGATAGATGTTTCTAGAAACAAGCTGGAAGGGGACTTATCGTTCTTGTTGGGGAGGAACAAGAGTTTGAACAGCGCTGACTTTTCGAGGAATCTGTTTGAGTTCGATTTTTCTAAGGTTAAGATTCCCAAGGCGTTGCAGAATCTGGATTTGAACCATAACAAGATCTTTGGGAGCATTCCGAAGGGGTTGACGAAGAAGAATTTGATTTCTTTGAATGTCAGTTATAATAGGCTGTGTGGTAAGATTCCGGTGGGTGGGAGATTGCAGGATTTTGATTATACCAATTATTTTCATAACAAGTGCTTGTGTGGTTCTCCATTACCGGAATGTCAATGATTGGTCGAATGTTTGTTGATGTGAATAAGGTGAGCTGAATTGAAGTTCATCATGAAGTTGGAGTGGATGACACTGCTTTTTTTTTTTTTTTTTTATCTTGGATGTCCCGTTATATTTTGGTGTTACATCTCATGTTTCACGCGTTAGATGAGTGACACTTATGCGGAGAGGAAAATCTCAACCTTTCCCTTAGGGTTGATTGTTAGGGTATAGAATAATTTATCCCATGTGTCAATCATTCAACGATTTGTAACAGGAGATGTTACACCAAAATATAACAGAATATCCGAATATGCTTTTTTTTAGTATGTGTGAGGTGTGATTGAAGACTGTATTTAATTTATCTGTGTTGGTGGGTTTTTAATTATAATCGAGTTTGAAATTATTTGAATAAAATAATTGTTTTACTTTCCAAAATTTTCGGGCTTATTTTGAATCGAATTTGCTAACTTGGATTGGTTGATGAGTTGATCAAATGTCAAATCAAAATCAATTTAATCCAAGTGGCACCATACGCACCGACAAATAGCATGTGGGAAAGATTTGTGTGATGCGGTTTACGATTTTTATTTTCATAAAACAAACAAAAAGTGATACTCCTCTCATCCCACCTACAGTTATCATTAGCAAATTAATAATTATATTAGTAGTGTGATGTTATGTGAGACTCATTTATCAAAAATTCAAAAATGAGAATTTTAAATGATTCCGGTAATATTATAAAATAGGGACTTCTTAGTAGGAAAAAAGGAGTAATGAATTTTATAATATAACCTCTCTAATTAATACAATGAGATAATATGAATCATTTATAATATAAATAAATAATAATAATATTAAAAATAAAATGATAATATTTTCAAACTAATTTTAAAAATATAAAAATCTCATATAAATCTATTCCTTATTTATTATTAAAAGAATAAAAAAAACGATATATATTGCACATGTCAGATTTCTATCATGTGTGTGTAGTTACCAGGCGAAGTTGAAAGGAGAAGGTCAAAACACTCATTTCCTTTACTATAAACTTTTAATTAATCAATTGTTATTTAAAATGTACTCTCTCAATTCACTCCGGTGATGTTTGGTTTATGATTATGTGAGATTTGAAAATCATGAATAGTGTATTCTATGTTTGTTTTAGGTTTTGAGTAGGGTAGGTTTTAACTTTATGTCAAATCAATGTATTAATTTATTTAAAAAGTTAAATGAGAGAGGAGAGATAAAGAGAGAAAATGTATTAATTGAAGAGAGAGAATGTAGTAGGTATATACAGGGGATGTTTTTAAATTTGGATGTGGGTTTTGGAAAACCAAAACCTAGATTTAAAATTCGAAAACGAACATAACCTTAAACATTTTGCAAATTTAAGCGTTAGTATTGGGTAATTATATTAGAGAGATATGACGGGTAGTAATGACCCTTTTTTACTAATTGAAAAAATGAGAATATTTAAATGTCAGTATAATAAAATGAGACATTTTGACGGGACAAGGGAGTATTATAATTCTTAAACAAATACATAAATCTTATTTTATGTGATACCTCCCTATTTAAAAAAAATGTGAGGAGAATTATACCTTTTAAAGATTTTAAAATCTATGAATAAATATTAAATACGGATGGGAAAATAGAATCTAAATCAATAAGAAATACACAATTAATAATGTGAATCCAATTCATAGTTTTTTTTTTCTCCCTTTTGTATTAGCTCGAATATCATATTGAGTATAATATTATTTTGTATATAGGATTATATCCCACATTGGTTATACACAACAACTGTATATTTCATACACTGTATATTACTTACTTGCAATCATCAATACAATTATATTTCATAATTCTCTATATGGTATAAGAGCACTTATAGGCTAACGCCACTCTATCGATACTGCTCCTATCAAACCCTAGCCGCCGTTTCTTTTTTTTTCTTCTTCATCGATCTCTAATCTCTCCCCTTCAATGGCTGATATCACTGACACCACAACCCCTGTTGCTGATACCACCACCCCGTCTCTTGTTGCATTCAACACTTCTTCGCAAGTACCTCTGAAACTCACGTCCACCAACTATGTTGCGTGGAGCTTTCAGCTGCGAACCCTTCTCACCGGTTATGATCTGTTCCGATTTGTTGATGGATCGTACACGCGTCCCGATGCCACGGAAACTGTGAATGGCGCATCCCTTCCGAACCCTCTTCACTCCTATTGGGTTCGGCAGGATCAACTCATCCTGAGCACTCTTATTGGATCTATTAAACCCACCCTCATCCCGTTCATTGCGTCTGCCAAAACATCTTTTGATGCGTGAACCATCCTTGCATCCATATACGGCACTTCATCACGGGGGCGCATTCTTGCTCTTAAGAATCGTCTCCACAACCCTATCAAAGGAAATCGCTCCATCACTGAATTCATGCTTGATATCAAAGGAATGGTTGATGAACTTGCACTTCTTGGAGTTCCTACCGACACTGAAGATCTGATTGTGAAAGTCTTGAATGGCTTGGATGATTCATACAAAGAATTAGGGTTTGCTATCCAAGCTCGTGATTCCCCGATCTCCTTTGAAGAGCTCAATGACAAACTGCTCAGCACGGAGGCACAACTTGCTCACCGCACTCCCTCCATGCCGGATCTGCCGGCTACTGCATTCCAGGTCAGTCGTCGACCTTAGCCGGGACAGCCTGCATCTCGATCAAACAACTCTCGGACACCTCAGTCCAGCCATCGGTCAGCTCCTCAACGACAGCCTGGTATGGGGAATGGTCGTGGCTATCAGGGCAAGTGTTAGATTTGTGGCGTGTTCGGACACTCGGCACGATGATATCCCGATCTCGCCCAAGCCGCTCGACCCCAGACTGGTCGAGGCACTGGACGACCCTCGTATGCTCTCCCTACGGCTAACGCTGCTTTTTCTACTCCATCGCCACAAAACTGGGAGTTGGATTCTGGAGCGTCGCATCACATAACCACAGATTTGGCCAATCTCTTCCTACATTCTCCTTTCGATGGTCAAGACAGTGTTGTTGTCGGTGATGGTAAATCATTGCCTATCACTCACATAGGCTCCTTATCCTTTACTGCTTTTCCTTCTCTTTTATTTTCTCACTCACTTGTTGTTCCTTCCATCTCAAAAAACCTTATATCGGTCTCTCAGCTTTGTCAAGAGAATGATGTTTCTGTTGTGTTTTCTTCCTCTTTCTTTCAGGTGAAGGATCGGAGGTCTGGAGCCGTTCTGCTGTAGGGGCCAAAAGTTGATGGACTGTACCTTTGGCCCTTTACCCCTGCTTCATCCACTTTGGCATCACATGCTTTTCTTTCTTCTCGTGAACAACATCACTTATGGCATAATCGTTTAGGTCATCCCTCCCCCAAAATACTTCATCATATTTTAACTAGTAATAATATGTTGTCTTCCAACACCACAAAAATAAGTTGTGATGCATGTAAGTCTATGAAGAGTCATAAACTTCCTTTTGCTGAATCTAGCTTACGTGCTACTGAGCCTCTTGAATTACTATTTTCTGATGTTTGGACATCACCTATTGCCTTGTATGATGGATATAAGTATTATGTTCTTTTTGTGGATCATTTTACTAAATATGTGTGGCTTTATCCTTTAAAACGTAAATCTGATGTGTTGCCTACCTTTGTTGCCTTCAAATCCCTTGTTAAAAATCAACTTCAGTCTCGTGTTCAAACCCTGTACACTAACAATGGTGGCGAATTCATTGTTTTACGTTCATTTCTTACCTCACAAGGCATTACTCACCTCACTACCCCACCACACACCTCTGAGCACAACGGTGTTGCAGAACGACGACGTCGTCATATTGTCTTTCATAATTCTCTATATATCATTCCTTTTTAAAAATAAAATAAAATAGTTTCACCCGTTTAGTGTAACTCAATTTTTTTAAGGCTGAATGTCAAATAAAACTAGTTTAGTACAAGGGCTGTGTTCCCAAATTACTTAACTTACATTATTTTTTTTATCGAGTGGGCAACGATATTACAAAACAATTAGTTTTACCCATTTTGTCAAACTCATTATTTTAAGAATAATTGGATGTTAAATAAAACATGTTTAGGATAAGGATGTCTTCTCAAATGACTTAACTAGCACATTATACTCGAGTGGGAAACAATAGTATTTAATAGTGACGTACAATCATTGAATTGGAGGCTATATTTTATTCTTCTATATAGTATGTAGAGGCATTTTTACGTGCTAACTCGAGTAAAGTTATTCTCTTTTTAATTGATCATAAAGCTTTTAATTGATCAACACATGCTTCTAGTGTGCATTAATAAATAAATTGGAAATTAAGTCGAATCCAAAGCTGGTGGGGCATATTCTTTTGGGAAGAAATTTTAAATAGTCACTGTACAATTTTAAATATCTACATCTCTTAAAAACAATTTTTAGTAGCCACTATTTAGTGAACTCCCCAAATTACCCACATAACTGTCAGATAAAGGACGACAATAATGAGGACTTGATTATATTAGGTTTAACTGCATTAAATGGGGGTGGGTGGAAGCACATTTAAAATTTAAAATTTGGATTGGGGTGGGTGGGTGGGTGGGTGGGGCATTATTAACGTCATTTTCCTTCCATATTCTCTCTCTTCTCTCTCCCTTTCGTCCCATATTCTCTATCATCTCTCTCCTTTTCTTCCAAACTCCTTTCTCTTTATTTCTCTGTTATTTTCGTCTCAAAGCACAGCACAGTGCCACCCATTTTAGAGCCCCCTTTATCCTTCGGCAATGACGAATTTTCGGGTATGTATAAAATCAATTATTTTTCAACAAATTTTTGGATTTGTAGTCATTTTCATGTTTTTTGCCTACACTTTTATTACAATTTTGTTTTTGTTCATGGTAAAATAATGGATATTTACTTGTCTAAAATGTGACTTAGTTGTGTTGAATGATTTGCCTACATTTGTGTTTTTGTTCATGTTAAAATAGTGGCAATGTACATGTGTAGAATGTGACTTAATCGTGTATACTTTATTTTAGAATGTCGGACCGCAGTGGGAGTGTATTTTTTTATTTGAAAATGTGAAAAAACTGTGTAGGCTGAATAGAGCATGTGACCTTGGCCGAATAGGAAAAAAGTGTAGGCCGAATAAAAGAACTGTAGGCCGAATAGAACAAAGTGTAGGAATAGGAATAATGTGATAACAGACCTTGGCCGAATAGAGCAATTGACGTTGGCCGAATAGAAAAAAAGTATTGGCCGAATAGAACAACCGTTGGCCGAATAGAACAAACTGCTGGAATAGGAATAATGTGTCAACAAACCCTGGCCGAATAGAACAAAAGTGTGGGCCGAATAGAACAACCGTTGGCCGAATAGAATAAATTGCCAGAATAGGAATAATGTGTCAACATACCCTGGCAGAGTAGATCATCCGACATTGGCAGAATAGAACAAAAGTGTTGGCCGAATAGAACAATCTGTAGGCCGAATAGAACAATCGGTAGGCCAAATAATCTAAGATATGGTTGGCCGAATAGAACAATCTGTTGGCTGAATAGAACAATCTGTAGGCCGAATAGAAGTAATTGTAGGCCGAATTGAACAAATGACCTTATTGTTATATGATTTTTAATTATGAGTATTTACTGAATTTCGTAGACTGGTGGAATAAATTTGTGTTAGAATATATTGATATGATGTGTCTTACAAATTATTTAAAAAAAATATTACTTGTGCAGGGTGAGTGGAAGCGTACAAGTATGCAGGGGCAGAATTGTGGTATACATAATTACTGCAAATCGGGGATTATTATGGGAATGATCCGTACACGGTTAACATAGCTTGGGAATGCCGAACGTATGTTTAGGAGCTCATATTTTTATCATTTTTGGGACCTTGACGACAATTGGAACGCGCACGCTAATATCCACAGCCTGATGACACGGGAGATTGTACTTAGTGATGAGGACCGGACTTCTAGATTTTTCCAGGTTGGGAACGTGTGCAATAGATTTAGTAGGCATGAGTTCATGCGGATTATGGGACTCTGCTTCGGGGATCGAGTGGGTTTGATCCGAACTTGACGTATAATATCCCGGCTGGTGGGGTTTACGATACGTATTATGGGCAACGCCAAAGAAGACCATTAGTAAGCAAGATTGCCAAAGATTTTGAAGGTGTTACATTTAATGGTAGCCCCGAGGATGCGGTGAAGGCTGCGAAAGTGCTATTGGTCTACTATTTTCTCTTTGAATCGGATGTTACCAAGGTTAGTGTAGACAATTGGGTTTGGGAGCTAGTAGAGGACGTTCGCAGATGGGATTTATTCCCCTGGGGCCAGCTCAGTTATATGACTCTACTTCACTTCATGGATGACATTTTGACTAGACTTCCTAAGAGAGTTAACCCCGACAAGTACAGATACCACTTCTATGAGTACACATTTGCGCTCATGGTAAGATTAATAAATTTTTTTTATCTTATCCCAAATGAATTCCACTTTACGCGCAATTGTAATAATATAACAATATTAATTTACTTGTGACAGGTTTGGGCGTATGAGCGTATACCTGCCCTAGCCGCACCATATGGAGATGTCCTTGATGATAGGGTCAATTACCGGCCACTTTGTTTGCGTTGGGTGTTCCGTACGATGAAGAGGAGTGATAGGCAGTTGTTTTCTCGGGTATGAATTCTCTTTTATCATGAATCATTGAGGAATTTAATCAGTAATATTTTATCTTCCGCAATCTCTCTCTTAAATCTAAATCTTTCTATCAGTCTTCTTCTTTATTCTTGTTACGGAGTTTGCGTTCACTCGAAGAACATTTTTTGATACGCTACAAATTTAGGGCGTATCAATTATCCAACGGAGCAATTTAGTTTTAAATGATCTAAAACTACTTGTTTGTTGTGGTGAAATTAATTAATTTGTTAAATAATTGAGTTCAACTAAAGTGCAGGTGTGATATAGCAACCTAACTCCCAACTAACCGACGTGACTCAAACGGGAAGCAATAAAGGAGAAGCGCTTTATCCAATCGGCGCATTGATTAGCTGGCGCCTCGAAGATATAGCCTAGATTTTGAAACGTCGCATCAGAATCCTCCAGAAACAACACGTCTCGTCAGGGAATTCAAAATTTAAAATCGGAATAACGGGAGCACACACGCCAAGGAGAAAGACTCCGCCTCCACTCGACTAACCCTCACAGCGCTGAAGCCTGGGGGCTAATGTAACAGGGCCTACCTGATTGGGCCTTCCAAGAAGAGAGAATGGGCCGCCTTTTATTGGGCCCAATGAGATTGCCCCTTTCGAGATAATTATTGGGCTCAATGTTATGAGCTCTTGACGGTTGGATGGCCGAGCGCGTCCACTCCACACTCTTAGCTCGGGCGAATCCTCCATCGATCCCACTTGACCACTTGCGCCGCCTAGCCTAGGAACTTTACAGATATCCCTTAAGATTCGAATATAGGGGATATCCTAGAACGAATTATAAAAATAGCAGCATGAGGCTATAGCATTTAATGCCTACAATGTTTACAATTAATGCGATGTGACTTGACGATATATCCGGATACATGGATGACGTCAGCTCACCAATATATGGAGATTGCTCCTAATGAATGAAAAACAACATTATTCACCTCCAAAAAGCACAAGATTGCCTAGAGGGAACCCTAGTTTGAGCATTCCTCACATCACAACGAAATCATTATGTTAGATTAGTACGAATAATCCCCTAATCACCCTTAAACAGCCACATTAACTTATAATTACGGGAGGATAAATTCTGCTATCTACAGATATTATTGCTTTTGCTAAAATATTATCATTTTTTATTTAAATTACGAATTATCATGGAATAATCAACTACATTATTATACTACCATCATCCCATAAACAAATTCACACCTTCTATTTTTATCCGTCCCATAAACAAGTTCACACTTTCCAAATAAGGAATACACACAAATCAATAACCCCACAACACACTTTAATTTCAAAATTGTTACATCTTTACAACTCATATAACTTACTTTATAATTTATTTATTACCTAAAAATATTATTATTTACAGTAACTGTGAACTTCTATTTAAAATAGATAGAGTAATTTTTTATTTCATTTGAATATTATTTTTTATTAAAATATTATTATTTTTATTTATTTTTCTCTCTCCCTCTCCCAGACGTATCCCATTAATCTGTGCCTTGTATCACATTACCTTTGAAATTAATAAAATTTATGCTTCTTAAATTCCAAATAAGTAGAAGTAATTAAACTCCGAGTCAATGCCGAGGCTATTACTGATAGGAGCTCAATAAATTATAAATAACGAAAAGTGGTGTTTAACTTTCTCTTTTAATTTAATTAATTTACTAATTAGCTCCACGTGAGGAATTTCATGCAAGAGCATTGTATCTATCGGTTTCTAAAATCGTTCACTCTTTCTTTATTTATTATTTATCCTACATAATTATTCATAAAAAAATAAAAAAAATAAATAAATAAATATATATATATATATATATATATATATATATATAATATAATTCAAATCTAACACCTATTAATTAAAAAATATCATTTTTTATTTTATTACATAACATACTTTATATTTTATTTATTTTCTAAAAATACCAAATTACTCCTAAATAGTAATAAAATTAGTCAAAAATAATTTTATCTTATTATTTGTGATACATTAAATATAAACTGTTTTTGGGACGATGGGAGTAGTTGATTTGGGATTTAATTTCCCATTTCATAATTCGTGTTACATTGATGTTTCATAAATATTAAAAAAATAGCCTATAAATAACTAATAAATCCTTGGACCATGTAAGTTAATTTGAGAAATAATAATAATACATGTCAAATATTTAAAAAATAAAAGTAGAATATAAGATGAAACGCTATTGTGTACTCCTCCGTCCTGGGCAAAAAATACGATTTGCTTTTTGCACGTAAATTAAGTAGTATTATTACTTTATGTAAAGTGGATATGCTTTTTAGAGAGATGTGATGGATATTGGTGGACCATTGATGACCCATTTTTACTAAAAGATGAAAATTGTGCAATTTAGACGGAGCGCCACCAATATAGTAGAATGGTGCTGTTTGAGTATGATGGATTGAGTATTCGCTATGGTTGATTGAGTGATTTATGTTCGAGTGCCTACATTATTATCTGTGAGTCTTTTTGAAAAACAATTTCTTAATTGTGATCCGGTGGATACCTACACAGGCTACACTCGCCGGATGAGGCATTAACAGCATTGAATAATTAATTAAAAATTGTAATTGACGAATTTGACCCTTCATAGCTTAATATATACAATTGTGAATCAACACTCACCTCATTAACTCATCCAATTAGTTTCCGAGTATGGCAACTTCCCTCGTTTCCACATTACTCATCATCCTCTCTCATCTCTCTCTCTCATTTTCAGAGAGATGCAACCCAAATGACAAGAAAGCCCTCCTACAAATCAAAAAAGACCTCAACAACCCCTACGACCTCATCTCCTGGAAACCCGACACCGACTGCTGCGATTGGTACGTCGTCAAATGCGACGACAAAACCAACCGAATTACCAATTTTGTCCTCCAACAATCCGACCTCCGCCTCCCCATCCCCGCCGCCATCGGCGACCTCCCCTACCTCCAAAACCTCGCCTTCCACCACACCAACGTCACCGGACAAATCCCCAACGCCATTGCCAAGCTTTCCAACCTCGATTTCCTCGACCTCCGCTGGAACCTTCTTACAGGCCCTGTTCCTTCCTTCCTCGGAACCCTCAAAAAACTCACCTACATCGGTTTATCCTTCAACAGTCTCACCGGTTCGATCCCGCCGGAGCTCTCGCAGCTGCCGGAACTCAGCGGTCTGCGTTTGGACCGGAATAAGCTCACCGGAAGCATACCGGAATCGTTCGGAAATTTCAAACAGAGTGATTTCTATCTGTACCTGTCGCATAACCAGCTATCCGGCCCGATTCCGAGACATATGGGCTATGGGAAGTTCACTTTTATCGATGTTTCTAGAAACAAGCTGGAAGGGGACATATCGTTCTTGCTGGGGAAGGACAAGAGTTTGAACACCGCCGACTTTTCCAGGAATCTGTTTGAGTTCGATTTTTCCAAGGTTATGATTCCGAAGACGTTGTTGAACTTGGATTTGAATCATAACAAGATTTATGGGAGTATTCCGAAGGAGTTTGCAGAGCAAGATCTGATATCTCTGAATGTGAGTTACAACAGGCTGTGTGGTAAGATTCCGGTGGGTGGGAGATTGCAGGATTTGGATTACACCAATTTTTTTCACAACAAATGCTTGTGTGGCGCTCCATTACCAAAATGCAAATGATTGTTTAAGATTATGTATATATATTTGCTGCAAATAAGGTGAAATCTAGATGATTTCCACGCTGAATTAGTTGAGCTGCTTTTTCTAAGTACGCATGTGTGTGAGTGTGTGTAATTTAATATGCAACGTCTGTATGTTATCTCTGTTTACCGGAATAAAGATGCGTTCTCTCTATCCTCTATTATTACATTTTTGTGTACGTTACATCACCTATTGCTGAGGGCTGGATAAATGAAACATAGGCCAGAGATAAAATCTATATACCGGTCTCCAAGTATAACTAATCTCTTCAAAATAATTTCAATACATTCACTTTTACTCCCAAATAATTTTTTCTTTGCAGAGTTTGTCTCATAAAACTTCAACCAAGCATATTTACTCCCATTCAATTAAACTATTGGTCCCAAGAAATCAAATTCATATTTTATTTTATATTTATTTTATGTTTATTTATTTAATACTTATTATTATTATTATTATTATTATTTTGAACATGCTTTAAAAAGTAATAAAAATCTAACATTAAATAAAATAAAAATGAGTAAATAAATAAATAAATAAAATAAAATATGAATCTATAATACTTATAACCAATAGTGTAACTTTATATCATATTTATTTATTTATTATTAATATCATTATTTTAATTGTTGTTGTCAGTTTTCGTCACAATGACTCCAACGTAACCCAACTAAGAGGCGATGGATCAAAGAAGGAAATGCCTCGAAGAAAAGATAAATCTTCATCACTCATTCTTGTATTTTTCACAGATTGTGTCTTACATCATTTCTTTTTCTCCACCTCTATATGGGAATTGATTCCTCACTCTCCCTCTAGATTGTTCTCTCTAATCAATGATTGACAAGTGTCCTATTCTAGAATATTCCTAAAACAGATTTGGTGCCTTCTTGATGCTCTCATTCCTCGTTGGTTAATGTGGAATCTTTTTCTAACAAACAATTGGGAACCACTATATCATATCTTTGTTGCTACCTCTGTCTTTCTCTCGCCATCCTCCAAAGTAAACCCGGATGTCTGGGGTTATTTTCCGAGGTTATCCAGTAATTATTCCCGGGTTTGTGGCCTTCATATTCCCGTGGATAATCAGGATAAACTTGGGCTTTAATTGACTTCCTACCTTCTTGGGCCTGCTTTATTGGGCCACTTAAACATCATCAACCGGGCCGATCATTTATCCCATAACAGTAGCCCCTCAATCTCGAAAAATGATGTATGACAACGTTTTTCGAGGTTGAAACTTTAGTCAAATGAGCTGTTTTTTCTTTCAATATTTTTCTTTATGCGGGACTTTACAAGTGGCCCAACTCCAATCTGACTGCTCATCCTTCTCTTTCCGACTCGATCGATCTATTCCTCAACTTCGTATTTCTAGGGTTTTCTTCTGCTCTTCTCTTCTTTGCGTGGAACAACTGCGACCTTTTAGTCTTCACTTCCTGGTACTCAATTTTCTCTTTTATTTATGGATCTCGATAGCGATTACACTCCTTCTCTTTCGCCCTCTGGATCTGGGGCTCTTTCCCCAAACACTTCCTCTAATTTATCTCTTAGCGAAGACGAGACATCCATTGATGTATCTCCCAATGTTGACATGACCACTTGTGAGGATGGATCAGATTTCGGGGTTAGTATTTGCCATTCGACAATTTCTCTGAAGAAATTGGATATTCTGAAACTATACTGTCCATCCTCAATCATTCTCCATAGACCTAATCCGCAAGGTCGTATGTGTTGGCCTCCCCGAGGTTATGTCGGCGCCTATGAGCTGATGTTACATAATGGTGTGCGTTTTCCTCTTCCTGCTGTTATTTCTCGCTCCCTTCTTTACTGGAGAATTTCTCCAGCCCAGCTCACTCCTAACGAATGGTCCATTCTATATTGCCTGCTTATTTTATTTCGCCAATCTGGGTATTCTTTTCTTTTCCCTCTAGAAGTCGAATACCTCTATTCTCTTACTGCCGAGAATAACGCCCGGGGATGTTACTATTTGCTTTCTCGTAGTCGTCCTGGCCTTATAGCCGGTATTCCCAGCTCTAATAAGGGCTGGAAGAACAAGTGGTTCTGGGTTTCTGGTCCTTGGGGCGGGGATACCCCTATTTGCTTAGATAGCAGTTCTTCAGCTTCCCTGAAAGACGCCCTTCCTAATTATTTTCAGGATTCTCCTCATTGTGAGTGTAGTTTTTGGTCTTTTCCTTGAGGCCTAATCATTATATCTCCAATATCTAATGTTTTTCTTGACGTTTTCTGTTCACAGCTTCTGGCATTCCTTCATTGGATCGTCTCTCTCGCAGTTTCAAAACTCATTTAGAGATTATTTCCTCGCTACCGCCTGCCCAGCGTCATTTGAATCGTCTCCTGACCGACCACCATCTTCAGCTCTATCAGCTATCCCCTAAGACTTCTCCCATGGCCTCTAACACTGGTTAGGCTCTTAATTCATTTCCTTTCCTTTACGTACTTTACTCTATTTTATGTTTGTATGATGATCTTCTTTTTCTCTCTAGTTATTGTTAATACTATTTCTAGGGAAGCGTTCTCATTTAGTTCTGGCCAGCGAACGTCTGGCATCATCCTCAGCCCTTTCTATTTCAAAGAGACCTATACTTAGTCCTCTTGAGGATATCTCAACCTTAAAGAAGCCCCGGGTTTCTCCCTCTGACCTTGTCTCCGATAAGCCTATGTCCTCCAACACACCTGGCTTAATTGAAATCCCCGAAGATCCTCTTCCCAATTTAAGGAGTGATGTCCTGGCTCTTGTGAAAACTACTTCCTCCCGATCCAAAGGCAAATCTGTCAAAGGAGACTCTTGGAAAGTTTCTATCAAACCTCTATAAGGTTCCTCCAAGTCACCCTCTGGAGTTGCTTCATTCGAGTGTCAATCCACTCCATTTTGTCCTATGGACCCTAAAAGGAATGCGGCCCTCTCCAAATCCACTGTTTCTCTGGATGGTACGGGAGCCACCTATTTCCGATCAGTGGATACTAAAATCCCTGCCAGTTTACCTAACTATTTGAAGACCACCATGAACTATTCCTCCCGATCATGGACAGAGGAAAATGCGGCTGCCATCACTCAAATGAGCCCCCAAGCTAAGTCGATGTGTGCTGTGGGCCATCTTGGTCAAGCCTCCAGTTTTATAGCCAACCTCTCTGAGGATATAGAGAGATTATCTCGTGATTACAAGGCTCACTATCTGGAATTAGAGGATCTGAAAGTTAAGCTCTCCTCGATTGAACAGGAGAAATCAGATTTGGTGAAGGCTCGGGATTATTTCCATGATCAGTTTGAATCTAAAAAGGGAGCCCGCCATCATTCAGAAAAATCATTTGCCGATCTTTCCAGGAAACATGACCATTGCCAGGAGAATGTTTCTCGCCTGGAACAAGAATTCCAAGACTTGCGTGTAAGTGCGTCCACTGAGAAAGAGCAACTATCTAATCAAGTGCAGGCAGCTGTCGACGCTCGTACATTTTGGCATACTGAGTATATAAAAGTTTTTGATTCCCTGACTCAAATCCGTGAGCATGACTTGCCTGTTGCCCGGATCTTCTGTTTCTGTTCAGCTTATATAATTGTTGTTGAAAAATTGGCCGGGAAATTAACTGCTGATGACTTGGAGACCATCCATTTAGAGTTGAAAGAAAGTCTGGCTGAAGTGTCTATTCCTCCAAGAGCTAGCTTAAGAGAGGACCTTGACTTTGGCGTCCTCGGTGCTTACACGGACTTCATTGCTGACCTTCCTTCTGAAAAGGACGCTCAATCAGAGGATTCCATATCCTCTGCCTTTCTAGCGGAGAATCCTTCTGGGGTTGATGCTTCTCCGGGACTGCCTTTGTTGTCTGATAAGGCCTTTTTTCTGAGGTACAAGAGGAAGCGGCCAATGCCAAACTCCTTGGGGATGATCCTTCCCCTTCTTCACATGTAGATCATCTGATCATTTCAGCTTCAGCTCCAGCCGATACAAGCGACATCCTCTATTTGCCAGGAGACATCTCCTCCAAGCCATCCAATGACATGACTGGGTCTTGATGTACTTTTGAATTTGATTTTCCTTTCCCTATACTCTTTTAGTTTTGAATATCAATGAAAAATATTCCCAGTATTTTCTAGGTTCTATACCCCTATATTCCCTCTTTTTTTATTGTTGGGCCACACTTTCTCACGTTCTACCTATTCAAGTTTAAATTTTGAATCTCACTGCCATCAGCCCAACTGTCTGGCCTAGGGTTTCGCGCCCGTCTTTTCAACTTCCTATCCACCCATATATTTCAATTCTCTTTTCTTTTACTCATCTTCTCTCGTTCTTCTCTGTTTCTTCTAGTCCCCTGTTTGCCCTCATTGCTTATTATTTTCCCATGGCTCGTAGCAATTTCGGTGCCTCGCAAGAGTTTACATTGTTTGTGCATTACTCTGATGCAAGCCCTGAAGAATCTTCCGCTCATGTTTTACGGCGCTCTTATCGTCACGGTGCCTCTCGTGGCCGCGGTGGTATCTGTGTTCGTGGTGGTGGCTCGACTTCTAGTATGCCTATCACTCCTCGCCCTAGGCAAGCTTCTGAGCCTAGTGCTGTTCCATCCGTTCGTCTTTCCCAAAGCTCTCCTGCAACTAAAGACGCCTATTCTTTGCCCAATGAAGTTACTCAGGCTGATGTGGATCTCCTTCATGATGTTCACGGGTATAATCGTGTTCAGTTTCTTGCCCCTGGTTCTGATGCTAGGATTAATGTCCCCTCTGCTGGTGCCATTCCTTTTAATTAAGTGTTGTTTACTGCCAGACTTCGATTACATTTGGCTTCTTTTATTATGCGTTTGTGTTTGCACTGGGGGCTAACCCCTGTTCAAATTCTTCCCGCTTCTTGGGTGAATCTTCTTGCTGTTATTTATTTATTTCGAGTGATTGGGCATCATTTTGTTGAGGCCAGAGAAATTGACTTTCTGTTTACTTTTGCTCTTCGTCACGCCGGTTATTATTATCTAATGCCCCGGGGGCCAAAATTGATAGGAGAAAGCGACATTGTTGATCACAAATGGGAATCCTCCTGGTTTTGGCTGCAGGGTCATTATCGGGCTTCGTCTGATTTTGATGGTTCTCCGTTATCCTCTTTGCTATTCCATCATTTACCTTCTGGTAATACGAGCAAGCTTTTCATTTTTCCCCTGAGTTTCTTTTCCTAACCCAATCTTTGTTGGCTAGGGTATATCTATCTCTTTATGATATTACAATCTGTTCTGCAGGTCCTGAACGTCCCGACTTTGATAGTCTCAGTCGCAGTTTTAAGAAAGCTTATAACCAGCTCATGAACATGACTTTTCCTTTCCAAGCCTCCGCCCTTATGTCTAAAGAAATGTTAGTTACTGCCAATCTCGCTCGTCGTGGAGTTCCTATTCCTGAAGGTACCCTCTATTTATCACCTGTACTCGAAGTTAATATTTAGTTCTCTTACCAAAATTCTCTATTTTCTTTCTGCAGATAAGCTGTTTCTATCTCTGGTTCCTTATGAAGATGTGAGTTATGCCGCAAAAGGAAGTATAGTGATGCTGGTCCTTCTTCTCGGCAACCACACTCGGCTTCATCAGATTCTCCCAAAAAAGAAACACCCGAAGATCTGGAATCTGGCTCTGATGATATGGTGGAAGTTATTCCCGGGCATAGATCCTCTGGTGCGAGGACACACTCTGAAACCCATTCGGTTATCCGCGATATCGCCCAACAGTACCAATCAGGTGGATCCTCTGAAGAAGAATATGAAAATGCTCGGAAGAAAAGAGTTGCCAAGGGAAAGCGCCCCGAGACTCAGAAGAAAACTAAGTAACCTCGTGGTTCTGCTCAACATCTTGTCATTCCTTCTGTCAATCTTCCCGACCAGGGGTTAAGTTCTGAAGCTGGGCGTTTCATGTCCCACCTGGCTAATATGGCCCGAGAACTTGATGAGTGTCGGAAGTTGTTTAAACCCGAGATGGTAAACCCTGATTCGGCTTCATCCTATGAGCAGGTTACCCGATTGACTGCTCGAGTATCATCCTTGGAGACAGAATGCTGAGCTAACTGCTCATTTACATGTTGAAGCTGATCGTATGAAAGAAGTGATTGCTCGGGCTGAGGCTGCCGAGGCTAAACTTAAAGTCTTCCGTGATTTAAGCTTTCCTTGATTCACCGACTATGTTTGCTGAACCTGTTTTTATTAATTTTCTTTTGACGTTTGTGGCGCTGTGTTCGCTCTTGGATTCTGACAACTTTATTTCTGTCTTTCCTCTATCACTATGCTTTTGAATTTCTGGTCTCTCTACTTTTTTTTTATAAGAATATTGATGGTACTGGTTTTTATAACTTACTTTTGTTTCCCTCATATACTTGACTTGTGCTTCTAACTACCCGAATATGTTTTAATGCTAACATTTTATTTGAACTAATTTCTCATGATTTTGCTCATAATGAGTACTTTTCTTCCATACATCATGGTGTTTAAATGAAGATAAGATGAAAATTGCATAACTTTCTTTTCTTTAGACTTACTGGTAAAATTTCCTCAGATGTTGCGCATTCCAGGGGTGTGGCTCCTCCTTCTGTTTCTCATTGCTCAATCTGTATGCTCCACCTTTCAATCTTCTAGCAATCGTGAAAGGACCTTCCCATTCTTTCCCAAATGTTCCTGGGCTGTTTGTAGTATCCTTCGCAGGACTAGATCTCCTTGCTTGAACTCCCTCAGTTTCACTTTTGAATTGTAGTCTCTTTCCGATCTTCCTTTTAGCATCTGATTATGGATATCTGCTGCCAACCTTTTTTCCTCTAGCAAGTCCAATTCCAACTTTAAAGCCTCTTGATTTCCTTCTTCTGAAAAATAGGAAACTCTGAAGCTTGGTTCTCCAATTTCTATAGGGATAACTGCCTCCGCTCCATATGCCATGGAGAAAGGGGTTCTCCCGTTGCATTCCTCGAGGTGGTTCTATAAGCCCATAAAACCCCGGGTAGTATCTCCGGCCAACTCCCATCAAGCCCTTCCAACCTGACTTTAAGAGGGTGTTTTATGATCTTGTTAACTGCTTCAACCTGTCCATTGGATTGCGGGTGGTAGGGGGTAGAGTATAGTTTCTTGATCTTTAAATTTTCACAGAACTGTCTGATTTTAGCGTTGTTGAATTGCTTTCCATTGTCTGTCACTATGGCATTTGGGATTCCAAAACGACATACAATATTTTTTCACAGAAAATCCTCAATCTTTGCTTCATTAATGGTGGCTAACGGTTCTGCTTCTGCCCATTTGGTGAAATAATTCACTGCTACCACAGTAAATTTGACTCCCCATTTTCCCGTCGGTAGGGGCCCTATGATATCCACTCTCCATTTAGCGAATGGCCAGGGGCTAAAGATTGATAGTAACTCTTCTGGAGGGGATCGAATTATTGGACCAAACCTCTAGCAATTTTTACAAGCCCTGGCATATTGCATAGCTTCTTTCTTTAACGTCGGCCAAAAATATCCTTGTCTCATAACTTTGTGTGCTAAGGACCGTCCTCCGGTATGATTGCCACAAATACCCTCATGAATTTCCCTTAGTACGTATTCAGCTTCTTCAGGAGCCAAGCACTTCAGTAGCGGTGTCATGTAGCCTCTTCTATACAGGACTCCTTCTAACATGGTATATCTTGCTGCTCTTGATTTCAATTGTCTGGCTTTAGTGGTATCCCCTGGCTATTCTCCTGAATTTAGGAATATGATTATTGGAGTCATCCAATTATCCCTGGCTTCCTCTTCCATAATTAAGATCATGTTATCGCTGGGCTTATCTTGTCGGGTAATGTTGATGTTATTCAGTTCCTCCGCATTTACAGCCGTTGCTAACCGGGCTAATGCATCTGCCTCTGAATTTCTTTCTCTCCCAATATATTTGATGAAAATCTGATCAAATTTTTTCATTGCCTCTACCACTAAATCTCTGTATTTTTCCATTTGACCATCTTTTGTAGCAAAATCTCCCTTGATTTGGTTAACCACTAATTGAGAATCACTGAAGACTATCAAGGTTTTCACTCCCATTGACATTGCCATTCGTAATCCGTTCAATAATGCCTCATACTCTGCTTCGTTATTGGTAGCCTTGAATCCAAATTTTATAGCTGAGGAGAACTTCCCCCATGATGGGCTTTCCAGCACAATCCCGGCACCCGAGGCTAAAGTTGTGGCAGAGCCATCCGCAAATAACTTCCAAGGTTCTCCCTCCTTACTCTCCAAAGGAAACAGTAGGGTTAGTTCCACCATAAAATCCGCTAAAGCCTGTGCTTTTATGGTGGGTCTTGGGACGTATATGATATCGTACTGCCCCAATTCCATTGACCATTTTAAAAGCCTTCCAGCCACATCAGCCTTTGCAATACTTGACGTAGCGGTAGGGCTGTCAGGACTTCGATTGTATGCTCCAAGAAGTAAGGTCTGAGTTTCCTTGCACTCATGACCAATGCCAATGCCATCTTTTCCAACATTGGGTAGCGAAACTCTGCCTCTTTCAGATCTTGGCTGACGTAGTATACTGGGGTACATTCTTTGTCTTCTGTTTTGACTAAAACCGCGCTTACTGCGGTTCCAGAGGCTCCAATGTATAACTGCAGCTTTCCCCCGGCGATGGCTTTGATAGGATCTTGGGGTTGGATAATTCTTCCTTGATCTTGTCGAAGGCGTCTTGACTTTTCCCTATCCATTCAAACTTCTTCTTCTTTCTTAAGATATCGAAGAAAGGCTTGCACTTGTCCGACGCTTTGGATATGAACCGGCTCAATGCCGCTATCCTTCATGTCAGATTTTGGACTTCTTTCCCATATTTCGGGGGCTGCATATTCAATATTGCCTTTACCTTGGTTGGGTTCATCTCTATTCTTCTTTGGCTGACGATATATCCCAGGAACTTTCCCAAGGATACCCCAAAGGTACACTTCTTGGGATTCAGCGCCATGCCATATTCCCTGAAAATTGAAAATACTTTGGACAAATGTTCAAAGTGATTTTCCTTTTTTAAACTCTTTACCAGTGCATCGTCGACGTATATCTCCACAAACTTTCCAATGACATCCCTGAACATTTATTTACCAGCCGTTGATAGATGGCTCCTGCATTTTTTAACCCAAAAGACATGTTGCACCAACAATATATTCCTCTTCCTACAAAAAAGGCAGTATCTTCTTGGTCATCTGGATGCATGAGGATCTGATGATATCTCGAAAAGGCATCCATGAAGCTCATAATCTCATGTCCGGCGGTGGAATCAACCAGTCTGTCAATAGCTGGTAGTGGATAACTGTCCTTTGGGCATTGCTTGTTAAGATCGGTAAAGTCCACGCAAAGCCTCCAAGTATTCGATGCCACATTCTTGATCAACACCGGGTTTTGTACCCTTTTTGGATACTCTACCTCTCGGATGAGTTTTCCCGCCAATAGTCCTGTAACCAAAGTCGCATCTTTCTCTGGACTAAATTTTCTTTTCTTCTGGTAGAAAGGTTGAGCTTGCGGATCTATATTCAGGCGATGGCATGCCTGGCTAGGATATACTCCTGGCTTAGTAGTAAGATCCCACAGGAATACATCTGAATTGTCTTTAAGTAGGACCATCATCTCTTCCTTGTATTTTCCCTGTAAAGTCACCCCCATCATTACTTTAATCTCGGGATTTTCTTAATCAACCTGCATTTCGACGGTTTCTTCCCCTGCCGAGGAGATCTCTGGTAATGTAACTCGGGGATCCACTTCAGGAACTATAAGATCCTCCATCAATTGATAGATATCTTGGTATGATGGAACCTTTTTCACCATTTCCTTTTCTCGAGGTTGCTTCTCCTTATCCTTTTTGTCCCGGGACTCAATACCCATTATATCCTCGAAGGCGAGCATCTCAAAGCTTGGATCATAGCAATTCAAGCCCTCCATCTTTTCTATGAATGAACATTCTCGTGCCATCTTTTGATTTCCAACTAAGGTAGCTATCATTCCATCTAGAGTTTGAAACTTTAGACACTGATGAAGTGTTGATGGGACAGCACCAAAAGTATGGATGAATGGTCTTCCTAGTATGCAATTATAGGATGAGATCTAATCCACCACTTTAAAGTTGATTGAGTACGAGACTTGCACCTTTTCATCGGAACTTTGAACTTGAACCATTAAATCTACCTCCTCCATTGGTTTGGTCACAACATTGCCGAATCCCCAGATTTCATCTTGACATGGTCGTATCGAATGATGTCTGTCACCTCCCAATTTATTGAAAACTGACTTGAAAATAATATTTGTGTATGTCCCGGTATCCACTAAGCATCTATGGACCTTTATCCCCGAGATGCTTGCTGATATCACAAGAGGATCCATATGCGGGTTCTTTACCCCGTAAAAATCCTCTTCAGAAAAGGTAATATCCGGTCCCTCCACCGGGTGCAGGGAATACATCCTCGGCTCTTGTTGATCCAGCTCTCGAAGTTCTGCCTTTCTCTTTTTTCTTGACAATCCCGACAGTACTTGGGATGTGCCAATATATTTTTCCTCCTGTTGAATCTCCATCATATGGATTTCTCCAGGAGGATGATTCCCTGGTATTTGTATTTGAGCTGCTTCCGGGGAAGGTAACCCCGGTGGTAGTGGTGGTAAATTTCGCCTTTATTGTGGTACCTCCTGTGGCATGCCATGA
Organism: Pogostemon cablin; assembly: GCA_023678885.1. Lineage (NCBI taxonomy): Eukaryota > Viridiplantae > Streptophyta > Magnoliopsida > Lamiales > Lamiaceae > Pogostemon > Pogostemon cablin. The sequence goes on from CM043013.1 coordinate 28,621,385, forward strand.
TTCTGGAGCTGATTTCCTCCTCCTCTGGGACAATGACCTGTTGGTGCCAGTATTCCCTTTAACCTTCCACTCTTATATAGCCTCTATAGTTCATATATCAGATCTCGGCACTAGTCAGTGTTATGTCCTGCATATTGATGATATTGGCAAATCTCCTGGGATCTAATTGTCCCGGGGGTGCCCAGATCTGGCGAGGTTCTCTCAAGATTTGCCGATTTCTTACTTGATAGAAAATCTCCTCCACCAAGCATCTAGTTTCTTCCTGTAGGACTTGGATATTGGTAGCTCCTCTGTATTCGTGAATGGCCTGAAATTTGCCGGGGTTTTATACTCCTAGCTTCCTTGATTTACGGGTTTTTTTTGTTTTGCACTTCCACTTTCTTGGCCAACGCCAGAGTTTCCTCTGCTTGACTATACTCGTTCGCCAAGGCCAGAAACGCGCCATAAGTGGCTAATGGTTTGAATTGTACTGCTTTCCATAATGCAGACTCAGGGTGTAGTGCTCCCATTGCAGTGACTAAATATGTTTCATCCCCCATGGACTCCCCTTTGGCTCTTTGATCATTGAATCTTTTAAGGAAGACATGAATCGATTCATTTGCTCCCTGTTTAATACTTGCCAGTTTGTGCTTTGGTTCCTTTACTATTCCCAGATAGGAATATTGAGTGATGAAAACACTCACCATATCATCCCAACTTCCGATCGAATTTGGTGGCAGTGTAGAGAACCAATCATTAGCTTTATTTCCTAGAGTTAAAGGAAACATGCGACACTGAGTCACCTCCGAACTCCCTTGAGCTCCCATCCATTGTAGATATGTATAGATATGTTGATATGGATCTGACTCACAATTGAATAAAGCTTCATTGGGTACCTTGATTTTCATTTGCCTAGGTGCCGAACGGATGGTCTCCGTGAATGGGGTTTTACCCAGATCAGCCTGAGAACGTCCATCTTCTCCTAGCCGTTGTCTTTTCTCCAGATCCCCACAATTTTGAGCATGCGATTAGCTAGGGAAATATCCCCATGCTCTGTGACTCTATCCCCTGGATTTATCGTCGGAATTCGTAGTTCATCCTCGGGCATGATGGAAAGTGGAGAATCGTGCATTCTTCTTGCGGGTACTGACTTCCTTTTCTTAGAAGCTTCTCCATATGCTCGCTCATGTTGGGTTTCACTAGATCCTTCAACATAAGGCTGGTATCTCGATCCGTTTGATCCCAGGCGATCATGCACTCTTTCCCGGGAAGAATTGTTTAGGCTTTGCTCTGTTTGGTTTTGTCAAGTCTGGGCCTCGTTTATGACTAGTCGGGCATCGTTGGGTGGGGGATCCGCTCTCCTTTGCTCTGACATTTCTTTTCTCTAGTTGACATTCTCTCGAAGGTCTTCTACCGGAACCTCTTTGCGTCTATTAAGATCTTCTCGTAGATCCTCCGCCGGAACTTCTCTTCTTCGATTGAGGTTTTCACGTAGATCTTCGACTGGAGCTTGCTGTACTTCTTCAAAGTTCAATCTCGTTGAAAGAACAGGAGGAACAACAAATTCGTTGAACAACGACTGTAATCTTTCTGAAAATTCTCGGGTCTTCTCCAGATTGCCCAGGATAGGTATTTTTACTACTGTTGGAGGTGTGCACATCATTGGATCTGCCGCAGGCTGCGCTGGTGGCATATTCGGGATCTGGACATGCACACTTCCAGAGCTTCGAACCACGTGCCTCTGCCGGCGGGTTCTCCCAGGAGAATAAAAGGATTCATCTCCGTCCGTTATCTTTGCTGAAAAACACGATCAGATGTAAAGTTTGATAACAAAACAACGATAATTTTCCACAGACAGCGCCAATGTTGTTGTCAGTTTTCGTCACAATGACTCCAACGTAACCCAACTAAGAGGTGATGGATCAAAGAAGGAAATGCCTCAAAGAAAAGATAGATCTTCATCACTCATTCTTGTATTTTTCATAGATTGTGTCTTCTATCATTTCTTTTTCTCCCCCTCTATATGGGAATTGATTCCTCACTCTCCTTCTAGATTGTTCTCCCTAATCAATGATTGACAAGTGTCATATTCTAGAATCATCCTATAACAGATTTGGTGTCTTCTTGATGCTCTCATTCCTCATTAGTTAATGGGGAATCTTTTTCTAACAAACAATTGGGGACCACTATATCATATCTTTGTTGCTGCCTCTGTCTTTCTCTCGCCATCCTTCAAAGTAAACCCGGATGTCTGGGGTTATTTCCCGAGGTTATCCAGTAATTATTCCCGGGGATAATCAGGATAAACCTGGGCTTTAATTGACTTCCTACCTTCTTGGGCCTGCTTTATTGGGCCGCTTAAACATCTTCAACCGGGCCGATCATTATCCCATAACAACAACAACAACAATAATAATAATAATAATAATAATAATAATAATAATTATTATTATTATTATTATTATGAACATGTCTTTTTTGAAAATAATAAAAATTTGGTAACATTAAAAATAAAAATAAAATATGAATCTAAATTTTTTGGATCAATAATACATCTGTATAAGACTAAATATTAAAGGTTGAAGTTTTATCGGACCAAGTTTGCAAGGATTTAATTATCAAATAAAAAATAAAAATAAAAATAAATAAGTAAAGAAATAAATAAAATAAAAGAACCATTAGTGTAACTATATATTCATATTTTATTTTATTCTACTTATTATTTTTTTTCAGCATGTCTCTTTTGAATTTAATAATAATTTGGTAATATTAAAAATAAAAATAAAAAAATTAGTAAGTAAATAAATAAATAAAATAAAATATGAATCTAAATTATTGGAATCAATAATGGAGTTGTATGAGACTAAATATGCAAGGGTTAAGTCTTATGGGACCAAGTCTGCAAAGAAATAATCGTTTGGGACTAAAAGTGAACGTATTGGGACTATTTTGAAGAGATTGTGTGTCCTGTAGGACCAAAAATGCAAAATTCTCAAATCTATATTTTAGAATGAAAATATCAACTGGCCTAAAGGAAAATGTTGATATTTTCCTATTGCACACGTTGCCATTCATCTAACACATATAATACCAAATATAACATCGAATTTGTCTCTTTTGCACCCGAGTGCATAAGGTTTTCAAGATCATACCATTTCATTTTATAGTGCATTTATTTTAATTCATAAGAGTGTTATTTTTTAATGAAATTGAATCAAGTAAGATACGAATGATATTAATATTTTAATAAAAGTATTCAAAAAATTAAAAGTATAAATTTTTATTCTGGAAAGTATGCTGTCAATTTAAGTGCACGGTGCACCGAGAGCACGCAAGTTTCATCCATTTTATAATATGTAAAGACACTTCAACGTACTAGTAATTATAGTAATTTGAAAAAATTGATTATAAATCTTTTAATTTAACACATGTTTCTCATTAGTTTTACTTTGTGTGGGGTAATAAATAAAGTCTTGTCTCATGATTCATCTAAGTGTGCCTCCAGACCAATAGAATCAATTCCATAAAATACTTTGCTTTCGTGAATAGTTACTCTATGAAAGAAAAGGACATTTCTTTGGTTCCACATGCTACTGCATGACAGAGTTCGGACACGCAGATGGGTGGCTTACTAATTTCAAACTCCATACATTTTAAATCATCATTCATCAATAACAAAAATGACGTGGATAAATGTAACTTCATAAGAAAACTAACTCCAAAAAATATGGAGTATAATTTTAATGTATTGGGTGTGTGAAAAATAATGGTGATTTTGTGAATAAGTTATTTTATTTTGTATTGTGGAAAAAAATGACTTAAAAGTATGAGTTGCTTCTTGTGTGCCAACTGTCAAGCATTAAAGTGTATTACTTTCTTCATATTAGCACATCTTCCATATCTCTTTTATAATTTACAAAGAAAATGTGAAAACTTGACAAAATGAAGGGAATATTTTTTATTTTAAATGATATATACTTTAATTTATAAGATTTTATTTTTGTAATAAAAAAATTAATTAAAATATGAATGATGTTAATGTTTTAATAAAATTTTTATTTTTACGAAAAAATTAAAATATACTCCCTCCGTCCCGTGAAGTATTTCACGTATTGGTGTACGCGGAGATTAAGAAAAAATTATTTTTAATGTATAAAGTAAGAGAAATAATATATATTTTAATTAATTTAATAAAAAATGTGTGTAAAGTTTTTGGAAGATGTGAAAAAGTGAGTATTATATTGAAATGTTTGTAAAAAGTGAATATTATAATAATTTATTTTTTACCAATTTGAGTAAAAGTGATGTGTGAAATATTTGAGGGACGGATAAAAAAGAAAAGTGTGAAATACTTTGGGGACGGATGGAGTACATTTTTATCCTAAAAAGCATGACATTTAACACTAAATTATACAACTTTATAAGATCGTTGGATTTGAGTTCACGCCAAAAACATACTCCCTCAATCCCAGGTTAAGAGGGTCATTTTACCATTTTGGTCGTCCCACCCAAAGAGTCTTATTTCCTTTTTGGATACGTGGGACCCACCCACACCCACTAATACAATTAAAACATGGGGCCCCCACACCCACTAATACAACTATCCACTACACATTAAATAATAATACTCCTTAATCCACGTGCCCAAAAGCAAATGAGACTCTTAAGTTGGGACGGGGAGAGTAAGTTTTATCTTAAAATTAGTAAAGAGTAGAAGTGATTAGGTTCAAAATTTCGACCCCTAGTTGGACAGAATAAATTTATAAAAAAAAATTAAAAAAAGTCAAATAACAGAATTGCAAATTTGAAAAAAAAAATTGTGACATTTCTCGGGTAGTACAATTACAAAACAACCCTCACTACATCCATATCTAATCCATTATCCAAGAATGGCAACTTCCCGCGTTTCCACATTACTGCTTCTCGGAGAGATGCAGCCCAAATGACAAGAAAGCCCTCCTACAAATCAAGAAAGACCTCAACAATCCTCCAACCTCCGACTGGGATGTACTAGTCAAATGAGACACTAAAACCCACCGGATTACCGAATTTTCCCACTACCGATCCGACCTCCGCCTCCCCATTCCCGCCGCCGTCGGCGACCTCCCCCACCTCCAAGTCTTAGTCTTCCAACTCACCAACCTCGCCGGAGAAATCCCACAAGCCATTTCCAACCTCACATTTCTCGATCTCCAATTCCACTCTCTCACAGGCCCTCTTCCTTCCTTCCTAGCAACCCTCAAGAAACTGACTCACATCGGCTTATCCTTCAACAATCTGACCGGTTAATCCCGCCGGAGCTCTCGCAGCTGCCGGAATTCACCTATCTGTTCTTGGACAGCAACATGCTCACATGTGGGGTCTACCAACTTCAGACAGTCGGGTTTCTATCTCGAGCTCGCTCATAAACAGCTGTCCGGCCCGATTCCGACACATGTGGGGTCTACCAACTTAACGTTTATCAATGTTTCTGGAAACAGGCTGGAAGGGGACGTATCGGAACAAGAGTTTGAACCATGGCGACTTCTCCAGCAACCGGTTCGAGTTCGATTTTTCTAAGACATTGACGGGCCTGTATTTGAATCATAACAGGATTTATGGCTGAGCTGGATCTGGTATTTCTTGATGTGAGTTACAACAGGCTGTGTGGTGAGATTCCGGTGGGTGATTACACCACCTATTTTCACAACAAATGCTTGTGTGGTGCTCCATTACCAAAATGCAAATGATTGATCTACATGTTTAAGGTTTTCGTTGCAAATAAGGTGAAATAATCCTAGTTATTAGTTGGTTGGAAATACTAAGCTTTTTCTTAGTACGTTCCGCACCAAGTGTGCATTTTGCTTTTTTGCACGTGGATTAAGAAGTATTATTATTTAATGTGTGGTGAGTAGTTGTATTAGTGGGAGTGTGAGCCCCATATTTTAATTGTATTAGTGAGTGAGTATGAGACCCATGTGTATAAAAAAGGAAACAGAACCCTTTGGATGGGACGACCAAAATGAAAAAAGAGACCCTTGGTGCGGGACGGAGGGAGTATGTGTATGAGTGTAATTTAATATGCAACATCTCTATTTTAACTCCAACTCTTCAGAGGTGACAGCATTTTAAGTACTCCATTAACAACAAGATCACTGGAATAAAGTGTAGGAGTATAAGGTTTGAGGGATATGTGTAGGTATTTATGGACGAGTGTAGGAATTGGTGAGTTGGGTGAACAAAATGAGATAGAAGAGATTTGAGGGAGAGAACAAGGTTTGGGATAAACTTTAAACTTTATTGGTTGTATTTCTTCTACATCAAAATGTTACACAATCCACCTATTTATACTATCCAATGGTGGATTCTCAAGCATTTTAGATAATTCTACATTAACTCCTAATTAATCTAGATATTTCACTAATTTGATCACATGTGTTTTCTAGAGTGTTCTTTCACTACATTATTCTAGATCATTCTTTCTCATTCTCCTAATATCCATACAAGCTAGAAATTTCTAGTCTACAACTATCTCCACCATTCTAGAACATTCACATCTTCTCAATTATTCTAGTATTCTCTTGTCATCTTCACATGCAAAATTAAGTTTACTATCCAACACCTCCTCTTAAACTTGATTTTGCATTCCAAGCATACTTCGTAATTTTGCGAATTCTTCATACTTGAGCGGCTTCGTGAAAATGTCGGCTACTTGATCTTGTGATTTGACATACTCCACTTGAACTTCTTTCTTTGTTATGTATTCTCTAATGTAGTAGAATCGAGTGTCAATATGCTTGCTCCGGTTATGGAATACCGGATTCGTTGCCAATGCAATCGCCGACTTGTTGTCCACACAAATTCTCGTCGGTGTCTCTTGTGTCCATCCGAGCTCCCGTAACAAACTTCTGAGTCATATAGCATGACAAACACTGGATGTGGCGGCTACATACTCGGCTTCACATGTAGACAATGTGACAATTGGTTGCTTCTTCGACATCCAAGTGAAAGATGTGTCTACCATAAAGAACACAAATTCACTTGTACTTTTTCGATCATCATTATCTCCAGCCCTATCACTATCATTATAGCCCACAAGCTCATAGTTATTAATATTTGAATAAAGTAGGCCATAGTTGAGCGTACCTTTGAGATATCGAAGAATTCTCTTTGCCGCCTTCAAGTGCGTTGTGGTTGGATTCTCCATAAATATACTCACAACCCCTGTTGCGTAGAGAATGTCTGGCCTCGTGCAAGTTAAGTACCTTAGGCTTCCAACCAAACTTTTAAAGAGCGTCGGATCCACTTTTTCTCCTCCTTCATACTTGGATAGTTTACTTCCACACTCCACCGGGGTGTTGATTGCTTTGCAATCTTCCATTTTGAACTTCTTGAGGATCTCCTATGTATAACCTTCTTGTGTGATGAAGATTCCTTCCTCAAGCTGCTTAACTTCAACTCCAAGATAATATGCCATGAGCCCAATATCAGTCATCTCAAACTCTTTAGTCATGGACTCCTTAAATTCCTCGAACATCTTTGTGTTGCTTCCTGTGAATATAAGATCATTCACATACAAGCACACAATTAAGACATCATCACCTTTGACTTTGACGTAGAAGGCATGCTCATATGGGCACTTGGTAAAACCATTCTCTTCTAAGTACTTATTGATCCTGCTATTTCACGCCTTTGGTGCTTGTTTTAATCCATATAGCGCCTTCTTCAACTTCAACACATTTTCTTCTTGCCCTTTCACCTAGTAGCTTGGTGGTTGCTTGATGTAGACTTCTTTATCAAGTATACCATTCAAGAAGGCCGACTTCACGTCCATCTGATAGATTTTCCATTTGTTTTGGGCTGCAAGAGAAATGATTAGTCTGATAGTTTCTAGGCGGGCGACAAGAGCGAATACCTCGTCATAGTCAATTCCAGCTCTTTGACTATATCCTTTGGCGACAAGCCTTGCTTTGTATCTCTCTACTTTACCCTTGGAGTTCTTCTTCGCTTTATACACCCACTTAACTCCAATGGCCTTATGATCCTTTGGCAATATTTCAAGCTCCCACGTATCATTCTTCTCAATGGCCTTAATTTCCTCATCCATTGCATCTCTCAATCTTTTGCTTTGTGTAGCCTCCTCAAAAGTTACTGGCTCACAATAAGCAAATAAGCAAAGTAATGTGAGATCTTCTAACCTTTCAGTCTCGTCATAGATCTCATGCAGGCTCCTCACACGCGATGCGCTTCTTTCATTCAAGAAAGATGGTGGCGAGTCTCCAACTTCTCTTGATAGTGAAGCATGTGGAGTTACTGTCTCTTCGCCTTCACCCGCTTGCTCCAAATCTTCTTCATCTTCAAATTGTGGAGTTACAAAGTTGTGATCATTGATGTTGGAACTGAAATCCCAAGCACCTTCTTTATCGAACTCCATATCTCGACTTATCACACTTTTCTTTGTGAGGGGATTATATAACTTATAACCTTTAGAGTTAGAGTCATACCCGATGAATATGTATGGCTCACTCTTGTCGTCGAGCTTTCTTCTTGTCTCGTCTGCCATGTGAGCATATGCTTTGCTCCCAAATACTCTTAGATGAGCGATTCCGGGCTTTCTCCTACTCCATGCTTCTTGTGGAGTCTTTCCCCCACTACAAGAAACTGCTGGATTACCGACGGATTTACCGACGGAATTAAACGATCGGTAATTACCGACGGATTACCGACGAATTACCGACGTTTTATTGATTAAATATGATTCATTTTTAAAAAAATCATCAATAAAAATTATCGACGGAATTAACGACGGATTACCGACGGAATTAGCGACGGATTACTTTTCCGTCAATATATCTGTCATTATTTTAGAGGGAATAAATCCCGGAAGATTACCGACGGAATTTATCCGTCGGTAGATATATAAAATTTTATTTAAAGAAATTTAATTTTAGTTTATAATTTACCGACGGATTAAATCCGTCGGTAATGATATTAAATTTTATTTTTTTAAAAAAGTAATTTAAGTTTTCAATTACCGACGGATTTAATCCGTCGATAAATTAAAGACTAAATTATGTTATATTTACCGACGGATTTATTCCGTCGGTAATTATATTAAATTTATTTTTTTTTAAATAATTTTAGTTTTTTATTTTTTTTAAAAAATAATTTTAGTTTTTTAGTACCGACGGATTTAATCCGTCGGTAAATATAAAATAATTTAGTCTTTAATTTACCGACGGATTAAATCCGTCGGTGATTAAATTGAATTTTATTTTTAAAAAAAAATCATTTTAGTCTTTAGTTACCGACGGATTATATCCGTCGGTAAATATATATATTAAATTTTATTTTTTAAAAAATATTTTAGTCTTTAATTTATCGACGGATTTAATCCGTCGGTAATTAAATTAAATTTTATTTTTTTAAAAAATTATTTAGTCTTTAGTTACTGACGGATTATATCCGTCGGTAAATATATTATATTTTATTTTTTTAAAAATATTTAGTCTTTACTTTACCGACGGATGTAATCCGTCGGTAATTATAAATTTTATTTTTATAAAAAATTATTTTAGTCTTTAGTTACCGATGGATATCATCCGTCGGTACATATATTAATTAACTTTTATTTTTTAAAGAATATTTTAGTCCTTAATTTACCGACGGAGGTAATCCGTCGGTAATGAGTTTAAATTTTATTTAATTGGGAATAAAGGTTTACTACTTTACTCCCAGCCATACATTTTCCCCTAATTTTCTACTGAGCCCTAATTCAACACCCTCACGCCGCCACCGATAAGAGATTCAATCTGCCGCACCCATCTGTTCACGCCACCGGTACTAGCCGACGATTCACGCCACCGGTACTAGCCGACGATTCACGCCACCATCTGCAGCGGCAAGCGATGTTGCGAATGGACTTAGTTTAAAGTTCGACGGCGGATTTCTTTCACAACAATTTGACACGTTCGAGCTTGATTCCCTGGTCTTTCTAATCCATGCCTTTTCAATTCTCTTCGATTGTACCAGACGCCCCAAGAGAGGAAGAATTGTAGAAGAAGTTAGATTAAACTTGAGTTTTCCTTCCTCTTCTGTTTCTTATTCATGCTCCTTTTTTTGATAATTCAATCTCTACACTGTTTAATTAATTTGAGTATGATGATAGATATAACGAGTATTTCTGGTTTTCCTCAATTTAATAATGTTCATATATAGTTATTTTATGTGGTTTTGTTGCTTTACCTACAGTAGAGCTTCTTTTCCCATTTTAATGTTTGCAGTTGTTTTTTTAATTGTTTTTAATTGTTTTTAATTAATTGTTTTTTTAATTCGTTTTGATTTGTTTTCTTGGTGCAGAATAACAAAGGAAAGGGTCGTTTGAACTATCTCTTACAGCAAACAGAGTTATTTGCTCATTTTGCCAAGGGTGATCAGTCTGTCTCTCAGAAGAAGGCAAAAGGAAGGTGGGCCACCCCATTTTATTTGATTCATTTTCTCCTACAGAGAAATAGTTTGGGTCTTGAAGTATTTCTTTTCTTTCCCCCCTTGTGAATGACCTGTGGTAATTTGGAGATTTATGTTGTCTTTTATACTGTTGGCTTAACTGCCTGGTAATTTAGCGGTGTTCCTCTTGGAAAAGTTAGTAACATTATAGGGAAGTGAGTAGCTCAAAAACTCTAGTGGTGAAATCAGATTCATGCGGGTTGTGGAGAAGCAGTGTGAAGAAGACGCTTTTAGTGGTGAAAGCAGGTCCAAGGAGAGTCGAATTTGATAGAAAGTGCAGAGATTCCTTACTTTCTGGGATCAATAAGCTTGCAGATGCTGTTTCTGTCACCCTAGGACCTATAGGTGTGTATGTGTGCACACCTTCACTCCATTAATTCAAAAAGTGATTTCTGGGGGCTGACTATTCCTGTTTTCTGACTTAATTTTGAATTTTACTTGGTTATAATTGCTGAGCAGGTACTCTTTATTGCAGAATTAGGCTTATAAGTGTGATACATGTGTTAGGATCTTCAGTGTTGCTTAAGTGCTAGTCTGGAACGTTAGCTTTTACTTCAATCTTAGGAAAACCTGATGGAGTAATATTGATTGAATCTTCATCATCATCTGAAACTTCTGTGACAGTTGATGAAGGAATGAAGGTGATTTGTGTAGATTTTGCTTTCTTTTATTAGCCCCATCTCTCTGTAGCCAATTCTATTATTTGCAGCCATTAGGAACTTAGCATTCCCTCCCTCTTTCTCCCACATGACCTCCTCTGGTGAGTGAGATCAAAGCTGTTTGGATGTTATCATATCTCAAGTGATATAGTCTCAATCTGGCATTCAAAGGATCGATATTTACCTATGGATTAGAAATCAATGATGTAGAAGTGAATAGATAATTCTGAATATTGTTATATTTTCAATACTTTAATCACCATTCCAGGCTTTTTGAAGGGTCAGGTTGAATATGCTGACAGAAAAAAAAAATAATGCTCAAGTAAATGTTGCCACTTCTCCTCTTCTTATTTTCTTCTTTTTTACTTTCTAATGTGTTTGTGTTGTGAATTTAAGAGTTGACCTGACATCCTTCATTCTTTGTAGATTTAGCACTCTTTTCCCTTGAGTTTTCATTATTCTCTTGATTTCTCCAGGCAATCTTTTCTTACAGATAGATAAAGGATATATGTCTCCGCACTTCATCACAAACAAGGACAAATCATTAGTAGAGTTTGAAAATGCCAGAGCTCTGGTGACTGATCAAAAGATATCTGCTGTCAAAGAGATTGTTCCTTTACTTGAAAAGTCTACACAATTGAGCGTCTGATTTGGTTTTTAGATTTTGCCAGGATATATCATTCATTTGCTTACCTATGTAGTAGCTGAAAATATTGTTGTAAGTATAATATTTTGTGTTTTTAAAGTATTTATGATTTTAAGTAAAATGATAAATCTATAATATTTGATTAATAATTCATTATTAACCATGTAAATTCACAGAATGCAATCGAACAAAAGAAAGATGAACTGAGTCAAATGCCTGATGCTCCTGAGATTAATATGGGAGATATCTTCCGTCAAACTGTTGCACCAAAAAAAGGTCGCATCTTCGGCATTGGTAATTTAGGAGAGGGAAGTTCAAGCAGCCAATTTGATGACGAGGTTGATGCTTATTTGAGAAACTTGTGATCATGTTTATTGTATTACATGTTTTAAGGATTGAGTAGAATTTGATATTTTGTGTCGAATTTGGATAATCTATTTCAAATTATGGAGATTGCTGAATTTAAATCTTATATTGGGTTGTGTTTTGAAGATTTAATTAATTAGAATTTTATATTATTTAACAGGTATTAATATTAATTTTAAAATATAAAACTCAAATATATACATAAATTTGCGACGGAAATTTTCGTCGGTAACTGAAATACGTAATTTGAAAAACTAATATTAACGACGGAACATTCCGTCGTAAATTTGTGACGGATTAATTCCGTCGGTAATTGTCGACGGATTACCGTCGGTAAACTAACTTCCATATGATTTCGTGTTTTTTAATCTGCGACGGAAATTTTCGTCGGTAAATTCCCGACGGATAAATCCGTCGCTAAATCCGTCGCTAATTTGCAGCACCGACGAATTTGATTTGCATGACTACCGACAGAAAATTCTATTTACCGACGTCCATAATCCGTCGGTAATTACCGACGGAATGTAATTTCCGTCGGTAATAAATTACCGACCATGGTTTTAGCGACGGAGCGATTTCCGTCGGTAATCCGTCGGTAACCCCTTTACCGACCGAATTTTCAAGTATTACCGACGGAAATTTCCGTCGCTAATCCGAGAGTTTTTTGTAGTGCCCATACACTCCGAGTTGGAGAACGATAGGACAGGTACACCGTGCACGCCACTGCTTCTGCCCATAATTCTTTTGGAAGATTCTTTGTCTTCAACATGCTCCGCGCTATCTCCACCATGGTTCTATTCTTTCTCTTCGCTACACCATTTTGTTGAGGAGATCTTGGAATAATAAGAGGCTTTCAGATCCCATTTGCTTCACAATACACCATGAATTCCTTGGATGTGAATTCACCACCTCGATCGGTTCTCATAGATTTGATTTCTAGATCGCTCTCCTTTTCAACGACAACTTTAAATTTCTTGAAGGCTTCACATACTTCTGATTTCTGCTTCAAGAAATACACCCACGTTTTTCTAGAAAAATCATCAATGAAGAGTAAGAAATAATTGTTGTTACCAAGAGAACTCGGCTTGATCTGCCCACAAACATCGGCATGGATTAACTCCAATGGCTTCTTTGCTCGCGAGGTTGACTCCTTTGGGAATGGCCTTCTAGCTTGCTTCCCGAGTATACAACATTCACATAGTTGGTCGGGATGCATGATGGACGGTAATCCTTTTACCATTTCCTTCTTTGATAACAACTCCAATCCTCCGAAATTTAAGTGCCTAAACCGTAGGTGCCATAACCAAGACTTATCTTTAAAGCAAGCTTTAAGGAATTTTGCCACATCATTTCGAATATTTAGTTGAAAAATTCTATTCTTAGACATTAGCACCCTTGCTATCAAATTATTTTCCTTATCTCTTATTGAAAGGTTATAATCCTCCAAGTGAATGTCATAACCTTTCTCTAAGAGTTATTTTAAACTTAAAATATTATTTTTCATGTTGGGAACATAATAAACATTTGAGATAAAATCATGACCTCCATTTTTTAAGCGAATCAAATTTTTTCCTTTTCCTTTTATCGGATTTTTAGATTCATCACCAAAGGAGACATTGCCACTTACCGATTCATCCAACTCCACGAACATGCTCATTTTACCACACATGTGGTTGCTTGCTCTCGTATCGAGGTATCAAGTATCATCTTGTCTTTCATTTTCACCTTTGTACGCCAAGAGCATACTTGCATTTTCTTCCTTCTTGCTCTCAACGAAGTTGGACTTCTCTTGAACCTTTTATTTTGCTTTCCAACATTCGGAAGCATAATGCCCAAATCTATCACAATTATAGCATTTTATAGAAGATTTATCGTAATTTGATTTTGGGTTGCTCCTTTCTCGATCAAATTCTTTTTTCTCTCCATAATTTCCATAGCCTCCTCTTCCACGTCCACGACCTCGACCTTGTCCTTGGCCACGACTTTGACCGCTACTTGGACCTTCGTCTTTCTCCTTTGCACTCACTTGTAATTTTAACAATTGCTCCACCATATCTTGCTTTTGTTTTTGTTTCTCTTCATAAGCTTGTAATGACCCCATTAAGAGATCAATTGTCATCTCCTCCAAATTTTTAGTCTCCTCAATAGTCACCACAATATGCTCAAATTTGGGAGTCAATGAACATAATATTTTCTCCATTATTCTAACATCCTCCAAATTTTCACCATTTCTTTTCATTTGATAGAGACCGCCAAAACTCTTGTAAAATAATTCGAAATAGATTCGGACTCCATCATATGTAGGGACTCAAATTCACCTCTCAAAGTTTGAAGGCGTACCTTTTTAACTTGATTGGCTCCTTTGCATGATACTTGGAGCTTGTCCCATACTTCCTTGGCGGTAGTTGCATTCGAGATTTTCTCAAAGTCATCATCTCCCAATACTTGGTAGATGAGGAAGAGAGCCTTCTTGTCCTTCTTTCTTGAATCTCTCAACTTATCCTTTATTTGTTGAGATAGTGTTGCCTCGTCTTCCGGTTGCTGATTAGTCATAACTTGTAGTATGGATGACCAATTAAATTAATTTATCGAACCACAGGGAGGTCGGCGCTAGAGCTTAAGCGAGATCACGTTTATCGCAAATTTATAGAGACGAATCATTAATAGGATTAGTTGAGTAAACAAGTAATTGAATGACAATCAATGCAAGTAGACAAGCAATGATCAATCAACAAGATAAATAATGAAAGTGTTTTCCAAACTTAACAAAAGTGAGATTAACAACAATTAAGAAGTGAAAATTCTAGGAATTATGTATCAAATTCATATGTATCATGGATTGAAGACTAAGGGCCAACACTAAGATCACCTAAACTCCCTCTCGAGATGGATAGGATATGAATATCAAATAGCTCAATGGATTGGTTCTCACTTAAACAATTCCAACTAGGTACTAAGTTTAAATGAGAGTCCCTTCACACAATTAATCAATCTCTCGATCAAACCAATTACATGTCCTACCAAAGGGTTCTAAACTATGAAGGACTTCTCAATCTCTTCACAATTTATAATGCACATGAGGTGTTTGATGAAATGATTCACTCAATTATCCTAAGCATATAATTGATTTCTCAATCTAATCACATATTTAGAAAAACTAAACACACAAATCATCAATACAAATCAAGCAATTAATAATCAATGATAGAAAATCATAGATCCAATCAACATATGAATTCAAATACACAAATCCCCAAAATTATCCAACAACTATCATGTTGCTAATCTCACAAGGGAGATTAGCCTCTCATATCCATAAGAAAATTAACATAGACATTAAACTTCTTACAAAACATGATGAACATATAGGATTCAATACAAAAGTTGGATGGAAACTCCCTAGATGTCACTTCAATGGTGATTTTCTTCCTTCCCTTGCAATCTTCCTCTCTTTCTTGCTTCTTTTGCTCACTTGGATGAAGAATTTTATGGTAGGATGATGATAGATCCAATAGATGAAGAATGGATGAAGATGATGGTGTAAAATGGAAGAAATAGTGTGTGAGGTGTGTGGGAAGCTCTCAATTTCGGATCTGATCTCAAATGTTGAATAAATGGGTATTTATACCCCTTGGGAAGCTTGTAGAAGTTTCTGAAAAAATTTTGCTCCCAGCACCAACACGCCCCGTGTGCTGCACTCAGCACAGGGGTGGCCGTGTTGTGTCTTCTGATGCTCGCACACGGCCATTCTGGACAGGGTCGTGTTTGGTACACGGCTCGTGTTCTGCACTCGGCCATAGGGGTGGCCGAGTTGGTGTTTCAGGCGACAGCGCACGGCCAATTCCGACAGGGTCGTGCGCTGTACACGGCCCGTGTTCATGCTGCCCTGTTTCCTCTTTCACTGTTTTGGCTCGTTCTTCCTCGTTTCAACTCCAATTGAGATCCACTTTTTCCTACGTCTTCCTTATCATATCTAGCATCCAATAAAAAGTGAAAAATCATATGTTTAAGCTCATTCACACATATTTCCATAAAAACACAAAACACAACCAAATAACACATAAAATACGGATAAAATAACACGAAAATACATATAAAAAGGCACTACAATCTAGGTGAAAATATCACTCATCAGTTGCTCGTACCCTTTCTCTACAATCTCCCAAACATCATGAGCGCCTAGGAGTGCCTTCATATTGATACTCCAATTATCAAAGATGCTCTTGTTGAGCAACGGGACTTGAAAGGATTGAAGGTTGCTAGCCATCTCCCACAGAAGGATCTTATGGCTCGGATACCACTTTGTAGGAGTATAAGGTTGGAGGGATATGTGTAGGTATTTGTGGACGGGTGTAGGAATTGGTGAGTTGGGTGAACAAAATGAGATAAAAGAGATTTGAGGGAGAGAACAAGGTTTGAGATAAACTTTAAACTTTATTGGTTGTATTTCTTCTACATCAAAATGTTACACCATCCACCTATTTATACTATCCAATGGTGGATTCTCAAGCATTCTAGATAATTCTACATTAACTCCTAATTAATCTAGATATTTCACTAATTTGATCACATGTGTTTTCTAGAGTGTTCTTTCACTACATTATTCTAGATCATTCTTTCTCATTCTCCTAATATTCATACATGCTAGAAATTTCTAGTCTACAACTATCTCCACCATCCTAGAACATTCACATCTTCTCAATTATTCTAGTATTCTCTTGTCATCTTCACATGCAAAATTAAGTTTACTATCCAACATAAAGATGCGCTCTCAAATTGCCACACTAAATTATTTTTAGTTGAGTCGAAAAAAATATTTAATTCTTAAACATTTAACTACAATTATACTTCTATATTCATTACTCCCTTCCGTTTCAATTTATCTTCAGTGATATTGTACTCGTATACTCACTAGTCCCATATTTACTTGCATTGTTATTATAGATAAAGATTGCATTGTTATTGTAGATAAAGAATAAAAAAAAAATTTGTCTTTACACCAACTATATTGACTTTTAAAATATAATATAATAATAAATAAATTATAAAATATGTTATATGTGTTAGGCGAGGGTGATAAACTTGTAATTAAGATATACTTTCAATGTTCGAAATTAATGTGATGTTTATTTTTTGGCTGGTGCAATTTAATGTGAGACGGACGAAAACATAAAGTGTAAAATTTAATGCGGGCGAAGGTAGTCGTTATTTTAAAATAAAAAGAGTTAGTTTTTAACTAATTTTATGAATTTTTTAGATAATAATAAATAAAATGTAAAATATAGTATATAGTATGTATTAGGTGAAAATGATACTATTTTTTAAGTTAAAATAAAATTTGAAGTTATTAGATTGATGTAATTTTTTTTTTTTTTTGTGAGTAGCAAGTACAAAAGTTTATTGTTAGATGAAGGAAGTATTTATTTATTTATCGGTAAAATTCGTTAAGGCTACATTTTATTTATTGTAATTAAATATAGTTTTTTATTTAAGTAAATTGAGAAGTAATATGATTTGTATATACATCATCTTAAAAAATTTATCTAAAATATGCAAGTCTAAAAATAAAAATGGATTTAAAAAAAATAATAATAATAAACGACGGTGTAGTCGGTAGTCCAACTTGGGTGAGCGGAATCCAATTGGCAGTTCCGGAATGTGAAAATGAATCGACGGATTTGACTTCGATTAAGTCGCATACGTGGAAACGCGACTTTCAAATATTAATTATATAAATAAATTGTGTATGACCAATCATGCCAATTTCACTTGTATAGAGGCGACCAAACTTTAATGCATTTATTTAATTTATATAATAAAGGAAATCATTTTTTTTATAGAAAAAAAAAGTATAAATGAATCATGCAAGAAAAATGAAAATAAGACTAAGAGCGTAATAATCCTCTAAAATGAAATCAATTAAACTCTAATATGTGTATCCATTTGGCAAGTTTATAGAAAACCGTCATTCTTCTTCCTGCATGGAGTATTATTTAAACCTAGTTGGCTAGTTGCATTTAATATAAATTGACGAATATGCCCTCGTAGGGTACATATAAGTAACCCTATCAAGCCCTCTACCAAAAATGATCAAACAGTTAATATACTAATTATGGCAAATTCCCCTGTTCTAACACTCTCCCTCCTCTTTTTAAATTTTAATCTCTTTCCTAAGTGTGTTTTCAGAGAGATGCCTTCCAGACGACAAGAAAGCCTTACTACAAATCAAGATAGCCTTCAATAGAACCTTCTGGAACCCAGAAACCGACTGCTGCGATTGGTACAACATCGAATGCGACGAAAAAACCAATCGAACAACCGTCTTAGTCATCACCAAAACCGACCTCCGCCGCCCCATTCCCGCCGCCGTCGGCGACCTACCCTACCTCGACAAGCTCATACTCGACCACACCAATGTCACAGGAGAAATCCCACAGGCCATATCCAAGCTCTCCCAGCTCAACTTCCTCGATCTCCGATGGAATCTTCTTACCGGCCCTGTTCCATCCTTCCTCGGAAACCTCAAACACCTCTCCTACATCGGATTATCCTTCAACGGCTTGACGGGCTCGATTCCGCCGTCGCTTTCGCAGCTGCCGGAGCTCAACGGCCTTCTCCTGGACCGGAACATGCTCACCGGACCCATACCCGAATCGTTCGGAGATTTCAAGAAGACGGATTTTTACCGGTACCTGTCGCATAATCAGCTGACGGGTCGGATCCCGTCGAAATGGGGCAATGCGGGTTTTAATTGGATCGACGTGTCGAGGAACCGGCTGGAAGGGGACATATCGTTTTTGTTTGTTTGGGAAGAATAGGAGTTTGGTGATTGGTAGGAATTTTTCGAGGAATCAATTTGAGTTCGATTTTTCGAATGTGGAGTTTCAGGATTCGATTACGTGGGTGGATTTGAATCATAATCGGGTTTATGGGTGGTTGCCCAGCGATTTGGGTCGGACCCGAATTGATACGTTTAATGTGAGTTACAACAGGCTGTGTGGACCCATTCCTCAACTCAGCTGGTTTCAGATTAAGAATTTCGATTATTCTGTTTTTTTTCATAATAGGTGCTTGTGTGGGAAACCCTTGACTGAATGTAAATGAGGAGTAAATATCTCTAATAAAGTGCTGAAATTTAATTTATTAATTTATTTTCGTAGAGTGAAATAATAAGAAATTAAGGGTCACTTGTCAAGGGTTGATGAGAATGGAAAGAATATTGATTTATATTCCTTTTTGGTAAAATGAAATGGAAATTCAAAATTCTTAATCATTTTAATTGGTTCAATATATATACTCCTTCCCTTTAGTCAATTTCTGGGGCACTTATTAATAATTTTCATTACCATTTCAAAATATTCCAAAGAAATACTCTCTACATCCCTTACTAAGAAAGTCTTTTGCTTTTTGACACGTGAATTAAGAAGTATTATTATTTAATGTGTAGTGGGTAGTTGTATTAGAGGGAGGGTAAGTCTCATATTTTAATTGTATTAGTGGGTGTATGTGGATCCATGTGTGTAAAAAATAAAAGAGGACTCTTTAGATGAGACAACCAAAATGGAAAAAAGACCCTCTTTAAAGGGAACGGAGGGAGTAATTAATTTTCAATTATTTTTAGGAGAATTTCCTGTCGATGTATAATGTATAAGGCCGGAGAATGAGGCTACATTAAAAGGAAAAACTAAAATCATATACTCCCTCCGTCCCGGAAGTATTGACACATTTTTTTTGGGCACGGAGATTAAGGAGTGTAATAATTTAATATAAAGTGAAGTGGGAGAAATAATATTTAATGTGTAGTGGGTAGTTGTATTAGCGGTGAGTGTGATGGGTGTGTGGGTCCATGTAAATAAATAAATTGTTTTTGTGTGGGTCCCATGTTCTTAAAAAGGAAATATGTTAATTTCTGTGGGACAACCCAAAAAGGAAAGTGTGTCAATATCTTTGGGACGGAGGGAGTAATTAGGTTAATCATATTGGCACATGAATTCAGAAAAAAAAAAAATGTCGTTACGAGTTTATTTTTCCGTTGTGTATATCTATATCTTCATTTTTCTCTCTTACATTTGTTTTTCAATACCACCATCTACAAAATAAAAAAATTGTTATAATTACAAATACACCCACCTTAAAAAAAATACTTTTTAGAGAAATACTGATCGCTTTTTTCTTTCACCCTCAAGTGTAAGGATCGATTGTAGCGCGCGTGAAAAGTGAAATATCGTTCCCACGAGATAGTTATAAATTTAATAAATAATTCTATATGATAATTGAATTGCAAGACAAATCTGGGGGTTTTTGAAAGGATGATTAATTAAACTAATAAAACTGAATTAAAATAATTAAACTAAGCAAGTAAAATAAATCACGCAGAGAAAATGATTTAGAATTCAAGAATGGAGAATTGGTAATGCTCGGGCAAACAGCTCAACTATGTGACAAATTTATCTAGACCCAAATTAATTTCCTGCAGACGTTTATAAAAGGATCACTAAGCCTAGTTAAATCACCTTGATCGGGTAGGATCTAACACTGATAATGAGCTGAAAATCCTAGGATCAATAAGAAATGAACTCTCTCTCCCTCTATAGGTACTTCATGCTAAATTCCATTAAAGGTTAGAGCACTAGATTTTCCTTTCTAGGTACGCAACTATTAACCCATTTTGTCTATTTACCAATTACCTAATAATAATGTTTTACCAAGTAATTAATATTCCAAATTGATTGTCTAACACTCTTAGGAATTATAGTCAATACCCTAAGACTGTCATAGGAAACAACAATTATTATGCAGAAATAGAGAATCATATTAACTATCCATCAGTGATACCGTCAAGAATAATTAAAGGAATCAAAACCCAAAAATACAATAATATGAAGTCTCAAAATATCCTCTTCAATAAGGAAATAAACAATCTGCAGAGTAATAAAATTCAAGTCCAGGGCAATTAAATCACATAGTCAAATATGTCTTAGCGCCCTAACATTACCAACAAAGAAACTTAGCCCATGAAATTACGAGGGCAAATCACAAAGATGTAATAAACCCTAACCATTGTTCTAAAATAACAAAGATAAATAACTGAAAAATACAGAACCCATGTGAAGGACTCCGATTATTCAATCATGATCTCCGTCGGAATCTCCATCTCCGATCCAAGTAGCAACTCCGATCATCTCTCCGGTGGATGGATGGAAGGTGATGAGTGATGGATGAAATTAGGGCACTGGATGAAAGGGATGTGAATGGGAGGTCTGCTCTCTCGATACTTTAGAACTAGAGTATTTATATGGAGGAATGGGCCTGGCCCAAAAATAAGTGACGTGTTGTGCAAGGATTTAGCACACGGTGAATAGACTTGGCGCATGGCACTTCGCACGGCTAGTGCGAGGGTCGCACAGCAGTCACACGACATCGTGTGTCAACTCTTCCTCGCACGGCAGCAACCATGTGCAATTCTTCCTCGCACGACGTTGTGATCCTCATTCAAGGCTTCTTGTTCTTGATTTCGGAAGCTCCGACCTTCACCATCCTCGCACAGCTCCGTGTGTTGTCATATGGTATCAACCGTGTGTCAAGATTTCTCACACAGTAAGAACTGTGTGACACGATTCTTGGCGTAAAACTCGCCGCGCGCAAGCCGCCGCGTGTACCACCGTGCGCGCTTCAGCAGCCTATGCAACTTTACGGTTTTAACCATAACTTCTTCATCTGGATTTCAATTTGACTGATTCTTGTGCTCACGCAATCCTCTCTTCCTTGGATTTCTATTAATACAAAGAAATTACAGAAACTCTAATATTTTAAGGTATAACAAGTCATACAAAGTGGCACCATCGTGCTGAGCAGGAACAGCTTGCGCGACGTCACCGCTTTGATCATAACTTCCTCGTTTGAAATCCGATTGAGGTTTTTCTTGAGTCAAAATGATCTTTTCTTCCATAGCTTTCCAACCGTATATCACATGACCAATTTGTATAACTACACACATACAGAAAAATTATGAAAAGAGGACATCTGTTACTTGCAAGTAGTACGAATTCATCATTCATTCCAACTTTGCGTTCTTGATCCTTTTTCCTATCAAAACACAACAAAATACCTCTCATTCACCTTTTAGTCAATAATAATTAGAAGTAATAAGATTTGTGCAAATAATATCAATTATACACTCAAAGAGGTATCAAATCGGACTCAAAAGTATATGAATTTCCACTCTCATCAAATACACCCACTAGAATTTATCTAAACATTCCTAAATATCCATTAAAGCCTTCTTCAACGGCAAAATGAAAAAGCGACATATCAGCGCTACTTCATAAGAAAAAACTCCTACCTCCAAAACAAAACTCTTCCTCAATAATAAACTTAAAAAGAAGGTTTTTTTGTGGGACCCATCTCAATTTCATTATATTCTCATTTAATATATCAACTATATCTATCTAATTTCCAAATAAATTATACATAATTATATATTCTAATTATTTTATTTTTTTAATATTTAAAATTTTTTAAAAATACTCCTTATCATTGTATAGAATATAAAATGGAGTACAAATTAAAAGGAAACATATTAAAAAATAAAAGTAAAATTTCTAAAAGAAACAAGATAAATTTTGATTATATAAACTTTATCTGTGGATAGTTATTTTTATTTTATGTTCATAAATTAAATAAATAAATAAATATATAAAACTGACTTATACAGTTCTCTCTCCATGAAACCAAAGAAAAGTAGAAAAAAAAGGGGACTAGGCATTTATGCCCTATATGGAGATCAATATGCAAAAATGCTCACTTCCTTTTTTAAAAAGCAAATCTGCCACTTTCATATAATTTGACATTAATACCCTTTGACCAACCATTTTTATTTAAAATTAAATGCTTATTTTAGAAAAAAAAATCATTGATTCTGTCAATCATTAAATGATTGACCGATTAGAAGACCGAATAAAACAAAAATAAAGATTGACAGAATAGAACAAAAATAATTGACTGATTAGAAAACCAAATAGAACAAAAATAAAGATTGACATAATAGAACAAAAATAATTGACCGATTAGAAGACCAAATAGAACAAAAATAAAGATTGACAGAATAAAAAATAATTGACCGATTAGAAGACCGAATAGAATAAAAATAAAGATTATGTCCATCAGTCAATTACCTATGTTGCCCCCTTGAGAAGTATTGACAGAATATAATTAAAATTAAGAGGAAATTAATTTAATTTGATTCAAATTGTCATTGCCCCCTTAAGGTACAATTGCCAAAAAAAATACATAAGGGTATTAAGGTCATTCAAGTGCGAAAGTGGGCAGTTTTTAAGTTTTAAAGTCAAAGTGGGCTCTTTTGCATTTTAAAATGCAGGATAGGGCAACATAGGGCATTTCATCAAAAAAAAAATCAAAGATGGGTGGAGAGACAGAAACGTAGTGCTTGGCCCCACAAAAAGTTGAACCACGCACGTTTCAATTCCACCCGCTTGCAGATTTGAGAGTGTCCCATAATCTCTTCTTTCCCACTCTCATTCCTCACAAAAAAATCTGGGTTTTAACTTCACTACCCAACGAAAAACCTCACCCCTCCCAATGGTAAAAACCCAACTCTCTAGGTTTTTTAATAATCCATGTCATCAAAAAACCTAAATTGGGGAAGGCCTAATCTAGTACTCTAACCCCCACTAACTTCATACCTTAAGCTAATACCACCAACTCTATCCCCCCAGCCCCCATCCCCACCCCCTCATTTGGTAATTCAGACAATAAGAGAGAAAAAACTTAACCAATAAATATTGTAATGGGTGATAGAAATTTAGTATTTTCGTATTTGATTAATTCTTATTTTAAATATGTTAAAGGAGAAAATTGCAATACTGATCCCACCCGTCACAGTCCCATTTAAGTTTGAACCCAATAGTCTTGGTTTCAGCCCCAAAGGTTTTTTTTAAGCAATAATGGTCCTATACAATATTTTTTTACAATTTCCACCCCCAGCCATCTAAAACTAACAGAAGTCCCCCTTACGTGCATACCATGCGCCGTTAAGTCATTAAAATTGGGATTTCTCTCCCAAATTCCAACCATTTCCCCAAACTGAAATCCTAATTTTTTCCTCAAATATCCTCTTCCCTGATTCCCTACCCACTCTGCGTACATGATGATTTTACCAACGACGACACCATTATCCGTGATAAGATGAAAGTTCTCCAATGTACCGACAAGTTATTGGCGATGCCAGCCGAACACCACAACAGTCGCCATCGCTGACGATGCTGAGTTCTGCCACCAGTCAGGTTGTCGTCACCAATCAGGTTGCCGTCACCACCATCTAATCTACAATCGAACGCCACCACCTTCGAAATTGTGACTTCTTCGCCAAAATTCACCACCTAATCTCAATCGCGCCACCTATCGCTGCTTCTCGCTGGATCTGCCAGTGAACTACCACAGTGCTGCTGCCGCCAGAGAGCCAAGCCACCGCGGGCGCTCGTTACCTTCAGTACTATTATCGTCCACTACACCACACTTAACCTTCTCTCCAATCCTTTTTCTCTCTAAAACTCCGATTCGAAACCATCACGCCATCCTCCCTCCCATCGCAACTAGATCCACCTCACTGATAATTCGAGCATCCAGTGGGCCCATCTATTTATTGGGTGATTTTGGAGCTAGGGACTCTTTTCCTGCAGAAAGCGAGAGCAACTTTGGTAAAAAAGTACTTGGAAATGTTAACATAGATTATTAGTAATGTCCTCTCCCTAGAATGCTTTCCCATTTCGCAGCTTCAACCCCTCCCCGAAGAAGAAATCAAAAACTTGATGTTCAAGGTTTAGTTTTTTTTTGTTCTCTCTCCAATTTATTCAATAATCGAATTAAGTAATGTGTTTGATTGCAAAATTAGGTTGTTGGATGGATAATTGTGGATGGAAAGCTTGAAGGATTGTGGAAAGTTAGGAATGAAGAATGTGGCGAAGCATTGATAAACATGATTAAAAATAAGATAGAATCAACTTGGCATGTTCCGGAGTTACATTTGAGGCACCTAATCAAGTCAGAGCCCAACTCTACTTTAGTTCCATAAATCTGCACGTTCATCAATTGGTAATTAGAAATAAATCTGCTTTAGTACTATGTTTATGTTTATTGATTTGTATGTGTGTTGTATAAATTATTTGATGGTTATGCATGAGGATTGAGCATCAATGACTTCATTGTTGCTGCTAAAATTGATGAGATTAAAGTAGCTGATTTACAACCTAGACTCAGAGTTAGGGCATAATCCACATCTCTTAGTATAGAAAATTAATTCAATCAATGTTGAAATTTTGGAGTTGTTTATTATTACAACTGATAAAGATATTTCATGAAGTATAAAAATGATGTTTTGAGTTCAGAATATGGTGTTGTGGAAAAAGAAGTGGAAAATAATGTAGTATTTGTGTCAAGAAATTACTTGTATAGTGTATGGGTATCATTTTGAAGTCATGGTGTTACTTGTATAGTGTATGGGTATCATTTTGAAGTCATGGTGTGTATAGTTTTGGGACTAGTCATTTGCAGATTTATGGTGTTGGTTTGCTTTCTGAATCATATTAAAGTATAATGTGTTTTGGGACCAATAATGCAAGAATCTTGCATTTTTTATCCCAATATTTAAGGATTTTCTAGTGGGACAAAAATTGCTTAACGGGAATGATTGTCGCTATTTTCACCTAGATTTTAGTATATTTTTGTATGTCTTTTCGTATTATTTTATCCGTATTTTATGTATTATTTGGTTGTGTTATGTGTTTTCATGGAAATGAGTGTGAATGAGCTTAAACGTATGTAAAACAGGTGAAAATGGATTAAAAACAGAACGGGAGCTGAAAAGAGCAAGAAACGAGCTGACGGGACCCAACTCGAGTTAGCATGTCCAACTCGATTTGCCAACTCGAGTCGAGTTGGGGCCCGAAAGTTGTCAAAAATTATCCAGTGAGTCAACTCGAGTTGCAAGGTCCAACTCGACTTGCAACTCGAGTCTAGCTAAGGTCCGCTGAAATTGCAGTTTCTGATCGATTCGACACAACTTGGCAGGCGAGAGCTCGAGTTGTCAGCTCGAGTCGTGTTGGGTAATGTCCAGGTCGAGTTACAAGATATGCAGAGCAGAGAAAGGCATCCCGAGAGCCAACTCAAGTTGTCAAGTCGCAGCTCGACTTGTAGCTCGAGTAGAGCTAGGTGCAGTAGGTGTTCCAAGTTTCAGAGCATAGCAACATGACTGAACAGGCGAGAGCTCGAGTTGCCGACATGAGTCGAGCTGGGATAGCTCGAGTTGCATTACATGCAACTCGACTCGAGTTTCTAACTCGAGTAAGACATGACAAGTCGAGTAAGGTTATTTTGGGCTAAAAATCTGGATTTTCACCTGCCAATGTATGTAAGTATATGTAAAAAGCCCATTTGATGTTAAATTTATGGGCCAACTTGGAGAGGGTATAAATAACCTCAAGTTCAACATTTCAAGGGAGATTGGATATTCCACCAAGGGTTTGCACCAAAACATATAGATCACACACCATTTCTTCCATTTCACACCATCATCTTCATCCATTCTTCATTCCTTCCATTTGGGTGCTAGAGATCTCAAGAATCCAAGAGCTAGAGGTGTAGATCAATGAGTGTTGAAGATTCTCTACAAGGAATTGCTAGGGAAGATTTACATCTCATTTGTTTTTCATTTGGATTTAAGACTATGGGTATGTGTAATGAATCATTCATGTGTTTTGTTACCATTATCATGTTAGGCTAATCCCTCTAGTGGGATTAGGAACATGAAGAGCACATTAGGTTTATATTATCATGTGGATTAAATTGATTTTTGATTTAATTGATGTTGGTTTCTATTCATGGGCTTTAATTGTTTTGATGTTGTGATGGCATGGTTTGTTATTCATGACTGATTATTGGTTTAATGGATTGTTGATCAATGGATGATTTATAATAATTAAGTGCTATTATAATGTTCATGTGTATATTGCTTGGAGTGAGACGGAAACGACCCTCTAAAGTATTAGAAATGCATGAATAGACATCGAGTTTGGGTTTGACCGAAAGGATATTTGAATTCGATGAGGGGAACCAATCCATTCGTTAGCTTTAGTACACAAAAAGGGAGAGTTAATTCTAATTAGTACCTTCTAAGGGAGAATTGGGAGTTAATTAATACCTAGATGGATGAGGTTAATGTTGGGCTTTGATCTTAAGTGCTTTTGGGAGTCTTTAGTGGAACAACAACCTTTGTAACCCGAAAGGGAGCTTAGGATATAATCGTGATCACCCTTAATCTACATCAATTGAGTTGAATTTCTTTTGCATGATAATATGAATTGAATGTGCTTGGATGTTTCTAATCCCATGTTTTTTACTACTTGAACTTTAGCACCTATTCTCTTTTCTCGTTAATCTTATTACTTGTCATTTCTCTTAGTTGTTATTGTATTTGCTTGCTACTTGCTTTAGTTGATAATCATACTCAAAACCCCGATCATCCTTACAAAGTGACTTAAACAAGAGCTCACGTATTTTACTAGTCCAAACCTAACTCTCTTGTGGATTGATAATTTTATTTCTTGGGATATACTACTACAACGATCGAATATTCTTTCTCGTGAGTATTTGAAAATAGTCGAACAAGAAATTGGCGCCATTGCCAAAGGGGAGTTTAACGGATTAGTCGAATACTGTGTTATTGTTTTAGTTGTTCTTGATAAGGATACTTTTTATTTTATTTACTATTTTTGTTTGTGGTCTCACTCTTTGAATTTTCGTAGGTGTTTTATGATCACAAGATCAAAGGGAAATCAATCGATCATTCCTTTAGATTTGGAGATAGAAAAGACCGCATGACAAAGGAAATGAGAGAGACGTAAAGCTAGAAAAGAAAATATGGAGAATCAACGTGGAGATAATGTTAACCATGACCCACCTTAAGATCCATTACAAGATCAAAGGGGGGTACAAGAAGGTGTTCAAAAGATTCAAGCGGAGATGTTTAGGAATTTCATTGCTCAAAACCAAGAATATATGCAATTGCTTGCCAATCAAGAAGCTCAAAGGATACTCCAACAACAAGAGGCACATCCACATGTTCGTAGAAATGTCCAAGAGATGGTTAATAAGTTCAATAACCAGGCTATGCAAGGAAATGTGCAAATACCTCAAGAGAGGCCAAGGCCTAGAGCAATTCGGGATTACTTCCAACCGAGAGTCGTGCACAATATGGTTCCTCCGGTTCAAGCCAACAATTTTAAAATTAAGTCCGGATTGATCAACATGGTCAAACCAAATCAGTTTGGGGGAGGTCCTTTTGAAGATCCGAACGTGCATCTTGCTACTTTCTTGGAGGTTGCAAATATCATCAAGATGAATGGAGTGTCGGATGATGCTATTCGTATGAGGTTGTTCTCTTTTTCTGTAAGAGATAAGGCTAAAGCATGGTACAATACAATTCCATTGGAAAGTTGTAATACATGGGAAGATCTTGAGCAAATGTTCTTAAACAAGTACTTTCCTCCTTCGAAGACTCTCCAAATGAGAAGCCTTATCACTCAATTTAGGCAACTCCCGAATGAGAACTTCTATGAAGCATGGGAACTCTACAAAGAGATGCTACGAAAGTGTCCTCAACATGACTTTCATGAGAATCAACAAGTGGCTTTCTTCTATCAAGGGTTGAGTGAACAACATCGGATGCATGTAGAAGCGTCATCCGGAGGGTCTATATTTGGAGTGGATGCTATGAAAGCTATGGAAATTTTTGAAGATATTGCAATGAATACTTATCAATGGCCTTCCGAGAGAGTAATGGGAGGTTATGCATTTGGAAAGGTGGCTCAAGTGGAGAGTGTTGATAAAGTGAAGAGCGATGTGTTTCAAAGTGAAGGAATGAAAGAATTTAATGAAGGCATCCATGCTTTAACAAAGCAATTGAATTTGATCACTCAAGGAGTGAGTCAAGGGGGAAGTACAAGTGCTAACTCGAATGAGGAGAGCAACGTTATGAAAAGTGTAGAGGATGTTGCCTATTTAGATAGGAGAAATTACCAAGGAAATTTCCAACATCAAGGAAATTTTCAAGGTAACTATCCTTCTAATCAAGAAAATTTTCATGGAGGAAATTATCAAGCTCCAAGGAAGCATGATAATCTTTCCTATTCTAATACTCAAGCCACTGTGGCATTTCCTCCGGGATTAAATCCGAGTGCTAAGTCGCCCAATGGAGAAGAAAAATCAATATTGGAAGATACATTGTTAGCATTCATGAAAGACACAAGGGCTTATATGGAAAAGAGAGATGCTAAGCTTAAATCTCAAATGAAAAAGAGGGATGCAAAGCTTGAGGCTAGAATAGAGTAAAATGAAAAGAAATCCGACAATAGGATGAAAGCCTTTGAGTATCAAATGGGGCAAATAGCTTCTTCCGTGGGTTCACAACATCAACAAGGAAAATTTCCATCTACCACGAAAATAAATCCGAAAGAGCATTGCATGTGCATAAAGGTGAAAGAGGATAGATTGGTTGAAGAAGGGTTTGTGGATTGCACGGTGGATGAAGAAAAAGAAGAAGCAAAAAGAGTAGAAATTGAGTTAGAAGAAAAGAGGAAGAAATGGAAAGAAGAGCACATACCTAAGTGGAAAAAGGATAAGGAGGAAAAGGAAAAAGAAGAAGAATATGAACATGATTATTGGAGAATTCCAATTACTCCTTATCCAATCCCTTACCCTCAAAGATTTGTTAAAAAAGAAAAGATTGAGGAATTTCAAAAGTTTGTTGAAACTTTGAAGAAGAAATATGAGGAGAGAAAGAAAGCGAAGCTAGTTGAAAAAAATGAACCATTGCATGAGGAGTCTTCTATGAAAGTTGGTGATCCGGAAAAGTTCGTTATCCCTTGTGAAGTTGAAGGAAAGAAGGTTGTTAATGCATTGTGTGACTTGGGAGCTAGTGTGAATGTTATGCCTCATTCTCTCTTTGAAGAATTGGATATTGGAGAGCTCAAGCCTTCCACTACATGCCTTCAAGTGGCGGATGGATCAACTATTAAGCTCTTAGGGGTGGTGGAGGATGTAGTGATTGAAGTGAAGAAGTTGACATTTCCGGTGGATTTTGTTGTCTTGGAGATGAAAGTTGATCCTCAAACACCTATGAACTTGGGGAGATCATTCTTAGCCACGGGAAAGACTCATATTAATGTGGAAAGAGGAGAACTTTCTTTGAGTTCAAATACGAAGAGTGTTACATTTTCATGTAACAAAGTAAGAAAGAAGGATGATTCTTACCTCAAACCTCCAATCATACCTCCGGATGATCTTCATGGATTTGAAAATTCCTACTCTTTTAAATTTTCTAATTCTCTTTTCCATGATTATATTGAAGATTTTAATCTTAACTTGTCTTTGCTTGATATTTATAGGAATGAGGACTCTAACATCGAATGGAAGGTTGATAAAGAAGAATTTCATTGGCCTTATGGAGACGAAGCAATTCCATCCAAAATTCTTCCGGATGATTTGATGATTATGAGCAAGAATGGAGAAATCATGTTGATGGAAAAGAAAAGAGCCAAGCAATTTCTCAAAGTGAAGATGAGGGAAGAAAAAATGAAGGATCACTCTTTGGTTCCATGATCTTGCATTCCGTCTAGCTTGAAGACGTTAAACTCAGCGCTAGATGGGAGGCAACTCATCATTATCTTTATTGCTTTATTTAGTGTTTTCAATAATGATTGTGGTTTTGTTGTTGTTTTGCATTTTGACATTGTAGGTTGATCGTGCTCATAGAAAAAAATGCATATTGATGAAAAAGAAGTGCTTCATGGATTCGAGTAAGAATGTCGCACCATTTGTTGCAAACTTAATTCTCGATTCTTATCTTAAATTAAGTTTGGGGGGAGACTAGTGCATGGTGGACATGACTTGATCCGTTTGGCGTCATATGCTTCTCCACAAGAAGATCATCAATGGAAACTACAAGGGTAAGTCTCACTATTTTTTGCAAACTTAAGTCTCAACTCTTGTTTCGATTTAAGTTTGGGGGAGAGTGTGTGGTGTGACTCACCACTTGAGTATGATTCTTGTAAAATTTGGGTCAATTTTAAAATTTTTCTCATGAGTATTGGTTTGATTTTGGTATGATTGGTGGTGTTGAAATACATGATAGTCCATATTTTTAATGAAATTGTTGAGCTAATGGTGTTTGTTGAGTGTTTGAGCATGAATGAGAGGTATTGGAAGCATGATGGAGCTTGGAGCTAACGCTTTCCTTACCAAATGCCTATTGAGGGAGTACTCTACACATTATCACTTCTAATGGAGTTTGATTTGGATTGAATGGATTATCATGCTACTTTATATGATGTTTTTGGGAAGTTTCTTTTTCAATAAAGAGTGGGATGATTGTGAGCTTAATTGACTAGGGATGATATGAATGTGTGCTTAATTTTCTTATGGATGATGGTAGTTTGTGTTTTTGCATGTTATGTGTTTTTGTTTGTGTCTTGTGTGTTGAGTCCTTATTTTATGTTTTGTGTGTTTTCTTATTTTGTATTGGGATGTTTAGTGGTTTGTTTAGGGATGTCGTGAGTCATTTTTGAACCTGAGTGATGATATGTTGTGGTGATAAGTGATGATAAATGATGATTAAGAATCTCTACACTTTCAAATTGTGACATATTTTATTTAACTTGTTCAATTTTGAGATGAATGTGGTATAATAAGTTCCTTAAGGTCCAATGCATAAGCTTGTGAGCATTTGAGTCTCAATCGTGCATACATGATATTTCTTCATGAGTAGATCGATTGTGTTTGATAAGCTAGAACTTGCTCAAGGACTATAGGAACGAGCCCGATTAGTGGAGATTGGTGAAATAATCTTAGGCCATTCTTGTTATTTAATAGTCATTGCCATAAATTTTCCTACCATGAACATCATCCCTAGTTAACCATTTTGAGCCTATAAGCTTATTTCTTGTGAATTTAGCACATTACAAGCCTTAATTACCCACTTAAGCTTATATATACCCTTTGTGTAAGTGATTGAGGAGATGGTAGCTAGAAAGGATTGATTGATTAGCAAAAGGAGAAAAGGGAATGGTAAATAAGCAAGAAAAAGGATGAAAAGAGCACAAGCAAAGAATGGGCATGTAACCTTTAAACAAGAGAAATGAGCAAAGCAACATCAAAATGCTCAAGTAAACAAAATTCAAAGAAAGGAAGCATGCATCAAAAGAAGCTCAATCCAAGAATAGTTAATGAATAGTGCTTGAGATTTGTTAAGATAAGAAAGGAAGAAAGGAAAGTGAAGAAGTTGAAGAAATTGGTCATCTCTTCGATTACTTACGCATGATTAGTCACTCTTATCCATATACTTCATACCCTACCAAAGAGTCTATCATTACATCCTTAATTAAAGACCTTTTTGATCAGTAATTAAAACTTTGGTGGTTTGTGAATGTTGTCTGCGAGCAAGCTTATAGCGAGTCAAGTCAATCGATTGATGAGTGTTGTTTTACCACTTTAAAGAGCGTTGAGTGACATTGATAACCTATGTAAGGCTTGGACCAAAAAGGGACTATATTACATTTTATTCTCTTGTGATTGAACTTGTTAATTCCTTATATCATGAGTTTAATGTTGTAGGATGACTTAGCATAAATTGTGATTCTTATTGCTATCGATGTGTTATTGCTTATGTTCGTTTAGTCTTTTCCTAGGTGAAAATTACTCCTCTTGGTTTGTCATTTTAGTTGCTGGGGACGAGCAACACTTTAAGTTTGGGGGGTTTGATTGTCGCTATTTTCACCTAGATTTTAGTGTCTTTTTATATGTCTTTTCGTATTATTTTATTAGTATTTTATGTATTATTTGATCGTGTTATGTGTTTTCATGGAAATAAGTGTGAATGAGCTTAAACGTATGTAAAACAGGTAAAAATAGATTAAAAACAGAATGGGAGCTGAAAAGAGCAAGAAACGAGCTGACGGGACCCAACTTGAGTTAGCATGTCCAACTCTAGTTGCCAACTCGAGTCAAGTTGGGGCCCGAAAGTTGTCAAAAATTGTCTAGTGAGTCAACTCGAGTTGCAAGATCCAACTCGACTTGCAACTCGAGTCGAGCTAAGGTCCACTGAAATTGTAGTTTCTGATCGATTCGACATGACTTGACAGGCGAGAGCTCGAGTTGTCAGCTCGAGTCGTGTTAGGTAATGTCCAGGTCGAGTTACAAGCCGTGTGGAGCAGAGAAAGGCATCCCGAGAGCCAACTCGAGTTGTCAAGTCGCAGCTCGAGTCGAGCTAGGTGCAGTAGGTGTTCCAAGTTTCAGAGCATAGCAACACGACCGAACAGGCGAGAGCTCGAGTTGCCGACACGAGTCGAGCTGTGATAGCTCGATTTGCATTACATGCAACTCGACTTGAGTTTCTAACTCGAGTAAGACATGACAAGCCGAGTAAGGTCATTTTGGGCCAAAAATCTGGATTTTCACCTGCCAATGTGTGTAAGTGTGTGTAAAAAGCACATTTGATGTTAAATTCGTAGCCCAACTTGGAGAGGGTATAAATAGCCTCAAGTTCAACATTTCAAGGGAGATTGGATATTCCACCAAGGGTTTGCACCAAAACACATAGATCACACATCATTTCTTCCATTTCACACAATCATCTTCATCCATTCTTCATCCCTTCCATTTGGGTGCTAGAGATCTCAAGAATCCAAGAGCTAGAGGTGGAGATCAATGAGTGTTGAAGATTCTCTACAAGGAATTGTTAGGGAAGATTTACATCTCTTTTGTTTTTCATTTGGATTTAAGACTATGGGTATGTGTAATGAATCATTCATGTGTTTTGTTACCATTATCATGTTAGGCTAATCCCTCTAGTGGGATTAGGAACATAAAGAGCACATTAGGTTTATATTATCATGTGGATTAAATTGGTTTTTGATTTAATTGATGTTGGTTTCTATTCATGGGCTTTAATTGTTTTGATGTTGTGATGGCATGGTTTGTTATTCATGACTGATTATTGGTTTAATGGATTGTTGATCAATGGATGATTTATGATAATTAAGTGCTGTTATAATGTTCATGTGTATATTGCTTGGAGTGAGACGGAAACGACCCTCTAAAGTATTAAAAATGCATGAATAGACATCGAGTTTGGGTTTGACCGAAAGGATATTTGAATTCGATGAGGGGAACCAATCCATTCGTTAGCTTTAGTACACAAAAAGAGAGAGTTAATTCTAATTAGTACCTTCTAAGGGAGAATTGGGAGTTAATTAGTACCTAGATGGAAGAGGTTAACGTTGGGCTTTGATCTTAAGTGCTTTTGGGAGTCTTTAGTGGATCAACAACCTTTGTAACCCGAAAGGGAGCTTAGGATATAATCGTGATCACCCTTAATCTACATCAATTGAGTTGAATTTCTTTTGCATGATAATATGAATTGAATGTGCTTGGATATTTCTAATCCCATGTTTTTCACTACTTGAACTTTAACACCTATTCTCTTTTCTCGTTAATCTTATTACTTGTCATTTCTCTTAGTTGTTATTGTATTTCCTTGCTACTTGCTTTAGTTGATAATCATACTCAAAACCCCAATCATCCTTATAAAAGTGACTTAAACAAGAGCTCACGTATTTTACTAGTCCAAACCTAACTCTCTTGTGGATTGATAATTTTATTTATTGGGATATACTACTACAACGATCGAGTATTCTTACTCGTGAGTATTTGAAAATAGTCGAACAGAGAATAACAGAAAACTTAATGGCGGGATCATTATTGCTGGAAAAAAAATCTTTGGGACTGAAACCAAGACTATTGGGTCCAAACCCAAATGAGATTGTGACGGGTGGGACCAGTATTGCAATTTTCTCTATGTTAAAGATTTAGGCTTAGTGTCTAATGATGAAGTTATACAATTTAATTTTCATCCAAAAACATAAATTACATTATTTTAAACTGAAATAGGGTGGTTTAGATGTTGGGTCATTGCGATTGTGCAAGAAATTGTACTGAAATAAGTTGCTTATTCATCCAACATTATATTTCTTCGGTGAATTTTTGGGGTTGGGATGGATTGAGCTAGAACTTTTCACTCTATTGCAGAGAAAACAGAGGGATAAAATATTTGTGGGGTTTTAGAGGTGTATCATGTATGAATGTTATGTTTTATATTTTTAAAGGTGAGTGTATTAAATTTTGTTTTATTTTAAGAGTATGTGAGGAGGGAGTTGTTCACTAAAGATATTATATAAAGGCTAAAACTTGTGTTTTCTCAGGACATCTCCCCCCAAATCCCTTGTCAACCTTTAATATTAGATATTATATCCTTTAGTATAAGAATTTGTAATTTTTATTTTCTGAAAAATAAAATTAATTTTTTAATCAAACATTTATATTATTCATATTTCATCTTATTTTTTTAATGAAAAAATTATACCCTTATTAATTAAAATGTATACTCTTTAGAATAAAATATTATACCCTTATATATTTTATTCATCCGAAGACAGTACAAGAGATCAACTCTTACATAAATTGTGGGAGTATATATTTTAAATACAATAAGGTGCGGCCTTAATCTTATTGTTTACAATTATTTGGTTTGAAAAAGACACGAGCAAGCATATTGTCCCAAATTGAAGACAATTAAGAAAAGACAAGAGCAAGCATATGGGCCCAAATTGAAGACAAGTAAGAAGTAAAGTGTTGCATGGAGTATGATAAATTTATAGAGGATTCCAGTGCAGAGATACAGTGTCCCCATGCATAAAACAATGATCATAAGGCGTCAAATATTAATTTTCAGTCCCTTGCGCACCCCAAAAGACAATCTTTTCAAAATGAAGAAAGTTGAATTGATTGGACCACCAATAAATTATTTTAATATTTTGACAAACTCTACTGTGAGACGATATATATGTAAGATTATTTGTGTGAGATGTTATATACGTGAGATTATTTGTGAGACGTGTTAAAGTATGTTTATTATTATATAGATAAATTAAAGTACACTTAATAATTGTTAAAGTATGTTTTCTAAATTATGAATTAAATTATGATTTTAGGGTGTTATAATATGATTTATTATTGTCATACTTTAATTACAAATAAACATATTTTATCTATATAATATGCATACTTTAATAATAAGTCGACCCGTCTCATAACTATCTTACAAAAAACTCGTCTCACAAGAGGGTGTCTCTAATATTTTTTGTGTTAATTTAACTTTTCATGTTAGATAGGTGGTGTTAGAAAACAAAGAAAAAAAATCTGAATTTTCCCTTAAAAATTTTATTTATTAAATAACCTCAAAAATTATTTTATTATTTAAAATTTTTAAAATACCTCAAAGTCAATAAAATTGTATAAAAAATCTTTTCTTAATAAAATAAAGGGGGCGTCTATTTACACCCCCGGAATTACTTAACATACTCCGTTTATTAGATACACCCCAATATATTTTAAAATTTATATGCATATTGCTAGATATACCCCAAATTAAGACAATATTACCCTTATATAATAATTTCACCCTTATATAATTAAAAATTAATTCATATTGTTCATCGGTAAATCAAATTGCACATTCTAGAACCACATGTGGAAGAAGATAAACAGAGTGCGCAAATCCGCTATCTTCAATTGATTGAAGAAGATGTATTCAGTACAATCCGAAGAACAAAGATGATGAAAGTCGACTTGTCAGAAGAAAATTAAGAATGAGAAAAGGACGTATAATTCCACCGTTGGAATCCGACGGACTGGAGGTGGGAATTATGTGAGGAGAATTCGTCAATGGGCCGACCAGATTGTCTTCGGAATGGCTGCAATCGCCGAAGATGACGAGATCGTCAAGACATCGGGCGGAGATGAGTACGATGAAGGAACAACGCAAAGTTTTTGGACCGAACAACAATAGAAGCCAAAGCTAAATCTCTCTCTCCTCTGTTTTCCTGCTTCTCTCTCTTCTTCATCCTCACATGTAATCAGGTACGCTCACAACCAACCACCACTGGGTACACCTGCACTGTCAACCAATCCACGAGCTCCTGCGATACCTTCGTCTTCTAACAAGCCACGCCGCCTGATTTCCTCAATTTGACTGCCGTCGGCGACCTCTTCGCCCTCAGCCGTCAATTACACCATCAACAGCAGCGACACCTTCTACCTCGTTTCCACGAAGCTTGATGTCGGCGACGTCGTAGTGTTTCCGATCTTCTGTTAATGCCATAAATCGTTGCAGCTACGGAATCTGGTGAATTTTTAGATCAGCTATGGTTTTAGCCGTCTGCACAGATACAGATGATAAAATTCTCGATTTTATCCCTTTTTTTCTTTTTTCAGTTAATGATAACTAAAAAATATATATTAATATTTTAAAGGTCATATTAGTCTTATTAACTACGGATATTTTTATCTAAATATTTTACGGGGTAATGTTTAACATTTTCGGGGTGCAAATAGCTGGCACGAGATGTCCTGTGACACTTTGGTGTGACATCTCCTATAACATCTCTTAATAGAATGACACGTGACAGGTTGAATCAATCCTTACCCTAAGGGTTTATTGGTTAGGGTATAATATCTCTCCTCTCTGCTACGTGTCGCTCATTTAATGGAGTGTCACAAGAAATGTCACACCAAAGTGTCACAGAAGATCCAGACCCCAAATAGCCACCCCTAAAATAAAACAATAAACGCGAACTATTCTTCATAGGATAATTATTAATGAATCTAATTTGATCCGAATCAATGGGATAATTTGGTCCACTTCACTAATAAAATTTTTGGTGAGACTAATTTATCCTTTTCACCTGTTAGATAATATATTAATTAGAACTAGAACATATGTTTAATACATGCATTAAATTTTATTTGTTTTCCTTATTAATTAATATATTTTTGTTAAAATTTCAATTAATACACATTGACTTCAAAGAGATTGCTAATAAGGATAAATTAGTAATTGTATCTTCATTAAATAGTATTGATCCGGATCAATTTGATTCCAATTTGATTCGTTTAGCAAGGTCTTTCTTCATAATGGAATTGATTATTTATTTTCTATATACTCTATATCTATCATCTAGAATTAGAAATATAATATTCCCCCGTCCGCTTCTAAAGTGTCAATTTTATTATTTTTGGGGTCCGGTTCATAGGTATTCATTTTTCCTATTTAGTAAAAAAATACACAATATTACCCATCATTTCCCTCTAATATAACTACCCACTTTACACATAATAATAATACTCTTTACTCCACGTGAAAAAGCAAACAGACACTTTATAACTGAACTTGAGGAGTAACAAATAGATTTGAATTGATTGGGGACCAGTCAGTATATACCACAAATTCAATTTAATTAAACTAATTTTCTTTTTCAAAATCAAGAATGAATGTTTGTAAATGGATTCGACATACGACAAAATTACTCTAACCAATTAATAACGTGAAAGTGAAATGAACAAAGTTACAAAAAATGTTGGGTCGCTTTATTTGATTATCAAAAAATCTTTCCACAATTGGGGGTGGGTTTAAAACGTGAATAGTAATTAGTGGCACTTATAGGCTTATGGCCACATGTCATAATTGCAAATAATTAGATTTTGTCGGATGAACATCCAATATAATCCACTCGCTCTAGATTTATCGCCTTTTAATTTTTTTCTACACACACAACGCGCTGCACTAATAGCTCTCCACACGACACTGTATCTATTGTGCCATTTTTATACATTATTTTTTGTATTACACGTTATATGATTGAAACGTGAAAAAGGGAAATGAATCAAACTATTGTCCAAAACATATTTGAGTTATTTGTCTCATCACCTCGAAGTAATCTTCATATTTACTATTTATATTGGACATTAATAAAAATTTGGGCAGCAGTATTACCATCCAAACATTAAATCAAGGCACCCAATTATCTAATTAAATTATTATGAAAAGACAAAGATAACCTTAATTTTAAACACTAATAATTCTATACTCATGGTTCATTTTACTTTGCACACCCTAAATCCAAAATAACAAAATCTCAAACTGAAAAAAGTAGCAAGTTTCGCAGGTTAAATAATCATGTACAGTTAAATAAAAATAACAAGTTTCGTAGGTGATCTGAGCCGCTGCATCTCATCAGGAGCGGCAGCTTATGTCGGTAGTTTTATGTTAAAATCTGTTTCAAGATATGATGAAGAAGAAAGTGAAAATTTTAACATTAATATGACATAACAATTTTTATTTGATGAAATAATTGAGTGAACCAATAAAATATCATATAGATATTAAGTGGAGGAGAAGAGTCTATTGATTTGGGTTTCCCATACTCTTTATATCTCACTCAATTTCTTTAATCCCTTGAGGGAAAAACAACAAAATCAAATTGACCTCCAAATCTTTTACTTTGCCAAACGAATTTCATCACAAAAGCATATCTCTTCCAAAGCATATCTCTTCCTCGATGAATTTACGATGCTGATGTATTTGGTCAGATTGTTTTTTTTTTTTTTAACTTAATTAGGGTGTACAAAGTAAAATGATTTTTTGGTATCAGAATTTTAAGTGTTTAATGGTAGGGTTATTGTTGTCTTTTCATAATAATTTAATTAGATAATTGGAGAGAAATTATCACAAATGGTCCTCTAAGTATTACTAAATCCACAAATGGTCCTTTATCTTTTAAAATTTTTAATTTTAGTTATTTTAGTCAGTGTTTTCATAACCGAGCCGGAGGTCAAACCGGAGAGTCCAACAGTTCACGGTCGGACCGGTTGGACCGGCGGTTCAACCGGAAAAACCGAAAATTCACTATTTTTAATAATATTTAATTATTTTATATATTATTTAATATTTATTATTTTATATATGATTTAATATTTTTATATAACTTAATAATTTATTATTTATAGATAATTTTATATTAACATATTAATTTACATGTGAATATACATTTATTAAAAATAATGGATCAAAAAAATTAATTATGAATATTGAAATTGAAATAAAAATAAAATTAAAATGGTTCATTCTAATATAAAAAGAAAATAATTAATTCTAATTTTAATCAATATTTATTAAAAAAAAATTATTTAGTATTTTTTTTTGTATACAAAGCAAATAAATT
Source organism: Pogostemon cablin (assembly GCA_023678885.1). Lineage (NCBI taxonomy): Eukaryota > Viridiplantae > Streptophyta > Magnoliopsida > Lamiales > Lamiaceae > Pogostemon > Pogostemon cablin. Next base: position 28,661,704 of record CM043013.1, read on the forward strand.
TATTTATTTTAAATTTAAACAAATAATTAGTTAGTACTAAATTACATGTAGTAAATATTTTGTTTAATAAAATTCTTTTCATCCTTTTAATCAATATCCCACATTGGTTAATTATTGGTTAGAGAGAGCATTGAAACTCTATATAAAGACTAATGATTCCCCTTATTTTTCTCATCCCGCATTGATTTCTTATTGGAGATAAGGGGTGTTAGATCACATATAAAGATCAATACTTCCCTTTCTTTACACTTGTATTGTTGGAATTGTTGGCTCTTAAATTAGTGACGATTCAAGTTTCAAAGTGAAAATTAAAAAAAAAAAAAAAGGAAAGGAACTGCCGGTTATTCCGGTTTGAGCCGGTTCAACCCGGTTTTTCCCGGTTTGACCTTAAAAGCGGTTTTTAGGGGGCTTTCGGACCGGCTCCGGTTCCCGGTTGAACCGGTCGAACCGGCCGGTCCGGTCCGGTTTTGAAATCATTGATTTTAGTTTCAATTTTAGTCCTTTGTTATCAATTTTAGTCCAATTTCTTTAAAAAAAATTTAAAAATTTAACGAAGGCCCATCAGTTTCTTACTTTTGGTACATTTCCGGTGCACTCGTTTCAGAAAGATCCTACGTGGGAACACACATCCGGTAAATTTTAAAAATTTTTAAAGAAACTGGACTAAAATTGATAACAAAGGATTAAAGTTGAAACTAAAATGACTAAAATTGAAAATTTCAAAAGATACAGGATCATTTGTGGATTTAGTAATACTTAGAGGACCATTTGTGATAATTTCTCGATAATTGGGTGCCTTAAGTAAAGGCTTGGGTGGAAATAGTGTTGCCCTAAAAACTTATCTTTTTGTAAATTTTTGTTTATTTTAGTTGATTTAGTATACACAATATATTATAAGTATTATATAGCACTCTTAAAATAGGTCAAAATCCAACTACTTAAGGAATGCAGAAAGAGCCCACAGCATACATGCCTACCATAGAAAGGGGCTAAACATAACAGCTGAGAATATGCCCATTCGATTCGAGGTCCACCTAATAAAGAATGAAGATCCAATGGCCCACAATAACAATCAGACAATACACGCAAGGCGTGAACATCAAAGAATTGACAAAAAAAAAATCATTTTTAAATCTCTAATAAGTAGATCTCACACATAATTCATGTTGATACCCTCTCAATTAATATAAAATCTTTAAAGAAATTGGGATCGTATCATAACAGAATTGATTTCCTAAAGAAACTTGACACCTTATCATTGAGCCCAAGGAATTGCAAACTCTAATCCACTTGTTGGATAAGTGAATAGGTATATATTATATATACTTTACTTCATGAATTGTAAAAAGAACTTTTGGCCTATCTTCATTATTTACTTCAAGAGAGAATTAAGAGTTTGTGTGTGTAAACATCTAGAGCCTTTGCTCAATATCAATAGAAGAATGCCATCCTCCATTACTCTTTTTTTTTTTTTTGAACGAAACAAACTTCATTGAAATCACCGGGATTCAGCCGGTACTGATTGACAGAGAAAGTCCGGCAAAGCGGACCAATGGATAAAGTTAACATCATTACATTTAGCGTATGCTGCAAGAGAGTGGGCTGCATAACACCATTACTCTTATTTGGTTGGTTGTTTAAGTCCATATCTTTATTGCTACTCCAAGCCTATTATCAAGGGACGAAAATCACCGTCAACAAGTAATGTAAATTGTAAAGTATATCATATATATATATCTTAAAAAGAAGATGTTAAAATTTAATGTGTATTGTGAAATTATTGTCATCTATTTTCATATATTGAGTTATGTACCTAAGTTGAGACTGGACTAAAAAATAATTGAGGTTGAGTTCGAAACAAGAGGAATGATTAATTTGGGTCTATTTATATGTTACATAAGGTGTAACGATATTCTTTAATTATTTTTTCAAATAGACATAAATTAATTAAGGGAGCATTTAATTGTATGCACTTCACTACCAAGTGTTGTTAATTAATTATTATAAAATTTAATTTATAATAAAATCTGCTAGCTTTACTTGGTACACTGCTACTTATATTGGAAAAAACTCCAATCCTAATAAATTAAGGAGGACAAGAAAGGGAACATTGAAGATGGGCCACTTGAGATACAGATTTGGGCTACTGCAATGTCGAAATTAAGTCCATTAATTTTTCAGACTGTAGGCCCACACAATTATCTGTCGGGGTTTTCCATCACAAAGCCCAACAATAAATTATGAACCAAAGTATCGAAAGGATTTAATTAGGAATTTAGGATAATTTCTTATTTAATTAACTAGTTTAGTTAGATTAAAAAAATAATAAAACAAGAATAATTGAGAGAGATAAGTTGAAATTAAAAGTTTTTTTTAATTAAATTTTAACATCTAATTTACATAAATGTCTAAAATACCCCATAGATTTTATCTTAATAATTGTGGTGGCAGTAAGTTTTGTTCGAATACAAAATTTAGAATTCACGACCTCAAGATTTTATTAAAAGAATGATGCCGCCATTAAGAAATAGTATCTTGGACAATTTAGTTAATGACGACTTGTTATCTAAAACATAATTTGTACAAACATGACATTAACGTCTTACAAACCGGTACACCCTATATTATTATAGATTTAAAAGTGGGGTAGTGGGTAGTTTTTTTAATTTTAAAAAATTAATTATTTTATTTTATTTAACAATAGAATTAAACAAAAATTTAATTTAATGGTTAAATTGTTTAGGTGCGTTCACCCAAATTGGATTTTAAAATTTGTTGAAAACTTAAATTTAATACTTAATAAGCACTCTGGTGCATGGTAGTTCTCAGGTAATTAACATTGTGTGTTAAAGCTTTGCAAAGTATAATATTTTTAAAAATGGACGTGGTGACGAAGTTTGAAATTTAGACCTTTGTTAGATTATGCAAACATGTTAATTAACTGGTAAACCCGATTCACATGAGACCAACTCTTAATCTTTTGGCAAAGACTCCTGTGCACTCGGGCGCACGGACCACATTCAGTGCGTCTTTAGAATTTTGTGTTAAATTGTATATCCTTTAGTATACAGATGTGTACCTTTTATTTTCTAAAGAAAATTATTGTGTGTATCTGGGCATATGGACAACACTCCGTGCGCCTTTAGAATTTTGTGTTAAATTGTATACCCTTTAGTATAAAAATGTGTACCCTTTATTTTCTAAAGAAAAAAAAATATTAATGAAAAGTGTATACCCTCTAGAACAAAATGGTGTACCTTTTATTAATTAAAGTATATACCCTTTAAACCAAAGTAATGTACCCTTACCCATAATACTAAATTTCTAAAGGCGCACGGAATGTGTTCCCGTGCGCCCGGGCGCAGGCAAGCCTCACCCATCTTTTATTATACTTTTTGTTCTTTAGGGAAGGTGGTTTTATTAATCAATTTTATAAATTTTGCCAAAATTATTAATGTATTTTTTTTCCGTTAGTAAGTAAAATATAAGGTATAATTATGTCAGGTGGAATGATATTTTTTACTATAAATTTTTTTAGGTGAAGTGATATTTTTTACTATAATTTTTTTATAGGTAAATGTTAGTTGTTAGTAGTTCCCTTTCTCCAAGCCTCTTTATATCTCCCCTCCTAATTCGAGAATTGAACATGTGTCGCTCACTTTAGCGAGGAGTCTAGTGACCAAGTGACTATTTTTTACTATAAATATACTATTAGAGATTATTTGTATTCAGAATTTTTATTATTTAAAAAATATAGATAAAATTAATAATGAGACAAACCGATTAAAAAATGAGAAAATTATATTGTATCGCAAGAGTAATAACTTTTTTAATTAATTGATTACACATTATAATCTTCTGCTGATTAAGATTTAAAATAAATATGATATTAAAAAGGAAGCAAAATAACCTACTCATTAAGAAGAGAGTGGTTGCAGTAGAAAAAGAACAAATAATAAGAAGCCAATATTTTCTTTGAATTTATTGTACCCACTACCAACTACAGCTTTTAAAGATATTCTACATATATGATTTAATCCTTTCGAGATATCTATGTTCTTCACCATCTTCTCTTTCTCTCACATTAAATTTGTATAGTTTACAAAGGCATTATTACAATTAAAATTTATTAAAATCAACAATGAGCTTCTAATCTCTCGATATCGTTAGGGTTTCATGACCAAATAAATAACATCGTTATACAAATCTTATTCTGACATTCTGTGAGACTATTTTTTTTTTCTTTTTCCAATCACTATTAAACAGGGCAAGACTAACATATTTAAGCTAAGTGGAAAAATTCATACTCCCTCTATTTCTATTTTTCCGTACTTTTACTCATGAGAATTCATTTACTTCTTTTTTTATAATTTATTCTTTATTTTTAATTTACGGTTGATAAAATATCATATTTATTTATTTCAATATATATATATATATATATATATATATATATTACACATTTTTAAAATGTTTTATTAGTGATTTCCATACATTTTTTAATTTTTATAATTTTTTTAAAGATTTTTTTATATTCAATAAAAACATTTTGAAGATTACTAACTAGCTACACTACTACAAAACTGTGAATAGATATCGGTTAATAACCGATATCTATTCGAATTTTTGACCTTTATAAATGGAGGCGATATTATAGGTATGTTAAATAGATATCGGTTATTTGACCGATATCTATTACTATTATAGATATCGGTTATGAACCGATATCTATACAGAAAAAATCGATATTAATAAGCCTGATATTAAATGTATTGAAGAATAGATATCGGAGAAAAATCGATATCTATGTCTCTTATAGATATCGGTTTTTCTCCGATATCTATGAGGAAAAAATCGATATTAATAAACCTGATATTAAATGCATTGAAGAATAGATATCGGAGAAAAATCGATATCTTTATCTGATATAGATATCGGGTATTAACCGATATCTATGGAGAAAATATTGATATTAATAAGTCTGATATTATATGTATTGATGAATAGATATCGGTAAAAAATCGATATCTTTATTGAGTATAGATTTCGGTTAATAACCGATATCTATGAAGGAATTATTGATATTAAATAGCCTAATATTAAATGTATTTGATGAATAGATATCGGTTAAAAACTAATATCTTTCTAGAGTATAGATATCAGTTAGTAACTGATATCTATTTATAAATTCACTGATATTTTAACCTGCCCAAATTATTTTAACAATAAGTTCTAAATTTAGATTGAATTTCAAATAACGATACATTTCAACAAATATATCATTCTTAAACTAATAAGCATCCATGACTACATTGTCGAACATTCCAAATATTCAAATGACTTAATAAGTACTGAAAGAAAGTGCAAAACACATAACTACATGAAGAGGTACTCATGATATCCCAACCACAAAACGTCATGATGTCACTTTTGATTGATAAAATCCACTGCACCGCAGCTAGCTATGCATATCTGCAGCATTAAGAGAACCACAACTAAAAAACCAGTAATAAAACTAGTATAAAACATTAAATTCTTCATTCATTGTACAATATATTGTATTATTCCTTAATTTGGATCTTACAACTTTAGATATTCTACGATGCCATATAATATTTGAAACACAAATATGAATACTAAACACAAATAATTCTTATATAGTAGATCCAATACATTAACTTTTAATACCTTTTTCTACGGATACATGTATATTTGACAACATTCTGCCCACTCCGTTCGCACTTCTTCGATTTCATCATGTGTGTAACTCTGTTGTGTGAACTACAATATTAAAAAAAGGAAAATCAGATATCTAACTAATATAGTATTACTCACTCATATGTATAAAATATTACCAATGATTGGATGGATGACATATTTATAGATTCACTTGATTCAATGACTTCCTTCATGTATCTCATCACAAAAAAGCCACACGGGAAGGAATCTGGTTGCTTAGGTACCTAGATATTTTCAAAGTAATATAAGTACATAGATTTTGGTCAATCGATCACTATAAATATTTGGCAGTTTTTTGTACCTTAATGACTTTCCACATCGTTTCTTTCTTTCTTTTCTTTCTCATTGTTTGAGCATTAAACATTTTTAAAGCCCTATTAAAACATTAGAAAAATAATAAAAGTATAAATTATAAACTCAATCATGTATACAATTAAAGGTTACTGTTTTCAGTACTAGAATGATAACTTACATTTCAACCACTTGTTTCCGTCCCAAATCATGAATGCCATTATAAAGAGGATCCATCAAGCAAACCTCTTCATCATGTGGAAAGATAAGTGTGAAAATCCAGTGATTACTGCATATTCCAAAAATTAAAATAAAATAAGGATTTGCAAATATATTTTACATGAGTAATTCGTAAATTCTACACTTACCCTGATGCATTACATGGCACTAAACATGGTTGACTAGAATTTGTGCCCGCCATTCCATCCGAAAGAGCACGTGCCCTTCGTTGAATTTCTGCAACTTCATGATTTTGTTCCTTTTTTTTATGGAGATAATCCAACATCATACGGATCAACAAATTTGAACTTGTGGAGATTATTTTCGCTAAGTAACTTGTTGTACAAGTGCCTACCAAATCAATTAACATATCATAAAACGTTTTATGCATGCACATAAGAGATAATCAATAAACCAGTAATGATGTTACTTACAACATATAAACAGCTATGCATGTGTAAGAAATCGGTTGTAGCTCACTAAATTGATGAACATCTTCAAAGAGAATATTTAGTACACGATCATGAAACATGAAATCTACTGGTATTTTTATGACAGCTTGTTTGTCCAAGTTGGAATAGGAATACAACACTCTCAACGGTTTTGGAAGTTTTGAAATATCAAAAGTTGGTTTCTCAATTGTCTTCTTCCTTTTCTTTTGATTCTACATAAATAAATCACAAGCACTTTAAAAATCATTGTGCATATATATTTTAAAATAATCTTATACGACATATTAACCTGGACTTGTGATTTGATCAAGTGTGTAGGCCACGCCACGTGACATCCAATAGCATCACCGATACTCTGGCATTCCTCATTCGGAATTGGCAAATACAATGGAATGATGCTCTATTTATGAGTTAAAAGTTTATTTTGTCCCATAACTATTTAAAACTTTAGATTTTGTCCCAAAAAATATATTTGTATCGATTTTGTCCCATAACTATGAGTTTTCTTTCAATTTTGCCCAATTTTCGTCGGAACCCCCAATTTTCGCCGGATATTGGTCACGTGCGTTGCACGTGACTGATGAATTTGGGGGTTCCGGCGGAAATTTAGGGTTCCGGCAAAAATTGGGCAAAATTGAAAGAAAACTCATAGTTATGGGACAAAATCGATACAAATATTTTTTTTGGGACAAAATTTAAAGTTTAAAAAGTTATGAGACAAAATAAAAACTTTTAACTCTTGGGTTAATTTTTAAAAAGTTCACCACCTTATTGGGAATTTTCAAATTTATATCACGACCTTTTATTTTTGTCAATTCAATACACAATCTATTTAATATTTTCAATTTTATCACGATCTTTTATTTTTGTCAATTCAATACGAGGTCTATTTAATATTTTTAATTCTATAACAACTTTTATTTTCGCAAATTCGCACCCCACTTATTTTATATTTTAAATTCCATTAAATTCATTATTGTTATTATTATTATTATATTATAATAGTGTTATTATTATTAATAATAAAAGTCATTTAAAAATTAATTAAAATACACAAGTCGATCATTTATTTCATAAATTTTTTTTCTGTAACTTTGTTATAATAAATTATTAGATTAAAAAATTATCTTAGTTGGTCGACCTTTATGTAAAATTATTTTTAACCATAACGAATAAAATTCTTTTATTATTATTATTATTATTATTATTATCATTATTATGATTACTTTTGTTCGAACTTATCACTATTATTATATAATAAATCCATAACTCTAATAAAAATATAATATAAATAAAATTATTTATTGAAAATTAAAATTTTATTGCAAAGGAAATTAATTAATTAATAACTACTCCATAGTTCTACTTTTATAATAATAATAATAATAATAATAATAATAATAATAATAATAATAATAATAATAATAATAATAATAATAATAATAATAATAAATTTAATTGATTTGAAAAAATAAAATAAGTGATGTATCAAATAGCAAAAAATAAAAGTTGTGATAGAATTGAAAATAATAAATAGATCACGTATTAAATTGACAAAAATAAAAGTTCGTGAAAGAATTGAAAATATTAAATAAATCGTGTATTGAATTGACAAAAATAAAAGGTCATGATAGATTTGAAAACCACAATAAGGTAGAGAATTTTTTAGGAATTAATTAACCCAAGAGTTAAAAGTTTTTATTTTGCCCCATAACATTTTAAACTTTAAATTTTGTCCCAAAAAAGATATTTGTATTGATTTTGTCCCATAGCTATGATTTTTCTTTCAATTTTGCCCAATTTTCGCCGAAACCCCCAAATTCATCAGTCACGTGCAACACACGTGACCAATATCCGGCGAAAATTGGGGATTCCGGCGAAAATTGGGCAAAATTGAAAGAAAACTCATAGTTATGGGACAAAATCGATACAAATATATTTTTTGGGACAAAATCTAAAGTTTTAAATAGTTATGGGACAAAACAAACTTTTAACTCCTCTATTTATAGTAGACATTATAAGACTCTAGAACACTTATGCATTAAACACTTGACTCATCACTTACTAGATTCATTTGACCATTTTAAATACTTCTTTGACCCCTAAAACCCATAAAAACATTAATATAATCTTTAATATAGTAAATATGCTGACTTGACCAAGAAATGATAGTTGGAAAGGCACCAAAACACTTCAAATGCATGAATTGGCAGATTCTCGGCAGCATCTGCCACCTTGCAGAAAAACGAGCATAACTTCTTGTAGAAAATTCCAAACGACATTCCGTTTGTTGCAACGGAAACTAGATTGATAGAGCTTTCTATTAATATACTTTTTACTGTCTAATTCACTCCCGATCAGTACCAGTAAATTTTCAAACATACCCCATGTGTGCTGGAATATTTTCCGCATCACTTCATGTTCTTAATACTTAATTAAAGGCGATTTCATTAGTCCATTGATCTGAACCGTAACTAATGTGGCATGAAGCAAACCGAAGAGGCTGATCCCGGGCTTCATGATTCCACACAAACAGTCAAAATAAATCCTCAAAAAAATCAAGCAACAAGCTGAAAGAGGAATGAAAGAAGCAGTCAAAATAAAGTGTAGAAAACAGCAGCAAGGTTGTTCTTCAAAAAGACGCATGAAGTTGCCGTAGGAAGAGCTCGCCGGTGATACAACCAAGATCCAAAAAGAGCTCTCTAAAAAGCACGGCGAGCTGGATAAAAACGGAAGGATGGAGTAGTGACCTCCATGGGGTCAGTAAACTCCATTGCTGTGTCAAAAGAGGGCTGTAGGGTTATAGGTTTGAAAAAGTAGTATGGCCTAAACAGCCCTAGTAGTCCAAAAAGCATGAAGAAAGTAAAAGGAGCAGGCTGTAAGACAAGGGAGGGGTGTAGCAAGACAAATTGACATTAAATGCATGTCACTATCTGTTGATGAAGCGTTTGTTACCTCAAGTTATCAGCCTGTTTTTTTTTTTTAAATAATATAACATGCAAAAGGAATCAATACTCAATAATGCATGTGAAATTGGACTGTTGTGATTATCTATTTTATATTAAACCATCATCTTTTTCAGCACAAATTTTGTCAATTTGTGTTATAGGCCATAGCCCATTAAATCAAAAGTACCCCACTATCAAATCCACTTGGAAAATAGAAAATTATCTCTTTATTTTTAACTAATGTTCCATTTTGTATGCTCACGAAATCACAACGAGCAAAGTGCATTAAAAGGTAATAATGGAGTAGTAATTAATTACATAAAATAATTAAAGAAATTATTAGTGGATCTTATGCATTAACAACGATTATAAAGAAAATATTCACATTTAAAATTAAGAATTTCAAGTATCAAAGGTTAATTTAGATATTCGAAATTGCTCAGCACGAGAGAGATTAGAGAGAACCATAAGAATAAGATACTAACTTACTATTCTAAATTGCAATTTTCCCCGTATTCACAAAATAAAACACAATTAAATAAGAAAACAGAAAATCTAGTTTAATGTATAAAGTATAAACCCATTACAACCCTTAAAATCAGATCACAATGTTTACCGTTACAATTCATTTCTAAGTGTTAAGGCAGAGAAAATTTTATAAAACCATTACTCATCTGAGACCTAAGAATCAATGCGTCTATTTACTTAGAGGTAACACGAAAAGCTTAGCCTTGCCGGGAACAGCTCAAAACTCGACCCGCGATAAGCCATCCTCCAAGGAACGAGGGCCCACGCGAGACGAGCAGCTAAATTTAGATTCAGCATAGAAAATATTCACATTTAATATATAAATATATTACTCAGGCAAATAAAAAATTTCTTTTAAAAAAGAACATATAATTTTTAGATAATAAATAATAATGTATATATATGTGGTGCAATATTTTTTTATAAATAAATGTATAGAAATATTAGTAGTTTTTAAAATTTTATTATTGACTAGTATTTTTTTTAGGTTAAAATTTTGTGAGACAAAAGATGAAAAAAGTGTAAATAAATATAGATTAGTGGGAGTAATAAATTGTAAACACCAAATATTAGATTAAGAGTTAAATGAAGTTTTAATCAATCCACCAAGTGAGGTCGTAGAGAACAATAATTAGAGAAATCTCAGTTGATTACATTAGACATCCAACTGAGATTATTTCATATCAAATAAAGAAGCATTTTTTTGGGATGTTCATGTAATACTTACATGTCCAAGAAGGTTAAGACGATGATCTGTATGAGTGAACTCTCTGTTTCTCTTACCACTCACTATCTCAAGGACTAGAACACCTAACTTAAACAAATCCGATTACCACTCACTGAAAATAATTATTTAATTAGTGGTTGTAAAATGACATCACCTAAGGTCATAATTTATCATCATATAAATAAAAAAAAAACTGAATGAAGAAACCTGACTAATGTAGTCCTTGATGGATGAAAAACGAAAGATGAAACATCATGAAGATGTTGTTGAAGACATGATTGAAACATAGAAGCAATGTAAAATGAATGATGAGATGATGGTAATAACTAATTGATCCAATGAAAAAACTTGGAAATTCCAGACTTGTGCTTCTTCAACACATTTGTATTTTAATCATAGACAAGAAAAAATTGGGGGAAATTACGAAAATCTTGATCAAATTCAATAAGAACACCAGATATTCTGTACATTCAAATATATACACAGAATCGGCAAGTAGAAATCAAAGAAATAAACTAACAATTCCAAAAATTATATAAACAAATCTGGAAAAACAAATTTAGGGTGAGATTACCGCATACATTAGGAAATCGGAAGGCGAAGGTTTAAACGGTGGCGGCGGGTGGCAAGAGACGAGCACGGCTGCGACAGGAGCAAGAGGCGACGTTAAGAGTAGGAGAAGTAAGAGCGTCATATGTCGATGGGAATAAGAATTGAGGGCCACCAGCGGGAGCGAGAGGCTATCACGGCTACCGGCGGAAGCTAGAGACGAGAATGGATGCGCCGGCAGGGAGTAACCGAAGGTCGAAGATGTCGCGGTGTTGTAGGGTTTTGAGTTCAAGTGTTTTTAACATATTTTGCTTTAATCTAATGATCAGTTGAATTAATGTATAAAAAACATGTTTTTAAAAAAAGTAAGGAGGAAACGTGTTTGTATTTTTTTTATATTAATTAAAATTAGGTTATTCAAAATAAAATATATTTCTTAAATTAATTAATATCAGTAGAAAGATATCGGTTATATCTATGTAATGTATAAATATCATTAATAGATATCACTAGACAATTACTGATATTAATTAGAATAATCTTATCAACATAGATATCGGCTATATAATAGATATCGGTTAATGAACGTATAGATATCAATTTTAAAAATAACCGATATCTATGCAGTGTTATTTATTCACAGTAGTAGTGCTAGTAGGATGTCATGTCACATGTGATACATTATAGTATGACATATACTATGTTATTCTTTTGAATGAGTGATAAGAGAGGAGTGAACCTATACTCCAATTCAATATAAAATTTTAGGGTAATGGATTTACCCCATTATCACGTATCAATAATTAAAAATATTATAATATCTTTTGCGCCACTAGTTGGCATTTCAACATTTATATGTGGACAAAAACTTGTGTGTTCTGGGGTTACATTGCGCGTGCGCCTATACTCTTTAGTATTAAATTATATACAATTTAATACTAAAGAGTATAGACACACGGTGTGCCCGAAACACAAGAGGCCAACTTGTATATGTGAATGACTTCGGATATATTTCGAAGATTGAAATAGAATGATAACATAGCCGCACCCGTAAAAGGTAGATTATTAATTGTAATGTACCATCGACTTTACAATATTTTTTTTTCTTTTTCTTTTGAAAATCAGTTGAAAAAGTGTGACATTTTGCGTAACAAACATTATACTACATGACAAATTAATTAATATTCATCTAAAAAAGATTAAATTTTATATACTAAATTTACGAAGGCTAATAATTTGTCGTTAAAAAAAGTATTAATATATGTTAATGTGAAAAAGTGACAATTTCAAATTTGATTATATTTTTAATAGCTAAAACTTGTGTGCTTGGGTACTGTACGCCTAAATACTCTTAAGTATTAAATGATATACCTTTTAGTATAAGGATGTGTACTTTTTATTTTCTGAAAAAAAAAAAAGAACTTTTTTAATGAAAGTTTATATTATTTAGGACAAAATATTGTATTCTTATTAATTAAAGTATATATTATTTAGAACAAAATGTTGTACCCTTATACACTTTGTACACATGTGGACATAAGGACCAACTCATTTTTAATTTAGGCAAAAGCTCCTGCGCCCCCGAGGACACGGAGGGATGCTCCGTGTCCCCATGTGAACACAATCATCCCCTCTATATTCTATTTAAATTTATGTATTGCTAGGGGTTTAAATTGTAAAGGGGCACGAAAATTGCAAAGGAGCACGGAATGTGCTCCGTGCGCCCGGGTGCACAGGAGTCTCACTCTTTAATTTAATCTATAGTTTTAATTATACAATACTTTAATAAATATTTAAAAATTAGTTAAAAAATTGATACAATTGAGTTAACCAACTTTGTAAATTTCGAATATTTTAGTTGTGGCGAGAACACTTTTTGACACCCGTAGGTTGCGGTGTTATCTTCTTCCCTGCCACTATATATTATTTTCAGTCAGAAAAACCTGCAATATATAAAATTTGTGCTCTCTGACATTTCATTTCATGCATAATGATTAAGAAAAAAAAAAAGGAGAAAAAGAGTGAAAAATTAGTTCTACTTCTACCACTTCAATTTTAGGCTGCTGAGTGCTGTCTATCTATACATCTCCTTAATTAACAAAAAAAAAAAAAAAAATTAAAATAAACCTAGTAAATATATAATACTTTTCAGACAGTCGACGGCAGTTTTCGACGGCGGCTAAGGTTTTATTCTTGTCGGGGGCGCGCCAGCCAGAGTGAGCTGAGGGCGCGAAGCCGATGAAAGTATTCGGCGATGGCTAGGAAACACCTGGCGGCTTGGCGGGTCGTCAGGATCTGGTGCAATCGGTGCAGGGTCTGGTGCCTCAGATTGTCCGCCTGTAATTCAAAACTTTTATTTTAATTGATTTTTTATTTATTTTTGAATTATAAATTGTAATTATTGAGAATTGGTCGTGTGTTACAATTTACAACTCACCATGAGTGTGTGTTGACTTTTTAGGGTTTTGATTAATCAATTGTATCTACTTCTTCGACTTTGAAATGATTTAATATGTATGAAATTCGTGGTAGGTTTAGAAATTAGAATAATGTGGGACTATCATTGATGATTTGATTGTTAAATTGATTATATATATGTGTTATTTGATAATTTGATGCGTGTCAAATTATTTGGTTCAACTCAAATACCTCGTCTATTATCTAATCATAATTTGATTTGAAAATTTATAAGGGCGTGTATGTGTTTAAGAAAACCTCTTATCAACTCAATTTTAACTATATCTACACATCACCGTATTTATTTTATTTAATTTAAATTACATTAATTAATTAGTTCATTTTTTAAGTACGACTCCCACACATCTATCTATAATGAAGTATGAACTATAAGTATATAATAATTGACTGAAAAATAGACATACACATTGTCTTACTCAATACAGGATGTCAAGGGAAAGTTTTGTATAATATAGTATGTGCTACTTTTTGAATGATTGACATCTGATCGAATAAGAAATCTAAACTCTTGTCTCTAGAATTTGTGTTTCTGCATATTAACTTAGGATGTAGATTCAATTTTCTTTTTATATGTGTTATTCATCCAATAAAATAACATAAAAAGAGCATTACACTAAAGTGTTATTGGAAATCCATACTCTTAATAATAAATACGTTAGGCTATGTCTGTTATTGAATATTGATTTACTTAAATTTTAAAAACCACCTATATATACACCTACAAATCATATTAATCATCTGTCCACCTATTTTTCGTATATTATCTCTTCCCCAAATAATGTTTCTTTCTCTCCTATCTCATTTCATCTCTCACACTCCCTCCGTCCTAGCAGAGCTTTCACACATCCTTTATAATTTACAAAGGATGTGTGAAAAATCTGTTGGGATTGAGAGAGTATTAATTAGTAATCTCTTATACATATCACCACATATTTCTTGCACACTAATTTAATATAAAGTTAAAAACATATCATATCAGAACTTAAAACAAAAAAAATTATCACTAAATAGAAATTTCAAAATCTATATAAATCTCACTCAAACATAGTCTTAAAAAATTGCCATGAGGTAACTATGGTGGCTTGATGGGTGGTCTTTAATATTGTGTGGATGGTTTAAGTGAGAAATATAAATTGTAAAAACAAAGAATGATAAATCAACATTTACGTTAGAAATTGTTTGAGCTTCTAATTATTATATTTTCTTTTTCGTTTTTGATATAAGAAAATGTTTAATTTACAATGTAGATTAACATAGTTACAATAAAATTCACTTAGAGATTCAGAATTTCTATCTAATTATATACTGTTATTAGCATGATCACATATTCACATTGATGTGGGTTAACTATTAAGAAAATATAAACAGTGAATAATTAATTAATTTCATTTTTATGGAACTAAAACCAATAATAATGTAAGTATATTATATTATTAGCATGGTCAATTTGGTGTGGTTTAAGTCAAAACGGTTAGAAAGTGACATCACACATGATGGGTCTGATATCTCAGTGATAAGGATATTTTTGTCCCACCACTATTTATGGAGTGTCATAACTGATATTGAAGTTGGAGCATATATGCCTTCTACTTCACAGAAATTCATGCACCATTTTTGCATGAATTATAACACCTTCTACAATCCCACCCCACATGCACCCACCCACCCCATTTCCCTCTATATATATTTTCTTTTATAATCTTTGTTAATGTTGAATTCCTTATGAAGTTTAAATTTTAGTATAAACTGTTACAATATATACTCCCTCCTGTCTCATAGAAGTGGACACGTTATACTTTTATGGGAACAAATGGAGTATATATTATATTGAAGAGAGAAATGTGTACGTACTTGTCGGACGAAGCCTTCTAGGGTGGAGAGCTTGTTAATGGCTAAGGCCATTTGAGCCATGTACGAATTCATGTTCGGTGGGAGGGTGAGTGAGTCGGAAGCTATTGTTTCGGAGAGCGAATTCGTGAGAGATTCGAGTCCTTGTGAGAGTGCTTCTTCAGCCTCTTGAGTTGATTGTTGAAGTCCACATATTCCCAATAATTGTTGCTCCGTTAGTGGCTCAATTTGGTTCAAAATGATCTGCAATTTCAAGAAATTGAAATTGATCATCAATATTTTTAGAAATCGTACAATTGTGTTGATTGATTTTACTCAAATAAATTGTATGTCTTTTGAAATTATAAAACTTTGATATATATAGATCAAGATTTATGGGACATGGGGTGGGGTGGGGTGGGGTGGGTAGGGTGATAAAGGAAAAGTTTGATGAATTAAAGGGAAGTAAGGCGTGCAAGAATGAACACACAGAGACACCAAAAAGTGTGTGTATCCAGAATGAGTAGTACCAGACATATGCTTTATGGGCTTGTTGTGAATAAAACCTAACATCAGGCCATAACTGGCAAACCAACATGATACCTATTATGTCATTATTTTCCACACTCATTAATTATCTAATTAATTCCCTCTAAACCTTAAAATAATTACATATTCAAGAATAAAACTTGTTATTAGGGTTTTCATGATGTTTACGACAAAACAAACCTTAATGAGCTCCGACGGTCGGAAACCGCCCATCCACATGAAGCACCGCTCGGCCGGAGTCTTCCACATGCCGGAGACGAGATGAAAGACATCAGATTTTGCTATCATGCTCTTCAGATTCATTATCTGATCATAATGTGCCAAGCTGGTGTCCAAGAAAACCCGGAGCTCATTCTCCGGGAGATGTTCGTGGACGGCGTTCCGGAGCTCCACCATCAAGCGGTGGTGCTCCTCCAGCCACCGAGCATACTCCAGATCAAACAAAGCCGTGTCTGCATTTCATAATTAGTTTTGTTAATTTTTATGTAATTAATTAATATAAATTATTGGAAAGTTTGGAGGAATATTTGTATCTATGTCACCAGATGCATCGACAAAATGTCCGAAAAATATTATCAATTAGTTGACTTCAAATTATGATTAATTATTTAATTAATTATTTGTACCTGAGTTCATGTTGCTCATTGCAACAGGAAGGCCTTGGTCTCCTCCTAAATTAGCAT
This sequence comes from Pogostemon cablin, assembly GCA_023678885.1. Taxonomy (NCBI): domain Eukaryota; kingdom Viridiplantae; phylum Streptophyta; class Magnoliopsida; order Lamiales; family Lamiaceae; genus Pogostemon; species Pogostemon cablin. The sequence goes on from CM043013.1 coordinate 28,678,694, forward strand.
TTCCTCCTAAAAAAAATCCCTAGTACAAAAAATACACATTATTATTTTCATTACTCAATTAATATTATTAATGTAGATTTTTAAAATAATTATTATTCTTACTTGGGAATTAGCTCTTTGTATTTCTTGCTCTAATTGTGTAAGTCTGACTCTACTTGTCTCCAGCTGCTGAACATAGGCCTGGAATTCAAGAATGGAGAGTAATTATTAATCTGATTAATTAACTGATGATTAATTAATACTAAGTATTATTTCATGCCTTTTTCCTAAGCCTGCTTTTTCTAGCTGCCTCTCTATTTTGAGCAAGCCTCCTCAAAGTCTGTAAGAAAATCAAGAATGGAGATTAATTACTCAAAAAGAAGGTTCAAAAAAATATATCTGTGCGTGTGGGTTGAGAGATCAGAAACATGCAGGTGTGGGGGAAATTATATTTTTTAATTTTAGAAAAAAAAATAATTAAAAAAAAAGAACCTTGGGATCTGGTGTTTTTGGTCCTTCTTGCTCAGAACTTGAGGTAGGGCCTTTGCGGTTTCCCTCACGCTGCCATAACAAAGAAAGCAACAACAACAGATAAACCAAATTCTTTAATCACAAAACAACACCAAAGTACAATATCTCACTTGGCAAGAATCTTTCTATATACATACACATATATTTTTATTAAAATCTCTAACAAATCTAATATTTTATGTCCTAACCTTAACTGCTTTGGCTTGTTCCGAAGCGGAAGCAACATCTTTCCTAGGGTTAGATAATTCCATCGACGGCTCAGAGGATCTCTTCGACCCACTGCTTGATGGAGAAACTAATCCTGTACTTGCCTACCAAATTTAACAAACCCAATATCTAATAATTAATCTTTTCTTATTTATGATTAATTATTAATCATTAATCATAAAGAAATTAAAGAAAGTTTAACTGTTTTGTTTTTGGTGGTACCTTTGATGGCTCTACATGCATGGGTTGTGAAGGGAAAATGTTGAGAGTTGGTGGCCTCATCCCTGAATTATTTTCTGCAAATAATGATGTAAGAGAATTATTATTGAAATAGAATTTAAAAAAAAAAAAAAGGAAAAAGAAAGTGTTGCATACTTTATCTGACATGATAATAAGAGAAGAGAAAAGTGATGGGTGTTTAAAAGAAAGAAAAGGATGAATTAAGGCAAGAATCAATCTGTGTTGTTTGTAGTACAATCAGGGTTCGCAGAAATCCATGTATCAGAGGTTTGTTACATGCCGTGGACCCAATTTTCAGATCATTATTTCTTTGAATTTTAATCATTTTTTCCATCTGGGGAATATCTGGTCAAAAGAAACTAGTACAATCAATCAACGATGTTCATCTCTTCACACTTTGTTCATGACCCCCAAACATCTATTCCCCATGAGAATCTCAAAAAAAAAAACATTTGGATTTCAATTTAATTAATTCTGTAAATAAAAATAAAATGAAATAACAAGATCTTTACGCCTGTTTTCTTGATCTTGGCTGTCCAAATACAAGAAAAGAGCTTGATCCAATTCTCCAAGGTCGTACGCCCCCGAATCACTGCTTCTGCATAACACAATTAACAAACACAGTACTAATTATCAAGCTTCAATTAATTATCTCAAAAAAATAATTAAAAAATAATTACATGTTGTAGCTTCCTCCACCAGGAATGGCAGATGATGATGAAGATGAGTGCATCATGCCAAATGATATCTGATTGTTGTGTTGATTTTGTTGATGATGCTGCATCTGATGATCCAATATTTCTTTGTGATGAGTGTTTTTATTGGAAGCCATGAGAGAGTAGGTGAGATGAGCTGAGAGAATAGTAGTAGTGCTCTAAACCCATATACTTATTTCTGAAACTGCATATTTTTCATCACTTTGAAAAATCCCAGATCACCATAATCAATACACATACATACACACAAAAGATGGATAGTGGAGTACTATACTACATATATAGATAGAGAGAGAAAGAGGGGAGAGAGAGAGTTGAGTCGGTTATGGTGTAATTGAAGATTTAGGGATTTGATGGGAGGATAGAAAGAAAGAATTGAATGCAAGGAAGCAAAAGACAAAGACTATATTAAGGTTCCCATCTTTCTCTGAAAATCAAGAAGACTTTCTGCAAAAAATAATAACAAAAACAAATACTATTTTTCTTTTTCCTTTTTTTTTTTAAAGAAAAGAAAAACCCATTTTTCTTCTCTCTTTAATTAATTCTCTAGTTTTGGTGGGTACTGTTTATAAAGCTATCGGATCCAACACTTTTTTAATTTTCTCTCTCTTCAAAACCTTCTCTCTCTAAAACCGTTCCACTCGGTGGATTAATCCATTGAAAAACTTTAATAGAGAGAGAAATGTTTGAAAAAAAAATAAAAAGGCTCATGCGATGAGGGTCTTCATGAGAACGGGAGTTGGGTTCCTTGTCCGATCTTCTTTGCTTGAATTGACTAATATGCCCTCTTACTCTCTCTCTTTCATCATGAATTTATATCTAATGTTTTTACTGTTGACATTTTCATGCAGGTTTTTTCCCAAATGTACAACTGTTGAATTCGCGAAAAGGACATTACTTCGGACAATTTCTTTCACTTATGAGATGTCTATAACCTCATACACTCCCATGATAAAAGTGAAATGTTGCATTGAGGGTATGATTGTAATAATGACGCCAAAACTATTTCTTTTTAGTTCAAAGATAGTTTGAGACCATCATAATTAAGTCAACAATGTGTACATGTGCGTGTGTTGAAGAAAATAATTGTTTCCACTGTAAAACTGTGAATTTTCAAAATTATTTGCTTCATTTCAAAGCTTCAAATAGCTAGTAAAAATTTGTGTAACACCATTTTGTAGAATTAGCAATATGAATGGATAAGAGATGGTGGTATTTTTAATAAAATAAATAAATTAAATTATAATCAATGAAAAATAACAATCATCCAATTTAAATATTTTATGAGCAATTCGTGAAAAATGATGCCTGAAAAATTAAATAATCTTATGTGAAATTGTCTTAGTCTCTCCCAAGACTTACTTGAAATCATAACTAGCTAGTATTGCATGAAAGTAATTATTTCTTTCATAGTGATCAGATTAAATAGTACTCCCTCAGGCCACTTACAAGGTAACCGTTTGCTGTTTGCACGTGGACAATTCTAAGGTCTTTATTTGCTTTTTGCACGTGGATTAAGGAGTATTATTATTATAGGTAAAGCGGGTAGTTGTATTAGAGAGAAGTGGTGGGTCATATTGTGTACATTCTCTACTAAATAGAGGAAATTGATACATTTGAAGCGGACGCCAGAAATAGTGAAATGGATACCTTGTAAGTGGCCGGAGGTAGTAAATGATAATTCTCTTTACCAGCTTAAACTTTTAGATCATTTATCATGATATCAAAGTTAAGGTCAAATGAAGATTTAGGGTTCACCGCTACCCACAATTTAAAAATCTCACGTGCTAGGCTTGAGTCAAATTAACCCACAGCACATGAAGGGCGTGAGAGAATGACCAAATTAATTATTAAATGATACTTCTCTCTATCGACTTATTCCCACATTCACATGAGGGGAGTGTTAAAATGACTTGCTTAAATATTAAATGATATTCCATTCTACCAACTTATTTAAAAATTCCATGTGCTATGCTTGAGTAAAATTGACTGATTAAATATATAATTGTGTCACGACCCAATTAAATTTTTATAAAATAATCAAATTTAAAAGTGATTTTTTTTTGAAAAGTTAAAATAAAACAATCGCTTCAAAATCATGATAAAAATTAAAGGAGAGTTTAATTAAACCATAATCAGAATTTAAACCCACATCTTAAAAATTAAGTAGCGGAAGTCTTTCGGTGATTTGCGTGTAGTGACAATTCATAAGTGATTGTTCACCTATTTACACTTATTTAACTCAAAACAAGTAGTACTTAAAGCTGCATCCAATCCTTGCGACTCATCATTCGCCTCGTCGTCTATGCCACGTCATCTGTAGAAGGAAAATGTAGAGGGGTGAGCACACGGGAATGTACTCAGTGGGGGATTTACGGTTAGATTTCACAATTGAAAATGACTTCATCTCTTGAGAAATGAACCTCATGAACTTTTAAAAAAATTAAAGGTATGAACCCACAGTCAAGTCGCCCTAGAGCGCTCATTATTTAATACGTCAGGTCACCTGAAGATGCTCATTATTTAATACGTCAGGTCGTCCGAAAGCGCTCATTATTTAATACGTCAAAAGTCATGAGAACGCGTCCATCTTTCCTTATTGGTAAATGCCGACTGTACGTACAGGTTCCCAGCCTACCGGTCTCAGGTAAAGTTATCATGCATATTCATCACATCAATTAATGTAAATCACGTTCAATATAGAAATAGTAACAGTAAGCCCACCTTTTCAACAAAGAGTCACACAAGAATAAGATTTAGGATAGCGGTTAAGGACGAGAGTTGTCACTGCTTGTTTCCCTCGCAACCTCGATGCCTTTGTAGTTTAAGTTAGGGAATGTTGGTTGAGACGGGGTACGATAGATCCTCTTCTTAGCGTCGGACACTGTTTGAGGGTGAGATTAGGGTCATACACTTCTCACTCTAAAAGTTTAAAAGGATTTGATCTTTTTTTTCTGAGTGTGAGATATGCAGTGCTTTGAGAAATGACGTTTGGATGAAAAGTAGAGAAAAAATATTATTTATAGGAAAACGTTTATTTGAAGAACATGGAAAGAGAAAAGTAGTGGCGTTTTGTTTGAAGAACTGATGAGAAGTGTCAAAGATGCAAGGATGATGAGGCGTTCAGACAGAGAGGTTTGATGTGCAACTGGAATGGGTGATGAGTTGAATGAGCGTTGGTGTATTTATTATAAACAATCTTTTGTGGTTTTGCAGACCACCGCCCATCGTCCAGATTTTTGAGTTGTAACTGTGCTTCACTTGTAAATTAAGATTCCCTCAAAGAATATTACGCATCTCAGTAAAGTAATATCTACTCTTTTGATGAAAGAATATCACGCCGATTATTTTCTTTTTATTTGCCTTGCATGCATGTCTGCATGTTGTGTGTTGAGTTCTTATTATTATTATTATTATTATTATTATTATTATTATTATTATTATTATTATTATTATTATTATTAATATTATTATTATTATTATCATTATTATTAAAATATCCTATTATTAGTGATTATAGGATATTTGTTTGAATATGTATATTTTATCAATACTACAATTCATGTATAGATATCTACCTACAATTTATATACATTTATTATACTATAGATTCAAATAAATATTTATATGTAGAAAAATAAAGGACTATTACATCCTCCTCCTCTTAATAAAATTTTGTCCTCGAAATTTAATATATATATATATATATATATATATATATATATAGCAAGTATTGTCAATTAAATAAATGGATTATTGAATAATATATGTACGATATCATTGATGGGGGATATCAACTCAAAGAATAGATTACCTTCTAAGTTAGTTGTGGATATTTTGACAAAATTTGATCCTCACGTTCCCAAGTAGCTTCCTCACTTCCATGTCTATTCCACAACACCTTGACTAACATGATAGTTTTGTTTCTCAATCTATCTTCCTTGCGATCAAGAATGGCAATAGGCCCTTCTTCGTATGTTAAATCATATTGCAGTGTGACATCTTGATAGTTGACCACATGGCTTGGGTCGTATACATAAGGTCTTAGCATTGACACGTGAAAGACATTGTGTATTCCAGACAAATTAGGTGGCAATGCTATCTTGTAGGTTCCTTTCCCAATAGTTTTTAAGACTTCATATGGCCCAATGAACCTTGGCTTATGTTTTTCTCTTTTCCCAAAACGTACAATACCCTTCACTGGAGTCACCTTTAGGAACACCTTGTCTCCCGGCTCATACCTTCGATCCTTACGTTTCTTATCAGCATACGACTATTGTGGATCTTGAGCTATTTTGATTCTTTCTCTAATTTGGCTTATGCTCTTGACCGTCTTATCGACAATTTCGGGTCCCAACAATTTTCTTTCTCCAACCTCATCCCAATAGACTGGAGACGTACTTTTTCTTCCATATAGAGCCTCATATGGAGCCATGCAAATTGTCGCTTGATAACTGTTGTTGTAGGCAAACTCTATTAAGAGTATATAATCTTCCCAACTTCCTCCAAAATCCAGTATACATGCCCTCAGAATATCTTCAATCGTTTGGTTGGTTCTCTCTGTTTGTCCATCAATTTGAGGGTGATATGTGGTACTGAACTTCAACTGTGTTCCCATTGCGTCTTGTAGCTTGCGCCAGAAATTGGAAGTAAAACGAGTATCCCTGTCGGACACTATTGAAACGGGTACACCATGTAATCGTACTATTTCTCTAAGATAGATTTGGGCCAGTTTATCCATGGTAAAGTTCATTTTTATGGGCAGAAAGTGTGCGGTTTTTGTTAATCTATCGTTAATTACCCAAATTGCGTGATTTCCGCGTGGGCTTCGGGGTAACCCATCAATAAAATCCATCGTGACATGTTCCCACTTCCATTCTGGTATTTCCAAAGGCTCTAATAGGCCTGAGGGTCTTTGGTTTTCTGCCTTAATTTGTTGGCAAGTCAAGCATCTTCTAACAAAATCTGCGATGCAACCCTTTATGTTTCTCTACCAAAATAGTTTCTTGAAGTCTTGGTACATCTTGGTTCCTCCAGGGTGAACTGTGTATGGAGTACATTGTGCTTCTGTCAAGATTTCATTTCTCAACTCCTCATTCTTGGGCACACATATCCTTCCTTGAAATAGCAAAGCACCATTATGGTCCTCGGAGAAACCTTTTGTGTCGTCACTTTTTGCCAATGGACGCATATTGTTTAGAAACTCATCTTCCTTCTGAGCATCAATGATTCGTTCCTTTAGGGTTGGCAGTACGATCAATGCTGCTAGCATAGCACATACGTCTTGTGGAGATGTTGCTATGTCAATTTTCAATTTCGTAAGCTCATTACTTAACTCCTCTTGATCAGTAATTTTGTAAGGCGGGAATTTCTTCCCCTTTCTGCTGAGTGCATCAGCTACCATATTTGCTTTTCCCGGATGGTAGTTGATAGTGCAGTCGTAATCTTTCACAAGTTCTAACCACCTTCTTTGTCTCATGTTTAGTTCTTTTTGTTCAAAGAAGTACTTCAAGCTTTTATGGTCGGTGTAGATCTCACAATTCCCCCCATAGAGATAATGCCTCCAAATCTTCAGGGCGTGAACCACTGCAGCTAGCTCTAGATCATGGGTGGGATAGTTTTGCTCATGGATCTTCAATTGTCGAGAGGCATAAGCGATTACCTTACCATGTTGCATTAGTATGCATCCCAAACCAAGTTTTGATGCATCAGTGTAGATTACAAATCCCTCCGAGCCGCTAGGGATTGTTAACACGGGAGCCGTGATCAACCTTTGCTTTAATTCTTGAAAACTTTGTTCACATTTATCTGTCCACTGAAATTTAACATCTTTCTTTGTCAGTCGTGTTAGTGGGCCAGCTATCTTTGAAAATCCCTCAATGAATCTTCTATAATACCCAGCTAATCCCAGAAAACTTCTCACCTCATGCACATTTTTCGGGCCCATTCACTCACAGCTTGTACTTTACTTGGGTCTACTTCCAAACCCCGTACAGAAATGATATGTCCAAGAAACACAACTTGGTCAAGCCAAAACTCGCACTTATTGAATTTGGCGTATAGTTTCTCCTTTCGTAGTGTTTCCATCACTATCCTCAAGTGTTCTGCATGTTGTTCTTCATTCCGAGAGTAGATTAGAATGTCATCAATGAATACAATTATAAACTGATCTAGATATGGATGAAAAACTCGATTCATCAAATCCATGAATACCGCAGGGGCATTGCTAAGTCCAAAAGGCAACACGACAAAGTCGTAATGACCATAACGAGTTCTGAAAGCTGTTTTAGAGATATCTATCTCTTTAACCTTCAACTGATGGTACCCAGAGCGGAGATCTATTTTTGAGAACACACCAGCTTTATTCAATTGGTCAAAGAGATCCTCAATGCGTGGCAGAGGATATTTGTTTTTGATTGTAAGCTTGTTTAGTTCTCTGTAGTCTATGCACATCCGCATGGTTCCATCCTTCTTCTTTACAAACAGAACTGGAGCTCCTCAAGGGGATACACTTGGTTTTATAAAGCCCAAGTCTAGCAACCCTTGTAGTTGTACCTTCAACTCTTGTAACTCCGTAGGTGCCATCCGGTAAGGTCCTCTTGATACTGGGGCCGAGCGAGGTATCAGGTCGATTGTAAACTCAATTTTTCTATCTGGTGGTACCCCTGGAAGGTCTTTTGGAAATACATCTTCATATTCGCGTATAACTGGCACTTCTTTCAGTTCCATATGTGTCGTCTTGTTATTCATCACACACACTAGAATGCCTCAGTATGTCTATTGTGAACCTTCTTTATTGCCTTCATAGCAGTCAAGATTTTTGGTATGGTTCTAATCCTAGCTCCATGGAAGGTAAAGCTCTATTTCTCATTCTCGTGGAAGATAATTTCTTTCGTATGACACCTAATGGTTGTACAGTTTTCCATCAACCAGTCCATTCAAAGGATAACGTCAAAATTCTTAAGGTTAATGACGTGTAAAGCAGCTTTAAGCACCTTATCTTCAAATTTCACGTCCACATCTTTCAACAATCTTTCCACCTTTATAGACTTCCCGGATGGTATGTTTACTTCTAAGGCACTTCTCTCATTTTTACATTTAGTTTTTATTTTCATTGCTAAACGAGAAGAAATAAAAGAATGCGTAGCACCGGTATTAAATAATATAATAGCAGGAATATCTTGGATTGGTAGGATACCTGAGATTGTTTCTGGGTTTTGGGCTGCTTCTTGTTGAGTTAGAGAGTAAACTCGAGCCTTTCCAGCAGATACTGATCATGTTTCATCCCTTTGTGGGTTTCTTTTTTGGCATTACCAATGAGTGTGCCCTGGCTCCTTACACCAATAGCATACGCCCTTTCCCATCAAACATGGACCTGGGTGGTTCTTCCCACAAATGTTGCAAGTATTTCTTGTTGGCTGGTTGTTAGCACCTTGGCGGATAGGTACCCTCTTAGCTGGAGGCTGATTGCCGGACTTGTGAGGTGTCCATGCCCCCTTGCGTTTGCCAGTGTTGACAGATGGTCTTTCCTTTGTAGAACTTAGATCAAGGTGTGCCTCAACTTTTAGGGCATTTTCAACAGCAATTGCATAGACCTGGTTCCTTTGCACTGCAAGGATACTGCTTATCTCCTTTCTTAAGCCTAGCTCGAACCTTCTGGTCTTTTGAGCTTCAGTACCCACTAGATGGGGCGCATACTGAGACAATTGATTGTACTTATGTTCATATTCCATAACGGATAAGCCCCCTAGCTTTAGATTCTGGATCTCGTCTGCCTTCTTTTCTTGATAAGTTAACGGAAGGTAGTTGCGGAAGACCACCATTTTGAAGTCTTCCCAAGTCATTTCCGCCATTTGCTCTGGGGTCCTTGTGCGTCCAAATGCTTCCCACCAGTACCCTGTGTCCCCTATGAGTTGGAAAGCTGCACAGGAGACCTTTTCAGCATCCGTACAGATCAAATGGTTAAATATCCCTTCAAGAGCACGAACTCATTCATCCACAAGGGCCGGATCTCCACGGCCATTGAAAGTAGGCAGATTGTATCACCTGAAGTGTTCAAGTATGACGTTAGGGTCATGCCGTGGTGCGGCCGGGTTTGAAGTCGTGGTAAAGTGTTGTGCAAGGCCCTTGAGTACAGTGGTGAGATGAGCTAGATGGTCAACCATTGGTGGGTTTGGAGCTGGAGCAAATGGTGCTCCAAGTGCGGGTCCTTGAGGTAAGCCTGGGGTGGTCCCGTGGGTTCGTCGCCCTTTCCCATGGGATTCATTACGTTAAGCTTGTATGTATAAAAGAAGGGATAATCATATCATGCCTTTTCATAAATAGTAATAATTATTAAAATAATTAGGTTCTACCCATCAAAACATATATGAAAATTACAAGTAGAAACCTAAAGCTACGAGCCTTCAGATGATTTCATGAGATGTTCTCAAAATCCGAATACATAACAAAATAGTAGCAACGACATAATAGGATAACAATCAACATCAAATGACCCTACACCTATCATCCCACTCAAGCATATTCGTCTCTCCCTCGCTGGTACCACAAGAGCTGCAGCAACTGCTTGACTTCTTCGAGATAGGGAGTGGAAATCTGTAAATAGGAGGTATACCATAGGAAATTGGTAGGGCGAACTCATATGGAAGCGCTAAAGGTGGAATGGTAGGGGCAATAATAGGTTCCGTGCTCTCGTAGAGGAATGGGAACCATCGGGCACATTAGAATCTCTCAAAGAAGTCAAGGTCAGAGGTGTCGTACGAGTCCTCGGGGAAGTAGTAAGGTCCTTGGCATGGGTCATACATCCTCTCCGGATGCTCTGGGATAAAGGGATGAGCAGTAGGGTTACCTCTCCCAAGGTGAAACGGAGGAAAATCACCATGCTCCTACCACATCATCCATAGACGAGCCATGAATGGTCGAAACTCTAAGCAGAGTATGCCACTGCCAAGCGGATTCCATGCATACTCTCGGATGGTCTCCCATCCTAAGTCCCTCCACCAAACCGGTATAGAATCCACAACTATCCTAGCGGCCTCAAATTCCTCCCACGGAGGAGTCTCACCCAAGATGTCCCACGCCGACCACATCCGAGTGATGTGGATGCCTATTGACTCAGAGGGGTCACGCTCAATACTGTCATAGTAGGCAAGTCGCACATCCACGGATTCAGAATGCATCGTATAAGATTCGGTCCTACGGTGATACATCTGCTTAAAATAAATTCTTAGTTACTATCCATTTTAGCTAGAGCTAATAGCTTAAATATCATTTCCTAACAAGTCCACCCAATCTACTCAAGTTATAATGAAATTCACATATTATCCATACAAGTCGAATATACACATCATCACAGAGAGCTTCTATCTCATGTATCATCAACTCCTAATCAATTAAAGTATCCATTTATCAAGTAATAACAATTGACAAATCTATAAATCAATTAAAATATCTGATAATAATTTACCTTGTGATGTAGCCGACGGAGCGAATGAGTAAGGGGTTGGAATATTATGTTTCCTAATATTTTTTTTAAAGATGTTAAAAAGTATAATTTCGTTTATTTTGTAATGCAAGTCTACAGAACCGTAGACCTGCTCTGATACCACACTTGTCACGACCCAATTAAATTTTTATAAAATAATCAAATTTAAAAGTGATTTTTTTTTTTGAAAAGTTAAAATAAAACAATCGCTTCAAAATCATGATAAAAATTAAAGGAGAGTTTAATTAAACCATAATCAGAATTTAAACCCACATCTTAAAAATTAAGTAGCGGAAGTCTTTCGGTGATTTGCGTGTAGTGACAATTCATAAGTGATTGTTCACCTATTTACACTTATTTAACTCAAAAGAAGTAGTACTTAAAGCTGCATCCAATCCCTGCAACCCATCATTCGCCTCGTAGTCTATGCCACGTCATCTATAGAAGGAAAATGTAGGGGGGTGAGCACATGAGAATGCACTCAGTGGGGGATTTACGGTTAGATTTCACAATTGAAAATGACTACATCTCTTGAGAAATGAACCTCATGAACTTTTAAAAAAATAAAGGGTATGAACCCATAGTCAAGTCGCCCTAGAGCGCTCATTATTTAATACGTCAGGTCACCTGAAGGTGCTCATTATTTAATACGTCAGATCACCCGAAAGCGCTCATTATTTAATACGTCAAAAGTCATGCGAACGCGTCCGTCTTTCCTTATTGGCAAATGCCGACTGTACGTACAGGTTCCCGGCCCACCGGTCTTAGGTAAAGTTATCATGCATATTCATCACATCAATTAATGTAAATCACGTTCAATATAGAAATAGTAACAGTAAGCCCACCTTTTCAACGAAGAGTCACACAAGAATAAGATTTAGGGTAGAGGTTAAGGACGAGCGTTGTCATTGTTTGTTTTCCTCGCAACCTCGATGCCTTTGTAGTTTAAGTTAGGGAATGTTGGTTGAGACGGAGTCTTTGTTAGTACGATAGGTCCTCTTCTTAGCGTCGGACACTATTTGAGGGTGAGATTAGGGTCACACACTTCTCACTCTAAAAGTTTAAAAGGATTTTATCTTTTTTTTCTAAGTGTGAGATATGCAGTGCTTTGAGAAATAACGTTTGGATGAGAAGTAGAGAAAAAACATTATTTGTAGAAAAATGTTTATTTGAAGAACATGGAAAGAGAAAAGTAGTGGGGCAGTGTTTGAAGAACTGATGAGAAGTGCCAAAGATGCGAGGGTGATGAGGCGTTCAGACAGAAAGATTTGATGTGCGGCTGGAATGGGTGATGAGTTGAATGAGAGTGTTGATGTATTTATTATAAACAATCTTTTGTCGTTTTGCAGACCACCGCCCATCGTCCAGATTTTTGAGTTGTAACTGTGCTTCACTTATAAATTAAGATTCCCTCAAAGAATATTACGCATCTTAGTAAAGTAATATCTACTCTTTTGATGGAAGAATATCACGCCGATTATTTTCTTTTTATTTGCCTTGCATGCGTGTCTGCATGTTGTGTGTTGAGTGCTTATTATTATTATTATTATTATTATTATTATTATTATTATTATTATTATTAAAATATCCTATTATTAGTGATTATAGGATATTTGTTTGAATATGTATATTTTATCAATACTACAATTCATGTATAGATATCTACCTACAATTTATATACATTTATTATACTATAGATTCAAATAAATATTTATATGTAAAAAAATAAAGGACTATTACAATTGCACTCCTCTCTATCAGTTTATTTAAAAATTCCACGTGCTATACTTTAGTTAAATTGATTCGTCTACAAGTGAGGAGACGTGTTAGAGTGATCTGATAAAATATTAAATGATATTCCTTCCTACTAGCTTAAACTTTTTAATAAGGTGATCATTTATAATTTCCAAAAATCCCTAAATATAAATATTTAATAAATTATTAAAGTGACCTAATTAAATATTAAATAATAATCATCTTTTATAGTTTAAATTTTTAGATGAGATGCTTATTTATCAAATTAAAAATTCTCAAATATAAATATTTGGAGAATTGGTATGTTATATATCTCATGAGTTAAAATCAACATTTTTGGTTCAATATATTTCAAAGTATCATGCTACCAATTAAAAGACCATACATATATATATATATATATATATATATATATATATATATATATATATATATATATATATATATTATTTCATCCAAAATAAATAAATAAAATTTTATGTAAATTACACAATCATTGAAATGCATGATTAAATATACTTATTCCTTCTTTAAATTTTACAGTTTATTTTCCAAACGTAGTCTAATTTTTGGAGGATAAGAAAAATTCCAACTCCCCTAATAACAATTAGAATAATTTGTATTTTTCCTCCAATGATAATATTAACGTAATTAATAAAATAATTAATTATCGTAAGCATTGCAATTAATTTCCTAGGATACAAGTATGCTTGCACTTAAGGGGCATACGTGTAATGGGGAATAGCATTGAGCTGGATAGTGTACAATATTATATTTTTAGCTAACTCAATGTTTCTGATTTTTAAGGTAACTTTAAGTCTTAAACCAATCAACATACATAAAATGACTGTCATACTGTCTGCTGTCTACTTAACTTTGGGCCACAATACGTAATTTTCTTCATATTATATACTCCTAATATCTATATGGGCCACTATACTCATGAATCACTTGTAACAGTGGTTCTCTAATTTCATCGCCGCTATTTATTAATTAATTAGTGATGATTGATGATATTTTTTCATATACAAAATGATTATTAAATGTAATAAAAGAAATTTTTAAAGAAAATCGATAAGTATCATTATGAGTTACTTTGGAGTTCAAAAGTTACAAGATGTCAAATAACATAACATCTTAGTGAAGAAAGATCCCAAATTATTTACAATATAATTTGGAATTACTATATCAATCTAAAAATGAGAAAGCATTTAGTGGCGTATAGGGGTACAAAACCTCCTAATCCATCCAAAAAAATAAATAAATAATAAATATATGTGTATAAATGTTTGTATACTGTACCCTAAATTATTAATTTCAATGCAATTATATACTCAATTTATTACTATTTTTATAAATTTATACTATAAATTTATGATAATAATGTTTTAAATTACTTTTTATAAATAAAAATTCGATGGTGTCAACAATAATTATAATTTTGAAGTGTTGATTTATTTATTGTACTATTTTAATTATATATCAAATACTCCCTCGGTCCTTCTAATTTTCACATTTTTCTTTTGATCCGTCTCAATACTTTTATATGTTTTTAATACATCTCAATAATACCAATTTTTTTTACACAAATCTCAATAATTTTATACATGCTTTCATTAAATTATCTAAAATACTTATTTTTTACACGCTTTTCAATAACTTTACATAGTTTTAGACACAATTTTTTTTAATCTTCGCACACAAAAAATATGTGTATTGCTTATGGAAATGGAAGGATTAATATTTTTATAATTACTTGTCATACTCAAAAATTTATTTTGGATCCTCCACTAAAAACATTGATATAATATGCAGAGAAAATGCACCATGATTTTATTCTAATTTCCTCAAACGTAGTTTTCAAGTTGGTTTTCATATCTTTAAAATTGGTTTACAAGACCAAATGCATTCTATAATGTTTTTTTTCCGTACCTAGCGCGCTGAGCGGTGTAGGAATTAATTAAGTGCATAGTTGGATCAAAGGTGTGATAAAAAAAAATAATTTAAATATTAAATTATCTATAGCGAGTAATTATTATAATTTTCTAACTATGGTTTTGCATGTCGTGCAAGTAATCGTGCCAGTATCAATAATATTAAGTGAAAGATGATGCAATTAATTCTGATAATTATCATGAAGTTAAAATAATTTTAATTTTCAGTATATATATATATATATATATATGTATATTAACGTCTTTAAATTGATATATATGAGTAGAAAACTTAGCTATAAATCAATATGGACGTATTTGTGGACTTGGCTACTATGTCGAATAATGCTCTTAATTTAAGGATGACATGAAAAATAGGTTCGGCATGTCCAGCTAGCGGGTCTAAACCGTCAAATTCGGGTGTGGGTTGAAAATACAAGAGAGTTGTTACTTGGTACGAAACTTCGTCGTTTTACGGGTTCGGTATCCAATATGATTACACCTAATCCATACCCGATTTAGTATCATTCACATAATCGATGTTTGATTAATACGTATGCGTTAATTATATTTATAAATGTATTAAATAAGATGTGAGCAAGGATATTTTATTTAATTTATATGAAGTCGTAATTAACTCATAACTTAATATATCATGTAAGTATGTTCTATTTCAACTTTAGTCATTTTTCATTTATAATTCTTAATTTTAGTCATTTTTTTTTGTCAACTTTAAGTCATTTTTATTCAAATTTAGTCATTTTCTAAAATTTAATTATTTTTTTGTCTAAATTTAGTTCTTTATGTTAAAAAAATATCCAAAATTGATGATCCGAAAATGTATAAATTTTAGACCAAAATTGAACAAAAAATGACCTGATTTTGAAAAAATGATCAAAACTGGATCAAAATGACTAAAACTGAATAAAAAATGATCAAAATTAAGAATTACAGGAAAAAAAAAAACTAAAGTTGGAATCCTGTCTTCCCTACCGAACTAATTTTGATATTTACCTAATTATAAATCATAGAGTTATATAATACGAACTCAATATTAATCCAATGTAATTCAATTCAATCCAATAGTTGCACATCTAAATCCTGATCGAGTTATTCTCAAATCATAGGTCCGGATCATTCCATGCCCCGTATACGTATTGGCATGCCGCATATTATCCCAAATTTCTCTTCATTTTATTTATTTATATTTCATTTAAAAACATTATTATGAATAATGTGTTGTATAATTTTTTTTATTTAGTTCATTTCTATAAAAAAAAGTAAACAAAAAATAAAAAAAATCATATCTTTGCAATTAAATTAAATTAGTATATTTACATAGGTGTATTTTATAAGAAATATATTAATAATACTCATTATAGCAACATTATCATTAAAACTTTCCACAACGATTTCCTTTTTTAATAGTAATACTTTTTATTAAAGATTTTTTATTTTTTATTTTTCATTTATACTACGGATTATTAATAAAATAGTTTACTTTACATTCTTAATTGATTATTATATAGTAATATTACAATTGGATTTATATATTCATCCAATTGAATTGCATGTGGAAGCCAAGTGTTAGATCAAGAGATCGTCTTAATTACACAAATTTTCACGGTGAATGAGTAAAATAAAATTTACTAGCTATGAAATACAATTAAATAAATACTGATATAAATATATTTATTGCACTAGAGTAGTATATCCATTACATGCATTTTTCCATATTATATAATCTAGGTTGAAGACTAATAATGATGTCACTCTGGCTATAAAGGAGTTAAATTACACAGAAAAAAAACAAGTTATTTGAAATGTTCATGGGAAGAGTGTATGCCCATTTTCAGCAAAACAAAGAGTTTTATTTAATTTTTATTTTTCAAGTAAAAAAGGAAATAATGAATGCTTCACTCTTGACAAGATTGAAATTGGAAGAAAATAAGATATACCCATGTACTGATGATTTGTGACTTCTTAAGCAAATAAGTATATTGAAAAGACTTATGATACAGGACTTCATGTTTAGATTTTTATTTTAATGCAATGTACCAATTAAGCTTCTTGTCACGTCCTACTACTTTGCCCATCACCCTTGCATTGCCTTTGTGTAATATTCGTGAAAACTCACAAACTCTAACTCTATTAACGTATCCGCTAGAGTATAGAGCGAGTATAAATGAGACGGGTCGAATCTAGTAGTGTCAGGGTCGAATTCAACTCGATTAAAAATTAGAACATCGAAACTTGATTTAAAATCACATTATAAAAAAAAATTATTTTTTACTAATGAAATATTTCATTAATAAAAACCTAAATTTCATTGCTAAATTAGTTTACTAATGAATTAACGACATCTATTGTACTCCCTCCGTCCCATAATACTTTTCACGTTTACTGTTCCACGCTGTTTAAGAAAATGTGCACTTTTTGACCAATTTTATTGACTTTGGAAGGTATTGTAGTATTTTTAGGTAATAAAAGGAGTATAAAATAATGATATGTGTGTGAAAAAAGAGTGGCAAATTTGAAATTAAAGTAACTTTTAAGGTTGTTGGATAAAGTGATGTTTCCTTTTTTGGAGGGTGAAAGGTTTTATGGGACAAACAAATGAGGAAAGTGAGAAAAATATTATGGGACGACGGGAGTAATTTTGTGGTAAAGTGGTAGTTCGAAAAATTTTAACAACGAAAATTCAATTTCATTGATAAATAATTATGTTGGTAATCCGTTGTTAATAATTAGATTAACACATAATGATTTCGTTGGTAAATAGCAACATATTTATTCTGTTGGTAAAAACACAATAAATTCGTTGACATTCCGTTGCTAAAATAATAATAATAATAATTTTTGTTGGTAACTCGTTGATAATTACCAACGAATTAAATTCCCCTGATAAATTCTATCGTTAAAAAAGAGTTTTTCAAAAGTGTCGATCGAGCTCAATTTTGAGAACTTGAGCTTGACTCAAAATATAATTCGGAACTGAATAATTTGCATAAAATTAATAAAACAATTAAATAAGCATTTATTTAATTAAAAAGAAAAAAATAAAATACTAGTATTGAATATAAGAAAAGATAAACGATCAATAAAAATAGTTTGACGCATTTGAAAGCTCAGGCGTACGAATTAAAAATCATGAGAGAAGATAATTAATTAAATAAAATAAAAATGATGAGAGAATAACTGTAGTTAATTGTTATAGTAATAAAATTTTAATCGAATATGATTGATACGTATCTGGGCAAATTACCCACTCAACCTCCCCTTTCCAGATAGACTTTTATGTTGAATAAAAATTAAAATGTGGTTGGAATAATTTTGGATTAGGTAAATGTACCTGCAGTTTTCTTATTTTAATATTTAATTATTTAATATATGGAAGATTAAGGTCATAATCTAATGCCAAATCAAGCAGCTAAATATTTTCACCTACTCCAAATTGCCCGAGTCGATGATTTCCTTCCAATTAATTCTTTTTTTCTTTTCATCATTTTTATTTTTTTAATTAAGACAAAAGATCCTGCGCCCCCGGGGACACGGAGGAATACTCCGTGTCCCCATGTGAACACAACATTTCTCCCTCTAATCCTATTTAAACCTATGTATTGTTAGGGACCTAAATTGTAAAGGAGCATGAAAATTGCAAAGGTGCACGGAATGTGTTACGTGCGTTCGGGTGCACAGCGGATGCACAAGAGCCTCACTCTTTAATTAATTGCCATAATATATACATTCGGATGAAATACTATTACATTATTAAATTAAATTTACTGAAATATGTCAGATATATTTATTCATTATTAATTGTAGAACTTTCAACATATGACCAAATAAAATATATAATAATAAAAGAAAAATTGGAAATTTAACATTAAACTTTTATTACAGGATATAAAATTGAATTTATAATAATTAATTTAAGTTTTATATAAATGAAATTTTTGACTAACATATTATTAATAAATTTCATAATAATACAACAACGAAATATCAACAACAATATTCAGATTTCCGAATCATGAAATATGTGATTTAAAAATCCAAATGGGATTGTCTAATAGAAAAATGAATACCTAAGAAATAAAATGAAAAGTAAACTAGCTAGTCATTTTATCCCTATATTCTAGAATATATTTAGGTCACCAAATCTTGTTTTTCATTAAAGAATCCTTCATTACACAGTCAATGTTGGTTTTTTTATTTATTTTATTTTATTTTATTTTATTTTATTTTATTTTATGTGTTATTGTATTAGTCAAACACACAATCATTGTTTTGGAGAATCCATATGGTTTTATTCAAATTTTAAACAAAATAAACTAAGCACGCCTGCCTTTTTTTAAAAAAAAAATTAATAAATTAAATATTTTATGCACAAAATATGTACATCGATGGATATTCCGGAAATAGTATGAAATTAAGTATTACTTCAAGAATAGTGAAATCAAATAACATCAAGAAAAACATATAATCGATTATTATTATTATTATTATTATTATTATTATTATTATTATTATTATTATTATTATTTTATCAAAAATCTTTACATTGAAAAAAAAATCTTATGTTTCACTTTTCATAATACCAGATATTTTCCTTGGCTAATATTTGTGTGAGATGGAATAAAAATTGTGATAACATTTAAATAAAAAATCATACTCTTAACTGATCAAAAGCAATCATAAAAGTAAAAGATATTTTATAAATAATCTGTAACCAAAAATGATTCGTATAAGTCATGTGGCTATTTTTCTTTATTTTTGTCTTTTCTTCTTAGGAAACATAATTATATATATGATGATAGAATTTTGGGCGAAATGATTTGATTACGCTATTAGTAAAGGAACATTGTTGATGGATAAAATAATTTTAGTGGTAAATTATATTCTATAGGCGTACGTAAAGTATAAAGCAACATATCCAGATTCAATGAATTATACCCCTTTAATTTAATCCCTTTTCAAATTAATTTTCATAAACCTTCATTAATAAGATCAACCGCCAGTTTATATATTTAATTCATTATGTTGGTAATCTATTATTAGCTTTATGTCAACCGTAGACATTTTAATTAATAATTCCTTTTAGACTTTGATTGTTTCTCCTTAACAAGAAACTTATTATTCCCCGTTCAAAATAAAATTATCTCATATGTTTCCTTTGCATAACTATATATTCCTAAGTTTTGTATTATTTTTTTAATAAATAACTCATTGTCCTATCTGAAATAAGATGCTCTCATATACTTAAAAAAAATCACATAATATAAATCTTGGTAACAATTTATTTCACGTACATTTACTCTCTGAATTTTACTAATTTACTTCCAAATTAACAATCGTATTAATTAAATTTATAAATTATAATGATGTAGTATGTTTTCATGTTTATCATAGATAAGAAAATTAATATATATGATTCCGTATGATGTCAACAAAATTAAGGAGTAAAATATTATTATATATAAGACCGATTGCACTGTTTTCTGAAAAGTACTAATTTTAGTACATGTTCGGATTAAATTGATATTGCATGTGACAATATTAGTTCAAAAGTCGCAAATTTTCCATATAATAAATTAATAAATTTATGTATACTAGCTAGAATTTCATCTCTTTTTAATTATTTTTCAAGAAACATCTCCAAAGTCCCCCCTATAAACCCCACCCCACTATGGTCCTACCTATATAACAAAATTTCCATTTAAAAGCGAATTTTCATTTGTTAAACTTCTTGGAGTCTTAAAAATGATGAGTGAACGTCTAAAATAATAAGTTTGATTATATGGAATTTCATTAATTGTGAAAAAAAATGTTTTAAAAAATAATGAAGTTGTATGGTTATTTAAGGGGAAATTGTAATTTCAAAACATTAGTTTTGGAGGGTTTGAGTTTCTAAAACATTATATTGTCAGTTATCAATAAGTAACATTATGTCTTAATTTTTGTAATTAAAGTACAAATTAGGCCTAAATTAAAATTTTCAATTTCAATTGCATGTTTTCTTTGCATGAGAATGTGGCGGTGACAATTAACATAAGAAGTCCACTTTATAGGATTTCATGTGAAAAAAAGAAAAGAAAAGAATTAAAAGAAAGTGTAATTAAACAAGAAAATTTTAATTTAAGCCTAATTTATTTTTTTAATTGTGAAAATTAAGATATAGTGTTAAAATTGCAATTTTCCCTATACATGATTTATCTAGGTATATATCAAAGATCGATACTATTATACATATATCATATTAAAACACAAAGAACAAATCATGCATGTGAACGTTTTGAAGATCCAATATGTGTTGGTTTCTTGATGATATTAAACTTTGGTGGGTACAAAACATTAATCTAAATTTAGCAAAGAAACCCTAATTTTGATTAATTTTAATTCCAATTTGGGGTCCAGTTGTTTATAGTGTGGGGTAGGGGGGCCATAAAGATTTTGGGCTAGTAATATGAAAATAAAAAATAAAAAGTAATAAGTGGGACCCAGAAGGCCAGTTTTCCTGGTTTCTATTTATAGAAAATTTTGAAATAATTGGGATAGCATTATGCCATGGGAATTGTGGAAGAGTGTCTTGTCTCACCCACATTCAATTCAGCCTGACATGACCACTCTTCTTCTTCTCTTCTATTGCGTCACCCCATTTTCACACAACATTTATATAAATTCCTTTTTATTTTAATTTAAATATAAAATAATTGTGAATATTTATATATGGTTTGCAGTGGATTTCTTGTTCTTGAATTTAGAGGATAATGATTTGATATTTTAAAGGTCCCTTTGTCGGAGTATAAAAGGTATATCAAAACATTTTGGAGAACTTTTGTTTCTTAAAAAATATATTAAATTTTAATCGATTTAATGCAATTGTGACTAATTGTGAAATATGTATATTGAAATTTCAGTAATGAGATATCTCTTGTGAGAAAGGTTATTTGTGAGATGGATGTGAGACGGTTGATCCATCACTAAAGTATGCTTAATGTGCATATAAGTATGCTTATTTATAGTTAAAGTATATTAATAATAAATCTTATTATAACACGATAAAATTATACTTTAATCCATAATCCAACATACTTTAGAAAACATATTTTAACAACCATTAAACATACTTTATATACTACAATAAACATATTTTAGTGATGGATCGACGCGTCTCATAAATAACCCGTCTCACGAGATATTTTGTCTTAACTTATATATAGGTTATTTAGCCAATTTAAATATGTTAATTTTAAGGGGATAATATTGGGCAATTTTACAAATTGGCTAAATTTTAAATAGTTTATTCAATAATTTTAATAATTTGTGAATTTTGAATTCAATAAAAATTTATATGAGGGATTATCCCAAAGGACAATTGGTGATGAAGTCCAATCAAATGTCCATAGAGATTGAAAAGACCACGATAAAAGATACCAGCCTTTTTATTATTTTTAGATCATTGCTGGAAAATAATTAGATTGGTTATAAATAGATACAATAAACTGTTTTGCACTTTAGTTGAATCATTTAAAGAAATATGTGGAGCATAGTTGATTTGAAATTATGAGAAAACGTAGTCTCATATTGTGAAATCACACACATTTATACTATAGTTAATGTTTATTAATATAAGTATTTGAAGTATATATTTATCACTCTTAGTTTATTAAAAATAAAGTCACCTATTATAATTTTCACAAATATAACTATGCCAATTATTTTTTAAATTTTGTCGAAATTAATTAATGTGCCAAGACTTCATATAGATAAAACATTAAATAAACAACGAATCACGTGAGTTGCAGTATAAATTGAAATTCTATTCAATATCCTATTTTAATCCGTTGTTTTATTGATTTTAGTATATTATTACTATGTGCATTAAATTATAATGTGATCAATCATTGTTTTTAATTAAAACGTGACATAATTAAATTAAGATGATCACACAATATAAATATATGTAAATGAAATAAATAAAGAAGATAAATATTTCAAAACGTCATCTATTTTCAGATCATTTTATAGAGTGCACCCGGCCCCCAGGACATAGCTCAAGTGGTAGAGGGGAAGGTGGAAAGGCCTTCCAGCTGAGCTTGGTTGCTGCAGGGTGGGGGTTCGAATCCTGCCTTTGGCATGGATTTGGCCCCTTGCAAGCACAAGTTTAACAGTGAGCCCTCCCTATAAGCCACTTGAGGCACATCCTGCGATTTACCTCCTCCACCAATCCCCAGGGCAGGGGCGGTGGGGGTCCCTAATGGTGGGGTACACCATTTATAGAGTGCACCCGATCATACATATGGTTTAAAAGCTTCTTTTTTTTTGTGTGTGTGAAATGAGTATTATATATACTTAAAAATTATTTTATTTAAAGTGTAAGCCAATAACATCTGAATTTAGCGGTTTATTCAAACGATTTCAAGCTACACACTACTTAGATTATGAGTAAGTCTCTTGTGCCCTTTGCAATTTAAACTCCCCAACAATACATAGATTTAAATAGAATAGGGAGGAGAAATGTTGTGTTTACATAAGGACACGGATCGTGTCCTCGTATCCCCAGGGGCGCAGAAGCTTTTGCCTAAATTAATACATTCAATTAGCACATTAGTATTGGGCCTAATTTCAAAATTTCGCCCAACGTTTTATAGGAAATCGTATGGGCCAAAATAGAAGATCTTATCCTAGCGTAACATGAGTAATTGGTTATGGGCTTTTAATTATAATCTTTGGGTTAACGAACCAAATTTGGGCCCTCGAAAGCCCAAAAGTATTCAACTTAGCCCAGATTTTATCATTAGTTATGACCCAAATCATTTTCCCCCTATTTTGCAGCAATTGTAAATTCGATTTTCAATTTCACAAGCACCTGCTTTTTCTTTGTTAAAAAATAAATAAATAAATTCAGGAATCAACTTTAATATCTAGCTAATTAATTATATTATAATAAAAAAGAAATTATAACTCGGATTCAGTTCAAAGAATATCAGAAAGTCGTCCAATTTGATTGCAATTAATTAATATATAAATGAAAAAAATATAAAGAAATTTAGAAAGTTGAAGTAAAAGAGGAATAAAGATGGTGGAATAAAAAGTATGGATGGAAGCATCTTTACATGAGCCTTGTTCTTCACTCTTTGTTGATTTGCAGTATGATATTAAGGTTTTGAGAGAATAGCATCTCATTTTAATGATCTGATCAGTGCCAAGAATCTTTTAAAGCAAGCTCACAATATTCAAATAATTAATAACTTAATCACATACTATATTCCTTGTGTTTGTTTGAATTTTGGACTATATTTTAGCTCCATTTCTCTCTCTGTGAACTTATTGAGCATTAGCATAACCAGAAATTAATCAGAAGAAATTAAAACAGTTTACAAGAAGAAGAAGAGAAGGCAACAAACCAGCTCAAGTTTGGAAAAAGGTGATACTAATCATGCATGCTTACATCTTCTTGATTTCTGCTTTGAGATGTTTTGTGATAACAATATAACATGTGTTATGTATATACTTTGGCAAGGCTTGCGATGGCAACCGATTCGTCTTCCAATCGAGACGAGTTCAAAATTAAGGAAACAAAGCCACAGCTAGGGGAG
Source organism: Pogostemon cablin (assembly GCA_023678885.1). NCBI lineage: Eukaryota > Viridiplantae > Streptophyta > Magnoliopsida > Lamiales > Lamiaceae > Pogostemon > Pogostemon cablin. The sequence continues at coordinate 28,703,142 of CM043013.1, forward strand.
AGGTGGCCTCATGGTGGTGTTCGTGGTGGTGGAGGTTGGATCACTAGTGACAGGCTCACCAGCACCTATGATCTAGTCGAACAGACGTATTACTTGTACGTTCGTGTCGTGAAAGCTCAGAACCTCCCTCCTAATCCTGTCACAGGGAACTGTGATCCTTATGTGGAGGTCAAGCTTGGTAACTACAAAGGGAAAACACAGCACTTTGAGAAGAAAACGAACCCCGAGTGGAAACAAGTGTTTGCATTCTCAAAGGAGAAGATTCACTCCTCTGTTGTTGAAGTGTTTGCTAGAGACAAAGAGATGGTGTCAAGAGATGACTATCTTGGAAAAGTTGTGTTTGATATGAATGAAGTGCCGTCTAGAGTTCCGCCGGACAGCCCTTTAGCCCCTCAGTGGTATCGACTCGAGTCTCGTGGAGGCGAATATAAGGTTAGAGGGGAGGTAATGCTTGCTGTTTGGATGGGAACACAGGCAGATGAAGCTTTTCCTGAAGCTTGGCACTCTGATGCTTCCTCTGTTCATGGAGAAGGTGTGTACAGCGTTAGGTCGAAGGTGTACGTGTCGCCTAAACTGTGGTACGCTCGTGTGAACGTGATTGAGGCGCAGGACGTTGAGTCGGAGGACAAGAGTCAGCCTCCACAGGTGTTTGTGAAAGCTCAAGTGGGGAATCAGATACTTAAAACTAAACTATGTCCAACACCATCTGCTAATCCATTTTGGAATGAGGACTTAGTTTTTGTAGCTGCTGAGCCTTTTGAGGAGCAACTAGTCCTCACTGTCGAAAACAAGGCCAAGACGACGAAGGATGAAGCTGTTGGAAGGGTAAGCTTATTGCTGAATGTCTTCGAGAGGCGCTTGGATCATCGCCCTGTACACTCTCAATGGTTTGATCTAGAGAAGTATGGATTTGGGGTGTTGGAAGGAGATAAGAGAAAGGTGCACAAGTTCTCTACTAGGATCCATCTCCGCATCTGTCTTGAAGGCGGATACCACGTGCTAGACGAATCCACCTTGTACATCAGTGATCAAAGGCCAACTGCTAGAGAACTATGGAAGCAGCCTATTGGGATTCTTGAAGTTGGGATCCTCGGTGCACAAGGGCTGGTCCAAATGAAGACCAAGGATGGGAAACTTAGTACAGACGCTTACTGCGTGGCGAAATACGGTCAGAAGTGGGTGAGAACACGAACAATAGTCGGAAGCATGAGCCCCAAATGGAATGAGCAGTACATATGGGAGGTGTATGATCCTTGCACTGTGATCACCTTAGGAGTCTTCGACAACTGTCATTTGGGAGGGAACGAGAAGCCTGTCCACTCAAATCCACCAGGAAGGGATTCAAGAATCGGAAAGGTAAGAATCCGCCTCTCAACACTAGAAACAGACAAGATCTACACCACATGTTACCCACTCCTTGTCCTTCAATCATCCGGATTGAAGAAAATGGGGGAGCTCCAACTCGCCTTCCGGTTCACTTGCCTCTCGTTAGCGCACATGATGTACCTATACAGCCGACCGTTGCTCCCAAAGATGCATCACATTCACCCTTTCACAGTGAGCCAATTAGACAGCCTTAGATTTCAAGCAATGAACATAGTGGCATCAAGATTAGGAAGAGCAGAGCCCCCATTAGGAAAAGAGGTAGTTGAATACATGTTGGATGTGGATTCATACATGTGGAGCATGAGAAGAAGCAAAGCCAACTTCTTCAGAATCTTCTCTCTCTTCTCAGGATTCATCACAATGAGCAAATGGCTTGGAGAAGTCTCACAATGGAAGAATCCAATCAGCACCATTTTAGTCCACATTCTGTTCTGCATACTCATCTGCTACCCCGAACTGATCCTCCCCACGACGTTCCTCTACATGTTCTTGATCGGGCTATGGAACTTCAGATTCAGACCAAAGCACCCCCCACACATGGACACCAAACTCTCTTGGGCAGAAGCAGCTCATCCGGATGAGCTAGACGAGGAGTTGGACACTTTTCCTACAAGCAAACGAGACGATGTGGTTCGTATGAGGTACGACAGGCTTAGGAGCATTGCAGGGAGGATACAGACAGTTGTTGGAGACATTGCAACACAGTGTGAGAGGATCCATGGAGTGTTGAGCTGGAGGGATCCAAGAGCAACTAGTGTGTTCTTAGTGTTTTGCTTATGTGCAGCAGTGGCTCTGTATGTGACACCTTTTAAGATTGTTACTCTCTTAGCTGGATTGTTCTGGTTAAGACATCCTAGATTTAGGAGCTAGATGCCTTCAGCTCCTAGTAATTTTTTCAGACGATTACCTGCTCGAGCTGATTGCATGCCATAAGGATTTTTTTTTTATCAATATTATTTAAATGTCATTGAGTGAAATAAATTACGAAATATAATTAAATTGCTTTGTTTTATAGGAAAAATATTTAGTAGGAGTAATTAAATTGGTATTAGCGTAATTTTGAGAGATGATACATGAAGATTTGTTGTCTTTCATTTACTAATTAATGATACCTGAAAATTTTTGAGTGGCCGAAGAAGACGTTATGGGTGTGTATGAAGCACTGTCATGATTACATGATTATGGATTGAATCGAGTGATTATAGAAATAGATGTAAAAATTATGGATGATGCGCTTGTGGAAGACTTGATGTTTGGAAACTACATGGTGACTTGTAAACAAATTCTTACTTTAATCTCGTTATTTTCAATTCGTGTTAAATGTGTTACAAATAATGTAGCATACAAAATTAAGTGGATGACTTTTTCGTGATTTTGAAACCTTCATGTATGGATTCAGCCTCCAAATTCAGTGGATGACTTTTCCATTCTTGTTCTTGTTGTTAATCGATAATATTTCTGTTTTATTTTAAAAAAAGAAAAGAAAAAAAATGAGTAATTAATATTCAACGCAAGAGAAAGTGAATCAACGGCTCTGTATGCGCAATGTATATACTTTATAAATCATTTGCGCGGGGACCCGAATTTGGTCAATGCGGGTCGATCCGAAACCAAATTACTGTTGCGGTGGACCGGTGGTGTAACTGGTGTTAAATTTTCAATCCGAAGATCTGTACTAAACAACTCACTCTCGCAAAACTTCCATTTCTGACCCGCCAGATCCACGCGCCGCCGCAATGATAGAATCCTCCGCAGCCGAGCAACATGTGGAGCCGCCACCACCATCTACCCCTTCTCCAGCTTACCATCTCTACCCCCGGCGGGAGCCCTTCGAGCACGGGCTTCTACCCATTCCCAAACTCATCTTCAATGATGGTGTACAGACTCTATCCCATCTGAAATCCACTCTCCTTTCATCAAATTCCAGTAATCGAGTCAGCAGCGAAACCCTAGCTGGAGTCCTTCAAATTCCCATTGAACATTCACGTCTTTTGATGGAAACCCTATCCACCGTTCTGCATGATGATTCTGATCCGTTGGTGAAGGCCAGGGCTCCGGAAGAGATTGATGAAATCGGGGTGAATGTGTATGATTTGCTGGTATATTTGTATATACAGAATTACAAGAGGTTGCAGCCGAAAGGGCATAAGGATGCTGCTGCTGTTGCTGATGTTTGGCCGTCTACTTCAGCTTTCGATGGGTTTTTATCTGTGCTCTCGCCGTTACAGGTGATGACTATCTAGTTTCAGATTTACTTTATACAAAGTGAAATTCCGATGTAATGTGGTGTGTGATGAGAATTCATATATTGACGCGCACCAATTTTCGATTATACATCGGACAGAAGGGTCATACGTGGGGAAATCATCTGACTATTGTAGACTTAGTCCTCGCATTACCTAAAGATTTTCTACACGAATTGATTTGCAAATAATTACTCTGAATATAGTAGTGATGAGTTACTTTTGCATTCTAGGTCTTAGGAATATAAAACATCCGCTTTAGTGTATGCATGTACATTTACTGTGTTATGATTGCCATAAACATGGTTCTGCACATTGCAGTTGGTGCGTAGCAACAGCCGGAGATTTATGCCATCTCAAGCTGATGAAGTGGCTCATCAGCTGTCATATCTACACAAACACGTGAACAACATTCTTTCCCTATTGGCAGATACTGTAGAAGGGGAAAGTGATCAATCTATGGTATGTGAAATTTGTTGCTAATTCTGCATTGCTGTAGAAGTGGTTTCATTTGTTAGATTCATTGGCCGTGTATGAATCTGTAATTGTACTTTTGTTAGATTCACTGGTGGTGCATGAATCCTTAATATTACTTATTGATGAACTTTTTGCTATCATTATACTGAGTTTTGCATTGAGTAGTTGAATAATTTCTTCAAGGTTTTGTCCGTGGACAAATTCGAACATCTTGGATTTCTAGTGCATTTTGGGGAAAAGGGGTTTCAGAGAATTCCCTTGAGCCAGAATACTCCATTTTTTGCAAATTCAGATCCTATCATGCCTGCTGCTCCTGTTTTTGTATCACAAGTTCTCGAATGGCTGCTTCAAAACATAGCGTCCACCATGGAATATATTTCTGATAGAGTATCTCCAAAAGAAAATGGGCCTTGTAATTCTTTTGATCAGGATGTTACCATGACTGATGTTGGCACAAGTCCTGCAAATCCCTCAAGCAGTACTCGAGGTCCAAGTTTGATTGAGGGAATCTCCAAATCCTCATGCGTGAAGCAAGCATCTGATCTTAAGGGCACATCTGTAAAGGTGAACATTGCTCTGCATTTTCTTTCCAAATTTCTTCTTCTACCTTCATTCATTTCTGTAAGGTCACCAGGAAATTTCCTGTCTAGTTAGCATGAGCATGGTGGTCAATTAAATAATTAAATTCTTTCCTGGAGCGCTTATAAGCCAGTGTTTCTAATTCAGTGTTAAAAATGGTTTATACTGTAGAGTTTAGAAAACAGCCAAGAACATGCATTTACGTGCTTTGAAAAGGAGTTTTATTGGTATCTGTAATAGATGGCCTGTTATTTGGAGTTCTTCTATTCCTTACCATGATATGTTACATGAGCTTGGAAATTGATAATATATTATTGGTTTGCTTAAGAGTAAAGATGTCTTTCCTGCCCATTTTCAACGAGAAATTTGTGGAAGAGGATTGTCTGTGTTCTTTGTGGTAGTCCAATTAGAGCTTTCTCTTGCCCTTTTATTATATGTTTTTTTTTTCTCAGGTTGTAAATTGCCATGAATCGGTAATTTACATCTTGGCACCCCTGAGATATGCAACAGTGTATGGATGTTCGGATGCAACTATTGTCCTTGGATCTGTTGGAAAGGTAGTAAATGGTTGAAGAACATGATTCAATTTGTATTATCTAGATGTTGTAGTTTAAGTTATCTTGAACAAAACTAAAGGTGGTGTATGCCTAAATATTTTTCTCATACAGGCTGTTAGAGTTGAACATTGTGAACGTGTTCATCTGATCACTGCAGCCAAACATGTCTGCATTGCAAACTGCCGGGAGTGCGTATTCTTCTTGGGTGTTAACCAACGGCCCCTAATAGTTGGTGATAATCATAAATTGCAGGTGAGATTCGCCTTATATTTAATGCTTAAATCAGTGCATGGAGCTAGCCTACCTCTTGGATTGATGAATATATGAGTAGTTAAGTTTGTCTATAAGTGCTTACTGCAAAAAAAGTATCTACGTTTTCTTAAAACTACAAAAGGAATTTGTGAAGTGGTTTTTAGTTTTTACCCTTTTATTTCCTTTACTGAGCTTTGGCAGTTAGTCTTCCTTTTCCACTGGTTAATATGAGTCTATGACATTCAACAGGTGGCTCCCTACAACACATTCTACTCACAACTGGAGGAACACATGAGTCAAGTTGGAATTGACCCTATGATTAACAAGTGGAATGAACCTATGACGCTTGGAGTGGTTGATCCCCATGATTCAATATCCCATCCTGCTGGTGTATCGGATGCTCTAGCTGAAACTGCTGCGTGCCTAGAGCCTGATCAGTTTACCAGTTTTGTGGTAAGTACTTTTATCAGTTGGCAATTTAGATTTAAAATATCACCAATGCGTTATGCATTGTGTATATAGTTCTGATCTTGTGTAATTTTCTCATAAAAAATCGTCCACAAAACCTGGATCTATTCAAGTATGAATTCTTATCTGTTATGGTTTTGCTGTATTGTTTCTGTTGGGCTCAATTTTTGGGTCCCTCCAAGTTCTGTATATTTCTGGAATGTACTAAAGTGTTCAATCATCAGATTCCAGATTGGTTGGAAAGTGAACAAGCTGGCTCCACTATAGAGAACCCCTTCCCTTTGGCTGATCCTTACTTTGCATCACAACAAAAAAATGTATGTTCAAGTTATTCCTTTTCTCTTTCTCATTGCGTTATTGTATTTTTAGAAACATATAACCATGGCATTCATTCTTTTGCTATTCGATCCTCAGAAAAAAAGTTTGGAAGAGGTTAAGCAAATTCTGAGGGAAACTCAACTTGAAGAGAGCAGGAAACGAGAATTATCAAACGCCCTGCATACTTGTTTTAAGGACTGGTTGTATGGTATGCCTATGCGACCTTCTTCATACGTACAGATCTACTGAAAATGTGCTTGTTCATTTTATTACTTTTTCTTTTCTAATGTGCTCATATGCATGGGACTTATAATTACACGTAAATGCTACTACCCGTGGGCATTGTGTTATCATAAGATGTAGATGTAGTACATTGATATATATCATTCCTTGTTCATATGCAGCATCTGGAAACGTTCGACAGCTTTACTGCTCACCCAGTGAATAAGTGCACATGCTGTTGGTGGAACAGAACAATAGAGAAGCAGAGTTATATTCACAGCATTGCCCCTTTCAAATAGATACTCCAGCAGTCGAAGCTCCTTTCTCGCCATTTTCTGTTGATCTGGAAGCTTCCGGACTTCGATGCTGAACTGCTCCAGAGATTGTAGCTATCATGTAGATTGCTGTCAAACAGGCCAATTATTGTACTTGCCTGTTTGCTTTAGAATTGTGCTGTAGTTCCAGAATATCGTTGTTGTAACGATGCTTTGTGTAATAGTAATATATTTCCACGAGTCCTGAAGACTAGAATGATCCCAAAATTCTGGTTATTCACACCAAATTTTAATTATTCATTGAGAATATCATTGAATATTACAGCAATTACAGGTCGTCTTGTATTCTATTTCCTTGTTGAAACAAGCCTCTTCAAGTTAAAAATCTTTCTCTGACAATTTACATGGAAAAACAAACGTTCTAATGATGGCAGAAAGCTAGCTCGTAGGAGGAGCGAGCTGAAACAATTTCTCTGCTTGATCCGGGAAGAAGGTAATGAACAGATAAGCACCTGTAATAACAGCAGATTGATTATTAAACAAAAATGGATCACCAGATATGATTGTGTTAAATAGTCATCCAAAACTTACATATAAGAACAGTCCCTAGTACTGCTGAGATCTTGCCTTGAATTGTAACCAAACCAGCTTTTCCTGCATTTTGCAGCTCAGTCGAGCCGACAGAGTCGAATGTCCCTGCAGTTACCATGTTCTTTTAATTAGCATATCAATCTTTCATAACTTTGGATAGGTTAAGGTAGAGATTCTTCACCAGGTTTTACAGATTGAAGGCCTGAAGTTATGCAGGCTACATTTTGATACCCTGCTCCCTCTAGCTTGCTTGCAGCAGCAGGTGACCTTCAAAATGTTCTAAAAACATCATCAGAACAACAACATAAACTGATATCATCTGATGAATCAAAGAAGAAGAAACATGGAATGTTACCTTAAACCCTCTTGGCAAACAAGCAACAACTTGGATTCGGGCGAAAACTGTGTCTTGACAGATTGAACGAAGTCCGGGTTAGGTTTTGTGAAGGGCAAGCCAAAGAACAAACCAGAGAAATTGTTGTGATAGTTCCTAATCAGCATATAAACAAGTAGCTGAGTCACTCTAGACAAACTCTAGTCATTCGTCTCGAATTTGACAAGAACTAAAGTATACCTATGTCATTGTCCTTGTTCTCAATGAATAAAGGGACATGGTAGCAATCCTTTATGTGGGCTCTCTCGAACTGAAATCTATCACGAACATCTAAAACTGCATATCCTTCTACTGCAATTAGTTTCTTTGCCTCCTCTGAGTCCACAAACTCCACTTCTGCTTTTATTATCAAGCTTCTTCTGTGCTGTCGTTTTCCTGTTCGGGTTGCGGAGACAGAGCATGATGTTGCCAAATTGCTGAAACCACATTCCTAGTTTATTAATCCTACTGAGTAAGTATTCAAATTCATGCTATGTTGATATCAATGGAGATATGTGGACCAGAGTTCCAAAACAAGAAAGATCAGGAAAACACTTGATTGTGTGCAGAATTCATCATGCTAACACCGCAACGATTCAAGATTTTACATTATGTGATTTTATTTTCCACATTTCTTTTTCCTGCTGAAAATGTTGAATGACATGAAGAATCATGCTGATAACTCAGTAACACGATCATAAGATCAGAAACAAGAAAGGGGAAGTTTCTATCTGTTAAAGAATCTTATCTTGAATGAAGAAAACTTGCCTTCTTAACTCGTAGCTTGCATTTTCAGTAAAGAAAAACTCTGTAAAACGACCTAATTTGCTTTTTTTTTAAAGAAAATCATCATTGAAATATACCTTCGGGAGGAGAGTGGCGAGAAGCAACAGCAAGCTATCCCTGCCATATCCGCAATAGAGCTGGATTATGATTTGCTTCTTGTCTAGTTGTAGCGAATGGGCCACTGCAATTTAAGACCATGAATGGCTTTCTGCCACGTGGCTTGAGATTGGATATCTTTATTATTAAAAGCGCTCTACTATTTTCAGTAAAACTCACCTACTTATTTAGATTTGAGAATAACCCTTTAAAACATGAAACTGATTTCACGGTGGAAGGGAGGTCATTCTTTAGTACAAAAATTATTATGGAATCGGTTTTACCGTAGAATTTGAGGTTATTTATTTGTTTAGTAAAAAAACTAATTTACTCATTAGTGCAAAGATTAACTTGGAATCAATTTCACGGTGGAACTTGGATTCTTCTTTAGTATAATAATAACAATTAGCAAATGAGATCACCTGTTTCACAATGATATTTCATCTACTGTTTCATAAATTAAATGATTGAAATGTGGCACAATCAATGCCCAAAATTTAATACTTGTCCCAAGGGTTTAATGGTCATTTATAGGGTATAGTATTTTTATGTTATGAAACACCAATAAAACACCGGAAATGTAATAGGGAATTCAACTTGAACAATTAGTACTTTTTAGAATAATGAAGGGTCACTCAAGATTAATACTACTATTGTGCAATTCGTCCACCTAAGATTCTTCTTTAGTATAATGACAATTATGCTTTTTAGAATAATGAAGGGTCACACGAGTAATATTACTGTTGTGCAATTCTATCGAGTAGAGTAAACCTAATAAGCCGGATTCCATCCTAGCACTACTCATAGTAATAAAAAATAATAATAATAAATCATATTTCCATTGCTTTAAGGAAAACAATATTTGCGAAAATAGTTTTAGTAGTAGGAATATATATATAGGATAAAAGACAGTTTCAAAGTTCCCTCGATAGTCGAAAGTATGCCAAGTAGCTGAAGAAATTACCGTTTGGACTAAATTATATGCGTAATACCGTAATAAACTTATTAATATTTCTTAAAAAAATAATATGAACTGTGAATATAGTGTTAATTAGTTTTGTAGAAGGATAGAAACAAAAGTCTCATTACAATCTGCATAAAATACCTTAAAACAGCACCATTCAACTTTACATGTCAAATGGTTATGACCATAATGTTGTGTAAACAAAGATTGGCATCTCAAGCAAGCCATGAAAAGGGCAGAATATTTATTAAACCATTCATTCATTCAGCTAATGTAATAGCACGAATGCTGGAACCCGAATCGAGCACAATGGATAAGTAACAACGTTTAAACTAATTAACATTAGGATTGGGCCTCTTTTCGCGGGTGTAAACATAATATTCCTTGCCCTCGTCATGTTTCTTGAAACCTACCACGTCAATGGAGGTCGAAGCGGCTGCAAAGGCAGCTCCTGCAGACAATGCTGTGGAAATGCTCCTCCCTGCATAGATAATTTAAGTATTTGGTCAAATTCTTCCATGGCTTTGTAAGATTTTAATGCAAAATAACAATTCAGGAAAATAAATTGTGTTATGATGAGCGGATGTCTTCAGCAATCAAACAGTGATATTCGCAATCATAAGAACAGCACGAACACTAGCCCCTAGGCTACAATACAAGTACTACAATGTAGAGTTTTTGGCTGCCTGGAATAAATGTCATACAAATGTTTGCTTTCTATTGCAGATGAACTTGAAAGTGTTAATAGACAGACATCCAGCGACCAAAACTGAACATGATTGAAGGTGTGAAATACACGTATAATTTCATTTACAGATCAAGTGATATCAGCTTCATGCATAATACACCGTTTTCAGTATTAAGTTCTATTCAAACAGGATATCCATATGGAAATTGAAAAAATTTGCAAATATAACAATTGGCATGACTTAAGGAACATTCAAATATTAAGAAACCCCACAGTGCGTGCCATTAGAAGCATACCAACCAACAGTCAATTTCAAGTGATAGCATTTCCAAATTGATAATTATAATCTTCAAGTTTCAACAGCAAAATGGCAAGAACCATATGAGTAGTTTAGAAGAAAAGAGGACTCTCCACTTCAGGTTATTGGCACATACAAACAGAAAATAAGCATTCATGCACAGACAACAAGATACACAGAAAACAAACAAGGAGAAAAGTTCACCCTTGAATCCCATGATAGTAGCACCAGCAACAAATCCTCCAACTGCTCCATTAACAAAGTCTCTTTTCATCCGGGTATTTTGCATTATCTGCTCCACGCCGATGAAGACCCCACCTATAGCAGCAAAAGTTGCTCCATGGTTGCCCATCATCTTCAGTGTTCGGATCAAACCAGGAAGCGCTACTCTCCTCTCAACACGAGGTACATCATGCCAAGTAGCAACAATTGTACCCCAAACAGTGCCAACAATTAATCCTGTGGTTGCCCCTTTTATCGTTTTCATCATAGAACTCTGTTCATCTTCCATTTTCTTAAGATCTTCAATATCCATTTTAGCTTTCTTTTAATTAATACTGCAAAAGGCTGTAAAAGGGAAGACCAGTAGAAACTGAAAGTGAGTCCTTATGAGCACACAGGTCTTTTTTAAACAAATTAAATTAAAATGGAGGATATATATCATACAGTAAAATACTCAGATATAAAACAAAACAAAACAAAACAAACAATGGACAGAATTTTTTATGAGACCATTGCCAAGGCATTATGACCTACAGGATTATAAAAGGATGTATGAAAGAGCACTCTAAGAAATGAGCATTCATAAGAGTAACAACCAAAGAGGATTACATGGTAAACACAAAAATTACATGGTATAAATGTATAATGTACTTGTAAGCTTAAAAAAGGCTTACGAAAGAAGAAAAAAAAAAACTGCAGCAAAGTAATTTTTTCTGTAGAAGAACACAAGAGCTTCAGCCATCAGCTAGTCAACCAATTAAAAGATAACACCTTGGAACAATTTCTAGGAGTCAGAGTATAGAGTTTCTTAAAATATATGATCAAAGGTTTAGTTAAGTCATATGTTCAGCACCCGTCGATCATAATACCAACACTACAATCTTAGATGCAAGATTAAGAATAGCTATAAGTTCAAGCCTTAATTGATAAATTCGCAGTACAGAAACTTTGAACCCTAAAATCAGAGTCTCTCAGCATTTCGCAACACAGTAATTGGGGGAAAAAAAGGTTAGAAGGTGTCAATCCATCTCCGGTTGAATGAGTGCGTACCAGAACAAGACTAATGAATAGGAGCTCACCTGATGAATATGATGATTTCAGATCTGTCAATTTCTTGTTCGATGGGAGGAGAGAGAGAGAGAGAGAAAGAGAGTGAGAAAGAGATGAGATGGAAATAAAATTGATGAGAAAATCGGTAGAAATTATCTGGGCCTTATTGGGCTTAAATTAAATATGTTTAGATTAGTAGAACTTTTGGGCCTGATTAGAATGATTATATTCTCTCACTTCATTATAAAATTAAATATATGGGTTTTTATAAGCCCAATGGTGAACTGCTGCTACAGATAGGAACCGGAATGAACTGAAATTTTCTGCTAAATTACGAAAGCACGAATATTTGTAGAGATTTTTGCTTCACAAAAACCAATATTTTAGATTAAGAAAATGCAAAATCAAGATGAAATTCGGAACCTCCCGATCGACATCGCGTTTGCTCGTCTTGGAGGTAAACTCTTTTGTGATGTTTAACAATTTGACTATAGCTTTTTGGATTTTCTAATCAATTAGTTTAATTTCCCCATGCACTTTTGTTTATTGCTTTTTATTCGTTTTTGGAATCAAATAATTGATTTTCTGATTGAATTGAAGAATGGCTTGTGGATCGGAGGAGAATTGCAACCGATTGGAGGAAGCGAATGGCGGCTGTAAAGGCGAAGATTGCGACGTCGTTTGCTTCACTGCCTAAAGACATTGATCCCTTTTTCCAAACCCTCGACCCCGAAGGTTCAAAATTCTTTATTTAGCTGTCTGCATCTTCTTGCCTATGATCATCTCTAATTTAAAATTGAACTTACTCAACTCAGTTAATTATAATTTTTGAAGTCGCGATCATTGTCATTTGTTTGACTGCAATTTAAGTATTTGAGCTTTTGAAGAAAAAGAAATTGAATGTTACATGATAAGTGCAGACTGGCTTAATTTTTTCGAAATTATTTTAGCAATACTTGATAAATCCAATGGATTAATTTGTATGATGACAGTTTATATATGAATTAATTTGTTGGAACTAAATTATTTTTGCTTGAGGCAGTTAGCAAGCTGGGCTTGTAGGAATTGCAGTAGGTGTTGAAGTTTAATGTTGTATACCATAAGTAATCACCATTAGGACTATCATTCATATTGCAATTTTAATTATTTTTTTCAGGGATTGGCTACTTGGAAGCAAAAAAAATATATGAAATTCTGTTAAAGACAAATCCAGAAAGCCGTAATATTTTTGGTCGGCTTTCAGGTGCTTCTGTAAGATATCTATAGGACACCTCCTTAAATATCCATGCTTGCTCTCTCTCTCTCTCTCTCTCTCTCTCTCTCTCTATGCGCATCAGAGCATCTTTTCCAATAGTTTGTAACAAATATTCCTAATTTGATAGGGTGATTGGGAAACAATAGTACGTGCTTATGAGAAGGATCATGTATTTCTTGGTGAGGCTGCTCAGATAATGGTCTAAAATGTGAACTATGAAATGTGAGGGTTGCATTTTTCTTTTAAAATATAGCTAGCATTTACTGCCAGCCACTGTAATCTTTATTTTTGAACTTTTTTTATTGGTCAATTTTAAAGCCCATATCTGAAAAAGCAAGTTCAAAAGAGTCAGCAACAGTTTGTAGAGTTAGAGAAAAAGGAAGCTGATATAAAAAGAAATGCAGCTCTTTCAGCAGCGAAATATTCAGAAGCTTGTCAGGAGCTAGGATTACAGGTATGTCCTTTATTCAAAGTAAAAATTGTTTATTTATTTAATTTGCATTGCGACTTGTTTCTTGGGAAACTATTACATACAACACGAAACTCTTTCTGCAGGGTATTAATGTCCGATCAGAGTTGTTAGAAACAGCTATGACGTCTCTTCCTAGCACTTTTAGTGAGATGCTAGAAGTATTGAAAAGTGATTCAGTTTCAACGGCCATTGAGTTCTACTCAACATTTGTTACAGATGCACACACAGAGAAAGATGTGAGGAAACTTGTTTAGTATTTACTCTTGGTAATTCATCAACTGTATCTCCTCTCTCATATCTCTTACACTAATTTTGCATTGCAGAAAGCTCCTGACCCTGTATTACCAAATTTGATATTTGTCCGGCAGAACCCCCCTTCACTTAATGTTTCTGTGAGTCCTGACATTATAGATTCTGTTATTGCTCAAGAATCACATGATGAACCTGCAGCCATGGATGGGGCAGCAGAGTTTGCAGCTGACAGTATTGACTGGGATATTACTTTGGAGAGCTCTGAAATCAATTGGGATATTGGTACTGTAGAAACGGAAGATAACGGAAATGGATTGGGTCCATATGAAATCGTTAATGCTAGTGATAGTTTGCCAAACTCCCCTCATGGAGATGGCCAGATATTGGATAACTCAGAAGGCCTGACAGCTCCTGAATTTTCTGTATCTTATATTTCTTGGGATATTAGTGTTGATAATACGCAGTTTGTTGGGGCAGAAGATACTGGTAGACTTAGTATTCCCACAGGATCTGGTTCAACCTATCCTTATGCTGTAGCTGGAGCAACTGGAAGTAACCAGGACAGGAGTCCACTTTTTGATACAGAGTACAGGAATAAGATTCTTGATGACTTGTTTGAGGTTTACTATTGAATTACTTCTGTTACTAACATAAACAACTATTTTCATACTATTATTGTTGTGTCCTTGTGAATGACTCCTCTAATCTTTTTTGCTAAAAGGAGGAAATTTAGTAATTACTCTTTTAACTCTCTGCCCATTTTAAGATGTTATTCTTACCATATGTTTTAATGCTAAATCAGGTTAAAGCATTTCTAAATCAACGGTCACTTGAATTGACAAATGCTGAAACTTTGTCTTTACAACATCAAGTCCAAGCAGTAGCTCCCTTTGTGCTTCAGCAGTATAGTCCTGACTTAATTCGGGGAATACTTTCTGACATATCTATAGCAATCTCAAAGTTAACCAATAGGAAAACTAGGGATTTGATCATGATACTCAACTCCAAAAGGTATCGATAGTCTCTCTCCAAACTACTATCTTTCTCTCACGTAATACTTTTTGATAAATGATACTCCAATCCAACAGGCATAGATGTTCTTCTGTGTTTACTTTCATTTCCCATGTGTTCTCTACAGTTTCTGAATTAAGTGCCCTGCTTTGCTCTATTGATATGTTTTATGAAAGTCATTTGTTATTTTAATGATTTTCAGATTTTTGGATCGATTGGTAACTACATTGGAGGAAAAGAAGCACCATGAGGTTAAGCTAAAAGAGGGATTGAAGGACCTTTATGCTAAACGCCTTGAGCTGCAAAACTCTCTGTCTTCCTCGTGGCCAAAACAAGTAAGCTTATCTTAGAAGGATGTAGAAGTAGGGGCTCTCCTGCATTCATGCATGTCATGAACACTTTTACCCTTATGCTCTATTTATATTTTGAATATTACTGATTATTATTAAAGCAACACTGTGGCGGACTCGTTTTGTAATTATTTGTTGCTATTCTCATTTGCAGGAAGCAGCTCTTGTCAAAGCGAGGGAGTTGAAGAAACTCTGTGAGACCACTCTTTCAAAACTTTTTGATGGAAGGCCAGTCAATATTATTGGAGAGATTAATGCATTGTTGAGTAGTGGCTTGAATGTGGAACCTTCCTAGAACTAATTGCTTGTTAAAGAACGCAAACGCAAAGAAAATGTTGCTAACAGTGTAATATATTTGATGATAACAGTAATATTGACATTCTAAAGCCAAATCTGGTGTTTCAAAGATCGCACTATACATTCGTTGTCTTTTCCATGTATCAATGTTGGGTTTTTCCCCAAGTCTTTACATCAGAAGTGTGGAGCACTAGAATACTCTTTAAAGCAAAGGTTACACAGAATAGTAGCTTTGAGCAGGCGAGCCAAAGAATTTGCTGTTTGTTGACCTGAAAGATCGATCGAACGAGTCTAGTTCGGTACCACCCAGGGCAGTCGGCTTCACCAGATAACGCTTCAGGGACTCCACTATTTCACTCATTGGGGGCCTGAATTCCTGCTCAGGCTGATCGTATTACACAGAAAGATACGTAGTTGAGTAAACCTTAAAATCCCAACTTAAAATTGTGTAACGTGATTCAGTGTGCATTAAAACAGATATTACCTGAATAGAGAGAGATACAATATCAGCAAATCGAGAAATAGATTTGGACGAGATTGTTCTCATGATCGCAGGATCAACCATCTGCATTAGTGATGCACTGTCGTGAAGCTTGGATGAAGCCCATCTCACCAAGGATTGCTCATCTTTTGGTCTTGAGCTGCAGACAGAGAGAGGGAGAGAGTAAGTTCAAGAGACCATAGTAATTCACACCCTTTAGGGTAAGAAAAAGGGTGGGTAATGAACCACCGTACATGTCAAATGGCCTTCTTCCTGTCAAAAGCTCTAGAAGCAAAACACCAAATGCATACACATCAGCCTTTGTGTTACCACTGCCTGTTTGAACATGTTCTGGTGCAACGTAACCACTATCAGCAATTGCCATTTCAGAAGCCTGCTAATGCATGTTGCCATAATAAGATGTTAATATTCACTGCTATAAATAGAGAGGAGAGAGAGAGAGCAGGAACCTTGAGCTTAACAGTGTTGCTGGAAAGGGGTCTCAAGACAGCTAGGCCACAATCACAAACATGGGGTACAAGATCTTCATCAAGCAAGATGTTGGCAGCTTTCAGGTTGCTATGTGCCATAGGTGGCACACATGATGAATGCATGCAACTAATAAAAACAAAACAAAACAAAACAAGCAATGGAATTAAGGGATGAACACTTTAAAAGACAAGTATTACACTGTAGAGTACTTACTCCAGTGCCCGTCCAATGCCAAGAGCAATGTGAAGGCGTAGGCTCCAAGAGAGCGGCTTGTACGCTATACTATGCAGTGCATCATCAAGAGAGACGTTCCTGATAAATTCATACACGAGGAGATGCTGGCCATGCTCCATAGAGTAACCAAGAAGTTTGACAATGTTAGGGTGCTTCAAGCGCGATGCATTCTTTATCACATCGAAGAACTGCTGTTCTTCAATGATAGACAGAGATACTGTCTTGATGTTCTTCACAGCCAAGGTCTATCAAACCAAAACACAAACCAGATAGTATGATTACTTGAGGTTTTCAAGGACTCTATTACTATAGTATCACAATTTTCTTTTTTTAGATAGTAATTACCGTGCCGTCTGGGAAATCTGCTCTGTAAACAGTACCAAGGGATCCCTGACCAATGTAATTTTCTTCACTAAAGCTATTTGTTGCTATTTGAAGCTCTGGTATGGTGTACACTTTTGCATCAATTGGTAATCTGTTTCTTGAGAAGCTCTTTCTCTTGGACACTTTCAGTGTTTTAGTCCGAACAGGAGGCAAACGAGAGGGAGTAATCATCGGGGAAGAGCTGAATGCTGACATATGAGGGCTGCCTTGTGCACTCATTGACATGTAATCTACGCCTGACAAAGCAAAGGAGATAAGGTGAAGATAGAAAATGGCAGTGTTTCCAATGTATAACTTTTAAATAGCATTAGAGCAGAATGAAAAGCATCAGAAGATCATAGCATCACTCATATGAGGAGCAAACATGGCTATGTATCTCACCTTGAACTGAATCAATCGGTAGAGATCTCATAGAATCTTGACGGCTCCCCAAGCTTCTAAGTGCACTCCGACGTGACTGTTTTCTGTGTATGAACATCCCAAGAGTTGCAAATGCTGCAATTAGAGTGATTCCTCCAATCATTAGAACTATACCAACAGCACTCGGTTTCTTCTTCCTGTGAACTCTTGTTTGAAAAGGATAGCTCTCAAAGGCGCTTAAATTTGTTGCTGGTGGGCTGCTGACATTCTGCTCAGTTGGCATAGGAAACTTCCATGGTGCATAATTTGCTTGTGTTTCAAATTTATTGCCGCCAAACCTGAATAAAATCATGATTTAAACAGCTCCAGTAATCAGAATGTGCATGTTAATTAATGCACTAGGTGGAATGAGAGAGCATACCTCAAATTGGATATATTTTGAAAGTTTGGCGGAATAACTCCGCTAAAGTGGTCGTCTTCAATGTTCCTGAAAATGGAATCAGTAAGTGTGCATAATGACTGCAGTAGAATAGAACGAATTAAAAGCATCCATGGACTAGACATACAAGTCCGTAAGAGAGAGATTCGCCAAGAAAATCACAGATCCAGTCAGTTGATTGTTCTGCAGAAACCTGCCACAATTCCTGTTCAGTTACTTGAGTCTGTGAGAGTTCAAATGATGAGAATTGAGAACAGAAAACTCACAAGCCTGTGAGGCTGTTCAAAGATTTGAATGAGCTGGGCAGATCCCCTGTGAAGTTATTGAATGATAAATCCCTGGTGTAAGAAGATTTGCAGGTATCAGAAATGAGATAAGGTAATAAAAGGTACACTCTTAAAAATGCCATACATTTCTCTTAGATTCTCAAGGCCATTGAACACATCTCCCAAAGATCCAGATAGTGAGTTGTGACTCAGGTTCCTTCAGGAAAGACAATGTGAGTCAGTTCAAGAAATTCAGCTCAGTAATGAGTAGTTCAATACCATATCCAGCAAGAGCTACTTACAGATGCCGAAGATGTTTCATCTTATCTATGCAAAACGGAACGCTTTCAGTAAATCTATTCTCAGCTAAGTTTCTGATCACATTGAAACAACAGTAAGAAAGTTGTGTACTAAAATCATGTGCGTATGCTGGTTAAAGGCAAGTGAAGTATCTTACAGGAGTGTAATATTCAAGGGTAAAGAGTATGGAATTGCACCCGTAATGTTATTTGAACTAAGGTCCCTAATAAAATAGACACAATTGGATGTAGGTTAGAGGGGAGGATGATATCACAAGCTGAATCAACACCACAGAATTGGATTTCTTACAGGTGCTTCAGATTTTTCAGATTGTTGAGCTGATATCCAAGATTTCCAGTTACCCCCAGCCCACGAAGTTTCCTAAACAGGAACCACATGTTAGAAGTTGTGAAGCTATATAGAAAGTTCAAGTGATCATACATCTTTTAATTTGAGAAATTACAGGTTGATAACTGAAGATTCAAAGCATTCAACTCCTTTCCAGAATTCATCACAAGGGTCTCCACCCTCCGACTTCCATCGTTCCAGCTGAACGGCCCTGTTAAGTGACCTGTACAGATCTTGAAAAGCTTCAACTGCATAACATCAGTTGGATGTCAGATCTTTCAGAAAAGCATATTTGTTACACATTCAAGAAATTGAACTGAAAGATGCTTGATTAGTTATCAGTTGATATAATCAGTCATTTAAAGTAAACATAAAACTCCAGAAAGAAACAAGAATCACCAATTATTTAACTATTTACCCTCTAATATATCAGTGACTGCCCAGGATTTGAGCCCCATAATTGCACAGTAGACTGTTAGAATCAGAAATATCAAACTCTTCCCCATTTTTCTTCTTTTCGAAATTCCTGAGTTCCAATGAAAAAACAAAAGAAAATTAATGAAATGATTAATATCACAATTAAACAAAGCGAAAGTTAACTCCAAAGTGTTAAACTTAAACACAGAATCAAGCTTCGCATAACAGAAGATGTGAAAATCAAGAAAAGTATTTCAAACACTATTCTACTTCAAACTTCAATCACAAGTTAAATCTAACACGCAGAAATACTCAGCAATTATCACATATTCCTTGTATCTCCCCCTTTCCCTCACTCTCTGTATTCAAAATCATGTAATCGTTAAATTCACAGATACCAAACTAGTGATACGGAGCAATCAATGGTGATAACTTTCGAGTGCTGCTATATGGAAATGAAATTGCTACGAGATAGTTAAAGAAGCTGAAATTCAACACAGATTCACCAATTACAGCACAGAATACGCACACATGAAGATGAAATCGAAGACCCAATACTACGTGTTCTCAATTGCCTAATCGCAAAGTGTTTCAAGTAACTGATATATGGGTGTTCAAAGTAGTTTTCAGCCATGGATTGCGCAGTTCAACCATAAGGAAGAAAAATCATACAAGAACCTGAAAATATTCCTCGCAGATATACTCACAACGAAATTTGTAGTCAAATATGTAATGCATGCGTTTGCAACACCTATAATTACAGTTTCCTTGAGAACTACAGAAGATAATTTGTGTGAATAACCTCTGAGAACAGAAGAGAGAAACAGAGGGGGAGAGAGAGAGACGGTTGATTGGGTAGAAGAAAATCCAGAAGAGTGAAGAAGAGGGAGAATTGAAAGAACCTTTCTGAAATCAGCCGTAAAACGGTTAGGTAGTTACAGGCGCGTGTATTCCACGTGGCCCCAAACTGTTGGAATTATGATGGCTCCGTGTTGGCTTGATAGAAACAAACTTATTTGGTTACTCCGAAAACATATTATAAGGCATAATATATCCTTTTCTTGATAATATTTTGGAAATGTGTGTTCAGAAAGTAGTAAGTTCCTAGTTGATGGAATGATCTTCTTGTAATGGAGGATTGGGGTAGGCATGCACCACGGAACCGGAACCGGCGGTTCGAACCGGGGAACCGCCGGTTTTAACCGGAACCGGAACCGCCGGTTCCGGAACCGGCCAAAAAAAAAACCGGAACTAGATAAGGAAGGTTCGGTTCCGGTTCCTCATATTTGGGGAAAAAACCGGCGGTTCCGGTTCGAACCGCCGGTTTTTCATTTTTTTTTTTATTTACTTTTTACGCTTAAAAAAAAAAAAAATTAAAACCGGAACCGGCGGTTCCGGAACCGAAACTTTCGTACCCCGGTTCGGTTCCGGTTCCCCCTACCTTGGAACCGGAACCGGCGGTTCCAAACCGGGGTACATGTCTAGATTGGGGTTGAGAAATCCAAGTGATTCAATGTGGGAGGTACATTCTGAAGCTGCAGCTTCGTTGTGGATTAAATAGGTACATGGATGGTAACTAAACCTTACCAATCATCTTATTCGTGGAAATCATTATTTGAGGTTCGAAAGAATCGAAGCAGGTTCAAAAGCAGCAATATCATTCAGCATGTCATGTCATGACAGGTTCCTTGATCAATGGAAGGTTTATTGCATCGAAGGCGTACCTGATTATCAGTCAGGGTAGATTCAAGAAACGGGGACGGAAAAAGCACTGATACCGACCTGATTATCTAATTAATTTTGATGGTGATTATTATCTTATTAATCATGATTGGTGTTTATTTTATGGCAAAGACTTGCATAAATTTAAAGGGTTATTATGAAATTTGAAAATTGAAAAATTATTTATAGAATAAAATTAATTAGGCCTAAACAAAATTTAAAGGGCGTGGTTCATATCAAATTTAAAATCTTAAAAATTAATTATAAAAGAGAAATTAATTAGGCCTTACGTGTATAATATATTTTCAACGTTTTTTTATTTAATTTATATTTTTCGTTGTTTAAAAACATAATAATTTAAATATTTTATAAAATAAGATAATATTTTTAAAAAGTAGTAATATTTTTTTTAAAAGAAAAAAAGTAACGATCTAATAAAAGTGATAAGTTTTTATTTGAATAAAGTTAGGAATAATTTATAATGTTAAAAGACGAAACTATCTCAAGAAATGACTTTCATGTGAAGGATAAAAAGTGATAAGCTTTATAAAGAAAAGTGATACCCATTTGATAAAAAGTGATAGTGGTGTTGTGAAGTATTTCATGAACAATTTATAATATAAATGAAAAGTGATAACTTTTTTAAAGAAAATTGATAACATCTTTAATAAAAAGTGATAATTAATTACGAAATTGCATTTCACGGAACAATGTATAGAAGGAATAAAATATGATAATATTTAATACTCCTAATAAGTTCTTCCTAATAATAAAATAAAATTGATATTTATCTAATTGAATTAATTTACAAATAATTCAGTGGAATAATAAAGAGTGATAACATTTTTAATAAAAAGTGATACATGATAAAGGGAATAGTGATAACTATTTAATTAAATTATTTTATGAACAATTAGTAAGTTGAATAAAAAATGATGGCATTTTTAATATAAAAATTGATACCTAATTAACAAAAAGTTAATAATAATAATAATAATAATAATAATAATAATAGTAGTTTTTTTTTTATTAAAAGCAATTAATATGATAATGAAAATTATAATTTAATAAAAAAAATATGAAATCGTTAATATATCATCGCACAGTTAAAATGAAATTTGATTTAAGAAAAATAGGATCAACTATGCGAATGGTGTTGTCCAGGCGTGAAGTCATTCCCTTTCCTCTCCCCCCTGCCCCCTCCACAGTGTATGGAATTCGACACTGGAAGGCGTGTGGTCGGTGTTCCGATGCTATATGTTGGCCTCATATTGCTGATCAGATGACGAATATCAGGTTTGATAGTGAGGTGTGGACGAACATAGTGGATATGAAGGATATTTGTTATAGGATGTTGATTGAAAAGATGGTAAAGGATGTGATGGAATTTAGGAGGGATGAGTTTCTGAAAAGGGCTCAAGATTTGGCTGCTTCTAAAGTGGGTTTCAATTGGTCGATCCAATGGTTTTCTTGAAAAATTATGTAGATTGATAACATGTGCAAAACACACCGTGCTTAACTCATTTCCTTCCTGCACGGGTCCAATTCAGATATGTTAGGGGTATTATATACCCATGCTTGTTAGGCCCAAAAAGCCCAATAACCTCTATTATACTCGAAGAGGAAGGCCCAATCCCTCGGCGGCCCAAATGGTGGACAGAAATGAGAAGAGAATCAAGGCAGTCCAAAAGGGATCACGACAGCCCGAAGGCCCAGCCCAAAAAGGAATAAAGGCGAACCCGTCTAACAAGGTCGAAGCCAGGAAATGCCCTCGGCAGGAAACCTCGGCGTTCATCCTTTCCCTAGCCGGGAGCTCGGATGAACACCCCAGCACCGAAAGCCAACCTATCCGAAGATCAAAGAGGGCAACGAAGATGGGACAATAAAGAACAAACACCATAATGAAAGAGGACAAGTACTGCAGGCTAGAAGACAACACTAACAGGAAGAAGAGGTATTTTGTGCAGCAATCCTAACTAGGAGACAACGATGGACTGGCGCACCCAACTCCAACAACCAATGGGAGGCCAGCAAAGGACGGAGGCACCCTGCAAATCCCTGCAGGGCAGCAAACGGTGCTCAGACTCCTCCTGCGGCTGGTCGGCGTACCAGACGGTTTCATTAAAGGCGACTTGTTTTCTTCCAGATGGCGCAAGGCGATTGGCTAGATTTTAGGGTTTTGGGACAATATAAATAGCTTCTCTCACAAGAGAGAGGCATGTCACTGATACTCACTTTAGACATTACACTTGTAAGAACTTGGTATGAACGAGTGTTGTTCTAAGGGAGAGTAATAAAATTGGTTGAGTTTTTGGGTGGAATTGAATCTTTATTGATTGTGATCCTTTTATTCGTAGTTTATTGTGTTTGATTGTGCTCATTCTTGGTTCCGTTATTAAACATCTTAATCCTTCAAATACATAATTAATGAGCCAAGAACAACCATCAACATCTGGCGCCGTCTGTGGGAACACTACGATTAGCCATCCCTGCTCTTTATTTTTACTAATTCTGGGTTTGATTCTATGAGGAAAAGTTCGAGTTTCGTCCTGTGTCTGGAAATCAAGATGGGAGGTGAAGATTTCGCTGCCCATGGACACGAAGAGAGAGAAGAATGTTCCAGAGCCCAGCAGAATATCACGAGGAGTGGAAACAATGTATAAATTAGCGCACCGGTCATGGAGATACCCACTCCGGCGAGGTCTATCCCTGTCCTTAATTTGAGCGATCCCCTGAAGACAAGAGAGATGAACGAGAAAATTTGGAAAGAATCGATGAGAATGCCACAAAAGCTCCCCTGGTTCAACCGACGAGGTTGAGTTTCAGCGGCCCTCATGGAGCTAGCCGCAGCGATCTACAGGAGGACCTTGAAAGAAGGAAAGATGCAAGAAAGGAACACAACAGAGGTGATGCCAGAGAGACTATTAACTTCATACGGAGGAGGAACGTGGAAGAAAGAAAGAGTGTAAACGAGACTCCACTAGAAGGAGGGCGCATCGAATACTTTCGTCGCCCTGAAATGGGAACTCAAAGGCAACCTCAACATGGAGGAAATCCAGAGAGAAGGAACCCCCCGCCACCGGAGGTGCCGACGCGAAATGGGTTTCGAGCACAATCACGACCCGGAAGGAATCAGGAAGCCGAGAACCATCCAACGAGGGAGAGGCCAAGAGGGGCAGAGTCTCGCCAACCTCATTCACAGAACCAAATGAGGGGCCGACCTACGACTCGGGAAATGCCGAAGAACAAAGTTCCACGAAGGACCCCGTCTGTCTCCCAGAGGGGACATAACAGATGTAGAAGGCCGAGGAACCAGAGATCTTGCTCATCCTCGGTACCCTATTCACGTGAGAGTCAAGATCCTTCATAGGAGGACCTACCCACGATCGAGTTATCTTTACTTCGGACCAGAAGCAACGGGAAGCCCACTTCGCGGAAAGGGATGAGACGAAGGGAAGCCCAAACAGAAGCATAGACAGAGAACAGAGAGGCATTTCCGAACACCCAAACTGGAGATCTACAAGCCCTGATAAACGAAGAGGTGAACAAGCACTTCGAGGATCTAGAAATGAAGATGTCGGGCACAGGAGGAGTCCTTCAGACCTCGGTAGCTCCTTCACCTTTCACGACGGAGATTAGCAACGCTCCTAGGCAACAAGGAATCAAGTTTCCCTCTAGCTTGATCTTTGATTGTGATTACGACCCATATTCACATTTTGAAAAATATCTGATGTGGATGAGAGCGCAAGGTGCGAATGAAATCACATTATGCCGAATGTTCCCGCTGACCTTGGGAAACAAAGCTCACGCCTAGTTTAGGGTGGTCCCGGCAGCCTTCATCAGAAGCTGGGGAGAGCTGATGGAGGTATTCCTAATGCAATACTCATATCCAGGGGCACCAAAGGAGCCAAAGCACAAATTGGCTAACATTCGCCAAGGTTCAACAGAAAGCTTGCGAGACTTTCTGAAAAGATTCAATGAGCAGAGGTCAATGGGGGAAGTCATGGGGGACGAAGCCTGTCTCATCACGGTGATGGGAACACTGCACCCAGAGACTAGTTGTGGAAGGCAGCACAGCTTAAACCACCCATATCCTACGTGGCTTTCATGGTCATGGCGCATGAGCACATTCATGTGGAAGATATCTCTAAAATGACGAAGAAGGCAAGCAATCAGAGCACTTCGGCGGAACCAAGCAAGAAGAGGGTAAACGTAGGAGGAATGAAGGAATACAAAGCTCCAACCACCTTCAAACCATTTACGGAGGATACCGAGGTACAACAGATGTACGAAGAGCTAAAGTCCGGAACCAACTTGAATATTGCCGAAGTCTTTTACTATGTTAAAGATCAACAAGTCCTTCGGACGCCGAGACCGGTTCTTCGAACCTCGGAGCTCACCAATCCTTGAAAATATTGCATGTATCACCTGACACATGGGCACAATATAGACCAATACTGAGACCTTATCACGGAGTTGTGGAAGTTGTTTAAGGAGGGAAAGTTAAGAGGGATGCTGCAGGCCCCGAGGCCGAGGGTATACAGGAGAGACGTCAATCTTCCCCCTTCCCTAGGTCGACCGATGTCCCTAGGTAGAGGGCGGAATGATGGAGCGATACCCCTACCCCCTCCGTCTCCAGGTCGGCCACCAATGTTCGACAGGATCGGGGGGCCAGCCCCGAGAGGAGATAGACCGGGAGAAATACACATGATGGAGCTGGTAGAGGAAATCCCCTATATCGGAACTTCCCAAGAATTCACCACGGCATCCAAAAGGAAGAGGAAGGCTGAGCTGAGAGACTTAGATCAACAAATCCCTCAAGTATGGTCGCTAACCTCGGCGTCAAAGGGAGTGACGGAAGCAGACATTATCTTCACCGAGGCCGACTTCTACGTGGTAAGTACCCCTCATTTCGACCCTTTAGTCATTTCGCCGATACTTTCGGGGGTCTTAGTCCATAGATGTTTGGTGGACACTGGAGCATATGCCAACATAATCTTTAAAGAAGTATTCAAAAATCTGGGAGGAAAGCGTCATCACAAGGTGAGGCCTTGCGACGATGAGATCAAGGGATTCGGCAATGCACTGACCAGACCTACCATGGAGGTTGATTTGTCAGTTCAACTAGAAGGTTTGGATGGGAGAACTCGGATGCAGAAACAGTTGACATTCAAGGTCGTGGACCAAGCCTCCACATACAACTGTATACTAGGACGCCTGCTGATCCACGCCTTCAGAGCTATTCCATCCACCCTCTATCAATGTCTCAAATTTGTCACGGCAGACGGCAGGGTGGCGACAGTAATAGAAAATCAGATGAGAGCAAGGGAATGCTCATTCGTAAAAAAGGCGGAAGGTCTAAGTTATCATGACATGGACTATGAGATACTGAGCTTCGAGGACATCATGAGAGCGGGAGAGAATCCCGAAGTAGTGGAAGAAACTGAAAAACCTCCGAAAATGGAGCAAAAGAATAAAGAGCACGAACCGATCCTGGTAATCGCTGAAGGAAATGAGGCGGAAGAGCAAGGGGATGAGATGCTTGTGGCAACAATGGGAACGCATCCAGATCCAGTTGTCCAAGAACAGAAAGAAAAAGAAATAGTAGCAAAGGTGCCAAGACAAAAGAAAGTAACACTAGACGAGGATCTGATGACAAAGTTAAGGGAAGGAGCCTCGGCAACAGGAAAAACAGAGGTGGTACAGCTGGATCTGAAAGACGCTGATATCAAGGTCAAGATTGGGACAGAATGGGAAAGAAAACCTGGATGTTTTCACCTGGAAGAAAACCTGGATGTTTTTGCCTAGAACCCAAACGAAATACCTGGAGTACATCCGAAATATGCTTGCCACAATCTGAATATCGACCCCAACATTCCACTTTTTCAATAGAAAAAGAGGAAGTTCAGCCCGGAAAAGAATGCTGCTAAGGAGCTGGAAGTACATAAACTGTTGGCGAGCGAAAGGATTAGCGAATGCAAGTACTCAATAAGAGTAAAAAATCCAGTTATGGTAAAAAAGAAGGAGGAAGCATGGAGGTTGTGCATTGATTTCACCGATCTAAACTAAGCGTGCCAGAAGAATAAATATCCTCTTCCGTCGATTGACCAGATGGTCGACGCCACGGCAGAACATGAGATAATGAGCTTTATGGATGCTTTCTCGGGGTACCACCAGATCCCCATGCACCTAGAGGATAAGGCAAACACGGTGTTCTTTTGCGGAAATGGAGTGTATAAGTGGAACAACATGCCATTTGGCCTAAGGAATGCGAGAGCTACCTATCAAAGGTTGGTGAACAAAATGTTCGAAGAAGAAATTAGGAAAACAGTCGAGGTTTACGTGGATGACACTGTGGTGAAAAGCCTGAAAAAGATGGATCACTTCAACCATTTAAAAAAGGCATTCGAAATCTTCCAACACTACGGAATGAAGCTGAACCCAAAGAAATGCATGTTCGGAGTGAGCAAGGGAAGTTTCCTCGGATATTTGGTCAGCTCAAGAGGGATCGAGATTAACCCCGAAAAGGTGGAGGCAATCTTAAGGATGGATTCACTGAGGCACATGAAAGAGGTTCAGAATCTGACGGGTAGGTTGGCCGCCCTGAACAGATTCATGTCAAAAGCATCGGACAAATGTAAGCCATTTTTCGACGTCATCAAAAAAGCTAAGTTTGAATGGACAGAAGAGTGCGGGAAGGCATTTGATGAGATAAAAAGAGAGCTATAAGATCCCAAGATCCTCTCCAAGCCCTCACCAGGTGAAACATTACAGCTGTACTTAGTAGTGTCAGGAACCGCGATCAGTTCAGTACTGGTCAAGACGGAAGAAAAGAACCAGAAGCTAGTATACTTCGTAAGCCAATCCTTGAGAGACGCGGAGCTCAGATACCCGGTCATGGAGAAGATAGTATATGCTCTCGTCATGAGTTCAAGGAAGCTGAGGCCGTACTTCATGGAACATACCATTGAAGTACTAACGACATTCCCTTTGAGGCAGGTACTCCAAAGACCAGACGCAGCAGGGAGGCTCCTGAAATGGTCCGTTGAATTAGGCCAGTTTGACATAACATACCTACCGAGGAATACAATCAAAGGGCAAGTCATGGCAGACTTCATAGTGGAGCTAACTTTCTCGATCTCAATCGAAGAGGAAAAAAGGAAACCTTGGGTCATGCACGTGGATGGCTCAGCAACAGCAACGATGTCGGGTGCCGGAATCATCATTCAAACTCCATCCGAGGAAACCTTCTTGACCGCAATTCGGTTCGATTTCTTGGCTACTAACAACGAGGCAGAATACGAGGCCCTACTGAATGGTTTAAGGATGGCATTGGCCATAGGAGCAGATGAGATGATGATATACAGCGACTCACAATTGGTAGTGAACCAGATGAAAGGAGAGTACGAGGCTAAGGATGAGCACGTGAGCCACTATAGAGGGCTAGTTGTCGGCATATTGCAGAAGTTCAAACAAGTATTCTTAGAATGCATCGACATGAAATATAACATGGGAGCAAACGCATTGGCTAAGCTCGCCACAACATCGAACGCTGAGGATCTGAATAACATTAATATAGTAAGGCAGGAAAACCCATCAGACGCCACTGTGTGGATTCTGGACGACCAGCTGACAGATGAGTCATGGATGACTCCGATCAGGGCATATCTGGAAGAAGGAATGGTGCCCTCGGATAAGTGATAGGCTTTTTCTGCGCGCTATATTTTAATCCTCAAGTGTAAGGATATCAATTGTAGCAGTAAGCACCCAAGTTAAATTATCGATCCCGCTAAGACAGTTAATTATTTATTTATTCTGAATTACTATTTAATAAGAATTAAGTAACCAATTTCCAATGTTTTGTTGTGAATTAAATATCTAAAGTATTGCTGAATAATTAAAAGCAAATAAAATAAAAGCAAGTTTTAATCAAGAGATGATGAACAGTTCTAAGGTATCAGGTATTGACCAATTAATTTGAGTTATTAGACTTACGATTGTTCATTCATGCAGTTTCACTGAAAATACACCACATATCCCTATTATCCCATCGAATATGATTCGATTCAAAG
Source organism: Pogostemon cablin (assembly GCA_023678885.1). Taxonomy (NCBI): domain Eukaryota; kingdom Viridiplantae; phylum Streptophyta; class Magnoliopsida; order Lamiales; family Lamiaceae; genus Pogostemon; species Pogostemon cablin. The sequence goes on from CM043013.1 coordinate 28,732,139, forward strand.
CTAACAGTCTAATCTGGTTTAAATCCTAAGGTGCGCAAATATTACCAAGCCTTATTCCTAGATACTAATCAAAGCAAGCAACAATACCTCCGGATGGTAAGCCTGACTAGCAAGATATTTTCTGGAATTACTACAAGGTTCTATTCACTTCCTACTTGATTGTCTAATTGCATTGTTCCACTAAACTAATCAAGTATTTGATATACCAGTTCATGAAATTAAAGTGCTTATAGCGGAGCTACTCTAATTTCTAACAGATAGACAATACCAATCATGAAGGCACACAAGCTAACACAATAATCCAAGCATTATAGCGGATGTCATGAATATATTATGAAGACGTTACGAAGCAGAAAAACATGTCTTAATAAAATAAGTAAAATCAAAAGCTCAACTGCATAAAATCCCAATCTTTGGTCTAAATCCCCAAATCAATTAAATCAATCCATCAAACCCTAGAACTGTATATAAAATTAGCCCATGAGGTCACAAGCAACACTCATGGCTAAGCAATTCATACCAACAATCAAAGTAAAAGGAAGGAAAAGAAAGGAATTATGAAACCCTAGTGTAGACGTAGTCTTTCGTTCCTTCTCCGTCTCTCCAATTGCTTGATTTTCCCTTGATTAGCACTTGGAACCCTCTTGGAAGTGGATGGATGATGAAATCAGGTTGTTAATCTGATATGGAGGTGTTGGAGGTGTGAATTGATGATGGATTATGGATGGGTTCACTCCAATTTGTGTCTCGATCTCCCCAATTATTTCTAGGACTGATGTAGGGCTTTTTCGCGATCGAAAACTGCTTCAGAATCGCGACTTGAGGGTATATATATGCTGCTGCATCGAACAGGTCTTGTTTGGGCCCGATTTTGGGCCGCTCGGCACCTTGCTCGAGCCGAGCTGATGGCCGAGCAGCCCCCAAACCAGCCGAGCAGCATATGGATGGAACGGGGACGTCGTGTAGACTCTGAGGACACCCCACTCGGCTGGAAATTCGCAAAATGTAGGACCTGCTCGAGCCGAGCGAGTAGCTGAGCAGCAGAGACTGCACTGCGCGCCTTCACCGTTTTGAGCATAACTTCTTCCTATGAATTCCGAATTTAGTGATTTTTGTGCTCACACGTTCCTATCTTCCTTGGCTTTCTATCCATATAAAGAAATCCCAGAAACTCCAACATTTGGGTATGTAAAAAGTCATGCAAAGTGGCTATTCGGTATAGCATGCGCGATGTTGGCACTTTGATCATAACTTTCTCGTTTGAAATCCAATTGAGGTGTTCTTTACGCCAAAACGACCCTCTCTTCTGTGGCTTTCCAACCATATATCACATGATCAATCTGGACTTCTATAAGAATACAGAAATCTGTGCAACGTGGACTGTATTTTTCAGCATTCCTTCACACTTTCACTCTTCATTCCAACTTTGAACTTTGATCATGTTTTACCCTCTAAAACTCAACAAAACACCTTAGTAGCATCTTAATTATGCAAGACATGAAAAATGCACAATCTTACACATAAGTATGATCATATTCTAACAAAAATGGTGTAATATGAGACCTATAATGCGTGAAATTCCACTCTCAACAATAAGCACAAGGCTCGACAAATCAGACTTCGGTCGGCCAGGTACATCTTGATGGAAGGGAAGTTGTACAAGAGAAAGTATTCGACACCACTCTTGAGATGCCTAACCCCAGAAGAAGCGAGCTATGTACTAGCGGTGATCCACGAAGGCATATGCAGAAATCATACTGGTGGGATTGCTCTAGCCCACAAGGTGATCATGCAAGGTTATTTCTGGCCAACACTAAAAAGGATGCCACTCAATATGCAAGGGCGTGTGCAACGTGTCAAAGACTGGCTTCGATAGTAAGGGCACCTTCAGAACAACTGACCTCAGTGTTCAGCCCGTTGCCTTTCGCGAAATGGGGAATTTATTTAATCAGACCGCTCCCGACTGAAAAGGGAGGGAACAAGTTTGCTATCGTGGCGGTAGATTATTTCACAAAGTGGGCAGAGGCAGAGGCCCTCTCGATGATCACCGAGGCTAGGGTCGAGAAGTTCATATGGGAAAATATCATATGCCGATTCGGGATACCATTTGCCATAGTGACTGACAATGGCAAGTAGTTTGACAACGACAAACTGAGAAAGTTTTGTAAAGAATACGGCATTAAGAAATGGTCCTCCACGCTATACCACCCGCAGTCCAATGGGCAAGTCAAGGCAGTGAACAAGATCGTCAAACACACACTAAAAGCCAGGTTGGAAAAGCTAGATGGGAGATGGCCAGAAGAGCTGCCGGGAGTGTTGTGGTCCTACAGGACGACAACGAGAACGTCCACCAATGAGACCCCTTTCTCAATGGCCTTCGGTGCTGAGGCGGTGATACCAGTGGAAATAGGAGAGCCCAGCCCTAGGGTCACCCTCCACCAAGAAGGGACAAATGATGAATTGATACAAGATAGTCTAGACCTATTGGAGGAAAAATGATTGAATGCGGAGTTGCATAATGCAGTCTACAAGCAGAGAACAGAGAGATTTTATAACTCCAAGATAAAACTGAGGAGGTTCAAGGGTGGAGAACTGGTGCTACGAAAAGTAGTGGGCCCAACGGCACAGGGTAGCGGCGAAAACTGAGAGGGCCCCTACGTAATCAAGAGGGTTCTGGAAGGAGGAGCATATAAGTTGGAAGAAGTGGATGGCAAAAATATACCGCACCCATAGAATACGCAGCATTTGAAGAAATATTATCAATAAAGTAGAAAGAATGCGAGATGAATGAGATTGGTGACACGACTTTTTACAGCTTTTAATCAAGGCATTAGGCCATACTATATGGATATGCAAATTGTATGAAAAATCTTTTTAATGATATATGGTTAAGGATATTAATGAGTTCATCACAAAGGGGGAGAAAAATGTTTATTTATTAGGACATCATGGTCTTAGGAATATCGACAAGTTTATGTATGGTCAAAGGGATTAGTATACTCATCACAAATGGTAAAAAGTATTCATGTGTCGGGATACCACGGTTTCGAGAAATACTAATATGTAAACATCATCCTGCAAACTGATAAAGAGTACTGCAAGCATAAATAAAGGGATATTGAAGGGAAATAACCAAAAAATAGAATGGAAAGGCAAGGGGGATTGAAAAGGCAGAATCAAACTTGGAATAAAGGACAAAAATATCGGACTCAGGGAAATTGGAACGAAGATGCCGAGGCGTCGGGCTAGGAAGTCAAAACTAAGGTATCGGATATCAAAACTAAAAAAGCTGGTTGAAGGAACCCCGGTATAAGTTGATTGAATCACTTCCGATATAAATTGGAATTGCAGGGCCGAAAAGAAGGGGCAACAACTGACCTCGGAAGGGCGTCAAAGGAGGGTGCAGTTAGATATATAAAATAGATATGTACAAGGATCGGAATATTAGGTTCAGAGTAAAGGGAGCTCTCTTCGGCGCATTGCGGGAAACGAATGCGAGTAGGTGCACATAGCGGATATGTATAAGAAATTCGGGATTGGGATTTTAGGATCGGAATAGGGAAAAGAACTTCAGGACAAAGTATAAAACGGAAAGGAAGAACTCGGAGACTCTGGAGCCAATACAAAGTAAAGAACAGAGTGTGGAGATAAGGTTACAACCTCGGAATTGCAGATAGTCAAGCAAGAACAAGGATTCACCAAACAACGGAATAAACATCTACACAGAGGAGGAATAAACAAACAAAGAAGCACAGTAGAGATGAGCATATACAAAGACGCAATAAGAATACACATCAACAATAAATAATCGGCGTTCCTCAAAGGTTGACACCAAAAACCAACATGGGACACAACCCCCTGACGGGGGCAAAACATAAATGGAAGTATTCAGTATTCAAAACCTACGAGTCATTACAAGAAAAAGTTCTAAACAAACATCATAATTGGGGCAAAACAGAAATTAACCAGCAAACAGGGAATGCGGAGAACATCAATCTTTCTTTCGGCTGCTGAAGGAATGGAAGATACTCGCCATCTTGTCTTCCATCTCTTTCAGCTGAGCCTCTGCACGAATGGCCCTCTCTTCTGCCGAGTCGGGATGAGGAATACACTGCTCCAAGGGTCAGATGCGAGCCTCGGCTTCAATCAATCTAGCATGCGCCTCAGCAGCCTTGACCCGTGCAGCATCCCTAGCAATTTCGGTCTCAGTTAAATTTGCCTCCATGGACTCTAGAGTGGCCCGCCCCATATCAATCTTAAATTTTGAAACAGCCAATCGTTCTCTCTGGTTGTAACAAGAGAGTTCAGCTCGACATTCTCGATCTCCAGAGCATGTATTCTTTCCTCAAAGCTAGCAGAAGATCCCTAAGAATGATCAATAAGCCGGCCGGCGAACAAATGATACTGGTTCATAAAATGCAAAGAAGAGGTGAGAGAAGCAACGGCAACCCCAGCCATCACAGCTAAACCAGATAAGTCTTAGGAAAGAGAGCTGGGGACAACGGTTGGAGAAGCTTGATGTGGGATCCGAGAAGTGACACCCGCAACAAAACCCTAGAGTCCTAGCTCCCGCAGCTCGGCCAGGTCAGACTCATCACCTTCCTCAACTCTACCTTTTCCTCGTACACGGGCCCTTTCGGCGGCCAACCTGGCGGTTTCAGCATCAACATTGGTGGGATCGGTCGTAGCAGCAACTCCATCAAGGTTTGGACTGGAAAGAGGGACTGTCGAAATGACTTGAGAAGTTGAAGGAACAGAACTAACATCAGCTCCGAGGACAGACCTCACCCTTGGCCCAACCATCATGTCGTAGTCCTCGGTCTCGGAGCCACTACCCATCCCTACTTCAGGAACCTCCACTGGTTCAGGATTCCTCCTCGGACCCTTCTTCGAAATCTTCTTCGGGATCCTCTTCAGGATCCTCCTCTGGGTCCTCTCCCGGATCTTCCTCCGGATCCTTCTCTGGATCCCCTTCGTGCTGCATTTTGACCTCGGGCGTGATGGGAGGAAGATCTGCAAAAGGGTACCACGAGTGAGAATGCAATAAACATGGAAAGAATGAGGAAGCTCGAATGGAGTTGATTATCCCCCTTAATCTTTTAGCGAGGAGATCGAACTCACCAATAGAGGGGAATGAACGAGGCATGAAGCTGATTCCGGTCGACTGAGAAGGCCTGCCATGCTCATAAACACTTCTTTCTCTCTTTCCGAGCAGGGGGCAGAAACAGACCCAAAACTAGGGACAGAAGGAACTCAGAAAGGACAACGAATGAACGACGCAAATGCTGACGGGGAGGCGACAATGGGGGCAGAACCCTGTTCTCGGTAAACTACGTAACTAACAGATCTTCACTAAGTTTCATATCCTTGAACCTAATAGACAGGTGATTAATCATTTGTAGTAGGGATGACCAATTAAAGAATTTATCGAACCACAGGGAGATCGGTACTAGTGCTTAAGCGATCTCACGTTTCTTATAATTTTATAGAGACGAATCATCAATGGAGTGGTGATCAAACAAGTAATTAAAGAGTAATCAATGCAAGTAAACAAGCAATGATCAAACAAACAAGATGGATGGATAGTGGTTTACCAAATTGTTAAAAGTGAGATTAACAACAATCAAGAAGTGGTAATTCTAGGAATTATGTATCAAATTCATATGTATCATGGATATAGGATTAAGGGCCAACACTAAGTTCACCTAAACTCCCTCTCGAGATGGATAGGATATTAATATCAAATAGCTCAATGGATTGGTTCTCACACAAACAATTCCAACTAGGCACTAAGCTTGAAATGAGAGTCCCTTCATACGATTAATCAACCTCTCGATCAAACCAATCAATTGTTCTATCAAACGTTTCTAAATTCTAAAGGATTTCTCAATCTCTTTACAACTTATAATTAACATGAAGTGTATGATGAATTCATTCAATGAACTATCCTAAACATTTAATTGATTTCTCAATCTAATCACATGTTCATGACAATTTACCACACAAATCAACAATACAAGTCAAGCAATTAACAATCAATGATAGAAAATCATAGATCCAATCAACATATGAATTCAAATACATAAATCCCCAAAATTAACCAACAACTCTCATGTTGCTAATCCCACAAGGGAGATTAGCCTACCATATTCAAAAGGAAATCAACATAGACATTAAGATCCTTACAAAACATGATGGAACTATGAGGTTTAACTACAAAGTAATGATGGAAACTCCCTTGAAGTGCTTTAATGTTGATCTCCTTCCTTCCCTTGCAATTCTCCTCTCTTCCTTGCTTCTTCTCTTCAATTTGATGAAGGTTTTGATGGAGGGATGATGGTAGATCCAATGGATGGTAAATGGATGAAGATGATGGTGTGAAATGGAGAGAATGGTGTGTGATCTATGTGTTTTTGGTGTAACCCCTGGTGGAATATCCAATCTCCCTTTAAATGTTGAACTTGAGGCTATTTATACCCTCTCCAAGTTGCGCCACTAATTTAACATTAGTTGGGCTTTTTACACACACTTACATACATTGGCAGGTGAAAATCTGAATTTACACCCCAAAAACATGCAACTCGAGTTGGCCTTACCCAACTCGAGTTGCAACACGAGTCGAGTTAGATGTGTGTAACTCGAGCTGAAATAGCTCGACTCGTGTTGGTTACTCGTGCACTCGTCTGTTCGGTCGTGATGCGAGGCTCTGAAACTAAAAATCCCATGGAAGGCAGCTCGACTCGAGCTAGCAACTCGAGTTGCAGCTTGTAATTCGAGTTAGCTCACTGTATGATTTTTTGTCGCTGTCATGCTCCTAGCTCGACTCGAGTTGCAAGTCGAGTTGGACCTTGCAACTCGAGTAAGCTCTCTGGATGAATTCTGGGCCATAACTCGACCTTCTCTCAACTCAAGTTGCAAGTCGAGTTGGATCTTGCAACTCGAGTTGGGTCTCTGGACAATTCTGGACCCCAACTAGACTCGAGTTGGCAACTCGAGTTGCACCTTGCAACTCGAGTTGGGTCCCGGCAGCTCGTTTCAGCTCCCGTCTCCATATTTGCTCTGTTTTTACCTGTTTTACATACGTTTAATCTCATTCTCACACATTTCCATGAAAACACATAATACAACCAAATAACATATAAAATACAGATAAAATACTATGAAAACGGATATAAAAAGATACTAAAATCTAGGTGAAAATATCACTCATCACACCCCCAAACTTAAAGTGTTGTGCGTCCCCGCATAACGAAAATGATAAGCCAAGGGGTGAGATTTTCACCTAGGAAAAGACTAAACGAATATAAGTAATAACAAATCAATAGCAATAAGAATCACAATTTATGCTAAGTCATCCTACAACATTAAACTCATGACATGGGAAATTAACAAGTTCAATTAAAAGAGAACAAAGTGTAATATAGTCCCTTTTTGTCCAAGCCTCACAATGGGATATCAATTTCACTCAACACTCTTTCAAGTAAGGTAACAAAACTCATCAATCGATTGACTCGACTCGCTATAAGCTTGCTCGTGGACTACCTTCACAAACCACCAAAGTTTCCATTAGTGATCAAAAAGGTCTTTAATTAAGGATGTAATGATAGGCTCTTTGGTAGGGTAGGAAGAATATGGATACAAGTGACTAATCAAGTGTAAGTAATTGAAGAGGTAGCTACTTTCTTCCATTCTTTAACTTATCTTTCTTCCTTTCTCAACTTTGGTAATCACAAGCACTAATCATCAACTTTCCTTAGATTGAACTTCTTTTTATTCATGTTTCCTTCTTTGGACTTTTAAGTACTTAAGCATATTGTTGGTACCTTGCTCTTTTTCTTATTTTATGGTTGCATGTCCATTCTTCTTGTGCTCTTTTCATCATTTTTCTTGCTTGTTTACCATTTCCTTTTCTTCTCTTGTTATTCAATCTATCCTTTCTAGCTACCACCTCCTCAATCACTCACACAAAAGGTATATATAAGGCTTTAAGTGGGTAATCATGGCTTGTAATGTGCTAAATTCACAAGAAAAAGACTTAAAGACTCAAAGTGGTTGACTAGGGATGATGTTCATGGTAGGAAAATATATGGCAATGACTATTAAATAACAAGGATTGCCTTAAATCATTTCACTAATCTCCACTAATCGGGCTCGTTCCTATAGTCCTTGAGCAAGTTCGAGTTTATCAAACACAACTGATTCTCTCATAAAGAAAAACCATGTATGAACGGTTGAGGCTCAAATGCTCACAAGCGTATGCATTGGACCTTAAGGAACTTATTACACCACATTCATCTCAAAATTGAACAAGTTAAATAAAACATGTCACAATTCGAAAGTTTAGAGATTCTTAATCATAACTTGTCATCACTTATCACAATAACATATTATCACTCACATTCAAAAATGACACATAACCTCCCTAAACAAACCACCAAACAATCTCAAGACAAGAATAAGAAAACACACAAAATATAAAATAAAGATTCACCAAATAAGAAACAATCAAAACACATAACATGCAAAAATAAACATCACCATCAAAAGAAAATGAAGCTCACATTCATATCATCCATAATCAATTAAGCTCACAATCATCCCCATCTTTGATTGAAAAGGAAATCCTAAATTACGAAAGTAAACTTTCCAAAACATAACAAATGAAGTAACATGCTAATCATATCAATCCAAATCAAAATATGTCAAACAACTAGAAGTGATAAGGTGTAGAGTACTCCCTTAGAAAGGCATTCGGTAGTAGATTTTGTTAGCTCCAAGCTCAATTCGTGCTTCCAATACCCTTCATACATGCTCAAGAAAACCATTAGCTCAACAATTCATTAAAAATATGGACTATCATGCACTTCAACACAACCAAACGGACCAAAATTCAACTAAAACTTATGAGAAAATTTTCAAAATTAGCCCAAACATACGAAAAGTTTATGCTTTCAAGACAAAGTATGTCACACCCACCATATCCCCCCAAACTTAAATTGAAACAAGAGTTTCGACTTAAGTTTGCAAAAAGTAGTACTAAGTGATAACTTTCAAATTCAGAGAAACCCCGGAATTAATAAAAATAGGCGATCCTGATCCAAATCCTGTTTTCTCAAAACAAAGGTTCAGAAAAAGAAATCAAAGGATAGGTGCAGAGACTCAATGGAAGCTGTTCTAACAAATGGAGTTGACTACGTTGGTAGAGGAATCCTTTCCACGGAAACACGAACTTACACACTTCAATTTATGCACCCTTCGTATCTTTAAAACTCTTTCTTCTCACAAGCACAATCCACCTACAAGGCCAAAAATGCAAAACAAGAAAAAGAAGTATTTACAATCCTAAACTACTAAAAGGATACGATATTTCAAGAGGAGAAGGTATCCACATATACCAACTCCCTTTGAGGGGGAGAATGATAATGCTTAACCCTTTGACCATTAACCACAAAAGCATTTCCATCCAATCCTTCAAGCTTTAAAGATCCATCATCTCTAACCTCAATCACCAAGTATGGCCCCGTCCATTTGGAACGAAGTTTTCCCAGGAACAACTTAAGTCTTGAATTGAACAATAGAACCTTATCCCCCGAAATAAACTCTCTCGTTTTGATCCTTTCATCGTGCCATCTTTTGAGCTTCTCCTTCAAAATCCTTAAGCTTGAATAAGCTTCTTCTCTAAACTCTTCTAATTCAACCAATTGGAGACACCTTTTCTTTCCGGATTCTTTCTCATCAAAGTTCAACTTCCGAAGGGCCCATAGTGCCTTATGCTCCAATTCCACGGGTAAATGACATGCCTTTCCATAAACAAGCTTGTACGGAGAAAAACCTAGGGCAGCCTTATAGGCCGTTCGATAGGCCCAAAGGGCATCGTCAAGCTTAGAAGACCAATCCTTTCGATTTCCATTGAACGTCTTCTCAAGTACAAGCTTCACTTGCCTATTTGACACTTCCGCCAAGCCATTTATTTGAGGGTGGTAAGGTGTAGAAATCTTATACTTCACTCCATAGCCATTTAAGAGCTTCTCAATAAGCTTGTTGATAAAGTGAGATCCCCCATCACTAATCATGGCTTTTGGCACCCCAAATCTAGCAAAGATATTCTTCTTTAAGAAAGTCTTAACCACTAGAGCATCATTTGTCCTTGTCGGGATTGCTTCCACCCATTTAGACACATAATTCACCGCAAGCAATATGTAATGATAACCATTGGAAGACGGAAATGGGCCCATGAAATCCAACCCCCATACATCGAACACCTCAACTTCAAAAATGTTTCTCATGGGCATTTCATCACGTTGCCCTATACTTCCAATCCTTTGGCACCTATCACACCCCTTGATGTACTCCTTACAATCTTTGAATAAAGTTGGCCAAAACAACGCCGATTGTAAGATCTTTGCTCTCGTCTTTTGAAATCCAAAGTGTCATCCACAAGGTGAACTATGGCACATCTCCATGACACTTAACTTCTCATCTTTCGGTATACACCTCCTTATGATCCCATCCAGGCAATTCTTGAACAAAAGAGGATCATCCCATATGTACTCCTTGACATCATGATAGAACTTCTTTCTTTGAAATTCGGTGAGATGATCCGACTTGAGACCACAAGCTAAATAATTTACGAAATCCGCATACCACGGCCTCCCGGTCTCACACAAAGTGTATATCCTTTGAAAATCAACTTGAAGGATCTCTTCATCTGGAAATATATCCTTAATGAACTCCATGGTTCCGTCGTCATCAACATTTTCCAAACATGACAAGTGGTCGGCTATGACATTTTCGACCCCCTTCTTGTCACGTATCTCCACATCGAACTCCTGCAACAAAAGAACCCAACGAATTAGTCTTGGTTTAGCATCTTTCTTACTCATCAAATAGGCGGCATGATCCGTATAAACAATCGTTTTTGTGCCAACTAGGTATGGATGAAAATTTTCAAATGCATAAACCACGAATAAAAACTCTTTTTCCGTTGTGGTGTAATTCTTTTGATTAGCATTGAACGTCTTCGATGCATAGTAGATAGCTCAAAACTTCTTCTCCCTAACTTGACCAAGCACCACTCCCAATGCATTGTCACTTGCATCACAATGGAGCTCAAAAGGCTTACTCCAATCGGGATAGACGAGGATTGGAGACGAAATTAAAGCTTTCTTGAGCACCCTAAAAGCATTAAGACATTCATCATTAAATTCAAACGGAGCATCTTTTTCAAGCAATTTACATAAAGGTTTGGCCATGTTAGAAAAATTATTTATAAAACGTCGATAGAATCCGGCGTGGCTAAGGAACGATCTAATCCCTTTTTCATTTTTTGGTGGGGAAAGATGTTCAATGGCTACAACCTTTGCCCTATCAACTCTCAAACCTTTCTCCTATATATGATGTTCAAGTACGATACCTTCTTGAACCATAAAATGACATTTTTCCCAATTCAAGACTAGGTTCGTATCTTGACATCGCTGCAAAACCATAGAAAGATTAGCCAAGCATTTATCAAATGAAGACCCAAAGACGGAAAAGTCATCCATAAACACTTCCATCACATTTTTAATTAATCCTCCAAAGATGGTCATCATGCAACGTTGAAAGGTGGCGGGGGCATTGCACAACCCAAAAGGCAATTTATAGAAAGCAAACGTGTCATACGGACAAGTAAAAGTTATTTTCTCTTAATCCTCGGGGGCTATCATGATTTGGTTGTACCCCGAGTAACCATCTAGAAAATAATAATACTTGTATCCCGCCAACCTATCAAGCATTTGATCAATAAAAGGCAAAGGAAAATGATCTTTATGAGCATTTTCATTAAGCTTCCTATAATCACAACACACTCTCCAACCTGTTTTCACTCTTGTGGCAAGCTCTTCATCAAATTCCGTTTTAACAATGGTTAATCCCCCTTTCTTAGCCACAATATGCAAAGGGCTTACATGAGGACTATCACTTATGGCATAAACAATTTTAGCATCCAATCATTTTAAAACTTCTTTCCTAACAACCTCTTGCATAATGGGGTTCAAACGACGTTGAGGTTGTATGCATGTGTTACTCTCATCAATCAACCTAATATGATGCATGCAAATAGTGAGACTTATACCTTTCAAATCATCAAGACTCCACCCTATATAACTCTTATGATCTCTAAGTACCCTCAATAATTTATCAAGCTCTAGATGTGAAAGGGATGATGATACAATTACCGGAAAGGTCTTGTTGTCCCCCAAATATGCATACATAAGGTAATCGGGTAAAGGCTTCAATTCCCCTTTCCTTTTTTCCATTTTGGACTCTTCACCTTCAACTTCTAATGGAAGATATTCCCTCTTTCCATAGTACATCATCTTGGCTTCATCTTCTTGCATTTCCCTACAAGCATTCAAATCATGTAAGCAATCATTGATATCATCATCTTCTAAACAATATAAAGAAGAAGTAGAATTTAAGGATAAAGTAAGAGAATGGCTTATGCTTATCTCAAGATGATCCTTGGATAGGAAAAACGGCAAGTTCTCTTGAACAATCTCATCAATCAATTTAATCATTCTACATTCTTCTTTCTCATCCGGATGCCTCATCGCATTTCTCAAAGAAAACACCACTTCTTCTTCATTTACTCTCAAAGTCAACTCCCCCTTGTGCACATCAATTAAAGTTCTTCCCGTGGCAAAGAATGGACGCCCCAAAATCAATGGAACATTTGCATCCTCATCCATGTCAAGCACTACGAAATCCACCGGGAATATGACACTACAAGAAACTGTCGAAATACCGACGGATTTACCGATGGAAAAAAATCGTCGGTACTTACCGACGGATTACCGACGAATTACCGATGGTTTATTAATTTAATAGAATTTATTTTAAAAAAATCATCAATAAAAATTTCCGACGGTATTTGCGACGGATTATCGACGGAATTAGCGACGGATTTCTTTTTCGTCGGTAAATTCGTCGGTAATTTGGAGGGAATAAATCCTCGAAGATTACTGACGGATTAAATCCATCGGTAAATAAATAAATTTTTATTTAAAGAAAATTAATTTTAGTTTTTTTCTTTACCGACGGATTTATCCGTCGGTAAATATATTAAATTTTATTTTTAAAAAAATAATTTTAATCTTTAAATTACCGACGGATATTTTTTGTTGGTAAATATATTAAATTTTATTTTTTAGAAAATTAATTTTAGTCTTTAATTTACCGACGGATTTATTCCGTCGGTAAATATATAAAAATTTTTATTTAAAGAAAATTAATTTTAGTTTTTTACTTTACCGACGGATTTATCCGTCGGTAAATATATTAAATTTTATTTTTAAAAAAATAGTATTCATCCTCTCATAGATATATAAAATTTTTATATTCCTCTAAATATTTGCCCGGTTAATTTCCCTCCCACTTTATTGGGCAAATCTGCCTAAAATAATAGTAATAAAAAAGAAAGAAAAGGGATGTACCCTTTCCTCTAACCAAATCCCTAATTCAAAGAACACGAGCAGCGAGCAGAGACAAAGATTCACGGTAAGCTCTTATCCGAAATCCAAAACCTTTTCATCTCTCGCCCTTCTACCTCAAGCAGCTCGACAACGATGGAGTTTGGTCTCTCTCGCGACTGGGCGGCTGTGTCGACGGTTGTAGCGGTGAAGAAGATGACTGGTCGGCAGTCTCTCAGATTGAAGTAAGAAGTAGGGCGGTCTCTCTCATTTCTCTTCTTGCGGGTCAACAGCTCCGGTAATGGAGGGGACTAGAATTTCCTTCCCTCTTCTCCATCTCTCAGACATCGGTAAGAATTTTGCAGTACTTTTCCAAGTCAAAGATTAAGCTTTGCCAAATATTAATGTTTAAGTCAATTAAAGGATGCCCTAGATACTGTTTTTTTCACCGTCATTGTTCTCATTTCTTCTAATTGGATATTTTCTATTCGATTTTTCAGTAACTTGTTGGTTGTTGCTTGGGGCTTCCTGGTGGTTTAGAATAGTTAATAGATAATTGGTTCTTGATCACCCATTAGAACTTGGGGTTCACCTGTTGGTTTTGAAGTTCTAACCTTAATTTCCTTGGAGCTAATGGTTAGTTTCTAGTTTGAGTTTAGGGTTGACCACCGATTGGAGTATGGTAAGTTTTGAATTAGTATTTTATTCTACTTCACTGTATGGCTGTTTTTTAAGTAACTCATTAGCTAATGGGTGTTTTTTGAATTAGCAGGGTTTCTGTCAGTTGGTTTTTTGTACGATCATTCTAATCTATGAATCAATCAATTGGTAATTACTTTACGTCATGAATGATTTACCTGTTGATTGATTATATACCTCTTAATCTTGTAAAAAAATTTTATTTGATGGTACAACATGGATCACCTCCTTTGAAGGAAAACATATTTGCCAAAGGTTTTGCCTACATCTTATTAGAACTCATGTTTAGTAACATTTGTCTTGAGTGTCATATTACATTACTTATTTCATTGACCATAACATCTAGAATATTGAATTTAATTTTGTTTAACATATTAAATGGTGTAATAATTTATTTCTTTTTCTAAGAATGATGATTACCTACTTCTCAAAATGCAATGCATATGTGTTTAGACTATAGTGTGATGCTGTAGATAATCTAGAGGATTCATTTGGTGGATTTAATTTCTAGTATTAACAAGTTCTGCTTGTTTTCCTCTTGTCTGTTCTTGATTATTTCCCCATTTCTATCATATACATCATGCCTTTGTATTACATATATGTATTTTATAAATTGTAGTTAACTTCTCCTTCTAACATTTTTTTGATGTGGCTAATAAGTAGGGAGCATGAAGGATTTCTTTCAATGAGTGAACCTAATGGTAATTTATTTTAAATTATTTGTTTATTTACATTACGAGGTCTATGCAATTTTACTTGCTTAATTGTATTTGAACTATTTAGATGGATCAGGTGTCGTTTAAATGGAATGCAAAACGAATCGTGCTAGTGGTGGCTACATTCTCAATGGAAACAAGATAAAGTATGGTGCACTAATGTTCTTGTTGCTCAAACACTTGTAAGCCAAATCACAATCCTCATTTATGAATCAATTTAGAACAACTATATGAAAGAACTGGACCACTTTTACACTATTGATTATTAAAGTAGGGAGAGATAAAGCATAACGGGGTTCTTGTTTATAATACGTGCTATATCACCCGTTAACACTAGTAATGGCTTTAAATTTTCTTTGTATGCATTCTTGGCTAAACAAATCAACTCTTACAACTTTTATATCATAGAGAAATATATGCCTGCGTATGCTCAATGTAGCTTGAAAAGGATATGGTTTAGAAAATAAGAACTTTTATATTGCTGGTACTTCTCTATACACCTTGTAATGATTTCTATTTTATTTTTTTCAAAAAGTCTTCACTTTTTTTATGTTGTTTTGCAGTCTATCTTAAGCTTGTATATATCTATGCTATATAAAGGAGCAATAAGTTGAAAAAGACCAATTACCCATCAGTTGCTGATTAAAGAAGTGACACATGTGAGACATACAATACTCTATCCTCCTTCTTGGTTTGGTTTATTCAAACTGATTTACTCTTTTCTGATGTATGTAATTCATAACTTCACTTTTATATCTCTCTTTTGGAATATTATACTTGTAGTTGGCAAGGAACTTAGTCCTAGCCGATCCTAAACATATTAGAAATTTGAAACATATATACATACTTATGTGGATTGTAGAGGTTCATTTTTATTTTTCTACACACTTAGATTATTATTTTTGCATACATTTTTAACTTTTAGGCTAATTTATGACATGTATAATACTATGTGCTCGTACTATGTATAATAAAGTTACTGATCATGTAGTAAAAAATTATTCACACATGTAAGACTATAATGCAGAATTTTGCAAAGATTCTAACTTTCTCGACTACGTGATACATAGTAAATTTTGTTCATATTTTGATGCTCCAGTTGTGGCCAAACTAAATATCACATATTTATATTAAAGTTGGTCTATTATATCTTGGTCTACAAAGTTGCTGAATTTTCTGCTATTCATCTTACAGGTTGCTGGAATTTTGTTGGATTTTACACTTTTTATGTTGTTTTTTGCAGTTATTTCACTATGCAAAGTTGCTGGTTGTAGGGTGTTTGCAGCAAATAGCTAGCTTAATACTGCGGATAGGTTTTTATTAGCTCTTGGGATTTTCTGATTTTGATGAGTTTTTCTTTGCCAACTTACTCAACTGTAGTAGCCTAGTCGTATATAATGGAAGTGTAGTTTATGTTTGTTGGATTGTAATTCTTCCTGAGTATGCTGGTTATACAATCTTGCAGCTATATATGCTTGCTGCTATTCTCTAGCTGCTGGTTTTCTAATTTTCTTAGTTTCCTAGGTTGCTTGACTAATGTATTTTTTCTGCTGCATACGTGGCTGATTTATTTTTCTTGCTGATTGCAATGGTTCTTGCTCCTGTGCTTTAACTTTGGGTTGATGCTAGCAGGTAGCTTGCTTTCTGCCGGAGACTAATGATCGTTTTTTGTGGCTGGATCCATAGGTCTTTACTGATACTTTATTAGTCTTATTGCAGTGATAATGTCATGGGAACTGAAGCCTCTTGTTTTCTGCCTCAATTTCTTTCTCTCACGCATACTAATATGCCTTTCATATGCTCCTCTGTGTGATTTGCTTAATTGTTTTTGCTTGAATACACTAATTCATCAGTCTTGCAGATATAAACAACGGTATATGGAAGAAGTTAAGCTTAAAGATGCTGAGAAGGCAAAAGATATCGAGGTGAAGGAAGTTCCATCAGGAGAAACATCCTCTAAAACAGCGGACGAGATTTCAAACCAAAAAAGCAATAATTCGAAGCCAAAATCTTCTGAACAAGATTTGGATGCATTTCTTCTTGGAGATATTGAAGATGGCGATGATGGTCCAGGTAAACTAGTGAATAACCTTCTAAATTGGTTTGGTTGCTTTTCTTTCCCTATTTCAACTCCAGATGATCAATTAAGTTTCATCATCAATTTACTTCTCTTCATTTTTCCTCTTCACTTTTGTACCTTCTCTTTCAATTTGTGTTTTATTCCGGAGTTTATTATAACCTATTTGTCCAACGTATCTACTTGTTTAAATTGGAAAATTCCCTATAATATGACATTAATTATGAGTCTCACAGTTTTCGTATTCCATGTGTTTTATCATGCAATTAAATATAATAAATGATAGTGTTCCCTTAGTACTCTTGTATGATAATACATGTTGATTCCTTCATGCATCCAGTTTCTAAAGTTACTTGATTTGATTTCAATTCTTAGCTTATCGATTTTTTGCATTAATATTTAACCGCCTGCATGTGCTAAATGGTGATTTATTCTATTTTCTGAAAAATAGATGGCAAAGAAGAATAGGAGATGTATGACACTTTATTTAATAACGCCCAACATGTTACTTGAGCTATAGGCATGCCAATTCATTTTGTAGATAAGTAATTCGGTTGCATTTTTTTCTAATCCGATTGTTGAGGCAGTTAAGCGTGGTGTGATTTAGGTTTGTGATATTATGCTAATTCGCCACTGCCTTTTCTTTTGAATGTTACATTTCATAAATGAAAATATAGTGCTAATTTGCTACTACCTTGTTAGGGAATTCATTTTGAGCACTAGCAAGCTCCAATTAAGTATTTTTTTTTTTTGCTCAAAATCTTCTTCTTTTTTAGCTTCTTATCAGTCACCATCTTAGCTTGAACCTTGCTGATGATAATTTTGTTTCAGAGTTGAAATGACACCATATATAGAGGCTATTGATTCTCAGAGCTCAACTCCGTTCATGGTAAGCAAAACATTATCATTCTGCTACTAAATGGCTCTTTATAACAAACTCATCTTTTAGTTTGATTGCCAATCTTCTTATCCTTTATGTTTGGTTTGTGTTTAGCATGCATATTAGATTATTAGTTATAGAAAATTGTGTTGAATTTACGAAGATTCATTAAAATAGATAAATTCTTGGTGTGGTTATGGTTAATTAATTGCTTTATGATTGTGGTATTGGGAGCTACTTTTTTTTTTGGATGGTAATAGTGCATTGTGTGTGTAGTGTGTGATGGCAAAGTATCAAGAAATAAGGGGTCGTTTGGTTTATTAGGAGGAGTTGGAATGAGAATAATAGTGATAGTGGTAAGGAATATGAATGGCTTTGTGTTGAATAATTATGTTGTTTGGTCAATAGTAAAGAATCACTATCATAGTTATTGATTTTGTTTGGTATGATCAAATTTTATAATAATTTTTTTCATAATTTTTTATGGGGAAGAGTTCAGTGAAATGCATTGCGTGGTCTTACTTGTGAAGTAAGTGGTCTTTATATTGACTCTTGAGTGGGATAAGTTTGTGGTTTCTCAACACTTCATGATTGCAGGTCTGTGGTGGTTTCAGCTGCTCCCCTCAGGATATTTGGAAAGGATGTTGCTGAACGTCCTCTAGTGGTTACTAATAAAGAAAATCAGGGAAAAGTAAGAACCCAAGTTGTCTTTGCACCTAGAAAAATATGATGAAATTTCTTGGTGTAAATAAGTTGTTTCTGACATATATATTAGATATTTTGTATTAAGGATTTGGTAGAATTTGATATTTTGTGGCGAATTTGGGTTTTTATTTGAAGTTGTGGAGATTTTATATTAGGTTGTGATTTGAAGGTATATTTAATTACAATTTTTATTTATTTATCAGGTATTAATATTAATTTAAAATATATAATACAAATATAATAATATTTTAACGACGGAATATATTGGTCATTAAATCTCACTTTCTACATTTCTGTCAGCAAATCCGTCGCTAAATTATATTTTATATGAAAATACATTTTATTTACCGACGGAAAAATCCGTCGGTATAATATTCCGTCGGTAATTCCATCGTTAAAAGAAGTTTTCATAATTCAGGAAAATTCCGTCGGTATAATATTTCGTCGGTAATTTCGTCGCTAAAAGAAATTTTCATAATTCAGTATTTTGTATTTACCGACGGAAAAATCCGTCGGTATAATATTCCGTCGGTAATTCCGTCACTAAAAGAAGTTTTTATAATTCCATATATTGTATTTAGCGATGGATTTTTCCGTCGGTAATTTATTCCGTCTGTAATTCCATCGCTAAAGGAAGTACTATTTGACACAATATTTTGTGCTTAGCGACGGATATTTTTGTTGGAAATTCCATCGCTATTTTTTTGGTTTTCGACGAATTTGAGTTGTATAATTACCGACGGATATTTTTATTTATCGATGAAAAATTCCGTCGGTATTTACCGACGGATTTAAAAATCCGTCGGTAAATAATTACCGATGCTTGATATAGCGACCATTCGATTTCCGTCGGTAAACTGATTAGCGATGGATTTTCCTAACATTAGCGACGAAAATTTCCGTCGCTAATCTCACAGTTTCTTGTAGTGTGAACTTTCCAACTTTAACTAACACATCCTCAACTACTCCCTTAGGATAAGTCAAAGACCTATCCGCAAGTTGCAATGCAGCGGACGTAGGCTTTACTTCCCCTATACCAAGTTTCTTGAAGATAGACATGGGCATCAGGTTGATACTCGCCCCAAGATCACAAAGAGCTTTATGCACTTCACTCTTCCCCATTTCGCATGGTATGACAAAACTCCCCGGATCCTTGAGCTTTGGAGGCAACTTCTTTTGAATTATGGTACTACACTCCTCCGTCAAGTTGACAGTCTCATTCTCCACTAAGCTCATCTTTCTTGCGATGATGTCTTTCAAAAACTTGGCATAATGAGGCATTTATCTCAAAGCATCCGCAAAGGGTATATTGATGTGGATTTTCTTGAAGATCTCCAAAAACTTTGCGAACTTTTCATCAAGCCCCTTCTTTAAAAATCTATGTGGAAAAGGAATAGGCACTTGAGTTTTTGGTATCCCCCAACTATCCCTTTCCAACTCCACTTTATCCTCTTTCTTTTTCATTGCCTTGGTTCTTTGCCATTTCTTTTCAACAACTTCCGGCTCAACCACATCCGTCTCACCATTTGCTTTTACTTCAACTTCACTTTCTTCCACAAACTCTTCTTCAACCAAGTTTTCCTCAACCTCATTTTCTTCTACCTTCTCATCTTCCATGGGCATGGAAGGTCCCTCATAATTCATTCCACTCCTCAAGGTGATTGCCTTGCATTGTTCCTTTGGATTCACAATGGTGGTAGAAGGAAATTTTCCTTTCTCATTTGCGCTCAACGCGTTGGCAATTTGCCCCACTTGATACTCCAAGGCTTTAAACCTCTTATCATTAGCTTCATCGGCTTTTCTTCTCAATTCATCTTGATCTCGTCTTATCTCATATTGAGCTTTGTTAGATGCAATCAACTTCTCAATCAACTCCTCGGTTGTTGCCTTACCCTCTTGATTTGGTGCTTTAGCTCCCGGATGGTACCTCGGAGGATAAGCAACCGCATTGTTCGGATTAGAGTATGAAAAATTACCTTGCCTTTGTTGTTGTGGGTAAGAGCTTCCACTAGCTTGACTATTAAAACCCCCTTGCCTTGGTGGATAGTTTCCTTGGTTGTGGTTGAAATTACCTTGGTAATTGTTTTGAAAATTTCCATGGTAATTTCTTCCTTACATGTACTGCACATCTTCCACTCGTGGCATTGATATAGCCCATTGTTCCCCACTCACAACATTCGTAGATAGCACACCTTGATCAATTTGGCCTTCAACCATACTAACTCCTTGAATATTTACACCTTGACTCAAACTTATTTGCCTCATTACTTCAGCCGCTATCATCTCAACACTAGGCATACTTGGCTCCACACTAGCACTCTTCACACTAAACTGTTGCCCTTGATCGAAGCTTTCAAATCCATAACATCCACTAACTCTCTCCGATGGCCATTAGTAGACATTTGTAGCAATCTCATCAAAAATCTTTATAGCCCTTTCCGGAGTAACACCAAGCACGGATCCTCCCGCCGAAGCATCAACAGGCACTCTTTGACCATTTACCAAACCTTGAAAGAAAAATTCAACTTGTTGATTCTCCGGGAAACCATGTTGTGGACACTTGCGAAGCATATCCTTAAACCTTTCCCATGCTTCATAGAAACTCTCTTGAGGCATTTGCTTGAATTGTGTGATCAAGCTCTTCATTTGAAGCGTTTTGGAAGGTGGAAAATACTTGTTCAAAAACATTTGTGCAAGCTCATCACAAGTGTTGCGTGTACCCGGAGTAATAGTGGAGAGCCATGTTCTAGCACGATCTCTCAAGGAGAATAAGAACAACCTCATCTTTAGACAATCATCGCTCACCCCGTTCATCTTCACAGTATTAGCAATCTCAATAAATTGAGCAAGATGTGCATTAGGATCCTCATTCGATAAGCCACCAAATTTCTTGTCTCTCACCATGTTGATTAGGCCCGCCTTAATCTCAAAATTATTAGCATTGATTGGTGGACCCATCATTTGTGGCATTGCCCTTAGTATAAAGAAATCCCGGATCATCCTTAGATCAACATGAGGTCCTCGATGCACCGGAGGTGGTGGTGGTGGTGCATAAGCTTGTTATGGAGGTGCATAAGCATGTTGAAAACCTTGTTGAAGCATAGCTTGGTGCACCATTTGTTGAAGCAACTCTTGATTGTTAAACCCTCCAAATTGTTGATGAGTTTGTTGATGATGATTAACATTGATTTGGGGTGCTTGTGCGTTGTCTTGCACTTGTTGCGCTCCGTCCCCATCAACATCATTCCTAAGATCAACACGTTCCTCTTGATTGTTCTCCATCATGATACTCTTTTTTATTTTGGTCTCCTTTCTCCTTCTTCGAAAAGTGTGTACAATCTCTAAATCAATAGGTCCAACTTGTTTTCCTTTTGACCTTGTTTGCATACACCTTTAAAATAAGAGAAGTTAGAACAAGATTTTTAAAAGCAAATACAAATAAACAAATAAAATAAAAATGTCTCTAGTAAGATCACTCAAAACGATCCTTCTTCAAGCTACTAGCAACCGTTGCCTCCCCGGCAACGGTGCCATTTGATTAATTATTTGTAGTAGGGATGACCAATTAAAAAATTTATCGAACCACAGGGAGGTCGGTACTAGTGCTTAAGCAATCTCACATTTCTTGTAATTTTATAGAGACGAATCATCAATGAAGTGGTGATCAAACAAGTAATTAAAGAGTAATCAATGCAAGTAAACAAGCAATGATCAAACATACAAGATGGATGGATAATGGTTTACCAAATTGATTAAAAGTGAGATTAACATTAATCAAGAAGTGGTAATTCTAGGAATTATGTATCAAATTCATATGTATCATGGATATAGGATTAAGGGCCAACACTAAGTTCACCTAAACTCCCTCTCGAGATGGATATGATATTAATATCAAATAGCTCAATGGATTGGTTCTCACACGAACAATTCCAACTAGGTACTAAGCTTGAAATGAGAGTCCCTTCATACGATTAATCAACCTCTCGATCAAACCAATCAAATGTTCTATCAAAGTGTTCTAAATTTTAAAGGATTTCTCAATCTCTTTACAACTTATAATTAACATGAAGTGTATGATGAATTGATTCAATGAACTATCCTAAACATTTAATTGATTTCTCAATCGAATCACATGTTCATGACAATTTACTACACAAATCAACAATACAAGTCAAGCAATTAACAATCAATGATAGAAAATTATAGATCCAATCAACATATGAATTCAAATACATAAATCCCCAAAATTAACCAACAACTCTCATGTTGCTAATCCCACAAGGGAGATTAGCCTACCATATTCAAAAGAAAATCAACATAGACATTAAGATCCTTACAAAACATGATGGAACTATGAGGTTTAATTACAACGTAATGATGGAAACTCCCTTGAAGTGCTTTAATGGTGATCTCCTTCCTTCCCTTGCAATTCTCCTCTCTTCCTTGCTTTTTTTCTTCAATTTGATGAAGATTTTGATGGAGGGATGATGGTAGATCCAATGGATGGTAAATGGATGAAGATGATGGTGTGAAATGGAGAGAATGGTGTGTGATCTATGTGTTTTTGGTGTAACCTTTGGTGGAATATCCAATCTCCCTTTAAATGTTGAACTTGAGGCTATTTATACCCTCTCCAAGTTGGGCCACGAATTTAACATTAGTTGGGCTTTTTACACACACTTACACACATTGGCAGGTGAAAATCTGAATTTCTGGCCCAAAAACATGCAACTCGAGTTGGCCTTACCCAACTCGAGTTGCAACACGAGTCGAGTTAGATATGTGTAACTCGAGCTGAAATAGCTCGACTCGTATTGGCTACACGTGCACTCACCTGTTCGGTCGTGTTGCGAGGCTCTGAAACTGAAAATTCCATGGAAGGCAGCTCGACTCGAGCTAGCAACTCGAGTTGCAGCTTGTAAGTCAAGTTAGCTTACTGTATGATTTTTGGTCGCTGCCATGCTCCTAGCTCGACTCGAGTTGCAAGTCAAGTTGGAACTTGCAACTCGAGTAAGCTCTCTGGACGAATTCTGGACCCTAACTCGACCTTCTCTCAACTCGAGTTGCAAGTCGAGTTGGATCTTGCAACTCGAGTTGGGTCTCTGGACAATTCTGGACCCCAACGAGACTCGAGTTGGCATCTCGAGTTGCACCTTGCAACTCGAGTTGGGTCCCAGCAGCTCGTTTCTTCCTTGTTTCAGCTCCTGTCTCTATTTTTGCTCCGTTTTCACCTGTTTTACATGTGTTTAATCTCATTCTCACACATTTATATGAAAACACATAACACAACCAAATAACACATAAAATACTATAAAACGGACATAAAAAGACACTAAAATCTAGGTGAAAATATCACTCATCAACAGGTCATCCATTTCTTTATCTTCGTCGGTAGATGGAGAACGTGCAGAATAATCGAGATCGGTTTCATCATCTGAAAATTGATAAACATATTTGTACGGGTTAATGACAAATTAGCCACGGAACCAGTCGATCCCACTAGGGAAAGAGCATTCTGGAGCTCACCTATGGAATAAGAAAGAAAGGTTAGTCATGGAATAAGGGGAGGAGAACAGACCAGGAAAAGAGAAGCACAAGTGATCGCGCGCGGCCAGAAGTAGACAACCCAGCCAAAACTAGGACAGGCTCAAAAAGCAGTGGAGAGACACGATAGGTATTCCCCACTACGGGACAAGATCTCATAGACACGGCGAAAACCATCGCTTAGAAGCTAGAGGGGACGACGGGGAGGACCTGCACAAAAATGACATCAGAGACTGCAAAAAACATATAAGCTAGAGCTCAGAAGATAAGAAAGGATCGTACACTTATCCAAAGGTAGGAATCGAACAGAAAAAGTTACAGAGGCACCATTGACGCGAGTACGGTAGTCACCACCTAACCAAAACCAGGCTTGCTCCCAGCTTCGGCCAATGAAATCAGAAGCCCCTACAAAATGATGGTTGTTGCGGGGCAGTAAGTGGTAGAAATTGCCAGAACAGCCAGACGCAGCGTAAAAAAAGAGAAACTCTAGCTCAAACGGATCTTGGATAGTATGACCCAGCACGTGAAACATCAACATAGTGGAGATTAGACGCAACCAAGAGGAGGGCAACAGCTGGCATATAGCCATGTCCCACCTCTGCAATAGTAGGCCAATAACAGGGGGAAGGAAAAGACGCAAACCGGCAAGAAAGAGAGAGTAATAGAATGCAGTACGACCTGAAGGAGGCTCAGAAATGGGAACTCCATCCAAGGGGAGCTCAAAGATGATATTGGGGTTACCGTATCTTCGGTGGAGCTCCTCCAATTGTTCCGAAGATAACCTAGAAGCTGGCACCCAATTAAGACGCTGCGCCATTCCTCGGAAGGCAACCCCTAGGTCGCCGATATCCCGGTGGCCAGGAAGGTAATCCTCCACGTTCAGGGGAAGTACGATGCCTAAGTCCACGTCAAAGAATATCACGGCACCACCAATACCTATGGTGGGCACAGCAGAGACCGGGTGCCTATTGGGAGAAGGGATAGAAGCCTGGTTCCCGCCCGAGGAGAAGGACATAGACAAATCCCTCAGATTAGGGCGAGGCATCCTGCGAAGGCGATTGGAACTACGAATACCAGGCCGCGCACGCCACGCCAACGTATCATCGGAAGTATTCACTTCTTGAACATCAAGCGGAGGAGGAGTACCTGGACCAGACATTGTTCGCTCGAATAAAGGATTTAAGAATTAGGGTTTTGCGAAAAGATAGACAGAAGAAAGCGCAAAGATAACGAGATGTTAAGAAATCGCAAAGATATCAGGGGAATTGGATTAGAGGAAACACAGGAATATAGGGGAAGGATACGAAAGATTTGAATTTCAAAAAACCAAAATGGAAACTGTCTGACAAGGTGGGGGGCAACATATATCATCATTGGAACTTATGGAACAAAATGGCTAAGATCCAACGGCTGGGATGAAGAGACCTTACAACTCCCAAGGAAAATGGAGGGCCCAGATTAATCCACGCAACACCTGACCAAAGACGTGACATCCCACGACAGAAAAACAGCGGTTATGTTTGAAATTAGAGGTAAATTACCAAAATACCCTAAATAGATCTATTAATAAGTTACAACGAAAGCAAAAATAAGTCAAGGTCCTACTAACCGATGAATAAAAGGAAGAAAGATACAAAATAAACCCTCAACAAGGAAAATACACCCTATTCGACACTAGGGGCTCGATGATACTTCATTGATCAGCTAGAAAGGTTTCGAAATTGACCACCTGTAGACTGTAAATCCCCACTTCTCGGCGCCATATCTTCAGAAGCACCCAAGGGAACCTCGGAGGTCGTCGGCCTCGATGAAATGTCGATGTCCACGGTACG
This sequence comes from Pogostemon cablin, assembly GCA_023678885.1. Taxonomy (NCBI): domain Eukaryota; kingdom Viridiplantae; phylum Streptophyta; class Magnoliopsida; order Lamiales; family Lamiaceae; genus Pogostemon; species Pogostemon cablin. The sequence continues at coordinate 28,758,040 of CM043013.1, forward strand.
CTCCGAGGCAAGATTGATCTCTGGGACTGGTGGAATTGAAAGAGCCATAGCAGTCACGGTAGGTAGAGCTTCGGAGGCCTCGATGGAAGTGACCTGCCCAGGAGTACGTGCATCACCGAGGGCAGGAAACTCAATCTCAGCGGGGATCTCTTGAGTAGGTCCCCTCACAGATTCAACAGGGGGCACGACGGATGGATCCTCAACCTCAGAATCAACCAGGGCGAGATCTAAGACATCATCTGCAAACTCTTCGTCAGATCCCCCATCCTCAGACTCTTCAGTGGACTCCTTAGGAATGTCAGTGATGAAGTCAGAATACTCACCGAGCACCCCAAAATCAACGTCGTCCCTCAGAGTCTCCCCAGGAGGCATCTTCTCCTCGCTAATGGCTTGATGGAGAATATCATGCATATCATCGAGGCAATCAGGATAGGGCTTCCGAGCAGAGGCTTGAGCAAAAGCGGAGGCGCAAGAGCAGAAACAGTGAATCTTGGTCTTAGGAAGGATAACTTCCTTGTAGCATAGATTGTCCATCTCTGATAGAAGGAAAGCATCATTCGCACACTCCACCTCAGCCAAGGCTGCATCACGCTCCCTCAACACCTCAACAACAATATCCTCGGACGCCTTAATCTTCTGAGTGTAAGAAACCTATGACACTTCTCTTTCTTGCAGCACCTTTTCAAGTTCCTGTTCAGAAGACATCCGGAAGGCATGAAAGTTACTCAGAACTCAAGATAGCTTGGCTTGGAGTTGGTTCTCCTTTTTCCGTGATCTCTTTCTGGTGCTTGACCTCCAAAGCCGCAATCTTATCCGAAAGCACCTTGCTCTGAAGTTCCAAAGCGCTCATCTCGTCCTTAGATTTGGCTAACAGGCTATCATACCCAACACGGAGGATATCAAAGGTTCCTTGGAGCTCGGCTCTCTTGTCTTGCTCAACCCTCAACTAACCCCTGATTAGAGCCTCAGCCATGCCTGCTTCGGATGCTTTTATCTCATAATCCCTTACCTTTTGAGTCAGCGAAGTAACTTTATCTTGCAAATGGGAGTCACTTCTTTCCAGCTCAGAAATATGATGTAAGGCATTAACAGCATGGAGTGCTAGTCGACCTACATGGCCAAAAATACTATGAAGAGAATCTTTGGCAGACATACTCTCCATATATTCGAGGAGTTCACGAGTACACCCCTTAAAGGGGAAGGTGGCAGCACGAGCCAAACATGCTGGAACGTCAAAATCGAACATGAGCTCCTGAGTTCGGACGAAGGTTTTCCCAGCCTCGTCCAAGTGGCCATACTTCTATGAAAGCTCCTGATTAACCACATGGTCTACGGGGAGGAACGGAGTAGCATCATCCGACACAGGCAGAGCAGAAGAGGCATCCTCAGAGAAAGGACCACCGTGAGACCAAAATTGCAAGGGAGTCTTCCCTCGGTAATACCGTCACATCTCAGAAGGGGAACAGTGAGATGTCGGATCATAGGAAGTACCACCAAGGGTCCGCTGAGGGTCGGAGGGAATGGCACCACTCGATGGGCCGAAAGTGACAAAAGGAGAGCAAGCAAAGGTATCTGGAGATGGGGAAGAGCTGATATTACAAACTTCAACAGTCTCCTGAGGAGATACAGAGGAATCACCGGCAGCAGCACCCGCATCATCTTCCCTGGTTTTCTTCAGAAGACGCATAATAAGAGCAGCGCTGCCATGAGTAACTTTTTTGGAAGTCTCGTCCACCAAATTATATTTCTATTTTGGAGCTACAGACTTAGGGGCTGCGGTCTCAGACACCCCTTTCTTTGACTTCGGGGCTCGAGGGGCTTTCTTAAAAACCTTCTCCTGAGGACCCGCAACAGACACCCGGAGGAGATCTGCCTCCAACCTCCTGGAGATGAGATCTGAAGCCTCTTCAATCCTAATGGATGTAAGGGGCTGCATGGCAAGAGGGATTCCAGAGGCCTTCGGAGAAAAAGTCTGGAAAGCTTTCTTTTTCCCTTTAGAGAGTGCAACCCGCTGGCGAGCAGAGGAAAAAATACCCATACGAGCAGTGTCGGGCATAAGACGTTTCCCTTCCCCTAAACATAGCGAAAAAGGAGAAAGGAAGATTAATATAAGATGAAGAACTATACGGCGAACCCTCCAGTCGAGGAAGTAATCACAGATAGACTACCTGGCATGGCTATAGATGTGGTAGTAAAGCCTGTTTTAAAAAAGGTTTTCCCTCGGAGAACGTGCTGGTAACTATGTCTCTTGTCAGAAAGTTTGTGAACACGACGAAAAGCTTTCTGAAACCCTACCGACAGCGTCTTGAGGGCACACGTATCCCCTACTGCACAGAGTAAAAGAAGAAAATGTTAGAATGTCCCATATAGCATAAAAGAGAGCCGACAAAAACATACACGCACTGAGGACAGGCTTGAAGAAAGAACTTCTAGGGAGCACGGTGGGATTTTGAGGGTCCCCGAGATCATATACAGAGTCCCCTCTCCAAGACCCACGAACCCAGAACCAAGAATTCTTCCACCCTTAAACGGAACTGGGCAGGAAAGCAACAAGATTGGTGTGGCGTGGTACCAAATAATAATATCCCTTCATCCTGTTATTCGGGGTGAGTCAGTACAGGACGTTGATCTCAGCAGTAGTCAAGAAGAAGTATTTTCTTTTCCGGAAAAGGACCAAAATCCCCATCAAGGCCGCCCAACCATTGGGAGCCAGTTGAGCGGGGGCTATAACCCCAAAATTCGAAAATATCCCAAATGCAGGGATAGAGAGGAAACCTAAGACCGAGCTCAAGTTGCAATTCATAAGCTGCCACAGTGTTCGGCGGAGCATAGCACATACATGTGTTGGGAGAAGAAAGATAGAAATCGATATCCTCCCCACACTGGAATTTGCCAAGAGCAATAACAGGGTTCTTCTGTAACCAAGAGTCATCAAGGGTCAAAGGAAACTCAACAGCAGAAAAGGGGGTATCCTTATCCCACAACGGAAGTTTTCCGAGATGGCCCAGCAATTCGGGACCAGCGTCGGCAATCTCAGGATTGGGCTCCAGTGTAAAAGCAGAAACAAAGTCGATAACCCGTTGATTAAAGGCAATCCGAGATGGAGACAGAGGACCCCAAAGCTCCTCCAAAGACGACGAGGATGACGACGAGGATGACCCAGAACTACCAAGAGAAGAATCGATCGAACGGGAAGGGGATCTAGGGGATCTGGGAAGAGAAGAGGACCCTCGCAAGCCATATCGCGATAGACGTAAAGGAAAATAAAATACGGAAATATGGGAAGGAGAAAACCCTAAGCTACAACGACGACATGTTCAGAGACACGAAATAAAAGGAGCCAGGAAGAAAAGAAGAAAAAAGAGAGGAGAATAATACCTGGAAGAGGAAAGTGAACTTACTGAGTAAAAGGAATGCCAACAACCTGCAGAATCAAAGGGAGAAAAAAGAGGAAGCAAGGGAAGGAGAAACTGGCAAAAAAGATTCAAAATTTAAATTTCAAATCGACAGTTACACCCCAAATACCAGATATACCCCCCACCGGAACGAAAATATCTTAAAAACGGCGCAGAAAACCCGATAAGGCAGGAACATATCAAGACGAGTACAGCGATTGAGAACTACGAGGAGCCGAGATGGAAGGAACCCTAATATCACAGGCATCGAAGCATGAGGGATATAACCCGTGAAGTACAGTTCGACCCTGAACAATCTCAAGTCATGAAATTATTCAGGCTTGAGGGGCTAATGTTATGGGTATTATATCCCCCATGCTTGTTAGGACCAAAAAGCCCAATAACCTCTATTATACTTGAAGAGGAAGGCCCAATCCCTCCGCGGCCCAAACGATGGACAGAAATGAGAAGGGAATCAAGGCAGCCCAAAGGGGATCACGACAGCCCGAAGGCCCAGCCCAAGAAAGATTAAAGGTGAGCCCGCCTAACAAGGCCGAAGCCAGGAAATGCCCTCGGCAGGAAACCTCGTCGTTCATCCTTCCCCTAGCCGAGAGCTCGGATGAACACCCCAGCACCGAAAGCCAACCTATCCGAAGATCAAAGAGGGCAACGAAGATGGGACAGTAAAGAACAGACACCATAATGAAAGAGGACAAGTACTGCAGGCTAGAAGACAACACTAATGGGAAGAAGAGGTATCTTGAGCAGCAATTCTAACTAGGAGACAACGATTGACTGGCACACACGACTCCAACAACTAATGGGAGGCCAGCAAAGGATGGAGGCACCCTGCAAATCCCTGCAGGGCAACAAACGGCGCTCAGACTCCTCCTGCGGCTGGTCGGCGTACCAGACGGCTTCATTAAAGACGAGTTGTCTTCATCCAGATGGCGCAAGACGATTGGCTGGATTTTTAGGGTTTTGGAACAATATAAATAGTCTATCTCACATGAGAGAGGCATGTCACTGATACTCACTTTAGACATTACACGTGTAAGAATTTGGGAGGAAATTCTAAGAGAGAGTAATAAAATTGGTTGAATTCTTGGGTGGAATTGAATCTCTATTGGTGGTGATCCTTTTATTTATAGTTTATTATGTTTGATCGTGTTCGTTCTTGGTTTCATTATCAAATATCTTAATCCTTCAAATACTAAATTAACGAGCCAAGAACAGCCGTCAACACATACCACTACCCGCTTATTTTGGAGTATCTGTACTAGTATCCGATTAAAAAATACTTGTACCTGTACTCGTCCTGTTTAAAAGGATTATTATGGTACTCGTACCTATCCTATAACCGTTTATCTATACCTGCAGGTACCTGTACTCGCTTAATATTAATTTATTTTATATATAGATATATTTTTTTATTATTTAAATAAACATAATAATAAAAATATTCTCTCCATCCCATCCTAATGGTTACATTTCGTATATGGGACCCGCATAAAATAATTCAAATATCTCAATGAGATCTACATAAAACACTAATATAACTACCTACTGCTTGTTCACCTTTTTGTGTGTGTCCCCAAGTGTAGGGAATCAATTGTAGCTCAGCGTGTGACCAAGTAAAAATATCCTACCCAAAGGATAATGCTAACTCAATATTTAATCTAATTATGACTACTTCAATTTAAGACAAATCTTGGTATTTTAAGAGAATTAATTAATCTAAAAATGCAGAAAATAACTAATAAAAATAATAAACTAGCAAATAAAATAAATATGAAAGTGTTCAAGAGAGAAGATAGATAACTTTAGGAAATCCAATTTAAATTAATCAAATTAATCACTAGACAATCGGTTAGAATTCCTGAGAAATTTTATGAAAGCAATCACATAACTATTTTAAATCCCTTTTTTAAAGTAAACTTAACTCATAAACCTGGTTCAGACCCTCATATGCAGAAGAATAATTTCTACTCCCTTTCTAGGTACTTCATGTGAAATTTCATTAAAGGTTAGAGCACTAGACTTCCCTTTATAGGTACTTAAAGAATTAGTCCCCAATCCCCACCTAACAATCCAAGAAACCAATCCCCACCTAACAATCTAAGAAACCAAATCATTTAGAATGGTAATTAATAGATATATTATAAGAAATCAAATCTTCTAAAATGGTAATTAATAGATATATTAAGTGCCAAATATTAATTATTTTAATGATTAAATGTTATGAGTGAGGCTTGCGTGCGCCCGGGTGCACACCGTGTGCCTTTAGAATTTAATATTATGGATAAGGGTACATTATTTTGTTATAAAGGGTATACACTTTAATTAATAATGGTACACCATTTTGTTATAAAGTGTATACACTTTTCATTATTTTTTTATTTTTCTTCAGAAAATAAAGGGTACACATCTTTATACTAAAGGATATACAATTTAACATAAATTTCTAAAGGCACACGGAGTGTGCTTCCGTGCGCCTGGACGCACACAAGTTTTTGCCTTGTAAAATAAATAGTACACATCTTTATACTAAAGGGTATACAATTTAGCAAAAAATTCTAAAGGCACACGGAATGTGCTTCCGTGTGCCCGGACACACACAAACTTTTGCCAAATGTTATATGGTTAAATCCCCTTTACCCAAAACATGTTAACAAAATTAATCTCTTTATGGCACAAGTGTTTGCCTAATTTTATAGCACTCACGAGCAAGAATACTCGATCGTTGTAGTAGTATATCCCAAGAAAAATTATCAATCCAATAAGGAGTTATTTTCGTACTAGCAAAATACGTGAGCTCATGTTCATTGTTGTTTTTGTAAAGATGATCGGGGGTTTTGAGATTGGATAACAACTAAAACAAGAAGCAAGTAAATAAGATAGCAAATAAGATAAATGACAAGTAAAGAAAATGGGTGCTTAAGTTCAAGTATGGAAAAACATGGGATTAGAAACATCCAAGCACACTCGATTCATATTATCATGCAAACGGAATTCAACTCAATTGATGTAGACTAAGGGTGATCACGATTGTATCCTAAGCTCCCTTTCGGGTTACAAAGGTTGTTGATCCATTTTAGACTCCCAAAAGCACTTAAGATCAAAGCCCAACATTAACCCCTTCCATCTAGGTACTAGTTAGATTAAACTCTCCCTTTTTGTGTACTAAGGCCAACGAATGGATTGGTTCCCCTCATTGAATTCAAATATCCTTTCGGTCAAACCCAAACTCAATGTCTAATCATGCCTTCCTAATACTATAGAGGGTCGTTTCCGTCTCACTCCAAGCAATACATACATGAACATCATAATAGCATTTAATTACCACAAATAATCCATTGATCAACAATCCATTAAACCAATAAACATTCATGAATAACAAACCATGCCATCACAATATCAAGACAATTAAACTCCATGAATAGAAATCAACATCAATTAAATTAAAAACCAATTTAATCCACATGATAATATAAATCTAATATGCTCTTCATATTCCTAATCCCACTAGAGGGATTAGCCTAACATGATAAAAGTAACAAAACAATTAAATGATTCATTACAATTATCCATAGTCTAAGATCTAAAGAAATACAAAATGAATGGATTCTTCCCTATCAATTTCTTGAAGAGAATCTTCTATTCTTCTTGATCTCCACCTCTAGCTCTTGATTCCTTAAGATCTCTCACACCCAATGGAAGGGATGAAGTTTTGATGGAGAATTAATGGAGATGATGAAGATGGATCAAAATGGATGAAGGTGGATGAAGATGATGGTGGGAAATGGAAGAAATGGTGTGTGAGGTGTGTGTAGATGATAGGATTTTCGGATTCTCTTTTCAATTGTTGAATAAAGGGGTATTTATACCCCTTTGGAGGCTTCTAGAAGGATCTGGAAATTTCTGCAGGAAAATACACAACACGAGTCGTGTTATGCAACACGGCCACGGGGTGGCCGTGTTGTGTCTTCTGATGCTGCCGCACGGCCTCGTCTTACAGGGCCGTGTTACGCAACACGGCTCGTGTGCTGCAACACGAGTCGTGTGTTGTAACACGGGCACAGGTGTGGTCGTGTTGGCTCTTCTGATGTCGCCACACGGCCACCTTCTTACAGGGCCGTGTTGGTGACACGGCTCGTGCTCCCGACTCGACTCGTGCAACTGGACACGACCTGAAGTTGCCCGTGTTGAGTGACTAGATGTCGCCACACGGCCAACTCTTACAGGGCCGTGTTGGCTACACGGCTCGTGTGCTGGCTCCTGCATTTCTTCACTGTTTTGGCTCGTTCTCCCTCGTTTCAACTCCGAATTGAGATCCGCTTTTTCCTACACCTTCCTTATCATGTTTAGCATCCAATAAAAAGTGAAAATCTTACGTTTAAGTTCATTCACACACATTTCAATAAAAATACAAAACACAACCAAATAACATATAAAATACGGATAAAATAATACGAAAATACATATAAAAAGACACTAAAATATAAGTGAAAATAGCTCTAATCAACAAGCAACAAGCATAAATATGCATAATAAATGGTGGTGAGTCAAATGGGTTACTGGGGAGTGAATGGTTGGAATTAGAATTTGAAATGGTGTCGTGCATTAAGAGAGTGTGAAATGTGTTATCTTAACGAACTCATGTCTTGTCTTAATAGGGTGCAAATTGATCAATCCAAAGAAGATATGTGGAGATGGAGATATGCAAAATATGGAATTTTTCTACAAGTATAGCCTATGAAAAACTGATGAGCTCTATTGATCTGGAAACAAACAAGGATAAAAAGAATGCGTTCAAGAAACTGTGGGTATGTCATGCTCCAAGGATTGTTAAGTCCATTGTTTGGAAGGTATTGAAAGAAAGGATGGCTACAAAATCCAGCTTGCAAAAGAAAGGTATCATCCAACCAAACAACAATATCAAATGCGTGATGTGTGGTGAGGTGGAAGAAAATTTATCGCATTTGTTCTTTCGTTGTAAGATTGCTCGTTTGATTTGTAACTGCTGCTATAATTGGTTGGGGCAATCTATGGCACCCCATTCTGAGCCAATCCCCCATATGCTACAACACATGGATATGTTTGGAATTAGGCCAAAATGTAATGCTGCAGTTACTCTATGGGCATGCATTGTTTGATCGATCTGGATACCAAGAAACAATTTTATGTTTAATGGAGAGGCACCCAACCCAATGAAGATGATACAAGGTATAAAAGCAAAGTGTGGTCGTGGCTAATGGTGAACAGGAAAATTCGTAATGATAGTACTTTTTCAGATTGGTATTCTTCTCCTATTTCTATTTTGCTATGAAATGATTTTTATGTAATAAGAGCTATGCATCATTTGTTTTGAGTTTGAGTACCCCTTGTACTCTATCAATAAATAAATTGTACTTTGCAAAAAAAAAAAAGCATAAGACAATGACATATCATGAATGAGGACATACCATATAAGATAAAAATATAAGTCTTAATTCAAAGCATTAATAAAGGAATAAAAATACTGCAGTAATCCTTAACCTAGTCAAGGTCATCATTTCAAGAAATTCAAACACCTAGAACTATCCATAAAAGTACTAGCCAATGATATTACAAGCAACCCACATGGTTAGATATGAAAATAATCTCATAGGTGTATAATTCAAAAGCAAGAAAGAAATAGAAAACCCCTATATATGGCGTGATTCTCCTTTCTTATAATTCAAAAGCAAGAAAGAAAGAAATAGAAAACCCCTAAATATGGCGTGATTCTCATTTATTTCCTCTGTGGTTCTGAACCTTCTCCATTCTCCTTCTCAAATAAGCAACACTGATGAACTCTCCAATGTCGGGATGTATGGATGGGATGGTAAATCTTGATTTCGGTATTGTGACAGGGAAAGAGTATGGAATGTTGTTAGGCTTTTATTGCGCACTATAATTTAATCCTCAAGTATAAGGATGTCAATTGTAGCAGCGAGCACCCAAGTTAAATTATCGATCCCACTGAGACAGCTAATTATTTATTTATTCTATAAATTACTAATTAATCAGAATTGAGTAACCAATTTCCAATGTTTTGTAGTGAATTAATTATCTAAATTACTGAAAATATAAATAAATAAATTAATTAAAAGGCAATAAAAATAAAAGCAAGTTTCTAATCAAGAGATAACGAACAGTTCTAAGGTATCAGGTAGAGACCAATTAATTTGGGTTATTAAACTTACGATTGTTCATTCATGCAGTTTCACTGAAAATACACCACATATCCCTGTTATCCCACCGAATATGATTCGATTCTAAGCTAACAGTATAATCTGGTTTAAATCCTAAGGTGTGCAAATATTACCAGCCTTATTCCTCGATACTAATCAAAGCAAGCAACAATACCTCCGGATGGTAAACCCGACAAACAAGATATTTTCTGTAATTATACAAGGTTCTATTCACTTCATACTTGATTGTCTAATTGCATTGTTCCACTAAACTAATCAAGTATTTGATTAACCAGTTCATGAAATTAAAGTGCTTATAGCGGAGCTACTCTAATCCCTAACAGATAGACAATACCAATCATGAATGCACACAAGCTAACACAATAATCCAAGCATTATAGCGGATGTCATGAATATATTATGAAGACGTTACGAAGCATAAAAGCATGTCTTAATAAAATAAGTAAAATCAAAAGCTCAACTGCATAAAATCCCAATCTTTGGTCTAAATCCCCATATCAATTAAATCAATCCATCAAACCCTAGAACTGTATATAAAATTAGCCCATGAGGTCACAAGCAACACTCATGGCTAAGCAATTCATACCAAAAATCAAAGTAAAAGGAAGGAAAATATAGGAATTATAAAACCCTAGTGTCGACGTAGTCTTTCGTTCCTTCTCCGTCTCTCCAATTGCTTGATTCTCCCTCAATTAGCACTTGGAACCCTCTTGAAAGTGGATGGATGGTGAAATCAGGTTGTCAACCTGATATGGAAGTGTTGGAGGTGTGTATTGACGATGGATTATGGATGGGTTCTCTCCAATTTGTATCTCGATCTCCCCAATTATTTCTAGGACTGATGTAGGGCTTTTTCACGATTGAAACTGCTTCAAAATCGCGATTTGAGGGTATATATACACTGCTGCATCGAACAGGCCCCGTCTGGGCCCTGAACTGGGCCGCTCGGCACCTTGCTCGAGCCGAGCTCATGGCCGAGCGGCCCTCAAATCTGCCGAGCAGCATATGGGTGAAACGGGAACGTCGTGTAGGCTCTGAGGGTACCCCACTCGGCTGGAAATTCGCAAAAAGTTGGTCCCGCTCGAGCCGATCGGCCTCCCGAGCTGCGGAGACTGCACTGCGCGACTTCACCGTTTCGAGCATAACTTCTTCATACGGACTCCAATTTGGGTGATTTTTGTACTCATGCGATCCTATCTTCTTTGGCTTTCTATCCATATAAATACTCTTAGAAACTCCAACATTTGAATATGTAAAAAGTCATGCAAAGTGGCTGCTCGGTACAGCATGCGCAACGTTAGCACTTTGATCATAACTTTCTCGTTTGAAATCCAATTGAGGTGTTCTTTATGCCAAAATGACCCTCTCTTCTGTGGCTTTCGAACCATATATCACATGATCAATTTGGACTTCTATAAAAATACAGAAATTTGTGCAACGTGGACTATATTTTTCAGCATTCCTTCTCACTTTCACTCCTCATTCCAACTTTGAACTTTTGATCATGTTTTACCCTTCAAAACTCAACAAAACACCTTAGTAGCATCTTAATTATGTAAGATATAAAAACCATGCCATTCTATACAAAATCATGGCCACATTCTATCAAAAACGGTGTAATGTGAGACCTAAAATACGTGAAATTCCACTCTCAACAAACCCCCAAAATTACCTGTTGCTCGTCCCGAGGCAACGACATATAAAACCAATAGAGTAATTGAGAGGAAATTTCACAACTTTACATCCAAGAAAATATAACAATTCAAAAATCATACTTCAAATACTAAGATAACCATCCATCTAAGAACATACAATTTAAATCAACTACTTCACTCATTCGGAATGCTCATCCACCATTCTCACGGGTAGTATTTACGCTCATCGCTCAAGTGTGAGATATACACTTCAGGGTAAGGTGTTTACACTCAAAGTCAATTCAAACACACGCGTAACCATAAGCTTGGCAATCATCTCACCTTTCTTTGTCACTGAAACAGGACTCTTTGACTTCCTTCTTTCCCATGACTGTCGTGATTCGCCCTTGTCAATCCCCCTCTCAACTATAGGTTCAACATGCGTAGCAAAACAAGGATCAAACAAGTTAGAATTTACAACACCAATATAAGAAGAAAAATCGGAAGGTATGTTCGGAGGCTTCAAATATGGATCATCCATCTTTCCTGCAACCAAAAGATAATTAAACAACACATTAGAGTTAGTAGTAGGAAAAGTAAGAGATACGCTTGGTCCTTCGATCTCCTCTACCACTTCAACTCTTTGGCTCTCTTATTTCTCCTCCTTCGCAGCAGGCTTCATCTCATCCTCAACAGTGGACTTTTTATTCTGATTCACCATGTCAGCAGTGGTCTTCCTTCTCTGTTCATCTCTGGTATCACCTAATGCAAGTAACTTCTCAAGATAGTCAATACATGCATCGTTAGATAAACTCTCAAACTCTGCATCAGGCAGGATGAAGTCCTCTACTACTTTCACAGACTTGCATTGCTGCTTATCTGTAGGCCACTGCATCTCTTTATTCAAAGAGAAAAAAAAACGTGTTTAAATAAATCTAAAAAAATTAAATATATATATCCTAATTAAATTAGCAATAAAAGAAAAATAAATAATTAAACTGTCCCCGGCACAACGGCGCCAAAAACTTGTTAAGGTTTTTCTGCGCACTATAATTTAATCCTCAAGTATAAGGACGTCAATTGTAGCAGCGAACACCCAAGTTAAATTATCGATCCCACTGAGACAGCTAATTATTTATTTATTCTATATATTACTAATTAATCAGAATTGAGTAACCAATTTCCAATGTTTTGTAGTGAATTAATTATCTAAATTACTGAAAATATAAATAAATAAATTAATTAATTAAAAGGCAATAAAAATAAAAGCAAGTTTCTAATCAAGAGATAACGAACAGTTCTAAGGTATCAGGTAGAGACCAATTAATTTGGGTTATTAAACTTACGATTGTTCATTCATGCAGTTTCACTGAAAATACACCACATATCCCTGTTATCCCACCGAATATGATTCGATTCTAAGCTAACAGTATAATCTGGTTTAAATCCTAAGGTGCGCAAATATTACCAAGCCTTATTCCTAGATAATAATCAAAGCAAGCAACAATACCTCCGGATGGTAAGCCCGACTAACAAGATATTTTCTGGAATTACTACAAGGTTATATTCACTTCCTACTTGATTGTCTAATTGCATTGTCCCACTAAACTAATCAAGTATTTGATTAACCAGTTCATGAAATTAAAGTGCTTATAGCGGAGCTACTCTAATCCCTAACAGATAGACAATACCAATCATGAATGCACACAAGCTAACACAATAATCCAAGCATTATAGCGGATGTCATGAATATATTATGAAGACGTTACGAAGCAGAAAAGCATGTCTTAATAAAATAAGTAAAATCAAAAGCTCAACTGCATAAAATCTCAATCTTTGGTCTAAATCCCCAAATCAATTAAATCAATACATCAAACCCTAGAACTGTATATAAAATTAGCTCATGAGGTCACAAGAAACACTCATGGCTAAGCAATTCATACCAAAAATCAAAGTAAAAGGAAGGAAAATATAGGAATTATGAAACCCTAGTGTAGACATAGTCTTTCGTTCCTTCTCCGTCTCTCCAATTGCTTGATTCTCCCTCAATTAGCACTTGGAACCCTCTTGAAAGTGGATGGATGGTGAAATCAGGTTGTCAACCTGATATGGAAGTGTTGGAGGTATGTATTGATGATGGATTATGGATGGGTTCTCTCCAATTTGTGTCTCGATCTCCCCAATTGTTTCTAGGATTGATGTAGGGCTTTTTCGCGATCGAAACTGCTTCAGAATCGCGATTTGAGGGTATATATACACTGCTGCATCGAACAGGCCCCGTCTGGTCCCTGAACTGGGCCGCTCGGCACCTTGCTCGAGCCGAGCTCATGGCCGAGCGGCCCCAAACCTGCCGTGCAGCATATGGGTGAAACGGGAATGTCGTGTAGGCTCTGAGGGCACCCCACTCGGCTGGAAATTCGCACAAAGTTGGTCCCGCTCGGGCCGAGCGGCCTCCCGAGCTACGGAGACTGCACTGCGCGACTTCACCGTTTCGAGCATAACTTCTTCATACGGACTCCAATTTGGGTGATTTTTGTGCTCATACGATTCTCTCTTCTTTGGCTTTCTATCCATATAAATAACTATTAGAAACTTCAACATTTGAATATATAAAAAGTCATGCAAAGTGGCTGCTCGGTACAGAATGCGCAATGTTAGCACTTTGATCATAACTTTCTCGTTTAAAATCCAATTGAGGTGTTCTTTATGCCAAAATGACCCTCTCTTCTGTGGCTTTCGAACCATATATCACATGTTCAATTTGGACTTTTATAAGAATACAGAAATTTGTGCAACGTGGACTGTATTTTTCAGCATTCCTTCTCACTTTCACTCCTCATTCCAACTTTGAACTTTTAATCATGTTTTACCCTTCAAAACTCAACAAAACACCTTAGTAGCATCTTAATTATGCAAGATATAAAAACAATGCCATTCTATACAAAATCATGGCCACATTCTATCAAAAACGGTGTAATGTGAGACCTAAAATACGTGAAATTCCACTCTCAACAAATGTTATGAAGAGTTATGGAGAGTTACAAATAAAATTCTCAAAAGTGTCTCTTTTATAGTTTAGGACTGATAAATCTCGAATTCTAACTAAAAAATGGGCTTTTTCACGTCAAAATACGAACGAGCAAAGAAAATGACGATTGGGCCTCATTGGGCATCGACACGAGTCGTGCCGACCATGGACGTGCGGAATTCTTTGGCAGTTGGGTGGCATGGGTGCTGGCTGGGCACTCGGAATGAGTCGTGCCAGACATGGCACGGGTCATACCACCCGTCGGCAGCCTGCGCGACCTCACGATTTTGCTCATAACTTCTTCATCCAAACTCTGACTGAGGTGATTTTTGCGCTCACGCGATCCTCTCTTCCTTGGCTTTCCAAATATATAAAAAACTTATGAAAATTCACCCATTTGAGAGTGGCAAGAGTCGTGCAAATAAGGGCACGAGTCGTGCTCTTTCGGGATGTGCTGGGCGGTGGTGGCCTTTCGTGCTGCATATGGCCGGCACGAGTTGGCGGCATGAGTGACTCTGTGACCAGCATGAGTGCTGAAGTGACTGGCACGAGTCGTGCCATGCTACACCAAATCCTTCTTCTGCCAGGTTTCGACCCTGACGTTCGATTTTGGTCTTTTTACCCCCATTTTCACCTAAAATATGAAATAACACCCCACAAGCATCTGTAACACAAATATATGCAATTCAACCAAAAGATGCTCAAATACAGATATAAATTCTACAAAACGGTGCTAAATCGGACCTTAAAACACGCAGATTTTCACACTAAACACCTACTATACATTATTTTTCTCACTTCAATACACGTTAAAATATTATATTCCTTAATCCCGTGCAAAAAGTAAAGATAACTATTAGGACGGGACGAAGGGTTTACATTATTATTAATTAAATACTCCCTCTGTCCCTTGGTAAGAGTCTCATTTGCTTTTGGGCACGTAGATTAAGGAGTATTATTATTATTTAATGTGTAGTGAGTAGTTGTATTAGTGGGTGGGTGAGCTCCATATATTTTTTTTGATATCGAGGTGAGCTCCATGTTTTAATTGTATTAGTGGGTGTGGGTGGGTCTCATGTATCCAAAAAAAGGAAATGAGATCCTTTGAGTGAGACAACTAAAATGGTAAAATAAGACTCTTACCTAAGGACGAAGGGAGTATAAAATAAATATAATATAAATTCTATTATTTTAAATAAATAAATATAGTACATGTATATATCCATGTCAAATTAATTTACAACTATTCATTTAGGGTTCGGATAGATTTGGTATTTGAAAATACCTTGTATGGGAGGCTTAAATACCAATTTAGTCCTGTATCTATAGTCATGGTCCTTTTTGGTCCCTTATCTTTTAAAATTTACCAATTTGGTCCCGTAACTTAATATTGGGCCGATATCATCCCGTATCTTGTGGAAATGTTCAGATTTAGTCCCAAATTTTGTGAAATGCTCTTAAACAGTCCCAAATGTTGGAAGCTTCGAAAATTTTTGCTAAGAAGCCACCTCCTTTTTACTATTTCCAAATTTTCGAAATTAAAATTATTTTAGCCTCTATATACTCAATTTTACTCCCTACTTTCATTATCTTTACAATTTTCAGAATAGACATAGTCCATTACGACCATATCAGGCCCAGCATGCTTCCGTACCAAACTTAATAAACTTTAATATCAGGCCCTGGTTCGTTTCCTACTCCGGGTATACAGGATACTGCTACAGTTTCTCACCGGAAAATATGGAGGTTTAAAGTTACATAAAAATGGAAGGCTACATGTGGGCAGAAGTCCAAGATTTTTTATTTATTGAATGAAGAAATTTATTACACACTCATCCTCACTGAACAAGAGGAGATAAATCCTTTAGCTACCTATTATAGCTTCACTCAAAACACTCATACAAATAAAAGAAAGGAATACAATATTTATTTTAGAAAGAGAAAACAGAGGGGAATGGTTGATGCCTTCTGCTTCCTCAACGCACCTATTTATAGAGGCTTTTCGGATTTGAAATCCGGATTTCAAAACCTCTTAACTTCTTTTGACATCACTGCTTACTTCATTTGTCTGACGTCATTGCTTACGTTTTTCATTGGATTCCAACTTTAACAGCTGGCTGGTCCCATATCTTTATTGGATGCCAATTTTAGTGGTTGGCTAGTCCTCTTTCTTTATTGGATGCCCTTTTATGGGCCACTCCTGTCGGTCACATTTACCCTTTCGGAAGATCACCTGGCTATTGCTTTTTTGAGGAGTCATTTGTCCTCTTTGGTGCCTGATGATTCTCCCAGCTCTTGGGTATTCCGAAGAGGTTTTACCCTCTTCTTTCCATGTGTCTCCTTTGTTGGGGGTGGATCAGCAGTTCTGATCATCCCTATGCCCAATCTTATTCCTTTTCCAAATTCTAGTTCGGTTTGGATGGAACAACTCGAACATACCTTGTTTGGCCATTGCCCGAAATGGGCCATGTTGCAATATCTCCGATGAGTTTGTTTACTCACCGAAATCTTGTTTCTCCAGAGAAGTTCTTGTTTTTCTTGGAAAGTCTTCTCTGCGAACCCTGTCTTTTTTCCTGTTAAAGTATTCAACAGAAAAGACCCATTCAAAGATTTATGCTCGAACTTGAATGGGAACTTCACCTCTACCATTGCTTTGATGCAGACATACAAACCCCTCGCTCTTCGCGCAGAGATCTGTTCCTCAGAAAATGTAGAAACCAAGACTGGTTCTTTTCCAGAAGACTCCTTGATCTTATTTGATGCTGACACATCGGGTCTTCTTAGCTTAATAAAATGAAAGACCTCGTGGTTGTCTTTCCCAAGTGGTTCTGGAGCTGCGCTGGTAAAGTACAGTTCCAATACATCACCTCTGGATAGAGTCGAGTTGTTTTCCCATGCCTTTTAAACTTTATCTCCCAGCCAGTCTGGAAGTTTTGCAATTTCTGGAAAACCTGGTACAACAGTATAGATTGAGGCTAGTGCCCCAAAGTCATACCATTGTTTTACATCCATTGGATTTGACCCCTCTCGCATCCAAACTCGGGGATATTCCCCAGATATGTCCATATGGCATTTCTCCGGTCGGATTCCTTGTCTGGTGTTTAATTTCTCCCAACTGGCCTGGTATTCCTGCCAAAAAGAGAAATCAGCTAAATTAATACCAACCTTAGCAGTGCCCGTCATAGGTCTAAGATTGATCTCTCCCTCTTTGACCCCAGAGGTGCTGGGTTGACTCGTCGACTCTGGATGCGACTCCAGGTCTTCGATTTTTCCTTGGACTGGTTCCTCTTTTGGAGGTTCCAGACTAGGACTTGTGCTAAGGGTACTTGAATCCCTTGCTCCGGGTTTAGAGCCCCGTTCTCGACTACTCTCCTTTTGTTGATTGCGATTGCTGTCAACAGCCCGGAGGAGTGGCTCTCATGTTGCTTCGAATAGACTTGCGTCATTTCGAATGCAGTCTCGTATGCGATTAGACACTTTTGTCTAATCACTATCTTGTATTCTTCCGGCACGCCTTGCATTGAGTGCCAGATTCTCGAATTCCCTTTGGAGCAACTCGAGGTTGTCCATCAGGTGCCTCGAAACCGTCAGGATGGAGTCTATTTCAGCTCCTTCCATCTCTCGTCAGGAAATCTGCCAAAACATTATCAACAGATTTAATAATGACAATATCGTCAGGAAATCTTTAAAAAGGCTTTGACGTTTGTGTTATCAATCTTAAGGATGAATTTCTTCGCGAGGAGAAATAGCGGTCATTTCTTGAACGCTTTCTGAACTGCAAAGAACTCCTTCTCATTGATGTGCCATCTGTTTGCTTCGCTCTCCGTAAAGAGCCAGCTACAGTATCTGCATGGCATTTCTCCTTCTATTGTGGACTTTGTAAGAACCGCTGTCCACCAATGGTCACTGGCATCTGTGTAGAGTACCAGTTCATCCTCGTCATTTGGTATTGCTAGCTTGGGGAGTTTCTTGCAAACCTCCTTCAGCTGCTTCACCATTTCACGGTGTGATTCATCCCATTTGAATTCTGCATCTTTCTTCAACAGAGGACTAAACACCTTCCTGTATTGCGCTAGGTTGTTGATGAACATCCTAGCAAAGTTGACCACTCCTAAAAAGCTTTGGAGTTGCTTCTTGTCCTTGAGATCTTCAGGAAATCCCTGAACCTTTTCTACAATGTGTGGTTGTAGAATAATTCCCGACTCATCAATCTCTACTCCAAGAAACTCGATCTGCCTTGTTGCAATTACTGCCTTCTTTTCAGAAAGCACTAATCCCTCATTGTGACATACTTCTGAAAATATTTCCAGATGCACCAAATGCTCCTTTATATTCTTTGAAGCTATGAGGATATCATCCACATAAAAAAACATGAATGAGAAATAATCTTTGAAAAGATTATCCATTTTCCTTTGGTATATCTGGGGCGCGTTTGCCAAGCCCATTGGCATGCCATTCCAGATATAATGACCTTGTGGTATGGAGAAGGCTGTGAACTTCTTGCTCCCTTCTTCCATCATAATCTGGTAGAACCCAGATTTGCAATCGAACTTTGAGAATACCTTGGCATTCTTGATACAGTTGACCAAGTATTCTCTGCTTGGTATGTAGTATCCATCGAACTCCAAGATGTTGTTGATCCCTTTGTAGTTGATCACAAGTCTCGGCTTTCCCCGCTTGACTTCTCCATGATTTCGAACTAGAAATCCTGGACTGCTGTATGGAGATACTCCTGGTGATATTAACTTAAGGTTCAGATGTTCCTTAAGTATTATTTGCATATCATTTCGATCCTCTTGGTTCATTAGGATAGGCTTGTACCTTACGAACTCATGCTCTTTTCCATCTTTTACTTTGAGTGAAGCCTTGAGTTCGTTCTTGTCCCACCAGGCTAGAGGATCTTCGTTAAAGTTCCTCTGTATCTTCTTCTTGACGTCCTTCAAAGATGTCGGTTCTTCGATTGTGACGTCATTTTGTAAGCTTTCTCCCAAGCTTGCTTTGAGAAAGTGGATAGTGTCTTCCTTTAGTTTCTTCATTTTCCATCCTCCTCTGGTCTCAGTTCTCATCTGAAGGACTGCTTCGCCATATCTCCTCCGATCATTCATCTTTGGATGGCTAAGTTTTCCTTCATCACCACGCTTGCTACGAAATCTGATTGGCATTTTTCTTTGAAATGCATTACGCAGTCTTGGTGCGATGATCTTATGTTCACAAAGGGTTGTGAAAATAAGCCTTCTTGTTGCGTTTTCTTGGGTAAAATGCTTGAATGTCTGTAGGAAATTGTTTTCTAATAGAATATCCGTTCCTGTGTCGTGGAAATATATCGGTGGAATTTTTACCTTGTACCACGGGGTATGATCTGCTCCTCCGATCATGATTTCCGCCTGCTTGATTCCCCTGTTAAGGACTAGCACCCTTTGCGAGAAATCTTTTCCGAGAACTGTTGGCAGTTCTTCACCTGAGCCTTCCGTGAAGACTCCTTCTTTTGCTGTGTAGATGCCCGCTCCTGAATCAATGTATGTCGCAAAATACTCTGCACGATGCTCCTTATATATCATTCCGACAGTGATATATATTGAAAATGGACTTGTGGCCATGGGCGGATCAGAGCTTATAACCCTGAGCCTCTACTAGTAGACTTTGTATCTGTTTCCCTTGACCGTAACTTCCATTCCATCTTGTAGCCTTTCCCAAGGTTTGTGATCCTCAAGAAACTCCAATCCCAGAACTAGTTGTTCTGGAAATCTTCCTGCCACTCCTTCGATTATCAGCTTAAGATCTCCGAGTTTGAGTTGTCCTTGGTATCTCCCAGTTGTTGGTTGTTGGAGATAATATAGGACATCACAAGGAATAGAGTTTTCCTTTTTAGTGATATCGAATATTACTTCGACTCCTCTCCATCCTTCTGGGCATTTTAGTTCACCTTTGGTTGTGAACTTTTCCGGTTCCTGGATTACCTCCACGATTGGCTTCTTTCCCCAATTTTCACTAATCATCCTATCTTATTGGAAAGAAATCCTTCTTTGCTCGAATCTGAGGCTATCTTGTTTACTCCAAACCGGCTTGTCCTTGATTCGCAAATCCATGTCGTGGATTGGCGGTAACTCTATTATTTCTGGCCTGGTTGCGCATGCAACCCTTTCGAACACCTCTGGTATCTCGATATACTCCTTCATTTGGAATAGATCCGAATGATGGGTGTTGGACATGGCATATGAGATACTGTAGGTGATGGAGTAAGGCCTATTCCCTTCTTTCATCAGATCTTTGTTCTTGAAGTCTTGATGAAGGGTGAGTGCCCTACTGAAATCTTTATCTGCCAGATTATAGGCAATACTCGGATATATGTAGGATGCCACCTTGTCTGTGTATAGGTTTCCCGAGATTCCTCCCAGGTATGCCTCTCTTGTATTCTTGATCCTCTTATCAAAGATTGCAATATCGATTGGTGTATCAATACCTTCTTTGAATGTTGCTTTGATGATGATCCGGATTGCTCCGATATGGATCCAAGACATGGTCTTGGCTATTCCTTCCTTGAGTTTACTGAGTTCCCTTTTGATTTCGTCAACAAGAACTAGTTGCATTTCCATCACATTTCTCGTGAGCTCCATTGGGATGGCAATTTTCCCTTCGGTCACTTTGTATATGATGTTGTGCTTTCTCTTCTTGAAGCTTGGAAAAATTTTGTCATCCTTCCTACGGTGAATCTATCGTATAGGTTGAGCCTTGGATCCTCCTTCATGATTCTCATAAGAGTCTTATGAGAGATGGATGTTTGGGAAAAGAATCCCGACATATCCTCTTGCATCTCCTGTCTGAAGCCTTCTTCTTCACTCCGACTCATCTTCAGATGACTCCTCTTGGCTGAAGAATTCTTCTTCGTAGATGCTCTCGTCTGAGGGTATATCTTCGAACTGATATACATGTACTAAATCTTGGAAGTAAACAGCTTCTTCCATTTCTGGAGTTGTTTCAAACTGTCGCACTCCCCGCTTCTGGTTTTCTGGGCAATCTGGTGAGATATGCCCTTTAGCCCTGCAAGTATAGCAGTTACAGTCTTTGAATCTCTCATTAGCTCGTGTAGCTGCTTTTCGAAACGTCTTTCTTGTGGGAGTTCTTCATGTACTCCTCTAGTTTGATCCTGAGGATGAAGCTTGACTTCTTGAACTCCATCTGGATGGTCCAGATCTCTGCCCAGATTTATAGCTTCGGGCCTTTTGTTTGGACCAAAAGGATCTTGGTCTTCTGGACCTCCATCCTCCGCTTCTTTGTGTATAAGGATGAGTTTTCTTCATCCTTTTCTGCTTTCTCGGACTTCTTCCAATGATAGTTGGAAGATCATTGCTTTCGCAACATAAGGGGACTGTTTTGTTGATTCCCCTTAATCTCTTGTAGTTCTTGTGCAGTGATGCTTGATGGTACCATTCTGCAATATTTGCTTTGAGGAAGGACATTCTTTTTGCTATCGAATCCAGCTCGCATGGTTCATATTCTTTGATCAGCATTTCTCTCCATGAGCTCGGGATCTTGGCAAAGAATAGGTGGAATACTTCCTCCTCCTTGATCTTCGACTTCCATATGTACTCCGTGAAGAGTTTGATGTATTCGTCTACGTGACAGATGTCAAGTAGTTCCAGGTTGTATAGAGCATTTCTATACTTCTTCTTTTTTTCTTCTTCCATTCCTTCGAAGTAACCTACTCAGATGAAGTGGACCTTGAAAATTTTTGCCATGCGATCGACAATGTTGCCTAGATCTTCACCTTCCATGGCCTCCTTCTTGACCTCGTCTGAGATTACCTCCCAGGCACACTTTACTGATCCTTCTAGGTTCATAGTTAGGAATCTTATGAACCCTTCTTTATCCAGCTCAAGTGCACCTCCTGCAATCTTCATAGCGTTGGTCCACTCATCGATCAAGGTTTCTCTGTTTTTGAAGTCGAGAGTGTCGAGGTTTAAGATCAACCCGTATGGATTTATTGGTTCTAGGTGAGACCAACCATATGGGGTGTTTTGTACATTAGATCCTCGAACTCGACTTGCTCCTGTTGACATTCCGATGGCCTTCATCTTGAAGATTCCTGGTTGTTGAAATGTCTCTTCTTGCCTTCCTTCGTGGACTCCTTGCGTTCCAGAAGTTCTTTCATCCTGGCTCGAATCACGTTGGGTATACTGAGTCTGCGACTATTGTTGAGAGCCTGAAGTCTCTCCCACATTCATCTTTAGATCTACAATAGATAGTTCTTGGAAGGACTCATATAGATCTTGTAGATCTTCAAGATTTGATCGTTCCATCTAGAGATGTGGACTCTCTACGAAGGATAGCAATCATCTTTTCACTTTCTGACTTGGGCCTTGTGACCTCAGTCGTCTTCCCCTTTTGATGTAGAAGGGGTTAAGTTCCGAAAGTTAGTGGCAATCGTCCACCTAACCTTCTTCCTGTCACCTTGGTTTCCAAGAACTTTATTTGTTCTGTCAGCTTCGTGATGAGGTCGTGTTGCTTGTTCTGCAACTTCTCCACCTTCTCCATCTTAAGGTTGATCTCGAACATTGTCTTGGACATGCTTTGGCAATATTCTCCAAAGAATCTCACTGTATTCTGCAGTTATCTAAGATCTTGGTTTATCTTAGAGTTATCGACCTCGATCTCTTTCCACCATTATTCGTCACAGTGTGAAAAGTGATAGGATTTGCAGATCTCTCTTGGACCCTGGTTGGGTCGCTTTCTCCATTGTCTGTGGTTGGGGACCCTTCCATGGATCTCGGGGAAACTTCAGATTTCTACGATGTTTCTTGATACTTCTTTCGAGTATCTTATCTGCATCTGGCGTAGTTCCTCCAAAGATTCTTCCTCGGTGTGGTTGGCACGAATTTCGGCCAACTTTCTCCTTTGATTGATGCCTTCATACCATCGGTCGGCATCTTCGTCTCTTTTTTCTGTGATTTGTCTATGCAACACACAATAATATTGTTGTATAGAGCTGCTTGTTTCGTCATAATTAACAGGCCAGTAGTTCTTGTTACTCCAGCTTGGAATAGGGCTGATAGTCCTGTCACTCTCGGATGTCGAACTTTCGTTCAGATCCATAACTCTTTGAAACTCTCCTCTCTTTAAGTGATAAGAGTTTATAATAAATTTCCATTCATAAATAAATAAACCTAGGGCTCTGATACCATTTTGAAATGTGAAAATTTAATGAAACTTGAAAGAAAATTGAAGTATAGAGGCTGTTATAGTAAAAGATATGTTGTAGAAAGGGTATTGTTAAAACTAGGCTTGGATATAGCAAATTCTATCTTTTTCTAGCAAAAATGACCATTTCGGCCTCAATTTATAGAGTTACGGGACTATTCTGGCAATTTTAACTTTCTTGGGACTAAAAGGGACCATGGACAAAGTTGTGGGACTAAATTGGTTTTTATCCCTTTATGAGATCTCTATTTCTAGTCCCACACAATGTTATATTTGAAATTTTGCTGCCAGCCTCAATTTTTTATTTGAAATTTTGCCGCCGCCTGGGCCAGCCGTCTGAAACTAACGGAGACCCCTTAAGTGAACATCACGCAGCCGTGATTTCTCTCTCAAAGTCAGAACCAATTCCCTAAATTGAAACCCTAAATTTAACCCTCAAATTGCGTCTGACCTAATTTCCCTTCCCAAATCCCTTCCCGCTCGTCACGCCAAGGCCCGTCTCGCCATTCACGAGTTCTCTCATCACAATGAGGCGACGAAAATCCCTCGCTCAGCTCCAGATTATGGTAAGTAAATCTCCAGATTAAGGGCCTTTAATGATGTAAACATTTTGACTCTCATTAATAGATTAACTGTCTGATGGGTTAAGCCCCGACGATACTGGTATACGCTGTCGGAATCCTCTCTGATGATTGAAGGAATGCCAGAAACAAGTATGTGCAACTGTTTGCTGCAGAACACGTATTAGAATAATAGCATCTAAAACATGAAACGTGGTGCATCAGACGTTCTATTTATGCTTAATCTGGTCACTTGCTTTTACATTCAAATGGGGATTTTTGCAATGTTGCTTTTGGTAAATATTTCATTAGATGTAAGCATCTGGGACTTGCACTGTTCTGCACAAGCCTTTTGATAGGCTAGAACAATAGTTTACCTTTAAATTTAAAACTTTATGGTTTCGTTGCCACATTGAGTGCCTACTCATAATTCACAAATTATAAGTGGGTTATGCTCCTAAAGTTGTCTGTATAATGTACTTGCAATCTGTAGGAACATGCATGGTTCTTGGATCAGTTTGAAGTTTTACACGATGGGAAACAGACTTATCCGGGTGCCGTCACTAGGTGTATGCTCTCAACTCTAAGCATTGACATTCTGGCTAGGCTGATTGTTTTTTGTTCAACTTAATTGTTAAAATTTGTGTGATTTTTGTGATGACTCTTATTTGTATTGAAATAGTAGAAAATTTAGGCAAATTGTGGTGCAAAGCTGGTAATCATAAGTAATTCATCAATGCGCGCATCAACAACCATAGATAAGATAGGTAGCCTTGGATTTAATCATGCACTCTTTCTGGGAGCCATTACAAGTGGGGAGTTAACACACCTTTTGAGGTTTGATTTTTCCCCCGAGTACCATCTTTTCTTAATAAAAGTTTGTTTTGTTTATGATTAGTGCCATAAAAGCTGTCTTGAACAGGAGACATGACCCATGGTTTGCTGCGCTAGGAAGCTCCTGCATTCACATGACTAGGAGTAACCGGGGAGCTATCTTCCTTGAGGTATGCTAAAGATGTTTCAACAAACTTATCATTTAAGGAAATTTTATTTTTTGTGTTTTTTGTAGTCATCAAACATTTTTGGTTTTCTCTGCAAGTTGGATGGTTTAGCAATTCTGCAAACAGTAAACAGTATCATTTTTTGGGAATAACTGTCTTCCTTCAGGGCTTAGGGCTCCAAGTAGTGGATAATGTTGAAGATGCTGAGTTTGTATTGGCTTTGGAGCTTCCATCTTGAGATGCACTGCCAATGACTCTTGAGGAACTTAACTAAGTTTTAGTCCAGATTTTGTTATTGTAGAGGCCAAAGCTTTGAGCGTGATGCCTGGTAGCGACTAATCTATGCAATGTCTTTCCATATGTCACAATTGATGATGGGATGATCATCTAACCTTTTGTCATTAATATTTATACAGGAACACTGGCAGCCACATACGAGAAGGTAAAGTGAAGTGGATGGGCAAGCCTGTTAGGTAATTATGACTTGGAAAATCTAACATGATCATGTAATATTCATGGTTGATGACTTTCTGGAATAATATGGATTGATTCCCAATCTTGCTGTTGCGAGTTCACTTCTACAGATTTTATATGACTGATAATATATAATTATCTCTTGTTTAGTGGTTTTAGGGCTGTAGTTGTGGCGCTTATATCTAATCCTATCCTATCCTAATCCTAATCCTAATCCTAATCCTAATATATTAAAAGAGGCAAGTCATTTGTAAAACTTTTTTCCTATTTTGTCCCTATCCATTTTTTCTATCACATGTTTAACCTTAATTAACTTAATTAATTTACATATATTTATTTATTACTCATCAACATTGCTCTAATCATTAATTTCTATTATTCATTCATATCCTTCAGAACACGCCTACACAATAAACTCCATTTATCAAATAATGTAGAAGACAAGCGACTGCGGGATTCAGGAGTCACCCAACTACAGAGACGTTAATGACGCCTCATTTCGTCGCCGCACATTGCCTTATAAATCCCCAATTTTGTGACAGAAGAAACCTCTGCGCCCACTCCTCAGAACACAGCGAATCTCCTCATTCAGTCGATCCTTTTCTCTTCCACAAGGATGGTCAGTTCTAAAACACAGAGAATCTCCTCATTCTGTCGATCCTTTTCTCTTTGACAGCTATTATCAGTTCTTAATTCCAAGCAACGTTTATATGGAGTATACGATTATTAGTCTTGCCATCATTTTACGATTGCTCTTTTTTTAGGTGTGATATGGAAAGGGGATGCCTTGATCGATGGTGCTCCGTGCTCTCCAACCGATTTGCATTCTAATGGCACTACCTCCACAGAACACAATGCCTTGCACAGGGAAGTGTTTCCTGGTTTTTTGGGTCTGGTTGGTGCAATTCATTCAGGTTGAGTTGAATGATTTTTCTCTATTCTTCCATTTTCACCAATTCGCGTTTAAATTCATATATTTTCAACAAGTAATTTTGCTTAGGTGTTACAAGTACTGAATGACTTTTCACTTTATTCGGTTGCCAAGTGCTGGACCAGCGCGTAGTTAAGGTTGCAAAAGTGATTGGTCAAGACAATGAAGCATTGGTTGCTATTTTGCTGCCTTTCAGAAAATTATGTGATAGTTCCCAGCTCTCCTGCAAGTAATTTCTCATTATAGTATTCCCTCTTTCGTATGATTCGATTGTAAAATAATTTGGTCTAACATTTTATATTCTACTCCTTTTTTCTTTTTCAGGGATCAGGATATTACTATATTTAACCAGTCTCTGAGAATTCTAGCAAATTTAATTGGTGTTGGAGTGGTCAATTCTAGGGGAATTCTGGATGAACTATGATCATTAATGGTAAAAGCTGGTTTAGTGTTTGATAACATACTGATATGTGATGACCCACGGTATGCCAAAGAAATTGTGAAAGAGATGCTTGCAAATATGGAGGTGAGAGTGTGATTTTTAATTATATAAATTTTCAAACTTCCATAGTCGTTCAATATATAACTACATATTTAGAAGTCATTTCAAGGAGGATGAAAAGTTGAGAGTAGCTAGCGAAGAGAGTGTAAGGTTCCTCTATCTAAATAGTTCTGATGATATTTTATCTATACACTTATTCTAATATTAAATATTACTTGAGCATATAGGATGGTAAAGAGAAGATAAATATTAGAAGACCCCATAGAAGGGTATGTTGCTCTCTTTCCTTCATTCTTTTTACAGACTGCTTACATATAGCTTTAGATCAAACAACCATTTCCATTGCAAGAAGAGAGATTGTAGCCAGATATTGTTCTAATGGAATTCATGAAAGATGTTTAATGTCATTCATGGAACTCACTATTTTTTCCCTTTGTACCAATTGCATCTAATCTCATGTAAGCTGGAACAGTGGTGACATGATAGTTGCTGTTATGAATTTTTTAATTATATATAGCATGAATTTAATTAATTCCATGAAATAAGGCTTTGTGCCAAGTGCATGCAAGTTGTGTGAAGTGGCTCATGTTTGTACAGTACTCTGACCTTGTGAATGACTTCTACAATGGCTTGCCTTCTAACTAATTGGGAGGGCGTAATCCCAACCTGGATTACGGATTCAAGGGCTCGGAGATGCCATGCCAGCTTACTGGTCCGAGTTCCAATATACTGCCAATCCAGAGACCAACCATGTCGGAGCAACACAACCAAGAGGTAGGCTTGAAATCATTGCAAAAAACAATTTCGCATCTCGTCATGTCTTGCTACAGGGGGAAGTACGCCGGTATGCAGTTTTCATCTCCTCTATGTTTCATTTTCTCATCGTTTTTGCGACTGATTATATGTTTGTCGAATTTTGTAATTTTGGTTTTAATTTGGCTTACATTTTCCAGCTTGCATATTACATTTTCTGATTATGTTTATTCGTGTTTGTTTTGATCTTCATTTATGACCTCAGTTTGATTCATGTTTCCACGCTTTTTCTTATAGCGGCTTCCAATTTGATTGGATGTTTGATAGCATGGATTCAATGATTAAAGAGAGGTAAGAATGGCTAAATGCATCACTTCACAACATGTGATCTTTACTAATCAAAACATCCATCATCTTAACACTCATAACTAGAATCGTAGTTTGTGTGGATTCTTTATATTTCATGAAATTTCAAGTTGTTTTTGGTTTATTTGAAATCTACAACATTTGAGTGCTCCCGAAATCCACCATTCATCTCAAGTAAATCAACCCAAATGCCATCCTTAAGCATTTTTTTGTTGTGTTGGATTGATCCTTCCGTTTCTGAGTGGCAGTTTTCACTTTTTTATTTGGGAAACAACGGGTTTGGATTTACATTTTTCTCAAATTATTTGTTTATTTAGATTCTAACATGTTTTTTACTTATCAAATGGCAATAGGGTAGTTTAATTCTGAACCTCACGTTAAGATTTGTTGTATTCAACTGGATACATAAGCCTCTGTCACATTCCATATAGATGTCTAAAGTGCTGGTGGATCTATGTAGTATAATTTCTTATCAGTAGTTATTTATTTACTAATATCCTTTGTTTCAGATTAACTTATTGCTAATGCTGCATATATTGTTACCCCGGGTAAGGGTATCCTCGCTGCTGATGAGTCTACCGGTACAATTGGAAAACATTTCGCTAGCATCAACGTGGAGAAAATCGAAGCAAATCTGAGGGCTCTACGCGAGCTTCTCTTCACCACGCCCGGTGCTGTTCAGTACCCAAGTGGAGTATATCCTTTTCGAGGAAACTCTATATCAGAAAACAGCTGCAGGTATATTTGATCCATTGGAGTAGTTAGCAGCGTGTACTTAAAGAAACTAAACTGATCATGGATTGATATTTGCAGGTAAACCTTTTGTTGACGTCTTGAAAGAGTGAGGTGTGCTCCCCGGCATCAAGGTTGACAAGGGTACCATTGAGCTTGCCGGTACTAATGGTGAGACCATGACCCAAGGTCTCGACGACTTGGCAAACGTTGCCATCAATACTACACTGCTGGCGCTAGGTTTGCTAAATGGAGGGCTGTCTTGAAGATTGGTCCTAACGAGCCATCACAGCTTTCCATCAACAGTTACATCATGCTGAATTCTCCAGAATATGCAAACGGATCAAACAAAAAAACCAACCTAAAATGGAGTTGAATGGATCTCTAGGGTGGCAAAGAATCAAACTTTTGCTCAAGAAAACAGAGAGAACAACAACAGTAACAAAACGAGATCACAAAACAACCCTCTTTCCGATCATCTTGCACCGGCAAACCTCACTGCAGGAATTGCAGAAAGGTCACTGCAGAATTAAGGGACACTCATCATTTATCACATAATCTATGCAGTTTCAGCTTAATTAATTTTTTTTATTATCAAACTGATATTGTATTTGAATTTTTTTAAGTAATTAATGTTAGATAGAAGATTTGTTTAAATTATTCGTCGTTATGTTGAAAAAGATAAAAGATTTTTTGAAAGATAAAAATGCAAAAAGAAAAAGAAAAAACAAATTATATCGTATCTATAATAAAGGTGAAAAGCTTCCTCCAATGCAGAGAATAAC
Organism: Pogostemon cablin; assembly: GCA_023678885.1. Taxonomy (NCBI): domain Eukaryota; kingdom Viridiplantae; phylum Streptophyta; class Magnoliopsida; order Lamiales; family Lamiaceae; genus Pogostemon; species Pogostemon cablin. Next base: position 28,787,632 of record CM043013.1, read on the forward strand.
TAATTAAGAAAAAAAAAAAACAATGTCATTGTGTGTTGCTTTTATTATACACTCCATTTTTCCTAAGATTATGCATGCATTTTTTCTTTGTTGCATGTAGAGTACGGGAAATGTTATTTTAAAATTCGTAAGTTTTAGTTGTATTTTAACTTTTTTTTTTTTACCCTTAATATTATTCTGAATTAATAGCAAATTTTGTAATATTATAGAATTTCTTATAAGGGGTATTAGTTTGGTTTTTTTTTTTTTTTTTATTATTATAAGGAAACCAGCACAATAAAAAAAAATACATATCTTAGAGTGGGACGAACTAAAACAATCCTTTTGCGTGGGACATAGCGGGCATATGTATATTAATGCATCTCCGTCCTTTATCTCACGCATTATTAGTAAAATGTATTCAAAGATTTTGTGGAATCATAATGTTTAAATATACAACTCCAATTTTTCTCTTTTTATAAAAAGACATACTAAGAAATATTACAAACGAAACATAATGACGACGTGCTCTCAAAAATCTAGTAATGAAAAAAGTAGGTGAAAATTTTCTAAAAAACTGCCCAAGTTGTCCGCCAAAATCAGATTGCACTGGTGTTTCGTGACAAAAAATGCAAGAATTGCTTAAATCTTGCATTTTTTGTCCCTGTTATAAAGGATGTTTTATGGAATCAAAATTGCTTAACAGATTAACAAACTTAATGGCATGACTAGAATTGCATGAAAAAAAAATCCTTTCGCCAGACATTGGGACCAAAATCAAATAGGTATGACGGATGAGACCTGCAAAATTCTCTTAAAAAAATGGAGGCTGCAGTAAGGATGAAACAACTTATAATAAATGTAAGAATATGGAGTAATACATATTTTTTACCACATTATTTTATTGTCCTCGTAAAGTTTATGTTAATGTTAAATTGAAGAAAATAAGAAATAATTAGAAAGATATAATTTCGTAAAAAATGGAGGAAAATGTGAGATGTGTCGCGGTAAAATTTAGTGCATTGTAAGTTAGCTTTATTTTATGGAGTAAATTTTTACCGACAAATCGAAGAAAATACATTTGTTTATTTGTCCAATTCTTTCATATCCAAATCTCAAAAAAATCAACTTATGTAAATTATATATTGATTCCTGTGAGAACTAGCTAATTATCTAAATCAATAATTAATCATATATTTGATTTAAAAAATCTAAATTAAAATTACACATCCGTAAATGGAGAAAAAAGTTTGTTTCAAGACGTAATAAAAAAAAAAGGAGAGGAACTACTTATTTTCAAATTTTAAAGCATATATATACTGAACTCCATTATTATGTAACCGAAATTACAAAACTAGCCCCCAAACTTTTTGAAAAGACAGAATCATAATGTGACTACACAAGACGATGATTTTATGGTTATGTTTTCAGACCATGACTAATTCATGTCTAGACTATCAGGTTTACAGAATGGTTTGCATAAAAGAGATATTAGTGCTTAATCTCCAAGGTTGAATGTACGCCTAAATCCATCACTCCTCAAGACTAGAATGATCCCAAATTCACATTTGAATGATTCACTAAGAATATCATTGAATATTACGGCAATTACAGGTATTCTATTTTGTCAAGTTCTTGAATCCAAGAAAGCACAAAAATAATCAAAAACTACCAACTATGAACAAGTATGATCAAGTTGATCTTTGTGTGTAGAAGCTAAAATGAGAGACACATGTAAAGAGGTTCGGAGATAATCCTCCTACGTCCTTTTGGGTGAGAGATAGATTCTTATTGCTTCAGACTGATTACAACTCAAGAAGAACACTCTAATGCAAAACAATGCAAATAGAGCTGAAAATTGATCGTGTAAAACTGCTTCAACTAGCTAACTTCTATGCCTTATATAGAGTACAAGATGAGCTGGAATATAACCGTTCTTGATCTTAATAGTATGGAATGAGAACTAGATCCAATTGGATGTCTACACCTCAAGATCTTAACGTATAGTATGGAATGAGAACTAGATCCAATTGGATGTCTCCACCTCAAGATATAACCGCCATAAGTTTGCACCAGCCAGCTGCTTCCATCTTGAGTGTTTTCAGTTGCAACTTGCAACCGTTTCCAACTGCCATGCATGCCGTTAATACTTCAATGCATCACGTCCATCAGATCTCTCACTCAACTAACTACATAATCCAAGCCCTAGATTGCATGATTTAATCAAGATTACACCATAATCCAATCAACTTTCAACATATTTCCTTTTTGAAACTTAAAAATTCTTCGCTGACAATTTAAATAATGTTGGCATGAAGCTAGCACGTCGAACAAATTTTCAGCTTGATCGGGAAGAATGTAGAGATTCTTCACCAGGTTTGAAGTTGTGCTTCCTCTGACTTGGTTGCAGTTCTAGTGATTATGTTAGAAGCTGTGAAGCAATATAGAGAGTTCAAGTGATGATGCATCTATTATTGAGAAATTACAGGTTGATAATGGATGATTCAAAGCATTCTAACTCCTTTCAAGAATTCATCACAAGTCTGACTTCCATCGTTCCAGCTGCACGGCCCTGTCAATTGGATCTTCTCTTTCAGCTAAAGCATATTTGTTACACATTTATGATGTTTGGAAGTTCCAATTTTGGAGAAAATATTCAAGAAATCGAACTGAAATCATCACCCTTTGTAGAGGAAGTTTTAGCAGTGATTTAAAGTTAGCATAATATTCCAGATAGGAACAACTGAAGAATACAATGCAAATAAGCTGTAAATTCAGCTTACTTGAGGCCAGGCTGCAGCAAGCTCGAGCTTTGATCAAAGACACCATCGGAAGTAGTCGAACGTTCGACCCTGACTACACCCCTACCGGTCCTATCTACACGGGAATCCCTCAGCGTTCCATAGGTAAACGCATGTTCCATGACCATTTGATCTTATGTCTAACGTTAGACGAGGTGTGATCGATGAGTTCAATGCGTGCATTTGTGTGTATATAGGAGCTATCTAGAGATGGAAAAGCACTTTAAAGTGTATGTATATGAAGAAGGAAAACAGCCTAAATTTCACAATGGCATTTATTCTATGGAGGAAAACTTCATCCACAAGCTGGAAACTTCCGATTTTCGGACCACTGATCCCGACAAAGCAAGCGTCTACTTCCTCCCCTTCAGCGTGACGTCTATTGTCCATTTCATATGCAATAATACTATCCATGATCATTGGCTACTGCAGATGAAACAAACCATGAAGGACTACGGTAGATCTTGTAGCTGGAAAGTATCCCTGCTGGAATCGGATCAGATCATGTCATGCTCTCTTGCCATGATTGGTTATGCATCCATCTACTTCAATTACATATATTCCTCTTTAACAAGTGATCATAGTGATGTGTAATGTGTTTGTGTTCTTATAAGCAGTAAATATAGCTTATATACATAATAGATGGTGCATGTTTGAGCCTTCCATTAGATGGCTAACGGTTACGGAAACGGATGAAATTACTCACAACTTATAGCTCATGTGTAGGGCTTTCGATCTATACATATACCTCCTCCTAACTCATCCAAATGACTTCTGTGCAACCGCTGCAACTTCCCTTGTAACCATTGGAGGTGGCACCATATTTTCTTATCTTGATTCCAAACCAATTTCCTTCTCATGCATTGCATATAAACCTCATGCAGCACTAATAAAACATGATTAAGACACCTAACTACACTAAAAAAAATGCTAACTCAGGTTTAGAATAAGGTTTACACCACAATGTGAAAATCAAGAAAAGTATTTCTAACAACATTCTGCTTCAAAGTTCAATCACAAGTTAATTAGATATATAACACTTAGAAATGTTCTCCAAAAAAACATATATCTTTTTTTTTCTATATTATGCAAGAAGCTGAAATATCAAGGTTTTCAAATTTTAAAAAACTATGTAGGGAGTAAATATAATAAATAAAACTTAAAAAAATATAAAACAAAATTATTTATTAAACAGTTGGAATTGAACTTCTATAAATACATGCTAACACCAATTCACACTAATCAGTTATCACTCTGAAATTATCTATCACTCTGTACATGGGAACCACGATGGAAGAAATGTTTGCTGCTCTCTCGATGAACGGAAGCAGCTCTGATGATGAAGATGGAGGAGATAAACCAGGACACTGTGTATGATTTAGTTTCCTAAATGTTTAATTCTACTTTTAATGGTAAATTTAATATTCTATAATTGTAATCTGTTTAATTCTAGTTTCGATGTTGATGATTAAATGTTTAACTCTATATTTCTGTTTAATATGCTGATGATGATTTTGTTTCCTATTAAATGTTTAACTCTATATTTCTGTTTAATATGCTGATGATGATTTTGTTTCCTACCTCTGTTTAATTCTATTTCTGTTTAATTCTATATATATTTTAAATCTATAGCTGTTGATTTAGTTTCCCAGGATGAACAGTGATTTCAGCGAGTTTGAAGTAGAAATTGAGGAGGTTGAAACTGTTACAAAGAAAGGGATTTTCCACTTTTTGCAAATTTTGAAAATTTCCGAGTTTTCGCAAATTTTGAAAATTTCGATATGCGATAGTATAATAAAAGGTTCGTGATATTGAAGTTTCTTTTAATTTGATGGAAATGGATTAATATACTCCCTTTTGTGATTTATATTTTCCATTTTGAATTATCTTATTTACATTTTTTTTTAATTTGTCCAACACAAAATAATTAAGCGGAGAGGGTCAAGATTAAGTATCAAAGAGGGATGCGGAGTCCTGGAGACAGGACAGGATGGACGTGCTTGATCCTAGCAGTTCCCACATAGGTCCCATGGCGGAGGGCCTGACGAACTTGCTTCTTAGTTGCTTTCCCACTCCGCTTGCTATTCAGTCAAGATAGCTAGGAAAGAGAGAAAGTCAGTCTTATTCTCGTTCGTGATCCTGTAACATTAATACAACTACCCACTTTACTACATATTAAAATATAATATCTCTTAATCTCAGTGCAAAAAGCAAACGTCAACTTTTTTTTAGAAATATTTTGTTTTGTTAAGTATAGTATGGGTAATACTCGAGAATTTTCCCTATTTATGTGATAATATAATTTGTATTTTATATTTTACGTATTTTTAAGATTATGTGATAATTATGTGACAATTAGGTGGTAATAGTCTTTATATTTTATTTATCTATATATTTTTATTTGACATATCCGTGATAATAATGGTGACATTACGTTAATATACTCCCTCCGTCTCATCCAAAGAGTTTCTTTTTGCCATTTTGATCGTCTCATCCAAGGGTCTCCTTTCCTTTTTTACACACATGGGACCCACACACCCTCTCTAATACAATTAAAATATGGGATCCACACTCCCACTAATACAACCACCCACTACACTTTAAATAATAATAATACTCCTTAATCCATGTGCCAAAAAGTAAAAACAACACTTTGGACGGGACGGAGGGAGTATATGTGAATAAATATTTACTTGCATTAATTTGAATAAATAATTAAAAGTATATACTATTTCTTAATTATTAAGTACTATGCATGTTTTCGTATTAATAATAATAGTAAGAAAATATATACGTATGTGTATTAATTTATAAATGTATTATATCTTAGTTATTAAATATTACACGTATATTTGTAATGGATAATAATAATAATAATAATAATAATAATAATAATAATAATAATAATAATAATAATAATAATAATAATAATAATAATAATAATAATAATAATAATAATAAGGCAAAGAGTTGTGTGAGACCGTCTCACGTAAGGGCTTACAGGAAAGTGACGTGAGACGGCCGGAAAGTGATAACTTTTATGAAGAAAAGTGATAATAAATTATGAAAAGTGAAAATGCTCTTTCATGAACAATTTATAGTGTAAATAAAAAGTGATAACATTTTATAGCTAAAGTGATAACGATTTATAGGGAAAGTGATAACTATTTTAAAAAGTGAAAAATGGTCTTACGTGAGACGGTCTCATGCAAGACCTACCCTAATAATAATAATAACAACATAAATAGTAATTACTATTCTCAGTAAATAGCTATGGCGGTTGGTTTGCTGAACCTTACTTGCCTATATATATAATCTCTCCGTCCCACACAAAGGGTAGGTTTTGCTTTTTTGTATGTGGATTAAAGAGTATTATTATTTAATATGTAGTGAGTAGTTACATTAGTGGGAGTGTGGTTCTATATTTTAATTGTATTAGTGGGTTTGTGTGGGTCCCATTTGTGTAAAAAATGAAAGTTTACCATTTGGGTGGGACGACCAAAATGGAAAAAAGAGATATTTTGGGTGTGACGGAGGGAGTATAGGCATACTCATCATCCCTATTTGGGAATTCGAAATAGAAGTCCAGAGGGCGTGATGGGAAGAAATGGATTAGTTCTTCACGAGATTTATAATATTAATTTTTTTGGATTTTAGGTAAGTAGAGTGCACCTACAATGCATAAACATGTTATTTTGTGAATTACTAGTAATTTATTTGCGATATAAGTTGTTATTTATGAGATTGGAAGTGGTTATTTTGTGAATTACTTTGACAACCCCTGTTAGGGCATTCACTGTTATGATTTTATTAGCTTAAAGATTTTGTTCGTTGGTTTCTATATGGCATGGGTAATTAAATTTCTGATCCCACTTTGAGTTATAAATTTGTGTAGATTGAGAAAATACAGCAGTTAAATGTCTTGGGCAGTAGTAGGCTTTTGGGAAAATACAGCACTTTTAAAATGTTCAAAATATACTGCCCCGTCGTGTTGACGCTTGCAACAGATACACACAAACCAATTACGTGATGGATCGTTAGAGGTGAATCAACACATACAAAAAAGTTGTCGCATCAATTACTCAAATGGTGTTGATTTGGTTGATAGAGAAGTTAGATTGAAACTTAAAGATGTTTTTTTTAAAGCAATCACCTTAAATATTTACTTGTCTTGGGAATTTTAAAATTACTGATATACAAAAAAGAAAACCTAGAACCTGATTAACGAAGTATCTTTCATGTTTCATCAAGGTAAAAATGCAATGATATTATTATTATTTTTTCTTTTCAGCAGTACTCCTCCTTGTGCTCATTTATTTGCTTTCTTTTATTTTAACCTGAAATATGCATGATGTTGAATATAAGCTATTACTTCAATTTTCTTGTACTTATAATGTGGTAATTATTGTGTATTTTATGCAGCTTAGAAAAGTGATTTGTTTGATATGAAGTAGCGTTTCTGGAGGATTCAATAGTGGGCAATGGCCAGGTGAAACTTGTTGATTTGGCCAAGGTACAAACTGTCAGTTTCAAATTTAATGCATCTTTTGAATGATATCTGGTGTTGTCTGAAGTCAACCAGAGATCTACGAGTAGGTTGTACCCATGCCCTAAATCCATCTCCATCTCTGCCTCTTCTTTAGTAGACATACTTGCTATTTCCTATCTTGCTCAAAATATGTTGATTATCAATTATAATGAAATGTATAGCAAATCTAATAAGATCAATGCTCCTCCTAGTCAGGTCAGGTGCTGAGAGATTGAGAAAATTAATAAGCTAATTCAGAATGTGTAGATATCACTGTTGAAAAATGTTGCTCACAAACAAGAGACTTCGACTCTTGCTTCTTGTGATGATTTAGGATAAGCAAGCATTGTGTTAACTATCTCTTCGTCGGTCTCAATTATCATCTCTTCCAAAATGATTGCCCTCTTAAGAAGAATTCAGGCCAAACTTTAACATTGGATCACCACCGCAAAGGATATCATTCTAAGAGTCCCCAGATGTAACAAGTCGCAGTTCAAATCATCCGTTATGGTGGTTGGACGCCAAGAGAGAGGTTCCTATATGATCAAATTAAAATCCACAATAAATAAATAATCAAGTTTCAACAAAGAAATTGATCTTGAAATCCTGTCAATGAGCTCACCTCTTCGAGACAATCACCATATACTTTGAATTTCTCTAGTTTGGGAGAAGCTTCGAGTAGTCTTAACATGCCGAAAATATTGTCATCCGAATAATTATATGAACTTGTTAGTTTCAACGATAGTCGAGTAGATTGAGGAAGCTGCCATCCATCCGCTGCAATAAGCCAAAGAAACTAACCAAAACCCAAATGTCAGTTCCATTACAAAAGAAGAAGAATACCAAGGAATACACACCTGAAAGAACTTATTTCCTAACTCAAGCTTGGGAACGTGACAAGTAGATTTGTATAGTAGCTTGATATGACTCCTCTCAGCCGCAGACGCCAATTTAAGGTCCCAAACATCATCATCTGCAGTGAGATCAATTGAAGCTTTCACCTGAGATGACATGTTTCTCAACTCGAATCTTTTTCCACTAGGGAAGGCTGAAATATCCAAAAGTACCTTTAAATAGGGTGCTGAGATCTTCACCAAATCTAGATTATCGACCCCATTAGCGTCACCTACGGCAAGCTTGTATAGACTCAGAGAGTTGATATTCAAGCATTTAAAGCCCCAACAACCGGTTAGATCCAAGAAATGTAAAATAGGACACCCTAACAATATGTTTTCAACTGCCTGTTGATGCACCTTCACACATGAAAGGTTTAATATAGTCAAAGATTTCCGGAGGTGTATACGTACCTTCTTCCTCGGATTCAGGTTCAGATTCTTCTTCTTCAGATTCAGATTGAATTAGCTCCAAAACAACTTTCTTTGGGTTCCTATTTAAGGCCTGCTCAACCCAAACATCAACGTGGGAAGCGCACTCTGGTTTAAAAGAAAAATCAACATAAAATTCCTCCAAATATTCAGCCTTACGGTTAGTAAGCGTCCTGCTAACCATAGACACAAACTTTTTAATTTTGTCAATATCCTTACTAGTCTCAACGAATTGAAGTATTGGCAATTCAGTCCGCAGAAACTGCCATGTTTTGGATAATACACTCGTCTTTATTGCAGCACATACAACACCAAAACTCTCAACATCATTCAATGCACCAAAACTATTAGAAGCTAGTATAGCAGCACAACAACTATTAGAATCTAGCAGTGCAGCTTCCCTACTTTCAAAACTATCAACATCAATATATTCTCCCATAAACGATAAGATGTGAATGAGTAAGGATTCTGGCAATGCACTCAGTCGATCAATGGGCATCGTTTTGATTCGTTTTGTTTCCTCCCAATATTTTTCTTCTTGAAATTCTTCATATTTATCTTCCATTCTTGTCTTGCCTCACAAATAAGAGTTATTAGAGTCATTTTTTAGGAGAAATTAGGGAAACTGTGCAAGCAAATTGCAAAGAGAGCATAGAACAATGCAGATTTAAGCAAAATACTGGATTAAATAGTGTGAATGCCATACAACTTTTGTGGAGCCGAGTTTAATTTATTACTCTAGGTTCTAGTCATAATTCCAAGAATATAATAGTACTTTCACATTTATAATTCAGAAAATATTACATCTCCTGCTAAATTACCTTTAGACTTTTTTTTTTTTTTTCTATTTTGAAGATTAGATCTCGGTTTTCAACACTAATAAATTTAAAAAAAAAAAAACTACACTATAATCACGTATAAACCAAACACTTGTATAAAACGAATTCACATTGTAAATTCTGTGCTTCCCGCTCTCAATTCTATTAAACTGGTTTAAATTAAATAAAGACCATGGTATAAACTCTACTAATCTTCAACACCCACCATGCATACATCTTCTCTTTTTAACTTCAATTTATATTTTTTCTAACCTTTCTCATCTCTTATTTCAATTCTCCCCTACATTTATCACACACATCTTTTATAAATTAATTTGATATAAAGTTAAATTTATGATACTAAAACTCAAAACAACTTAGACTATCACAATTTGGTTTATTAACACGTAAACTTCAAATCGAACTCAAACCCCAAATTTTTACTCCAATTTTTTTAATAATTTGCAAGACGTAAAAAAATAAGTAACCGCATTAAAAGAAAATGTTTAATTCGAAACAGAGTAAAAAAAGATCATAGACGCTAAATATCTATAATATGAGCATTCATATACTACTATAGAAAATGTATGTTTACTAATTTACCCTTTATTAAAAAAATTCTAAAACCTAAAACATAAACCCTAACCTTTAAAACTATAAATCCTAAACCATAATACCCTAGACAAAATGGTTAAATATTGTTTAAATTGATTAATACATCGTTTTTATGAAATTCTGGATGTACAGAATATGTACAGTAATCTTTACCCTAAAATTAAATTACTGAATAAAAGTTAAAAAAAAATTACCTGATGAAACTAAATACCGGCCGCCAATAATTCTCCTATATTTTCATTCATTCACGTTAAAGATGTCTGTTTTTATACAGATTAACCTAATTTTAGTGGGCCTCTCGCCTCTGCTTTAAATACACCGTGAATTATACAGGAGCATATGTATATATACGTATTATTTTATTTTATATATATACGTATGATTTTATACTGTGTAGAGGAATTACAAACCTAGTACCCAAAACCGTTGGAATTATGAAACTCCATATTGTGGTATACGCGAACTCCCTGTAATATTTTTTTTTATAATATTTTTATAAGAATAGATCAAGAATTTATCTCATCATCTTGTTAGATACTCAGTTTTAATCTAACAGTTTCTTTTCTAGGCTTTCAATCAGCAAGAGAGAATAAAAAGAAGGAAGCTTTATTATTGCATGCTTCCTGTTCGATGAATTGTCCAGGTAAGGTTTTGAGGATTAGCAGTTCAAAATTCCAACAGAGCAATTGATTGTGTGTCCAGAACTGGCGTATGGGTGCTCATCAAAAGGAGAGGCGGGGGAGCTGATGTCAGGAACTCGGTTCGGGAGGCACGACCCGTTTCCATTAACCACACTGATCCGGATCACTTGCTGTAGTCAATTTCCGGCACTGTAGCTTTTACTGTTATCGGGAGGACGACATTTCGGGTCGAGGCCCGAACAGGGAATTGAAACACAAATTCCTTACTGTTGTTGGAATTGCAGGAAAGAGCGAAACCAGGATAGCTGCAGCGTTCGGGCTGGCGGCCGATTAACCGGAAAGGGAAGCGGATAATTGGGCCCGACGAGCTGCAACTTGCAGGCTCGCACTCATCTTCCGTAGCTGCGAATCCAGTTCCTGGAGATTCACTGAGCAAATCAAAAATATACTCACGTTTTTGGGAAACGTAATTCTCTGGAGGAAGGGGGATTGTTGCAGCAGCAATCCTCTGAGAGAAAGATTACAGTATTTGAAGTCTCTCAGGGCCTTATGCTATTAGCTTAAAGATTTTGTTCGCAGGTCTCTATATGGCATGGGTCATTCTAATGTGGACTGGTAAAATGTTGGTCCTTTTCCTCCGATAGAAATGGTACAAAGATCGCTTTCTACTCTGAAGTTTTGCTATGGCCATATCAACCGCAGCATTCACAGTGCTAGTCATCCAAGATTCAATAATGGAGAGTCGTTTAACGTTTATGTAACCTCCTTGTGTAAGCAAAAGCTTTTCAGAGATGCCCTCCTGACATTTGACATCTTAGACAAGAATGCAGATTGCGCACTTGATCCTAGTGCATTTCCTTATTTGATCTCAGCATGTGCGTCTGTGGGATCCATAGAATATGGAAGAAAAATTCATAACCACATCTTGAAGTGGAAAGTGCTGCCCAACATGGTTCTTGAGAACCATATTATCAATATGTATGGCAAATGTGGTTCGACAAAGGATGCTAGGAAAGCCTTTGATGATATGGAAGAGAGAAATGTCGTGAGCTGGACTTCGTTAATTGCTGGTTACGCACAGAATGGTTATGATATTGAAGCCATCAAGTTGTATATCCAAATGCAGCGTTCTGATTTTATGCCAGATCACTTTACATTTGGAAGTGTGATTAAAGCTTGTTGGGGTATGAGTTTGGGGATGCAGTTTCATGCTCAGGTAATTAAATCTGAATTTCGTTCCCACCTCATAGCTCAAAATGCTCTCATTGCGATGTATAGCAAGTTTGATCATATCAATGAGGCATGTTCGGTTTTCTCCCGCATCGAGTCAAAAGATTTAATCTCCTGGAGTTCAATTATTGCTGGATTTTCAAAACTTGGTTACGAGTTGGAATCTCTGAGTTACTTTAGGGAAATGCTTTCTCAGAGTACATACAAGCCAAATGAATTTATTTTTGGCAGTATTTTCAGAGCCTGTGGCTCTCTTGGTCAGCTGGAATATGGCAGGAAGATACATGGGTTAAGTATAAAATACGGGTTTGAAGGCAGTGTTTTTGCAGGTTGCTCTCTGACGGATATGTATGCAAGGTGTGGTTTCTTGTATTCAGCTAAAAGAGCATTTGAGCTGATAGAAAATCCTGATATAGTGTCCTGGAATGCAGTGATAGCAGGCTTTGCATACGGTGGTGATGCAAATGAAGCCATGTCCATATTTTCAAGGATGAGGCATTCGACATCAACTCCAGATGACATCACCGTTCGATCTCTACTTTGTGGATTTACAGATCAATCCACACTTTCTCAAGGTAAACAGTTGCACTCTTATATTATCAAGATTGGACTTGATGTGGACGTTCCCGTGTGTAACACACTACTTACAATGTATTCTAAATGTTTTGATCATACGGATGCACATAAAATTTTCATCAACGTTCAAGACAGTGCTGATCTAGTCTCATGGAATGCTATAATTACTATGTACGTGCACCAGAACCAGGTTGTAGAAGTTTTCTCATTCTTTAGAATGATGTTGTTATATCATGGGAAACCTGACCATATTACTCTAGCTAATATTCTGGGGGTTTGTGGAAAAGTTGCATCATTAGAGATTGGTGATCAAGTTTATTGTTTCTCAGTGAAGAATGGGCTCGACTTTGACATCATGGTCATGAATGGATTGATCGATATGTATGTGAAGTGTGGATCCCTAGAAAGAGCTAGGAAGCTTTTCGACTGTATGACTAATCCAGATGTCGTCTCATGGAGCAGTTTGATTGTGGGATACGCTCAATTTGGCTCAGGAGAAAAAGCTCTGGATCTCTTCAGGCGAATGAAGGAACACAACATAAAGCCAAACCAAGTGACATTGGTCGGAGTCTTGACAGCTTGTAGTCATGTTGGACTGGTGGACGAAGGAATGCAGCTGTTCGAGTCTATGGAACGAGAATAGGGCATAGTCCCTACACGGGAGCATGTCTCTTGTGTCGTGGACTTGCTAGCACGAGCTGGTCGTATACATGATGCAGAAGCTTTTATCAATAGAATGGTAGTGGAACCTGATATTGTGATGTGGAAAACTCTACTTGCTGCTTGTAAAACCCGAGGAAACATCGAAGTAGGCAAACGGGTCGCCGAGAGTATTCTGAAGATGGATCCTTCCAATTCTGCAGCTCACGTATTGCTGTGCAGCATACATGCTTCTGCTGGTGATTGGAAAGATGTGGCAAGTGTGAGAAGTTTGATGAGAGAGAGAGGTGTGAAGAAAGTCCCTGGACAGAGCTGGATTGGAGTGAAAGATGGAGTCCATGTTTTCTCATCCAAAGATCGATTGCATCCAGAGAGGGATAAAATATACTCCATGTTGGAGGAATTAGGGTTGCATATTCTTGATGCTGAATATAGTCCACCTTTACTTGAAGTAAGCTGCAGCTGAACATTAGTTTGAATTCTTTTCTTGTTTATTTATTTTTAGTTCTCTTAAATGAAAAAAGAATTAACTACTCCGTAATTAACTGAGTTTTTCCTTTCTTATTCCCTCTTATTACAGAATTGAGCACACGTCGTTGGCTGTTGCGGGTGATCACTGCTTTCCTTATTGAACAGCATTGATGTATTACTGTTGAAATTGAGGATCCCTGTGATCAGACTTCAGTACTCATAGGAGGTGAGGGATTTAATGGCTGGAGGCGAAGAAGAAGACGATTACATGGGGGACCTGTCCCAGTTTGTTCCGCCAGAAGTTCCTCACTCTTCCTCGAAAAAGGTTTTTCTATTGTTAGTATATTCATCTGTTTTGTTTTCTAAAGTCCCATTACAGTATATTGTGCATACTTCTCACTTTTCGCTTCTAAGTCCCAAGTTTCAGAAATTCTCTTTATCTTGGAAATGTAATTATGAATTTATTGTTTTTGTTCCAAACACTGTTGGAAATTTTGGAGGATATTTAATGTTCTTACTTGTACGAAAGATGATCTTTTTACTTGGTTCGTTTATATTTAATTGAAACTCAATAGTTGCAAGTTCGACTCTTGCCACGTTAGACTAATACATAGAAATATGGTCGTTAGATTTTGAACCAATGTAGTGTTGGAGAAAAGATTGTGACATTTATTTAAGTATTTTTCTGTTTGTTAAGATTCTAATGTTAATGTTGGAGTGTCGAATACTTCAAGCAAGAAATCCAAAGCCCAAAACTGGTAGGAGCAGAAAAGGCTCGATTGAAAGCGGGAGCAAAAGAGGATAAGAAGACATTGGAAAATTTAGGTTCAGCAATACCACAAATGTTAAAACTAATGGGCTATACTCCTGGCTCTGCATTGGGCAAGGAAGGTTCTGGTAGGGCTGATTCAGTTGCACTGGAGATCAGAAGGGGCCGGGGAGGAATTGGTAAAGAAGATCCAAGAATAGAGAAGATGAGAAGAGAGAGAGAAAGATGTAAGAGGGGAATGAGCTTGAATTAATGGAAGGTTTTGGAAGTCACCAAAAGGACCGGTGGAAGGGAAGGAGAATCGCGGTGAACTATAGAAAGGCTGAGGCTGTACTTGCTCAGCTGGAAAACAGGGATATTGAGGTGGAGAAGAAGGAAGATGAAGGCAAAGAAAAGGAAGAGGAAGAAGAGATTACAGAAGAGGTACATTGGTTTAATATTATGCAAGTGCATTGAGTGCTTTATAATGGTTCTGAAATCCCTTGCATCTGTTGCTTTATTATTTTTTAGCCTGAAGTGACGTGCTTAGAGTTTGTAAGTTAATACGATGCATATCTGATAAAGTATAGACACTTGCATGCTGATATATAATGCATGGTTGCATGCGAACATCGGGATCTTTTCTTCATATGTGTATGGTGGAGATTAGGTTTTCAACTTGTTGATCAAAGGCTATGATCAAGAGTTGAGGTTAGTTGTGAGCTGTTGGATCAGTTTGATAAGGGATGTATGATGAAAGCCTTGAAAGGAGTTAGCAGCTTGAAGGATCAGTTGTTTGGTTAGTTTGTAACCGTTGCCGAACCACTATAATCGTTGGTGTTCTATGTTTCTTCTTCTTCTTCTTCTTCAATCAATCTGCATAAGTGTTTGTGCGTGTGATTTCTTGAAAGTTCTATCTCGTGTCTGATTTCTGGCACCCGTTTTCTCAAGAATGTCAATTTCTATTGCATCCTAGAAGCTAGGCAACCATGCACTTCTAGCCGGTTCTATATGTTTGTGCAATCTATTTGGTGAGATGTGGTTACTCTGAAAATACATTATAACACATAAAATATGATTCTCTTGATAATATTTTGGAAATGTGTCTCAGAAAGTGCTGGTGGAATAAGTTCCTAGTTGTTGAAATGTTCTTCTTGTAATATTAATTTGGAAATGATCAATCTTGTTGTGTTCTGATGATCTCTCTGGAAGTTTTTCTTCAAGGCAATATTCATTGTTGACCTTTCCCGTAAAGTATTTTTCAGTAGAATGTGTAGTCGTGCTCTGTGTGTAGAATGTAGTTGTGATCTATATTTCACAGGTCATCTCCAACATACTTGAATACTTGATTACATCTCTGGACTTATAATTATATCTTCCCTCTGATGCAGGATTTGATAAATATTCTGTTTAAGCTAAGAAACAAATTCTATTACTGCCTCTTCTGTGGATGTCAGGTAATGATCACATTTTGTAATTTTAATTACCATGGTCTTTCTTGTAATCTCTGTGATTAAGTTTTGGAAATATTATTGTACAATTGATACAATAGTTGATGCTTTGGGTTTGTCCCTCTTGTGACTTTTCAGTATGAGTCGATGGAGGCACTAACGTCCGACTGCGATAAATGAAGATGACCACTAGATTCAATTGACTCACTTTTAAACTTATTCCACATCAAATTTTCAGAATTTAGCCCCTGTGATGATCTGATTTCATGAAATATAGCTGGTTCAGTGGACGCTCGTGGCCATACCCCTGATGGATCAGAAACGGGAAGACAGTGAGGAGAACGTGTCCAAATATCTACTACTTCCTGACATAGCTAAATCTTTTGAATTCATGGTGTCTCGTGCCATTATTTTAGGTGGAATTTGACAATTTCCAGAAATATGCATGTATCTACCAAAAACATTTCTTCATTAGAAGCTTCTATTTTGTAAAATTATAGCATCTGGTTCACCTTTGTCATGCAGAATTCTTGCACGCTTACTGATAATTGACTTGTTAATATGTTCTTAAAGAGTATATATTATATCAGGTGCAGTATCCACCATTGATGTCATAGCACAAGTGTGAAAATCAAGAGTGAATTACTGCACCAATGTGTGACAAGTAACTAGAATTTGAAAATTAAAGTATTCGGACAAGTAGTACAAGAGTGTTGTTGCCTGTTGGTTAAACACCCAACATATTCCCACGCAACTACTCTCTTTTAGTAGACCCAAAAGGCAACATTTACAAGGCACAGCCTGAAAGGAGACTTGCTGGCAATATAGGAATTATTACACTATTTTTACGCAATTCTGACTGAATATGAAATTAATGCAGCTTGCTTATTAACATCCATGTCATCTTTTATAGTTTGTGCTGCTGAAAATGTAAAGAAGCAAAAGACCAGAAGCTAAAAGATATGCAGTGAGAAGGAATCAATTGCCATTTCGATCAATCAAACTCAAAGAAAGTGGTATGAATATATATAAGTAGTGGCAAATGGTAGGTTCATACTCAAAAATTAAGTTATTATATATACTCCAGGTCTAACAAAGAAATAATAACATGAGTAAACTTCAAATCCACGATAGTGAAATATAAATAGAGTCGAGTCATCTTTAAAAGTTTAATAAAATAAACATAGATCAGCAGAGAGAGGGGACCAGGACTTGTGCTTGTTTAGATGATCTGGGATAAGAATTCACTACTCCAACTAGTTTCATGAACCAAGAAGTAGCAGGTGTACTATTCATAAGAATCAACATCTTCTCCAATGCCGTCGCCCTCCTAAGCAGAATCTGGGCCAACAATATAACTAAATCTGCAAACAGTGGATTCTTAATCCAAGTGCATTTTTTGCATTCAATTTTGACCGTCTTTAAATGCGGATAGTCGCAGCAACTGAAATCATCATTCCAAAGCAAATCCTAAAGAAAACAAATTAACCACTTCAGCAAACTTGAACGAATACTCTCTGATTTTTCTTTTGAACAAATTTACTAATGCCTAATTCTATCATGTGTATGAATGAAATCATCATATTCCTAAGCAATTCCAAAATGGAACAAATTGACTACTTCAACATACTTGAACGAATACTCTCTCATTTTCTTTTGAACAATTTACTAATCCCTAGTTCTATCATGTTATTTTCTTTTGCACAAATTTACTAATGCCCTAATTCTATCATGTTATTTTCTTTTGAACAAATTTACTAATGCTTCTATCATGTGATGTTACAGATGTACTTACATCATATAGCGCCAAAGTGGTGAACAACTCCAATTTCTCAAGTTGGGGAGAAGACTCTAGCAGCCTTATAAGTCCAAAAATGGTGTCCTTGCTCAAATAATCCTCCACAGTACGCACGGTCAAAGATACTCGCTTATGAGATTGTGGAATCTGCTCTCCACTCGCCACCATATCTGCTAGTAACTGCAGAGGAAATGAGATGAGATAGTGTTCTGTTCCACGATGATAGAACAAAAGAAGAAGAAGAATTGGCATACATTAATTATGTCTTCTGAGAGGTGGAGCACCGGGATATGGAGAGTTGTTTCAATCCAGTACATGGCATAACTCCAGTCTACCACAGGACGGATATCAATCAAAGCTTTCACCACACATGGAATGTTCCTCACCCGGATCTTTCTGTTTTCTGTTTCAGCTAATTCAAATTCCGATGAAATCTCCAGATAATGTATGTAGGGTGCTGAAATCTCCAGCCATTGTAGATGTACGTACTCACCCAACCAAACTGCAAGTTTACCAACACTGGGAGAGTTGATATTCAAACGACTGAACCCCCAACAGTTTTGTAGACCAAAACTATAAAGAAGTGGACATCCTGATAATATATTCTCAATCACATCATCCCCCAACTCCACCCCAAGAAAATCTAGCCTACTCAAACCCCTCCACTCTATTCTTCTCCGAGGGGACACCCTGCAATATGCCAATTCCAACTCTTCTAAGGATGAATTGCGATAAAACATCTCAGGAATAGCATAACCCACACTGTTGTTCCCCCTGGGAAGTATCAAAGATACCACCTTGGCCTTACTTTTTGAGGCAAAGGCAAGCCACCCATCCACAAAGACGGCCCAGATTTCCAAAAACCTGATACCCAGAGTCCTGCTAACCATAAACACAAACTCACTGATTTTTTTCATATCTGTGCTTTTCTCCTGGAAACTGAGCACGGGCAATTCGGCCCAAACGTATTGCCATCTTTTGGACAGTAGACTCGTCACCGCAATTTTCTTTACCGCGGGAGCTTCTTCACGATTAAACCATGTGGTGGTGGCTAAGCCTGCTGGCTCGCTGACGAAAGAAAGTGTGTGAATAAGCAATGAATCACACAACCCACTGAGTCTATCAACCGTCTGCTTTTTCCTCGTCATCCTTGCCAAGAGGGGGCGGATAAAGGCCAACGCGGGGGCGGAGACAGGGACCTAATAATTTCTTTTTAACTATGCTCGCTATTTATAGAGGCTGAACGGGTTTGTGAATATGTTAAATCTTTTATTTTACTTTAAATGTGTTGAAATTTTAGTGGATTTTGAAGTCTTTATCAATGAGACGACGAAGCATGTTTGTTTTTGTGTCATTTTTAGGGTTACATTCTACTTTATTTTAAATTAATAAAATAATTGAGAAGAGATAAATTGATGTGTAGAGGGTGTCTTTAATACTATTAATATGGTCATAATTTTTTTTTTCTCAACACAAAATATTATTTATATAAGAAATGGAATTAAATGGGTACTCCAAACCTTACATGATATAAGTTCTAAACTAATGACTCCTATTTGCAAACATATGATTATAATTATATATAACCCGAACTAGAACAGTATTAGATTTGAGGATTATTATGTGGTGAATTAAATATTTCGTTGCACCTTATTGACCTAAGGTTTACAAAGTTAAATTTTAGTGTAAAATTGTTTTTATATTTATTTTTAAATTTTTAATTATTTTATTTTGATTTAAATGTGATTATTAATTAATTTTTGGCTAAAACTTGTGTGTGTTGGGGACATCGTGCGCCCAGATACCCTTTGGTATTAAATGGTATACCTTTTAATATAAGGATGTGTACTCTTTATTTCCTCAAAAAATAAAATAAATAAAAATTAATAAAAGTATATGTATGCTCTTTAAAATAAAAAATGTTGTACATTTATTAATTAATTAAAATTTATATACTCTTTAAAATAAAATATTATACCATTACACACGTTGTGCACTGGGATAAGAGAAAATATGAAAATGTAGAACTTGGCATGGCAGACTGTCATTTCTTGCTACAGTTTGTATTCATTGGAGGTGGTCTGGAACTAGGGTTTCAATTTAGAGAAGACAATGAATACGTGCGTCTATCTGAATATATAAAAAATTAAAAATAGAAATTTTCAGTAAAGGAAAACCTATGATTATTAGGATTATTAATTAATCAAATTAAACCCAAGATTAATAGAGAAGACAATGCATACACGTGTCTACCTGAATATATAAAAAAATTAAAAATAGAAATCTATATACATATATAAAAACAAACCTAAACTTCTACTTTTTTTTCAATTTATTATCAACTTTACTCTATTTAAAAATAATTTAATTTTAATCTTGACGTCCAATTAATGTTTTTTATTTCAACAATAAAATCTAATCTAATTATACTAATAATAATGAATTTTGTTATTTATATTTTACTTTTTTATTTAACAACATAAATTTGGTAAATATGAGGAATATTTTTGGCATATTTAACTAATTTTTAATCAATATATGCTTAATTTAAATTAATATATCAATCCATATTTCTATATTATAATTTAATTTAATATATAGGATATATAATTTTCCTTTGACTTCAATCAATCAAAAAATTCAATTATACTAATAATATATTTTATTATTATATTAACTTACTTATTTATTTATTTATTTAATTTAACAATATAAATTTGATTAATTCATTTTTAATTAATATATGCTTAATTTCAATTAATATACTCCCTCCGTCCGCTTCTAAGGTGTTCATTTTACTATTTTTGGCGTCCGGTTCAAATGTATCTATTTCCCCTGTTTAGTAAAAAAGTACAGGCACACCACTTCCCTCTAATACAACTACCCACTTTACATATAATAATAATACTCCTTAATCCACGTGCAAAAAAAAAAGCAAACGGGCACCTTAGAACCGGACGGAGGGAGTATTAATTTTATTTTCATTAAGATCGTCTCTAAAAATATTTAGTTTCAATTATGGTCGTTCATTCATTAAAATCATTCTATATACTATATATTTTCATTACCTAATCAAATTCTTACTTTCTCTTTTTTTTTCTCTGTAAAGCTTTTTCTTTTTCTTCCCTTTTACATATTTTACTTTCATATTATTTATAATCTACTATAATTTGTTATGTATTTTATACTTTTATTTGATCTTATATAAAGGTTCAATCATTCTCCTAAAAGTATCATTATACTTTTTAATTTTTTGTTATCTTATTTTTTTTCTCTTCGATTTTGGTGTTTTTTATTAATAATTCTATAAACCCTTATTTTATAATTTAATTTATTTTTCTTCTTTCATACTTTTATTTGATATTATTTTTAGATTCAATCATTCTCATATTTGATCTTTTTTTTTTCTCTAATGCCTCTTCTTTTTCTTCTCTTTTGCATATTCTACTTTCATATTATTTATAATCTACTCTAATTTATTTTGTCTTTTATATTTTTATTTGATCTTATTTGCAGGGTCAATCATTCTCCTAAAGGTATCATTATACTTTTTAATTTTTTGTTATCTTATTTTTTTCTCTTCGATTTTTGTGTTTTTTTAATAATTTTATAAACCCTATTTTCATAATTTAATTTATTTTATCTTCTTTTATACTTTTATTGATATTATTTTTAGGTTCAATCATTCTCTTATTTATAATTTTACTCTATTTAGAAATAATTCAATTTTAATCTTGACCGTCCAATTAATATTTTTTATTTCAATAATAAAATCTAATCTAATTATACTAATAATAATGGATTTTTTTATTTAAATTTTATATTTTTATTTAACAAGGATTCACCATTCATGCCACCCACATGGCTTTAGTCATTCCTTCCTTCTAAGGAATCAAATATTTATATATTTTTTTAGTTTATTTTTATCTACAGTATATAACATAAGATATATTAATAATTATGATTTTGTTTTACATCACATTTCATTTTATATAGTTACAAAAATTAAAAATTAATTAATTTCTTTTTCCTTAAGATATAATTTTTATATTAAAAATTTTTAATATGTTAAATTATTTATTAAAAATATTAAATTATTTAAAACCTTAATAAAAAATTAATACTCATTATTAAAAAAAATATATAAAATAAAAAATTATATATTTAATTAAATATTTATTATAAAATTTTTAAATATATACAAATTAATATTATATATATATATATATATATATATATATCTCTTTAAAAAAATGTGCAACCATATAGGGGCAATTTTGTCTTTTTGTTGTATATTTATTTAGTTGTTAGTATTTCATTTTTTTTCATTGTATTTAAGCACAATTATGATCAAAGTATGTCACTCTTAGTAATAAATCCTTAATTTTACTGTCTAAATAAATATCAATTATATAAAAAAAAATCTCAATTTATTATTTTTTTCTATACATAATTTGATTTGATACTAATTAATTTATTTATATCGAATGATTTATTTATTAATTGCAATTAATGATACTAAAGTAAATAAGTAATAATAAATGCATAGGAAAAAATAAATAAATAGTAAGACTATATGTGAACAACACGTTAGCAGAAAAGGACTTTACTTTACTATACTATACTATACTTAATATATATATATATATATATATATATATATATATATATATATATATATATATATATATATATATATATATATATATATATATAGATTATTTATGAAAAATAAGGTCAAAAATTTTAGAATTAATTAAAAAAATTATTAAAATATTTTAAATAGTTGCTATATATTTTTTTTACATATACGTAATATTATAAATAATATTTAAATGGAATATTACTTTTTACTCATGATTATGGTTAAGTATTTCTTAATTAACTATATAATAAGACAATTTATAGTGTGCACCCGGGTGCACCTAAAGATAGGGTGCACCCATATACAAATATAAACAAAAACATATATAATTAAGAGTAAAAATGTATACAATTTAATTGTTAATTTTTTTAATGAAAAATTGTATATAATATTCAATAAAAAGTTATACACATATGGATGTTAGTTTTTCTAATGAAAACTTAATGTGAAAAAAGTATACAATTATTACAAAACACATATACAAAATAGAATAATATGTATACAAAATAAAATAAAAATGCATACACATATGGGTGCACCCGGGTGCACCCAATATACACTCATATAATAATAATTCTATTTTCATTAATTGTTATTTTTAAGAAACTAATCTAATAAATAAATAAATATATATATATATATATATATATATATATATATATATATATAATATTCTTTTAAATATTCATAAAATTTTTAATGAATTTATTAATTTTATTTTTTATTTATTTATTATTAGTTTCAAATATTATAAACAACTAAAGAAAACGATTTTTATAATTCACATGTCATAATAATTGAATAATTCAAATACATATGAATAATTAAATAAAATTAATATGCTAAAATTAATAAATCAACAATTATTTTAAAACTCGATTCCAATATCATTTGCCAACATCGAGTAATATATTAAAAAATATAATATAAAATAATAATTAAACTTAAATAACTTGAAGAAAGATTTCGATTCTTTACATGAATCAGTCTTTTAACCTCTTATTTATCTTAAAGAATACTTGAATCGATTATCTACTTGAAGAGGCAAATTTATTCCAAAAATACTTGAATGATCTACATGAATCAGTTTTTTAACCTCTTATTCATCTTAAAGAATACATCTTAATAAATACTTTAATATATTATCTACTTGAAAATGTAAATTGATTCTAAAAATACTTGAATGATCTATATGAATCAGTTTTTTAACATCTTATTCATCTTAAAGAATATATACTTGAATCGATTATCTACTTGAAGAGATAAATCGATTTAAAAAAATACTTGAATCGATCATCTTATTCCTCTTCTTAAAGAATACTTGAGATTATATACTTGAAGAGGTAAACCGATTCCAAAAATACTTGAATGGTTCAAGAATAATTGAATCGATCCTCTTATTCGTCTTGAAGAAATAATACTTGAGATTATATACTTGAAGAGGTAAATCGATTCCAAAAATACTTGAATGATTCAAGAATACTTGAATCGATCGATTATCTTATTCCTCTTGAAGAATACTTGAATTGATCCTCTTATTCATCTTGAAGAATACTTGAATTGATTCTTGAAGAGTACTTGAATTGATTCTTTTCATCTTGAAGAATACTTGAATTGGTTCGAGATTCAATTATTTAGAAGTTAATCGAATCTCGCTCCATCAAAAGAAATTTTTATACTTTTTATAATTCAATTATCTAGAGGAATTTGAAGAAATCTTCTATTCCTCTTAAAAAATCGAATGTGTATGTTTGGAATGACTAACCAAAAAGACTTATTTATAGGTGGGGTGTTAGAGAATATTATATGGAATATTCTTTTTTCTATTTATATATAACTTAAATTTATACTTATTAATTTATTACAATAAAAGATTTAGTAATTAAATAATGATACCAAAATAAATACATAAAGATATTCAAAATTTAATTAGTTATCAATCAAAATAAAAAAATAAAAAAAGGAATTTATTTTATGATAAATTAATGAGGTGCACATATAAGAAAAGATAAATATATTTTTAATTTGTATTTTGATATATTTTTTAATTTAAATTTTTTTCTTTAATTATGTATATGTTTATTTTTATTTATTATTATCTCAAATAAACATAATTTTTATTTTTAATTAATATTTTGTTCTTAATTTCTATAAATATTTTTTTAATTTATTACCTATTTAAGATTAATTAATAAAATAAGAAAATACATTATTTTATAAAAAAAAATTAAATAAGGAATTTAATGATAAGTAAAAAAGGAAAATATAAAAAAATAATTTAAAAATTCAAAAAAATGAGAAAATTACACGTCATAATGGAGCGTTCTGGAGACGACACGCAGACAGAAAATTTTCTGCTATAGTATACTTAAGATATATATATGTATATATTTGTCATATTAATTATAAATATAAATATAAATTTTATAATTAATTTAATAATTTTTTAGATTACATATAAATTTTTATTTAAAATTTAAATATTATAAATATTTATTTTATCATTAATTTCATATATTTTTTTATTTATTTTAGTTATTAAAAAATATGAAATTTATTGAAACTTTAATCAATTTAAAATCTAAATAAAATAATAAATATGAGATTCAAATCAAATTATTTTCTATTACTTAATCTATTACAAATCAATACGTAATAACTATTTTTAATCATTCTTTTCCCATTTTTATTCCATTCATTAGTTCATTCAATTCCAACACAATTTCATTCAATCATATCAATCATGCCGTAAAATCATTCTATATACTCCCTCCGTCCCAGGAAAGTCTGCACCCCTCTTTCCGGCACGGAGATTAAGAAAGTGATAATTTTTAGGGGTATTATGATATTTTTTTGTAATAAATAAATGATAAAGTATGATAGGTGTGTTAGGTATGGGTGATTTTTTTGTAAATAAAGTGTATGGGGGAAGGGTGATTGTGTTTGACTTTTTATTTTTTTAAGAATATGCAAACTTTTGTGGGACAACCTAAAATGGAAAGTGTGACATTTGAAATGGGATGGAGGGAGTAAATCTTTTCATTACCTAATCAAGAGTTTCTAAATTCAATAAAGTGTTCGGGAATGCCAAATCATGAGCTCGTTTTGAAGGTTGATACACCAGTTATGCTATTGAGAAATTTTGACCATGCAAGAGGATTATGCAACAGTCTACGTTTACTCATTACTAGACTCGGGGATAGAGTCGTACAAGCTAAGGTGATGACAGGTAACGGTGTCGGAGATTATGTTTTAATTCCGAGACTTATTTTAACACCTTCTAATGTTACAATTCCATTCAAGTTTCAACTGAGACAATTCCCGTTGATAGTATCATATGTCATGACCAAAAACAAAAGTCAAGAACAATCTTTGAAAATTGTTGGATTGTACTTGAAAAGACCAATATTTATCCATGGTCAACTCTACGTTGTTATATCTAGAGTTACAACAAAGAAAGACTTGAAAATAATGCTTTGTAATACTAATGATCGGGCTACAAGTATGTGTAAGAACATTGTGTTCAGGGAGGTATTCAGAAATGTCTAGAAAGTAATAGCTGCAAAGCTCTAGAAGTAAAACGCATAGATGATTTTATCCGTAATTTGTACGATAATCAACTTCTCATCTTCTTGATGCAGGATTAGGTACGTCTTTCATATAAGTTTGAATGTAGATAATTTTATCTAATGCATTCAAAATTTGTTTCTCAATGGAATTTTGGTAATGCTGTGGAAATTGTATTATTCTCATCAATATGTGGGATTGTTAAGTCACAACTTTTTTCCTCTCCTCTTCACAACATATCTTATATATTGAGAATAGACCTTATATTGGTGTAAGGGAAAAAGTTTGAGATATTTAGGGGAGAAAATATTTATAGTGAAATTTTTCATTTTTCAAAAATCATATTTGCATTGTTATATACATTATGTTTTTCCAAATCACAGTCTAAATATTTTTAAGATTTATGCCGATGTTTTGAAATATTTAACAATTATTAATCATATAATATAGTTCAATATCTTTGAATTTTGTAGTTTATATATATATATATATATATATATATATATATATGATTAACTGCAGTTTTTTTCAATAATATTTTAACAATTGAACTTAATGGAAGGATTCGTATTTAATAGGATAGGCACAAAATCAAAAGATGGTTTCAATTGTATAAATCATCTGCAGGAAAAAAAAATAATAATAAAAAATAAAACAGTTACTAAATGGTTATGGAGATAGTTTCATCATTTAGAGATTTTTTTTAAAAGGCCTTGAACATTGCTACCTGTATAGAATTTATAACTATTATTAACTACTAGATTCATAGAATGAGCAATGGAAACTGACCAAAATGGTGAACATCTACTGAAGCTTTTGTTTAGTTCTAATGTTGAATGTCAAATTTGCAAAATATAATTATTTCCGTGCAAAACACATATGAGATAATTATAAACACAATTAAAGAAATAATACGACAACAAAATTCAAACCACACAAAAACCGGATAAGAGAAGCTCAAACATATTCATACATATGCATAATACTATTAAAAAAAAATTAACCAACAATCCTATAATAAAATGCTTACCGTGCAACGCACGAACGGGAAATACTAGTTTTCAGTAAAGGTAAACCTATGATTATTAGGATTATCAATCAAATTAAACCCAAGATTACTAATCGGAATGGTAAATTACCAAAACCCTCCCCCTCGAGGTTTGTCTAAACTACCAAATAAACCTCATAGTTTGAAAAACTACCTATTACCCCATTTGACTTGTATTTGATTTTAACATTGACATAATTATCCTTTCTCAAGCTAGATGGTCGTGCAATTAGTTGTGGCACATTTTGATCTTGTTCATCAGCATAGTAGTCTTCTTCTCCTTTGGCACAGGAACAACAGAAGGGTCCTGTTTACAGAAATCATGGAGTATTGCTAAAATTAGTTTGAAGTTTGGATGTATTTACTGTCCGATAATTATCTTAGGTGAAAAACAATCAACATTTTTAGTGCATTGTGTAATTGGAGTTGAAGGCACCTTGTTTTCCAAGGGACTGAATGATTGACGCCTTGACATTGGAATTGGCTTTTCGGGACGTAGGTAAGCTAGAATAATCCCTCTTTATTTAAAGAAACGATATTTTTATCAATATTAAAATCAAATACAAAACAAATGGGGTAATTGATAGTTTTTCAAACTATAGATTCATTTAGTAGTTTGGACAAATTTCGAGGGGATTTTGGTAATTTACCCTAATCGAAATTAATAACACAAACAATGAGTAAACCCATGATTATTAATCATAAAAACAATTTACCCTGTCAACGAGTATACACAAACATATTAATCAACAATCTATCAACCACCATCAATCACGAAGGAAAGCAGAATAATAGCCCTAAAAACATAGCCAAAACAAATCCAACGATGAAAATTAATAAGATAAAAATCACCTCGGTTAAGCTAGCCTGAGGTCTAAATCATTCTTGTAGGAGTCAAAAATACCCTATCCAAAGACCTTGCTATGCCCTCAGTTAGAGGTGAGTTTGACTGAATTCATCCTATAAGAGTAACTCTGAAATAAAAATTTTAAAAAAAAAATCCAATTTTAATACAATAAGTTCTTAAAAGCTATTATAAAAAGCTAGGTAAATATTACTTGCATATCATCTCTGACGGTCGGGGCGGCAACGGGAGGAGGGACGGGGCCGATGGCAGTCCGCGTACCACTACACATGGGGCCCACTTACAGGTACTTTCCCACTTGCCTGATGCTATTGCTTCTTTCATTAGCTTCTTTATCCTAAGTATAATGGTAAGATAGAAACGGTTGGAAATGCTCGAGAGCTAGTACAAAAGTGCTCGGGTCAAACCCTCGACCACCAAGATGCTGATTCAATTTACCCCTTTGATGATTCCAAACAGCTTTCAAACCAAAATCTTGAAGATTTTCATCCCAAACATCAAACCCCAGCTGATGGAGCATTCAAACCAAAGTCATTCAGTCCATCATTGTCTACACTAGCATCAAAACCAAAACCTACATTATTAGGATTTCCAGCATTCAATCCATCTACTTGCGCAGGCTGTCTTGATTCTGGCGCTGGATCATTCAAATTATCATCATCCCTATTCATTTTCTGAAAGGAAAACCAAAACGGAATCACTAAATATTTAGGGAATTACAGAGAATTACAATCATTCAAATAAGCAGATAAATTATATGAAATTTTAATATCAAATTACAATAAAAAAAATTTAAGGAAATTAATAGAAAAGAATCGCCATAATTGAGATAAAATATTGCGATAAATTAAACTAACCTCACCTCTGAATTCTTCGGAAATCGTTCAGAGCAAAGCAGAAGTTTTCTTCCCCAAAAGCTTTTCAAATCGACTACTTATAAGTTAAGAAAACAAAACTCACCCCACTGACATAGCCCAGTTAAATTAATTACCCAAATAAAAATGCTGCTAGGATTTTAAAAGATGGCAAGTATATTTACAATTGCTTTGAAATTATTTTCAATGCATGTATGAACTGTGAGAAAAATTTCAAGGAATACCAACTGTATAACCCTTTGTCCATTACTGACGTAGATCCCCACAGAAAAATAGAACAACGATTGATATACATTTTTTCATGGACATTTGATGCACTCAATATCATAAAAAGGGTCTGTCTAATGCATCCACCACAGATATTATTTATGGTTATCACTTTCTTGTTATGCATGTTATTCACACACTCTTCCAACGAATATAAGTGCACTACTCTCTTTAACTTTATATATGAATTCTACAAGAATGAGATGCACAAATATCTTTGGAAATCAAAATCAAAAGATTAACACACCTTTCAAGTAAAAAGCAATGGATAGAATTCCATCACATTTATCTAATTTTCCACTTATCCAGAAACATCCCACCACATTACATTGATTTTAACCTTCCAAGAGAAATATAAACTTAAATTCACAATTCCAGAACAAAGTTATGTTTTGCATTTTGAGTTACTACAAAGATTATAATAAAAGCATATGTACTTTAGAGTCATCTACATCTGCATAGTGCCCATGGACAGCAACATGCCAAATTGGGCATCCATTATCTATTTGCTCACCAAGAACCTTTGACATCTGTATACTATGTTTAAGAGCACCATCAACAAATTTAGTGATGTGCGGCCATATTTTTTCATTTGTAACTTTTGTCCAAATGGGATGCGAACTATATAAGCACCACTACTCTCCCTCATCTCATTTATCAAACCTTCCGAATTTCGTGGAGGCAGCATCTCTATATTCACCATAGCTCCAGCCTACTTTTGGTGAAGATATTTGTCTAGTAAGTAAATATAAACATACACAATGAAGAATATTAATGAGAGAATGGGTCACTCGTACCATCCCAACAAAATTATAATAATGTATCTCATTGGTACCTCCAATTTCTTGGTGGATCCGTGGAAGTTTTTCTCTGAAATTTGCCTGCTGATGGTGGTAATTAGAAGGGATCTGTTGCAAGAAAATGGATTTTTAGACGCAAGTGTCGCTGTACTAGTAAGAAATCTGTTCAGGCTAAGAAAGCGATTCTTACCTTATATTTCTAACAGCACAGCGCTGAAGAGTATTGTATAGCTCAACCGGGTTGCAGTAAATGAAAAGGCTTTCTTCAGCTGAAATTGGCTCTTTAGGAGACAAAGGTGCACGGGGTTCTTGACGACACATATTGTCTACACCTCTAGAGTAACTGCAATTGCTACAATTTCTATTAACCACATTTCAAGGGAATTCACCTTACTCAAAACTTATGATACCAAATTCATGAGAATGACCCATGAGTATGTCTGCCATTTGACAAATAAAACACGGAGAAAAACACTAATTCATGTTTCTAGTTGAAGATTTAAAAATAATAAACTGAGCCCTAAATTTATTTCACATCCTTGAATAACAACTTGAGTAAAGCACATTGAACACACGACCAAGTTTTAACAACTAAAGAACTGTAAGAATCACAACATCATTAATGAGACACATGTTGGAGGTTAGATGCACAAAGGGAGGCAAGGGGCCTTATACCGTTTGAGGGTACACAATTGAGGAAAGTGCAAGAGATAATATAGGTTATGAAGGAAGAAAATTTAGAGATCAACAATGGAATATACCAAAAAAATCTCAATATTTAGAGATCACTTAATCAGATAAATTAAACTCCACACCGCAGCCATCTTGAACATTGCACATCATTGGCTATGAAACTCAAAATCAAATTGACAAAGATACTGTTTCTGTGGATAGTTCTCTTCACTACCAAGAAGATAAGACTCATAAATTGTTTAAAACATAGAGAGGGAGAGAGATGTAAAATGTACTGTTTCCTTTCTATCTTGGCATGGCCATTTGGGGCATCCGTAACAGGGAATGCCTTCCCTCTTGCTGGAATAAGTGGAGTGACTGAATATGAAAATAATGCAGCTTGCTTATTAACATCCATGTCATTTTTTATAGTTTGTGCTGTCGAAGATGTAAAGAAGCAAAAGACCAGAAGCTAAAAGATATGCAGTGAGAAGGAATCCATCACCATTTCGATCAATCAAACTCAAAGAAAGAGGTATGTATATATAAGTAGTAGCAAATGGTAGATTCATTCTCAAAAATTAAGTTATTATATATACTCCAGGTCTAACAAAGAAATAATAACATAAAAGTAAAGTTCAAATCTACAGCAGTGAAAGATAAATAGAGTCGAGTCATCTTTAAAAGTCTTGTAAAATAAACATAGATCAGCAGAGAGGGAGGACCAGGACTTGTGCTTGTTTAGATGATCTGGGATAAGAATTCACTACCCCAGCTATTTTCTTGAACCCAGAAGTATCACGTGTATAATTCATAAGAAACAACATCTTCTCCAACGCCGTCGCCCTCCTAAGCAAAATCCGGGCCAACAATATAACTAAATCTGCATACAGTGGATTCTCAATGTGTGTTGCGCATTCAATTTTAACCGTCTTTAAATATGGATAGTCGCAGCAACTGAAATCATCATTCCTAAGCCAATCCTAAAGAAAACAAATTGACCACTTCAGCATACTAGAATGAATATTCTCTGATTTTCTTTTGAACAAATTTACCAATGCCTAATTCTATCATGTGATGTCACATATGTGTATGAACTGAAATCATCATAGTCCTAAGCAATTCCTAAATGGAACAAATTGACAAATTCAACATACTTGAACGAATACTCTCTCATTTTCTTTTGAATAAATTCACTAATGCCTGATTCTATCATGTTATTTTCTTTTGCACAAATTTACTGATGCCCTAATTCTATCATGTGATGTTAGAGATGTGTATGAACGGAAATCATCATTCCTAACCAATTCCTAAATGGAACAAAGTTAACATTCTTGAACCAATACTCTCCAAATTTACTAATGCCTAATCTTCTATCATGTGATGTTAGAGATATACTTACAATATATGGCGTAAAAGAGGTGAACACCTCTAATTTCTCAAGTTGAGGAGAAGACTCGAGCAGCCTTATAAGGCCAAAAATGGAGTCCTTGTCCAAAGCATTCTCCACAGCACGCACGGTCAAAGATAGTCGCTTTTGAGATTGCGGAATCTGCTCTCCACCCGCCACCATATCTGCTAGTAACTGCAGATGAGATGAGATGAGACAGTGTTCTGTTCCATGATCATAGAACAAAAGAAGAAGAAGAAGAAGAGTTGGCATACCTTAATTAAGTCATGTGAGGTGGAGCTCCGGGATATGGAGAGTTGCTTCAATCCAGTCCATGGCATAACTCCAGTCTTCCACAGGCCTGATATCAATCAAAGCTTTGATTTCACCACACATGGAATGTTCCTCACCCGAATCATTCTGTTTTCTATTTCATCTAATTCACATTCCGATGAAATCTCCAGATAATGTATGTATGGTGCTGAAATCTCCAGATAAGGTAGATATATGTCCTCGTCCAACCACACTGCAAGTTTACCAACACTTGGAGAGTTGATATTCAAACGACTGAACCCCCAACAGTCTTGTAGACCCAAACTATACACAAGTGGACATCCTGATAATATATTCTCAATCACATCATCCCCCAACTCCACCCCAAGAAAATCTAGCCTAGTCAAACCACTCCACTCTATTCTTCTCCGAGGGGACACCCTGCAATATGCCAATTCCAACTCTTGTAAGAATGAATTGCGATAAAACATCTCAGGGATAGCATAACCCACACGGTTGTTCCCCTTAGGAAGTATCAAAGAAACCACCTTGGCCTTACTTTTTGAGGCAAAGGCAAGCCACCCATCCACAAAGACAGCCCAGAATTCCGAAAACCTGAAATCAACATACATTTTCTCCAAATATTGTGCATTCCGAATAGCCAGAGTACTGGTAACCATAGCCACAAACTTACCGATTTTTATCATATCTGTGCTTTTCTCCTGGAAACTAAGGACGGGCAATTCGGCCCAAACGTATCGCCATCTTTTAGACAGCACACTCGTCACCGCAGATTTCTTTACTACGGGAGCTTCTTCACGATTAAACCATGTGGTGGCTAAGCCTGCTGGCTCCCTGACGAAAGAAAATATGTGAATGAGCAAGGAATCATGCAACCCACTGAGTCCATCAACCCTCGTCGCCGGCATCTTTCTACTTTTATTTTTTATTTCCGACACCTGATTCATTGTTTACACATGGACGGTGGTCGACGTCGCGCGGTGGTGGCTGTTCGTCGGAAGATCCGGCGAGAAGCAGCGGTGTACGGCGAGTGGCGGTAATCTCGCCTTTTCTTTATGGTCACGCCCACGCCCGGATATAGTCCAGCTGGGAAGAAGGCGAGAATTGTGCACATATAGATCTGGTAAATCTCACCTCGGATTAAAACTGTGTGTGATCTCACCGAATAACATTACATTTGCTAATTTGTATCTTTCCTTCTATTGGTGTGATTCTCGCCTTTTCTTTAATTATTGCTTGGGTGTATTGCTCCCCCAGATTTTATGGTTGAAAACAGAAGAAAAAATATATAAATTTAGTATACGGAGATAGTAAAGTTTTTAATATTCACCCTGCTATATCAATCTCATTGCTGTAAATGTAGAGTTACGGGATAAGAGATAATCATGCATCTATAAGATTTACTTAATTCTTTTGGAAAAAAAAGAAAAGAAAAGACCAGAATCAATTTTTTTTTCTTTTTATTCTCAACCATAATCTATTTGTCAAAAGAGAAAAATAGAAAAAGAAAAAATAAAAAAATGCACTAGAAAATGAAAAAAAAAATCATTGAAAATAAATGAATTTCAATATAGCTTATTCTAGAAAATATATAGATTTTGTATTTTGTATATAGAAAAAAAAAAGTGCTATAGAAAGAGTGGGAAAAAAAAAACAATGAGTTTTGTACCTTCCTCTAAAATTGAATTCAGAAATTGTTGAGAAAGATAAAAGAAAGATTATTCTTTTAACAAGAGAAAGAAATAAAATCTAAGCCAATAAAGGAAATTAAGTGGATTAATTAGATATTGGAAGATAAAAAGATATTTTTTAACCAGAGAAATAAGATCTAAGCTTATTTTGGGAGATTGAGTGGATTAATTAGAGATCTCGCTTATTTATTTATTCTTTCCTCTGCTTATGTATACAAATACAAATAAATGTGTTTATGAAGAGCTTATTTTCAATAATACAACTTGATCAATATTAAATAAATTGATTTAATAATACAAAATTCAAGTGAAATTCATGATATTTAGTATTTCATATATATATATATATATATATATATATATATATATATATATATATATATGTATATTGCTGATTTCTAATTTATAAGATATATATGATCTGATATTTAAGAAATAAAGGATATTATTTATTGAATATCACGGGTAAGTTTCTATTTTTGGCACTTCTACATATGTGCTATTTGATTCTGGAGCAACACATTCATTTGTATCCACTGAGTATGTGAGGAAGCTGGGTGGAACATCTAATTTGATAGAAGCTAATTATGAGGTGATGATACCTTCTGGTGAATCAAAGCAGACCAATCAACTTCTTCGAGGTTGTGTTATTCCTATTGAAGGAAGACAACTCCTCGCTGATTTGATTGTGTTAAGTATGAATGATTATGACATTATTTTGGGCATAGATTGGCTATCAAAGTACGGTGCTACAATAGATTGTCAAAAGAAGAGTATCACTTTTCAGCCAGTGAAAGGAGAACCATTCACTTTTGTTGGAATTAAAAAGAATTTCAGATTTCCTATGATATCAGCAGCAAAAGCACAGCGGTTGTTGGAAAGTGGTTGTGAGGGGTATCTGGTGAGTGTGATGAATGTTGAGGGACAGCAATGTCCAGTCCTCGGTGATGTACCAGTAGTTCGGGAATACCTGGAGGT
This sequence comes from Pogostemon cablin, assembly GCA_023678885.1. Lineage (NCBI taxonomy): Eukaryota > Viridiplantae > Streptophyta > Magnoliopsida > Lamiales > Lamiaceae > Pogostemon > Pogostemon cablin. The sequence continues at coordinate 28,822,365 of CM043013.1, forward strand.
GTTTCCAGATGATCTTCCAGGATTGCCACCAGACCGGGAAATTGAGTTTGTTATTGAGCTACAACCAGGAACTGCTCCTATATCTAAAGCGCCATACATGAAGGCACCAGCTAAACTAAAAGAATTGAAGATACAGTTGCAGGAATTGCTAGACAAAGGGTTCATCAAACCTAGTTTCTCACCTTGGGGAGCACCAGTTCTGTTTGTTCGAAAGAAGGATGGCACATTGAGAATGTGCATCGATTATCGGGATCTCAATAAAGTTACAGTCAAGAATAAGTATCCATTACCTCGCATTGATGATCTGTTCGATCAACTACAGGGTGCAGCTATCTTTTCTAAGATTGATTTGCGATCGGGGTATCATCAGTTGAAGATTAAGAAGGAGGATATTCCGAAGACTGCATTCAGTACGAGGTACGGGCACTATGAATTCTTTGTGATGCCATTCGGTTTGACGAATGCTCCCGCAGCATTTATGGATTTGATGAATAGAGTATTTCAGGATTTTCTCGATAAATTTGTGATTGTGTTTATCGATGACATTTTGATTTACTCTAAGAACAAGGAGGATCATGCTCTACACTTGAGAAAAGTGTTGGAGATTCTGAAGGAAAAGCAGTTGTATGCGAAATTCAAGAAGTGTGAATTTTGGTTGGACCGAGTTGTTTTCTTGGGTCACGTGATATCCGGAAAAGGAATTTCAGTAGACCCAAGTAAAGTAAAAGCAATCCATGATTGGCCACAGCCCTCAAATCCCACTGAGATTCGTAGCTTTCTTGGATTGGCAGGATATTATCGAAGGTTTGTTGAAGGATTTTCTAAAATCGCTTCACCATTAACCCAGTTGACTAGGAAAAATGTGAGGTTCACATGGACGGAGGCATGTGAACAGAGTTTTAAGGAATTGAAGAGACTGTTGACATCAGCACCAATCTTAACTATTCCTATGGAGACAGGAAACTTCAAGGTTTATAGTGATGCTTCGAAGAATGGTCTTGGGTGTGTATTGATACAGAATGGGAAAGTGATAGCATATGCATCGAGACAGTTAAGGGAGTACGAGAAGAACTACCCTACCCATGATTTGGAGTTGGCCGCAGTAGTGTTTGCACTCAAGATTTGGAGGCATTATCTATATGGGGAACGTTGTGAAATCTATACTGATCATAAGAGTCTGAAGTATTTCTTCACTCATAAAGAGTTGAACATGAGGCAGAGAAGATGGTTGGAACTGGTGAAGGACTACGACTGTGTTATCAATTATCATCCGGGAAAAGCTAATGTGGTTGCTGATGCATTGAGCCGAAAGGCAATACAGAGTGTAGCTGCTATGACCATAAATCAGAAACCAGAGTTGCTTGAATTGCAAAGGATGGGTGTGGAGATCATTCAGGAAGGATCGTTGGAAGCAAAGATGGCAGCTCTGACACTTCGACCAACCTTGATGGTAAGATTCGACAGGACCAACAAGAGGATAAGTTGTTTGACAAGATAAAGAATGATATCAGCTCTGGAAAGTCTTCTGACTTTCAATTAACAAAAGATGGTGTGATTTGTTATAGAGGTCGATTATGTCTACCTGAAGTGGATGACATTCGGAAAGAAGTGATGGCAGAAGCTCATTCGACACCGTACTCTGTACATCCAGGATCTACTAAGATGTATAGAGATTTGAAGTCACATTATTGGTCGGCAGGGATGAAGAGAGATGTCACTCAGTATGTGGAGCAATGTTTGACTTGTCAGCAGGTCAAAGCCGAGCATCAAAGACCAGCAGGAACTTTACAGCCTTTATTTATTTCAGAGTGGAAGTGGGAGAATATCACTATGGATTTTGTTATCGGGCTACCAAAGACAGTAAAAGGTCACGATGCCATTTGGGTTATCGTGGATCGACTTACTAAGTCAGCTCATTTTCTTCCTATTTGCTCTACATATTCCATGGATCGCTATGCACAGCTGTATATACAAGAGATTGTCAGACTCCATGGAGTACCACTTACCATTGTGTCAGACAGAGATACAAGATTCTTGTCTGCTTTCTGGAAGAGTTTGCATAAGGCATTGGGGACACAGTTATCTTTCAACACAGTATTCCATCCACAGACTGATGGTCAATCGGAGCGTACAATACAAATCTTGGAGGATATGCTCAGAGCATGTGTGTTGGATTTTCAAGCTCAGTGGAGTAAATTTTTGCCTCTGATAGAGTTCTCATACAACAACAGTTATCAGTCTACTATCAGGATGGCTCCATATGAAGCATTGTACGGGAGGAAGTGTAGATCTCCAGTACATTGGAATGAAGTTGGAGAGAGGAAACTTTTGGGTCCAGACTTGATTCGTGAAATGTCAGAAACTGTTACCCGTATACGAGAGAAGATGAAAGTTGCTCAAGATCGGCAGAAGAGTTATGCAGACAAACGGAGGAGAGAATTGGAATTTGAAGTGGATGATCAGGTGTTCTTGAAAGTATCTCCAATGAAGGGGATAATGCGGTTTGGAAAGAAAGGAAAACTCAGTCCAAGATACGTTGGTCCATTCACTATCATTGAGAGAATTGGCAGCGTTGCCTATAAGTTGGAGTTACCAGCATCGATGTCTAGAGTACATGACGTATTTCATGTATCTGTGTTGAGAAAATATGTTCCGAATCCATCTCATATTCTCAGGCAGGAACCAGTTGAGTTGAAAGAAGATTTGAGTTATGAAGAAATACCAGTTGAGATCTTGCGGAGGGAAATGAAGAAGCTCAGAAATAAAGAGATACAGTTAGTTAAAGTGTTATGGAGGAACCAATTAGTTGAGGAGGCTACTTGGGAAAGAGAGGATGAGATGATGGCTAAGTATCCAGACCTCTTCAGGTAAGTAAATTTCGAGGACGAAATTTTTATAAGGAGGGAGAATGTGATACCCGAGCTTCTCACTACTCATTTGCTAATATAATTTAATTTGTGCTATGTGCATTTTATAATTATGTGATACTTATGTGGTAATTATGTTGTAATTATGTGACAATTATGTGACAACTGTTTATACATTTTAATTGTCATTGTATTTTATTTGAGACATACGTGATAAAAGGGTGACAATAAGTGAATATATGTGTGCATAAATAATTACGTGCAATTATTTGGGTATATAATTAAATTATTTTATGTGTATAAATACACTTTTCGTAATTATTAAGTGTCACACATGGTCTAGTAATAATAATAGTAGTAGAAAAATGGACACGTATGTGTATTAATTTGTAAATGTATTATATCTTAGCTATTAAGTATTGCACGTAAATCAAGAATGGATAATAATAATAATAAAAAAAAAAATTGGATGAGGGAGCGGTGGATTTCCGCCGACTCACCCCACCTCTTCACATATATATAAATGGGTGTGGGGGTTGATAACCTCACGCCCAGAACGAAAAAAAGAAAAAAAAGAGAAAAATAAGAGAGAGAGAAAAGAAAAGGGAGAGAGAGAGAGAAGAGAGAGCGTATCGGAACGTGCGTGTCGGAACGGGAAGGAGGAATTAGTTACAGTTCTTCACGGGTCTGTAGTATTACTGTTGTCGGAGTTCAGGTAAGTAGAAGTCCAACTACAATGCATAAACATGCTGTTTGTGAATTATTTGTGATTAATATATGATAATATTATGTTATTGATTATTTGTGATTAGTTTAATTACGTTGTGAATTATTTGGGATTGATTTGTGATATAAGTTGTGGATCTATGTGATTTGAGATAATATCATTGTCCTATATAGATCTGTATGATCTGAGAAGATATTGGTTATAAGATCTGTGTGATTCGAGATGAAGTTGTTGTTCCAAAAAGGGATCCGTGTGATCCAAGGTGAAATGATTATTCTATAAATGGATCTATGTGACTGGGGTGAAGTTGTTATTTCAGAAGTAGATCTGTGTGAATTGAAGTTACGTTGTTGCTTTATTGTGATTAAATATTGATTATGATGTCGTAAATGGTTTATGATGCATAATTAATTGCCCTGGTTGCATACCATGCATAAATATGAAAAATGATTTCCCCAAAATTAATAAGATACTAATGGTGTGTGCGGCCACTATATATGCATCTCTGTCAGGGTTCGGAAAAATCGTTCCCGATACTTTATTAGGGGTTCGGAAAAATCGTCCCCAACACTCTGCCAGGGTTCGAAAAAATCGTTCTCGGCACTATATTCAGGGATCGGAATCGATCCGACACTAAGTGTGTCTATTGAGCTCATTTGGGGTGCATATCATAAGTGTGTCGTGGGGATCCCGCAACGTGAACAGTTTTCAAAATAAAAGATACCAATTAGAAGAACTAGGAAATAGGCGATATAGAACTAAATGCATTTTCATGCACTGACATGCATGATTTCTACTTACTGAGATTTTTTTGTCTCACTAGTTTATGCGTTGTAGGTGTGCCTGTTGATGATTGAGTATGTGGGGTGTTGTGCAAGCTGTGGAGCTCCTACAGGGTTGTGAGCGGATGTACATAGATGATGACCTGTTGGGCTAGGTCGTGGGTTTATTTTGTTTCCGCTGATATTTTGTTATGTAATATAATAAGTATTGTCACAAGTTTGTGTGGTTTGAAGTGGTGTCAGAAACCAGTTACGTATGCTGAACTGGTGTGATGGTTTTGGTTATAATTATATTACGGAGAAAAAAAAATATGCAGGTTTTTATAATAATGATGTTTATGTTAATTAGTACTTGAATTATAAGTTATATAAGGTGGGTCGTGTCATATATATATATATATATATATATATATATCACTTATTTGAAATTCATTAGAAAAAACTTATGACTTCCTTATAACTTATTTGAAACTCATTAGAAAGAAATTTCAACTTTCGAGGCAAATTACAAATAAATAAAATTATTGATTTTGAAGAAAGATGAAAAGAATAATATGTATTTAGTATAGTGCATAGAAAGAAGTTTCGACTTTCGAAGCAAATTAAAAAATAAATAAAATTATTGATTTTGAAGAAAGATGAAAAAAATAATATGTATTCAGTTTTTTTTATACATGTTTCTTAATAATTGTATACTTTTTTCACACTCAATTTTTCAATTGCAAAAACTCCACCACATTCTGTGCGCCTTAAGAATTTTATGTTAAATTGTATACCCTTTAGTATACAGATGTGTACCCTTTATTTTCTAAAGAAAATTATTGTGTGTATCTGGACGCATGGACAACACTCCGTGCGCCTTTAGAATTTTGTGTTTAATTGTATACCCTTTAGTATAAAAATGTGTACCCTTTATTTTCTAAAGAAAAAAAAATATTAATGAAAAGTGTATATCATTTAGAACAAAATGGTGTACCTTTTATTAATTAAAGTGTATACCCTTTAGACCAAAGCAATGTACCCTTACCCATAATACTAAATTTCTAAAGGCGCACGGAACCTGGGCGCACGCAAACCTCACTCTTTTTCATTAAAGAAACTAGCATCCATATATGTATACTTTTTATTCAATAGTGTATACATGTTATTTAATAATTATATTTTTTTTACACTCAATTTTTCTTTAGAAAAATTAAAAAAAAAATCATTAACAAATTATATACATTTTTGTTCATAATTGTATACTATGTTTTTGTTAATAATTGTATACGTTTTTGAAAGTAGGTGCATCGTATCCTGGGGTGCGGTGCACAATAATATTAGCCATAATTTATAGTATAAATGAAAAGTGACCTTACAAGCCTCAACATATTCCCTTCTATAATATCTACTCATTTAATATTCATTGTCTATTATCTCTCCTCTTTTTTTTTATACTATAAATTAATATATATATTAATACATTGATTTGACATAAACTTAAAATCTACCATATCAAAAATTCAAAATAAATATATATCATTATTTATTATATTTTTAAATCCAAAAATCTCAAATTTATTTCTCAATTGAGTATCACTTATTAGAATGAAGAAATTTATATTTTCTTCAATAACCGTGCATCGCACGGGGGCATTACTAGTAGTATATTACAAGAGTTAATTCCTTGGGTGCTTTAACAATAGTACTACCTCCGTCCCATAATTAAGTTCCCGATTATTGTAGTTTTTGTGAGAGTTTTTTTAAAAAAGTGTGAACTTCTTTATGGGACGGAGGGAGTACATTACAAGAGTTAATCTCTTGGGCATCAATTACATCATACTCGCTTGGTTCTTTTTAAAGATATTTTTTTTTCTATTTTGGGTGTACCATCCAAAAATTCTCATTTCCTTTTATACACACATGAGATCGCACATACTCACTTATATAATTAAAATATAGGACGCACACTTTCACTAATACAACTACCCACTACAAATTAAATAATAATACTTCTTAATCTACGTGTCAAAAAGCAAAAGATCCTCTTAGTGAGGAACGGAGGGAGTATGTAAAAAGATACTCCCTCCGTCCCGGTAATTTGCGCACGTATTATACTGCGCGAAGATTAAGAAAAGTTAATATTTTATGTATAAAGATGTGTAAAGTTATTGGAATGTGTGTAAAAAGTAAGTATTTTAGATAATTTAATTTAAAAGGAGTACAAAGTTATTGAGATATGTGTAAAAAGTGAGTAGTATTGTAATGTATTTTATCCATTTTTAGAAACGTGCATAAGTGTTAGGATGGATCAAAAAGGAAAGTGTGCAGTAATTATCGGGACGAAGGGAGTATAACATTTTATTATAAAGATATAATTTTTTCATTCAAAAAATACAAAAAAATAGGCATATTATCAATAGTATAAATATTTTATTAAAAAAATTAAGTTTTTTCTCAATAAAATATATAAATTCTTATATTAAATGATATACAGTAACATTTAATATTGAAAAGAATAACTTGAATTTGCCAACATGGTGTCCCTAAGACCCGCAAATTTTAACATTCTATTTTATTACTCTATACTCTCCAAGGCACGCAAATTTTAGCCTATTAAGAAGTATTATTATTTTATATATAAAATGAATAGTTGTATTAATAGTAAGTAGTTGATATTTGTGGGGCTTTTTTTGTTATAAATGGAAAATTGATACCTACAAAATGGATGATCAAAATGATAATCGACACAAATGATGAAGGGATACCCGAAGAGATGGTTAACACACTGCTTGCTTATCCTAAATCATCACAGGAAGCAACAGTCGAAGTGTCATGTTTTTGATAAATCAGTCAAAGTGTCTTTTTTTTGATAAATCGCTTATTCAAGAGTCAAACTACCTATGTCGTTTGCCTTGTTTGGTTACTTGTAAAATTTTTTAACATTGATATAACTACACTACACTTTGAATGTGCATATTAATCTCTCAGCTCAGCAGAGGAGCATCTTCACTATAGTTTGAAATACATACATCTCATTATAATTGTCTTGTTCATTTGTGAACAACAACAATGATAATCAAAAAACATTTTGAGGAATTTGTAAAAATATGCAGATACGCTTATGATAAAGAGCCAAAAGCATCTTCCGGCTAGTAAGAAGCACAATCCACATATCCAACAAAATCATATTTCTCTATTTCTATGCACAATCCACATATCCAACAAAGTCATATAGGTTCAACCTGGACTAAAATCATAAATCGCCCGCCACATGGTAAATATTGTAGCTTGGCCAATCACATTGAATCCTCCAGAAATGCTATTTCATGCAAAACAGATTGCTTTTTTCAACTGCATAAATACACAGATATATAACAGGTTATAAGTACAAGAAAATTGAAGTAATTGCTTATATCCAATATCATATGCATATGTCAGGTTAAAATCAAAGAAAGCAAATAAAATGAGTACGAGGAGTACTCTTCAAGTATTGCTGATAAGAAAAAAATAATATCATAGCATTTTTACCTTGATGAATAACAAAAGATACTTCGTCACTGTGGTCTTGGTTTTCTTTTTTATAATTCATTCAAGATGCCTCAAGTAAATTTAAAATTCCTAAGACAAGTAAACTGAAATTTTAAAGTGTTGTATTATCGAAGAATATGCTCAACCAAATATGTCTAACAAGAAGACCTAATCAGAAGTTGTAAAGAAGCAGTTAAACAGGACATAAAGAATAATTTCCTAGGAATCCATACCAACCTAACATCCTACTCCCTCCGTCCATCCTCAATGTATTCATTTGCTTTTTGCATGTGTAGTAGGTAATTATATTAGTGGAGGGTGTGGGTCCCATATTTTATTTATATTAGTGGAGGATGTGGGTCCCATAGTCCAAAAAGGGAAATGGATAGATTAAGAATGAACGGCCCAAAATGGTATATATTACGAGTCAAATTACGAGCCCAAAATGTATTCATTTATTCTGAACTCATTTTCTTTCCTGCCACGGAAATAAAACATGCACTATTTTTAAAAAATACAATAGCTAGAAATTACAAAAACAATATGTTGCAGAACTGCAGAAGAAATCTAGTTCAAAGCATATACATTCCGGAAGATAGAAAATTCAAGTTCAAAATTAGAATGAGGCCACTACATAATTTCAAGAGGATTTCTAAGAGGCTCTAAATAAGACTACAGATTTTTAAAAAAAAAAGACTTCATCTCATCATATATGTTATGACTTGCAGCAAGTTTAAGAGATGATAGAACTGCAATAGCAACAATGGTCTAATTCTATTCACAACTTAAACCAATACAAAACAGAGCTTCCCTTCCTATTAAAAATGGCAACGATAACAAAAAAAGCAATTTAGCTATTTGCATGAATAAAGAATCTCACGCTTATTATCAGAATATTTTTTAGAGAGATTAATACATTGGCCTATTTACAAAATATATATATATATATATATATATATTTGGGTATAAAAAGCAAAAAAACTTTACAACAAATGATAAACAAGCTTAAGAAGGCATATACCTAAACACACCACCATTTTAAAACTAGGCCAAAATCAACATGGGTCATAGATGAAGAGCACCCACCACCTTGTCTTGCATTGGTATGTCATGTAGTGTGGTTAAGCACACATGAAACCCTAAACTTTTTAATGCACATTAACAAAATTTCAGAACATGAATCTAGAAAAAAACCCAAATACTTTCAGGAAAGTCTTATCATTTCTTGCTACAGTTTGGATTCATTGGTGGTGGTCTGGATCTAGGGTTTCAATTTAGGGAAGACAATGAATACGTGTGTCATCTGAATATATAAAAATTAAAATAGAATTTTTTTAGCAAAGGTAAACCTATGATTATTAAGATTATTAATCAAGAAACAATCTACCCTTATACCCTGTCAAAAACTAAAACCAATAACAAAAACAAAACAAAAACAATCTACTACCCTGTCAATGACTAAACCCAAGATTAGTAATCATAAAAACAATTTACCATGTCAATGAGTATACCCAAGCATGATTAATCGACAATCTATCAACCACCATCAATCACGAAGAAAAAGCAGAATAATAGCCTTAAAAACATAGCTGAAAATAAGATAAAAATCACCTCGGTAAAGCCAACCAGGTCTAAATCATTCTATTCTTGTAGGAGTAAAAAATACCCTTTCCAAAGTCCTTACTATGGCCTGAGTTAGAGGTGAGTTTGACTGGAGCCATTCTAAAAGAGTAACTCTGAAATAAAAATAAAAAATCCAAATTTAATACTACAAGTTCTTAAAAGCCATTATAAAAAGCTAGGTAATTATTACATACATATCATCTCCGATGGCCGGAACGGCAGCGGGAGGAGGGATGGGGGCGATGGGAGCCGACGGCAGTCCGGGTACCACTACACCTGGGGCCCACTTACGAGTACTTTCCCACTTGCCTGATGCTATTGCTTCTGTCATTAGCTTCTTCAACCTAACTAAGCCAAATCCTATGGTAACAAAATAGAATCGTAGGACTTCTTCCCAGGACTGTCCAAAAAACGGTTGGAAATGCTCGAAAGTTAGTACATAAGTGCTGGGATCAAACCCTTGACGACGCAGTTTATCCCGCTGATGAGGCCAAACAGGTTTCAAACTTCAATCATTCAGTCCATCCCAAAACTCAGGAGCATCAAAAGCAAAACCTACATTATTAGGATTTCCAGCATTCAATCCATCTACTTGCGCAGGCTGTCTTAATTCTTGTCCTGGATCATTCAAATTATCATCATCCCTATTCATTTTCTGAAAGGAAAACCAAAACGGAATCATTAAATATTTAGGGAATTACAATAATTCATATAAGCAGTACGAAATTTAATATCAAATTACAATCAGAAATTTAAGGAAATTAAAAGAAAAGAATCGCCATAATTGAGATAAAATATTGCGATCGATTAAACTAACTTCACCTCTGAATTCTTCGGATATCGTTTCAGAGTAAAGCAGATTCCCCGCCAAACCGACTACTTATAAGTTATGAAAACAAAACTTACCCCATTGACATGGCCCAGTTAAATTTAACTCGGTCATTATCAGTGGGCTTTACTTTGACATTAAAAATATAGGGGAAACTATTGCCACTCCAATTTTTGCACTCGTATGAAGATAAAAAAAATATATGAAAATTCAATTATATCCTTACTTATTTTTCTAAATCCTAATTTATTTATTACACAAAAAAAAATACATTTTGCTTTGTATATCCACACACCTATTACACCTAAAGCATATACTAAAAATACACTCTCACACCAAAAAGACACACTAAACTGATACAAGAAGGAAGAAAGTAGAAGAAGAAAGAATTTTTTTTGAAAGAAATAACACTAAACCTCACTTATCCTCATAATTCTTGTAAATTTATTGAATTACCTCAAATATATAGAAATATTTTAATCCTCATTATTTCTTTTCATCCGATAAAAAATGATATGGCCCATAATTTAAAGTTTTTAAATCCCAGTCATTTCTTAGTATTATGGAGCATGTGATGATCACATAGTGAAAATGGTAAGTGTTGAGTTATTTTTCCTAAAAGTTTTAGTATTAAATGATTTTTTTTCCATTAAAAATGGCAGAAAATAGCAACAAAAAAAAAATTCATGTCTGGTTTGTTGAAAAATGTCACGAATATCGATCGATAATGGCCGAAATTTTAGTTCCGAAATTTCAGGTGAAAATTTCGACAACCTTAAAGATTTACAAGTCATTAATGTTGTATAATTGAAGAAGATTTACCGCTGGACTCTATTTGCACTAAGAGAGCTCAATTTAATTAGATAAGTAAGCCCAATACTATCATGTTAGTGTAGTTGCTTTATTTAGACCCACTAATTTTCCTCAAAAATTTCAACAACATCCCATTGAACTCTTTTACAAAGATTTCGGCAGAATGAATTTTTTTCAAGATTCCAAAAACCTCCAGCCAAAATTAAACAAAATTTTCGGTAGATTAGTCATGAAATTTTAAAGTTCCGATTCTTCAAAACCCAAACAATATACAATTTTAATTTATATTGCTAAAGGTTTTAATTCTCCAATCAAAGGTTTTGCGATCAAAGAGAGAGGGGTGATGGAACTTCAATAGTTTACTAATTTATTAATAAATCAATACAACTTGAATTTCAAGGGTTTACAATTAATAAGTAATTAGTTAGCAAATAGTAATTAGCAAGGGTAAAAGGAAGTAAACACCTTCAGACTTTTAGGGTGTGTTTGGTTCACTAAGGTTAATAGGTGTTTTAATAAAACTTGTAAATGTGATAAGCAATGGATGAGCATTAGAATTCCCTTAATTCCATATTAGTTTCATGGGATATTGTAGCACACTTCCCATCAAGGTTGTATTTCACCGGGCCCCTTGCTTTTTATTAATGAGCTTAGATAAAAATTAAGCCCGCATAAGTGCAATTAGCATATAAATTCTCTAATTTTTAGAAAATTTCAAGGCCCAATGAGTATTATTAATTTAAAATGAACCAAACACACCCTTAATATATTAATTAATGTATGTATGATCATGATAGGGATAATTTCATATTTAATTCCATAAGAATTGCTCAACACCAAAAAGGTTATAAAACTGACAGATTTAATCCCATAGGAATTTTTCATCAAAATCTGTTAATAGTTGACGAAATATTCTGAATCATTAACAAGACCAAAATGGATTATGTCTATTTTGAAAGACATAAAATAATATAAATCTGATAGTTTATAATAATATAAGTTAATTTGGGATGAAAATTTTCAAAAATTATGATTATAATATTATTATGGGACCAAAACCGCTAGCTATGGACCAGTGTATTTCTACGGGACTATAATTAAATTGAATGAATTCTTATGGAACCAAATGTGATATTTTCCCGATTATGATATGATTGTGATTATGATATGTCATATCATTATGATAGGAGTAATTAAAAGGATGACAGTAAAAATTAGCACATGCTTAAAAATATCATTGCTTGCAAACACGGTTATAAACTCTTTATTCAGAATTGAAGTCACTGTGAGAATTTGATATTACAAGGCACAGCCTGAAAGGAGACTTGCTGGCAATATAGGAATTATTACACCTTATGCTTTACCACCCAATATTGACTGAATATGAAAGGAGACTTGCTGGCAATATAGGAATTAATTCTGACTGAATATGAAAATAATGCACCTTGCTTATTATTATCCATGTCTTTTTTTATAGTTTGTGCTGCTGAAGATGTAAAGAAGCAAAAGACCGGCCAGAAGCTAAAAGATATGCAGTGAGAAGGAATCACTTACCATTTCGATCAATCAAACTAAAAGAAAGAGGTATGTATATATAAGTAGTGGCAAATGGTAGATTTATTCTCAAAAATTTAAGTTATTATATATATCCAGGTCTAACAAAGAAATAATAACATAAAAGGAATAGTTAAAGATAAATAGAGTTGAGTCATCTTTAAAATTCTTGTAAAATAAACATAGATCAGCAGAGAGGGAGGACAAGGACGTGTGCTTGTTTAGATGATCTGGGATAAGAATTCACTACCCCAGCTATTTTCTTGAACCCAGAAGAAGCACGTGTATAATTCACAAGAAACAACATCTTCTCCAACGCCGTCGCCCTCCTAAGCAGAATCTGGGCCAACAATATAACTAAATCTGCATACAGTGGATTCTCAATGTGTGTTGGGCATTCAATTTTAACTGTCTTTAAATGCGGATAGTCGCAACCCACTTCAGCATACTTGAACGAATACTCTCTGATTTTCTTTTGAACAAATTTACTAATGCCTAATTCTATCATGTGATGTAACAGATGTGTATGAACTGAAATCATCATATTCCTAAGCAACTCCTAAATGAAACAAATTGACTACTTCAACATACTTGAATGAATACTCTCTCATTTTCTAATGAACAAATTTACAAATGCCTAATTCTATCATGCTATTTTATTTTGCACAAATTTACTAACGCCCTAATTCTATAATGTGATGTTAGAGATGTGTATGAACTGAAATCATCATTCCTAAGCAATTCCTAAATGGAACAAATATGGCGTAATCTTCTATCATGTGATGTTAGAGATGTACTTACGAAATATGGCGTAAAAGAGGTGAACACCTCCAATTTCTCAAGTTGGGGAGAAGACTCGAGCAGCCTTATAAGTCCAAAAATGGAGTCCTTGCTCAATTCACCCTCCACAGTACGCACAGTCAAAGATACTCGCTTATGAGATTGCGGAATCTGCCCTCCACTCGCCACCATAGCTGCTAGTAACTGCAGATGAGATGAGATAGTGTTCTGTTCCATGATGATAGAACAAAAGAAAAAGAGGAAGGAGAAGAATTGGCAAACCTCAATTAAGTCTTCTGTGAGGTGGAGCTCCTGGATATGGACAGTCCATGACATAACTCTAGTCATCCAAAGGCCTGATATCAATCAAAGCTTTCACCACACATGGAATGTTCCTCACCCTGATCTTTCTGTTTTCTGTTTCATCTACTTCACACTCCGATGAAATCTCCAGATAATGTATGTAGGGTGCTGAAATCTCCAGATAAGGTAGATGTACGTCCAAGCCCACCCACACTGCCAGTTTACCAACGCTGGGAGAATTGATATTCAAAACAACAGTCTTGTAGACCCAAACTATACAGAACTGGACATCTTGATAATATATTCTCAATTACATTCTCTCCCAACTCCACCCCAAGAAAATCTAATCCACTCTATTCTTCTCTGAGGGGAAACCCTGCAAAATGCCAATTCCAACTCTTCTAAGGATGAATTGCGATAAAACATCTCAGGGATAGCATAACCCACACTATTGTTCCCCTTAGGAAGTATCAAAGATACCCCCTTGGCCTTACTTTTAGAGGCAAAGGCAAGCCACCCATCCACAAAGACGGCCCAGATTTCCGAAAACCTGAAATCAAGATACAATTTTTCCAAATATGGTGCAGTGCGAATAGACAGAGTCCTGGTAACTATAGCCACAAACTTACTGATTTTTTCCACATCTGTGGTTTTTTCCTGGAAACTAAGCACCGGCAATTGGGCCCAAACATATCGCCATCTTTTAGACAGCACACTCGTCACCGCAATTTTCTTTACTGCGGGAGCATCTTCACGACTAAACCATGGGGTGGTTAAGCCTGCTGGTTCCCTCAAGAAAGAAAGTGCCTGAATAAGCAAGGGATCACTCAACCCATTGAGTCTATCAACCGTCATCCTACTCCTTTTATTTTCTATTTCCGACACCGTTCTCGTTCCCTGATTCATCACTATTAAGGGGATCTGAAATTTCTGTTTATAAATGTGGCATGGTAAGAGGAGGCGGAGAAAGGGAAACGCGAGTTAAAATCATTTTTTGTCCCATAACTATAGAGAATTTTTTATTCCGTCCCAAAAAAGATAAAATTTTCAATTCTGTCCCGTAACTCCTAATATTGGCCAATTTTGGTCCCAAAATCGACGGAAATTAATTTTTTGGCCGGAAAATCGCATGTGCACCACACATGACGCCTCAAATTGGGGTTTTCCGGTAGCTTCATCCAACGTGGCAATTGAGAAAGAATTTGGACCAATCCCAACTTAAATTCCGTTTTGTTTTTATTTTTCATTTCCACACCATCATTAAGAACACACCCACCTGGAAAAAAGCAGCAAATCTCATCCATGCTCTCAGAGCTTCACAAATAGATTCCGCCCTCTACGCCGCTACCCTCCCCTTCCAACATTTTGCTCGTGAGAGTCTCCTCCTTCGTGCCCTCTATCGACAACGACGTCGCTTTGGGATGTAGTTATGCCTTCTCCCTGTTCGCGCATTTCCGCTTGGTTTCCATCGGCCGGAAGATATACATCATTGGTCGGAAGTCGATGCTGTGCTACGACACCTGGACGGGGACTCTCGTGCCCAAGGCGGGGACAATCTTCCTCAGGAAAAATTTGCCGCCGCCGCCGCGGCGGGGAAGATATTCGTTGCCGGCGGTTGCACCTTATCGTCGGTCGTGGAGGAGTACGATCCTGAGGAGAACGCATGGCGCGTGATCTGCGAAGCCCCTCGCCGGAGCTATGGTTGCATTGGTGCCTCGGTGGACGAAGTGTTTTACGTCATTGGCGGCTCACTTATACGCGAGTTCAATGGACCTAATACCTATACGACGTTGCATCGGGCGGGTGGCTAAAAAGCAGATCAGTCCCCGGCGGCGTCTGTGTGGTGGCGAGGTGCGCAGCCGACGACAGCGTTTATATCCTCTCCAGCCATGCGGTGGAGCTATCGTTCTGGAAATTCAATGCCTCAAGAAAAAACGGCAATTTCGGTGAATGGTGCAAGCTAAAGAGTCTGCCACCTCCGGCGCAGGTTAGAATAGAAGACGTGGAAATGAAAAATAAAATGGAATTTGAGTTGGGATTGATCCAAATTCTTCCTCAATTGCCACGTTGGATGAAGCTACCGGAAAGCCCCAATTTTAGACGTCATGTGCGGTGCACATGCAATTTTCCGGCCAAAAAATTAATTTCCATCGATTTTGGGACAAAAATTGGCCAATATTAGGAATTACGGGACGAAATTGAAAATTTTATCTTTTTTGGGACGGAATCAAAAATTCTCTATACTTATGGGACCAAAAATGATTTTAACTCGGGAAACGCAGGTAGAGCCTAACCCGCCATTTGGCGGGCTTAGGCGGGTTGCGGGTTAGAAATGTTTGGCCCAACCGTTCAAAGGCGGATCGCGGGTTATGGCGGGCCAACCCGCCAATTTTTTTTCTTTTAATTAAGAGTTGATATTATCAAAATGAAATACTAAAATAATGATATAAAATACTACAATATCAACAAGACAATAATTAAAACATAGTAAACAGTATTCCTCAAGAATTTGCATTCTTACCAACTCATCTCTTCACAAAAAAGTTCCAAAAATTTGAAAATTCCCTCAATTTATATTTACCACTTGAGTTCGTATTTCTAATATCATATACTATTATTACTTTGATTCAAATCGGCAAACTCCATAAATTTTTTTTTCTAATCTGCAAGAATATAAATACAAATACAAATATTAATTACCCCCAAACAAAATAATTACCTAAACATAATCAACATTTTTTTTTCAAATTTTCAATCTAAATCAAGAATTAAAAGAACATGTTTAAAGTATTAAACTTTTGTAAAGCATAATACACGAAAGATAAACTTTAAGCATTTCTCTCGAGTTTGACATGTGGCGGGCTTAGGCGGGGGCGGGGTGGGCCAAACCTGCCTCAACCCGACATTTGGCGAGCTTAGGCAGTGCGGGTTGCGGGCTAAAAATGCTCGACCCAACCCACCAATTATATAGGCGGGTGCGGTTCGGCCCGGCGGGCCCATCCCATTTTGACGGCTCTAAACGCAGGGGCGGAGAGAGTTTCAAGAAATTATCACGAAAGATCTACTTAAATATTACTAAACTCACAATAATCTTAAATCTTTTAAAATTTTTTATTTTAGTACTCCCTCCGTCCCGTTTCAGCTTTCACACTTATTGTTCCACGTTGTTTAAGAAAAATTACTTTTTTTACCAACTTTATTGACTTTTAAGGGTATTGTAGTATTTTTAGGTAATAAATAAAATGTAAAGTGATGTTATGTGTGTGAAAAAGGAGTTGCAAATTTGAAATTAAAGTAACTTTTGAGGTTGTTGGATAAAGTGATATTTCCTTTTTTGGAGTGTGAAAGTTATTATGGGACAAATAAATGAGGAAAGTGTGAAAGCTGTTATGGGACGGAGGGAGTAGTTTTTTTCCCCAATTTTGGTCATTTTGTCCAATTTTGATCCCGAGGCACCAAAATTGAAAAAAAAAGACTAAAATTGAAAATTGTAACAGTTAAAAGACCAAATGAGAATTTTGTGATAATTTAAAAAATGACTTTTTTTAAAGGAAATAACTTTCATTACTAACCAAATGAGAATTTTGTGATAATTTAACAAATAATTTTTTTTAAGGAAATAACTTTCATTACTATCACTGAAAATTAACCAGTACTAATTGACATGAAAGTCCGGTAAAGTGGACCAACGATGCTCAAGAGAAGCACTATTACATTTAGCAAAAGAAGCAAGAGAATGAGCTATAATATTGGACGAGTGGAGTTGCGAAAAAGCTCCTTTGAAATTTTTTTGAGAAGTGTAGAAAAGGATATCTTCAAGGATAGGAAGACAAGAGGTTGGGCAATCACAGTCTTTCCTTATTGCGAAAATAACAGAAGCTGCATCTCCGAAAATGGTAAAGCACTGCAGGTTTAGTTCATTGGCGAGGGATAGAGCAGCCCTCATGGCTAAGAATTCAGCTATTTTTGCACAAGTAATTCCTGGAAAAAACTTTAGCATAACCATACAAGAAGGATTCATTGCTATTTTCAATGAATACTTCAATAAAGGCTTTGGCAAAGCGAGTGGAGATGGCTCCGTCAAAGTAGACCTTTACACCTGAAGTAGGAGGAGAAAGCTCAGTCGGGTTGAGTGAATTAAGAGACCTTTCCAGCCATCCTCTTGCATTCTTAAAATCACGCAAAGTAGCAGTAGAGGAAAAGACTAGAGAATAACAATCCATGCCCTCATTGTCAAATACTTTCTCGTTTTTGTGCCACCATAATGAGTTGCAGATCATAGCAAATATTTTCAAAACCTTTATATCCCCAATGCCCAGGATGTCTCGAACCAATATATCACAAGTGGCTTTTCAAATTGGAATAGAATTTGATGAAGGCCAGTGAGGTGCCAGATTTGTTGCGAGTAACAGCACATGAAATATATATGTGCAAGTGTAGTGTGGCTCTGATTGCAGAAGGGGCAGACGTGATTGATGCTTACTCCCCTCCGTTGGAGATTAGCTGGAGAAGGTAAAGAATTTGTACAACATCTCCAAAGAAAATGATGTACCCTACCAGGAATGCGTAGTTTCCAGAGACACTTCCAAACAAAGATCTGGGCCATTACTTGAAGAGCTCGGGGAGTTTGACCCCAAGAAACTTGGGCTGTTCATAATGAGATGATATGCAGATTTTACAGGGTGTCTCCCATTTTTTGAGTAGTGTCAAATCCAAGAGTCCGAGCCTGCATGGTTTCGAAGAGGGAGTGAGAGAATTAGCTCTGATTCAGTGTGGTTGAATACATTCTTTACCAGTTTAGTGTTCCAAAATCTAGAGCGAGGGTCAATGAGATGTGACACTATTGCATTCTCCGGGAGGAAAATTCGAAGGCTGCAGACTAAGAAGTGCGGAGATTTTGGAAGCCAAGTGTCTTGCCAAATTTTTGTAGAATATTTTACAAAAGACTTAAAGGACCAAATGTGATAATTTGATCGAAAAAATATTATAATTTCTCACATTATATTAAAATTCCACAAATTTCAAATTCTAGTTATTTGTCACACATTGGGTGATAATGCGTGTGAGTACTCTTTAAGAACATATTAACAAGTCAACTTATCAGCAAGCATCCAAGAATTCTGTATGACTAAGGTGAACCTGATATAATTTTTACAAATACAAGCTTCTAAAGAGGGCATTATTTTTTGTAGATACATGCATATTTCTGGAACTCTCAAATTCTACCTAAATAATGGTATGAGACACCATGAGTTCAAAAGATTTAGCTATTTCAAGAAGTATCTGATATTTGGGCATGTTATCTTCTCCGTCTTCCCGTTTCTGATCCATAAGGCCGGGAGTGTCCATTGAACCAGAGATACTTCATGAAAGTTATCTGATCAGTCAAAGGGGCTAAATTCTGAATATTTGATGTGGAACAAGTTTAAAAATGAGTCCATTAAATCTAGTGGTCATCTTCATTTATCCCTAGGCAGTTGGACATGAGTGCATCCATCGACTCGTACTGAAAAGTGGAACAAAGCCAAAGCATCAGCAATTGTACTATTTCAATTGTCTAGCTTCTAGGATGCAATAGAAACTGACATGCATTGTATCAACTTAAAACTTTAAGCACATCACTTCAGGCTAAAAAATTATAAAGCAACAGATGCAACTAGGAATTTCAGAACTATTATAAAGCACTCAATGCACATGCAGATATTAAATATTCAACTAATGTACCTCTTCTGTAATCTCTTCTTCCTCTTCCTTTTCTTCGCCTTCATCTTCCTTCTTTTCGACCTCAATATCCCTGTTTTCCAGCCTCAGCCTTTCTATAGTTCACTACAATTCTCCTTCCCTTCCACCGCTCCTTTTGGTGACTTCCAAAAACTTCCATCAATTTAAGCTCATTCCACTTTTCCCTCTCACATCTTTCTCTATCTCTTCTCACCTTCTCTATTCTTGGATCTTCTTTACCAATTCCTCCCCGGCCTCTTCTGATCTCCAGTGCAACTGGATCCGCTTCCGATCTTGCATTTTCTGCTTCTGCCAGTTTTGGGCTTTGGATTTCTTGCTTGAGGAATTCGACACTCCAAGATTAGTATTAGAATCGTGACAGAGGAAAAACTTGAATAAATTGTCATACCCTTTTCACAATCACACATTTTGTACTATCTTTGTAATAGTGAATTTCCAATTAATCACAAATTCTGTGGGACGGAGGGAGTAAATGATATAGCCCTCCAACCACAAATGAATTAGAATTATTTTGAACAAAGACAAATTTCAATTTCAGATTTAATATGCATTCTCATAAATAGTAAAACCCGATATATATGTGAAATTATAAAATCTAAATTTAAGAAATTAAACAAAAATAATAATAAATAAAATAAAAAAATAAAAGAATCAAGAAACATAAATTAAAAGTATAGGGAGGCATTGGAGAAAAGAAGAGCTCTATAGATTCCACGATCATGGGGTAGAATGTCAATTCCTTCTGCATAAGTTAGGATAAACTACGGCCTGGAAGAAAAGATTAAAGATAGTGAATTACAGCGTGGAAGAAAATTCAAATTGAAAGGACTATTGGAAAATAGAGGAGAAGATGAACATTTACTGGAGAGGAGGATGACAAACCTGATCAAGACGATGGCGAGCGGTGAGCAGCGAGATGTCCTGAATCTATTTATTAGACCTTAATCCAATACATCGTTGACAGTAATGGAGCCACTAAAACGGATTCTGAAAATTAGAGATACTAAATTTTTACAAATTACAACATGAAACGGAAGGAAATGTTGAAAGAGTTAAAGTTTTTTTTAGTCGCATAACTTTTTAAAACTTAAAATTTTGTCCCACAAAAGATATTTTTATCGATTTTGTCTCATAACTATGAGTTTTATTTCGATTTTGCTCAAATTTCGTCGGAACCTTCGATTTTCGTCGGAAATTATCACGTGCGTTGCACGTGACGGATGAATTTGGGGGTTCCGGCGAAAATCGATGGTTCCGGCAAAAAATTGGGCAAAATCGAAATAAAACTCATAATTATAGAAGAAAATAGATATAAATAATTTTTTTGGGACAAACTTTAAAATTTTATAAAGTTATGGAACAAAAAAAAAACTTTTAACTCATTTTTTATACAAAATCGAAATATCTTTCTTAACTCTTTTTGAGAGCTTCATAAATTATAAAACAAAATATTATTTGTGATGACAAAATTTGCAATGGACTAAAGAATTAAAATAAATAAATAAGCATCACAAGCTAACATCAGAACAAACAAATCACACATAAAATTGTGCAGAGTTAAAAGTTATTTTTTTGTCCCATAACTTTTTAAAACTTTAAATTTTGTCCCAAAAAAAATATTTGTATCGATTTTGTCCTAAAACCATGAGTTTTATTTTTATTTTGCCCAATTTTTGCCTGAAATTCACGGATGAATTTGGGGGTTCCGGAGAAAATTGGGAAAAATCGAAATAAAACTCATAGTTATGAGACAAAATCAATACAAATATTTTTTTTAAGACAAAATTTAAAATAATAAAAAGTTAGAAAAAGAAAAAACTTTTAACTCCATAATGCAAGGAGAAAATTGATTAAGAATAAACGCATAGAAAATCGATTAGGAATAAAAATTCAAAGAAAATGACTTATCAGCGTAAAATTGTTGTGGAGTTGAAACTTGGCAAATGAAAACCCTTCTAGGCCCCAATTAAAATGGGCGGCACTATTGCCACTGAGATATTTCTGAAGGCACCCGGACCCTTTAATTTTTTTTAGTAAAAGTACTTTTATATCCCCATCCCTAACTTACTCCATTCGATCTTTTTGTCATCCCCACTTTGCTAACCCCTCCCAAACACATACAACACTCCATGAAAACACACAAGGGAAAAAAAAGTGAAAAAACAAAAAAGGGCAGAAGAGAAGTGGGAGAGAAAAAGAAGAGAGGAAGAAGAAAAGAGGAAAAATGAAAGAACATACACAAGAAAATATATCAAGATGAGATTACGTATGTTCTTATTCGTGAATTTTATGTTCAAAATAATTAGTAATTTAGGGTATATTTGGATTTTATTAATTCGTACTCCATGTAGCCATGAATTAGTGGATTTATGGTAAAATATTTGTATAAATAAATTGTGTGGGGGCTGGGGTATCATTTGTGGTGTTAAAATGTGGTTTAGGTTGGGAAAATACCATACTAAAGATTTTTAAAAAAATCGTTTGTGGAAGATGATTTGATCGGTCCTGGTCTACCGAAAATAGAAGAAAATTTCGGCAGGTCCCAGATGAAATAAGGTCTCAATCTAAGCAAGAGTTATGTGAACTTAGACCTGAATTTTGATAGACTTCCACCGAATATAAGCCTGATTTTTTGTTAACAATTTAATGATCTTTTGAGGTTTGATTCTTTTCCAAGTCTAACATTGTGCTGCATTAGAACTTACAATAACTGCTCTACATGAGTAGGTTGATATGTTTTCTTTTTTCCTTATTTCTTCTGTCTCCTCTTTCTCTCCATCTTCTTTTGTGTTAATTTTTCACTCTGTTATTTTCGTTGCTAATGGTGTGTTGTGTGCGTTTGGCTGGTTTGGGTGGAGTCAGCAAAATGTGCCGGGTGGACTGTGGAGTAAGTTTAATGGTGAAGGACATAATCGTATTTTCACAACAAGTTTTTAAAGGAATAGGTGCCCATTTAAAATAGATATAAGATAATAATAAGTCCTCTACGCCCTAACTAAAATAATTGGGCTTTTCTTGACCTTTCAAAAAAAAAATAATTGGGCTTTTCTTGAGATTAAATCTTTAATTAATAATTGGGTCTTTAGTACGATTGGGCTTTTCTAGTTAAAAAGAATACCTCACTTACAAATTACAATTGAATTTCGACTACTATTCGTACCTCAATAATAATAATAATACGCATCTCGAGAATATTTAAATTAAAATATTTTTAATTAAAAGTACATAAATACCTTTGTATAAATTATTTAACAAAAATTCCAATTATTCAAAACTCAAATGTATAAATTTAAACCATAAACTCTGATTTAAAATCCCTAATTTCATAAAACTCTTAACTCTAATTCAGTTTTTATTCTTTCTTGACAAAACTTGTTAAATAATTGGAGTTTTTTAGCAAAATGAATAAATTAATGGGGGAAAATAGCTTTATAAAAATAATAAGAATCGAAGAAGGAGAGATATTATATTATGAAAGTCAAAGTCTTTTGTGAGACGGTAATTACATGAGACGGGTATGCAAGGTAATATATACCTCTCCGTCTCGGACTTATATTCGCCGACACTGTAGATATGGAGTTTAAAAAAAGTTATTTTTTGACCAATTTTATTGACCTTGTAGGGGTATTGTGGTATTTTTAGGTAATAAATATATTACAAAATATGTTATATGTGTAAGGCGGGGTAGTATTTTTTAAATTAAAATAACTTTTGAGGTTGTTAATTAATGAGAAGTTTCCTTTTTTGGGTGGTGAATATAAGTGTGGGATGAACAAAAACGAAAAGTGTGAACATAAATGTGGGACAGATAGAGTATTATATTTCTATATTATATTGGGAGTGTATTTAATAAATAGGGTACGATTGATTTTGGAGGTGTGAATAGTCGTTTCCTTTCGACTATTGGTACTTAATTATAAATTAAAAAAAAAAACAAGTTGATCTCACACATTTACTTATAACAAGAAAAATCAAAGATTCAATTTAAATTCCTAAGCGTAACAGAAAATAATATGTAAAATGAATTATAGAATGACAGATCATTGATTAGTCATAACTTATAGTCGGGTTGACCAATTCAAGAATTTATCGAACCACATGGAGGAAGGTGTTAGAGCTCAAGCGATATCACGTTTATTGTAATTTTATAGAGACAAATCATCAAAGATTGGTTGTTGAAACAAGTAATTAAATTCAATCAATGCGAGCAAAGATTATCACACAAGAATGATAGATGAAAAGTGGTTTACCACATTAAGTAAAAGTGAGATTAACATCATTTAAGAAGTGAAAATCCTAGGATACATGCATCAAATTCATATGAATTATGGGTATAAGACTAAGGGTCAACACTAAGTTCACCTAAGCTCCCTCTCGAAATGAATAGGATATTGATCTGTTTAAGAATCTCAACATAACTCAATGGATTGGTTCTCACTCAAACAATTCCAACTAGGTACTAAGCATGAAATGAGAGTCCCTTCACACGATTAATCAGCCTCTTGATCAAACCAATCGGATGTCATATCAAAAGGTTCTAAATTTCAAATGATTTCTCAATCTCTTTACAATTTATAATGCACATGAAGTGTATGACAATATGATTCAATTAATCATCCTAAATATGCAATTGACTTCTCAATCTAATCACGTGTTTAAAACAACAAACCACATAAATCATCATAAACATCAAAATCTTAATCATCAATGATAGAAAATCAATTAACCCAACCAACATATGAATTTAGATACACAAATCTCAAAATTATCCAACAACTCTTATGTTGCTAATCTCACAAGGGAGATTAACTTATCATATTCAAAAGAAAGTCAACATAGACATTAAGATCCTTACAAAACATGATGAATAATAAGGTTTCAATACAAAAGTTGGATGAACACTCCCTTGGATGTCTCCAATGGTAATCTCTTTTCTTCCCTTGCAATTCTCCTCTCTTCCTTGCATCTTTTCCTCAAATCGATGAAGGTTTTGATGGTGGGATCAAGATAGATGGAATGGATGGTGAATTGATGAAGATGATGGTGTGAAATGGAGGAATTGGTGTGTGATGTAGGTGAACAGTAAAAACCCTCGCCAAAAACTGATCAAATGTTGAAATATTGGGTATTTATACCTCTTGAGAAGCTTTTAGAAGGTTTCTGAATTTTTACCATAATTGACACCTACACGGCTCGTGTGCTGCTACACGGCTCGAGTCACCGCATGGTTTTTTATCAATAATTTACTTCAGACGGCGCACGACTCATGCGCTGAACACGATCACTGGGTGGGCGAGTACTTATGATGTTGGCACACGACCATTCTGGACAGGCCCGTGCGTGCTGCACGGGTCGTCCTGCATCAGCTCGACTCATGTGCTGTAACTCGACCACCTCCTGGTCATGCATGAGTTTCAGATGTCGGTACACGGCCAGCTCTTACAGGGCCTTGTACCGAGCACAGCTCGTGTAACTGATGCCCTATTTTTCCTTTTTTCGTTTTGGCTCCCGACTCCGTTTATGCTCTATTTTTACCTGTTTTACATAGGTTTAAGCTCATTCTCACACATTTCCATAAAACACACAAAATACACATAAATACGAAGAAAATAATAAGAAAACGGATATAAAAAGACACTAAAATTTAGGTAAAAATATCGCGCATCAATCATGCCCTCTGCAAAAGGGTTTTTTTTTGTTTCTGAGCTGCCGCAAAAGCAGCGACAGCAGTCGCCCATCCGTCGCCTCCAAAACCAACTCCTCGTTTGTTCATTCCGACCACAACTATATATAAAGTAATCTTCTATATCTCATCCCAGAAAAGAAAAACATCAAAGGAAATTAAGAATTAAAGCAAGAAGTTCAAGGTATCATATGTAGAGCTGTCAATTTGGGTTAAACCTAATAGCCCAACCCTTCCCACCCCACTAAAACCCGTAAGTAACCCGCTCTAAAAATGGCCCTCCTCACATTAACCCTCCCTAAAAAAAGTCCGCTTCATACAAATCCATTACCAAGTGGGTTGTGGTGGGTTGTGGGTTACCTGCCCCAACCCACTAACATACCATCAACCCACAACTCTTACCCCACCCTCACCCTCACCATCCCCACTTTATCGATATCGATACCAAAATTTCGATATCGATACAAAAATTTCGATATCGAAAATCAAAATTTCGATAAGTTAAATTTGATATCGTACTGAATTTATATCGATATCGACTTTTCGATAAATATTGATTAATACCGATATTTTGGCATACCGTAAAAATATCAATTTATCGAATCATACCAAAAAATTTATTTAATTTTAATTTAAATAATAAAATTAAAATTAAATATTTCAAAATAATTTAAACATGTATTCCAAAATAATGTACTTAAATATAGTTTTATATAATTATTTTTTTTTAAAAAAAATATGAATTTTTTCAATATTTTTTATACGGTAAACACTTGTATGAATCGCGTTCACATAATGAATTATGTGAACTAATAGTTCATTTTCTATCATCAGTAAAATCATAGAAGAAATCTGAAAAAATAAAAAAATATAAAAAATAAAAAAATATCGAAAAATAAAAAAATATCGAAAACAAAAAATCGAAATATTGACCACACCAAACTAGGGGACACATAAAATAAATTCATACCCTAATTTAATGTTAATTATTAGAGTTTAAAATATTTATTTAAGGGTAAAAGAGTAAATGTGAAACGTCATAAAAATTTTATAAAAAAAAAATCGAAAATAAATAGGCCAACCACGCCAACCAACCCGCCAGTGACCCAACCCGCAACTGACCCGCCCCATGAGTGGCCCGCCCCACCAATAACCCACCACACAAGTGGCCCGCCCTAGTTGAGCCCGCTAAAGAGTGGGTTGTGGACTAAACCGTCCCACTAATCCATTTTGAAAGCTCTAAATTGATGTCTGAATTAAAAAAAAAAACGCATAAACAAAATATTTCAATTGATATATTATTCATTAATTAAATAATGATTTATAATTAATTCAGATTAGTCAATTTGGAAATGAATATTCTCACTTTCTAGTTTCTACTAAAAAAAATTTACTTTTATTTTTTCAAAATTAAAAAAATATTAGTATTATTTTATCTGCAATAGTTCATTATATTAGTTGAGGCTTAGGCTCATTGATGAAGCTCTTCTATAAACCCTTTAAATGAACTAAAAAATAAACATTGCTTGAAGAGGAGTGATGTTAAAAGTAAATATATTAACTATCCACTCCATCTTAACATTTAACGCAAAATTATTGCGTCGAGTGCATACAGAATAACCTTAAATTTATACTGTAACACATTACGTTTATTATGGGGAGAAAATGTTTTTTATACAAATTAAATCCAAAATTAATATCAACACTTTTATTTTGAAATTATCAATTCTATCAAATGTACACTTTTTGGACATTATTATTTATTACCCTCCAATATTAATTTTAAACCTTAATATACCCCCAAACCCTTAAACCCTAAACCACAAATCCTAAACACCTCACCCACTGCCTCTGCCGGCCTCTCCTTTGCCCGCGACCAGTGGCTGATCGCCGCCGCGTAGTCTCTAGAACTTTTCGCCGGAGTTGCAGCAGTCGTCATCGGAGATTGGTAGGTTGGATAGGGGGTATACCACCCCTTGGGTAATTGATAAAATACAGTGAGAGGCAATAGAATTAAAAAAATGTCAATTATTTAATGAAAATAAATAAAGTTAAATGATCGATATTAATTTTTCACTCAACATTTTGGGTAATTTTATATATTGATACTTTATTATGTTATGTCAACGCTTAGTGTATATAAGTGATAAGAATAGAGCATTATTTGTGGGCTTATGCGTTGGGCCGTTGGTCCAATATTTTTAATGTCAAAGTAAAGCCCACTAATAATGAGCCAGTGAAATTTAACTGGGCCATGTCAAGGGGGTGGGTTTTGTTTTCATAAGTAGTCGGTTTGGAGGAGAACGAATTAGGTTTAGATTTGAAAAGTTTTGGAAAAAAATTTCTGCTTAAACGATATCCGAAGAATTCAGAGGTGAGGTTAATTTAATCAATCGCAATATTTAATCTCAATTTTGGCGATTCTTTTCTATAAAATTCTATTAATTTCTGATTTTAATTTGAGAATGATTGTAATTCACTAAATATTTAATGGTTCCGTTTTCCTTTAATTTCTGATTGTAATTTGAGAATGATTGTAATTCCCTAAATATTTAATGATTCCGTTTTGGTTTTTCTTTCAGAAAATGAATAGGGATTATAATGCTGTTTATTTGAATGATCAGCCGCCAGAATCTCATGTTGAAAGACTGGTAGATGGATTGAATGCTGGAAATCCTAATAATGTAGGTTTTGGTTTTGATGCTAGTGTAGACAATGATGGACTGAATGACTTTGGTTTGAATGCTCCTGGGGCTCATCAGCTGGGGTTTGATGTTTGGGATGAATCGAATTTGCATCAAGATTATGCTGTTGGGACTCAGCTGCTGGGAAAATTGAATGAACAGCTGGGTGATCAAGGGTTTGACCCCGACACTTTTGTACTAACTTTCGAGCATTTCCAACCATTTTTTGGACGGCACTGGGAAGACGTCTTACGATTCTATCTTCCCATGGGGTTTACCTTTCTTAGGTTGAGGAAGCTAATGAAAGAAGCAATAGCATCCAGCATGTGGGAAAGTACCTATAATTGGGCCCCAACCCACGTGTAGCGGTACCCGGACTGCCATTGGGCCCCATCCTTCCTCCCGTCGCCCCCGTCCCCCCATACCTACTTCCACAGCCGCCCCGGCCGTCAACCTAGCTTTTATAATGGAGTAGCTTTTAGAAACTTATATTAAATTTGGAATTTTTAATTTTATTATATTTAGAGTTACTCTTACTTACAGAATGGCTTCAGTCAAACTCATGAGCCATAGTAATGGCCTTTGGCAATGGCAAGACTCCTACAAGAATGATTTAGACCTGGTGATTTTTTATCTTATTAATTTTCATTGTTGGATTTGTTTTTGTCATCCTGCTTTTCCTTCATGATTGAAGTTGGTTGGAGTTGTTTCTGTCATTCCTTAGTGATTTGATGTTGGTTAATAGATTGTTGATTAATAATGTTTGGGTTTGCTCATTGACGGGGTAGATTGTTTTTATGTTTGGGTTTACTCATTGATAGGGTTGAAGAGACCACGATGATGGTGGTTGATAGATTGTCGATACTCATTGACAGTAGATTGCTTTTATGTCTTGGGTTGGGTTTATTCATTGACAGTAGATTGTTTTTATGTCTTGGATTTACTCATTGATAGGGTAGTGGATTGTTGTTATTAATCTTGATTTTAGTTTCTGACAGGGAAGGTGGTATTAATAATCTTGGTTTTAGTTTTTAACAGGGTAGAAGATATAGATTGTAGACACACGTATTCATTGTCTTCTTTAAATTGAAACCCACCTCCAATGAATCCAAATTGTACGATCTAGTTTCTTATCTAACACCTGATAGGAATTTAAAACCTGATACTTAATTGAGGACCTCCAATGAATCCAAACTGTACGAGCTAGTTACTTATCTAACACCTGATAGGAATTTAACACCTAATAGTATCAGGTAATTGAGGTAAAATATGTTACAACTTTCTTGAAAATATTTGGGTTTTTTCTAGATTCATGTTCTGAAAATTTCTTCATGTGCATTAGAAAGTTTAGGGTTTCACGTGTGATCAACCACACCACATACCAATGCTTGCTCTTCATAATGGTGGTGTGTTTAGGTATATGCCTTCTTAAGCTTGTTTATCATTTTTGTAAAGTTTTTTTGCTTTTCATTCCCAAAGTAGTTTTTTTTTTTTTTTTGTAAATAGGCCAATGATTAATCTCTCTGAAAAAATATTCTGATAATTAGCGTGAGATTCTTTGTTGTCATTTTTAATAGGAAGGGAAGCTCTTTTTGTACAGGTTTAACTTTTAAGTTGTGAATAGAATTAGAACATTGCAGCTCTGTCATCTCTTAAACTTGTCGCAAGTCATATCATATATGATGAGATGAAAGTCTTTTTTTTTTTTTTTTTTTTAAATAAATGGACCACTAGTATTCTGAAAATTTGGGGTCTTATTTAGAGCCTCTTAGAAATCCATTTGAAACTATGCAGTGGCCCCCTTCAAATTTTGAACTTGAATTTTCTATCTTCTTGAATGTATATGCTTTGAACTAGATTTATTTTGCAGTTCTGCAACATACTATTTTTGTAATTTCTAGCTATTGTAAAGAAAATGAGTTCAGAATTCTTCCTAGTATGCAGTTATTTGACTTGTAATATGTGAAACAGAAATAGGATGTTAGGTTGGTATGGATTCCTAGGAAATATACTTTTATGTCCTGTTTAAATGCTTCTTTACAACTTCTGATTGCTCTTCTTGTTAGACAGATTTGGTTGACCATATTCTTACTGTTACTTTTGTTTTGAAAAGATGATATGAAGTTACATCATTATTAGAAATCTCCTTCAAAAAATGCAAGTGGAAAATCAAATTGCAACTTCAAATAGCCAAAAACTGTCCTGTTAAATTGAATAATTCATTAGGCTAATATAGGTTCCACATTCTATATAGTGTGTAGTTATCTAAGAGACATTAAAAAGCCTTTATGTAACCTTAAAATATGATAATCAATATTAGTCTCATACCAACCAATAATCATTAAGCCATAGGCTTACCACACCTCTCAGCACACCTCTCAGCAATGCCAAGATTCCCCAATTCATAGGTGATTCAGTCTCTGCTACAAGTGCCAATCACATCACATTTAAATAAACACAATTTACAAATTATAAATGTTAATCAAGTGTTCATCATGTTCATATATATTGCACTACTACCTAGATCAAGTGTTCATCGATCATATCTATATATATCAAGTTTCAATTGCACTTTAATTATTAGGAAGTATATTTTCAATAATAATAATATACTATCTCTTGCAAAAGCATAGCATATACTTATGACATTCCGCTATAACATTAAATTTACAAATATTATAATAATTCTTTGTACACCATCTCTATGACATGAAATACTAATTCCTATAACTTGATCTCTCTAAATTAAACAAAAGGTTATTTTATATTGGGGTGTTACAATTGTTTACCCCAAGACCCAAGGATCAGGTTCTTGAGGCCCAGGGCTGATTAGACGGAAGAGAGAGAGCACCAGTGGAGTCCACAACTCCATTGGAGCAATGAGCTAATGACAATCCAGGGCCCGAACTAGGCCTAGGATTTGTAACTTGCAGAAGATCAGATAGAGGGTTTTGTGAGTTGCTCTGCCATGGAAGTGCAGCAGCTTGACCTTCATTTCCAACTCCTCGATCGGAGAAGGAATTTGACCACGAGTCTCTTCCGGTGAGCTTAGGGTACGCGCTGAAGTTCATCACAAAGCCTCCGGTTTTGCTACCATTTCCTGAAAATGAATCCAAAGTTGAAAGGCCATGGTTTGATGGTGAAAAAGATTGAATCTTTGATGAAAATATGATGTCTTACCATACATGGAGGGACAAAGATTATCATAGGGAGGAGACAACAGAGATCATGGCCACGGTTTCCTCCTACAACTCCGTTTTCCTTGGTCAAATTCACGTAATTGATGAAATAACTAAAAATATTAAAAATCAAGAAAAGCCATTCTTGAAAATGTACTTTCATGTTTAGCAACTTACATCCATTATTGCAGTTTACCAAAACCGCCTTCTGGTGAGTTCACCAATTCTCCTAAATCCCCTAAACATTCTAAGTCTGGAGGTCATAGGCATTCACATTCTTGTATTTTCTTCAAACATCCAAGATGAGTATTATATGAGTTCACTACGTTCATTACAGCATTTGAATCTCTCCAGTTTCAAAGTCCCCTAATTGTTAATCATGTTAGATTAAGTTTAAACTGAGTGGTAACTTATGCTTCAAAACCGATTGAAAGATATAGCTAGCCTTCATTGGCATGACTCCCAACTTGAGCATACTCTTGCTTTCACTTACCCCAGCATAATTTCCACAAATAATCACTCCACATTGTAAGAAGAATCACTTCCCATGAATCCTCCAAGGTTGATAAAGAAGAAGAAACAGATTCAGTTTAGAACAATGTAAACACAAACCCAACTGATTTAGCACCAAGATATAAAGTGTTATTCCTTCTCACACAGCCATCAAACGTTGGAAATACAATGGTAATGCCATCATACGTAAGAAAAGCAAGTGTAATGAGAGATTTCTTTTTTCCCTCACCCTGAAATTTGATAGTTGGGATCCTCGAATACCCAAATCAGAGAATATAGAATCACCATTCGGGCAGAGAATATCACATTAAGAAAAGGTTCAATCTTGAATTTGATTAGACCACAACAATCAATAATGTACATATGGGGCCTCCACAGCGGTGATGGCGCGACGGTGGTTAGAAAACAAAAGGGCAGATAAATAGGAGGTGAAAAGCAACAATCAATTATGCACAGAGTTGTGTAACTACAGTCTACCGTCGATGTTGGGATGAGGAGTGAGAGCCGAGAGGTGAGTCGGTGCCGGATGAGAGAGGGAGTGAAAGGAATTAGTTGTGGCAGACCTAAATTAAAAAAATTATTTATACGTACGAAGTAATATTATTAGGTTAACTAGTAGTACACCGTGCGTTGCACGGGTTATTATAATATCAGATGATTAATATAAAAAATGTGTTGGTAAAATTAAAAAAGAAAGTTTGATCAATTTTTTTTATTTTTATTTTTTATGATCGAGACCGCGGTAGCCACACAATGGATCCCAAGTAATATCTTTAACTACTGCGCATAAGGAGTCACCGAGTTTCAGCCTCCCACCCAAGTAATATCTTTAACTACTGCGCACAAGGAGTCACCGAGAATATCTTTAACTATCCCAAGTAATATCTTTAACTACTGCGCACAAGGAGTCACCGAGTTTCAGCCTCCCACCCAAGTTCAGCCTCCCACCCAAGTAATATCTTTAACTACTGCGCACAAGGAAGTTCAGCCTCCCACCCAAGTAATATCTCCACCCAAGTAATATCTCCCAAGTAATATCTTTAACTACTGCGCACAAGGAGTCACCGAGAATATCTTTAACTATCCCAAGTAATATCTTTAACTACTGCGCACAAGGAGTCACCGAGTTTCAGCCTCCCACCCAAGTTCAGCCTCCCACCCAAGTAATATCTTTAACTACTGCGCACAAGGAGTCACCGAGAATATCTTTAACTACTGCGCACAAGGAGTCACCGAGTTTCAGCCAATATCTTTAACTACTGCGCACAAGGAGTCACCGAGTTTCAGCCTCCCACACTGCCGCTTCTAGCACTACCACCCAAGTTCAGCCTCCCACCCAAGTAATATCTTTAACTACTGCGCACAAGGAGTCACCGAGAATATCTTTAACTACTGCGCACAAGGAGTCACCGAGTTTCAGCCAATATCTTTAACTACTGCGCACAAGGAGTCACCGAGTTTCAGCCTCCCACACTGCCGCTTCTAGCGCTACCTTAATGTTGACCCAGAGCACTAGGTCAACACATCATTGGTTGGCATTGGGGAATAAAATCCCCCTTGCCATGTCTCGAACCCAAGACCTATGTCTTAGGTAGTGGGAGCTCTAACCACTTGAGCTACCCAAGACAATTTTTTATTGTTATGCAATGTGACATACATGATGACTTATGTCACAGAGAAATTATACAAAGTATTAATCCTATGAACAATAGTTAGATTTATTTTCTAATTATGTGTCAATTATACAATTTGTAGAGATTATACACTAAAATAGCATAGAAGATTTTGCACGTGAATTAAAGTGTATTATTTTTTTTATAAAGTAGATAGCTGTAATAATGAGTGATTATATGTGTGGGGTCTTTTGCTAAAATGAAAAAATGAATACTTTTAAAATGGACAACAAAAATTACAAAATAAAAACTTTATCCGACGGATGAAGAAAAACTATCAAAATGACAAAATAGATACTTTATCAGCGAATAAAGGAGTATTCTTAAAGGTCACTGGTTGTGATTTGTAGGGGTGAGAATTAGGAATGAATAAACAATCATTTATATTGATGGTGTTTTTTTTTTCATAAAAACTAAAATTCAATTTTGGTAATCATTTTCATCAATTTAATTTAGAATAAATGTTGTGTGAGATTGTCTCGTGATGAGATTATTTTACGCATTCGTAGTTAGTTATCATTTCGCTATAAAATGTCAGTACTTTTTTTTATACTATAAATTGTTAATAAGATAGTTCAATACATCATTATTATTTTTTATTGATTGAATATCAATTTTCATTAATAATATAATATAATCACTTTTTCCATCTTCGTAAGACGGTGTCATACAAGAATTTGCTTTTAATTTATTAATTAACTACTTAATAATATCAATCAATTATTAAATATTCATATTTTTTAAAAAATACCAGTATTGAGGTCAAATATAAATTAAACACCCGTGGTTATAGAGTACATTGTTGCATTAACCGTATAATACATCTTTCATGAAAATAGTAAATTAAAGGTAACACATAACAAAGATTAAAAGTGTATTGATAATTTCCTGGCATAGTTTTGATCCATCCATTCTAAAAAACAATGCACATTTCCTTTAAAATAATAATAATAATAATAATAATAATAATAATAATAATAATAATAATAATAATAATAATAAAAATAATAATAATATTATTATCTTGAAAAAATTTAAACAGATTTCTGTGTATTTTGTAACCTAAAATCATAAAATCTAATTACATTCAATTTTAATAATGATTTGTTTCCAAAAATTTTCAACAAATAATATCTTACTCTTACTTTAGATTATGAAAAAAAAAATTCATAATCCATAATAAATATTAACATACAGTAGGAATGACTTATTCTCGTAATTTCATTATTCAACTTGCATATATTATGATGCCTCATATGAGTGAGGCTATGGGTGTGATACGAAAATCTCTCTCTCCTTAGAATTGATATTTTTCTTTTAGGATATAGATTTCCAAATATTTGATGACAGCACCGCTATATCTTCCTTTGACTCATCATTTAGTAACTATACAAATAGTAATTACTCTAAACACAGATCCAAACAATCAAATTAACATGATGAATATACATATTGAGACGAATATATTTTCAATGAATTAATGTTAAAATAGACCCAAACACATCCCAAAAAAATAAAATAAAAAAACGCACGTAAACAGTGAAGCTTAGCTCCAACACGAAGAATTTGATTTTGCCCACTAAAAAAGTTTCTTCTTGCTACCACAATTTTCATCACTTTAACCATTTCTTTGAGTTTGACATGTTGAATAATTCCTTCTTCTCTTTGCTCTATTTCATATAGAAGTCGAACTTTAGAGTTATATAAGAATGAATTTGGTGGAAGAATTCATTGTGTCAATAGTCATTGTATGTATTTCCATATGAAAAGTTAAATATTTTTCTAGATCTAAATAATATATTAATGTTTCAATCAAGAAGACAAAGACTAGCTTGGAACGGTCTTTTTTTCTCAAAATCATGAGACCGGATCTTATAAGCGAAAATCGGGTCAGGATCTGAGAATTCGGGGTTAACTTCAATTGGGTTTAACAGTCGCTGGCGGGAGATTCACGTTCATCTTCTGCCAGTGACGGTGCCAGGATTTCTCGGGAGGGGGGCCCAATTTGTCTCTATCCCGTAGAAATTTTCACCTTTATTTTTGCTCATTTAGGAAATGGTTACTTCTAAATAATTTACTACTATTTTTCAAAATTAAAAAAAAAAAGTAAAATCTCTTATGTGTATTAGATGACTTGAGTTTATTCTCTGTTAATATTAGATGAAAATTATTAAGAATGAAAATTTATGTTGATAATTCTAGGGGTTTTGTTAAATAATTCAAATAAAAAGCATCTTTAAAGTGTTATAAATTTGTTTATCAAGAAAAATCACACATTTATTTTAAATCCTAAGATAAGAAATAGATTTAAAAAATGTTAAAAGAAATAAAAAAAAAGCTCCATTCACTAAAAATTTTCAAAAGAAAATTTTTAAAATAAAAGAAAACAATTATAATTTATAAGGATATAAAAATTAGAAGAAGAAAGAAAATTGAAAAAATAAATTAAAAGATAAAACATGGGGGGAGAAATTTTTTAAATAATTTGTATAAGAATTGTCTACCAATGTCAACATTAAAAAGGATAGATTAAATTAAGTTGGACTCTTAAATTAAATATAAAAATAAAAAAGAGTAATTGAAGGGGAAAATTTGAACACAAGATTCGAACCCACGCCTCTAACATGGAAGGAGAGTACCAAACCACTTGGCTACAACCACCTATAATAACAAATTACTACATATATAGTAATTAATTTCATATTTTCAGGGGGGCCCAATGCACCCCGGGCCTAGCGTGGCGCCGTCCCTGTCAGACTTCTGCAGTTTCTTCCTCAGCTCCCCAACATTATCTAACGGATTCATCTCCACCAGAATCTTCTTCGCGCCCCACACCACCACGATTCTCACCGTCGCCGACGAATTCCGCGGAGGCAGGCGAAGTTCAGTCACCACCACCACCTCCGTGTTATTATCCATCAAGGCGCAGTCGCCGATTGATTTCTGATCCGCCAGTTCGATTCTATTCGCGTGGAAGATAAGCCAATTCGGAGGTACGCCTTCAATTAGATAGATTTTCTCCTTCTGCTTCTGGACGATATCGTCGGCGTCAACTTCTACCTCGACGAGTTTCGACGAATTTTGAGGAAGAGTTGGATCTTCGAAACGTCGCCGTCCTTGATTCCAGCGACGTCAACTTTGATAGGAGATCGATCGACGATGCCGGAGTCATGGATGTTGAGATCATCGGGAAGAAGGTTTCCGTTGAAGAAGAGGCTCTAGTTAGCAATTGGAATTCCAAATTCCTTCTGGATTTTCTGTTTGATTTCCAGAATTGTATCGAAGAAACCCACCTCGACCTTGGAAGTGGAAGTAGAGGAGGTGGTTTCTCGTGTCTGCAAGATGAGAATCAAGTCCATTGATGAAGGATTGTGATGAAGGAAGGCTGCATGATGTTGAGAGAGTAGGTGGAGGAAGAGAATGTGGGTTTGCAAAGGTGGTTGGCATTTCATACTCATTACAGAGATTGAGGTTATATGATGACTATATGGTGTGCAACATGTTATCAGACAAGATATTTTGATCTAGATTCTTAACATTCCAAGCTATATCCTCATTAGAGTGGGTGATTTCAGAGGAGGCCACGTGGAAGAGTATATATTCACTATGTTGCTGGTTTGGGGAGGGCACCAACTGTTGGAGTGTGTACTCTTTAAATTATAAATTGTAATTAGTAGGCGGATTGATGTAAGAAGGGACATGTGAGATTGCAATGTGTATGCAATTTATAAATAATGTGTATGCAATTTATTAATTAGGTTACTCTTTTTAATGAATTTGGTTACTATTTATAAGAAATTGGGTTACTTTGATTTGATACTCTTATTTTTTTTAAAAATGACGTATTGTGAAGAATTAAATTGTATGTTATCATATTAATAGGGTTACTCTTGATAGATAATTAGGTTACTCTTTATAATGAATTAGATTACTCTTTGATTTGATACTCTTAATTTTTAAAGAATGAAGTCATGTATTGTGAAGATTAATACATATATATGTTTTCATATTAATTGGTTACTCTTTATAAATAATTAGATTACTTTTTATTAAAAAATTATGTTACTCTTTAATTTTGATATTCTAATTTTTAAAAAATAAGTGATGTATTGTGAAGAATTAAATTGAATGTTTTCATATTAATTTGTTTACTTTTTATAAGTAATAAGGTTACGCCTTATAAAGAATTAAGGTTACTCTCTTATATGGCATGATTGATATAATGGAATGGGATGAGAATGGAATCGTAATTCATAATCTCATTCCCATTCCAGTGATTGGTATATTTTAATGAGTATGAATACACATTCCTTTGGAATGTGTATTACCTTATATATGGGAATGGGCATTCCTCCCACACCCATAAGAATGCCCATTTCATTCCCTGCTCCTCTCATCCCATATATATATATATATATATATATATATATATATATATATATATATATATATATATATATATATATATATATATATATATATATATATAATATTTTTTTAATTTATACAGCATCTATTTATATAATTATAAAAATTATAAATATGTTATTATTTTTCTACTTAACATGTAATATTTATTAAAAATATTTGTACTAAATTATTTAGTAAAAAAATAAAATATTAAATAATTTAAAATTTAAATAAAAAAATAAAATATTTTTATATACTCAACTCGGTAAAAAATATATAATTAAATTAAATTAAATTCTTAAAAAATTTAATATAGACGTATATAATTATTTTAATATTTAAAATTTAGTAAATTATATATATATATAATGTACTATATTATTAATTAAATTGAATATATACATGTAATATAAATATAAATACAATTTTTTATACATAGTCTAATATTTTTTAATATATATAAATTTTTTATTTATATTTTAAATTTTATTTATATATAAAAAATATTAATATTTCATTTTATTTTTAATTTAATATTTTTGTATAATTATTAAAATATATAAAATCTTCACAAAAATTTTAAATGTAATATTATAAAAATACTATTAATAAGATTGAAACTAATTAAAGAATACAAATTCTATTACTTGAGCTATTCCTAAACAATATCAATCATGATAAAAATAATTTTTAATCATTCCATTCATGTGTTCATTCCATTCCACTGTTATTCCATTCAGTCATACCAATCTAGCCGATAGTGTTTTAACTGTTATAGTTGTATCATTGCATATCAAGTTTCCAAAATAAATGTGTTTGGTTATTTATTTATGCTGCTGATAAATCAACTTAAATGTCAGAAACAGAGTCCAGAATAATTAGAGGCTTGGATCACATGATACATTACCACTTAGAAAACATAAATAGGTCCAAAATTATTAAAGAAATAAGAATCACAATGGAGGAATGATGGATGATCTTTGTTTGAAGATGACAAGAGAAGAAAAATGCATCAGTTTCCATAAATAATAAAAACTATTGACTGTCTAGATAAAAAAAAAAGGCTTTTTCACTTTTCTGATTTATTAAAGAAGAAAGTTAAGGTTGAAGGTAAAGGGCATAAACAAAGTAAAGTTATGCTATAATGCTACTGTACAATTTACAAACATGCGATATTTCCTATAAACAATCCTCAAACAGAAAGACTTATAGAGTAGTTCATCTTTTTCGACTTAAAAAGACAATCCCTGCAACAAGTTATCACATGTTTTGGCAACAATCTGTATGATCATACCAGTTTAATCACAATATTATCTCAAAACAGTAGCTACTTCATAGGATGAAGTTAACGCTGCCAATAAAGCTTTAGCACCATATGAACAAGAATTATATAACCAATACTCAGTCTCATTTCTAACGCTGGCAGAATTCCCACACCTGCTTTTGACGGCGGCGTCAATATAAAGCGGTCATCTGCTCGTAATCCAGGCTTCAGCGCCACCCGTTGCAGCCCTGTCGGCCGACAATCCATGACGGAGCTCGTCACTTTCTTCCCTTCAGCTCCCTCTCAACCACCTCCTAGTAGCACATCCACTTCTCCTTGCTCGAATCCCAATCTCTGCTCAGCTTCGATTTCCATACAAGTGTCGTCATCTCCTCCATCAGCGACGCTGACATCGGCGATAGGTAGTCGACCTTGAATCGAATGCAGTGCCAAATTATAAACCTAATTCACATTTGGACGAACAAAGGACTGCTAAATCTGGAAGAGTCGCGAAGAGTCGCGGCGACGTGAGGGCGGAAAATGGTGACGGAGGCTGAGGAATTAGGGCCTTCTGGGCTTCAATTTGCGGGCAGTGGATCATCGTTTCTTCTTCAATCACTCCTATAAATTTAAGAAAGACGATGAACAAATTAATGAAATAACATTCAACCTCTTAGAAATTGACAAAAATTGAAGAAAATCTAATTCTATTCAAGCTCAATTTTGTAAAGATTCTGTAGAGATTCAGCTCCAAAGTTGTCACCCGAGATTAGAGTTTTAGCTTCAGAGTTGTCGAGTGCGGATAGTGAATCAGGGCGGCCACCACTACCACGCACTACTGCCCTGTCGAGTGCGCGTCCGCCGTCCAGTGCTGCCGGAAAATGTAAGGCTTAAGCGGATAAAGAAAAATGGCTTTAGTACAGGGGAGAGAGAAGAAAGTTGGGGGGAGAGAGAAGAAGGGGCGATGTACTTTTTGTAAATAATAATTTATTATTATTTATTTCCACATATGATTGTGGATAAGAGAGAGAGAGGGAGTTAATGAACCGTTAATTAACTCCTGTCTCTTTGCGTATAAGGATACTGCATGGAGTCAGTTTTAAGGAGCGGCGATACGTACAGAGTTGCAGAATGCAGAAAGCAAAAGGAAAAAGCAGAACGCGTAAGTGAACACTGAAACGTTTTGGTGCACGCTGCAACGCTCATGCGCAAGGCGCACGAGATAGAACACTGAAACGCGTTTGCAGAAAGCAGAACGCGTTTACTCTCTCAGTTCTTCTTCCCGAACTCATAACACATGAATCCAATCATTATATTCTTCACAATTAAATACAACATCGTGAACAATAATCTACAACCCCGTGTTGAAAGATTTGATCCAGAGATCACAGTTAATCAAGCGTGAGTATCAACCGGGTTCTTAAGATTCTTCCGCTGCAACATACACGGTGAGAGGTAAGTGAGATTACTCTATTTGTATGTTTTCAACATTGGTATCAGAGTCAATGGTTGGTACTCCGTATGCTTTTCTGGATGAAATATTTATGAGTTTTGTTTTCTGCTTTTTACGAAGCATTGCGATCACACATATTTTTGATAGATAAGTATGATTGTTGATTTTTTGGTGTTGACTGATCATGCATATGAGTCATATATGTGTTTTTTAAGGCAGATTACATTGTTTCCAGTGGATATATGAATATATGACGTGTGATTCACCATGAATGCTTTGAGATGTGAATTTTTGTTATTTTTCTGAGCAAGCAAAAGCATGTTTTGATTATACCACTGGATAGGGCTTGTCGAGAGGAGTCCGTCAGTATTTTTTGTGAATTTTTTGGCCTCCTAAAACTCAAGATATGAATTTTTGAAGTTTTTTTTCGAAATTGGGGCTAAACTGCAAAAGTTCAGAAACTTCAGGGGTTGATTTTTGAAAATTCGATAAATTTTAGGGACTTGATTGTAATTTCAAAAAACCTGAAGGCGGACCGGGTCAATCAGACGGATCCGGGTCAGACCCAGCAGAACCGGGTCAGTCCAGTGGGTCAACCAGTGACCGGAACCACCGGAGATCATGGCGGCAGGCGGAGGCGCGTGGTTCACACGCTTCGGCAACAGCACACACGGCAGTGGCGCGTGAAATCCACGCGCCGACCGGTGGAGGCGCGTGTGGTGCACGCGCCGGCAGACGACGTCACCGGTGGAGGCGCGTGTGGTACACGCGCCGGAGCTCAACCTGTTTCCAGCCGCGCGTGGCAGTGCGTGGAGGCGCGTGGGCGGCGCGTGAAGCTTCCAGCTGGTCCGTGGCGGCGCGTGGAGGCGCGTTGCAGTATTTTCCGACGTCTGTCCGGGGTATTCTAACCTATTTTCAATGCGTTGAGTCCGATGGTGATGTTTTCGAGTATGTTTGACGTCATCTTTAGTGTGTATGTGTGTTTTTGCTTCATTTAATGACATATTTATTGAATATGAACCTACGGGTGAGCTATTTGGTTGCAATTTTTGAAGAATATGCACCTTTATATGTCATTTAATAATATATTCATGGTGTTTTGGTGATGTTTGAATTGTTCAAACTCCTGTAGCCTATGAAAGTGGGAGCCAAGTTGGACTGATTCACTTGTGAATATACCTATTGCATCTTGGAAAGCTGTTTCCATATGCATTAAATGGAGAGGAAATTCATGTGATATAGTTTGACTAATACTGGAGTGTTTGATTTTGGTTGCTCGTTTTCTCAAAGGCATGTCAGGACCGGGAACAATTTCAGAGGAAGACATTAGCACTAAAAATGAAATCCTTCATGAATTCTTGAATTATAAAATGAAGCCTACACACAACATAAGGGACCACGCAATTGATTTGATTGAACTCTACAACCGATTATTGCCTTTGATTTATAGCAATGCGATTCCACGTGATAAGTATTTCGAAGTTTCCTATCCTGAGACCTGGGCAAACACTTTGCCTCATTACCTACAAAAGGATTTTTGGGTTCAGTGGGAGACTTATGAAGTGAAGCCTAATGGTCGACAAATTATGGAAGATTTGGTTGATGTTTCTGTAGCAAGAGATAGGACACAGGCACTAAGATCGGCCTGCTTAAGGATGGGAAGGATTCGACGTTCTGATTCTTTAAGACTAAGTGGTCGAGAGAAGCGTCGAATTAAGAATCCTCATATAGATCCTTTGGGGCAAGCTATCTATAGTGTGGGGACTAAGAAATTTGATTGTGAGCATCGATGGAAATCTAGTAATGATAAATTAGGGAGATTAATCCGTAGATTTCCTTAATTCATTTCCATTATATTTCTAATTGGAAACTCAGGGAGTTCATTAGAATTTTATGTTCATGACTTGTCAGACTTGGTGGTTTTGCTATTGTGGATGGTTGTTTAAAGTTCAATTTATGAGTGGCTGTTCAATGTTATTTGATTAATTATTTGAACAATGTGTTTTACGTTTTGAAATAAGAATCTAGTATTATGACACTTGATGAGATTGATGATTAGTAGTCTCCGAGCTATTTTTCGAGATCAAATCTTGTGTGATTTATTGAGGTGTCTCTATTTGGCTTAACGTGAAACTTGATAAAACATTATTAACATACTGAATCGCTTTAATCTCTATCAAAGAAATGAGCTTCAAAATCTATTGTCGCTGAGTTGAACAAAGGTGAGAAACTCATTGATGACAATTATGACACAAGGCGTCATAAATTTTGGTACGTATTGTATGAACAAGATACATTGGATGCTATAATCAAGTGATGGCTGATCCAGGCGTGGGTATTGGAACCTAAGGAGGTGTGACCAAGGAGCGTACCAGGCATGGAAAAAGAAAATTCCATTGCACGAGGTATTCTTGAAAGCTCATTAATCGATGTGATAATCCATCTATCTCATAACACATGATATCTGGGTGTATCTGCGTCAGAAGTATGATGGTACATCGATTACAAGGCATAGGCAGTTGACTATTAAGTTTGATACTTCAAAAGAAAACCTGATCATAACATTAGATAAATCTCAGGGAGATGTCTAATATAATAATCGAACTTAAGATTGCCGGTCATATGCTCTCTGAGGATCAGTAAGTCCAAGCCTTAATACGTTTTTTACCTGATCGTTAGGAACATCTTAAAGTCAACTTGACGCATAATGAAAGAATTAAAACTTTCAATGATATTACTTGTCATGTTGAGCTGGAAGATGAGAAGCTCATATCCTCAAAGCCTTCTTTTGGGGCCTTTTATACTGGTTCTACTTCCAAGGGAGCTTCGGGCTTTAAAAGGAAAAGGAATTGGAAGAAGGGAAAGAAGAAAAGACGATCTAACGGTAATGGTGGTAAGCCTGGAGATAATCCAACAACTAAAACTGATGAACGGAAAAAGGAAAAGAAGCGTGACAAAAAGAATAAGAAAGATAAAAGCAAGATGCCATATTACAATAATAGTAAGCTTGGTTATTATGCTCATGAATGCCCTGAGCCCAGGAGGGACAAGGTATATTGATCTTATTCTATTTTGTGTGAAATTAATGTCTCGAGTACTATCTTGCTGCCTGATTCTTATCCTTTGAGGATTATAGACTCAGAAGCAACAGACCATGTGACAAGAGACAGTGGGAGCTTTTGTACATTTCCGTAGTGTTCCGATGGGGACTAGGTGGATATATGTAGGAACCAATGTACGAGTTGAAGTCAAAAGACTTTGGACTTGCAGATTGGACTTTGACAATGGTCGGACCTTTATTCTACATGATGTTCTTTATGCTCCGAAGATCACGCGAAATCCAATTTCTATTTCGGTTCTTCTTAATTTGGGTTATGATTTACTAAAAGCACAGTGGTAATAGGCATTGATGATACTTGTTATGCATTTGGACATTAACTAATGGCTTTATGGTTTTTAAATTGTAAAGAATGATGTTTAGTAGTTATGATGATCATTCATATTCGCTAAACACTTGTTCTTCTAGCAATGCAAATGTGGATGATGTTTGGCATGCTAGATTAAGTCATGTTGAGCAAGATGGATGATAGACTTGTGGAAGGATTGTTGAATCTTTCTTCTAAGGTCGAATTATCCAAATGCGAACATTATCTTGTTGGCAAAATGACTAGA
Source organism: Pogostemon cablin (assembly GCA_023678885.1). Lineage (NCBI taxonomy): Eukaryota > Viridiplantae > Streptophyta > Magnoliopsida > Lamiales > Lamiaceae > Pogostemon > Pogostemon cablin. The sequence continues at coordinate 28,866,426 of CM043013.1, forward strand.
AAATCTTTTGGTAAAGCCATTGTGTCTTAATCTCCATTAGTAGTAATCCATTCTGATATATGTGGTTCTGTAAATGTGAGAGCACGACATGGAGCTCACTATTTCATTACGTTCATTGATGATTATTCAGTCTATACGATATCTCACGTGTCTGAAGCATTGGATTATTTTAGACGATACTTGAGTGAAGTAGAAGACATGAATATCTATCAGAACAATTCAAGGAATTTTGTAATGAAAAGGGTATAATCCGACAATCAACTGTTCCTTATACACCTCAACAAAATGGTGTTACCGGAAGAAGGAATAGAATTTTATTGGAGATGGTTAGATCCATGATGGCACAAGCTAATCTAACGAGATGCATTGCTTACGGCAGCTTATGTGCTTAATCGCGTGCCTTCAAAGTCAGTTGCTTCGACTCTATATGAATTTTGGACGGGTAGAAACCTGACTTGAGTAACCTTAGAGCTTGGGGATCAGCAGCTTAATACATGATTCATCAAGTCAGTATGAAAAGTTGGGTCCTAGAGGCAAACATTCTAAGGGTTACGTGTTCATAGGAGATGAGGATGAGAGCTTAACTGAGACAGAATCGCGTAATGCTCATTTTCTGGAAACTGAATTTCCTAGTAGAAAGGCCTGTTTTCGAGATGGTAGAAAATCAATACCTAAGATCCAAGTGGGAGTAATAAGCTGATGATGTGGATCTTGATAGTTGATGGTGTGGATCTTGATAGATATTTGCCGATTGAGAATCAGGTGATTCTCAATGAGAGCATTTTGTCTACAGAAGACCATCATAAGTTATCTCATCTTGAAAAGTTCTAGGAAATATGTGCACCAAAGGCATTATGACATTGAAGGACATGCCTTCTTGGTTTCACCAGAAAGTTGAGATATTTTTCCTGCTGATGAGGAAGAGCCCAGAAACGTTAAAGAAGCTTTAACTTGTCTGAAAAAGAAGAAATTGATGCAAGGGGAGATGGAGTCTATGAAGTCAAATCAAGTCTGGGGACTTGTAGATCTTCCAAAGGGACGAAAGGAAATTGAGAATAAATGGATTTTCAAAATCAAAAGAAATGCTGATGGCTCAATAGAGATGTAGAAAGCTCGCTTGGTGGGAAAAGGTTATACTCAACAAGGGTATAGACTACGTAGAAACCTTTTCACCTGTAGTGAGGTTTGCCTTGATTCATCTACTGTTGGCTATAGTGGCTAGTATGGAATTAGAATTACACCAACATGGATGTTAAAGACCACATTTCTCAATGGAGAATTAGAAGAAGAGATCTACATGCAAATGCCTGTAGGATTTATTCTTTGAGGTCGAGAGGATAAAATTTGTAGATTATAGAAGTCGTTCTATAGACTCAAACAATCCTCCAGACAGTGGTATTTGAGATTTTACACTACGATCATCTCATAAGACCACTGTGTTTACGATAACCGATCCAACAGTTGTTTTGTGATTCTATCCTTGTATGTGGATGACATATTTCTAGCTTGAAATAGAAAAGAGTATCTTGAAACCATTAAAAGGTGGTTATCTTCAAAATTCGAAATGAAAGATATGGGTGAAGCAGAGTACATACTTGGTGTGAAGATCCATAGGGATCGTTCAAAGAAGTTATTAAGTTTGTCTTAAGAGACTTACGTCAAGAAACTTTTATAACGATTCAAGATGGACACCTGCAAACCTAATGATACTCCTATTGTGAAAGACGAATCATTGAGTCAGCAAATGTGTCCCAAGGCTCTAGATGAGAAGAATAAAATGGCCAGAGTACCATATGCCAATGTGATTGACTGCAGATTATTCTTTCTGTTATCACTGAATGGGTATACAGACGTTGACTGGAGTGGTGATTTAGATAAACGTAAATCAACTCTCGGTTATGTCTTCTTGCTCAATGATGGAGCAATCTCATGGTGTAACAAGAAACAGACTTCATCTGCAGTTCAAGAGGCTATTTGGTTGAGAAGATTCATGAAACATTTGGAGGTCTCAAACACTCCAGTGGGAGCTGTTTCAATTAATTGTGATAATCAGGCGGTTATTGCTTACACAAAAGACTCAAATATCATGGATAGACCAAACACATTGACATGAAGTTCAACTTTGTTAGAGATATTGTAGACAAGAAGAAAGTGATTCTTAGTAACATTTCTACTCGTTTGAGTTTGCGAAGGATTTAAAACGATGTATTGAATGTATGTTAATGAAATAGTTAATGGCTTAAATATACATATATGTTTTATAAATTATACGTGATGGTTCATATATAATAGTATGTCGGCAAGTTATGATTGGCTCTCTCATACGAGCAATCGCCTCTGGCTCAGTGGGAGCGCAGAGATGAGATTACGATAGTTAATGTAATCGGGATAGATTTTGCCACGAATCTAATCCAACTTGTTATAAAGCTAAATCGACGGAGATCCTATACGTTGGAGGGAGGATATCTGGGTTAAGTGTATGGAACACACTTAAACTTTGATTTACACGATGTCTAAATTAAATGAAATACGACATATGCTTTCTTGGAAAGAAGTTAAAGACATTATGACATGTGTTTTAGGAAAACGACATGTGCTGAGTTGACCCCAACAGGATTGAGAAAATTATCCCTATTTTCTCAAAAGTATGAGTCCTTATCTATTGGTTACCCTTATGACTTTCTACTATATTCTAAGTCTTCACATTGGTGTTGCTACTTTAGCATGTTACCAAAAGAGCTATGGTTAATAACGGCGATGCGGTACATGTCTAGGAAAGCAGCTATAGTGGGAGACTGTAGATACTTAGTGAGATGGGAAGAACGTCTTAATTTAACATATACTATTGTGATTCATTGACTAGTCAATCAAGCAGTGTCTTGATTATGAATACATAGTTATTTTGCAAAAGGGTTGAATATACTCTGACAAATTCAGGGATTGAAAAAGAGATATGTCAACTTATGTTAAATGTTCAAGAGTTCTGGGGTATAGCGAGCTTGTTGAGTTTCTTTGATAAACTGGTTGAGTTGTTATATATCTCTAACAAGTGTATGGCGATTAAAACTCATATCTCGTGGGTCACACGATGTATTAATCTGTGTGAGAATATGATTCATGAAGAAAATGAGTCAGGCGACTTTTGACTTCATATGTGAGTGGGAGATGTAAATAATAATTTATTATTATTTATTTCCACATATGATTGTGGATAAGAGAGAGAGAGGGAGTTAATGAACCGTTAATTAACTCCTGTCTCTTTGCGTATAAGGATACTGCATGGAGTCAGTTTTAATGAGCGGCGATACGCACAGAGTTGCAGAACGCAGAAAGCAAAAGGAAAAAGCAGAACGCGTAAGTGAACACTGAAACGTTTTGGTGCACGCTGCAACGCTCATGCGCAAGGCGCACGAGATAGAACACTGAAACGCGTTTGCAGAAAGCAGAACGCGTTTACTCTCTCAGTTCTTCTTCCCGAACTCATAACACACGAATCCAATCATTATATTCTTCACAATTAAATACAACATCGTGAACAATAATCTACAACCCCATGTTGGAAGATTTGATCCAGAGATCACAGTTAATCAAGCGTGAGTATTAACCGGGTTCTTAAGATTCTTCCGCTGCAACATACACGGTGAGAGGTAAGTGAGATTACTCTATTTGTATGTTTCCAACACTTTTGTTATTTGGGTTGTCGGGATCTGGTTCCATCAAATTTTTCATTGAACTGGTGGCAACCTAGTTGATCTCTTCAATCAATTATGAGACGGGTTTTTTAGACCGTTTGACTCACCATTAAAATATATTTATTAATGTTTCAATCAATTATGAGATGGGTTTTTTTATACAGTCCATCATTAAAGTATACTCCATTTATTATACGGGTAAAGTATATTTATTTATTGTTAAATTATGTCACTAATGAATCATATTATAACATGCTAAAATCATATTTTAATGTATACATACTTTATAAATATTATTTTAACAATCATTAGACATACCTAATCTATATAATAAATATACTTTAACACATCCCCAAACAATTTCACATGAGTTATGTTTCACAACGGACTTTCTATTATCTATATATATATATATATATATATATATATATATATATATATATATATATATATATATATATATATATAAAAGCAGAATAAATCCAATCCTGACCATCTAATTTTAAAACAAATCTCAGCCACCCATTAAAATACTCCCTCCGTCCCAACTTCAACTTCACACTTTCCGTTTTGGTCCGTCCCAAATTCAACTTCACACTTCCATAAAAGGAAAAAGCAACAAACTAATATCCCTCTAACATACTTTAATTTCAAATTTGACATCACCTTTTTAACACACATAACATACTTTATCATTTATTTATTACCCAAAAATACCATACTACCCTCAAAAGTAAGTCAAAAAGTGACTTTTCTTAAACTCTGTATCTACAGTAAACGTGAACTTGAATTTGGGACGGAGGGAGTAATTAAATAATTATAATTATGATATTTTCAAATTAGGAAATAATTTAGTATCTAAACAAATCTTAGTTACCCATTAAAATAATAATTAAATAATTATAATAATTAAATAATTATAATTATGACATTTTCAAATTAGGAAATAATTTAGTATCTAAAACAAATCTTAGTCATCCATTAAAATAATTAAATAATTATAATTATGTCATTTTCAAATTAGGAAATAAGATTTTATTTATTAAAAAATTAATAATATTAAATAGACCAATCAAATTGCAGGGATGGAAATGCCCAATCCCGCAGAATTATTAGGTCAAATAATCCATTGACCAATCAAATTGTGAGTTATATATGGGGCTTCCTCACCCTTCACCTATATAAGGAGCCCTCCTCCATTTATTTCAAACACACCGAGAACGATTCTCTAAGAAGATCAAAGACTTCAGAATTGTCTGAATAGTTCTTCGAATTCTTCAACGAGAATCAACTCAAGAACGGAATACATCTGGGATTCAGGTTCTAAACCGCCCGGATCAAGCGTTCTACAGTTAAAATTTTGAACGGCCTATAATCTGGTTCTAAACCGTCCGGATTAAGCGTTCTACAGTAAAAAATTTGAACGGCCTATAATTTGAGATTCTGGTGCTAAACTGCCCGAATTTAATCTGGGATTCTGGTGCTAAACTGTCCGAATTTAAGACTGCTTAAGTTAAAGTTCTTCCTATAATCTGGGATTCACCGGATTTAAGTATTTTTAAGTCAAGCAGACATTAAAATAATTAAATAATTATAATTATAACCTTTTCAAATTTGGAAATAAGATATTATTTAATAAAACTTTAATAATATTAAATATATTCAAAATTTTCAAATAAATCTAAGTCACACATTACAATAATTAAATAATTATAATAATTATAATTATAACTTTTTCAAATTAAGAAATAAGATATTATTATAGCAGAATAACTGACAATCTATTTTTTAAACAAATTTCAGTCAACCATTAAAATAATTAAATAATTATAATTATGAATTTAGGGCATTTACTAAAATAATTAAATAATTATAATCATAAAATTTTCAAATTAGGAAATGAAATATTATTAAAGAAGAATAATCCAATCCTGACCATCTATTTAGACACCCATTAAAATAATTAAATAATTATAATTATGAATTTTATGGTTTCAAGTTTTAGGATTTATGATTTAGAGTTTTATGTAATTATTTTCGTACAAAACACATATGAGATAATTAAAAAACATAAATAAAGAAATAATACGAAAACAAAATTCAAACCACACCAAAACCGGATGAGAGAAGCTCAAACAAATCTCAGCCACCCATTAAAATAATTAAATAATTATAAATTATAAATATAGGGTAGAATAAATCCAATTCTAACCTTCTATTTCTTAAACAAATTTCAGCCACCCATTAAAATAATTAAATAATTAAATAATTATAATTATGAATTTAGGGTTTTAGGGTTTAGAATTTAGGGTTTAGGATTTAGGGTTTTAGGGTTTAGTGAAATTGGTAAATGTTATTTCACTGGAAACGGTTGCATCGAGTACTTACGTACGATGCGAATACAAAGACTATCCAACCTACTCAAGCAAAATGCTTGAGGTGAATAAAAAATACATCATGAATTCATATACAAAGATGCTATCTGAAGCTTTATTCTATCTGCAATGTAGTTCGGAGACAACATCCTTGTTCCATGTTGAAGAGCATTCCTTTCCATCCATATGTGGTATATCGTGGTAGCAAAAGTGATGAAAAGGAGTCTTCTTGCCTTTTTGTTGTTCCTCGTATCCTGGAGTATCTTTCTGAAGGCATCTGTGACTGAAGCTAGCCTTCGTCTTCTCCATCCAATCCATCTTCTGACCTGATCCCATATATGTGTGGTGTAAGGGCAGTGGAAGAAGAGGTGCGATGTGGTCTCCTGATCAAAGCAAAAAGCACATCGTTTGTCTTCTCCCGTGCACCACACCCTATCCTTTGTAGCAACTCTATCTCTATGCACCAGCCAAAGTCTGAAACTGTATTTCCTCACAATCCACTTGTGCCATACCTGTTTGTAGACAAAGCTCGAGTCCGATGTGTATCTACTCCTCAAATGATCATACATGCGGCTGGCTTTGAGTACCCCATTCTCACAACACTTCTCCATAGCTCCAATCACTCCCTCATCCCCTTCTGATTCACTCTCGATGGTATTCCTAATAGCAATGAGAACTCTCCATAAGTATGTAGAATTATTACTGGGAGAGGTCACTGTCCACTGAGAAGTCGAGAGGTAGACAGTGTGGATCCATTTCACCCATAGGGATGAGGCTTCCCTATGTACATCCCACAGTGCACTTGCCAAGAGAGCCTTGTTCCACGTGGTAATGTCCTTCAACCCTAGCCCCCCTGCATTCTTGGGTTGAAGGATGTCATTCCAGCTCACCGGGCTCACCTTCGTTCCCCACAAGAACCTGCGAATAATGGTCTCCACTTTTTTGACCACCACAATTGGAATTTTGACAATACCACACCAAAAAGATAGAATACCATATATCCCAGAAGTGATCAACTCCAATCTCCCCGTGAATGACAACAGCTTAGAAGACCAAGTTTGTATCATAGTGTTAATGTCATTCAAAAGGGGTGTAAAGTCCTCCACACCTATTCTCTTGCTACAAATAGGGATACCCAAGTATTTGAAAGGAATATTACCTGAAGTAAAAGGAAGAATCTGAGCAATCCTACGACGAACACGGGTCGAGATACCCGAAGTAATGAGGTTTGATTTGTGAGGATTTGCAGTTAGCCCAGAGACTTCAGAGAAACCTTTCAATATCCCCTCAACACACCTTGCAGTTGCTACATCTCCATATCCCACAATCGAAAGATCATCCGCAAATATCAGATGCGAGACATCCACACGTTTACAGATTCTAGAGTGGAATCTGTACTCCTGTAGATCTACTGCTCTACTCATCAATCTACTAAAATATTCCATGCATATAACAAAGAGGAGCGAGGAGATCGGATCACTATGTCGAAGACCCCTCTTGCCTCTGAAGAAACCCTCTGGTTTACCGTTGATGAGTAAAGAGTAAGAAGTAATAGTAACACACTGCTCAATCCAAGTGCAGAAGGTAGGGGGAAATCCCAATCCCCTAAGCAATTCAAAGAGATATTTCCAGCTAACAGAGTCATAAGCCTTGGAAATGTCCACTTTGATTGCCATCCTAGGGGAGATAGTCCCCACTCTCCGTCCATAACCCCTGAAGATCTCCTCCGCTAGCATCACACAATCTCTCATCTTCCTTCCTTTGATAAATCCAAACTGGGAGTGACTTATTAAGGAAGGAAGGCAACCTCTGAGTCGGGCGGCCAAGATTTTAGATATGATTTTGTACACAGTGTTGCAACAAGAAATGGGTCTAAAATCTTGGACTCTCGGCTCATGGTTCTTTTTTGGAATCAAGGAAACAAAAGTAGCATTCAACTGTTTTAGCAGTTTTCCTTTCCGAAAAAATTCCTTCACAGCCGACACTACATCTCCACCTACCACATTCCAAGCACTCTGAAAGAAGGCTGATATGTAGCCATCAGGACCCGGAGATTTGTTTTTGTTGATTGACCATAAGGCTTCTTTAATCTCTGCTTCATCTACCGGTACAATCAGACTATCAGTCTCCAAAGAAGAAAGAATCGGGCCTCTCTCCAACACCTCCTGCTCCACTGGCTGAGAAGGCAAACCCTCTTCCCTCAGAATTGATTGATAATAATTTAGGAAGGCATCAATCAGTTCTTGGTAAGAGGCAGTGGGCCCACCATCTGTGTGAATAGAGTGAATACCATTCCTAGTTCCATTGCTGCGAATAAGTGAGTAGAAATACTTAGTGGCTCGATCCTGGTTCTTTATATGCTTGTGCTTGAGGACCTGCATAAGATAGCCATTCTCACAATCTTCCAAATGCTTCTGTTTCCTTAGCTCCTCACTGATGTCCTGTTGTAGGTCATGATTATCCAGTCTAGACATAAAGAGAGTCTGAAGGTGATGTAAGTGCTCTCTTCCTCTAGCTACTCTTTCAGAGATGTAATGATAGTTCAGTTTGTGCAGCGCCTTCAGAGGCCTTTTTAGAGATTTCAACTTGTGGCAAAGCATGAATTGTTTTGTACCTGCTACATGTACCTGCCAATAAGAAGAAACAAGAGCAAGGAAATTATCATGGTTAGTCCAAAAGTTACAAAATCGGAAGGGTCTTATATAGTGAGGGCTCAGGTTTTGGAAGGAGGTAATGGAAGGGCAATGATCGGAGTGAGTTCCTTGAGGAAGAAAAAAGGTTTGTAGGTCCCAACCCATACTCCTCCAAATCTTGCACGTCATCACTCTATCAATTTTAGAACATGAAACTCCATTCGACCAAGTATAGAAACACCCTGTCGAGTAAGTATCTTCCACTCCCAATATAGAACAAGTTTCATGCATTTCCCTGGTCCCAGAATTTTATGTAGGACTATTTCTTTCCCCCTCAAATCTCACACAGTTGAAATCTCCCCCCATTATCCATGGCAATGGGTTCGAATGAAAAAGAGAGATAAGATGGTGCCACAAATTTCTCCTAGCGACATAGCGATTGTGGGCATAGATGACTGAGATAAGGAACTCCTTCGAAGTTGTAAGGCAGCGAGCATTCATCGAAATAGATTGATCACTTAAGATAAAATTTTCAAAATGAAGACGCATTGGATTCCAAACAACCACAATTCTACCACCACTACAAAGCTCAAGGTTGTGAATATACTTCCAACCCGGGAAAACTTTCTGAATAACCACATCAACCGAAGAAACAGAAAGTTTTGTCTCAACCAAGCCTGCACATGCCACATCATGTTCACGCACCAGTTTTTTAGTGCATTGTGGGTTGGCGTGCGCCCCATCCCACGCACATTCCATATGAGAAGATTCATGAGGAAAATTCAGAGGATGGAATACCTTCCTCCGCAACTTTCTTACTAATCCAATCTGCATGAACTACAGGATTTTCAACTTCCTCTTCTTCTTCATATGAACCCAGTGATATTGCCTTATTTGCTTGAAATTAATTCCAGTTGATGTTGATGCTGAGGAATCACTGTTGTAAACCGGAACCCAAGTACCTTTATAATTGTTGCCATAATTCGAAGCACTGAGGGATGAGAGTGGAGTTTCTGGAACCTGCTCCTTGCTGGAACGATGCGAAGGAGGATTATCAGGAGTTGAAACGGGCTCAGAAAAACGATTGTTACAGGAAGGTTTAGGAATAGAATTGGGTTGAGGCTTTTTGATGGGCTGGATGGGAGATCTGGAATTATTAAGGGGGTGAGAACGGTGGGGATGGGTATTTGTATTGGGTTTAAGGGAATTAATTAAGATGGGCTCAGAGTAAGGATTGGGCTCGAAATTGGAGGAGGTAGTAGGTTGAATGGGATTAAAGGGATTGGGATCAACAAATGAGGGATTGGGCTTAGGATCACTTTGGGCCTGGATTTTATTAGGATTATTCTGAGTGAGTGGGGGATTGGGCTTAGGTTGCGGTTTGGGCTTAGGGTTATGGGGATTGGGCCGTTTCCCTCTGTTTCTGTTTCTCTGCCTTTTCCCAAATTGAAAATACCTGTCATTATATGGAGGCTGATCAGATTGGGGAAGATCATCGGATCTGCGGCATTCTGAAGCGAGGTGTCCTAGTTGATTACATGAGGTGCAGTACTTGGGATTAAATTCGTAAAGAATGCGTTGTTTGAAGCCACCAAAGCGATTCTTGATCCAAATTTCATCCGGCAGCTTCTTCGTGGCATCAACATGTACCAGTATGCGAGCATATGAGACACGCTCTTGATTGGTGGTGTAGGAATCCATCATGATTGGTTCGCCAACAGCCGAAGCAATTAGGCTCAATCGATCGGAGGCCCAATACATGAGGGGGAGAGATGGCAACCGAATCCAAACTGGGACGATTGACAATCCTGCTTCGTCAAACTGAAAATCGATTGGCATTCTACGAAGCATGAGGTAGACGAAGTTACCCTCATACGGACCATTGAGCAACACCTTTCGAACATCTTTCTCGGAGTTTAATTTGAAGATTAACCATCCGCTGTCATGACTGAAGATTTTAACTTCAACCTTCCACTTATTGATTATATCTCTCACTGCCTGGAAACCTGGGTATCTTCCAGCGAAGCAACCAATAAGTGTATGGTTCCATTCATTGTTTACATCATAAAGCATCTCATCAGGTATATGCACTTCTCCTGGAACCTCAGGGGGAATAAATTTGAGGAAGTGATTGGAATTAGGTTGGCGATTGTGGGGTTTATGATGGATTGGGTCTGGGTGATTAATGGGTGGGCTGGGAGTCGGCGGAATAGGAAGGTTATGGTGGGCAGTAGAGGGAGAAGCAGAGGAGAGGGGGTGGATGGTTGGCGGAAGAGGAGATTGTCGATCAGGGGTTGAATGGTGAAGGAGCAGGGGAGGGGATGATGAAGTTCCAGGAAGAAGAGTGGGAGGAGATTGGTGACGGGAAGAAGAAACTACCAGGGTCGGGTCAGAAGCTGCCAGAGATGGAGGCTGAGATTGAGGATGAGCAGAAGAAGGGGGGGAATTATGGAGGACGGAAGCACGACAGATGGCAGAATTGGGTTGGGTTGAATGGAGATCCGGTGTTGAGTAGTTGAGTAACAGGGTTTGGGAGGAGGAGTTGGAGGTAGTAGGAAGTGGAGGAGTTGTGGAGGGAGGGGAAGAACGAAGACTGGAGGGGTGCTTGGGGTTGAAGGGAGTAAGGGCAACCAACCTCATTCTCGGAGACAAGGCCGGAGAATTATGGGTCGTCGGCTGAACGGAAGGAGAAAGAGATGGGATCAGGGGGTTGGAAGAGAGAGAAGGAGTGGGGCCCATGAGCTTATCCTTGAAGGAAGAGTTTGCTGGACAAAAGGAAGGGGCAGAGGGACAGGATGGAGAAAGTGAAAAGGAATTGGAATTATTGGACAAAGTAGGATACGTGTCGACATCTGCTTTGTCCAAGAGAGGAGGGTAGGAGGGGCAGCCAGTATCACCAACTACTAACGTACCATTAGTAACTGTTTCCAAGGCAGAAAGAAGATTGAGATTCAAATTTTGAATCTGAGGATTCTCCATCAGATCTGCTGCATCCATTTCTGAACGCTGCTCCATCAGAATCGGATTATCTTCCCTATCATGCAGAACAACTTGTTGCTGTTCCTCCAAGAGTACATGTTCCACTAAATCTGTTTCATCTCCTTCTTGTACTTCAACAACATCATCACTTCTTACCTCCTCAACGGCTGCGGCGGCCGGAGATAGGTCAAGGATGGACATTTGAGCATTAAAAGTGCAATCCATACATGAAGGGGACAAGGGATTAGCATGAGAAACACCCTTAACACTGATTTTTGATTTCCTTGTTATCTTTCCTTTTTTTCCTTTCTTTCCACCGCTCAACTTCCTACTTGAGGAGGAGGAATGAGCTGCAGCGGCAGATCGCCGGGTCTTCATACTGTCGACGGAACAGGGAGAAAGCACAACTAGATGATGACTACACTAAGGTAGCCGGAACTCCGGCCATCATCCAGTTAGCAGGGAGAAGAGGGGATGGCAGGGAGGGGGAAGGTTAGAGAGAAGTCAGAGCACAAGTTCTAGAGAGAGAAAGGGTTTGGTTTTTTTGGTTTAGGGTTTTGGTTTTAGGGTTTATGATTTAGGGTTTTTTAGTTTAGGGTTTTAGGGTTTAGGGTTTTATAGTTTAGGGTTTTAGGGTTTATGGGATAATGTTTGCAGATGGTCAAATCCTGACCATCTATTTCTTAAATAAATAAATCTCAACCACCCATTAAAATGATTAATCCGAATGAAAGAAGCTCACAAATCTCAGCCACACATTAAAATAATTAAATAATTATAATTATGAATTTAGGGTAGAATAAATCCAATCCTGACTATCTATTTCTTAAACAAATCTCAGTCACCCATTAAAATAATTAAATAGCTATAATTATGAATTTAGGGTTTAGGGTTTTATGGTTTAGGGTTTATGGGATAATGTTTGCAGAGGGTACCATCTATTTCTTAAACAAATCTCAATCATCCATTAAAATAATTAAATAATTATAATTATGACTTTTTCAATAATTAAATAATAATTATTAACCCATAAAGTAGAATAAATTCAATCATGGCAATCTATTTCTCAAACAAATCTCAGCCATCCATTATTAAAATAATTAAATAATTATAATTATGACTTTTTCAAATTAGAAAATACTCTCTTCTTCCCACCCAAATGGTGGTGTTTGCTTTTTGTACGTGGATTAAGAAGTACGGAATATTATTTAATGTGTTTTGGGTAGTTGTATTAGTGGGAGTGTAGGCCCCATATTTTAGTTGTAATAGTGGGTGTGTATGGGTCTCATATGTGTAAAAAAAGAAAAGATGACTCTTTGAGTGAGACACCCAAAATGGAAAAAATGACCCTTTGAGTTAGACGAAGGGACTAAAATATTATTAAAGCAGAATAAATCTAATCCTGACCATTTTTTTCTTAAAAAAATCTCAGTCACCCATTAAAACAATTAAATCATTATAATTATGAATTTAGGGTTTAGAGTTTTAGGGTTTAGGGTTTTATGGTTTATGACATAATGTTTGTAGAGGGTCAAATCCTGACCATCTATTTCTTAAACAAATCTCAATCACCCATTAAAATAATTAAATAATTATAATTATGACTTTTTCAACAATTAAATAATTATTAACCCAACCGAACTTTTATTGTAAATAATTGTTAATAATCTCATAAAAATAAAAAAATAAATATATTACAACTTTATGGCCTATAAATAAATAAATATTATTTTCGTGATATTACATTACATTGAGATATTTAATTTAAAACTTTAATAATCTCATTAAACCTTTTACTAATATAGCAACAATAAATACAAAAAAAATCAAAAAATAAATATATATGTCAATTTTTTAATAATTTTATATGGCAAGAATATATACTCATAATTTTTGTATTCGTTTGATTAATTTTCTACCAACTAACAAAACAAACATTGCCGTCAAATTTAGATGCATTAGATTGTTTGAGTCTCCTAATTATCAAATCCATGTATGGTTAAACCAATTTGGAAGGTGTTTATGACGATGTTGAGATTTGTTAATATATGTTTTGTAGGGGGTATTTGTTTATTTTTATTATTTTATATATTTTTTCAAAGAAATATTATTCTATTCAAACATCATAAAATCAAATAAAATTGTTGCCCAAAAACTAATACATACCGTGCAACGCAGGGTTAGCTACTAGTTATTTTAGAAATTCAAATAGCATGAACTTAATTTTAGAAGATGCTCCTATAATTTAAAAAATATATCATTCAATACAACTCCATTAATTGAAAATTATCAATATTTTTTGTGTGAATTCGAAACCATCTTTTCTAACTTTTTCTAAATTTATATGATACATATTATTTTTCTTATTAATCTTTAAAATCAATTACTACTATTTATTTATTTTTAATCATCAAATTACAAATTATATACTCCCTCCGTCCCAGGTAATGAGGGTCGGAGACCTTATGTTAACTATAAGGTCTACGACCCTCATTACCTGGGACGGAGGGAGTATATATATATATATATATATATATATATATATATATATATATAAATTTTTTTATTTGAGAACTTATTTTCAATGGATTTCAAATAAATAACTATAGGTGTTGCGTGAGATTGTTTCACGTATGACCATTTTACACTTTTTAAAATAGTTATTATTTTCGCTATATAATGTTATCACTTTTCATTTACACTATAAATTGCTCATAAAATTGCATTATCACTTTTTATTAATTCAATATCATTTTTTTTGTAAATTGCTAATGAAATTGCATTATCACTTTTCATTAATTCAATATCACTTTTTTGGTATGGAAATTATTTTTTTTTTTCATTAATTCAGTATCACTTTTTTGTTACGAAAATTATTACTTTTCATCAATCTCATATAAACTTACATGACACAGTTTCACACAAGTCTTTGCCAATAAATAATTATATGATTTTTTTTCTTCTTCTTTCATTTATATATATATATATATATATATATATATATATATATATATATATATATATATATATATATATATATATATATATATATTTCCTTCTATATACATAAAAAATATCTATATATCTTTCCTATATATTATGAATTACAATTAAATATTTACTTGTATAATAGTAATAATAATTTAAATAAAATATACTCTATAAATAGACGAAATCTCCTTCTCCAAACTTATCTCCTCATCTCATATTTTCGTTCTCATATTTTCGTACATTATTTTATGTCGCTGATGAATATATGACTTTTTATTTTCTTCTTTCATTTATATTTTTTTTCCATCCATATACATTAAAAATCTATGATAAATATAAGTATGACTTTTTTTCTTCTTTCTTTCATTTATATTTTTTTGTCCTTGTATATGCATTAAAAATCTCTATCAATCTTTCCACAATATAATGAATTACAATGTGTAATAATAATACTCCCTCCGTCCCACGTATTTTTACCCACTTTCCATTTTGGGGTGTCCCACGTATTTTTACCCATTCCATTTTTGGCAAAAATACATAATATTTTATTACCTACTTTTTACAATCTCAACAACTTTAATTACTTTTTTACACTTTATTCATCATTCCCAATAACTTTATTCACTTTTTCTTTTTAAATTACTAATTTATCCCTACTTTCTCTTACATTATATATTAAAAAAATAAAACGTCTTAATTTCCGTGTCCGTACAAACGGGTAAAAATACCCGGGACGGAGGGAGTAATATAATTTACAATGTATAATAATTATATAAATGATGTATACCTTATAAAAAGGACGAAATCCACCCTTCCAAACTTATCTCCTGATCTCATATTTTCTCAGTAACAAATTTAGAAGTGTATTTATTAGGTTTTAACTATGCTGTTTTTCTTTATCATATAAAATAAATGGAATCACCTGTTCAACAATGTTGTTTCATCTTCTATTTCACTAATTAAATGATTGTCACGTGTCATAATCAATGCCAAAAATTCAATATTTGTCTCAATTGTTTAATGGTCATTTACAGGGTATAGTTTTTTATATCGTGAAACACCAATGAAACACCGAGATGTAACTCGCATATAAAACTCAATTCTTCTCTCTCACCTTCTTCTCTCTCATGAGCTTTCCTCTCTATTGGAGTAATAAATTTACATCTACAACAAACAAAACAACCACTCCACTCAAACTTTATCTCTATTTTCCATCAAAAACCTGTAGAATCTGCATCATTATAACAAATTAAAAATAGGTTTAGAAATACAATAAGTTCTTCCTTTCTCATTAGTTCTAACCTGCCTTTTTGAAAGAAAAAAAAAATTGTATGTAAATAACCTGCCCATGAGACAATGTCCGATATCAATAGATTCATCAAACCAAATCATACGTCCTCTAACTTATTAACGATCTGCCATAAATGTCCCAAACCCGAACCGGATTGTTGCAAATAGATTAGATTAAATGCATGCTCACCCAGTTGTGGCAACCGCAATGGCGTCAGCGCTGTCTTCAGTCACTCTTTGCTCTCCTAGACTCCTTCTTACCCTACGCCGATTGGCCCCCTCGCCGCTCCTGAAAAAGTCGTCGAACTCAGCGACCAGATCTCAAACCTTACCTGCACCACGACTTTCACTGCGATGTTGGAATTTAATTTGAACAGCTTAGTCTTCTACTTATTAATGCTGATTCATGTATTCAAAGATGTATTCAATATTCTCCATTATTAGGATAGTTTGAAAAGTCTTGAATATGTATCTACACGTAATTGAAAGTTGGCAGAAATAGTTGCTAGAATGTTCAAGCAGCAGTAGTATGAAGGAAAGAAAAAGATGATAGCTGGTGGTGGGAATAATAGTCAAACATAGAATTGTCAAAAGTTGATGTAGCCACCACCATACTAGAATGTCCTATCAACTACTATAAATAGGATAGATGTTCGTGTGATGTAAAAAAAGACACAACAAGAGTTATAATAACAGAGTGGTGTCTCCTCGATCTGTTATATGATAGAGTGTCCAAGATAAGTAAGAAATAAGATAGAGTCTCCATTAAATATTGAGTCCTCTTGTTAACAAAGTGGTATCAGAGCCACGACAAGAGTGAGTGAGTGAGTGAAAAAAAAATGGCAAACAATGGAATGTCATCTTTCCAATTTCCTCGTCTTACAAGAGACAATTATGAGAAACGGTGTCTTCGATTGAAAGCATTGCTTGGCGCCCAAGATGTGGGGGATATCGTAGAGAAAGGCTACGACAAGCCAGCAAATGAAACAACATTACCTCAAGCGGAGAAGGAGGTCTTGGCAAAGACAAAGAAAAGGGATCAACAAGCATTCACTCTCATCCATCAATGTTTGGATGATTCTATATTTGAAAAGGTGGCTGATGCAACTACATCAAAGCAAGCCTGGGAGATTTTACAGAAATCTTTCCAAGGAGTTGATAAAGTGAAGAAAATTAGGCTTCAATCACTAAGGAGTGATTTCGAAGCAATGAAGATGAATGATTCCGAATCGGTTTCGGAATATTGATCGAGGGTAAAAGCAAATGTGAATCAATCAAGAGGCTATGGAGAAAAAATTGAAGATGGTCGAGTGGTGGAGAAGATTCTTCGTTCTCTAACTCCGAAATTCGATTATGTTGTGTGTGTCATTGAAGAAATAAAAGATCTCGAAGCAATGACGATAGAAGAATTGGAGGGTTCCTTACACGCCCAAGAGGAGAAAATGAAGAGAAGACAAGAAGAACCACAAATGAGCAGGTTCTTAAAACTAAAGCAACTTTGAAAAATGTAGAAGGAAACAAACAATTCTTCAGAGGAAGAGGACGCAGAAATGGACAAGGAAGAGGATGTGGAAGACAAGGACGTGGACAAGAAAGAAGCAATGGTGAAAGTTCCATAAATGATGAACGGAGTCCTTCATATTTTAGAGGTCGCGGAAGGAGTCGAGGAAGAGGTCGTGGAAATTTTCAAAGATCAAATGACAAAAGGTATGACAAGTCTAAAATTGAATGTTTTCAATGTCATAGGCTTGGTCATTATTCATGGGAGTGCCGAGATGCTGCAAGTAATGATGAAAGGGTCAATCTTGTTAATGACAATCAAGAAATTGAAGAATCCACCTTGCTGCTTACCGTGAGAAAGGAAGAAAATGAAGTTGACAGTTCATGGTATTTGGATAATGGTGCGAGCAATCACATGTGCGGGAACAAAGAAAATTTTGTGGAGATCAATGATAAGGTGAAAGGTAGTGTTTCCTTTGGAGACTCTTCAAAAATCCACATCGAAGGTAAAGGTAAAATTCTCATTTCTTCAAATGATGGTGGCCATAAAATGATTTCTGATGTTTATTATGTTCCTAAACTAAGAAGTAACATTCTTAGTCTTGGACAATTCGTTGAGAATGGGTATGAAGTGTTGATGAAGGATAATTATCTTCGGCTTAAAGATAGAAATAATAACTTGATTGCAAAGGTGGGTATGTCAAAGAATCGGATGTTCAAATTGAATATCCAAACTGTTGAAGCAAGATGTTTGAAGGTAAATGTACAAGATGTGGCATGGTGTTGGCACATGAGATTTGGGCACTTGAACTTTGGTTCATTGAAAGCTATGGGAGAGAAGAAGATGGTGAAGGGGATGCCAACGATTGATAATCCAAATCACTTGTGTGAAGCATGTCTTCTTGGCAAACATGCAAGGAAAAGCTTTCCAAAGGCAGCAACATCAAGAGCCTCCAAACCACTTGAATTGGTGCATACGGATATTTGCGGGTCTATCAATCCACCGTCGTTTGGTAAGAGTAAATATTATATACTCTTTATTGATGATTATAGCAGAAAAACATGGGTTTATTTTCTCCAACAGAAATCAGAAGCTTTCTCCATATTCAAACAATTCAAGATGCTTGTTGAGAAGGAAAGTGGCTATTATATTAAAGCGTTGAGGTCTGATCGGGGAGGCGAGTTCACCTCAAAGGAGTTCAATGATTTTTGTGCAGCTCATGGTATTCGCCGTCCTCTCACTGTTCCTAGAACACCTTAGCAAAACAGCGTGGCGGAGAGGAAAAATAGATCAATTCTTAACATGGCAAGGTGTATGTTAAAAGCAAAAAATATGCCAAAGGAGTTTTGGGCTAAGGTTGTTTCTTGTGCGGTGTATTTGTCGAATCGCTCTCCAACGGTGAATGTGAAAGATCAAACACCTCAAGAAGCATGGAATGGAAGGAAGCCAAGTGTTCATCATTTGCGGGTCTTTGGAAGCATCACTTATGCTCAAGTCCCACAACAAGAACGATCAAAGTTAGATGATCGAAGTGCCAAGTATGTTTTTGTTGGATATGATTATGAATCCAAAGGATACAGGCTGTATAATCCAAAGAATGGAAAGGTGGTGGTGAGTCGTGATGTTGAATTTGATGAAGGTGCAGTTTGGAATTGGGATGGACAACAAGAGAGCTCATATAATTTTCTCCCATACTTTGATGATGATCAAGTATCGGAGAATGTCGAAACTAATCTAGAGCCTACATCTCCAGCTCTAGATGTTGAAGGCTCAAATGAAAGACCGCCGACGATGAGATCGCTTGCCGAAATATATGAAAGAACTGAAGAGATTACTCTTAATAATGATGAACTATATTGTCTTTTTGTAGATAGTGAGCCATTGAATTTTCAAGAAGCTATGCAAGATAAAAGGTGGAGAGAAGCCATGGATGAAGAAATTAAATCTATCAAAAAGAATGATACATGGGAATTGACTTCTCTCCCAACAGGCCATGAATCCATTGGAGTGAAATGGATTTACTAGATGAAAAGAAATGCTAAAGGAGAGGTGGAGAAATACAAGGCAAGACTTGTAGTGAAGGGCTATAAGCAAAAACATGGAGTCGATTATGATGAAGTTTTTGCTCCAGTTGCGTGGATGGAGACAATCCATTTGTTGATTTCTCTTGCTGCTCAAAAGAAATGGAAGATTTACCAAATGGATGTAAAGACGGCATTTTTGAATGGATATCTTAAAGAAGAGGTGTATGTGGATCAACCATTGGGTTACATTGCTGAAGGGAATGAAAAGAAGGTGTTGAGACTCAAGAAGTCGCTATACGGATTGAAACAAGCCCCACGAGCGTGGAATAGCCGCATCAACCAATATTTCCAAGATCGCGGGTTTGTTCGTTGCTTGAACGAGCATGCTTTATACTCGAAGTTTCATGGAAATGGAGATGTTATGTTTGTTTGTCTTTACGTTGATGATCTCATTTTCACCGGCAACAATCCGGATTTATTTGATGAATTTAGAAGGATCATGTCGGTTGAATTTGAGATGACAGACTTGGGGCTCATAACATATTATTTGGGTTTGGAAGTGAAGCAAATGGAGGGAGGAATATTTATTTCGCAATCTGGTTATGCTAACGAAGTGTTAAAAAGGTTCAAGATGATTGATTGCAATCATGTAAACACACCCATGGAAGCTGGAATGAAATTGTCCAGGTTTGAGGATGGAGAAAGAGTAGATCCTACTCTTTATAAAAGTCTTGTGGGAAGTTTGAGATATCTAACGAGTACGAGGCCCGACATACTTTATACGGTTGGAGTGATAAGTCGTTTCATGGAGACTCCCACATCTACCCACATGAATGTTGCTAAGAGGATTCTTCGTTACCTTAAAGGTACGCTAGATTTTGGAATGTTTTATTCCTCTACTAATGATCTTCGGTTAAATGGATTTTGTGATAGTGATTTTGCGGGTGATATTGATGATAGAAAAAGTACTACGGGTTATGTATTTTTCTTGGGTGATTGTGCTATTTCTTGGTGTTCAAAGAAGCAATCGATTGTCACATTGTCAACATGTGAATCGGAATATGTTGCTGCAAGTTCAAGCACATGCCATGCTTTATGGTTGAGAAAGCTGTTGAAGGAAATTCATTTGCCACAAGAGGGAGCTACTGAAATTTGTATTGATAATAAATCAGCGCAAGCACTTGCAAAGAATCTGATCTTTCATGATCGAAGCAAACATATTGATACGAGATATCATTTCATTCGGGAGTGCATTGCCAAAAAGGAAGTGGAGCTGAAGTATGTGAAAACTCAAGATCAAATTGCTGATATTTTCACCAAGCCGTTGAAGTTTGAAGATTTTCGAAGGTTGAGAGCTATGCTTGGAGTAAGAAAGGAAGTTTCAAATTAGGAGGGAATGTTGGAATTTAATTTGAACAGCTTAGTCTTCTACTTATTAATGCTGATTCATGTATTCAAAGATGTATTCAATATTCTCCATTATTAGGATAGTTTGAAAAGTCTTGAATATGTATCTACACGTAATTGAAAGTTGGCAGAAATAGTTGCTAGAATGTTCAAGCAGCAGTAGTATGAAGGAAAGAAAAAGATGATAGCTGGTGGTGGGAATAATAGTCAAATATAGAATTGTCAAAAGTTGATGTAGCCACCACCATACTAGAATGTCCTATCAACTACTATAAATAGGATAGATGTTCGTGTGATGTAGAAAAAGACACAACAAGAGTTGTAATAACAGAGTGGTGTCTCCTCTGTTATATGATAGAGTGTCCAAGATAAGTAAGAAATAAGACAGTTTCTCCATTAAATATTGAGTCCTCTTGTTAACATGCGATGTCAGCCTCAGCAACGCCATGCTTGTCCTCGCCGGCACCACGACCTCACCGTCTGGGAGAGCCCATCGAATTCAAGCTTGAGAGGTTCGTCCCCGACATGGGCCGCAGGGTCTGTCGGGAAAGAACCTGCGGATGGCCACCGTGGAGATCTGTACTAAAACTTTCTCCATCCCTTATTTTCTTCGCTTATATATCTGCTAGTAGCAACTTGTTAATTTAGTGAGAGCTCACAAGTCACAACCTTGATAAATGTTTTAAACTTCCACATAAGCTTTACACATATTACAATAAAATATATTGCTAGCTTGTCACCCACCACCTACTACTACTACTGACACATATTTAGAGAGCTATACTTTTTTACTCATAATCATAGAACTGTGTACAACTTTTTTTTAATCATTTTCAAATTTAACCTTCGATTGGGCGAAAACTCAACTACTGTGTTTTTAAATATTTATTTATAGATTTTTACCTAACCCTGACAAGGTTGTTGACTCTTTAGTCTCAATGCATCACATATTCACATTGGTAATAGGAAAATATGTCTACACTATTTACTTATTAACGTTTTGACGGGAAATTTTGCAGGTTCACTATCTTTCTTTTATATAATTATAGATTATAGTGTGCGTTAGGGTCACTTATATACAAATATAAACAAAAAATAGTATATAATTATGAGTAAAAATATATACAATTTAATTATTAGTATTTTTTTTAAATAAAAACTAGACATTACCCATCCGTGTGTTGCATGGAAAGAATTAAATATATTACAATTATGTATTTTAATATTTATTTTTTTAACCATAATATATATATATATATAATTATTCCTTTATTTATTTGAATTTATGTATTTTGTAAAAACTACTAATTATTTATGTATAATATATAAATGTATTTTTTAATATAATGTAATTTATATCAAATCGCATTGATTATATGCTTATTTTTTATAACATTAAATTTAATTCTTTATTTAAGATAAATAGAGTATATATTAACTTTCTATTATATTAACATTATTTTATTTTAATTGATATTTAAAAAAAGATAAAAGTATAAAAAAAATAAAATAAACTAAATTATAAAAATAGAGTTTATAGAATTATTTTAAAAAATACAAAAATCGTGGAGAAAAAAATAAGATAACAAAAAATTAAAAATTATAATAATAATACATTTAAGGAGAATGATTGAACCTACATATAAGATCATATATAAAAGTGTAAAAGACAAAATTGGACCTACAAATATGATCAAATATGATAATAATTAAACCTAAAAATAATATCAATAAAATAATAAAAGTATAAAAGAAGATAAAATAAATTAAATTATAAAAATAGAGTTTATAGAATTATTAAAAAAACACAAAAATCGAAGAGAAAAAAATAAGATAACAGAAAATTAAAAAGTAAAATGATACCTTTAAGGAGAATGATTGAACCTACATATAAGATCATATAAAAGTATAAAAGGGAAAACAAATTAGAGTAGATTATAAATAATATGAATATAGAATCTATAAAAGAGAAGAAAAAGAAGAAGTATTAGAGAAAAAAATAATAAAAAGATAATTAAAAAAAATAACAAAAGAAAGAATATTATTATAATATAAAAATAGGGTTTATAAAATTTTTATAAAACAAACACAAAAATTAAAGAGAAAAAAGATAGACAAAAAAAAAAGAATATACCTCAAATAAGAATGATTGGACTTACAAATAAGATCAAATATGATAATATTAAACCTAAAAATAATATCAATAAAATAAAAGTATAAAAGAAGATAAAATAAACTAAATTATTAAAATAGAGTTTATAAAATTATTAAAAAATACAAAAATCGAAGAGATAAAAAATAAGACAACAAAAAATTAAAAAAATATAATGATACCTTTAAGGAGAATGATTGAACCTACATATAAGATCATATAAAAGTATAAAAGACGAAATAAATTATAGTAAATTATAAATAATATGAAAGTAGAATCTATAAAAGAGAAGCAAAAAAAAATAATAAAAAGATGATTAAAAAAATAAAAGATAGAATATTAAAATATAAAAATAGGGTTCATAGAATTATTATAAAGAAAACACAAAAATTGAAGAAAAAAAAGATAGACAAAAAAAAGAAAGAATGATACCTCAAAAGAGAATGATTGGACCTACAAATAAGATCAAATAAAAGTATCAAAGATAAAACAAATTAGAGTAGATTATAAATAATATGAAAGTAGAATTTGTAAAAAAGAAGAAAAAGAAGAAGCATTAGAAAAAAAAAGCAAAAAGAGGATTAAAAATAATAACAAAAGAAAAAAAACTAAAAAAGTATAATGATATCTTTAAGGAGAATGATTGAACCTGCATATATGATCAAATAAAAGTATAAAAAAAATCAAATTAGAGTAGATTATGAATAATATGAAAGTAGAATATCTAAAAGAGAAGAAAAAGAAGAAGCATTAGGAAGAAAGAAAAAAAAGAGGGATAGAGTAAGAATTTGATTAGGTAATGAAAAAATTTATATAGTATGATTTTAAAGAATGAACGATTGTGATTGAAAGCAAATAATTATAGAGACGATTATAATGAAAATAAAATTGATATATTATATTGATTTAAGATTAACCAAATCTGAAAAAATATTTATTTAAAATTAAATAATAAAATCCATTATTAGTATAATAATCTATAGAAGCATTAATTGAACGGTTAAGATTAGAATTAAATTGGACGGTCAAAATTAAAATTGAATTATTTTTAAATAAAGTAAAATTGAAAAAAAATTGAAAACAAATGTGGAAATTCAAGTTTGCTTATATATATATATATGATAGATTTGAGTGTATATCTATCTATACATATATAAAAGCAAAATAATTTTGCTAAAATTAGACTCAATTTTTCCCCCCTTTTCTAATTTTACCTATTTTGGAAACCTTTTAATTTAATCCTAATCCTTTATTATTTAAGAATTCATCTTCACCATTAACCATCCCTTGAGCAAAATTAGACTCAATTTTTCCCCCCTTTTCTAATTTTACTTATTTTGGAAACCTTTTAATTTAATCATAATCCTTTATTATTTAAGAATTCATCTTCACCATTAACCATCCCTTGACATTTTGGACTCAATTAAGCAAAATGATTTTGCTAAAATTAGACTCAATTTTTCCCCCCTTTTCTAATTTTACCTATTTTGGAAACCTTTTAATTTAATCCTAATCCTTTATTATTTAAGAATTCATCTTCACCATTAACCATCCCTTGAGCAAAATTAGACTCAATTTTTCCCCCCTTTTCTAATTTTACCTATTTTGGAAACCTTTTAATTTAATCCTGATCCTTTATTATTTAAGAATTCATCTTCACCATTAACCATCCCTTGACATTTTGGACTCAATTTTTCCTCTCTTTTCTAATTTTACCTCTTTTGGAAATATTTTAATTTCATCCTAATCCTTTATTATTTAAGAATTCATCTTCACCATTAACCATCCCTTGACATTTTTATTTAACAAATTTTAAGTACCTCATTTTCTAATTTATTTATATATTTTTATTCAATAACCCTTGAGGAAAATTGGACTCAATTTTTCCCCCCTTTTTTAATTTTACCTCTTTTGGAAACCTTTTAATTTAATCATAATCCTTTATTATATAAGAATTCATCTTCACCATTAAACATCTCTTGACATTTTTATTCAACAAATTTTAAGTACCTCTTTAATTGTCATTTAAAAATTTAAGTACATCCTTTAGGGTTTAGAAACAAATCTCAACCTAGTTTAGGGTTTAGGGATTTAGGGTTTAGGATTTAAGGGTTTAGGGTTTAGGGTTTTAGGGTTTTATTTTTTTTAATTGTCTATTTTAATTGATGAACATATATATTGGAATCAATTTTCCCCCATTTTCTAATTTTACCTATTTTGGAAACCTTTTAATTTAATCCTAATCCTTTTTTATTTAAGAATTCATCTTCACCATTAACCATCCCTTGACATTTTGGACTCAATTTTTCCTCTCTTTTCTAATTTTACCTCTCTTTTCACCTGCAGTCTAACCTGGATATCCTCGATTGGATATATATAGTTCGGATCATTTTTATAAAGGTCCAGCCGTTGCTTCACCCGCCTTTCAGCAGGAGAGAGCTCATCTTCCCCATCTGCATCCCCGGTTGGGGTTGATCGACACCCCCTCGGAATTCTTCGATAGATTGTTGAGGCAGGACAAGCTCGATGCATAGATTCGTACGCTTTACCACATATGGATGGAAAGAAATGCTCTTCAGCATGGCACAAGGATGTTGTCTCCGAACTACATTGCAGATAGAATCAAGCTTCAGATAGCATCTTTGTATATGAATTCATGATGTATTTTATTATTCACCTCAAGCATTTTGCTTGAGTAGGTTGTTGGCAATTGGATCGTGTGGTTCAAACGTGATCGTTAGGATAAACAGTAAAACAAATCAGCGGAAGCGATTAAACCGTTTTTACCGTACTTCTGGGTTGATGTAGAGGATGAACTGCAGAGAACTACCTCTGATCTTCTACTGTATGTCCCAAGTGTGATCCTGCTGTTGTGTGGGCAACAGTCTGCAGGATCTCTCAATCTGCTTCTCTTCCCTTCTCTCACCAAAAGAGGCGCAAGAATCATCTGAGGGTTCCAGGAAGCTGAGTTCACTTATATATTGGGCTACAGCAGGGACCAGGAGGAGAAATTGGGCTGGGCCTCAATTGAATTTAATTAACCAAGCTTAGCCCAAAGCTTTTAATTAAATCCAATAATAATAATATAGTCCACTAAAATATTATTACTGCACTACCCGTCCAATCCCAAAATTATGTTCTGGGCTCCTTCTTATTATAAGCCCGATAGTCTCCCCATGTTTAAGATATACAATGTCCATTAATTAATTAAGTTACTGACAACTCAAATTAATTAATATCTCATCCGAGAGTAGTACCACTCAACCTTTTTATCATGCCGGAAATTAATCCACTTGCAAGATTTACATGATAAACCTTATGAGCTCCTCAAGGGGACATCATCAACCTATGATGGACATGGATTCCTTCTACAATCAACAGCACACCATAGATACAGCACTACTTCCCAACTCACCGAGTTTGTTGATTTAATACTTATAAATCTCACCCATTGATGAATCAAAGAAATACATACTGCCCTACGTGTCGAGGTTATTGTATAGGGATTAAGAGCACGAACTTCCATAATAACAGAGATCAAGTTCTACTATATAGTCAGTATAAGAAGAACGATCTCAGGCGGTCCTGCTCAATACACCCAAGTGCACTAATGTGATTCTATAGCCAAGACAAGCTAATACCAAACCACACTACAACCATACCGATAGAGAGTCCCCGTCTATCTCAGTTGTGAGCATCTGTTTATACTTTATAAGGAAACCGATAATATGATCTTCTGCGTGTTGTCGCACAACATATTATCTACAGTATAAAGTAAATGGACTATTGCATCATGCATACAAAATAAATTATAAGATGCAATCATTTGATCATATGATTCTCATTTCAAATATTGTTATAACATTGTTCATACTAAGGCTAGGCTTTTAGTATACAATCCAACAATCTCCCACTTATACTAAAAGACTATGCTGTCATGTCTTCTGTCATACATCTGATTCCTACTCCCATTACTCGACCATTAAAAGCTCTCGCCTTAAGGTCCTCGTAAATGGATTTACTAGGTCATCATCCAATGCAATCTAGGCGACAACAACCTTCCCCTCATCATACGATTTCTCGTAACAGGTGGTACTCGCGCTCCATGTGTTTAATTGCCTTATGGACTTGTGATTTTTTCAAGTTTGCAACTGCACCAATATCATCAATGTAAATTGTGATTACCTTGGGCAAACTTAGAAACACTTCAAAGTCCATCTTGAAGTTTCTAGAGTCATATAGATACTTTGGCTGCCTCATAGGCTCCAATTTATCATCATTCCATGATGGAGTCCGGAGTCTGAAATATATTTCTATATAACACTCCTCCACATTATGACTCTACTTCCTAAAATTAAACACATAACCTTTGAGGAGAATTTACTACCGTCCAATCTGACTAAAAAATCTGAATCTACGTAATCCACAAGAAACAGTGAATCTGTTTAGTAAAACCACATATAATTTTCAGTCCTTCTCAGGCACTTTATACATGTCTTACTACAGTTCATCATTCTTGTTCCGGGTTACGTTGATACCTTCTGTTCATGCGTTCAGCAACACAGATATCCAACTTCGTTCATAGCATTCTTTAGATTAAGCTTCCTTATTCGCCGAAGCATAAGGAACCGCTTTCATCTACTTTATCTTCTTCTTGTGTCTCAAAGACACATTCACTTAGATAAATTTACATGCTAAACGAGTATGGACTGTATCATTTTATGAAACTTGAGATAAGCATAACATCCTTTCTTGTGATCCGTATAACCGTGATCAAAAGGATATATTTTGCCTTTCTTAAGTCCTTCATCTTTACCGCTTTATTAACCGCACCCATACGCCCGATAATACTCTTTCATTGTCTCCAATGAGCAAGATACTATCTACGTATAGTACAAGAAACACCACCACGTTTCCGTCACTCTTTACAACACACAAGACTCATCCGCTCATTGATTTAAATCCATGCCACTGGATTATCTAATCAAAACAGATGCTTCACGATCTTAAAACTTGCTTTAGTCCATCGCTGGACACTTTTAAGCTTACTATCAAAATGCTATTAGTACTTTGCAATGAATTACTCTGGTTGCTTCACATAGATGTTTTCCTCAAGACTTCCAATCAGGAAAGCTGTCTTGACATCTATTTGCTGTCCCTCATAATTTAATATGAGCAGCAATAAATAAAAGAATCCAGATCAATTTAAGCATAGCTACCAGCGAATATGTTCCCTCATAATCGAACCATTTCTTTCTGAGTACATCTTTTCGCAACAAGCTTTGCTTCCAAGATTTTCACCTTTCTGTATGATCCTCTTTTATTTCCCTTTGACCCTTGCAATGGCTTTTACACCATTTAGTGGTCATACAAGTTCCCAGACTTAATATAGAACCCGTAGATTCTATTTTAACATGCATTGCACCTTGCTAAGATTCCGCATTTTTATCTTGTAGTGCTATGTCGTATCCGTGGGATAATACCATGTTCACTAGGGATCAAGTCTCACGACTCTCCCAAAACATATATTTATGGGTCGTCATACAACCCTCCCACTACGACAAGGCACTACATGTAATTGTGTATCAGACGTGACACGTGTTGCAGTTTACCTTGTGGTATATCCTCTTGTACACTTGGTACTTATACTTAGTGTTTTCCTCTCACTTCCTTTAGAACAACTTATACATGGACTTGTGATTTATTACATAGTCCTTTTCCAAAAAATCTAGTGTTTGTGTTGACAATCACCCTTCGATCTTTTGGACTAAATAAATCACTCTCCATTTTTCTAGAATATCCCATATGCAGACAAACGTTTCACGAATTACTGTGTCTAGGGCATATCCATAAAATGAATTTTAATTATTCCAAATAATTCATCATCTATCTAATTATAACCATAAGAGTCTAATACCTTCTACCCACCACACCATTCAGTTGGGGCATACCCGGTGTAGTCAACTTGAGATTTAATCTCAACTTCTGATCAATAGCTCCTAACTATCCTAAGAGGTATTTACCACCACGGTTAAACCGTAATGACTACCTCTTGCCTGGATAATATTAGGTTCGCTTGAATCAGAATGAACTAATTCCAACATATATATCTTTGGCTCTACACTCCACAGCTTTGAAAAGACAGTTAATCATTTTTACTTTCAAGCAGGACTCGCAAGTTTGATAGTTTCCACTTCAGATAAACTTTACGGTCCATCGGCTATCAACTTTTGAATCCTACTCAAGTAAAATGAATTAGTCTTAGACGCCAAATGTATGTTTAGTTCATCTCCGAAGGTTCCTTTCTCTTACTAATATTAGAAGATGCATTATTAATTACTATTTCTTGCATCTGTGGGATGAACATGATTCAAGAGTATAATTATTATCCACCAACGTACTATAACGGATTATACCCCCATTCCTCATCATTATGACCATGTCATATAAATGAAATGAAGTATCCATCCGTTAATGCATAGAAACCGAAATTAAATTCTTTCCATGAAAACATACGTAAAGATAATTTCTCATAATCAATCATTTATTCCTATCATAAGATAGATAAATAACTCCCACTGCAATAGCCACTACCTTCGTAGTTTTACCCATGTCATAACTATCTTATCCTCACTTAGTAATAAACATTTAGTGATTCCAGTATCTACACACTTCGTGTTAATAGATGCCATCACTAATCATGTTTAAACAACTAGTGAATAAGATATTAAACTTGTTCACTTTATGATGAAAATGGCTTTCCTTTGCCACATGTTTTGTCAGAAGTCTCCTACCATAAACATCCTCTAGTATTTCAGGTAGAACTTTCTCAAAACATCAAGGCTAAACATGGAGAATAAAATTGATCTAGGTTTCCCTTTCAATTTATACTCCAAGCTTTTCCAATTCATTCATCAAATTCTATCATGATCTTGCGCCTTTTAAATTACTCAAGTATCTGAAGAGTTACATGAGTTCATCATATTTCTATGATCCTCTCATCTCTTCACTAAAGACTTTAATAGGCATCATGAGCCGTCCTTTGAGAGAACACATGTATTTTCTTAAGCAGTAAATTTCAAAATTAAGATTCTTTTCTAATCAGTTAATTTGGACAAGTAAATATAATTTCTTTTAGTTAACAATTAGTGAGACTAAAACTATTCGAAATACAGAGAATCACGATTAAATTTACTGATCAAAACTTCGAATTTTATCCTTTTATATTGTTTTCCTCAAAACAATATAAAATAAAATTCACCGACATCTCAAGCACCGTGAGTCTGCAAGCCACGTTAGTGTGGACGTTTACAAACCCGAACATTTACAAGAGAAGGTTTTACCCATTAATTTCATTTGTCAACCTAACTTTATGACAAAATAATTAATAGTCGGTTACTCTTTAGCCATGCAAATAATAGCAGTGACTCCGTTGGGGAGGATACTAATTATTTACACCTAAGTGTACACCATTATTTGATCCCAAGTCCACTGCGCGAGCTTATGTGCCTTACAGTTGGAGAAGTACACACGCGCTCGGGTAGCTTCCTACAATCATCAATTATAAGTTTGTACCAGTGTACCGCACACAAACTCATCCGTTAGGGAGGAAGGCCTATGCCAACACGCAAGTTTATGTGCCACATTACAAACAATAATTATTTATGAAGTCTGTACCAGTGATCCGTGAATAAACTCATCCGTTAGGGAGGAAGGCTCTAATGCCAACGCGCAAGTTTACTCACATCACTTACAAAACAATAATGGAGGCCGTGGGAATTTATTACCAATCCCCTCTCCCACTTAGTTATTTAACACCGAGGGTTTTAACATGCATATAATATTCCAGAATAAAATATACAACTTAGACATGCTTCTATTAACAGCAATTTAAATAAATAAATCACATAGAGCATGCCTATCATATATAACAATTAATTGTCAAGTCAAAACAATTAAATCACTTATATAACATTAATTAATTGCATAAAATGTTGGATCAATTAAATAGGCCCAGCTGACCCAAGCATCATTAGCATAAAATGAGCAGCCCATTAATTAATTAATTATACCCATTTACCCTGCCAATTTCTGCATGAATTAGCCCAATATTTAACCTTGGCCCAACATCAAACCCACAATTAATTAAATCCAGTAATGATAAAAATAGCCCAGCAGCCCATTACCATTTTAATAAAATTTGGGCCCAACAGCCCAAAAACCAAATTAAAATAAATTGAGCAGCCTATTAACCATTACTGAATTGGGCCCAACATCCATTTTAATAAAAATGGGCCCAACAGGTTTTGCAGCCCAAACTAAAGCCTGCTGCCCTAAACCCTTCAGCCGCAGAAGGCCTGCTCCAACCATCACCCATCACCATGCTTCGTCGGAGGTTGTCGCTGCTCCCGGCGGCCATTCTGACAGCCATCGGAATCGAGCATCCAGCCGACGCCCGACACCTGTCACCTTGCCAGCCGTAGCCACACCACCAGATACAGCTGCCGGAGACAGCTGCCGTCTCTGTTGCCGGAGACAGCTGCCGCCCGCGCCGCCCGCGCTCGCCTGGAAGCTGCCGGAGACAGCTGCCGCCCGTCTACCATGGCCAGCCGCCGGTCGCGCATCAACCGTGTTCCCACCGACAGCAGGTTACGAGCGCCACCAGCCGCCATGCATCTCTTCAGCGCCGCCGCCTCGTTTCCACCGCCCAGCTATCACCAGCCACCAGATCCACGCCGATCTGATCACCGCCGTGCAGCTCCCAGCCGGTAGGAGTCGCGGTCGCTGCAACCATCAAGCCTTGCCGTCGCCGATCTTCTGGGTGGATCTGTTCCGATCCGATCTGAAACCGGTTGGATTCACCTGGTCGCTCAGTTCATATCTGACGCCGCCCATCCGTACTCGTCAGGGAGCACCGCCGCTCATGTCCGATGTCACCCAGAATCCGCAGTCAACGATCGTGGCCCAAGTGACCAGTCGACGCCGCCGTCTGGTTCTGCAGCATCGCCACTCCTCCTTCTGCCTTTCGATTGCAGCCGTATATTTCGCCCAATTCCAAGGACGCGGCCCTTGGGAGCATCGCCGCTGCCTGGTCGGTCCGACGCCGATAACAGTCTCGCCCCGCCCCAGTCTCGCGTCGTTTTGGGTCGACCAATCTGCCTCGTTCCGCTGCCGTTGGGTTCGTACTTCTCGACAGCCCACCGGGTTGTGAGCGTGTGCAATTTTTCTGGGTTGATTGACTTTTTCGAGTGTGTATGTATGATGCGTACTTTGTCCGATCAACATCAATAAAACATGGCAGATAGGGATACAGGACAAAAAGATACTCAACCCTTTTCTTTTTGTCATACGATAATAACCAGATTAAACATATAATCACATAAGCCCTATCAAACATGCTTCAGTTGACAAAAAACACATAAAAGGCTCAAAAACATGTGATTAAATCCAGATTATACCATATAATCAAATAATCACAAAAACTCAAACCTTACGTCTCACGTTTTACCACGAAACCAACGCTCTGATACCAAATGTTGGCAATTGGATCGTGTGGTTCAAACGTGATCGTTAGGATAAACAGTAAAACAAATCAGCGGAAGCGATTAAACCGTTTTTACCGTACTTCTGGGTTGATGTAGAGGATGAACTGCAGAGAACTACCTCTGATCTTCTACTGTATGTCCCAAGTGTGATCCTGCTGTTGTGTGGGCAACAGTCTGCAGGATCTCTCAATCTGCTTCTCTTCCCTTCTCTCACCAAAAGAGGCGCAGGAATCATCTAAGGGTTCCAGGAAGCTGAGTTCACTTATATATTGGGCTACAGCAGGGACCAGGAGGAGAAATTGGGCTGGGCCTCAATTGAATTTAATTAACCAAGCTTAGCCCAAAGCTTTTAATTAAATCCAATAATAATAATATAGTCCACTAAAATATTATTACTGCACTACCCGTCCAATCCCAAAATTATGTTCTGGGCTCCTTCTTATTATAAGCCCGATAGTCTCCCCATGTTTAAGATATACAATGTCCATTAATTAATTAAGTTACTGACAACTCAAATTAATTAATATCTCATCCGAGAGTAGTACCACTCAACCTTTTTATCATGCCGGAAATTAATCCACTTGCAAGATTTACATGATAAACCTTATGAGCTCCTCAAGGGGACATCATCAACCTATGACGGACATGGATTCCTTCTACAATCAACAGCACACCATAGATACAACACTACTTCCCAACTCACCGAGTTTGTTGATTTAATACTTATAAATCTCACCTATTGATGAATCAAAGAAATACATACTGTCCTACGTGTCGAGGTTATTGTATAGGGATTAAGAGCACGAACTTCCATAATAACAGAGATCAAGTTCTACTATATAGTCAGTATAAGAAGAACGATCTCAGGCGGTCCTGCTCAATACACCCAAGTGCACTAATGTGATTCTATAGCCAAGACAAGCTAATACCAAACCACACTACAACCATACCGATAGAGAGTCCCCGTCTATCTCAGTTGTGAGCATCTGTTTATACTTTATAAGGAAACCGATAATATGATCTTCTGCGTGTTGTCGCACAACATATTATCTACAGTATAAAGTAAATGGACTATTGCATCATGCATACAAAATAAATTATAAGATGCAATCATTTGATCATATGATTCTCATTTCAAATATTGTTATAACATTGTTCATACTAAGGCTAGGCTTTTAGTATACAATCCAACATAGGTTGGATAGGATGGACATATTTTGTATTCGCATCGTACGTAAGTACTCGATGTAACCGTTTCCAGTGAAATAACATTTACCAATTTCACTAGATTCGTACGCTTGAAAAGTGCCGGAAAGGTATAAAAGCAAAATGATTTTGCTAAAATTAGACTCAATTTTTCCCCCCTTTTCTAATATTACCTATTTTGAAAACCTTTTAATTTAATCATAATCCTTTATTATTTAAGAATTCATCTTCACCATTAACCATCCCTTGAGCAAAATTAGACTCAATTTTTCCCCCCTTTTCTAATTTTACCTATTTTGGAAACCTTTTAATTTAATCCTAATCCTTTATTATTTAAGAATTCATCTTCACCATTAACCATCCCTTGACATTTTGGACTCAATTTTTCCTCTCTTTTCTAATTTTACCTCTTTTGAAAATATTTTAATTTCATCATAATCCTTTATTATTTAAGAATTCATCTTCACCATTAACCATCCCTTGACATTTTTATTTAACACATTTTAAGTACCTCATTTTCTAATTTATTTATATATTTTTATTCAATAACCCTTGAGGAAAATTGGACTCAATTTTTCCCCCCTTTTTTAATTTTACCTCTTTTGGAAACCTTTTAATTTAATCATAATCATTTATTATATAAGAATTCATCTTCACCATTAAACATCCCTTGACATTTTTATTCAACAAGTTTTAAGTACCTCTTTAATTGTCATTTAAAAATTTAAGTACATCCTTTAGGGTTTAGAAACAAATCTCAACATGGTTTAGGGTTTAGGGATTTAGGGTTTAGGATTTAAGGGTTTAGGGTTTAGGGTTTAGGGTTTTAGGGTTTTATTTTTTTTAATTGTCTATTTTAATTGATGAACATATATATTGGAATCAATTTTCCCTCCTTTTCTAATTTTACCTATTTTGGAAATCTTTTAATTTAATCATAATCCTTTATTATTTAAGAATTCATCTTCACCATTAACCATCCCTTGACATTTTGGACTCAATTTTTCCTCTCTTTTCTAATTTTACCTATTTTGGAAACATTTTAATTTCATCCTAATCCTTTATTATTTAATAATTCATCTTCACCATTAACCATCCCTTGACATTTTTATTCAACAAATTTTAAGTACCTCATTTAATAATTTATTTATGTATTTTTATTCAATAACCCTTGAGGAAAATTGGACTCAATTTTTCCCCCTTTTTTAATTTTACCTCTTTTTGAAACCTTTTAATTTAATCCTAATCCTTTATTATATAAGAATTCATCTTCAACATTAAACATCCCTTGACATTTTTATTCAACAAATTTTAAGTACCTCTTTAATTGTCATTTAAAAATTTAAGTACATCCTTTAGGGTTTAGAAACAAATCTCAACCTGGTTTAGGGTTATACATATATAAAAGCAAAATGATTTTGCTAAAATTAGACTCAATTTTTTCCCCTTTCTAATTTTACCTATTTTGGAAACTTTTTAATTTAATCCTAATCCTTTATTATTTAAGAATTCATCTTCACCATTAACCATCCCTTGAGCAAAATTAGACTCAGTTTTTCCCCCATTTTCTAATTTTACCTATTTTGAAAACTTTTTAATTTAATCCTAATCCTTTATTATTTAAGAATTCATCTTCACCATTAACCTTGGACTCAATTTTTCCTCTCTTTTCTAATTTTACCTCTTTTGGAAACATTTTAATTTCATTCTAATCCTTTATTATTTAAGAATTCATCTTCACCATTAACCATCCCTTGACATTTTTATTTAACAAATTTTAAGTACCTCATTTTTTAATTTATTTATATATTTTTATTCAATAACCCTTGAGGAAAATTGGACTCAATTTTTCCCCCCTTTTTAATTTTACCTCTTTTGGAAACCTTTTAATTTAATCATAATCCTTTATTATATAAGAATTCATCTTCACCATTAAACATCCCTTGACATTTTTATTCAACAAATTTTAAGTACCTCTTTAATTGTCATTTAAAAATTTAAGTACATCCTTTAGGGTTTAGAAACAAATCTCAACCTATATTTCCCCTAAAATTAAACAACTCATTACATATATAGTTCTATTGTAAAAACCCATGACCGGGCAACGCACGGCTCCGGGTAAATACTAGTAATTATTAAAAAACATGGAGTATACAATGTTGAATAAAAAGTTATACACATATGAATATTAATTTTTTTAAATAAAAAATTTAGTGTAAAAAAAGTATACAATTATTACAAAACACGTATATAAAATATAATACTCCCTCCGTCCCACGTATTTTTACCCACTTTCCATTTTGGGGTGTCCCACGTATTTTTACCCATTCCATTTTTGGCAAAAATACATAATATTTTATTACATACTTTTTACAATCCTAACAACTTTAATTACTTTTTTACACTTTATTCATCATTCCCAATAACTTTATTCACTTTTTCTTTTTAAATTACTAATTTATCCCTACTTTCTCTTACATTATATATTAAAAAAATAAAATGTCTTAATCTCCGTGTCCGTACAAAAGGGTAAAAATACCCGAGACGGAGGGAGTAACATATACTCCATACAAAATATAATAAAAAATCATACACACATGGTGCACCATTGCAACGGGTGCACACAATATATACTGATGTTTTAATCATAGGAGTAATAGACTAAATACGCCACGTAAATGTTATAATTTGCAACCGACCCGGCCCACAGACCCGTCCAAGTCTCGTTATAAATAGTTGCTTTTGCTTACCATAAATAGATAGTTAAACCAAAAAAGAATTACTAGCCCCCTCCATCCGACGCTCTGTTTCCTCTCTCGCCGTTTCCTTCCCTCTCACAGCCCCTGCGTTTTCCTTTCTCCGCCCCCTCTAACCATATTTATAAACAGAAATATCAGATCCCCTACGGAAATTTCAGATCCCCCTAATAGTGATGAATCAGGGATCGAGAATGGTGTCAGAAATAGAAAATAAAAGGAGTAGGATGACGATGAGAAGGCACACGGTTGATAGACTCAGTGGGTTGTGTGATTCCTTGCTTATTCACATACTTTCTTTCGTGAGGGAACCAGCAGGCTTAACCACCGGCCCATGGTCCTCATGGTTTAGTCGTGAAGGACCTCCCGCGGTAAAGAAAACTGCGGTGACGAGTGTGCTGTCTAAACGATGGCGATATGTTTGGGCCGAATTGCCCGTGCTTAGTTTCCAGGAGAAAAGCATAGATACTGAAAAAATCAGTAGGTTTGTGTTTATGGTTAACAGAACTCTGGCTATTCGCACTGCACAATATTTGGAAAAATTCTATCTTGATTTCAGGTTTTCGCCAATCTGGGCCGTCTTTGTGGATGGGTGTCTTGCCTTTGCCTCAAAAGGTAAGGCCAAGGTGGTATCTTTGATACTTCCTACGGGGGACAACCGTGTGGGTTATGCTATCCCTGAGATGTTTTATCGCAATTCATCCTTAGAAGAGTTGGAATTGGCATTTTGCAGGGTGTCCCCTCAGAGAAGAATAGAGTGGAGGGGCTTGACTAGGCTAGATTTTCTTGGGGTGGAGTTGGGGGATGATGTGATTGAGAATATATTATCAGGATGTCCAGTTCTGTATAGTTTGGGTCTACAAGACTGTTGGGGGTTCAGTCGTTTGAATATCAACTCTCCCAGTGTTGGTAAACTTGGAGTGTGGTTGGGCGAGGATGTACATCTACCTTGTCTGGAGATTTCAGCACCCTACATACACTATCTGGAGATTTTATCGGTTGGTGAATTAAAAGAAACAGGAAACAGAAAGATCCGGGTGAGGAACATTCCATGTGTGGTGAAAGCTTTGATTGATATAAGGCTTGATGGTTCTGAGGAAGACTGGAGTTATGTCATGGACTGGATTGAAGCAACCCTCCATATCCCGGAGCTCCACCTTACAGAACACTTAATGGAGGTATGCCAATTCTTCTTCTACTTCTTTTGTTCCATCATGGAACAGAAATCTCATCTCATCTGTGCGTTTGTTTTTATTTTGCAGTTACTAGGAGCTATGGCAGAGAGTGGATTGCAGATTCCGCCATCTCACAAGCGAGTATCTTTGACCATGCGTGCTGTGGAGGGTGATTTGGACAAGGAGTCCATTTTTGGCCTTATAAGGCTGCTCGAGTCTTCTCCCCAACTTGAGAAATTGGAGGTGTTCACCTCTTTTACGCCACGTTTCGTAAGTGTATCTGTAACATTTAGGCATTGGTAAATTTGTTCAAAAGAAAATGACATGATAGAATTAGGCATTAGTAAATTTTTTCAAAAGTAAATCTGGTTCAAGTTTGTTGAATTTGTTCCATTTCGGAATTGCTTAGGAATGCTGATTTCAGTTCATACACATTTGTGCAAAAGAAAATAACATGATAGAATTAGGCATTACTAGTAAATTTGTTTAAAAGAAAATGAGGGAGTATAGGTTGAAGTATGTTGAATTTGTTCCATTTAGGAATTGCTTAGGAATGATGATTTCAGTTCATACACATCTGTAGCATCACATGATTGAATTAGGCATTTTTGAATTTGTTCAAAAGAAAATGACATGATAGAATTAGGCATTATTAAATTAGTTCAAAAGAAAATGAGAGAGTATTCGTTCAAGTATGTTGAAGTAGTCAATTTGTTCCCTATAGGAATTGCTTAGGAATATGATGATTTTAGTTCATACACATCTGTAACATCACATGATAGAACTAGGCATTAGTAAATTTGTTCAAAAGAAAATGAGTTAGAGTATTCGTTCAAGTATGCTGAAGTGGTCAATTTGCTCCATTTAGGGTTATCTCAGGAATGATGATTTCAGTTGCTGTGACCTTCCGCATTTAAAGACGGTAAAAATTGAATGCGCAAAACGCACTAGGAATTATACACGCGCGAAGTATCCACTGTTTGCAGATTTAGTTATATTGTTGGCCCGGATTCTGCTTAGGAGGGCGACGGCGTTGGAGAAGATGTTGTTTCTTGTGAGTTATACACGTGCTACTTCTGGGTTCAAGAAAATAGCTGGGGTAGTGAATTCTTATCCCAGATCATCTAAACAAGCACAAGTCCTGGTCCTCCCTCTTTGCTGATCTATATTTATTTTACAAGACTTTTAAAGATGACTCGACTCTATTTATTTTTCACTATCGTGGATTTGAAGTTTACTTTTATGTTATTATTTCTTTGTTAGACCTGTAGTATATATAATAACTTAATTTTTGAGATAGAATCTACCTTTTGCCACTACTTATATATACATACCTCTTTTGTTGAGTTTGATTGATCGAAATGGTAATTGATTCCTTCTCACTGGATATCTTTTAGCTTCTGGTCTTTTGCTTATTTACTTCTTCAGCAGCACAAACTATAAAAAATGACATGGATGTTAATAAGCAAGCTGCATTATTTTCATATTCAGTCAGAATTGGGTAAAGCATAAGGTGTAATAATTCCTGTACTTCCAGCAAGTCTCCTATCAGGCTGTGCCTTGTAATGTCAAATTCTCACAGCTATCTTATCTTATAATACTAATCAAATAACAGTTTCCATAGATAACTTTTTCTCAAAGATTAAGTGTCGCTGTATTATCAATTTGTAACATTTTGTTATTACGTGGATAAATCTCATCCCTCCTCCCCATTTTTCTCATGTGTGGCATTATCTCATCCTTCCTTGGCAATAATCATCACACAATGAAAAACCTAGATATATTGGATTCTTCCCTCATCCACAATTGCATTGCACCTCACATAAATGATGCGGATCATCTCCTGTGTCAACAATTGCTATCAACTCTTTCCAGGTTATTAGTTATATATCCTACCCCTCTCTCTCTCATTTTTCAATCCTAAATTGGATTTATCCATTCTTCTGTTGAATTCTTTTGTTTTTTCATCTTTCTTCAGCAAACAAGATCGGTTTCTTCAGACTGCGAACATTACACTTGCACGTATCATGAAGAAGGGACTTCTTGCCAATCAATTCTCGAGAAACTTCTGTCTCCTCTTCAGGCAAGTTTATTTATTTGAAACATCCATTCGTTTTGACTGATGTATTCATGAGGGTTCTCAGAATTGTCATGGGTTTTTGAAAAAGGTAAGTAGATCTTTAATTGTTAGTCAAGAAAGGAATGTTCGTTCTTGATTGAACCATTACACTTTTCAATTCATTGCCTTCTTGATCGTTTCTTAGTATAAAGATTATGCAGACCTTTCTGAATTTATCTCCCAACTATGTTTGAACTTCGAAGTTGTAGAAGATTTATTACAACATTGGGGGCGCTTAATCTGTCATTCTTCGTTTGTTTAACCTTCATCTCCATGATCATAATTGATTAATCTTCAGTGTTAATTGTCCTGTGCTTTTTTACAGATTGTTTGCATGGTATTAACTCAAAAGATGGAAAACTTGGCTTCATTGATACAGTTTTATTTTTTTGTTTTTTTGTTTGTGAAATCTGTTTTTTATGTTTATCCGTATTCTGTCCATCGTCTTCTAGATGCTGCTGTGATGCCTTCATGGTTTGACATTCATGAGATACCAGTGACATCTGCAAGTGCTGTTTCTCTTTTACTATTTCTTTAGTTTTTGTTGATATCATTTCTTTCTTTCTGGTTGTTTATTTATTGTTCTGTTAGATCTTTGTTGTATATAAAATGAGATGAATTATATTTACACAGAATAATTTATGTATTTCTGCCATTTACTATGATACTTGTGGGTCAGAAAAAATTAAACTGGCTTCTCCAACTTGTGTATCTGTACAATGAATATGGTCTCTGATTTAATATTTTGTGGATATTCTATGATATGAAAGCATCTCTTCTCATTCACAACTTCATAAATAGGTGCCGCAATTTATCCTGCCAATATATACATATACTTGCATGTGACTTGACCTGTTATTCATTGCTCTGAAGTAAGATTTCAAAGTGTTGTGACACTTCATTCAATTGATCATAACTTGGAAACTTTAGTCCTGATTTAATAAATTATGACAGACTCTTCGAACGATGAAGGTGGTGTTATAACAGCAGTATAAAATGTGCACGCAATGATAGAGAAAGAGATAGCTGGAGGCATTAGTCCTAACAATGTATTTATATGTGGTTTCAGTCGAGAAGGTTGATCTTTCGTCCACAAGTATATACCATATATGCTACTAATTAAGCATGTACTATTGCCTTTGATCTAAATTGTGATTTTCTAGGTGCTTTGACATTAGCAAGTGTTCTTCTGTATCCAAAGACTTGGGTGGAGGACCGGAGGTGCCTTATTCAGTGGATGGGTTCCATTCAAGTCTTCAATTCATTAAAGGGTTACACCAGATGTAAGAAACGTTATTTTTCTTCAACTTATAGTTAGATAGTGGCTCCGTTTCACCATTAGAACTTTCACCAAACAACAGAAGTTTTGATTCCCAAAACATGTTACAATACTATACGATTCAAACCCCTTAAATGCTGGTCGACAAATTTATGTCGAACCTAGAGAGTAGAGATGGTGGACACAGCTTTGGATTAACTTATTGTATGAAGAATGTGATGATAATGGGAATGGTCCTATAAACTCCAATCCTGTGGTCCCATGGAGTGGCCGACAGAACTGTACTCTTCAAAGCAGGACAAGCTGTTCAGCCCTTTCTTGAAAAGGCTGGCCTCAGCTGTGAATTCAAGGTAATATCACTCTCCCTCTTCACCATTTGTAATATACTATGTTAAATGCCCATTTATAGGCAAAATGTTAGAAATGACCAATTTTGGAAGGGTCGTTGGTGAAGGTGGAAGGAGGTGAGAGGGAGAGCACAACAAAGTGAGTTTTATATCAGATTATTGAAGAGCCTTCTAGAACTGATTTTTGTCTTGTATTTCTGGTGCAAAGGTAGTAATAGAGGAGGGTCTGCAACGAGTCTAAGCAAGAATATGCTAAGGTTCAATTTTGTCTCAGGCTCAACTCTCCATTTTCCACTTAAATATTTGCCTACGGTAGACGAATTTTAAATGAGGCGTAGATGCCAACCGCCACCCGAGGCAAATAAAGAAGTGTCGAAGGCTCAAAAGGTACTTTTGTATTTTATATTGAAGTTTCTAAAGGTTCATAATTATCAGAGACAACATTAAATCAACCTCTACATTTACAATAGCTAGGAAAAGCATTTTTTATTTCTTTTTATATTTATGTTAGTTAATGGGTGTGAGATGATTGATTTTTTTCTTGAACCTTGGGGGATAACTTGGAAAATTACCTTGGATAATCGAGATGACTAGTAAAAATTACTTTAGATTATTTGATCCAATTAATGCTTAAGAATAATGACAACCCAGGATTGTGAAAGTTCATCCCATAATTATCCTAGATGATATAACATATACAGTTCTTCAATTGCATTAATTGTTTTATGCTAGAATTAATCTCGTGAATAAATTAATTTGCTATGTTTAAAAGTTACCAGCGATGTTCATCACGTGTTCAATCTTGCTTCTGATATAGGAGGGATATGCTTCATTCAGTCTAACCATTCTGTCATTATGTATAACCATACGGTGATCAACTTCAACATGATTGATGCTGCAAGGACCAGTGGTGTAATGAGGTATCTGTTTACATTTAGTGCACCTATTTTCTGGTATTGAGATACTGTTGTGGTGCGGTCATATACTTTTATAGATTTAATATTTTCTGGTATTGAGATCCTGTTATAGATTTATAAAAAGTATTCCATCTTTCAACTAGAGAGACACTTACATAAGAACACCTTCCAGAAATTTGTGAGACGGATCTCAAATATGATTTATATAGATCAATTAATTGTAAAGGCTGCTTAATAACAAACTAAATAAACCGCGGCTGCTTCTTCCATGCGTTACCAATCAGGATCTAATCCTTTCATTTGCATGCATCATCACATTCAAGTTGAGCAAATGTGAACTTTTTTAGAAATTAAAATATAATGTAATAAATAAATAAATATATTGCTCACCAAGAATAAGGATGACAATACATTCCGAAACCGAAGTCAACCGAGCTGACTCCGATCCGATTGGGGTGGTTTTTTTGACTTTTGACCGGGTATGGTTCGGGTTTCGGGGAAAACCGAAAAAATAAAAATAAAAACGGGGCAGGGACGGTATTTAAATACCCCGCCCCGAACCCGACCCGATATATATACTTTCTATTAAGTCTGAGAGCCGGTGCGTGGGCCGGTAACTCCCCGGTGCCCCGTCTTCCACAGCCAACCACATCTCCTTGCCGCAAGTCCATGCCATGCCTTTCACCTCTGGACTTCCACATGTCCACCTATACCGAAAACCTTTCCGCTTCATAAATCTCTCGCTTACTCACCGCCTTCACCCCCACCCAGTTCTGCTTCAGCCCATCGCCTCCATCACGTTTCTTCACTCCTCACTGACGTCTTTGCCAAGGTAATATCTCTTGAATTGAATTGTGCTATGCGTAATCTCTCTTAAATTGTGTTATGCTCGTTAGTAGTCGGTGTGTCTTATTTCTTTTCTACTTCGGCTGCTCTGTCTAGCCGTCTACCATAGAGTACTGATCTATCTACGCCCGCTAGGTGTATGACATTGCCTATTAGACTTGTAGCCTCCGTAAGTTTTATTCGCATACTGCTCACGTGTATGTCTTCACTTCTTAGGAGCTCCATATTATTTCATTAGAAGTTGTTCATAAGGGGGTGGCCGACAGTAGTCTTGAGAATCTCTAATGCTTTAACATGAGGAACCATGTGCACTTTAGATCCAAATTATGCTTTTGCCCACTCTTGGCACCCCACCATAACATATAACAAACAAGAAATGAGTAGTCTTTCTTAGATATTGCTAAATTTATTTGGGTAAGCAATTTTCTTATAATTTTAATATTTGATATGATGAATTTTTATTTGTATAATATTGAATTAT
This sequence comes from Pogostemon cablin, assembly GCA_023678885.1. Lineage (NCBI taxonomy): Eukaryota > Viridiplantae > Streptophyta > Magnoliopsida > Lamiales > Lamiaceae > Pogostemon > Pogostemon cablin. Next base: position 28,910,141 of record CM043013.1, read on the forward strand.
AATATGCATAATCTATTTGTCAAAATAAAAAGAACTATTATTAATTAGTTTAGAGAGTGATTGCAGAAACAAAACCATCATGTTTTACTATGGCAAGTAATTAATAGAAAGAATTGCTTTCATACTTATTTGAATTTGGTTTATCAAAGCACATGTTAAGCTGAAGTTCATGAACATGTGCTGTGAGAACACACAAAACTATAGAACCTGTATATTAAAGAATTATTATGGTGAAAATAGTTATGGCATGGAACTCAAAGTACTTACGTACAATGCGAATACAAGTTCTAACCAATCTATCCAACCTACTTAAGCCAAAGGCCTAAGGTGAATAATAAAAGTACTCCTGTATTATATATTTTTCATTGCATTGATTGTTTGTTGGCTGAAACGACCCTCGTTGGGACAATTCACCTCTGCATATCATGTGTACTCTCTATAACGTCTGACAGCCGGTGCATGGGCTGGTAACTCACCGGTACCCCATCAACAGCCCTTTTACGTGTCCGTCTCTCAGCGTCCCCAATTCCACGTGCACCCTTATTAAATTTCCTTCTCTGATATATACCCAATACCCCATCCACCGCTTTAACGTCATGGTCAGCCTCCCTCTCCTCCGCGTTCGCTTGCAGCTGCCTTGTGACGACAAGGTGATTTTCTCTAATGCTTTTTGTTATTTTCACCCGCCATTCCTTCTTCCTAATTAGTCATCTCTCTCCGGATGCTCTCTGTCGCCTATGTTAAATTTTTTTTTTCCTACTTAATTTGCTTGGATACTTATGCTCACAGGTGGATGATAAATTGCCTCATTGCAGTCCTTGTTATGATTTTCTCTTTGTGCCTTCTCTTATTCGTGTATGCTCTGTGTGAGGGAAGGGAAATAGAAGCCACAACTCATTTTCCCAGTTCTGATACAAGTAATTGATGAGTATTCTCCTTGTGTGTTCGTTTGACGTTTCAATTTTGGTTTGGGCCAGTCATTAGTTTCTTGAGATGAATTTAATTTTTTTCCTTGCAAACCTTTTGGATTTGGTAATGCTGTGATTGACACTAAATTGTTATAGTAGGTTGAACAACTCAAGAGTTGCTCTTGTTATTGAAACAGTTAAAATTAATGCATATCTAAAAAGATTAATCAGGTTATCACGCTCAGGATTCAAGAATTTGTCTATTTTTTCAATCATTTTTAGAACCTTATGTGAAGTTTACAAAGACACAATACAGATGAATTGGATTTAGTCAGAGCACCACTAAGAATTCAACATAGAATATGTATCAAAATTGAGTATATGCAAGTATCCAAAATCGAAAACAACCTATAATAGTAATGAGTACATGTATCCAAAATGAGCATAATCTATATATATTCTGCATAATTGATGAGCATAGGATTCTGACTTGGTTTATGATTGTGAATATAAAGGTCCGTTAGTAAATAATTTTTTTCAAAATAGTGATTACAAATATAACTTGTTCCACGAAAAATCAATATGAGCTACTCTACTGTTTAAGATTTGAGGATAATACACAAATACCCCCTAAATCGGTGGTTGTATGTTGTTCCAACTCAACTGAGGGTGGTGTGTTCTTTGTCATTACAACAGAAGGGTTGAAGTCTCCAAGATGGGGTTCCATAGGATTATTACAGGTACTATAGTTGGTGGGATTCTTAGATTCTATTTTATGCACAGATCGATTTCAGCAAATGCTAGTAGTTCTTTGTCGTCTAAACCTTTTGCTGGGCCTAAACCACACCAGTCGGTCCCGTTCCGCCAATGCATCCTTGAATTTTTTGATCTGAAGCACACATGATATGTGTATAATGTCTATGTACTAAAAAAGAGAGGTTCTTGAATCGTTCAACATCGAAAAATTGAGTTAGCTTGCAGTGGCATTGGTGCACTTCTGTAGAATCTAAAGAAGGGCAGCACATGAGCATGGAGTGCATAACATATGGGCTTATGCTCTTCATAACTAACAATGAGGAAAATTGCATTATAGTTTGATTCAGCAAGCAAGCAAATCTGTTAATCCATGTGTGGAAATCTCTTAGCAATTTGGGAAGGTATTCCAATACAAATGCATAAGAGACTAATCATGAATTCAAAGCAAACAATATATGATTGATGTGAAATGCAGTGATCCCCTAAACCCATTAATAATTGGATATAATTCTCCTCATTTTTATGCTATACATACTCTATTTTGTGGGTAAAGCTCCTTTTATCTAATTATTATGATCGAATACAAATTTTGTAACTTTCAATTCTTCACTGCTCTGAAAACATATGTGACAAGTTATAAATACATTAAATCACACATATATAGCGTGTGTGTATATGTGAAAGAGAGATAGAGAGCTCACTTTGTTTGATTTGTGGTACTTACTGAGTATTCCGATTTCCTTTTATGGGGTTTAGTATTTGTTGGGATATTGAATTTCTGTTTTTCAAACGGAATGATAGAGGAAAGGTTCTTTGCCCGCATGACGACAGGCTTATTCCATACTTGTAATTTATGAAATTCAGTACAACTACTTTGAGTTGTGACTCGCGCACACACTTATCCTGCTCCTCTTGCTTATTTCCATATTGAATTTAAAGTTTCACCAATGCAGATATTTGCTTGTCTTTTTTATTTTTTATTTTTGCTGTGTACATTGCTCCCACCTTTGTCCTTGTTGTTTGTTATCTCTCTTGATTGACATATTAAATCGAATAATGACATTGTTCAGATTAAATATGATTTTAAGCACATATTTTGAACTTTTGAGGTTCCAGAGTCCAGACACAGATATGAAGGAATACCTAGCCACCTTGAGATTGCTTACTTGTTTTCCTTAGTTATATTTAGGGATGGCAATGGGACGGGTATTTCCGGGTACCCGGTCTACCCGAACCCAAATGGGTAGGGTACGGGTAGTTGTAAACGGGTTTGGGAAGGGTACGGGTAGTTGTAAGAAATACCCGTTAGGGTTTGGGACGGGTACGGGTAATGCCTCAAAACCCGCGGGTACCCCGATTATATATATATTTTTTATAAAATTTAATATATATTATATAATTTATATATTATAAGATGGTTTATATATTTAATTAATAGTTATAAGTTTTATTTAATCATATTTATTAAATATTTATTTAAAATAATAGAATTTATATTATATTTATTTTATATTTAATTAATAATAATGTGATTTTTATTATTATAATTATTTAGACAATAAAAAAATATAAATATATATAAAATAAATGAATATTAAACGGGTATGGGTACCCGCGGGTATTGCTAAAAGATAATGGGACGGGTACGGGTACCATAATAAATTTTTTAATCGGATACGGGTACGGGTACCTCAAAATAAGCGGGTACCCTACCCGTTGCCATCCCTAGTTATATTTATAGTAATGTATGCAGAACCTGGCAGGGTTATCGTTTCTAGGACGACTATGCCCATGTGATGCCTATTGTCACGCCCCGACCCCAGACGGAACGCGACAACCGCCACGTTAACCATAAATTTCGCAGAATGGGTGCATTCCACTCCACAAAGTTTATAGAAAACGTAAGACTTGCTATCAAGTACCTGTAGGACTGAACAACTGCTAACAACGGGTACACCCGATGACATCACCTTCATACCGAATAAATGAAGATTTACAAAGGTAAAACATACAACGATGCAACTCAGTCTGAAGAAAATATAAACAAGTGATGTAAAATCGTGAAAGTTAAAAACAAAATACATTAAGAGGGTTACCAAATATAAACTATACAATCTCGTCAATGGATCCGCCAATTTTTACACAAAAAGAAATATACCCAAAGCACTGATCGGATGACGAGCAAACGATAGGCAACGTCCAATCAAAAATATATCAACAGCCTGAAAAGGAAATGAATGATGGGGATGAGCAAAACCACTAGCTCAGTGAGGTGATTAGCCGGTCACCCCTACCCTTATACGAAGCATGTACTCACGTTTGCGGCTCACAACATAAAATTCAACTTTTTGTCCCACAATAATTATTTCACACTCAGTGTACACATTAACGAAAATAAAACTTATGTGCGCATTTACGAATAACACAATTAGTTCAAACAACATGTTATCACATAAAAGACGCGTGGGTAGTCAATATCCTCCTCGAACTGATCTCTCCGTCGAGAGTCAGTCCGAGCTCGTCACTGTTATTCTAGATAAGATGCACATTAAAAGGCGAAAGAATAGTTCGCTATGTGCTTAACGCGTGGTTCTCAACACACACCAAGTGTTAAAGTTTACAATTCAGTATTGATGTGAATCCTTGAAATGATCAAACATATAAACATATATGACATGCATGTCACACACCGGTGACGTTGACTGAGCCTATAATAGACTGATTCATCTAACGATCACCCTCCAGAGTATCAGTATTTGGCGAATGGACAGGTGCCCCGTTAGATCTAACTCACTCGGGTTTGCCAAGCCACGGGCGACTTGGTTGTCACTCTAACTCACCCGAACCGCGACAATTCGGGCTACTTAATCAATGTCGCTCCAACTCAACCGAACCGTGACCAATTCGGGCTATTTAACCTTTGTACCAGTTATACATATGCATCATGAGATGAATAACAACTCAAGTCATAGTCTTAATTGCCACACAAGTCACAACAATAACCAGAAATCAATCCGCAAATAATTCACAATAAAGGTTATCAGATATCGAGCCGACAAGGCTCTTCAACATAAGTTAAAATCAACAATACCCATATGAAATGATATAAGATAATCAATGGACCATATTAGGCCAATCAGGCTCTAACCAGAACAATCGAGCCAATCAGGCTCTTTACCACATAACACATTACCAAATAATTTTCTTATCAATTAACTAAAAATAAAATGAATGTAAATTTATCGAGGATCCACACTTCCCACAAGAGAAGGCGTTCCCGAATTATCAACTCACAAGAAAGTGACTAACTCTCTCCGGAATCTGAAGTCGGTCATTTGCCCTTCGTCGATGGTTCTTTACCTTGAAAGGAGATGAGCAATTAAATACAAATCAAATATACATAACTATTAGCGGTAACATCGCCTTTCATTGTTAAAACAAATCTTAATCGAGCTCGAGCGAGTCGATATTAAATAAAAACAGCATGTAACTCCTCAACATCAGTTCCCAATCTCACATAACCCGTTTTCAATTCATCACTTAAACGAAACGATAGGAAATAAATTTGAATTCGACATAAAAATTCTGAAATTTTTCAGCTAGCGGCAGTTTACGAGAAAAATCATAACTAATTGTAGAAAAATCGGATTGAGTCGTTTCAAGTGGCTACAGAAAGCTAACAAGTTCAGCTACGTACAGAAATTGAATTTGTAAATTTCTGAGAGCAATAGCTATGTCAAAAGTAGTTCGAACAGTAGCTGAGCATTACCTAGCGGCAGTTTACGAGAAAAATCATAACTAATTGTAGAAAAATCGTATTGAGGCGTTTCAAGTGGCTACGGAAAGCTAACGAGTTCAGCTATGTATAGAAATTGAGTTTTCAAATTTCTAAGAGCAATAGCTATGTCAAATACTGTTCGAACAGTAACTGTGAATTACCCCAATACCAAAAAGAAATACCCCACAAAATTACAAAACCATGGAAGAAGGAAGCTTGATTCACACATTACTTACCTCAACATAACTTAGAAACCACCTAGAATGAGGGTTGTAAGAGAGAAGTTTCTCCTCTTTTCCCCTCTTCTATTTTTTTTTCTCCCGTTCTCTTTTTTCTTTCTTCCTCATTTTATTTTTATGAAATATGATGTATGAGGCTTTTTCAGTAGGCTGAACCTTTGGGCCACAAAATAAATAAATAAACAGGTTTTGGGCTTGAAAAAAAATTCTAGTTGAGCTAAGATATTATACCTATGCTCTTAGCTACGATTTTATTTTCCTTCTATATAATCACCAAATTGCAAGAAATGGAAGACTTTCACCTTTCTTGATAGACTGAGTCTTATATGTGATTGATTTGCAAGGTAATTACTGGACGCTAGAAATTCAATAAGCAATTCTCCCATTTGTTTGTCACCATCCATTATCACATCAGTCTCTCTTTGCATGTCTGCTTATTTGTGAATGGGATGATATATTTATATATATGGTCAAAGTGAATTCTTAGAAGAATCGTCACAAAAATGTCCAAAGGATGGCAGTATTCTTATCTACTACATTCATCTCTTTAAAGACAATAGATCCACCATTTGATGTTTGACATTTGATTTTGAGGTTTTATTTCGAGGGGTGGCGTACCTCATTTCGTGAGTTGTTAGCCCGTTATTTGTAAATATATTTTAATATTAATACTTTACGGTAAGGGAATCAAGAAGAGTCGAGAAATTAATTTAGACGAATGCAGACATTTAGTGTAGATTTTACTGATTCGGAATTGGAAATTTAACCAAGAACTGAAAAATCAAACACAATAAGTAAAATAGCAAAAGTGTTCTCTTCCACTGGGCATCAAGCGAGTGCACATGGTGTATCCTGTAGTGCATCAGTGCATGGCATTAATATTATATCGTTGGTGTACGAAATCTTAAATAGCACTGGTTCACGACATCCAAGAGGAGTATTAAGGGAACAACATAATGAAGAGTCACAATAACATCAAGAAGCAATGTCTACAGAAGGAACCAATAGCTGCAGAAATCAAACATAAATACATTTTAAAGCAACTCAAACTAAACCAAAACATTTTCAATATCTTTATGTGAGATTCAATAAGAAACTGAAGACGGTAGACAATTTAGTTTAAAAGCAATCAACAGATGACCATTCAACTTTTCCAACGAAAAACAATCAAGGAGTTGGATAAATGTAAAAAATTCATTTGACTTTTCCAACGAAAAACAATCAAGGAGCTGGATAAATGTAAAAAAATTGTGACCGCAGGCTAAATAGCTAAGAATGCCTTCATGGAAACTCGCACGATACACTATTCACAGTCCAATACTACAAGTTCTACTTTATCTGCTGCGGTGATTTGCTACAAGAAAGTAATTAGTATGTTGTAATTCATTATTAAACATTTTAAGTTCAAGATTGTAGAAATGTTCACATATTTGTGTATTAGGGTTTTATATAATATTGCGAATTACAGGCTTCTAACTTTAGGCTTTTTGGATATTATAAAAACAAAAATAAATAAATAAATAAAATAACCATGCTGGATTTGAGCAAGTCAAACCTGTTAAAACGCATCTGAATATGAGTTGTTCCAAATTTTCCATAACAATGATCAATTATTAGGATAAACATAGAATTAGACAATATTGAAACAGTAAAATCAATTAAATATCATAAAACGTATAGTGTATTGTGTAATTGTAAGTCATTGTTAGTAGCACTACCAGTGAATCCATAAGTTAAATAACTCCAAAACAACCATCTGAAAAAACTGTAACCAAGAACCAAGCCAACTGAATATCAGTTCTTCTACACACAGAAAGACAATTGTTTCAATGAGTTAAATGCGTGGAAATAAGAAATTATCGGTCCCCTGATCACCTTAGGATTTTCGAAACAATTTTAATCAGAATATATCACTATTTGCAACACGTTAAATACACAAAAGATATAAACCTCAATGAATATCATCCATCAGATAACACTGGTATTGAAAACGTTTTGATTTCCATTATATTCTCTTTCTCTTATCAACGCAAAAAAAAAATATATATCAATCAATGAACGATAACCTATTCAAATTACAAGAACTCAACGTCGACCAAGAAGACATGGGACTACAATTCAAAATATCAATCTAATTTAACTTCAGAATATAGTTACACGAATTCAACTACAAGGAGACCAATAAAAGGAAATTAGTATACATAGATCACTAACTGCATGTGAGGTAAAGTAAAAGAGCATATGAGCATTCCGGTAGCGTTTGTTCTACAGTATGAATACTGTAAAATACCCATTGTGCTTCCCTTTCTCAAACTCACGTGCACGCTTTATCAAAACCCCCCAAAATCAATTGGAAGAATATTTAATTCGAATAACTACTCCGAACCAAAAATTAGAATTAGAGAATGTGTGCTAGGAAGCAGGGACAAAGTGGGGAAAAGTTATGACAGATGTCCTCAAAACTTAAGAGGGCAAGGAATCAGGATCAAAATTTGAATTGTTTGAATTGAGAAGTCGGAAAGCTGGCTGGGAAGCGGCGGAAGAAAAAGAACAAGCAGATGGGTTTCTTCCAGTCGGACAAGTGGATAGAAAGAGAGGGAAAAGAAATGCACGTGGCAGACGGGTGACCGGGAAAAAACTGGCTTGTTTTGAAACATTCCCTTTTTATATATATACTAGACAAAGAGTGTGCACCTCATTGCTGAGGTGCCCGGACAAAGCAATCATAAGTGGGAAGGGTTATTTAATTTAATTCACTTATAACAAATATTAACAATGCAACTATGCAAGTGGGAAGGGTTGTCTAATTCAATTCACAAATAACAAATATTAAAAAGGTCGTAGGCAATGGTTTACAATATTAAAAACAAACCCTATGTTATAGCTTGTGTACATCTGCAAAACACTTGCATCAGCCATTCTAACAAAATGAGTTTTGGGACAGAGAAGAAAAGCCATGTGATGTTACCTACTTTAAGAAAAGAGCTTCTGTGGTGTAACCACATTAATGAACGTATTTACTGTATCAGCCACCCCTAATTTTAATAACTCTAAGTTTCTTCCAATGGCATATCCGTAGCTGTTCTTCCAGTCAATCACCTAAAGAATGTAAAAACTTGTTAAACGTGCCACAATATACTTAAGATGATGCTTTTCTCATATTTAATTCACGAAAAATCAGTTATGTAAGTCCATACAAGCATGTCACTAATTTCAACCTACCAAATCTCAAATGACTCTGTGATGCTGCTGCAATGACAACCGAGTTTGAGGATACTACATCACTTTCATGGAGACGTTTTAAGAGTAGTTGACTCATGTTTCTAGCTTCTGCAGCTTTGTTGAGTGCATCCTTGATTGCCAAAAATTGTTGCAAATGTGATTTCTAGATGAAATGTATTATAATGCAAATAAGACGGAAAACATTTGGGGGTGATAACATCAGCATAACTAACAAGAATATAAAAAGAGTGGAGTTTGATAAGGATTCATAACAGTGGATTCACAGTCTTCACAAGCAATCAGCATAGAAGATTACCATGCAGTTGACACTACATAAAGTACCCATCTCTCAAGAAGTTATTCTGTGCCCTAGAAGGTGCATTACCTCCAAGCTTCCCATTTCCATAAGGATACTGCTGTGGAGAGCTTATATTGTGCCATTGCATTAAAGAAACAACAAATACATTTCAGGCGCCTGGGAATAAAAAAAAAAGGTTCTTATACTTAATACACAAAAAAAATATATTCATTTGAATAATTTACAAGTGACAAAAAGTACATAAGACAAGACCACAACATTGACAGGCAGCTAAGCAAGTTTCAACACACATGTTAACTACATATCAGAGGTCTGCACCATGGGAAGCATTAATGAACTAACTCATGTAATACAAAATAAACACCTCTTAAGATTTGTCAAAGTCTCAAAGATAATATTGATTAAAGAGGACATGATAAGGCTTAATCCATAAATTCTAATAAATTTCCATCTCATTCTCAGAAAATATACTCTCCAAAAAGCTAGTGCATGGAAGCAGGTCACAAATTAATTGAGGAATGCAATTACTTCTCAGATTATCGTGTTCATTTGAAACGTAGGAACAAGAAGGAATTTCTTCAAAACAATGGTGATGTGTTTAAACTCATGTTTGAGAATCACATCTTGCACCCTCCTATCCTCATCATCAAGTTTATACTCATGTTGGTTGGTCCCTTTCAGTTATTTCAACTCGTTCGTGATATCACAAAAGGGCGAATGCTGACCATTTCAGAAAACATTTACCAGATTAAATAAGTAACGATCATTACTCAAAGTGTCCTTTTTTAAACTGGCTTTAATCATGATTAGAGCATTTAGAAAGTACTGAATTATATAATATAAATTGCAGCCGATTTCAATCATTTGCAAAAATTGAGTAATAAGGAGTTTCCGTCACTTCTGATAGTGTTGAAAGGATACGAGATATCTCCCCCAATACTAAACTTCTCAAAACCACATCTTTAGTCTCAAATATGTAATACATTAGCAATAATATGTCCTGAAGTTTAAGTATTATAGCTAATACTCTTTCATAATTCATGCAAATAAAGGCACAAAAAGAAAGAATAGTTGTACCACCATAAGAAAAAGCTGCCTTTTTCTTTTTAATATTGGTACTTTCTTTACTGATTGACTGCCACTCCAAAAATTTGATTGACAAACAGTGAACTGTAAATTTCTTAATTGATCTATATTTAAGTCCAACCCTTCATGAAGTTCATATCACATTATGATTTTTAAGGAAATTAGATACATTTGAACTTACAAAACCTAACAAAAGTGTGAGCATTGGCTCTCAAGTCTCAATTTCTAACACTTTACAAACCATGAAACCTCAAAAGTAGAGCTCCAAACATCAATGGCACTTTATTTAGTCTAGAATTTAATTCTTCAACTAAGATCACACATGTAGTATAAAGAAAAACAAGCTTTAATGTCCTAATCTGATAAACTGAAAATGAATAAGAATCAAAATCATGAACCTAAGAACCAAGAGCATTCCAAAATCTTTAAGATTTTCAACTTAGAAAAACTTCTACTGCAATTAAAAAGCTCCAAGAAAATTTTCATAAGATAGCATAGTTGTTAAAGGCGAAAGGTGCACAAAGGCGCAAAGGCCTTGTTGGAGCCTGAGGCGCAAGGCGCGCGCCTGAGGTACAAGATACTTTAGAACATATATACATTAATATATCCAACTCAACACAAAATTATCCAACTAAATAAAGGTAAAAATAAAATAATATCACATAATAATACATAATAACTCATAAATAACATTAATCACAATTAAAAAACCCGTGCACAATGTCAAAATGAACTTCACAATTCAAGTTCTAAACACAAATAGACAATCACAAAAAGCAAATAAGCAGAATCCTTCTATTTTAAGAAATTATCAAATGTCAGTGACACAAATGATTACCAATTAGATAAAAATCTTAATTATCATGGTCTATGGTCCTTATAATCTTCATTCTCTTCTTCACCATCAAATTGATCATTGTATTCATTAAATTCTTACTCTCCATGAAAAACATAGGAAAGCAGGGAAAAAAAAAGAAAAAAGAAAAATTGGATATGTACCCAAAGCGCGCCTTTCATTAAAAAAGGCGCAAAAGGCGCACAAAGGCGATGGCTTTTTAACATCAACCGAAACCCCAAAAAACCACAAAACCCAGGCGATCAGGGCTTCGCCTCGCCTAAGGCGCGCCCGAGGCACGCCTGAGGCACGCCTTTAACAACTATGTAAGATAGCAAAAGAAAATTCAACTATATCTCATCATAAACAGGAAATTCGTATCTCATTTTCTATATTTCTCTCTTCTTTACTGAATCTCAATAACATGCATCCCATTAATTAATTATGTAATTAACCCCCTAATTAATCTGAAAGATCTTCATCTTTCATCTATAATTGGCTTTGATGTCATTAATTTGCAGACACAATACAATCTTGTGCAGATGTTAACATATAAGTTTCACGTAAACCAGGTAGACTTATATTATAAACAAGCCTTATTTATACTAAGTTTAACAAGTATCGTCACTTATTTAAGACAAAGGTATTTACATGGTAAGAATATATGCACATGTGTAGGAGTCCATACTAATAGGCAGCAAGCAGAAGTCCTTTGTCATAGTGCATATCCAAGCCTTAAATCATGTTCCAACCCTTAGGCCCCTAAGAAAAACAACAGCCAATCGTGAGAGATTCTCATAAATATCATATTAATATTAATAAATTAGCACGTTCTTAACTACAGAAGTAAGACAAAGTACACATTAGAAAGCAATAAATTTGAAAATACAATCTCAGCAAATCGAAACTTAACAAGAATCCCAATTATATCTATAAAAATCTTTTTTTGTTATAGATTGCTGGGATATAATCAGTGTTTATCTTCTTTGAAAATTAAGTAGCTAGCAGATGATATTTGGCTTGGCTATTAATGATATCTACCAAAGGGAATCATAAGGAACTAATCTAATCTTCAATAAAAAACAGATGAGCAGATTGTAGGACAATGTACCAAATCCCTAACCATTTAAGTACACCCATCAGTCTATTTTTATCAAAATTTTGACACTAAAGAAATTGAAATAGGTGATGTATTGAAATGTCATAGAATCAAGTAATTTCCCTTGAATGCATTGGGAATGATTGAGCTCTCCGCAACAGTTGATTTGTTTTCTATAAAAGACAACTTCACCAAGGATTTTGCTGATATTTATTGAAAGAAACTGCAGATAAACCAAAATTCTTGTTTCTCTATAAAATCAAAGTAATAGTCAATAAAAAACAGCAAACTTCAGAGTCGTCGATGGTATGACCACTCAGGTCTAGTTTAGTTGTGACTGTATAAATCGACACAGAAGGTGGGAGCTTATAAAAGATTGTGATATTGGAGCAGGAATTCCTGGGTTCTAGCCATTGGATCTAGGTAAATTTCCAAATCAGTTCAAGAAGAATGAGTCACGTATTATTAAGTGCATTAATGGCATCTTAAGGTAATAAGGAAGTAGAGAAAAGTGTATGTTTAAATGATGTAGAGTATAATACAACAAAAACTTTTAGACATTTTGCCTCAAATATCTAATACAAAGACATCTCTCATACATCAATATCTGATAGTCATGACAAAACAAAATTCAAAGTAAAGAGAGAAGAATATGCGATGCCCAACACTCAAATATGTCAAAAGAACCAAGGCATTTCTGCACTAAAAATTGCAAAAAAATTTATGTAGTTTTATAGGTCAGTCAGCCTGTATTTTTTACTTTTAATACATACAAGCTCAAATAATGGAATGACATACAGAACATGTAACATGTACTGCAATAGACTTCAGTTTAAAGATCCTACAAGATGTTTCCAGAATTCAGTGAAAAAAGAAGTTTTTAATACCTATAACTATTTGGTCCTAAACAGCTCGGTCACGCATCATTAAAGCACTTCAATTATTAGCAATTAAAATCTTCTGGGTTAAGATCGATCCAAGAGAGACCCTCAAATCAAACATTTACTGTCTTTGTCCGTGAAAATGCACATAAATCTCGTGCATGCTATCATTGATCATCTACACCTTGTAATCAATCATCATCCTGTTTCAAGAAAGCATAATTACCATCAAGAACAAACAAATATGCCAGAAACTTTATGCAGAGCTTGAATACAAAAATTCTTATGAAGAAAACACAACCCAAATTGTAATTTTCTTATCAAAAGAGATAAAAAAATTCTTACCAGTAACAGAGAATTTTCTGAAAGTGAAAGAAGAATCACAACCTGACAGTTTTAACAACAAAAAACATAAATAAGACCCACATTAGAGGGAAGATAATTGAAAAGAAAAGAATAGATTAAGGTAAAAATTGAATGGCGCTAGTGTACCGGTAGTGAAATTGGGGGGTACCGGGATGGCGTAGCTTATCTACAGGGAAAATCGATCACCAAAATCCTGTGAGAATTTCTAACTCGAAAATTGGGTCAGAAATTAGGGCTCAACGTACCTTTTGCGGATGTCATAAAACCGGCAATTCAGATAGCCTGAGATGGAGAAAAATCCGCGACGAAAGTATAAAGCGAACGCTGGAAGAGGTTTGGACGTGGACGGCAGAGGGGAGCGATACAGAGAGAGAGAATACACGCGTAAAGTGAATACACACAGGCGGGAGAAGAAGGTTAGGTAAGTCTACTACACTTAATCTAAATGAGCAGGACAGTCAACGTAAGGAGGAAGTTAATTCTAGAAGTAATTCTATGAATGTCATTAAGATGGGTCCAGATGAAATTTTGAAATTGGACACAGATTTGAGTGTTATCAATAGTGAGAACGAGATTAAAATACTTGAAAGGCTTAATCAGATGGACAAGGGAACCACATCGGGTACGGAAGGTGTATCAGAAAATGTTTATCATGAAGATTCTCTCTTATAATTCTAGAGGGACAGGTGGGAGATTGAAGAAACATGAACTTAGAGAACTAATTTCTAAGTTTTCTCCTGATATAGTTTGTCTGCAAGAAACTAAAGTTACTGATCACAACTCATTTGCTTTCTCATCCTTTTGGGGTACTGAGGATGTTGGATGGAAAGCTAGAGATGCTTGTGGTAGATCTGGGGGAATTTGGATATCGTGGAAGAAAAATAAGCTCAATATTATGGATGACTGGACTGCTGAAGGGGTAGTAGGCATCGAAGGAGAGTGGATTGAATCGGGCAAAAGATGTGTTATTGCTAATGTTTACAGTCCTGGTATGTACAACTCAAAACTGGTTTTATGGAATTTTCTTTTGAATAAAATGCAGTGTAGTACTACTAATTGCTGGGTAATTATTGGGGATTTCAATGAAGTAAGAAGTGCAGACGATAGAAAAGGGAGATATGTAGGTGGTTCTTCTGCAAGCTCAGTGAAATTTGAAGAGTTCATATGTAATTCAGGCCTTCATGATCTGCAATTGCTTGGAAGACGGTATACTTGGTCTCGCCTTGATGGTCGTTGTTGTAGCAGGATTGATAGAGCTTTAATATCTGATGCTTGGATTAATGAATGGGGGAAGTAAATTGTTGGGCCTCCCTAAAGGTTTATCGGATCACTGTCCGATTTATCTCCACTCTACTTTACAAAATTGGGGTCCTAAACCTTTCAAATTTTTTAATGTTTGGTTAAGAAAGCCAGGTTTGAAAAAGCTTGTTCAAGAACGATGGAATACCTATAATGTCACTGGTTGGGGAGGGTACGTGCTTAAAGAAAAACTGCGACTTCTTAAAAAAGATGTCAAAGAGTGGGCGGCTAAGGAATTCTATAATCTTGATGGTAGAATTGATGAAGTCAGGACAAAGAGAAATCTCCTTGATGAGATGCAAGAATTCAGAGACCTAAATGATGATGAAATAAATGATTTGTGGGAGAGTAACTCAGAATTATGACATCTCATGGAAGTGAAAGACTGTAATTCATTTCAAAAGGCAAGGGTACAATGGATAAGAGAGGGGGACTCAAATACTACTTTCTTTCATCGATGTATTAGTAAGAGAATTAAGGCAAACAACATTGAGGGACTTTTTATTAATAACATCTGGACGGATGAGGTGCAGAAGGTGAATTCAGAAATCTATCTCCATTTTAAAAACCATTTCTCCAAAAATTCAGCAGACATGTTCTCTATAAAGGAGTTGATTTATAACAAGATTGATCAGCAAGATAATGACCTTCTCACAACACCTTTCACTGAATCAGAAGTTAAAGAAGCTACTTGGGATTGTGAAGGGAACAAGAGTCCGGGTCCTGATGGATTTACTTTTAGCTTTATAAAAGATATGTGGGAAATTTTGAAGACGGATATAATACGATTTCTAGGTGAATTTCATCACCATGGAAGGATTGTAAAAGGAGGTAACCCATGCTTTGTGGCTCTTATTCCAAAAAAAACTTCTGCTTTATCTATTCAGGATTATCGTCCTATATCTCTTGTTGGTTGTGTGTATAAAATTCTTGCAAAATTGCTTTCTAAGAGGTTTGCTAAGGTTATTGGAAAGGTTGTGTCTGACACTCAGAGTGCTTTCGTGGGAGATAAGAATATTCTTGATAGTATTTTGGTACTCAATGAATGTGTAGATTTTTTTAAAAAGGAAGGGCAAAGAAAGTTTTGTGTTGAAGGTTGATTTTGAAAAGGCTTATGATACAGTATTATGGGAGTACATTGATGAAATGCTTGAGGGGATGCAGTTTTGTGTTAAATGGAGACAGTGGATTCATGGGTGCATCTCGTCTGCCACTATGTCGGTTCTTGTTAATGGGAGTCCTTCCGGTGAGTTTGCAATTAAAAAAGGATTAAGACAAGGGGGCCCTCTGTCCCCTTTCTTATTTCTTATTGCTGCTGAAGGTTTTAGTGTCTTAATGAATAAGGCCGTATCCATACAACGGTTTGTTGGGATAAAGGTGGGATTAGATAAAGTTATGGTGAGTCATTTGCAAATTGCTGACGATACTGCAATCTTGGGTGAGGCATCGATTAATAATGCAATGACTATCAAAGGCATTCTTCGATTGTTTGAAATCACTTCTGGACTCAAAGTAAATTTCTTTAAAAGTTCATTGCATGGGATTAATGTTGAAAGGAATGAGTTGAGTTTTATTGCTGATATGATTGGATGCAAGGTGGGGCAGTTTCCTTTTGAGTATTTGGGTATTCCAGTTGATGCCAATCATAGGAAAAAAGAAGTTTGGAAACCAGTTATTGATAGATTCCGGAAGAGACTTGCGGGTTGGGAAAATAGGTCACTATCCTTCGGAGGCAGACTGACAATCCTTAATTCGGTTCTTTCTGCTCTACCGCTCTATTTCCTATCTTTCTTCAAAGCTCCTTCCTCTGTGATACATACCTTGATTAAACTTCAAAGAAATTTTCTTTGGAGTGGTAAAGAAAACATCCATAAAATTGCTTGGGTGGGGTGGGATAAAATTTGTAAGGATAGAAGAGATGGTGGATTGGGTATTAGGGATTTGAAGATGTTTAATCATGCACTTTTGTGTAAATGAGCTTGGAGATGGTTGAATGATGAGAATGCACTTTGGGTAAAAATAATCAAGTCTAGGTATTGTAGCTTTAGAGAAGGAGTTGTGGGGAGTTCTGGGACTCGGGAGTCTTTCTTGTGGTGGAGAGATATTAGTAGAATATTGAAAGGGGTTGTGGGAAGGGTGTTTTGTGATAACATTGTTTTTTGTTGGGAAAAGGGAATTTAGTTTTATTTTGGAATGATCCTTGGGTGGAGAGTGGGGTTACATTGAGAGAAAAATTTCCAAATCTTTTTTCTAGCTCTAGTCAAAAAAATTGTAAGGTGTCTGATATGGGAGTTTTTGAGGGAGGATGTTGGAGGTGGATTTTAAAATGGGACACACCTTTTAACCATCTTACTTTTTGTGAACTTTTGGAATTGTGGCAAATTTTATGCAGGTATAGTGTTAAGGAAAATGTACCTGATTCTATCTTCTGGAGAAGGTCCAAAATAGGGTGGTTCTCTACAAGAGAGATATACGAGTCCATTGCAAAACTTGGTAATCCAGATGACGTGGGGGATTCAATATTTTCTGAATTATGGAGCAAACACATACCCCGAAAGGTATCGTTTTTTGTTGGAGAGCTGTCCAAGACAGAATTCCTACTAGAGTTAATCTTGCTTGCAGAGGAGTTAGTATGAATAACAATTCGGTGAATTGTCCATTCTGTGTTAGTGCTCCAGAAAGTACTAATCATATTATGTTACAATGCACGCAAACCATTCTGGTGTGGAAGGAAATCCAAAGTTGGTTGGGAATGCAATGCTTTATGGAAGGTACGTTACAAGAACAATATTATACTTTGGTGTACAAAGGGCATAGCAAAGCGATGAGAAGCGTGTTCACGTTAATTTGGCAATGCACCTGTTGGAGGTTATGGAAGGCAAGAAATGATGTTGTGTTCAACAACAGTGAGCTTAAGATTGAAAACATTGTGGAAGGAATTAAAATACACTCATGGAAATGGATGAGAGCTAAGAATCCTATGCCCTTTTGTGCATCTTTGCATGATTGGTGTAGTTTTTCATCTATTTGTATTCCTAATAATTTTTAGATGAACAACTGTTGTAACTATTTTGAGTACTGCCTGTACTCATCCTTTTTATATAATTATTTCTGACTTTTCAAAAAAAAAAAGTGATCGATTGCGGAGAGAGCGATAACCACGTATGGAGAGATAATCAGTGGAAACTTACCTACAACCGGCTTGAAACTGCCGCAAACCAGTCTCGTTATAATAGTTAATAGATATATTTCAATAAATAAAAGTAATAATATGTGTAAACTTTGAATTAAACGTTTATATCTATTTTAATTAATTTATATTTTTTTTATGTATTTTAAAAATTTTCAATTTATAATTTCATTATTTTAAAATAATATAATAATATACTCCCTCCGTCCGGATTCAAGGGTGCCATTTACTTTTGGACACGGAGATTAAGGGGTATTATTATTTAATGTGTAGTGGGTAATTGTATTAGTGGAGGGGTGGGTCCCATTTTTTAGTTGTATTAGTGGGTGTGTATGGGCCCCATATGTATAAAAAAAGAAATGAGACCCTTGGGGGCGGACGCCCAAAATGAAAAAATGGAACCCTTGAAAGCGGACGGAGGGAGTAATAAATTAAAAAAAAGATTTCGATTCGGGTACGGGGATACCTGACACCGATAGGGGTGGGGATGGGGTGCAAAATAATACCCCGACGGGGTATGGGGCGGGTTCGGGGATGAAAATTTTCAAACGTTTCGGGGATAGAAGTTTTCAAATGGTTCGGGATGGTATTGTTATAACCCGCCCCATACCGGACCCGTTGCCGACCCTAACCAAAAAGGAAAAAAAGAAAAAAAGGGAGGTTCCTACAAAAAGCCCACAGAAGCCATAAATATTCAAGGCGGTTCATGGTCCATAATGGGGGAAAAATGAGGAATAGACTCAAGCTGATCAATCTTGTTACTCCAAGGCCTAATCATGCTTGGATTGGTTCACTAAGCCCATCAAATGAAATCAAGGCCTATTCTTTCGGCCCATTTTCCTAATTAAACTTGTCGTTGGAACAATGGTACATCATCTTGTTTACATGATTCCAGTTCAAAAATCAAATAGCACCATTGAATTTATGAGTTAAACATTTGGTGTACGCCAAGTACTAAATCATTAGATTAGATCAATTGAAACTTAACCTAAAAAATATATTTTTATATGAATTTCTTCTAATTAGAAAAAGTATTTAATATTCATCATTAAACAAATCAAATAATTTAAAATAAATAAATTAACTATCACTACACCTTTATTTTTACATAATAAATTTTAGATTGCTCTCCAAAATCATCCTAATTTTATACATACTTCTAAAAAATACCTATGTACTCCCTCTGTCCCGGTCAAACTGCTACGTTTAACCACAAAAAGCTCTCACAAAAGCTACAGTAAATGCATCTCTTTCGGCGGGACGGAGGGAGTACATTATATTAATACCATGATATAAGTATCAGTATATCCTATTTCTTCGCATAGTCTACTCACGTCATTCACTTTTTTTTTTCTTTCGAAATTAACTCAAATACTCATTTAGTTTACTTTATACATTAAAATAATATATATATATATATATATATATATATATATATATATATATATATGCATACTATTTCGTGAAATTGATAAATGTTATTTCACTGAATACGATTACATCAAGTACTTACGCACAATGCGAATACAAAATCAACCAATCTATCCAACCTACTTCAGCAAAACGCTTAAGGTGAATAAAGAAAATACATCAATAATTCATACTCCCTCCGTCCCATAAAGAAGTTCACAATTTTTTGAAAAAGCTCTCACAAAAGCTACAGTAACCGGGAACTTAATTATGGGACGGAGGTAGTATATAAAGATGTTATTTGAATTTTGATTCTGTCTGCAATGTGGTTCGGGGACAGCATCCTTGTGCCAAACTGAAGAGCATTCATTTCCATCCAAATGTAGTAGATCATGATAGCAAAAGTGATGAAAAGAAGTCTTCTTGCCTTTTTGTTGTTTCTTGCATCCTGCAATATCTTACGGAAGGTATCTGCGACTGATGTTAGCCTTTGTCTTCTCCATCCAATCCATCCTCTTACTTCATTCCAAATGCGTGTGGTATAAGGGCAATGGAAGAAGAGATGAGTTGCAGTCTCCTAGTCGAAGCAAAAATCACATTGTTTGTCTTCTCATGTGCACCAAATCCTGCATATGTAGCAACTCTGTCTCTATGCACTAACCAGAGTCTGAAGCTGTACTTCCTCACAATCCATTTGTCCCATATCTGTTTATAGACAAAGCACGAGTCCATTGTGTACTTATTCCTCAGATGATCATACATACGTATGGCTTTGAATATTCCATTGTCGCAACACTTCTCCATAATATCAATCACTCCTTCATCTCCTTCTGATTCATTCCATATGGCATTCCTAATGGCAATGAACACTCTTCATAAGTACGTAGAAGTACTATCTGGAGAGGTCATCGTCCAAGAAACGCAGGTGTGCATACTATTTCAGGACAAGAAAGTACACACTTATACTAACACCAAATTTTCTTAAATATTGGAGTTCTTAAATATAATACTCCTATTTTACACCGATAATCCATTAACCTAAAATAAATAAATAAAAATTAAGTACTCTTATTTTTCTGATGTATGATATTTTTGTCGTGAAATTAAGAAAATCCTTAAGTAGTAATTGATTTAAACATGTAACAAATGTGGAATTTTCACTCTTCTCTTATTTTTCATTTATTGTTATTTTTCTATAAAGAATTATAGGTGGTCCAAAATCCACACGCATAGAGAACAATATAAAATTTTGGGTCCAAATTTTAAATAGCCACTGTTTACTAAATACAATTTTAAATGGTCACCTCAATTAAAAATAATTTTTACTAGCCACTAATAAGTGTACTCCCCAATTTACCTCCATAACTGTCAGATAAATGACGAAAATAATGGAAGCATCATTATACCAATGTTGACTGCATTAAATGGGGTGGTGGGAATACATTTAATGTCATTTAAAATTTAAATGGGGGACCGCATTAAAATTTAAAATTTATCCCAAAAGTTAACGTCATTCTCATCCCAAACTTCTCTCTCTTTCTCTCACATTTTCGTCCCAAAGCACAGTGTATCTCGTCCCACCCATTTGTGGCCCCCCTTTTCACACTCTCTTCTCCATTTGCGGTCCCCCCTTTATCCATCGACCGGAACAGACGTTTCCAGACGAGGGTGGATTCCTGTGAGATTTGGCAATGGTGAATTTTCGGGTACATATAAAAGCAGTTTTATTTCATTTAATTTTTGAGTTTATAGTAGTCATTTTCCGTGTTTTGCCTACATTTTGTGGTTTTGTTCATGGTTAAATGTTGGAAATTTACTTATGTAAAATGTGACTTAATTGTGTATAATGTTTTGCCTAGGTTTTGTGGTTTTGTTCATGTTTAAATGGTGTAAATATACTTGTGTAGAATGTGACTTAATTGTGTATACATCATTTTAGAATATAGGACCGCAGTGGGAGTGTTTTTTTTTTTAATATGTGAAAAAACTATGTAGGACGAATAGAGCATCTGACATAGGCCGAATAGAACAACTATAGGCCGAATATAACAAAATGTAGTAGGAATAATGTGATAGCACAGACCTTGGGCGAATAGAACATGTGAACTAGGCCGAATAGAACAAAAATGTAAGCCGAATAGAACAACTGTTGGACGAATAGAGCGAATTGTGGTTTTTCTAGACGTACATAGGCTGAATAGAACAAGTGTGGTCGGCCGAATAGGACAAAAATGTAGGCCGAATAGAACAACTCTAGGCCGAATAAAAAAATCATTGAGGAATAATGTGGCACAGAAGTAGGCTGAAGAGAACAGATGTGGTGGGCCGAATAGAACAAAGTGTAGGCTGAATAGAAGGAAATATAGGCCGAATAGAACAAATGATTTTTTAGGAGTGAAATCAGGGCAAACTCTACGTAGGCCAAATACTGCACTCTGTAGTAGGCCGAATAGTGTAAATATGTGGGCCGAATAGAACCAAAATAGGTCGAATAGGCATAATTATAAAAAATTTTATGTTTAGTGCTCGTTATTATTTGTTCAGTTGATGCAATGACCTTATTGTTATTTGATTTTTGTAATTATGACTATTTACTGAATTAAGTAAGCTAGTTCAATTGTCTTAGAATAGATAGATATGCTGTGTCTTACAAATTATTTAAAAAAAATGTTACTTGTGCAGGATGAGTGGAAGCGTCCAAGTATGCAGGGTCAGAATTGTAGTATGCATAATTACTGCAAACCGAGGACTGTTATAGAAATGATCCGTAAAAGTTATCAGAGCTTGGGGAAAGTGCCAAACAAATGTTCTGGAGGTCATGTTTTGGTCATTTTTGGGATCTTGACGACAATTGGAACGTGCACGCTAATATCCACGGTCTGATAACACGAGATTGTAATTAATGGGGAGGATTTAACTTATAGATTCTTTCAGGTTGGGAACATGTGCATTAGATTTGGTGGGTAGAGTTCATGCGGATTATGGGACTTTGCTTCCGGGATCTAGTGGGGTTTGATCCGAACATGACGTATAATATCCCGACGGCGGGTTTACGATACGTATTATGGAAAACGTCGAAGACCATTAGAAAGCGAGATTGCCAAAGATTTTCAAGGTAATACGTTTAATGATAGCCCCGAGGACACAGTAAAGGTTGCTAAAGTGTTGTTGGTTTACTATTTTCTCCTGGGATCGGACGTTACTAAGATCAGTGTAGGCAATTGGGTTTGACAGCTAGTAGAGGACAGTTGCACATGAGATTTATTCCTCTGGGGCCAGGTCAGTTACATGACTCTATTGCACTTCATGAACAACATTTTGACCAGACTTTCTGAGGGAGCAAACTCCAACACGTACAGATACCACTTTTACGGGTGCACATTCACACTCCTGGTACGATTACTGAAACTTTTAATTATCTTATCCCAGTTTTATTCTAGTATACGCAACAATAATAATCTAACAATATTAGTTTACTTGTGACAGGTTTGGGCGTATGAGCGTGTACCTGCCCTTGCTGCACCATATGAAGCTGTCCCACCCGATAGGGAGAATAATCGGCCACTTTGCTTGCGATAGGTGTTTCGTACTACGAAGAGGGTTGTGAGGAAGCTGTTTTCTCAGGTATGATATCTCAATTATTATGAATACTTGAGGAATTTCAACATTTAATCAGTGATATTGTATCTAAGTTTAGTATATTGAATAAAGATCCTGAAATGGTGGCGTTTCCCGGGGAGCTCGCCGATGAGAACACAACCAATTATTGGATTGACATAGAGGATGATTCTTTGGAGGGTTTATGCATGAAGCTGTACACTAAGGAGTTTTCTAACCCCAAAAGAAAGGCCGTCCGACAGCCTGCATTCTCATATTTGAACCAGCAGATCGGAGAAGGCCTACGATCCCACACGTGATCCTTGACATCAGCAGTATTATGCCAAAGTGGTTGATGAGGATCTGTGGCAAGACAGATGCACGACAGATCCTTCAGCATGACAGTCTAATTGGGATCCCGGTGCATACCAACCGATGTCTACTCCCAGCCCTGACTAATGGGGACATGATTCAAGGGAGACGTGGTTCGATGAACCAAGTTCTTATCATCCCACACATCATTGTGCATAGATGGCATGATCGAGCTATAGATATGCATGATAGACAACGTCACTTTGATACTGGAGGGAATGCTCCACCTGTGTTTAGTGGGAGTTGGAGGGGTGACAATGACAGATATGATTAGGCATTCAAGGAAAGGGTCTTCCATAGGCTTGATGGTCAAGATGAGTATCTACACCAGCTTGCAAGTTGTTTAGTGTGAAAATCTGCATGTCTTAGGGTCCGATTCAGCACCGCTTTGTGGAATTTATGTTCATATTTTAGCACTAAATGGTTAATTTTTATATATTTAAGATATTGGTGCATTTGAGGTGTTATTTCGTGTTTTTAGGGGGAAAAAGGATTAAAAGTGCAAAGTTGGAATGAAGAGTGAAATCGTGAAAGAATGCTGAAAAACGCATGTCCTCGTTGCATAATTTTTCTGTATCTTTTTGGAAGTTCAAATTGATCATGTGATATATGCTTAGAAAGTCACTGAAGAGAAGGTAATTTTGGCTCAAGAAACACCTCAATTGGAGGTCAGATGAGGGAGTTATGATCAAAATGGTGAAGACGCGCAAGCTGTGCCGACCACCACGACCAGTGCCATTTTGCACGACTCGTGCCATACTCAAATGAACGAATTTTTAGGTGTTCTTTATATGGTTGGAAATCCAAGAAAGAGAGAATCACCTAAGTATAAAAACCACCTCATTCGGAGATTGGATGAAAAAGTTATGAGCACTAGTAGGCGGCATGACTCGTGCCATGCTTGGAACAACTAGTGCCACTGCCCAGCTAGCCCGTTTCATCACTTTTCAGCCTTTCGTGTTTTTGAAGTAAAAAAGCCCACTTTTAAGTCTGAATTATGGAATTATCATTCCTCAACTATAAAAGGAGCCCTTTGGGTGTTTCAAACTCTCTCTCCATAATTCTCCACAACTTTTCATCACTTTTCCATACCCTTTCCCTACAGCAATACCATCACCATCCCAACCATCCATCCCAGAGAGTTCATCAGTGTTGCTTACTTGAGAAGGAGAATAAGAAGGATCAGAATGACGGAGGAAAGAACGGAGAATCACGCCATATCTAGGGTTTTTCTTATTCCATCTTTCTTACTTTTGAATTATAGACCTATGAGATTGTTTTCATACTTAACCATGGGTGTTACTTGTAACACTATGTGCTAGTACTTCTTGGATAGTACTAGGTTTTGAAGGTTGAATTGGTTTGAACTGATGGCCTAGACTAGGTTATGGATTTCTGCAGTATACTTATTCTTTTATTAATGCTTTGATTTGAGACTTATATTTTTATCTTATGTGATCTGTCCTTATTCATGAGTATGTCATTGTCTGGTGCATGTTTATGATTATTGCTTGTGTCATAAAAGGAATTATATTTGTCTACCTGTTTATGGGTAAAGGGGATTTAACCATGCAACCTTTATTCATTAGAATAATTAATATTGGACACCTAATGTATTTATTAATTACCATTTTAGAGGATTTGGTTTCTTAGATTGTTAGGTGAGAATTGAGGATTAATTCATAAGAACCCATAAAGGGAAGTCTAGTGCTCTAGCATATAATGGAATTTTGCATGAAGTACCTAGAAATGGAGTAGGAATTATTCTTCTGCATCTGAGGATTTGAACCAGATTTATGTGTTAAGTTTACTTCACCAAAGGGATTTGACATAATTAAGTGATTGCTTTTATAAGAACTGCAGGAATTCTAACCGATTGTCTAGTGATTTAATTTGACAAATTTAACTGGATTTCCTAGTGCTATCTATCTTCTCTCTTGAACACTTCCTTATTTATTTTATTTGCTATTTTATTATTTTAAGTACTTATATTCTGCTTTCTTAGGTTTAATTAATTCACTTAAATACCCAGATTTGTCTTAGGTTAGAGTAGTCATAAATAGGTTAAATAGTAAGTCTAGAATTATTCTTTGGGTTCGATAATAGGCTTGGTCACACGCTTATCTACAACTGATTCCCTACACTTGGGGACACGCAAAAAGGTGAACAAGCATATGTCACATTATGTCTGCGAATCAAACTAAGGCGTACTTTTGAGTTGTGGTTACGAAGGAGTACAGACGCCTCCGTGCTGGTCTTACGCGCAACAGGTCTGAGTATGAGCTATCTAGTTTGAGGACAGGGGTTAGATCTCCCCCTCCTAGTGTGGTGGAACCTGGGAGTGCCTTGGCTCCAACACTGGGTGTCGCTGATGCTGGTTTGATGCGTCCTACTCGGGCCAGAAACCCAAGTGCAGTGTTACAGTCACCATTCACAATGACTGAGCGTGAGCGCATGTGGTAGCTGTAGGAGCGATTCAAGACCTGCCAACATCTGTAAGTGTTAATTTACTCTTTTAGCGTTTTCATCGATTAATTTAAATACATGTGCTTGTTGTTTAATAATTCTTGAATTCAGGGTTGACGTTGGACCTAGTTACGTAGTAAGCAATGATTTTTCCACGAGCTCGAGGACCCTAGTGTTTGGTTAGATGAACAGGTGATTTAAAGAGTGTTCATGTGTATACTTAATATGTTAATTACTTCACATTATTCCATAATAAAATTGATTATGTTTTAGCACCTGGATGCATGCTTACCTCCGCTTATTATCCGAACGACCGACGACCATAGGCTTACACGTCCCTTAGGAGCTTGGCCGTTTCTGCATTTTGGATATGCAATTCTCTGTAAGTAACAAATATATTCACAAATTATAAAATAATTTCCTATGTATTTGTGAATCTGATCTTATACACTCAATTTCCTCAAAGACCCGAGTTAAATCCATTATGGGATTCATACACAAGGGTGTACAAAGATGATAGATTGACATTCACCAACATCCCTGATGAACTGTTGATAGATCTTCGTGAGTATGCAGCAGGGGGACTTTCCGTGTGGGCGAGGTCGAGGTCGAGGTCGAGGTAATGGATAGACTGTGACGTGTTATTACAGCTTAACCCTTTTTTTACATCTAATACATATATCTACTAATTTATACAAGTGTTTTACATCTAATATATGAATTATTCTGAATTCCATGGCATATTATGTTCATACTCCATACAGGTGCGCACTACTACGTCTGTGTCGTGCTCCGAGCCCGACATGAAGGAGCATCGACTAGTGGAGACTCTACCATTCAGACGAATCATTCCAGCTCTGATGCGCGAGATTTCTCGTAATTGACAGGCTCCTCATCATATGAAGGTGACTCCAGGTTGGTTAGAGTATTGTTACAGGCAAGAGGACTTCTCCAACTGCGGCTCTACATATCTCAGGACCATAGAGGGGTTTTTATCGAGGGACTATAACTGGGCTGATCCTGAGTACATGACGCATTATCAGAGGCACATTGCTTTCCAAATCTTTCGCCTAGGCACCATTATTCCCACAACATGATGGACATGTATCTCATGTTACAGAAAATATTCTTTATGTTGAAGTTCACTAATGAAAGGGATGGCATACTGTGTATTTGATTTAAAAAAATTCATATTGATAACCGTTGATATGTTATGCTTTTTATTATATTTATACGGATAACCAATTTAATAGTCTTGGGATAGTAAGAACTAAAATTGTCTTTAATTAAATCTGGCCATTTATTAAAAATAACAATTACTATAATCTACTGGGTGAACTATGAAGGACAACGTAGACGAGTATGTCTAATTTCTCCACAAACGCCATATTTTTCTGTCTACGGACATGGGGATTAGGCGCATCCATCGAAGGAGGAGCTGGAACACTGTTCGATGATGAAACTCCAGTACAGTTTACGCGATTGTGACCTGGCTGTCGATAGCGCGAGCAAACATGTTGTTTGTGACGTCTCTTGGACTACTCCACACCTAAGCTTATCCGAGATTGTTGTGGACGACCGGCCTGCCTGTATGGTAGCGGGGGGTTGACACGTTGTGACTGGACTCCGTCAGGTGTTTCCCACTGAGTGTAGTGCGGAACAGGCATAACTGGACTAGCCCACATCCCTAATACACTGTTGCAATTAAATACGGTAGTGGGGTGCTCACGGTGCGATTTTACAGTTTTTTCCTAAAAATTCAAATTGCATTGCTATAGGCGGTCGGTTATTCTATAATATATAAATTAGGGGTTATTAAAAGTGCGGTTTTAAGCGGTTTCGGTTAGTTATTTTGCGGTTTAGCGCTTTTAAATTAGTGTAAGAATTTGTGTTAGTTTATACAACAAAACATTTCAATCTCATATATATTGTAAATTAAATGAGTATAAATAAAATGAATAAATAATTAGAATATACGTTATCATGAATTATCGAAGAGTTAATGCATTGTAAGAGGTTAAATCTTAAAAAGCTATAATATATATGTCATATACTATATATAAATTTAAAAACTTAGACTAAAAAAATCATGTCTAAGCATATGAGTTAATGTATCATAAGAGATTAAATATTAAAAATTTAAAATATGCCATATTATTACTATATATGTTTAAAACTAAGACTAAAAAAATCATGTCTAAGTATGATTATTATATACGAAATAAGTCAAAAAATCGATGATTATTGATAATTAATTATAAAATAATATAGGCGGTGGGGTGCAGTCGGTTTTATTAAAAACCGTAATTGCCCCGACCATGTAGTGTGGTTTTGCGTAAAAAATATAACCGCGGTTTACTACAAAAAATAATCAATGGCAGTGCAATGCGGTTCGATTCGATCGGTTTTGGAGGTTTCGAAAAAAATATGATCACCCCTAGACACGAAGCCACTAGCTGCCAACCTGCAACTACTGAAGGCAGTATAATATAAGATCAGTGACTTAAGC
Source organism: Pogostemon cablin (assembly GCA_023678885.1). Classification (NCBI taxonomy): domain Eukaryota; kingdom Viridiplantae; phylum Streptophyta; class Magnoliopsida; order Lamiales; family Lamiaceae; genus Pogostemon; species Pogostemon cablin. Next base: position 28,938,473 of record CM043013.1, read on the forward strand.
GATCTATACAAGTAAGACGAATAAATACGTACTCGATTGCCTTCATCGCATGAGTACATGGAACTAGTTCTTTTTTGGAACTTCTCACATGTGCAGCTACGAACATTCAAATCTACAGTGAAAATCTCATCACCGTCCTTGATTGCATACTTATTGCCAATGAGTCTCGATATGGGTATCTTTTAGGCAGCACGAGAAAGTTTAACTAACTCGTTATGGACACTTACAGAGAATGGTACTATCTTGCTCAGCTTGAGTTCGATGATCGTAAAACCACCTCTCAGTAATTGTGCGGGTAATCTCTAGCAGTGTGCATACAGGTAGCTTGCGCGCCCAGAGGATGGGATTGTTATATGATTCAGTTGCATTAAAGTTCATAAACTCGTACCGTTTGACAGGACAATGGACCCTTATCCATTTCTCATATCCCCATGACTGAACTAACTCCTGTGACAGGGCACCTCTCAGGGAGGTCATGCAGCTGCAAATAACAAGTTGGAAGGGGGAACATGAGTAAAAATTCATTGAAATGATGACATGTTAATTTAAAATTACGAAGAATTGGATGGAAAACTAATCGACCAAAATCTCTCATTAGGTATGCATCCATCGCACTCTGGAATCTACACATAACGTTCTTTCCATAACAAGCCAATTTGTTCTTTAAATGAGCCACACAGACCGTGATGTGCATCAGGATAGACAGTAGATGTAGCATGTGCAATACTGCCCATCTGAAACTATCAAAATATCTCGTGGACATTCGTATGCCTCTCGTAGCCTTGCTAAAAGCCACATCCACGACTGTTGTTCTCGATGTCGCCAATGCCCAAGGCTAGTGGAAAAATCTAATGATTTGGATCTTTCAAAACTGCGACAAACATAATTCCTTTATATTTTTCCTTCATATAAGTCTCATCTATGATAATGACTGGACGGCCAAATTCAAGAGATCTGCGCCTGGATGCTCCAAGTGCATAAAATGCAAACCTGAAACAATCATCTTCACCGACGGAGATGCTAGTGTACGTATTGGGATTTGTCAACTCCAATTGATACATATATGTAGGGAGCATATGAAATGAGCTGTCGTGATCCCCATATGTGTGTCCCACAATCAGGTGTTTGGCCTTTAACGCTACATTGTAGTTAATGTCGAATCCGAAATCCTTCTTGATCTCTTCTCTCATCCTTTGGGGTCGGAGTCCAGTAATCTTATCAAACTGCCTCAAAATATTGCCCGATTAGCTTGAATGACACATGACACGACTCTATTTTTCTCGCCAATAAATAAATATTCTCGACAAAACATTGTATCATTTTTTTCTATACAATTTCAAGACTGGTCACGAAGCAGCTCATTACACTGGCCCGACCACAGGTTGTCATCCATGTATACAACTCCCAGGATCTGACGGAACTCTAACCACCAGCATCATATGCAATTTAACTATAATGCATAAACTAGTGAGATAAAATCTCAGTAAGTATAAATCATGCATGATAGTGCATAAAAATGCATTTATTTTTCTAATCATTCTAGTTGGTCTCTTTTATTTTTGAAAATTGTTCATGTTGCGGGATCCCCACGACATACTTATAATATGCACCATAAATGAGCTTAATAAACATACTTAGTGTCAGATCGATTTTTCTGATTCCTGAATAAAGTATTAGGGATGATTTTTCCGAACCTAGAATAAAAATGAGCCGATAAACGACAGTTGAGTCAACACATGACTCGGATCACCCCGTGATCCCTGAATAAAAGTGAGCCAACAAGCGACTCGTTGAGTCAACATATGGCTCGGATCGCCCCACGATCCCTGAATAAGATGATCGACACATGACTCGGACCGACTTTCGACGGTCTTTGAAATAGTGCATATATAGTGGCCGTACACACCATTAGTATTTTATTAATTTTGGAAAAAACACTTTTCATGATTATGCATGGTATGGAACCAGGGCAATTAAATATGCATCATAAACCATTTACGACATCAATATCAACATTTAATCACAATAAAGCAACAACTTAACTTCAATTCACACAAATCCACTTCTGAAACAATAACTTCACCCCAATCACATCAATCCATTTATAGAATAACAACTTCACATTGGATCAAACGATCCCTTTTTAGAATAACAGCTTCATCTCGGAACACAAATCCTCATAGCCAATATCTTCTCAAATCATACAAATATATTTTCAACGATTTTCAATCACATAGATCTATATAGGACAACGATATTATTTCAAATCACATAGATTCACAACTTGTATCGCAAATTTATACAAATAATTTACAAATAATATTGTTGAATATGAAACATACTTTCCCCAACTCACATAAGTCCACAGCTTGTATCACAAATTAATCACAAATAAGTCATAACGTAATTAAACTAGTCACAAATAATTCATAATATAATTATTACATATTAATCACAAATAATTCTCACACAACATTTTTATGCATTGTAATTGGACTTCTACTTACCTCCAATCACATAGGTTTACAACTTGTACTCCAAATTAATCATATATAATTCATAAAATAATATTCACCAAATAATCTCAAATAATTCATACAATAACATGTTTATGCATTTACTTGGACCTCTACTTATCTGGACTCCAAATAGTAATAATGTTAAAGACCTCATGAAGAACTATAACTAATCTCTTCTTCTTCTTCCATTCCGACTATACACGTTCTGGTACGTTCCCCCTTCTTCCTCCTTCATCTCTTTTCTCTCTTCTTTCTTTTTTTTTTCTTTTTTACTAAACCTCACGTGCTGCGCTCTCTGCTTACTCCACAATTCAACCCCATAAGGGTTTATATAGGTGTATTTAGGCAGTAGTTCACCGCCATTAAAACTATTTATTATTTATAGTAAATACTATAAATAGTATGTATGTATGTATGTATGCATTATTATTATTATTATTATTATTATTATTATTATTAGGGAAAATCACTAATAGATACACACTTTTAACCTAAATTACTATGAGATAAAAGGACTTCAAATAATTACTCTCACATACAAAATATTAAAGTAAAATACCAAATATAACCTTATAATCCCATACACATTTAAACCACCAACCCTACCCCTCACCCACCCACCCGCTGGACCGGGATTGACCGGTGTTGACCAACATTGACCGAAATCAATTTTGTCTTCTCCATATTACTATATCTCTAGAGTAAATAATTTTATATGAGGAACTTGACTCGTTGTCTCAATCATAACTTCAAACAGAACCTCTCCATCGAATCATATTGGCCAAAGGTATACCTATACCAGATCGTTTAGGAATAAAGGGTAAGGTAGTTCACATCAGAGATGAAAAAGTCAATACGGGGCGAAAGACCGTGAATTTCGTAGAGCATAGAGCGGAGGAAGCGCAATACCTGCAATGAAAGCTTGGCTCTAGAAAGTGCCGGAGTGAGTAGTTGATTTTATGCTTTTAATCGGCACCTAAAACCTAGAATAATGCATTTAAGGAGACGAATAGGGAGAAAAATATGGAGATTGGAGGCCGGACCGGCGTTAACCGCCGCCGCCTGCTGCCAGAATTTAAAATGTGCAAACAAAATGTGCAAAAACAAAATTGTACAAAGCAAATTGTGCAAAACCAAATTGGGGCAAACAAATTATGCAAATACATAGGGGTATTTATGGTATCACAATCATAATTGTGTAGTTATGAGTAATAGTACTTTGAGTCATGTAGTTTACATCAATTATGCATTATTTTATGATCCAATAGTAAGTGACCCTTACTATTATTATTATTATTATTATTGTTATTATTATTATTATTAATATGGTTTTAATTAAAACACGTATCACACACGCCACTCACCCATTTTAGATTAACCATCAACATACTTTTTTTTATATATTATTATTATTATTATTATCCATTACGAATATACGTGCAATACTTAATAATTAAGATATAATATATTTATAAATTAATATACCTACATGTATATTTTCTTACCATTATTATTATTACGAGACCAAGTGTAATACTTAATAATTAAGAAATAATATATTTATACACATGAGATAATTTAATTATATATCCAAATTAATGTAAGTAAATATATACTCCCTCCGTTCCACGGCAAGGGTAGTTTTTGCTTTTTGGCACGTGGATTAAGGAGTATTATTATTTAATGTGTAGTGGGTAGTTGTATTAGTGGGAGTATGGGCCCCATGTTTTTATTGTATTAGAGGGGATGAGTGGGTCCCATGTGTGTAAAAAAGGAAAGAGGACCCTTTGGGTGGGATGACCAAAATGGAAAAAAAAGACCCTTGCTGTGGGACGGGGGGAGTATGCACTTATATATATATTCACAAATTGCCACCATTAATATCATAAATGTATCAAATAAAAATACAAAGACAAATAAAATGTACAAACAATTACCACATAATTATCACATAATTAAAAAAATGCGTAAAATACAAATTATATAATAGGGAAAATTATCGGGTATTACAACACATGTGTTCGAGTGGACCAGTCTAGATCATTTAAACAACCGTGATGTTGAACCAACTTAATCACTCTCCACAACCCATAGCTCATTCTTGCGTGCATCGCAAATTAACAACCTGTCTCACTCTTTAACTTACATTCAACATTGTACCTGGTTGAGCTAGATCTTTCAACACAGGTCTCTAATCCATTCCGCAAGTTATACATTCCTATGGCTATCTGCAACTTCTCTTTTGAATCAAATACACTTTTCTCGTGAAGGACGCCAGATGTATCAAAATCAGGGCCAGACAAATGATCTTCTCTATCAGCTTCATCTGGAATGCCTATAGACGTGACAGGTGCATCAGTTTCAGTTAGAAAATTAGTTTAGTTCTATTCTTAAAAAATAAAATTTTGACATGGTACCTGGAATCAACTAAGGACATGTGATCGGCCATCGACTATGAAAATCTTCTGGCTGCATTTCAAAACGGGACAAGTCGCGACTAATTGACTCTAGAAAGCTGGGCCGCCTCTCTGACGTACGTAATGATAGATTTCTTCAAACAATTGGATTCTTCTCTCTTCAGTACCATCATCACTTTCACAAGAAGACTAATTAGACTTATGTGGTATATCATCTTCGTTTCTTTCATCATCTTCTTCGACAGTCCTATTCCCGAATTCAACATCATCATTATCATCATCAACATCATCCTCACCCTCACCAACTTTGTCATCAGCTTCATCATCTAGAGATTCTCTAAAACCAGACCACTGCAGCTCTGACGCATGACTGTACTCCTCATTCAAATCACATTCATGCCTAGAACTAGACTGTGTCCTCGTACTTGGATCATTGCTCGGACCAGTACTTCCATCATCATAACCCGTTCCTGAATCCAAACTAATCCCTAAACTTTGTGCAGAATATTGAACGAATGCATTACCCGTGATGGGCCGGAGTGTCACGTACACCATTCCTACATCAACACAGTTGAAAACGTCTTCCACATGTGCATCCTTCTTTATCTTATACTTAGAAAAATGGCCAAAGTACTCAACCTGAGAATGAACTTCATAACCCAATAACTCAAATAAACTTGTATTATGTTATGAATTTCTATTAGCAAACTATTATATTACAAATCGTCATCCCGCAAGAATAACCAGTTCACTTGTCCACCTTTGTATAGTAACCATTCCCAAAATCGACCCCAACACATCCCAACTTTTTTATAGCTCATCTGTATATTTTTTTAATATGTCATCAAATCTTCTATTTGGTCTACAATTATTCTATTCGGCCTACACTAATTAGCCTATTTGGCCTGTATTTTACTTGTGCACAAAAAGTATAAAATTTACTACGGATTAAAAGTTTCTTCTATTCGGTCTACAGCTACTCTATTCGGCCAAGAATTTTGTTCTATTCGGCCTGTATTTTACTTGTGCACAAAAAAGTACAAAATTTAATACAGATTGAAATTTTCTTCTATTTGGCCTACAACTATTCTATTCGTCCCAAAATTTTATTCTATTCTGCCTATAAAGAAGTCTCTATTCGGCCTATATTTTATTTCATTGGAAAAAATGTTGAATAAAAAAATATACTCATGAGACATGTAAATACAAAAAAATTATACATTCAGTAGACTGTATAACAAAAATTTACACGTACCTTATATACTTGAGAAATAATTTACAAATTAATGCTCCCCAAATTCTCACACCTCTAAAAGAGAAATAAATGTATGCATATGATGGAGCACATTGTTCGTACCATCATTATATATTACCTAATCTTTTGTACTTTGGCACTTTTTAAAGAAAAAGAGAGGAATCAGATTCCTCAATTGTACTTTTGGTACTTTTGGTTCAAAAAGAGAGTAATTTGATTAATCAAACATGTAATCAGTGGGTCCCCTTCAAAAATGGCTAGAATAAATTGTTTCTAAGACATATATGACCACTTAAACTTACTTTTAAGTAATAGTGGTAATAGTAGCTATTATTTGGCATTATGACTAAAAACAATACTAAAATAGGTATTTACATAATTTTTCATTAAACGTAAAATACATTCATAGCTAAAGTAAATGAAACTATAGGAAATAAGTTCACATAGCCATATCAGTTTATAACTATCTACAGAGATATGTAAATACTATCACAGAAGATGCTTCTTCGAATTTGATTGGCAGGTCTGGTCTTATCTGAAAATTGAATTCCATCATCTCACAAGAAAAGTATTTCATTTGATGCATCATAATAAGAAGCATTTTGAACGGAATCATTAACAAACATATGTTTGAATAGATTTACTTGTCTATTTGAACTTAACAAAAGTTCCCTAATAGAGAATAAAAAGAGAAGCAGATAGTAGACAGGGAGCAAAATACATACAGTGTTGGAGAACGTAATTTTTTATCAACTCTCGTTAGAGCAATAAACAACTACATAACAACGGTTTGGAAGTAAAATCTGTCAATTATCAAAATAAATATATGATTATACACGTACACCTACATCAAAATTATGTTAAAAAATTATTTCCCACAAATGACATGAAATTGGCTCTAAAAGGAATTCATTCTTGATTAAAGAATCAGAAATAAATTTTGACTAACCAATTTACCACCCAAGTATTCATATGTATCTACATTGTATCAGAAAGAAAGTTTATTGAGATCTTCTTCCATTTGGTATCTAACACACTGATTCCTTTATGAGGTCATTTAGTGCATGTGGCGTGTTCTTACGAAACTATTAATTAGCCATAACTTGTAGTTGGGTTGACCAATACAAGAATTTATCGAACCACAAAGAGTAAGACACTAGTGCTTAAATGATATCACGTTTCTCATAATTTTATAAAGACGATTCATCAAAGGTTGGTTGATCAAACAAGTAATTATAAGTAATTAATGCAAGTAAACAAGAAATGATCCAGCAAATAGAATAGATAAATGAAAGTGGTTTTCCAAATTGAACAAAAGTGAGATTAACAACACTAATGAAGTAGTAATTCAAGGATTCATGCACTAAACTCATGTGTATCAAGGTTTGAAGACTAAGGGCCAACACATACTCCACCTAAACTTCCTCTCGAAATGCATAGGATGTAGATCATTAACACAATCTCAAAATGGCTCTAAGGTTTCTCAATCAAACAATTCCAACTAGGTACTAAGTTCAATTAGAGAGTCCCTTTATACGATCAATCGACCTCTCGATCTAACAAATCACATGTTCTATCAAAGAATTCTAAATGATTCACTTAATTATCTTAAGCATATAATTGATTTCTCAATCTAATCATATATTTAGAACAACAAAACGTACAAATCATAATAAACCTCAAGATTTCAAGCATCAATGATAGAAAATCCATATACCCAATCAACACATGAATTTAGATACATAAATCTAAAAATTATTCAACAACTTTCATGTTGCTAATCTCACAAGGGAGTTTAGCCTACCATATTTAAAAGGAATTCAACACAGACATTAAAATCCTTACAAAATATGATGAACAATAAGGTTTCAATACAAAGTATAGATGAAGTCTCCCTTGAATGCTTCCAATGGTGATCTCCTTCTTCCCTTTGCAATTCCCCTCTCTTCCTTGCTTCTTTTCTTCAATTGGATGAAGATTTTGATGGTGGGATGAGGGTAGATGATTGGATGAAGAATGGATGAAGATGATGGTGTGAAATGGAGAAAATAGTGTGTGATGTGAGTGAACAGTAGAAACCCTCGCCAAATCTGATCAAATATTGAACAATTGGGGTATTATTACCCCTTGGGAATCTTCTAGAAGCTTTTTGAATTTTTTTATGATTTTTAACCAAGCTCGACTCAAGCTTATGCACTCGGCTCGAGTCATGTGCTGGCGGCAGATTGTGGCAATTTAACGGAGCTCGAGTCGTGTTGCAAAGCTCGACTCGTGTTCTTAATGCAACTTGAATCATGTTGACAACTCGAGCTTTCGCATGTTCTGTCGTGATGCGAGGCTCTGAAACTTGACACATGCTCTGCGCAACATTACCTACAACTCGACTCAGACCTGACCCAGCACGACTCGAGTTGGAAACTCGTGCACTCGCATGTCTAGTCATGTTGGCTCGATTAGAAACTGAAATTTTTGCGAACCTCAACTCGACTCGAGTTACAAGTCGAGTTGGGTCTTGCAAGTCGTGTTAGCTCACTGGACAATTCTTGGCAAAATGCGGACCTCAGCTCGACTCGAGTTATGCAGCTCGAGTAGAGCTTGGTCGAGCCTTGATTTTCTCCTTCGTTTCATCTCCCTTCTCCATTTTTGCTCTGTTTTCACCTGTTTTTCATACGTTTAAGCTCATTCTCACACATTTCTAATAAAACAAATGACACAACTAAATATACATGAAATAAGGATAAAATAATACGAAAACTGATAAAAAAAGACACTAAAATCTAGGTGAAAATATCAGTCATCACACCTCCAAACTTAAAGTGTTGTGCGTCCCCAAACAACGAAAATGATAAACCAAGGGGAGTGATTTTCACCGTTTGAATATTTTTTACTCACAAGCAAGAATACTCGATCGTTGTAGAAGTATATCTCAAGAAATAAAATTATCGAACCCAAATGGAGTTTAAGTTTAGATTGAAAGAACACGTTATCTAGTGTTTTTATCATTTTTATAAGGACTAACGAAGAGGTTGATAATCAAGAAATCAAATATAAGAAACCAAGGTAAAATAGGAAAAAAATAAAATTGAAAATGGAGAAATGGTGTTGTAGGGCAAATAGTAAGAAATGAGACTAGAAACAATCAAAGTGCCTTAGGATTCATTTTATCATGCAAAAGGAATAGACGAGATAGGTATTTGGGTTAGAGGCGATCACGAATGTATCCAAAGCTCCCTCTCGGGTTACTAAGGTTGTAGATCTCCTAGAAACTCTCAAATGCACCTAGGATCGAAGCCTAACACTAACCTCTTCCATCTAGGTACTAATTAAATCTCAATTGTCCCTTAAAAGGTACTAATTAGAATTAACTCTCCTTTTTTGCGTACTAGGGCTAACGAATGGATTGGTTCCTCTCATCGGGTTCAAATATCCTCTCAGTTAAACCTAAACTCGATGTCATCTCATGCTATTTCTAATTAGAGCTGTAAAAATGGGTTGGTGGGGCGGTTTAATGCTAAACCCACCACAACCCACCTTTTGATGGGCTCAAATAGGATGGGCCTTGGTGGGGCGGGCTACCGGCGGGTCGAGCTATTGGTGGGGCGGGCTATGGTGGGGCGGGCCGCGGGTTAGCCCACCGCTCTACCACCCCCTATCCACATATGACCTACCCACCCCTTACTAAACTATTACCCACCCCACCAACCCACCCACCCCACCCCATCCCCACCCACCCCCACCACCTAACAAAATTTTTTTTTTTATAAAAAATTCAATTTTATTATTTAAATAATAAAAATATTACCACCCACCCCTCCCACCCAACTCACTCCACCCACCCTAACCCCCACCACCCACCCTGTCCCAATTTTTTTTTAAAAAAATTTAAAATTTATTATTTAAATAATAAAAATTTTATGGCCCAGTGGGCTCAACCCATTTTGACAGTTCTATTTCTAATACTTTGGAGGTCGTCTCCGTCTCACCCCAAGCAATATCCACATGAATTAATATGATGATACTTAATTAACATAAGTAACAAATTAACCAACAATCCATTAAATTAACATGAACCCATAATTAACAAACCATACCAACATATAATTCATGCATCATAAACCCATGAGAAGAAATCAAATACCAAATAATGTCAAAACCACATTTAATTTGCATAATAAAATATTAAGCACTAATCGTGTCTCTAACCCCACAAGATGGATTAGTCTAACATAATTAAAGTAACAGAACACATAAATGATTCATTACAATAATCCATGGAGTCTAAAATTCAAATGAAAATACAAAAATAATTAAAACCCCCCTTCAATTTATTGTTGGAGATCTTCAATTCTTCTTGATTTCCACCTCTTGTCTTAGTTCCAAGTAGTCTCCAAACACCAATTGATAGATGAGTGAAAGATTAGAAGATGAGTTTGTGGAGTGATGGAAAGAAAATAAAAATGGAGAAAAAAGAAAGTAGAGAGAAAGTGTGTGCAGTGTGTGTGACCTCCAAAATGAATGAAATTCTTATTCTTCTCTTCAAAATTTGGAATGAGTGTATTTATAGTGGTGGAGGATCAAGAAAATTAAGGCAAAAATTGGATCATGGGCTTAGGTGGGAAATGAGCTTTTTTGGTGCAACTTTCGAATTCTTCAGGAACACGGCCATGCCAACCTCACACGGCCTAAAAGAGGCCGTATTTTTCTGTAAGCAATTTGAAACTTGAACACAGCCACGACTGACCGTGTTTCTCCTTCAGCCCGTGTTTTCTTCTATTATCATTTTCTTTCTCATTTCAACTCAGAATTGAGCCCTATTTCTTCCTATGCCTTCCTTTTTGAGTTTTGAATCCATTTTTGTACTTGTTTCATCCCAATTTAATTCTCATTTCCTCATTTTCTTATTTAAGCTCAATAATACCTCATTCCTACATGAAACTAACATGATTCACACACTTTTCTCTAAAAATACAAATGCTATAAAATACGAAATAAAATACTAAAAATAACATAAAACACACACAAATCACACAAACAAGACTCTAAATTATAGCAAATTTGCACACTAAACAAACCCCCCAAACTTAGAGTGTTGTTTGTTCCCAAGCAACGAAAAGTAATGAGGGTTAATTTGCATTGATATTAGAGTCGAACCAATAAAAGTAATGTAAATATTAACCATAAACAAAGAACCGTCAAAAAAATTAAAACATTAGAGGTAGGAACTTCAAACACATTGCTTTTAAAAAGGTTCAATAATAAAAAGATCTTGCACAAGCACACTTTAATGTCCTAACCTCACGGATAGTGTATCACTCCACTCATTTTATTTTAGAAGAATGTGTATATTCTCATCAACCAATCAAAGCATATTCACCATAAGCTTGCAAATTGACTCACTCTTAAAAACTCAATTAATGTTCATAAAAGATCAAAGAGGTCTTATATTTGGATGTAATAGAAGGCTCTTTGGCTAGGAAAGGATAATTATAGAATTAAAGTGACTAAAAGTGTGGAGAGATCCTATTGAAAGAGTCGTCACCCTTATAATTTTTCTTTTTCACATCCTCTCCTACTTTCTTGCCATCTTTTTTTCTTTTTAAGCATTCTTCTTCCATGTTCTAACACAAACTTCTTCTTTTGAGCTTCTTCAAGAACTTTTCTCATGGTATGAATTTAACAATGCAATTCTAGTTGTTTCTTGATTTTTTTCTTTTGCATTCCATGCTCCTTTTCTTTTTTACATCTCACATCCTTCTTTTTCAACACATTCTTCTCATAACTTTATTTTCTTACTTCTTGTGTTTCACATTACTTAGCTTCACTTTCTCTAGTCAAACTCCACACATAAGGTTCTTTCTTAGTTTCAAGTGGTATTTTGGCTAAAGAATGTGCTCATGAAAGAATATAGGCTTATAAGGCTCAAATTGGCTAGCAATGGATAATGTAAAAAGGTAGGGAAATTGTGTTTGTCCGTAGGCTATAAAGATCAAGGATGGCCTTTTATCATTTCTCAAATGTCCAACAACAAGCTTCATAGAAAAGTCAACAAGCAAGTTCTAGTTCGTACACAAATAATCGGTCCTCTCACAAGGAAATGAAACCATTTATGATGTATGGTTAAGCTCAAAATCTCACGGTTCATTTTGTTAGGACCAAAGTATACTTATACATCATCTTTTGCTCATTGAACAATTTAAAATACACTTGTTATAATTATTTCCTAATCTAACATCCTAATTACACCAACAATTCCCATTTACAATCAATATCCACAATACCAACACACATGGAAACAACAAAAAAAAACACAAGAAAAATAAGAAAAATCACAAAACACAAGACTAAAAAAATCACGTGCACCGGTGCAAATGTTCATAACATGAGAACTACAAGAGCATATAACAAATCAAACCCCCCAAACTTAATTCTTAGTTAAGGCTAGAATTAAGTTTGGATCAAAGAATAGGCACTCCCTTTGAAGCATCCCTTGTAGCTCTTCTCGTAATCCAATACGCTCCAAATCCACACTAAGCACATCATAATACCTAGACAAAACACAAACAAACACGAAATCGAACCAAAATACCAAAAATCAAATCAATCACCTTATTGAAAGCAATAAAAGAAAGCATTTAATATAAAGGGTTGTCTCCCATTTAGCGCTAAGTTTAACGTCTTCAAGCCAGATGAAAATTTTTAATCTCATTGGAATGGCCATGGACAGCGGTCGTCCTTGTCACCATATTTTAATCTTTGAGCTTCTTCATCCTTTAAGTACTTGTGGTAAGAGATGGCCTCGTTGACACTCTTTAGATTGAGCTTGAAATCACCAACTATCCTTGTATGACATTCCATTTTCCTCTTCATTCTAGCAAACCACTTATTCCTCCGTTCAATGAATATCCCCAAAGTTTCTTCCAACTCTCTTTTGTTCCTAAGAATTTGTGAGGTATCAAGAGGTAAGATAAAGTCAATAGAAACAATGTCAAGAAAATCATTACAACTTAAAGAGTTTAAAGGTTTAGGAATGCTCATTTCACTTTTTAAGGCATCTTCATTTGCTTCTTGACTTTGCTCTTCATTTTCACTTTCTTTCGCCTCAATAGGCTCTTCTATCTTCTCACTAGATTCTTTTACTACCAAATTTTCTTCTTTCTCTAACCCTTCTTCAACCTTACTTTCCTCTTCCCTTTTATCCTCTATATGATCTTACTCTTCAATTTGTTGAGAATTGTTCAAGGCACTTACAAGTTGGCTCATTTGGTACTCAAGAGAGTCCATCCAATCATTGGATTCTTTTCATTTTCCTTCATTCTAGCCTCAAGCTTAGCCTCCCTCTTTTCCATCTCGGATTCAGGTTTAGCATCTCTCTTTTCCATAAGCTCTTGTATCTTTCATGAATGCTAGCAATGTATCCTCCAAGGACGACTTCTCTTCTCCGTTAGATGGCTTGGCACTTGGATCAAAACCTTGATATCCTCCTTGGCAATTCTCTTGACTTGGTGGATAATTCCCTTGAAAACTTCCTTCATAGTTATTTTGAAAATTCCCTTGGAATTTACCCACTCCCATGAAAGGATCATCTTCTACTTGAGGATTGATAGGACTCGATTGAGAATTTTGGCCTTCGCTTCCTTGAGCACATCTTCTAAATAATTCAAGTAACGCATAATTTTGGAACGGAGGAGAAACTTTGGAATTCGGAGTGGAATGAGTGTGTCCTTATGGTGGTTGGAATGTGTTTCCATTGTAAGCTCTTGGCCATTTATCATATCCTCTATGATTGTAATGTTGAGAGTGAACTTGATTCATTTGACCATTATAACCATAGTAACTCTCATTCATGTAGCCTCTTTGTTGTGGAGGAGGAACTCTTGCATATTGATTTCCATAGTAACCTCCCATGTAGTTATTCCATCCATCCATCTAATACTTTTCTCCACAAAGCCTACTACAATCTTCCTTCAACTTTCTATTTTTGGTCTTTATTCTTCCTCCCCTTCTTTCAAGGTAAGAGTACCTATCAAGAAGAATAAGTTAGAATAAAAATTTTCGAAGCAAATATAAGAAACAAAATAAGATAAAAATGTCCTTAGTAAGAACAATTAAAATACTAACAAAGCGTTCAAACAATCCGTTAAACTCTCCGGCAACGGCGCCAATTTCTTGTATGAATATTTTTTACTCATGAGCAAGAATACACAATCGTTGTAGAAGTATATCCCAAGAAATAAAATTATCGAACCCACATGGAGTTTAAGTTTAGATTGAAAGAACATGTTAGCTCATGTTTTTATCCTTTTTATAAGGACTAACGAAGAGGTTTACAATCAAGAAATCAAATTAAAGAAACCAAGATAAAATAGAAAAAAAATAAAATTGAAAATGGACAAATGGTGTTGTAGGGCAAGTAGTAAGAAATGAGACTAGAAACAATCAAAGTGCCTTAGGATTCATTTTATCATGCAAAAATAATAGACGAGATATGTATTTGGATTAGAGGCGATCACGAATGTATCCAAAACTCTCTCTCGGGTTACTAAGGTTATAGATCTCCTAGAGACTCCCAAATGCACCTAAGATCGAAGCTCAACACTAACCTCTTCCATCTAGGTACTAATTAAATCTCAATTCTCCCTTAAAAGGTACAAATTATAATTACCTCTCCCTTTTTGCGTACTAGGGATAACGAATAGATTGGTTCCTCTTATCGGGTTCAAATATCATCTCGGTTAAACCTAAACTCGATGTCATCTCATGCTATTTCTAATACTTTGGAGGATCGTCTCCGTCTCACCCCAAACAATATCCACATGAATAAATATGATGACACTTAATTAACATAAGTAACAAATTAACCAATAATCCATTAAGTTAATATGATACCCATAATTAACAAACCATGCCAACATATAATTCATGCATCACAAAACCCATGAGAAGAAATCAAATACCAAATCATGTCCAAACCACATTTAATTTGCATAATAAAATAAATATTAAGCACTAATCATGTCTCTAACCTCATAAGAGGGATTAGCCTAACATAATTAAAGTAACATAATACATAAATGATTCATTACAATAATCCATGGAGCTTAAAATTCAAATGAAAATACAAAAATAATTAAAACTCCCCTTCAATTTCTTGTTGGAGATCTTCAATTCTTCTTGATTTCCACCTCTTGTCTTAGTTCCAAGTAGTCTCCAAACACCAATTGATAGATGGGTGAAAGATTAGAAAATGAGTTTGTGGAGTGATGGAAAGAAAATAAAAATGGAGAAGAAAGAAAGTAGAGAGAAAGTGTGTGTAGTGTGTGTGGCCTCCAAAATGAATAAAATTCTTATTCTTCTCTTCAAAATTTAGAAATGAGGGTATTTATAGTGGTGGAGGATCAAGAGAATTAGGGCAAAAATTGGATCATGGGCTTAGGTGGGAAATGTGCTTTTTTGGTGCAATTTTTGAATTCTTCAAGAACATGACCATGCCAACCTCACACGGCCTAAAAGAGGTCGTGTTTCTCCTGTAAGCAATCTGAAACTTGAACATGGCCACGGCTGGCCGTGTTTTTCCTTCAGCCCGTGTTTTCTTCTATTATCCTTTTCTTTCTCGTTTCAACTCGGAATTGAGCCCTGTTTCTTCCTATGCCTTTCTTTTTGAGTTTTGAATCCGTTTTTGTGCCTGTTTTATCCCAATTTAATTCTCGTTTCCTCCTTTTCTTATTTAAGCTCAATAATACCTCATTCCTACATGAAATTAACATGATTCACACACTTTTCTCTAAAAATACAAATGCTATAAAATACGGAATAAAATACTAAAAATAACATAAAACACACACAAATCACACAAACAAGACTCTAAAAAATTCTAGTAAATTTGAACATTAAACATTCACCTAGGAAAAAACTAAACGAACATAAGTAATAACACATCAATAGCAATAAGAACTACAAAGTATGCTAAGTCATCCTACAACATTAAAATTGTAACATGAGAAATTAACAAGTTCAATTCCAAGAGAATAAAAGTGTAATATAGTCTCTTTTACTCCAAGCCTTTCGTCGGATATCAATTTCACTCAACACTCTTAAGTAGGGTAAATCAACACTCATCAATCGATTGGCTTGACTCGCTATAAGCTTGCTCGTGGACTACATTCACAAACCTCTAAAGTTTTCATTGGTGATCAAAAAGGTCTTTAATTAGGATTTAATGATAGGATCTTTGGTAGGATAGGAAAAATATGGGTAATAGTGACTAATCAAGTGTAAGTAATCGAAGAGATGACCAATTTCCTCCATTCCTTAACTTTCTTTCTTCCTTTCTTTTCTTTATTGCTCACAAGCACTAATCATCATCATTATCCTTTGCATTGAGGTTCTTATGATGCATGCTTCCTTCTTGTAAATTTTATTTTCTTGAGCATCTTGTTGTTGTTTTGTTCATTCTCTTGCGTAAAGGTTGCATGTGCATTTTTGTTTTTGCTCTTTTCATCATTTTTCTTGCTTACTTACTATTTCCTTTTCTTCTTTTTCTTCCTTATCAAACATTCCTAACTACCATCTCCTCAATCACTTACACAAAAGGATAAATATATAAGGCTTGTAATGTGCTAAATTCACAAATAAAAGGCTTTAAGGCTCAAAGTGGTTGACTGGGGATAATGTTCAAGGTAGAGAAATATAATGCAATGACTATAGATAACAAGGATATCCTTAAACCATGTCATTAATCTCCACTAATCGGGCTCGTTCTTATAGTCCTTAAGCAAGTTCTAGCTTATCCAATACAACTGATCCACTCATGAAGAAATACCATGTATGTACAGTTGATGCTCAAATTCTCACAAGCTTATGCATTGGACCTTAAAAACTTATTACACCACATTCATCTCAAAATTGAACAAATTAAATAAAACATGTCACAATTTGAAAGTGTAGAGATTCTTAATCAAAATTTGTCATCACTTATCACCACAACTTTGTTCAAAAATGACTCACGACCTTCCTAAAAATACCACCAAACATACCAAGATAAAAATAAAAATACACACAAAACATAAAAATAAGGACTCAATGATCGTCGCTTTTTCAGCGCACAATATTAATCCCCAAGGTTAAGGATATTTATTGTAGTATGAAATGGTGACCAAGTGAATATCGAACCCAAAGGACGGATATTTATCAAA
Source organism: Pogostemon cablin (assembly GCA_023678885.1). Taxonomy (NCBI): domain Eukaryota; kingdom Viridiplantae; phylum Streptophyta; class Magnoliopsida; order Lamiales; family Lamiaceae; genus Pogostemon; species Pogostemon cablin. The sequence continues at coordinate 28,955,856 of CM043013.1, forward strand.
TTAATTATATTCTAATTAATTAAGACTATGTGGTGAATTTATAATATTTGGTGGTGATTATATGTTCGAATAATAATTAAATAATAATGAATAAATAAATGATCAATGACAGCAACGATAGTGAAGTTGTAAGCAATTAAGAAGGTAAGTAGTTCTAAGATAATCCAGTTTGATTCATTAATTCGTCTTTCGTGTGATATTACTCGACTCTGCCTTGTGATTTATGAACGCATCACTAAAACATACATTTCTACTCTATAGACACAAGTAGATATACGTATGCATCGTGTGAATATTCTTGGAGCAAGAGATATAATTCCACCCCCCTTTCTAGGTACTATTAATATCAATTATTTCCTGTGCACTTGGTACTTTAACCCGATACGATCTCCCTTTATAGGTACTATAAAATTATACTCTTTGTCCTACTTGTTAACCCGAATAGCTATGATTCAATTAACAAATATTTATATAAGATAGTTCTAATAAGACTTCGGAATCCCTTCACTTATAATTATAACAACAAACCATGCTCAGCAGTGAACGCACTCAATCGATAACCATGTTATGTATTCAGACTCTACACAACGATTAACGATGCACAAAACAACTGTGAGTATGGATTAAAAAGGTGCAATCTTATATAAACTAAATCACAAGTAGTGTTGTACGACATTTTTACACACGAAAGATGAATTAAATCCTTAAACCTTCATAATCCTAGAACTACCTAAGAGGCTCTACTCCATGATTGATTGAAGATCAACAATGGTGAAATGAAATGATCTTACTTGAGCAAACATGAATTTCCAGCAAGATCAAGTTGAATTGATCACACTTGGATCTCCTTGTTGAGCTCTTCTTCCTCTCCTTCTTGCTTGCTTCCAACTCCCTACGTTGCTGCCCTTGTAGCAGGCTCTTACAGCCCCTCTTGTGTGTGTGAAATGGGAGAGAATGGAGTGTATTAAGTGTTGAATGAAGTGTATTTTTGGATGCATGTTGCTGCCCTTTATATAGTACTCCATGGATGCCTTGTTGGTGGCTTAAATGATGAAGAAAGCATCTTCCATTCATAAACAAATGCATTGACAGGTGGTGGTGAGTCATTGAAAGCATCTTCCATGCATAAAATAAGTGATCTTGTAGGTGGAGTTGATTTCACATCACTTTCATCTTCATTTTTAATGAAAGTAGATGGTTGTTTGATGCTCCTCCAAGAATCACAAGGTATCAAAGGCTGTTGAGTGTTGTTTCCTGACTGTATGGAAGGTGTATGGTAGGTGAACGTCGGTAACTAACCATTGGTGGGTGAAGTTTGGAACAAAACAGGCTGTTCTGTACACCAGCAGATTCATTCGACCAACCTGGAAGTCATTCGACTTGGGCTCAAGTCGAATGCATGTCGAATGGGGTGGAAAAATGGTCATTCGGGCACCATTCGAGCATGTTTTGCTGTCATTCGACCACGCTGAAGGTCATTCGACCAAGGCGTGATGTCGAATGATGGTCGAATTAAGTGTCGGCAGTGTCCAGCGATGCTATTCGACCACGACCTCCGCCATTCGACCTAGGCGTGATGTCGAATGCTGGTCAAATGAAGCGCCTGGGACATCAGCAAGGCCATTCGACCACGAACTCCTCCATTCGACCTGAGCTCAAGGTTGAATGGAGGTCGAATAAGGCAATCTTTACTCCAGCAGCTCGATTCGACTTCCTGATGCTCCATTCGACCTGTTCTTGAGGTCGAATCAAGAGGAAACAGGTCGAATCATCATATTTTGCTGCCTTTTTGTCAACGTTCAATCCGTAGCAATGATTCTTCCTTCCGTTTTTGATACTTTTACTTCGATTTCCTGTAAAAAAACCACTTAAAACATCTTTGATATCCATTGATTAGTGATTTACACAATATGAATCGATTTTAAAGCTATTACAACCACTTCACACCTCAACAAGACACCAATTCATGCTTAAAATACGTGAATTTACACACTCATCACTCAACAAACAAGAAACAAAATAAAAACACATAACATGAAAAACCAAACCATCCATCAATAGACAATAAAATACACATTCATATCATCCATAACCATTAAGCTCACAAACATCCCAACCTTGATTGAAAAGGAAAACCTAAATTACGAAAAGTAAACATCCCAAAAACATAACACATGAAGCAACATGCCAATCTCATCAATCCAAATAAAAATCAATTAGAAGTGATAGGGTATAGAGTCAACTCCCTCAATAGGCATTTGGTAGTGGGAGTTGTTAGCTCCAAGCTCCATGCATGCTTCCAATACCCTTCATTCATGCATATTACACATTAATGAGGCACTCCTTGTATCTTCAATACCCTTTTTCTCACAAACACCATCCACCTACTAGAGGGTGAAGGTATCAATATATACCAACTCCCTTTTAGAGGGAGAATGGTAATATTTCACCCTTTGACCATTAACCACAAAAGCATTTCCATCCAATCCTTCAAGATTCAAGGAACTATCATCTCTAGTCTCGATCACCAAGTATGGACCAGTCCATTTTTAATAAAGTTTTCCAGGGAACAACTTAAGTCTTGAATTGAACAATAACACCTTATCCCTTAGAATGAACTCTTTCGTTTTGATCCTTTCATCATGCTATCTTTTAAGCTTTTCCTTCAAAATCCTTGAGCTTGAGTAGGCTTCCTCTCGAAACTCCTCTAGTTCAACCAATTGGAGACATCTTTTCTTTCTAGATTCTTTCTCATCAACATTCAACTTCCTAAGGGCCCATAATGCCTTGTGCTCTAACTCCACGGGTAAGTGACATGCTTTCCCATATACAAGCTTGTATGGAGAGAAACCAATGGCGGCCTCGTAGGCCATTCGATAAGCCCAAATAGCATTGTCGAGGTTAGAAGATCAATCCTTTCGATTTCCATTAACCGTCTTTTCAAGAACAAGCTTAACTTACCTATTTGATTCTTCCGCCAATCCATTTGTTTGAGGATGGTAAGGTGTAGAAACCTTATGCTTCACTCCATAGCCATTCAAGAGCTTCTCAATAAGCTTCTTGATGAAGTGAGATCCCCCATCACTAATCATAGCCTTTGGCACCCCAAATCTAGCAAAGATATTCTTCGTTAAGAAAGCCTTGACCACTAGAGCATCATTTGTTCTTGTCGGGATTTCTTTCACCCATTTGAAAATGTAATCCACCACAAGCAATATGTAAAGGTAACCATTGAAAGGCGGAAATGGACCCATGAAGTCCATCCCCCATATATCGAACACCTCAACTTCAAAATTGTTCCTCATGGGCATTTCGTCACATTGCCCTATACTTCCAATCCTTTGACACCTATCACACCCCTTGATGTACTCCTTATAATCTTTGAACAAAGTTGGCCAAAACAAACCCGATTGTAGGATCTTTACCCCGTCTTTTGAAATTCAAAGGGTCCTCTACAAGGTGAATTATAGCACATCTCCATTACACTTAATTTTTTTTCTTCCGGGATACACCACCGTGTGATCCCATCCAGATAATTCTTGAACAAAAGAGGGTCATCCCACAAATACTCCTTGACATCATGAAAAAAATTCTTCTTCCTAGACTCGGTTAGATGATCCAGCTTGAGGCCACAAGCTAAATAGTTCACCAAATCCGCATACCATGGCCTTCCGGTCTCACACTAAGTGTACATCCTTTAAAAATCAATTTGAAGTATTTCTTCATCCGGAAAGACATCCTTAATGAACTCCATGGTTCCTTCTTCATCAATATTTTCCAAACGTGATAAGTGGTCGGCTATGACATTTTTGACTCATTTTTTGTCACGTATCTCCACATCGAACTCCTGCAATAAAAGAACCCAATGGATTAGTCTTGGTTTAGCATCTTTCTTACTCATCAAATACTTAATGGCGGCATGATCCGTATAAACAATGGTTTTCGTGCCAACTAAGTATGGACGAAATTTTTCAAAAGCATAAACCACGTATAAGAATTCTTTTCCGTTGTGGTGTAATTCTTTTAATTTGCATTGAACGTTTTCGATGCATAGTATATAGCTCGAAACTTCTTCTCCCTCACTTGGCCAAGCACCATTCCCAATGCATTGTCACTTGCATCACAATGGAGCTCAAAAGGCATACTCCAATTGGGAGCGACGAGGATTGGAGATGAAATTAAGGCTTCCTTGAGCACCCTAAAAGCATCAAGACATTCATCATTAAATTTAAACGGAGCATCTTTTTTAAGCAATTTACATAAAGGTTTAGCTATGTTAGAAAAATATTTTATAAAACGTCGATAGAATCTGACGTGGCCAAGGAACGATCGGTGGGGGAAGATGTTCAATGGCTACAACCTTCGCTCTATCAACTCTCAAACTTTTTTCCGATATATGATGCCCAAGTAAGATACCCACTTGAACCATAAAATGACATTTTTCCAATTCAAAACTAGGTTTGTATCTTGACATCGCTGCAAAACCATAGAAAGGATAGCGAAACATATATCAAATGAAGACCCAAAGATGGAAAAATATTTCATAAACACCTCCATTATATTTTTAATCAATCCCCCGAAGATAGCCATCATGCAACGTTGAAAGTTAGTGTGGGCATTGCACAACCCAAAGGCAATTTATAAAAAGCAAATGCACCATACGAACAAGTAAAAGTTATTTTCTCTTAATCCTTGGGTGCTATTATGATTTGGTTATATCCCGAGTAATCATTTATAAAACAATAGTACTTATATCCCGCCAACCTATCAAGCATTTAATCAATAAAAGGTAAAGAAAAATTATCTTTATGAGTATTTTCATTAAGTTTCCTATAATCACAACACACTCTCCAACCTGTTTTCACCCTTGTAGCAAGCTCTTCATCAAATTCCGTCTTAACAATGGTTAGACCCCCTTTCTTAGCCACAACATGCAAAGGAATTACATGAGGACCATCACTTATAGCATAAATAATCCTAGCATCTAACCATTTTAAAACTTCTTTCTTAACAACCTCTTGCATGATGGGTTCAAACGACGTTGAGATTGTATGCATGTTTTACTCTTATCAATCAACCTAATGTGATGCATACAAATAGTAGGACTTATCCCTTTCGAATCATCAGGACTCCACCCTATAGCACTTTTATGATTTCTAAGAATCCTCAACAATTTATCAAGTTCTAGAGTTGAAAGGGATGATGATACAATTACAGGAAATGTCTTGTTGTCCCCCAAGTACACATACATAAGGTGATTGGGTAATGACTTCAATTCTTCTTTTTCTTTTTCAACCTTGGGTTCTTCATTCTCTATCTCCAATGGAAGGTATTCCCTCTTTCCATAGTACATCATTTTGGCTTCATCCTCTTGCATTTCCCTACAAGCATTCAAGTCATGTAAACAATCATTTATATAATCATCTTCTAAAAAATATAAGGAAGAAGTAGAATTGAAATATAAAGTAAGAGAGTAGCTTATGCTCGTTTCAAGTAGATTCTTGGACAAGAAAAATGGCAAGTTCTCTTGAAAAAATTCATGAATCAAATCAATCATTCTACACTCTTCTTTCTCATTCGGATGCTTCATGACATTTCTCAGTGAAAACACTTCTTTCTTATTTACTATCACAGTCAATTCCCCTTTATGCACATCAATTAGAGATCTTCCTGTGGCCAAGATTAGACAACCCAAAATCAATGGAACATTAGCATCCTTATCCATGTCAAGCACTATGAAATCCACCGGAAAAATGAACTTTCCAACTTTTACAAGCACATCCTCAACTATTCCCTTAGGATAAGTCAAAGACCTATCCGCAAGTTGCAACGTGACGGATGTAGGCTTTACTTCCCCTATACCAAGTTTCTTAAAATCGACATGGGCATCAAATTTATGCTAGCACCAAGATCTTAAAGAGCCTTGTGTACTTCACTCCTTCTCATTTCACATGGTATGACAAAACTTCCCGGATCTTTTAGTTTTGGAGGGAACTTCTTTTGAATTATGACACTACACTCCTCCGTCAAGTTGACGGTCCCATTCTCAACTAAGCTTATTTTCCTTGACATGATGTCTTTCAAAAGCTTCGCATAATGGGGCATTAGTCTCAATGCATCCGCAAAAGGTATGTTAATGCAGATTTTCTTGAAGATCTCCAAAAACTTTCCAAACTTTTCATCAAGCCCCTTTTTAAAAAATCTATGTAGAAAAGGAATAGGCACTTGAGTTTTTGGTATTCCCCAACTATCCTTTCTATTTCCATTTCTTCCTCTTTCTTCTTCATTGCCTTGGCCCTTTGCCATTTCTTCTCAACAATCTTATTATCAATCAATTCCGGTTCATCATTCACTTCAGCCTCAACTCCACTTTTTTCTATTTGTTCTTCCTTAATCAACTCTTCTCTATTTATCTTCTCTTCTACCTCATCATTTTCCGAAGGCATAGAAGGCCCTTCATAATTACTTCCACTCTTAAAAGTAATTGCCTTACATTGTTCTTTGGATTCACAAAGGTGGTAGAAGAAAATTTTCCTTTCTCATTCGTGCTCAACTCATTGGCAATTTGCCCAACTTGATACTATAAGGCTTTGAACCTCTTATCATTAGCTTCATCAACCTTTCTTCTTGTCTCATCTTGAGCTTTGTTCGATGCAATCAACTTCTCAATCAACTCTTCGATTGTTGCTTTACCCTCTTGATTTGGTGCTTTAGCTCCCAGATGATACTCCGGAGGATAAGCAACCACATTACTCGGGTTTGAGTAAGAGAAATTTTCTTGCCTCCGTTGTTGTGGGTAGGAGCTTCCACTAGCTTGACTATTAAAGACTCCTTGTCTTGGTAAGTAGTTTTCTTGGTTGTAGTTGAAATTACCTTGGTAATTATTTTGGTAGTTACCTTGGTAATTCCTACCTTGCATGTATTGCACATCTTCCACTCATGGCATTGACATAGCCCATTGTTCCCCACTCACAACATTCGGAGGAAGCACAACTTGATCGATTTGACCTTCAACCTTATTTACCCCTTGGTTATTCATACCTTGATTCAAGCTCATTTGTCTTAACACTTCAGTTGCTATCATCTCAACACTTGGTACATTTGGCTAAACATTTACACTTTTGACATTAAATTGTTGCCCTTGATCAAAATTCTCAAATCCATAACATCCATATACCCTCTACGATGGCCATTGATATAAATTTGTAGCAATCTCATCAAATATCCTTATTGCCCTTTTCGAAGTCACACTAAGTATGAATCCACCCGCTGAAGCATCAACAAGCACTCTTTGACCATTCACTAATCTTTGATAGAAAAATCCAACTTGTTGATTCTCTGAGAAACCATGTTGTGGACACTTGCGAAGCATCCTTAAATCTTTCACACGCTTCATAAAAAGCTCTCTTGAGGCATTTGCTTGAATTGAGTAATCAAGCTCTTCATTTTAAGTGTCTTGGAAGTTGGAAAATACTTGTTCAAGAACTTTTGTGTAAGTTCATCCCATGTGTTGCACGTACCCGGTATAATAGTGGAGAGCCATGTGCAGGCACGATCCCTCAATGAGAATGAGAATAACCTCATCTTAAGACAATCCTCGCTCATCCCGTTCATCTTCACTGTGTTAGCAATCTCAATAAATTGAGCTAAGTATGCATTCAGATCCTCATTCGAGGTTCCACCAAATTGCTTGTCCCTTCCCATATTGATAAGCCCTGCCTTAATTTCAAAGTTGTTGGCGTTGATCGGAGAGCCTATCATTTGTGGCATTGCCCTTGGCATAAAGAAATCCCGAATCATTCTTGGATCTACATGAGGCCCTTGATGCACCGGAGGTGGTGGTGGCACATATGCTTGTTGAGGGGGTGCATAAGCATATGGAAAGATTTGTTGAAGCATGGCTTGTTGCACCATTTGTTGGAGCAAAGCTTGATTGTTAAGAATTCCAAAGTTTTGATAAACTTGTTGATGCGGATTGACATTAAATTGAGGTGCTTGTGCGTTGTCTTGCACATTTTGCACCCCGTCTCATTATACTCAACGTCAACATGTTCGTCTTGATTGTTCTCCATTAGATCACTCTTTTTGGTTTTGTTCTCCTTTCTTTTTCTTTAAAAAGTGTGTTCAATCTCCAAATCAATAGGTTCTACATGTTTCCCCTTAGATCTTGTTTGCATACACCTTCAAAAAAAAAGAAGTTAGAATAAGGTTTTCAAAAGCAAATACAAGTAAACAAATAAAATAAAAAATATCTCTACTAAGATTACTCAAAATGATCATTCTTTAAGCTACTAGCAACCGTTGCCTCCCCGGCAACGGTGCCATTTGATTAGCCATAACTTATAGTCGGGTTGACCAATTCAAGAATTTATCGAACCAAATGGAGGAAGGCACTAGTGCTTAAGCGATATCACATTTCTCGTAATTTTATAGAGACGATTCATCAAAGGTTGGTTGATCAAACAAGTAATTATATAGTAATCAATGCAAGTAAACAAGCAATGATCAAGCAAATAGAATAGATAAATGAAAGTTATTTTCCAAATTGAACAAAAGTGAGATTAACAACACTAATAAAGTGATAATTCAAGGATTCATGCACTAAACTCATGTGTATCAAGGGTTGAATACTAAGGGCCAAAACGTATTCCACCTAAACTTTCTCTCGAAATGGATAGGATGTAGATTATTAACACAATCTCAAAATGGCTTTAAGATTGTTTCTCAATCAAACAATTCCAACTAGGTACTAAGTTCAATTAGAGAGTCTCTTCACACGATCAATTGACCTCTCGATCTAACAAATCACATTTTCTATCAAAGGGTTCTAAATCCCAAAGAATTTTTCAATATCTCTACAATTTATAATTCACATGAGATGTTTGAAATGATTCACTAAACTATCCTACGCAAATAATTGATTTCTCAATCTAATCACATATATAGAACAAAAAAATACACAAATCATCATAAACCTCAAGATTTCAAGCATCAATGATAGAAAATCCATATACCCAATCAACACATGAATTTAATTACATAAATCTCAAAATTATCCAACAACTTTCATGTTACTAGTCTCACATGGGAGATTAGCCTACCATATTTAAAAGGAATTCAACATAGACATTAAAATCCTTATAAAACATGATGAACAATAAGGTTTCAATACAAAATGTAGATGAAGACTCCCTTGAATGATTCCAATGGTAATCTCCTTCTTCCCTTTGCAATTCTCCTCTCTTCCTTACTTCTTTAATTAGATGAAGATTTTGATGGTGGGATGAATGTAGATGATATGGATGAAGAATGGATGAAAATGATGGTGTGAAATAGAGAAAATGGTGTGTGATGTAGGTGAACAGTAGAAACCCTCGCCAAATCTGATCAAATATTGAACAATTGGGTATTTATACCTCTTGGGAATCTTCTAGAATCTTTCTAAAATTTTTTGATATTTAACCGAGCTCGACTTGAGCTCATGCACTTGGCTCAAGTCGTGTCGTGTGCTGCCGGCAGATTGTGGCAATTTAATAAAGCTCGAGTCGAGTTGCAGAGCTCAACTCGTGTTCCTAATGCAAATCGACTCGTGTTGACAACTAGAGCTTTCGCCTGTTCAGTCGTGTCGCGAGGCTCTAAAACTTGACACATGCTCTGCTCAACACGACCCGCAACTCGACTCGGACCTGACCCAGCACTACTCGAGTTGGCAACTCGTGCACTCACCTGTCTAGTCGTGTTGGCTTGATCAGAAACTAAAATTTTTGCGGATGATAAGTGATATTTTCACCTAGATTTTAGTGTCTTTTTATGTCCATTTTCGTATTATTTTATCCGTATTTTATGTATATTTTGGTTGTGTTATGTATTTTTATGGAATTGTGTGTGAATGAGTTTAAACGTATGAAAAACAGGTGAAAATGGAGCAAAAAGGGAGATGAAATTGAAGATCCAAGAGATGACACAAAAGCTCGATCGAATTTTTGGAAATTTGATCGAGTTTCTCTTACAGAGTGGATCGAAAAAATTTGCATAAAAACTTAGGTCGAGTTTCTCTTATAGAAAAAAATTAAAAACAGGGGAGTTATGAAAACTTGACCAAATTTCAGGAAATTCAGTCTAATTTTTTAGCACTTCGGATGACAAAAATGTGTTCCAGCTTGAAGAAACGTGATTTGCATGAAAACTCGATTGAGTTTCTGAAAACTCGATCGAATTTTTTGATAAAATTCTAGCTGTCAAATGCGATTTTTAGGTTTTCCAAGGGGTATAAATACCCCCAATTTCAACATTTCCACAAGACTATCTGGATCCTCAGCTACCCACACACATCACACACCAATTCCTTCAATTCACACCATCATCTTCACCCATCCATCAAATCTTTCACCTATCTTCATCCCACCATAAAATCTTTCATCCAATTGAGGAAAAGAAGCAAGGAAGAGAGGCGGATTGCAAAGGGAAGAAGAAGATCACCATTGGAGACATCCAAGGGAGTTTTCATCCAACTTTTGTATTGAAACCTTGTAATGCACCATGTTTTATAAAGATCTTAATATCTATGTTGATTTCCTTTTTAATATGGTAGGCTAATCTCCCTTGTGAGATTAGTGATTGCTCGTAATATAGTGGGTATGACCAATTAAAGAAATTATCGAACCACAAGGAGGAACATACTAGAGTTTAAGCGATCTCAAGTTTATCGTGATTTTATAAGGACGATAGGAAATGGGAGAGAATGCAAATGAATGCAATTAAACTAATGCAAGAGATAAGAAATAAATGAATGCAAGATAAATGGGTTCCAAATGATGCAAGGATGAGATTAGCAACAATCATGGTATAGATAACAAAATATCATGCAATTGATTATAATCTATCATGGACATAGCATATGAACGATCACTAATTCCACCTAAACTCTCTACCAAGATGGATAGGATATAGGCCCTCAATAAGGCTCCCAAAAGCATTTAAGATCGATACCTTAGCAAACACCTCCCACTAGGTACTAATTACCCTACGAGTTCCCTAATTAGGTACTAAATCATAGGCAATATTCTCTTTTAAGGTATTATGAATTCACTAATGGCTTGGGTCTCCTCATCTAATCAACTAATCTCTTGATTAAGCTAATCAAATGTTCTATCAAAGGGGTCTAAATCTAGAAGGATAGACCTATCTCATTCTAAATTAATGCACATGAAGTGTATGATGAAATGATTCAATGAACTATCCCAAACATATAATTGATTTGCCAATCTAATCACATGCCCATGACAATTAATCACACAAATCAATCATATACATCAAGCAATTAACAATCAATGATAGAAATAACACAAAGCCCATTCAAGATTAAAATCAATTTGCATAAAAACTAAATTATCCAACACCAATCATGGAGCTAATCTCACAAAGGAGATTAGCCTATCATAGTCATAGAGAAAACAACATAGACAATTGTATCTACAAATCCCATAACAAAACTCTAAAGAAGTTCACAAAAATTGGAATTAGATTCCCCCTTTGAAGTCCTTCAATGGAGTTTCTTCTTCTTCTTGGAAGCTTCACTCTCCCTTGCTTCCTTGATCACTTGGATGGTGGATTTGATGGAGGGGATTAAGTGTAGATGGATGGATGAAGATGATGAAAAATGAAGAAAAATGTGTGTGTGGGAGGAGAAACCCTCGAATCCCCCTTTGGAATGATGAAGGTGGGGTATTTATACTCCTTGGAAAACCCTTGAAATCGCACTGCAGAATTGGACATTTTGCATGAAAATTCGACCGAGTTTTTGAAAACTCGGTCGAGTTTTTCTTACAGTGTGCATGCTCTGTTTTCGCTTGTGATTTTAAAAAAAATGCAGAAAAATTCGACCGAGTTTTTAAAAACTCGGTCGAGTTTTTGTGACAGCTTCGCGCTGCTTCACTGTTTTGGCTCGTTCTCCCTCGTTTTAACTCCGAATTGAGATCCGCTTTTTCCTACATCTTCCTCTTCACTTCTAGAATCTCTTTTTACCTGGAAATCATACATTTAAGCTCATTCTCACATATTTACATAAAAACACAAAATACAACCAAATAGTACACAAATACGGATAAAATAGTACGAAAACATACATAAAAGCCACTAAAATCTAGGTGAAAATAATACTCATCAATTAGCAACATGAGAGGTGTTGGATAATTTTAGGATTTATGTAATTAAATTCATATGTTGATTGGGTTAATTGATTTTCTATCGTTGATGCTTTAGATCTTGATGTTTATGATGATTTGTGTGGTTTGTTGTTTTAAACATGTAATTAGATTGAGAAGTCAATTGCATATTTAGGATAATTAATTGAATCATTTCCTCGTACACTTCATGTGCATTATAAATTGTAAAGAGATTGAGATATCCTTTGGAATTTAGAACCCTTTGATAGGACATCCGATTGGTTTGATCTAGAGGTTGATTAATCGTGTGAAGGGACTCTTATTTCAAGCTTAGTACCTTGTTGTAATTGTTTGAGTAAGAACCAATCCATTGTGCTATATTCCATATCATATCCATCTTGAGAAGGAGTTTAGGTAAACTAGTGTTGGCCCTTAGTCTTAAGCCCATGATTCATATGAATTTGATGCATGTATCCTACGATTTCCACTTCTTAATTGTTGTTAATCTCACTTTTACTAAATTTGGTAAACCACTTTTGATCCATCCATTTTGTGTGTTAATTGTTACTTGCATTAATTGATTTTAATTAATTGTTTGAACAACCAACCTTTGATGAATAATCTCTATAAAACCGTGAAAAATGTGATATCGCTTAAGCTCTAGTGCCTTCCTCCTTGTGGTTCGATAAATTCTTGAATTGGTCAACCTGACTATAAAATATGACTAATCAAATGGCACCATTGCCGGGGAGGCAACGGTTGCTAGTAGCTTGAAGAAGGATCATTTCGAGTTATCTTAATAGAGATATTTTTTATTTTATTTGCTTTTTGTTATTTATTTTTTAAATCTTGTTCTTACTTCTTGTATCCTTGAAGGTGTATGCAAATGAGATCCAAGGGGAATCAAGTAGAACCAATGGACTTGGAGATTGAACATACATTTCAAAGAAGGAGAAAAGAGAGCAAGCCCAAAAAGAGTGATCTAATGGAGAACAATTAAAATGATCATGTTGAAGTTGAGTATGATGAAAACGGAGTGTAAATTGTGCAAGACAACGTACAAGGGCCTCAATTCAATGCTTATATTCCTCAACAAGTTTATCAAAACTTTGGAGTGCTTAACAATCAAGCTTTGCTTCAACAAATGGTCCAACAAGCCATGCTTCAACAAGGCTTCCCACATGCTTATGCACCTCCTCAACAAGCATATGTACCACCACTACCACCTCCCGTGCATCAAAGGCCTCATGTTGATCCAAGGGTGATTAGAAATTTCTTCATGCCAAGGCAATGCTACAAATGATGGGCCCTCCGATCAACGCCAACAACTTTAAAATTAAAGCGAGCCTAGTCAATATGGTTAGAGATAAGCAATTTGGCGATTTACCGAATGAGAATCCTAATGCACATCTAGCCCAATTCATCGAGATTGCTAACACGGTAAAAATGAATGGGGGATATTTGATGAGATTGATATAAACATATATCAATGGCCATTGGAGCGGGTAAGTGGATGCTATGGTTTTGAGAATTTTGATCAAGGGCAACACTTTAGTGTGAATAGTTTGAATGTTGAGCCACAAATTCCAAGTGTTGAAATGATAGCGTCAGAAGTGTTGAGGCAAATGAGCTTGAACCAAGGTGTGAATCAAGGAGCTAACATGGTTGAAAGGCTATAAAGTGAGCAAGGTGTGCTTCCTCTGAATGTTGTGAGTAGGGAACAATGAGCTATGACAATGCCATGTGTAGAAGATGTCCAATACAAGCAAGGAAGGAATTATCAAGGTAATTATCAAAATAATTATAAAGGTAGTTTCAACTATAACCAAGGAAACTACCCACCAAGGCAAGGAGGCTTCAATAATCAAGGTAGTAGAAGCTCCTACCCACAACAACGAAGAAGGCAAGATAACTTCTCTTATTCAAACTCGAGCAATGTGGTTGCTTATCCTCCGGGGTATCATCCGTGAGTTAAAGCACCAAACCAAGAGGTAAAGCCACAACCGAAGAGTTGATAGAGAAGTTGATTGCATCGAACAAAGCTCAAGATGAGGCACGAAGAAAGGTTGATGAAGCTAATGATAAAAGATTCAAGGCTTTGGAATACTCGGTGGGTCAAATTTCCAATGCGTTGAGCACGAATGAGAAAGGAAAATTTCCATCTACCACTATTGTGAATCCAAAGGAACAATGCTAGGCTATTACCTTGAGGAGTGGAACTAATTATGAGGGGCCTTCAATGCCTTTGGAAAATGATGAGGTGGAAGAGTAAATAAATGAGGAAGAATTGGTTGAGGAAGAGCAAATAGAAGAAAGTGAACTTGAGGGTAAAGCAAATGATGAACCGAAATTGATTGATTAATGTGGTTGTTGAGAAGAAATGGGAAAGAACCAAAGCATTGAAAAAGAAAGAGGAAGAAGTTGAAGTAGAAAGAGATAGTTGGGGGATACCGAAAACTCAAGTGTCTATTCCTTTTCCACATAGATTTTTGAAGAAGGGGCTTGATGAAAAGTTTGCAAAGTTTTTGGAGATCTTCAAGAAAATCCATATTAATATACCCTTTGCAGATGCATTGAGACAAATGCCTCGTTATGCCAAGTTTTTGAAAGACATCATGTCAAGGAAGAAAAGCTTAATGGAGAATGAGACCGTCAACTTGATGGAGGAATGTAGTGTCATAATTCAAAGAAAATTACCTCCAAAGCTCAAAGATCCGGGAAGCTTTGTCATCCCATGTGAGATGGGAAAGAATGAAGTATACAAGGCTCTTTGTGATCTTGGTGCAAGTATAAATTTGATGCCCATGTCGATTTTTAAGAAACTTGGTATAGGGGAAGTAAAACCTACGTTCGCCACGTTGCAACTTGCAGATAGGTCTTTAACTTAACCTAGAGGAGTAGTTGAGGATGTTTTTGTAAAAGTTAGAATGTTCATTTTCTCCTTGGATTTCATAGTGCTTGACATGGACGAGGATGCAAATGTTCAATTGATTTTGGGGCATCCATTCTTGGCCACGGGAAGGGCTTTAATCGATATGCATAAAGGGGATTTGACTTTGAGAGTGAATGAAGAAGCAATTGTGTTTTCCTTGAAGAATGCCATGAAGCATCCGGATGAGAAAGAAGAGTGTAGAAGGATTGATTTGATTGATGAAATTGTTCAAGCAAACTTGCCATTCTTCTTATCCAAGGATCAGCTTGAAACGAGCATAAGCCATTCTCTTACTTTATCTTTCAATTCTACTTCTTCTTTATATTGTTCAGAAGATGATGATATAAATGATTGCTTGCATGACTTGAATGCTTATAGGGAAATACAAGAGGATGAAGCCAAAATGATGTACTATGGAAAAAAGGGAGTACCTTCCATTGGAGATAGAGAATGAAGAGCCCAAGGTGGATAAGAAAAAAGACGAATTGAAGCCATTACCCGATCACCTTATGTATGCATAATTGGAGGACAACAAGACCTTTCCGGTAATTGTATCATCATCCCTTTCACCTCTAGAGCTTGATAAATTGTTGAGGGTGCTTAGAGATCATAAAAGTGCTATAAGGTGGAGCCTTGATGATTTTAAAGGCATAAGTCCCACTATTTGCATGCATCACATTAGGTTGATTGATGAGAGTAAAACATGCATACAACCTCAACGTCGTTTGAACTCTATTATGCAAGAGGGTATCGTACTTGGGCATCATATATCGGAGAAAGGTTTGAGAGTTAATAGGGCAAAGGTTGTAGCCATTGAACATCTTCCCCTACCAAAGAATGAAAAAGGGGTTATATCGTTTCTTGGCCACGCCGGGTTCTATCGACGTTTTATAAAAGTTTTTTCTAACATTGTTAAACCTTTGTGTAAATTGTTTGAAAAAGATGCTCTATTTGAATTTAATGATGAATGTCTTGATGCTTTTAGGGTGCTCAAGGAAACCTTAATTTCATCTCCAATCCTCGTCTCTCCCAATTGGAGTAAGCCTTTTGAGCTTCATTGTGATGCAAGTGACAATGCATTGGGAGTGGTGCTTGGACAAGTTAGGGAGAAAAAGTTTCGAGCTATCTACTATGCATCGAAGACGTTCAATGATAATCAAAAGAATTACACCACAACAGAAAAAGAGTTTTTATCTGTGGTTTATGCTTTTGAAAAATTTCGTCCATACCTAGTTGACACAAAAATAATTGTTTATACAGATCATGCCGCCATTAGGTATTTGATGAGTACGAAAGATGTTAAACCAAGACTAATTCGTTGGGTTCTTTTGTTGCAGGATTTCGATGTGGAGATACGTGACAAGAAGGGAGTTGAAAATGTAATAGCCGACTACTTGTCACGCTTGAAAAATATTGATGAAGAAGGGACCATGAAGTTTATTAAGGATGTATTTCCGGATGAAGAGATCCTTCAAGTTGACTTTCAAAGGATGTACACTTTGTGTGAGACTGGGAGGCCATGGTATGCAGATTTCGTGAATTATTTAGCTTGTGGTCTCAAGCCGGATCATCTCACCGAATCTCAAAGGAAGAAGTTCTATCATGATGTCAAGGAGTACTTACGGGATGACCTTCTTTTGTTCAAGAATTGTCCGGATGGGATCATACGGAGGTGTATACCGGAGGAGGAAAAGTTGAGTGTCATGGAGATACGCCATAGTTTACCATGTGGAGAACATTTTGGGTTCCAAAAGACGGGGGCAAAGATCCTACAGTCGGGTTTGTTTTGGCCAACTTTGTTTAAGGATTGTAAGGAGTATATTAAGAGATGTGATCGGTGTCAAAGGATTGGAAGTATAGGGAAACGTGATGAGATGCCTATGAGTAACATTTTTTA
The DNA here is from genome assembly GCA_023678885.1 of Pogostemon cablin. Lineage (NCBI taxonomy): Eukaryota > Viridiplantae > Streptophyta > Magnoliopsida > Lamiales > Lamiaceae > Pogostemon > Pogostemon cablin. The sequence continues at coordinate 28,972,849 of CM043013.1, forward strand.
AGTTGAAGTATTTGATGTATGGGGGATGGACTTCATGAGGCCATTTTCGCCTTCCAATGGGTATCTTTACATTTTTCTTGTGGTGGATTATGTGTCTAAATAGGTGGAAGCAATCCCGATAAGGACAAATGATGCTCTAGTGGTTAAGGCTTTCTTAAAGAAAAACATCTTTGCTAGATTTGGAGTGCCAAGGGTCATGATTACTGATGGGGGATCTCACTTCATCAACGAGATCATTGAGAAGCTTTTGATGGGCTATGGAGTGAAGCATAAGGTTTCTACACCTTACCATCCTCTAACAAACGGCTTGGTGGAGGTGTCAAATAGGCAAGTGAAGCTTGTTCTTGAAAAGACGGTCAATGGAAATCGAAAGGATTGGTCTTCTAAGCTTGATGATGCTCTTTAGGCCTATCATATGGCCTACAAGACCACCCTAGGTTTCTCACCGTACAAGCTTGTTTATGGAAAGGCATGTCACTTTCCCGTGGAGTTAGAGCACAAGGCGCTATGGGCCCTTAGGAAGTTGAACTTTGATGAGAAAGAATTCGGAAAGAAAAGGTGTCTCCAATTGGTTGAATTAGAAGAGTTTAGAGAAGAAGCTTATTCAAGTTCAAGGATTTTGAAGGAGAAGCTTAAAAGATGACATGATGAGATTATTAAAATGAAAGAGTTTATTCCGGGAATAAAGTGCTATTGTTCAATTCGAGACTGAAGTTATTCCTCGGAAAACTTCGTTCCAAATGGACCGGGCCATACTAGGTGATTGAGGTTCGAGATGATGGATCTTTAAAGCTTGAAGGATCGGATGGAAGTGCTTTGTGGTTAATGGTCAAAGGGTTAAGCATTACCATTCTCCCTCTCAAATGGAGTTGGTATATGTGGATACCTTCACCTATTGAAAGCTCGTATCCTTTTGGTAGTTTAGGTTAGTACATATTTTTCTTGTTCTTATTTTGCATTTTTGACCTTGTAGGTGGATTGTGCTTGTGAGAAGAAGGAATTTTGAAGATACGATGGGTGCTTGATTTGAAGTGTGTAAGTTCATCACACCACTTTTTGCAAACTTAACTCAAAACTCTTGTTTCAATTTAAGTTTGGGGGGATATAGCGTGGTGTGACATACTTTGTTTTGGCATATACCTTTCGTGTTTTTGGGTTAATTTAAAAAAAATTCTCATTTATTTTGGTTGGATTTTGGTTCGTTTGGTGGTGTTGAAGTGCATGATGATCTATTATTTTGATGAAATTATTGAACTAATGATTTTTTTGAGCATGTATAAAGGGCATTGGAAGCATGAATGGAGCTCGAAGCTCAAAACTTCTATTACCAAATGTCTATTGAGGGAGTTCACTCTACACCCTACCACTTCTATGTGCTTAGCATAATTTGAGTTGATTTGGATTGATGTGATTAGCATGCTACTTCATGTGTTATGTTTTTGGGTTTACTTTTCAATCAAGGTTGGGATGATTGTGAGCTTAATTGTTATGGATGATATGAATGTGTGCTTCATTTTTCATTGATGGTGATTTTTATTTTTGTATGTTATGTGTTTTTGTGTTGTGTCTTATTTGGTGAGTCTTTCCTTATGTGTTTTGTGTGTATTTTTATTCTTGTTTATGGATTATTTTGGTGGTTTGATTTTGGGGATGTTGTGAGTGAGTCATTTTTGAATATGAGTGATGACATGTTGTTTTGATAAGTGATGACAAGTTATGATTAAGAATCTCTACACTTTCGAATTGTGACATGTCTTATTTAACTTGTTTAATTTTGAGATGATTAATGTGGTGTAATAAGTTTCTTAGATCCAATACATAAGCTTGTGAGAATTTGAGCTTCAACCATGCATACATGGTATTTCTTCATGAGTAAATCGGTGTGTTTGATAAGCTAAAACTTGCTCGAGGACTATAAGAACGAGCCTGATTTGTGGAGGTTAGTGATATGATCTAAGGCCATTCTTGTCATTTATAGTCATTGCCATATATTTTCCTACCATGAACGTCATCTCTAGTCAACCACTTTAAGCCTTTAAGCCTATTTATTATGATATAAGCACACTACAAACCTTAATTAACCACGTGAGCCTTTTACATTTACCCTTTTGTGAGAGTGATTGAGGAGATGGTAGCTAGAAAGGTTTGATGAGAAAGCAAATGAAGAAAGTAAATGGTAAACAAGCAAGAAAAAGGATGAAAAAAGCACAAGAAAGAATGGACATGCAATCTCAAAACAAGAAAATGAGCAAAACAACAATATGCTCAAGTATTTAAAAATTCGAAGAAGGAAGCATGCATTAAAAGAAACTCAATCCAAGGAAATTTGATGATTGGTGCTTATGAGTAATGAAGAAAAGAAATGAAGAAAGAAAAGTTAAGGAATGGAGAAAATTGGCCATTTTTTCGATTACTTACACTTGATTAGTCACTTTTACATCTATTCTTCCTATCATTCCAAAGAGCCTATCATTACATTCTTAGTGAAAGACCTTTTTTTATCACTAATGGAAACTTTGGTGATTTGTGAATGTAGTCTATGAGCAAGCATATAGCGAGTCGAACCAATCGGTTAATGAGTGTTGATTTACCCTACCTTATAGAGTGTTGAGAGAACTTTATAACCATTGTGAGGCTTGGTCCAAAAAGGGGACTGTATTACACTTTATTCTCTTTTGATTGAACTCGTTAATTCTTCATGTTATAAGTTTAATGTTATAGGATAACTTAGCATAAATTGTGGTTCTTATTTTTATTGATGCGTTATTACTTATGTCCGTTTAGTCTTTTCCTAGGTGAAAATCTCACCCCTTGGTTTATCATTTTTATTGTTCGGGGACGCACGACACTTTAAGTTTGGGGGTGTGATGAGTGATATTTTCACCTAGATTTTAGTATCTTTTTATATCCATTTTCATATTATTTTATCCATATTTTATGTATATTTTGGTTGTGTTATGTGTTTTTATGAAATTGTGTGTGAATGAGTTTAAAGGTATGAAAAATATGTGAAAACGGAGCAGAAAGGGAGATGAAATTGAAGATCTAAAAGATGACACAAAATCTCGATCGAATTTTTGGAAATTCGATTGAGTTTCTCTTACAGAGTGAGTCGGAAATATTTGCATAAAAACTCGATTGAGTTTCTCTTACAGAAAAAAATTTGGAAATAGGGAAGTTATGAAAACTCGACCAAATTTCAAGAAATTCAGTCGACTTTTTGAGCAATTTGGATGACAAAAACGTGTTCCAGCTTGAAGAAACGTGATGTGCATGGAAACTCGGTCGAATTTTTTTTGTAAAAATCCAGCTGTCAAATGCGATTTTCAGGTTTTTCAAGGGGTATAAATGCCCCCAATTTCAACATTTCCACAAGATTATCTACATCCTCAGCTGCCCACACACATCACACACCAATTCCTTCAATTCACACCATCATCTTCATCCATCCATCAAATCTTTCATCTATCTTCATCCTACCATAAAATCTTTCATCCAATTGAGGAAAAGAATCAAGGAAAAGAGGATGATTGCATGGGGAAGAAGAAGATCATTATTGGAGATATCCAAGGGAGTTTTCATCCAACTTTTGTATTGAAACCTTGTAGTTCACCATGTTATGTAAGGATTTTAATGTCTATGTTGATTTCCTTTTTAATATGTTAGGCTAATCTCCCTTGTGAGATTAGCAACATGAGAGTTGCTGGATAATTTTAGGATTTATATAATTAAATTCATATGTTGATTGGGTTAATTGATTTTCTATCGTTGATGTTTTAGATCTTGATGTTTATGATGATTTGTGTGGTTTGTTGTTTTAAACATGTGATTAGACTGAGAAGTCAATTTCATATTTAGGATAATTAATTGAATCATTTCATCATACACTTCATGTACATTATAAATTGTAAAGAGATTAAGAAATCCTTTGGAATTTAGAACCCTTTGATAGGACATCCGATTGGTTTGATCGAGAGATTGATTAATCATGTGAAGGGACTCTTATTTCAAGTTTAGTACCTTGTTGGAATTGTTTGAGTAAGAACCAATCCATTGTGCTATATTCCATATCCTATCCATCTTGAGAAGGAGTTTAGGTGAACTGGTGTTGGCCCTTAGTCTTAAGCCTATGATTCATATGAATTTGATGCATGTATCCTAAGATTTTCACTTCTTAATTGTTGTTAATCTCATTTTTACTAAATTTGGTAAATCACTTTTGATCCATCCATCTTGTGTGTTAATTTTTACTTGCATTAATTGATTTTAATTACTTGTTTGAACAACCAACCTTTGATGAATCGTCTCTATAAAATCGTGAAAAATGTGATATCGCTTAAGCTCTAGCGCCTTCCTCCATGTGGTTCGATGAATTCTTGAATTGGTCAATCAATCTACATGTTATGACTAATCAGCGGATCTCATCTCGACTCGAGTTACAAGTCGAGTTGGGTCTTGCAAGTCATGTTAGCTCACTGGACAATTCTAGGCAAAATGCGGATCTCAGCTCGACTCGAGTTATGCAGCTCAAGTCGAGCTTGGTCAAGCCTTGATTTTCTCCTTCGTTTCATCTTCCTTCTCTGTTTTTGCTCCGTTTTCACCTGTTTTTCATATGTTTAAGCTCATTCTCACACATTTCCAAGAAAACACATAACACAACCAAATATACATAAAATACGGATAAAATAATACGAAAACAAATATAAAAAGACACTAAAATTTAGGTGAAAATATCACTCATCAACTAAACTATCGTCCAATTACAACAGTACCCTTCATCTGGATTTCCAACTGAGAAGAAAGTCTAACAGTTCTCTCTTGTCTGCTCCAACTAATTTTTCAGTTCTATAATCTATTTAATTTGAAATTAAAAATGAAAATCAAGATTCCCTAAGATTAAGGTGTCTTAGAGTCAGCTTAAAAACACAAAAGAGTACTTTAATTATTCACAAATAGTGAACTACTATAATTCTAACTAATATAACTTGAAGAAAAATAAGTGATCTACCATTTTCTTATGTTTTCTTCATTACTGTATTCGTGCAACATGATTGAGTGATTCATCATGATTTAGTGGAGGTACATCACCTTTACTTTGAAAATATTAGCTCAAATCATGTAATAGCAGATTTAATCAATACACACAATTTTAATATGCTAGGCATTAACCCTAACCCAAAAAAAGATGTGATAAAGTTGTGCATGTTTTATAAATTAGATAAACTCTTGATATTATTACCAGGAAAATTTGAATTGAAGAACCAATGTTTCATAGGTGACAAAGAAGTACAGTAGATATTTAGTCAATAAGCGTATCAAAAGAGCAAATTTGACTCAATTCGTCCTTCTCTTCACATTCCACAATTATCATTAAGGGCTATTAATCAAAAGCATAAAAGAATTAAAGTCCAAAACCAAGAAAAGCATAGCAAAAATTCTTTCGATAAGGCTAGTACTCAGATCAGACACCATACTCTCCACCTATTGATGTTCTAGAAACATCAAAATAATCAAAAGTGCAAAGGTCGAAGTCGAAAATCAAGTAAAAGCAAAGAAATTGGTGATTAATTGATAATCAGACTTACTGACGCAAGAGAGGTGACCAACATCACAAGGCGCGAGTTTGAAAATTAGTGTTTTTGGGCTTTATATTCAATTGTCGATCCTTCTTCTGCAACCATTGATGATGACATTTCAAGTTTGATGAATTCATCAGATGTTCAAGCACCAACAAAATAGCAAGGTTAATAAAGCCTTTTTATTAACATAAATACAAAATAAACACGATTAAGTACTATTCATTGGATACGGAAACCAGTAAGGATTTCAGTGATTATTTTCAAAATATATAAAAAAAAGGATTTCAATGACTCAGCCTTCTTAGCTTCTTCCTGTTGTTCCTTTAATTCACATGTTGTACTCAAGCAGATGGGAGTACTCAATAATCAAAAGAATTTAACATACATTATTCATAAATTAAATGTGCAACCTTCTTTGAACCTCAATGTGTTGAAGTGATTTGCTTCATTTTCCTTGTGCACAAATCTCTTTCTCCTCTTCTTCTTAAACCATAAAACGTATCAAATGACTAATTGTTTAATTATCCAATCTGTGAAAAAAAGAAGGCAAATTTGATCTTTTTACCGCAGTAGATAAATTGAGCAGCGTATACTCTCGGCGAGGACGAAGAACTCCTTCTAATGCTCGGATTAGAAGTGGTGGCAATAACCATTAAAATAATTGCAAACGATGGTTCTGTGATAGAGGAGAAGTCGATTCAAAAAGAATTTAAAGGTGGGATTAAGATTACGTGGAGAGTTGGAGAGATGCAAATATTTATTTTTGGAAATCAAAGGTCACAATTAACCATGATTAACGAAGAAAAAATAGCATAAAATCAAGGAGTCATTAAAGTTACTAACGAAGCAAAAATGGAGAGAAGGATATGTTGGTTTATAGGTACACCAATCAATCACTATTACAATGAATATTGAAATAAAACATAGAATTACTAGCCTTTCTTATAGATCTGGATCTCGGATCTTGAACGTCTCGGGATGATGAGCGAAGTCGAGTCGAGTAGAACTCTTCCCGCAAGAAGAAACACACACCGGTAGTGCTTTGGTCTTGGCGGATCTTTCCCAAAGGTAAAACAACTTCTTGTTTTCGGCGAAGTAGCACTGCTATCGCAGAAACTCCGGCGAACTAAGAAAGAATGGAGGACTAGATCGTCTAGACTATGCACTATGCAAATGTATACAAATACTTTGTGTTTTTGGATGTAAAAGTATATTTCATGTGTCATGAATGAATGCACAATGACCCTATTTATAGATTCCAGAGACCACTCTCATATGGTAGGATTGTTATATTAAGTAGTGATCGTGATCACCACCAAATTTGATCAATTACCATATTTGATCAGTTGTTATTTTAAGTAGTGATTGTGATCACTACCATATTTGATCAATTACCATATTTGATCAAATTTACAATATTTGATCAATTCCACATGTGAGACTAATTTCACTCACTTTAATTATTATTTGATTGGTGATTAATTTATTAAACTAATCCTCACTAACCAATTAAATTCCCCAACAATCCCCCACATGAGTGGAATTCGGTGCCTATAAAATGCAGACACCTAATCTAGTCCTCATGAAATATTAAATAGGTAGCTTGGAACTTTGAACCTTCCGTAATCCAACACTATCGAGTATACCGGTGGCTTAATAGACATGGTGTCTTTGAACTACTCCTCCTTAGCATATACTGAGACAACAGTGCGAACGCATCAATGTCTCGCATTCTCCTTGTTCTCACGTTTTGGTCTGTTTCGGCCATGGACCCCCTTTGGATTCTTAAGTATTTTACTTTGAAGCGTCCACTCGCTTCACACTTACATAGGTGATCTCCTATCTTGAATACCCCGTTATACTCAACCAGCTATCACTTAGCCTTTTAGGAATCATTAAAAGGCATAGACTTAACCTCACCACAATACGGGTCTATACTTGGTAGAATTGCTCTACTAAGGAATGGTATGTACCAAGTTTTACTTGAACCTCTACAGTTTAGTTGTCCCTTTGAACTAAGTTCTTGGGATTTCCAGTGAGAAAATTACAAAACTAGTCCCACCCGTCATGGTCCCATTTGGATTTGGTTCCAATAGTCTTGACTTCGATCCCAAACTTTTTTTTAAGCAATAGTGGTCCCCGTACAATATTTTTTTGCAATGTCAATCCTCAACCATCAAAAGCTAACGGAAGCGGCTGTTAAGTCATGAGAATTGGGATTTTTCAAACCAATTCCCAAAAACCAAAACCATAAATTTTTCCCCAATTTGCGTCTATCCTAATTTCTCTTCCCAAATCCCTTCCCTCCCTTCAAAGACTTGAACCTCCTCCTGAAACTCTCCTCATCTTTCTTGCCGCCGTTGTCATGACCATGAATTATCCTCAAATGCTAGATAAGCCACTCTCACTTTTCACCGTCGGTCGTCGGCTCTCGCGGTCAGCCTCAACATTTCTCATCACCATGCCAACCAACCCTACGCTGCAGCGCTTCTCGCCCACCGTCTTCACCCCTCACCCACTGACCCGTCTTCACCCAGCGTCTTCCCTGGCTCTGCGCTGAGGTAATTTATCCTAAATGGTGCTTATGTCGTCTCTGTGTCTCCCTCTTTTCCCACTTCGTCAACTCCGACAGTTGGGTTATGTTATCTTGGGATTGGGTTTCTTGATAATTTTTGGTTCATCAATGGCAATTATTATTTTAGGGCTTCACTTGACGAAACCAAGAAAAGACATTTAATTACATTTCTTGATAATCTTAATTTTATTTTTCATGAACAGTTTGTGATATCTACCATGTCTTGCACTTACAGACAGATTAAATTAGAGGTTTATTTCATGTACTAATACAATATCAGTCAAGTTGCAAAGCTAGGAGGAAGCTTATGTTTCACCGTGTGGATCCAGAAGCTGTAAGTCTTACGTGAAATATTTTTCTTCTTAACTATGTCATCATGTTGTCTCATTGATTTGCTCACTTTATATTTGGAAGAGGTGAATTATCGGTCTAGTCACACTTGATGGCAATTTAGTTCCATTTAAATATGTTGAAATATTGAGCTGAAATAATTAATGTTCTCAAATACATGAATTTTCATAGTTTCCAAATGTTGCTCTGTTTCATTTTGTGCATACATTTGTATTCTTCATTAGACTCATGGCTAACCCATTGCCTGCTTATCAAGTTCTTTCTTGCAAAATGGTTTTTTCAAGTTATCAGAAGGTTCCTAGATCATTGCAAAATGGTTTTCTCAAGTTATCAAAAGGTTCCTAGATCACCTATTCTAACTGCTGATAAATCTTTCAGAAATGATAGTGAAACAAAGAGAGTAGTAGTGGGGTTGGTGTATGATGTAAGGGACCTTCCAGTTAGTTTGCTTGCTGATGCCGTCGTGCCGACAGTTTATTCATTTCTTGTCGATGACTGATTGTTCATTACAAGCTAAGCATGCCAGATTCGCCTTCATGTTCCTTGTCACCAACAAACTTTCTTGACCAACCACCATTGTGCATACCTCTGAAAAACCATCATAACATTCACAGGGGCATCAGTAGTAATCCATTCCAAAGCGGTCTATCCCCTTTACATACACCACTGTTGGCCAGCACTCCCAATTCCCCAATATCTGAAGATGTGCCTATTTTGTGCTTGAATGAGAATTGGGGATGATGAACTGGGTAAACAAGGGTCTCCACTGGTGGAACTAGTCGCAGAGGCAAACGACCTATATTTATTATCAATTGTAATATATTGTAGTTGTTTCAGGGCAAAAAATGCAATATTTTGCATTTTTGGTCCCAATATTTAAGGTTAAATCCAGTGGGACCAAAATTGCTAACGGGAATAACAGGACAGTTGACGGCGGGACCATTATTGCTAAAAAAAGATTTGGGACTGAAGTCAAGACTATTGGGATCAAACCCAAATGGGACGGTGACGGGTGGAACTAGTTTTGCAATTTTCTCGATCTCCAGTCATCATGGTTGGGTTTCCACTGTTTTGGCCCATTACTTTTTGGATTTTAGCCCCATTCCTTCTAGCAATTTATTTATTCGACCTCGATTAACTGCTTTTGTAAGCGGGTCCGCTATGTTGTCTTTTGACTTCACGTAGTCAATGACATTACACTACTCGAGATCAATTGTCTCACTGTGTTGTGTCGCCTACGGATATGTCTAGACTTTTCGTTGTACATATCATTAAGAGCTCTTCCAATTGTGGCTAGACTGTCACAATGATCCATCACCGTGGGATCGGTTTGTGATCGCTATTTTCTTTCACCCTCAAGTGTAAGGAATCAATTGTAGTGCACGTGGCCAAGTGAATATCATTCCCACGAGATAGTTATAAACTTAATAAATAACTCTATTAATGACAATTCAATTGCAAGACAAATCTGGAAATTTTTTAAAGGATAATTAATTTAACTAAAAATAACTGAAATAATTAAACTAATTTTGAAATAAAATAAATTGCATAAGAGAAAACGACTTAAAAGTTCAAGAATGGAGAATTGATAATGCTCGGGCAAACAGTTTAACTATGTGACTAATTTATCTAGACCCAAGTTAATTACCTGCAGATGTTTATAAGAGGATCACTAAGCCTAGTTAAATCACCTTGATCGGGTAGGATCTAACAATTATAATGAGTTGCAAATCTTAGGATCAATAAGAAATTAATTATCTCTCCCTCTATAGGTACTTCATGCTAAATTCCAATTAAGGCTATAGCACTAAACTTTCCTTTCTAATTACGCAATTGTTAAACCCTTTAACCCCTTACCAATTACCTAATAATGATGTTTTACCAAGTAATTAATATCCCAGATTGATTGTCTAACACTCTTAGGTATTATAGGCCAATCCCCTAAAACTGTTACAGGAAACAACAATTATTATGCAGAATTAATTAATCATTTTAACTATCAATATTTAGTGATACCGTTAAAAATAATTAAAGGAATAAAAAAACACAATAATATGAAGTCTAAAAATATCTCTTCAATAAGGAAATAAACAATCTGCAAAATAATAAAATCTAAGTCTAGGACAATCAAATCACATAGTCAAAATTGTCTACAGCCCTAACATTACCATAAAGAAACTTAGCCCATGGATTTACGAGGGCAAATCACAAAAATATAATAAATCCTAATCATTATGCTAAAATAATAAAGAAAAATAACTAAAATAAAGAACCCTTTTGGAGGACTCCGATTCTTCAATCACGATCTCCATCGGAATATCCAATCTCCGATGGGTGGATGAATGAGAGGTGTAAAGGTGAAGAAATTTGGGATGATAGAAGCCGTGATGGGAGCGTGCGTTTGTCTCCTGCGAAAAGAGAATTCTCCCTTTTAATACGCTGTGGATGTGAATTAGGTGCATGATTTGGGCTTGCCACATGAAATTGGGCTAAAAGTATTGGATAGTCGGATGGCCCTGGAAAATATAACTACCCAATTGGATATTGTTTTCCTGGAGAGAGAGGGTCTAATCTTGTAGTGTGTGTGATGGGAGTAGGGGTGGACGAAATTACCGAAAAATCGGTATACCGCATTTATCGTACCGCAAAATAACGAACTTATCGAAAATTTCAGCATACCGAAAATTTCGGTACGGTATGATATCGCACCGATTTTTTCAGTTCGGTATCGGTAAGATAATTTTTGAAAATCGGTATTTCAGTATATACCGATATACCAAAATTTTAATTAAATTAATATTAATAATAATTATATATAAATTAAATTAATTTAACTTATATCTAATAAAATGAATATATACTGAGACACAATTGTGAAGAGAACCCTAGCTCTCCTCAACCCTCGCCACACTCCTCAACCCTCATCTAAGACTCTCCCTCCACAAAACCCTCACTCTGACCGGTAAGTTGTTCTGACTTTCTATTTCCTCCGTCGCCACCACGTCCGCCATACTCCCCTCTCTGATGCGATGGTCGCCAGTGTCGAAGAGATCAGAAGATCTGTTGCTGTAGGTGAAGCCGACATCGCCGGAGTTTCGTGAAAGAGTAAGTTTGTTAATTTGTTCCATTAAAACCCAAAGCAGCAACCCATTATTCAGAAATGCTGAATTGATTTTCTCCAAATTGACATGTTCGTAATGATACTTGTCTAATTCCAGAAATATGATATTTTAATTCTCAAAAAGAATTAGTTAACATCAGTTGATTGTTCTTATATTTTGAATGGGTTTTGCTTGAGATTTTTTACTTTCTCCTAATTGATGAATATGTTATGCTTAGGTTTTATAATAGATTGAGTGTAGCTTACGGTTTGCGGTTATCATAATTGTTTTCTGCATTTGATGGTTCAAGGTTGTTTGGAGGAAGACGATGATCAACTTTACTGGAGCAATTGCAAATTGGTTTGATTGGAGGAAGATTGTACAGCTAATAGTCATATGGTTAGAGAGGTGTGAATAGTAAAAAATATTGATGTGCTGAATCCGATTTGAGCTAGCAAATTAGTTGGCTGTATGGCTCCAAATGGTTAAACAGCTCCACTTCCCTAAAGATTATTTGTTGGTTAAAATTCTTTACTTTGATTCCCTAAAGATTATTTGTTGGTTAAAATTCTTTACTTTGAGATTCTTCTGGCAAAATTCACACATTGCAAAATAAGAGTAACCAATGTTTATTGTATCCTACCTCCATCCCTTTTATTTTGTTAAACTCCTGAATTTTAATACATTGTTTGGACTTATGAATTGAGACTGATGGATTAGGAAATTTGTTTGAACTTGGAAGATATCAAGTCAATTCATTTTCTTGTTATTGACCTTGTGATTCTCCATTTATATTGGAAAAATTCTGGTTTGGCAGGTAATGGCATTTTGGAGATTGTTGAGTCATGGTGGTGGTTAGTTGTGAATCCATTAACTGAGAACTAATAATTCTTTCCCAACAAACCAAATGAAGAATATGTAAAATTCCTTATGTCTACTTATAGATAAGTATAACTAGAAAATTGAATTTAAATTCATGGACTTATTTACTAATTGTAAAATGTTCTTTCAGGTACATCACTCTGCATCAAAATTGGTTATCAAAACTTGGAAGTAGACTTAATTTGTGTTGTATAGAGAGATGATTGACTCATCTCTAAGAATTATTCAGTTTTTAACTTCATTTTGTATGTACCATTTTTTCAGTATTTTTTCGGTATATCGATAAGAAGCGACATTTCGGTATTCGGTAAAATTCGGTATAGACAATTAGCGTACCAAAATTTCGGTATACCGAAATTTTCGTTACGGTATCGATATACATTTTCTAATACCGAAAATTTCGGTACGGTATACGGTATGCATGAAAATTTTCGGTATACCGTACCGTCCAGCCCTAGATGGGAGTGTTGGCAACTTGGCAGGTAATTTAATGGAGGGAGATATAGTGGTACACGTGGCATCCCCAACTCAATTGCAATTGCATGCATGGGCCCACTTCAAGATGGAATATTGGATGCAAATGGTTTGGACTTCCAAGTGGCATGAGATTATTGGGCTAGTGCATGATGGTGGGCCTAAAACTTAGGGAATTTCGAAAATCCCGTCGGCAGCTGCACAGTCCCACCGTTTTGGGTATAACTTCTTCATCCCACCTTCAATTGAGGTGATTTTTACGCCCACGTGACCCTCTCTTCCGTCGGGCTTTCCAACCATGTATGATAAGACCAATTCGCACTTTCACACGAATACAGAAAAATTATAAAACGTGGACCTCTGTTTCTTGCATCCTTGTACATTCACCATTCATTCCAACTTTACATTTCTTATCCCTTTTTCTATCAAAACACAATAAAATACCTCCCATGCACCTTTTAGTCAATAATAATTAGAAGTAATAAGATTTGTGCAAATAATAGCCATTAACACACTCAAAGAGGTACCAATTTGGATCCGAATATACATGAATTTCCACTTTCATCAGAGACTCAAGTAGCTCCTTTCCGAGGCCTAGTAGCGAACAACTCAAAAATTTTAATTAGAATTCAAATTATAATAACCAAACAGATTGGGTAAATATCAAAATTGGTTCTGTAAGTATGACATTTTCCAACTTTAGTCCTTTATCATTTGCAATTCTCAATTTTAGTCATTTTTTATCCAATTTTAATCCTTTTGTTTCAGTTTTGATATTTTTGTCCAAATTTCTTTCCTAGCTCTATCAATTAATGGCAATATTGCAGCTTTTGATTCAAGTACTTATTCCTCACCTGCATAAGTAAGCAAATTACTTAATTAGGAACAATTCAGGCCACATAGACACTAAGTATTACAAGCTAACAATAATGCAAATAAATCAATATAAAACCAAGAAGTACTCCATGAAAAATTTACGTACTAATTCGGGCCTAAAGGGAATGAATACAAACACCGCGCTCGATATCCAGGGGCTTCTCCAATTGTACCAATGAATCGCTATTCTGAGCTGGACTGAACACTGATCTTCTCTCTCTCTTATTTTAGATGAATACTTTGGATTAAACTTTACGAAACTCCGCTGTGTCTTTGAATGACTAATCGCCGGTGATATCAGCCACCAAGATAAAGAAATGTACACACAAATAAGCTTCATAGATAGTTCAATCAATATGTAAACTAAAAGAAAAACAAACTCAAAACTGGCAGATTGCTCTACGTTTATATCAAACTGGGTTCACCCTAGAATCCAAGCACGAGTTGATGGTGGAGAGGCGAGGAGATTGCTGCTTACACGGAAATTCTCCTCGGAATTGATGGCGGCGAGCGCGTCGGCGACGGTGACATAGCTAGTAGGCCCCAGGCGTCCACATCACTGGGAGCAAAAGGATGAAATTAGGGTTCGAAAGGATGAAATTGGAAATTTTTTATTTGATTTCAGATGAAAGAGTGTATTTACCAAACAAAAACGATTTAAGAATAAAAACAACGTTTTTTAGTTTAATGTTCTAATTAATAATAAAAATCAGCGATTTAAATGTGATTAATGTCCATGGACCAAAGACATCACTTATTCAAGTCTAAATGTACATACACTGATACACATCAACAAAACGGACATCTGTTCGAAGAATCAAGACCGCCACCGCATTTTTAATTACTTAAAGATAGACATCATTTGAAGACATCGAATAGTGAAAATTAATGTCTATCAACTCTTTTTTTTTAATTGTGAATCCTCTTCGATTAGTAAAAATCGATGTCTATCAATGCAGTTATTTTTACTTGAAAATAGACATCACTTTGTGTAAAACGATGTTTTATCAGCGCATGTTTTTAACTTGTGAATGGACATCGCTTCAAAGACATCAAAAATCGATGTCTATTGACATATTATTTTTAACTTGAAAAAAGACATCTCTTGAAAGACATCGGTTAATGAAAACATATGTCTATAAGCGTATAAATTTTTTACTTGTTAATAGTTGAAAGACAACGGTTTGTAAAAATCGACGAAATCCTAAACTAGAGAAGGGGATTAGCCATTAAGAATATCAAAGCATGTAACAGAATAAACTTGCACAAAAGATTCAATGTAAAACCCTTAATAATTCATCTAAATTTCAACGGGAGGTTCACGAAATCCTAAACTAGAGAAGGGGATTAGCCCCGCATGTTCATAGCAAAAACAGAATTAAAATATAAAAATCGGTGATTCTTGATGATGATCTTGAATCTTCACGCCAATCCTGCCTTTGAGAAAGAGACCGATGCTCCCTCTGATAGTTTTTTTTCACCTCCAATATCTCAAGATCTTTTCTCCTTTTTATATCTTTTCTTGATCTCCAAAAGATGTGGGCCTGATCTGAGATGATTGTGGAATGTCAGAAGACTTTTGTGAAGATTTTCAGCTGCACCTTTCTTTATTTAATCTGAATTTTCGTAAGGGTTAAGTGTCAGTCTCTTTATGGCAGCACCGAATTTCTTCCACAAAACAGCCTGTTTCCACACCAATTTATATAATTAAAGCTCTAATTTTCAAAAGACAAGATAAATCAATTCAGCACCCAATTAGCACATAAGTCAATCAATTAAACATGAATTTCAACTAAATAATTGTGTTAAAATATGACTTATCATTTTTACAATTTCGAATGATTATAGCTCGAAATTACATTTATTCAAATCGAACATAGTTTCTTGTGTCGACTTTCTTCTGATGTTGTCCTCTATATATATCCACCCTTCCATTCCACTCTACCCACCAATCACTCTTCTATATATCTTTACCTCCAGAATTCTCCCCTTTTAATACGCTGTGGATGTGAATTAGGTGCATGATTTGGGCTTGTCACATGAAATTGGGCTAGAAGTATTGGATAGTCGGATGGCCCATGGAAAATATAACTACCCAATTGGATAGTGTTTTCCTGGAGAGAGAGAGGGTCTAATCTTGTAGTGTGTATGTGATGGGAGTGTTGGCAACTTGGCAGGTAATTTAATGGAGGGAGATATAGTGGTACACGTGGCATCCCCAACTCAATTGCAATTGCATGCATGGGCCCACTTAATGAGCCTTGCTTTACTCTTATACACGTACAGGTACTACTTCTAGATGGAATATTGGATGCAAATGGGTTGGACTTCCAAGTGGCATGAGCTTATTGGGCTTGTGCATGATGGTGGGCCTAAAACTTGGGGAATTTCGAAAATCCCGTCGGCAGCCGCGCAGTCCCACCGTTTTGGGTATAACTTCTTCATCCAACCTCCGATAGAGGTGATTTTTACGCCCATGCGATCTTCTCTTCCGTAACTTTCCAATCATGTATCATAATACCAATTCAAACTTCCATACGAATATAGAAAAATTATAGAAAGTAGACACTTGTTTGCTTGCATTCTTGTACAAATTCACCATTCATTCCAACTTGTATTTTTTATCCCTATTACCTATCAAAACACAACAAAATACATCTCATGCACCTTTTAGTCGATAATAATTAGAATTAATAAGATTTATACAAATAATAGCAATCATACACTCAAAAAGGTATCAAATTAGACCCGAAAATATATGAATTTCCACTCTCATCAGTTTGTTCCAACATGAAATGTCCTCTAGGAAGTTTCTAAGCCATTTTGCTTCTTTCCCAGCGTTATCTAAAGCTATGAACGCAGATTCCATTGTGGAACGGGCTATACATGTCTGTTTTGTAGACCTTCACGACACTACTCCGCCTCCGATAGTGAATACGTATCCACTTGTAGAGAACGAATCTTTTGTGTCAGATATCCAGTTTACATCACTGTACCCTTCAAGTACTTTTGGATACTTAGAATAGTGTAGCCCCACATCAAGAGTGTATTTTAGATATCTCAACACTCTTCTCAATGCTTTCCAGTGCTCATTGCTTGGGTTACTCGTGTATCTACTCAGTTTGTTAACTGAACACGCTATGTCAGGATGCGTATAATTGGTTATGTACATTATGCTCCCTATAACCCTTGCATACTCAGATTGAGCCACTGATTCACCTTTATTCTTATTAAGGTGTGCACTTAGATCCATGGGTGTCTTAGCCGGTGAGTCATTGAATGCATTGAATTTCTTCAACACTTTCTCAATGTAATGAGATTGTGACAAAGCAATTCCATCAGATGTTCTTTGAATCTTGATTCAAAGTATCACATCCGCTATACACATGTCCTTCATGTCAAAATTCCAATTCAACATTCGTTTAGTGTCAACGATTATGTCATTACTGCTTCCCATGATAAGCATATCATCTATATAGAGGCAGACCATGACAAATCCTTTTGGTGTATTTCTCACATACACGTATTTGTCACACTCGTTGATTCAAAAACTATTTGACATCATTGTGTTGTCAAACTTCACATGCCATTGTTTTGGAGCTTGCTTAAGTCCATGCAATGATCGCACGAGTTTACACACCTTTTTCTTATTACCAGGTGCTATAAAACCTTCTGGTTGGTCCATGTATATTTCTTCTTCCAACTCACCATTTAAGAAGGCTGTCTTTATGTCCATTTGATGGATCTCTAGATTGTGCAATGCAGCAATCGCTATAAGTACATGAATAGACATAATTCGTGTCACTGGTGAGTAGGTATCAAAGAAATCATACCCTTCCTTTTGTCTAAAGCCTTTAGCCACCAACCGGGTCTTATATTTTATTATTGACCCATCAGCCTTATATTTTATTTTAAGGATCCACTTGCATCCTAAGGTCTTGCAACCCTTTGGTAAATCTACCAATTCTCATGTATGATTTTGCATAATGGAATCAATCTCGCTATCTATAGCTTCTTTCCAGAATGGTGCATCTAGACGAGATAGAGCTTCAGATAGGATTTGGGCTCATCTTCAACCGTGTAGGTGAAGAAGTCTTGACCAAAGTCCTTTTCTACTCTAACTCTCTTACTACGTCTTGGTTCTACACTCTCTTGTGTAGATTGAACCGCAATAGCATCTACAAGTAGTCTCTTAGAAGATGTCACTTGGTTATTTCCTTTGCTAGGAAATATTTCTTCAAAGAATATTGCATTCCTTGATTCTATCATAGTGCCTTCAGTCATATCAGATACTTCTGATTTATGAATAAAAAATCTATAGGCACTGATGTTAAGTGCATACCCTATAAATATATAATCAATCGTTTTAGGTCTGATTCTAACTTGTTTATGTAGAGGCACTTCAACCTTAGCAAAACACCCCCACACTTTGAGGTATTTATATGATGGTTTACGTCCCTTCTACATTTTATAAGGAGTTTGATCATTAGATTTGTGTGGAATCTTGTTTAGAATGTGGTTAGCTGATAGGATAGCTTCCCCCCACAAGTTCTGAGGCAACCCTGAACTGATTAACATTGCGTTCATCATTTTTTTAGAGTTCTATTCTTGCGCTCAGCAATGCCATTTGATTGAGGTGAATAAGGAGCCGTTGTTTGATGTATGATGCCAGATTCTGCACATATTTGTTCAAATGGTGCTACGTATTCGCCACCTCTATCACTATTGCCTTAATTCGAGAGTTAAGTTGATTTTCAACTTCATTCTTGTAATGTTTGAATGCTTCTTAAGCTTCATCTTTGCTTCTCAAGAGATACACATAATAGAATCTTGTGCATTCGTTAATAAAAGTAATGAAATACTTTTTTCCCCTTTAGTTTGCACAAGTTTTAAATCACAAGTATCAGTGTGGATCAACTCTAGAGATTTAGTTCTCCTTTCCGTTGTCAGAAATAGTTGTTTTGTCATAACAACACTAGCTGCCGTTCAGTTTTTGAAATTCTAAGAACCTTACAATCCGATCTCCACTGTCCAAACTCTACCCCTGTGAGTTCTAAACATGCTGTCTAAATTACAGCTCGATCCAATGGCTAATTTGTGAGAAACATCTCTTTCCTCTCGACTGCGCAAAATAAAATTGCCCAAAAACCTGACTCTGTTTTTTACTTATTACCATCAACACAGAGCTATAATCAAGATCCCCACCATTCAGAAATAGTTCAACAAGTTCTGAAGGTGCCAACCAAAATTGAACTCGATCCGATGGTTGAAACTTCGATTATTGCCTCTGCAATATTACTACGCAGGATTTTTAAAAAACGTGAATTTTTTTCCTTCTATCTTCCCTCAATGACTTTTAGGATAAGATAACACCAAGTATCGGGCCTACTTGGGTTTTTTTAATTGACTTCTAGCCCTTGTCATCGGACAACTACCACTTTTTAGAGGGTCCCGCACGATGTTCAGTTAAGTTTGTCTTTGCCTCAATTGAGGATTGGTTAAACTTCTCATCTATCTCCCTATTGTCCTTTTCGATTCTCAGTTTGATATCTCCTTTCGCTTGTGTTTGAGATAGAATTTGAAGTCCTTCCACATTGGAGGCAGCTTCTCAATCACAGAGCTAACAACGAATGCTTCTGGAAGCATCATCCCCTCGAAGAGGATTTCATGCACTATCAATTGGAACTGCTGCACTTGTTCAACCACAGATTTAGAGTCCACCATCATGAACTCCAAGTACTTGGCTATTGCGTACTTCTTCGTACCAGCATCTTCCGCCTTGTACTTCTTCTCCAAAGAATCCCACAGTTCTTTAGATGTCTTCTTGTTTAGATACACGTTGTAAAGTGCATCACTAAGTCCACTAAGGATATAGTTCTTGCACAAGTAATCAGCGGAGGTCCGCTGATCAAGAGCTATACGCTATTGCGTATCAGTCTCATTCTCATCCACCACTAGTGCAGACTCCTTTAAGAAGTTGACCAAATTCAGCGTAGTGAGGTAGAACAGCATCTTTTACTGCCATCTCTTGAAGTTAGCACCCTCAAACTTCTCGGGCTTCTCCGTTGGAGTTGGAACCATGAATGGTCTCGACACCCTGCTGGAGGATACATCCTTTGGGAATCAGTCCCAATAGGAATCTCAGCATTAACTCTCTTGGAGTTATTAGCATTGGATGTTTCAACTCCGTCAATATCCATTGGATTAGTCATAGTGATTGTAGGGTGTGGAGGCTATATGTTTCTTCTTGCGATTGTTGGTTTATAGGTACACCAATCAATCACTATTATAATGAATATTGAAATAAAGCAGAGAATTACTAACCTTTCTTATAGATCTCGGATCTAGGATCTTGAACGTCTCGGGATGATGGGCAAAGTCGAGTCGAGTAAACTCTTCCCGCAAGAAGAAACACACCCTAGTAGTGCTCCGGTCTTGGCGGATCTTCTCCAAAGGTGAAACGACTTCTCGTTTCCGGCGAAGCAGCACCGCTATCGCAGGAACTCCGGCGAACTAAGAAAGAATGGATTACTAGATCGTTTAGACTATGCACTATGCAAGTGTATACAAATGCTTTGTGTTTTTGGATGTCAAAAGTATTTTTCTTGTGTCATAAATGAATGCACAATGACCATATTTATAGGTTATAGAGACCATTCTCATGTGGTAGGACTGTTATATAAGTAGTGATCGTGATCACACTAAATTTGATCAATTATCATATTTGATCAAATTTTTCATATTTGATCAATTGTTATTTTAAGTAGTGATCGTGATCACTACCATATTTGATCAATTCCACATGTGAGACTAATTTCACTCACTTTAATAATTATTTAATTGTTGATTAATTTATTAAATTAATCCTTACTAACCAATTAAATTCTCAAACAGGATAATTTTGAAGACAGGAAAAATGTGAAGGACATTCGTGTCCAAAAAAGTCTTTCACTTGCTTCACTCTTTTAATACATATATACTAGTGTTTATGAGCTTTCATCTTTATAATCCTAATAATAAATAATTTAATAATAAATAATGGCAAAAGCTCCTGTGCAGTGTTCCGTGCGCCTTTAGAAATTTGTGCTAAATTATATACCTTTTAGTATACAGATGTGTATCCTTTATTTTTTAAAGAAAAATCTGGGCGTACGAACAACACTTCGTGCGCCTTTAGAATTTTGTGTTAAATTGTATACCATTTAGTATAAAAATGTGTACCCTTTATTTTCTAAAGAAAAAAAAATATTAATGAAAAGTGTATACCCTTTAGAAAAAAATTGTGTACCTTTTAGTAATTAAAGTGTATACACTTTTAGACCAAATTAATGTACCCTTACCCATAATACAAAATTTCTAAAGACGCACGGAATGTGTTCCGTGCGCCCGGGTGCACGCAAGCCTCATTCTATAATAATTTAAGTAAATCTTCTATTTAATATTACAACATTATAACTTATTATATACAATATTTTTTGTCAAATAATGTTAATCCGATCTAATCAATATTTCTGTATTCCCTTCATCTTAATCGTTACATTTTATTATTATTTTTTAGCGTCATATCTTTGATTACATTTTCCTTTTTCTTATATAAAATCTATACAAAACAATTAAAATAAACAATTAAAATATCTCAAGTGACTCATTTACAACACAAATAAAACTATCTACTATAAATGAAAGTATTATTTTTTCACGTCAATACACATAAAAATATTATATTCATTAATTCTAATAAAAACAAACATAACTAGAAAGAAGTGAGTATTTTATATGAATATATGGCAAAACACAACTATTCATGTATGATACGTAAAATTGAAAATGTAGTAATTGCTTGGTCATAAGAATATTTTTATTAGAAAATATATATTTTAATCTGAAAATAATATAGGCACGAAAGTTATTAACATGGATATATTCTACAAGTGGAGTAAGATTAAAAATACTAGTACTGGATCCGTCATTGCGTTGAACGGGAATAAGTTATCAAAATGACATTTAATTTTATTTAATAATTAGAATTTTATTTGAATTTAAATATATTATGTGTATGTAATTATTAATTTTTTTCTAAAAAGTGATAATGCAATTTCATAAACAATTTACAATATAAATAAAAATTGATAACATTTTATAGCGAAAGTGATAATATTTTATAGCGAAAGTAATAATTACTTTAAAAAGTGTAAAATGATTTCACTTGATACGGTTTCACGCAAGACCAACCCAATATTTTAATCTATATATAGTAGATAACTATATTAGTGTTGTGTGTGTCCCCATAAAGATATATTGATTGTTTTGTGTGGGTTAATTTATAAAAATGTGGTCCCATAAGTGTTGTCATGTTTTACTAAAATATAGTCCACAAATATTGTTACATTTCTCTTTTTGATAAATGAGACTCATAACAAACTATTGATATATCTTCATGGGTACACATAACACTAATACAGCTACCCACTATACATTAAAATATTTTATTTCTCAACCCACTATATCTATGAAATATATCCGAAAATACTTTTTGTATATTATATAAAGTTCATCAAAAATATATTCTTCCATCCGTCCTGCAAATATTGTTATATTTACCCCATATTTATTATGTATGACTTTGAGTGATAAATTAAAAAATATGGCATTAATTTTTAATCTTATATTAATACAAGACATTAATTTATAATTTAAAAATTAAAATAATAATATGATCTTGTATTATAAATGGCATTAATTTATAATTTAAAAATTAAACAAATATATTCCATTCATCCCACCCAATTTGTATTAGAAAAATATATTCCCTTCATTTCATGAGTGGTCACATTTTATTAAATAGTGTGTCCCACAAATATTATTACATTTCTACTTTTTTTAAATAAGATCCGTACAAAACAATCAATATATCATCATGGGGCTCATACGCAATACTCCCTCCGTCCCGCGGCAAGGGTAGTATTTGTTTTTTGGCACGTGGATTAAGAAGTATTATTATTTAATGTGTAGTGGGTAGTTGTATTAGTGGGAGTATGTGCCCCATGTTTTAATTGTATTAGAGGGGGTGTGTGGGTCCCATGTGTGTAAAAAATGAAAGAAGACCCTTTGGGTGGGACGACCAAAATGGCAAAAAGAGACCCTTGCCGCGGGACGCAGGGAGTACTAATAAGCCACCCACTATATATTAAAATGTTATATTTCTTAACCCACTACACATTAAGCACATAAATATATAAAATATACTCATATGTATAGAATAAGTTGATTAAAAAAAAGACATCAATTTATAATCTTCTACTCCTTCCGTTATCGAGTTTCATTTATTTTTGGGCACGTGGATTAATGAATATTATTATTTAATGTGGAGTTGGTAGTTGTATTAGTAGGTGTGTGGACCCTATGTTTTAGTTGTATTAGTGGGTGTGGGTGGGTCACATGTGTCTAAAAAATGAAATAGAATCCTTTGGGTGTGACAATCAAAATGGTAAAATGGGACCTAGAGACGGAGGGAGTATTAAAAAATAATATTAATTTATAGCTTTAAAATTAAATAAAACATGCTTGTTCACCTTTTTGAGTGTCCCCAAGTGTAGGGAATCAATTGTAGCTCAGCGTGTGACCAAGTAAAAATATCCCAAGGGATTAGTGTTAAATAAGATACACACTAACTAATTTGCACCACTAATAATTAAGACATAAAAATCTTTTCTGAGTTTGGAATTATTAAACTAATTATGCAGAAAAATAAATACTAAATAAAATAAAAGTCACAAACAATCACAAGTGTTTCAAAAGACAAGAACAAGATAGTTTTAGGAAAATCCAATTTATCATGTGAATTAAGACAAATAGACAAGTGAATCAAATCATGCAGAATTTTATAGGAATGATCACTTAAGCAATGCTAAACCACTCATGGACAAGTGAGATTTAACAATTTTAAAGAACAAAAATTCCTAGGACCAAATTAATAAGATAATTCCCTATTCCCTTAAGGTACTAAGGAAATTAAATACCCACAACCCCTTATTCACTTTTTAGGCGATTCACATGCAAAATTCCATATAGGCTAGTGCAAGAGATCTATCCTGTATAGGTACTAAAGGAATTGGATTAGGGCTTCCTTACCATATTTCTCTTTAACAATGGTCATGCAAAGATAATAAGGTATCCTATATTGATGGTCAAACAATCAAAGGCTATATTGGTCAATCCCCTTCAACCGTCACGAAATAACAAATATAATCATGAAACACATCCAAATATAAATCATACACCAATCAATGATCATATCATGAATATATAATTGACAAGAAAATTAAGAAACATGATCATAAAAGTCTAAAACAAAACTTCAATAAGGAATAAATATTATACAAAAATTATCATCACATATGTCTAAAATCCCAAATCAACACGATGAACTTTCAAATCATAAAACTATCAAGAGAAAATAAATCAACAATAAGAAATTAAATAAGGAAGAAAAACCCATGTCTGGAATAATTCTCCGTCTTCTCTTTCCGTCTTGATGATCCTCCTCCGTTCTCCTTCTCAAGTAGCAAACACCGTGATTGAGGGTGATAGGTGAAAGGCGGGTGAAGGGTAGAAGATGAAAGGCGGATATGGTGGATTAGGGTAAAACCCTAGGTGATGTGGTGGTGGTAGATTATGCGGTTTCTTCCACAATTTTATGTGGTTATGAGAATGAGTATATATAGGTATGAGAGTGGAATAAAATAAGGAGTAAAACGATGTGGGATCTTGAAAAATCAGGAAAAATCTAATTATGGAAGATATGGATGGATATTAAATTAGAAAATAACTTAGCCACCAAGAAAATAGGTTATATATGGTAATTTTCGTGAATTTTCGAAATTCTCGCTGGCAGTTGCGCGACCTCACGGTTTTGCTCATAACTTCTTCATCCGATCTCCGAATTTGGTGATTTTTATGCTCACGCGATCCTCTCTTCCTTTTCTTTCCAACCATATAAAGAACTCCAGAAAAATCCTCCATTTGAGTATGGCACGACTCGTGCAAAGTGTCACTGGTCGTGCTGGTCGGCACAGCTTGCGCGTCTTCACCGTTTTGATCATATCTCCCTCATCTGACCTCCAATTGAAGCGTTTCTTGAGCAAAAATGACCTTCTATTCAGTGGCTTTCCAACCATATATCATTGAATTTGGATCTCTACATCAATACAGAAAAGTTGTGCAAAGAGGACATGTATTTTTTCAGCATTCTTTCACGATTTCACTCTTCATTCAAACTTTGCACTTTTAATCCGTTTTCCACCTGAAAATACGAAATAACACCTCAAATGCACCAATATCTAAAATATATGAAAATTAACCAATTAGTGCTAAAATACGAATATAAATTCTACAAAACGGTGCTAAATCGGACCCTAAAACATGTAGATTTTCACACTAATCAAATCCCCCAAACTTAAGATGTTGTTCGTCCCCGAACAACGAAATCGAACAAATTAGAAGAAAATTAGTGTGTAAATCTAAAGAAAAACTAGGAATATCATAACTAGGCCATTCAAAATACAATTGTCATGAACTTCGGTCATGCAACTCTCATTACATGCAATACTTCATTCGTAGCATACAAGTTAAGACAATTACTACCAATTAGAATGCTCTATCGACTTATTCTCACGGGAAGTATATCACTCTCACTCAAGTGTAAAAGATGTACACTTATGGGGTATGGTGTTTACGCTCAAATTCAATTCAAGTGCATGCGTAACCATAAGCTTGCCAAACGTCTCAAACTCTCCACCACTTAAAGTATTATTCGACCATGGGATCAAAAAGGACTTTTAATTGGATGTAATGTTGGCTCTTTGATAAAGGTAGGAAATATATGGACAAGTGACTCAAAACTCGGATCAATCAAGTCGCGATCCATCATGATCTTCATTCTTCTTACTCACTTCAATTCAAGCACATCATCCTCCTTTTCTCAATTCTTCAATTTTCTCTTCCTTGCACGCACAACATATACATTTTTTTTTCCTTTTCTTCTTTTTTTCTTTTCTCGAGGTACCAGTTTTGGGCACTACCTCTAACATTTCGGGGTACCAGTTTCAGGCACTACCCCTAAGCAATTTATTTTTCAGCGCATAATCACTTGTACAGCTCCAAATATTTTATTTCTTCCAAATTCCATGTAAATCAACTCACACACTTTGACAGCATTTAATTCTCTACTAAATATAGGAATTTAAGGCTCAAATAAGATATCAAAGTGGCTATCTTTGTAGGTTGCCAAAGAAATAAGGCTTTTAGGTTCAAAAGGGCTAACTACGGATATATAATTATTTGGTAGGAAATTATTTGGCAAAGTGACTCATAAAAATCAAAGATGGCCTAAAATCATCTCCCATTATCTAACACAACATGTAGTCTCAAGTAAGACAAGAGGCAAGCTCTAGAATACACGCACCAGAATGATATTCACCAGAAAGAAATATCATGTGTTTATGTACATGACTTATAGGCTCAAATCTCACATGGGTTTTTAACAAGTAACAGAGCACTCTTCATGATAAGCAATATCTCACAAGTACACATAGAACTTCATATCACAATATAACTTAAGTACACTTCCTTCATCAATTTCTAGAGCATATGAATTTCTGGCATAAATCTAACAAATAAATCCTTACTAAGCACATAACCAGATACTCAAACTATAACACCTTGACTACTCAAGAACCAACACAATATCCCATAATAATTAAAATAAGGAATCGAATGCACCTGATTTAGATCTCCACCACATCTTGCAGCTCCTCGAGTTGTCCAACTCGGTCAGGCGTAGGCCTCAGATAGAACTCACTTCTCTTTATCACCACTCAAACACAATTCATCAGTAAAATCATAGGAGAACTAAAAAAATTCAGCAAAAAAATAAAATCAAACCAAATCTAGGAAAAATAAACAAGACATACACAAAACACTTGGATAGTCGCAAAAAAAATTCGAAAGATCGAAATAAATTCCGAAAATTCTAAAAAAAATCGACATCCAAGCATCACACACAAGTGAAGAAAACTTACCTCGGTGCTTCAAGATATTGGAATGCACATCCACCCCCCCAAACTTAGTTCAAACTAAGTGAGAAACTAAGTTTGTAAAGAAGTGAATACCATAGACGAATAGACACCTAATAAATTTCCTACACCAAACAAACACATAAAAGCAATAAAAAATCCTAATTAAAAGTGATAACAAATAATTTAGTGGTCTCCTATTTAAACAATCCGATCCCCGGCAACGGCGCCATTTGCTTGTTCACCTTTTTGCGTGTCCCCAAGTGTAGGGAATCAATTGTAGCTCAGCGTGTGACCAAGTAAAAATATCGAGCCCAAGGGATTAGTGTTAAATAAGATACACACTAACTAATTTGCACCACTAATAATTAAGACATAAAAACCTTTTCTGAGTTTGGAATTATTAAACTAATTATGCAGAAAAATAAATACTAAATAAAATAAAAGTCACAAACAATCACAAGTGTTTCAAAAGACAAGAACAAGATAGTTTTAGGTTTATCATGTGAATTAAGACAAATAGACAAGTGAATCAAATCATGCAGAATTTTATAGGAATGATCACTTAAGCAATGCTAAACCACTCATGGACAAGTGAGATTTAACAATTTTAAAGAACAAAAATTCCTAGGACCAAATTAATAAGATAATTCCCTATTCCCTTAAGGTACTAAGGAAATTAAATACCCACAACCCCTTATTCACTTTTTAGGCGATTCACATGCAAAATTCCATATAGGCTAGTGCAAGAGATCTATCATGTATAGGTACTAAAGGAATTGGATTAGGGCTTCCTTACCATATTTCTCTTTAACAATGGTCATGCAAAGAAAATAAGGTATCCTATATTGATGGTCAAACAATCAAAGGCTATATTGGTCAATCCCCTTCAACCGTCACGAAATAACAAATATAATCATGAAACACATCCAAATATCAATCATACACCAATCAATGATCATATCATGAATATATAATTGACAAGAAAATTAAGAAACATGATCATAAAAGTCTAAAACAAAACTTCAATAAGGAATAAATATTATACAAAAATTATCATCACATATGTCTAAAATCCCAAATCAATACGATGAACTTTCAAATCATAAAACTATCAAGAGAAAATAAATCAACAATAAGAAATTAAATAAGGAAGAAAAACTCATGTCTGGAATAATTCCCCGTCTTCTCTTTCCGTCTTGATGATCCTCCTCCGTTCTCCTTCTCAAGTAGCAAACACCGTGATTGAGGGTGATAGGTGAAAGGCGGGTGAAGGGTAGAAGATGAAAGGCGGATATGGTGGATTAGGGTAAAATCCTAGGTGATGTGGTGGTGGTAGATTATGCGGTTTCTTCCACAATTTTATGTGGTTATGAGAATGGGTATATATAGGTATGAGAGTGGAATAAAATAAGGAGTAAAACGATGTGGGATCTTGAAAAATCAGGAAAAATCTAATTATGTAAGATATGGATGGATATTAAATTAGGAAATAACTTAGCCACCAAGAAAATAGGTTATATATGGTAATTTTCGTGAATTTTTGGAATTCTCGCTGGCAGTTGCGCGACCTCACGGTTTTGCTCATAACTTCTTCATCCGATCTTCGAATTCAGTGATTTTTATGCTCACGCGATCCTCTCTTCCTTGTCTTTCCAACCATATAAAGAACTCCGGAAAACTCCTCAATTTGAGTATGGCACGACTCGTGCAAAGTGTCACTGGTCGTGCTGGTCGGCACAGCTTGCGCGTCTTCACCGTTTTGATCATATCTCCCTCATCTGACCTCCAATTGAAGTGTTTCTTGAGCCAAAATGACCTTCTCTTCAGTGGCTTTCCAACCATATATCACTGAATTTGGATCTCTACATCAATACAGAAAATTTGTGCAAAGAGGACATGTATTTTTTCAGCATTCTTTCACGATTTCACTCTTCATTCCAACTTTGCACTTTTAATCCGTTTTCCACCTGAAAACACGAAATAACACCTCAAATGCACCAATATCTAAAATATATGAAAATTAACCAATTAGTGCTAAAATACGAATATAAATTCCACAAAACGGTGCTAAATCGGATCCTAAAACATGTAGATTTTCACACTAATCAAAACACTTATTAATAATAATAATAAATTGATAGAAAAAATAAATATGTAATTACCAATCATATTTATAATTTATAATTCCAAATAAAACATATTAATTAATGTACATATTTATAAGCCAATCATATAAGTATACTAATTAATGTATTTAATTACATAGAATTTTTAATTAATGTAAGTAATTAACTATAATTAATGTCATAATTTAATATAGGTAATCTACCCATTAATCTAGGGTAATAACCCTTATTAAAGACAAAACAAAGGAGGGAACCTAAGTGTACTAGGTACTATTTTCTATATATACTATATATATATATATATATATATATATATATATATATATATATATATATATATATATATATATATATATATATATATATATATATTGGCTAAAAAACTGTATGCTTCTAATCTAGTACCTTCTCTCCTATGCATTAAGATCAACATCAAATAATTAAAATAAAAAAAGGGATAAAATAAGGAAAATATATTTTCAAGATGCTTGTCATTTTTTTTATTATAAAGATTATTATAATTATGATTATGATAAGTCTTAATTATATAATTACTTGATTTTTATATTTATAATCTATCTAATCTATCTAATCTAAAGTAATATAATAGCAAAGTGAAAAAGTCAAAATTGAGCCAATTTTTAATTTACACTCTTGGATTTGATTACTATAAGCCATTTGAATCTCATCCATTCATCACATTATTGAATCTTATCCATTCATCACAATTATGAGATTAGATCTTGGTCATTGATTTGATACTTTATTTAAAATATACCTTATTTAATTTTTGTCATAATGATACCATATTTAATTAATTTTAATTTTAAGATTTTAAATTTCTCTATTATTTATTTTAAAAAAATTTAATTTATTATTTATGGTACTAATAATTAAGTTTACATTATGATTTATTTTTGTAATTATAATTATAATAATAATGTATTTTTTGAAATTAAAATGTAGTTTGAAACTATATTTTAGTTTTAGCAATTAATTCATTATCAAATTATTTTCTTCTTTATTAATCATTTTGAATTAATATTATTGGTCCTAACATCTTAATAATAATCAACGAGTATTGATAAAAAAGTTTGGAATGATATTAAATTATTTTCTTCATTATTAATAATTTTGAATTAATATTATTAGTCCTAACATCTTAATAATATTAAATGGGTATGTATGTGTAATTATTTGTTCCATGATCTATGGGTCTACTTGGAATGAAATTAAATTATTTTATATTTTTTATTAAAACGAGTACGAATATGAGTAGTTGGATATTGATAAACGGGTTTGGATACCCTTGAAAGCGGACGAAGGGATTAATTTTGAGTTAATATTATTAGTCTTGACATCTTAATAATTTTAAATGAGTATGTATGTGTAATCAATGGGTATTGATAAATGGATTTGGAACGAAATTAAATTATTTTATTTTTTTTAATGAAACAGGTATGGATATGAGTAGTTGGGTATTGATAAACGGGTTTGGGACGGGTATGAGGAGTATATTTTTTTTAATAAAACGACTTAAAAATATTAATTTTTAGATGATATTTATTTATACACCGGATCTTCTGCGTCATTTCATATCTATAAATATACCTCAAAGGATCTTTAAAATAATAATTTTTTTACATAATGGTTTTCATTCTTTAAATTTAGAGAGCCAACCCAAATATGTAAAATTAAATGCATTGATATTTTCACTATTTCCAATACTTCATTCCTTTAAATATTCAATTGATTATTTATTATTTTTCATTTATAATCCAATATTATTATTTCACTTTGATTTTATTTTATTGTTAAAAGAAAGATAGATTCTTTTCAAATTTCTTTATGATTATATTTAAATAATATTAGTATTAATAAATATCCAATTTTTTTTTAAAAAAATATAGGTAGGAATAGAACGTTGATTTTATTTTTTTATATTATAAAGTTATGATTATTTTATCTTAAAAAAATATATAAATCTATAACAATATGGAGAGAAATTATAAAATTAATTAGGTGTAGAAATAAAAAAAATATGGAAAATAACAAATGTAATTAATAAGCATTGGGAAAAGAATAAATAAATATAAAGAAGTTGTTGGAGATTAATAAAAATACAACTCTTTATCTTACTCAAAATCCTCTCCAAATTATACATAATCTCTTGGAGATGCTCTAATACCGTTCTTGTAAAGTGTATAGACTTTGATTATGTAATTAATTAATTAAGGTTAACGATGTATTAAAAAGAAATACGCAGGGATAAATTAATTGAAAAAAATTACATAAAGGACAATTAATTTGTTTTTTTAAATGAAAATGTATTATTAAACTATAAAACATTGCTTTTATATAAAGGGGAGGTTTGCAATATCAACCATGATCATGTAATTGAAGTACTATAAGCTCACGAAAATTCCTAATTTCATTAAACAATTATGTAATGTTATTAAAATTTTGATTGATATTAGGTGCATTCGGTGCAAGAGTACATTCATATGTGTATAACTTTTTTATTTTATTTTATATACATGTTATTCTATTTTGTATATGTATTTCTTAATAATTGTATACTTTTTCACATTAAGTTTTTCATTAAAAAAATTAGCATTCATATGTGCATAGCTTTTTATTCAACAGTGTAAATGATGAGAGTAGAAATTTATGTATTTTCAAGTCCAATTTGATTCCTCTTTGAGTATATAATTGATATTATTTGCAAAAATCTTATTACTTCTAATTATTATTCACTAAAAGGTGCACGAGAGGCATTTTGTTTTGTTTTGATAAGAAAAAGGATCAAGAACGCAAAGTTGGAATGAAGGAAGAATTTGTACTACTTGCAAGCAAATGAACGTCCACTTTCCATAATTTTTCTATATTTTTCTGTATTTTTCTGGAAGCACAAATTGATCATATGATATATGGTTAGAAATCTACGGTAAAGATCATTTTAACTCAAGAATCACCTCAATCGAAATTCAAACGAGAAAGTTATGATCAAATGGCGACTTCGCGCAAGCTGTTCCTATTCATCACAGTTTTGCCAATTTGCATGACTTATTAAACATTCAAATATTAGAGTTTCTATAATTTCTTTATATGAATAGCAAGTCAAGGAAGAGAGGGTCACGTAAGAGTAAGAATTACTCAGATTGGAATCCGGATGAAGAAGTAATGCTCAAAACTGTGGAGTCACACAGTTGCAGAGCTCCAAACCGGGCGCAAAATCGGGCACCTTGTTTTTAAACGGGCACAGTGGCGGGCAATACTATTTTAGCATGTTTTCAACTGAGCACCCCGCCGGGCACTTGTGTCTTTATACCGGGCGCGTATGACACTTACCGAGTGCGTATATTCTCAACCGAGCAGCCAACCGTGCGATCACCATGTACGGAATCATGCGGGCTCATTAATTCGTGCAACCAGGCGACCAATTGAGCATCTTACCGTGCGACGCACCCGATTCTCTGTGTACCGTGCGGCCTAATTTCATAATTTGTGGCGTAAGTTGACGCAGTACCAATTCGTGAAGTATAAAAGGGAGCAGATACAGGAGCTGAACACCAATTCACGACCAATTCATGCCTACCCTAATTCCACCTTCACCCATCACCTTCCATCTTCCACCAGAGAGACGATCGGAGTTGCTACTTGGATCGGAGACGAAAATTTCGACGGAGATCGTAATTGAAGAATCGCAGTCCTCAAAAAGGGTACTTTATTTTTCAGTTATTTATCTTTATTATTTTAGAACAATGGTTAAGGTTTATTACATCTTTGTGGTTTGACTATGTGATTTGATTGCCCTAGACTTTTAACTATGTGATTTGATTATCCTAAATTTGAATTTATTACTCTGCAGAATGTTTATTTCCTTATTGAAAATGATATTTTGAGAGTTCATATTATTGTGTTTTTGAGTTTTGATTCATTTAATTATTTTACGGTGTCACTGATTGATGGTTAATAGGATTCCTTATTTCTGTATAATAATTGTTGTTTCTTAGGGGCCTATAATTCATAAGAGTATTAGACAATCAATTTGGAATATTAATTACTTGCTAAAACATCATTATTATGTAACTAGTAAGGAGACAAAAGGGGTTAATAATTGCATACCTAGAAAGGGAAGTCTAATGCTCAAGCCTTTAATCAAATTTAGCATGAAATACCTATAGAGGAAGAAAAAATTAATTCCTTATTGATCCTAGAATTTTCATCTCATTATAAGTGTTAGATTATACCCGATCAAGGTGATTTAACTAGGCATAGTGATCCTCTTATAAACGTCTGCAGGTAATTAATTTATGTCTAGATAAATTAGTCACATACTTAAATTGTTTGCCCGAGCATTACCAATTCTCTATCCTTGAAATTTTAAGTCATTTTCTCTTGCGTAATTTATTTTATTGCATAATTAGTTTAACTATTTAATTTTACCTTTTATTAGTTAATTAATCATCTTTTCAAAATTTTTCGAATTTGTCTTGTAATCAATTTATCATTAATAGAATTATTATTTATTAAATTTATAACTATCTCGTGGGAACGATATTTTTACTTGGTCACGCGCACTACAATCGATCCCTTACACTTGAGGGTAAAAGAAAATAGCGATCACTATACATATTTTTTAATAATTGTATATTTTTTTTACACTCAATTTTTTATAAAAAAAATTAACAATTAAATTGTATACATTTTTGTTCATAATTGTATATGTTTTTGTTTATATTTATACACGATTTTGAAAATGGGTGCACCCTATCTTAAAGTGCACTAGGGTGCACAGTATAATTAACCTTAAAATTTAGTCTCATAGAATCATACAAAAATTAAATTATTACAACTCTTTAAAATTGTGAAATTTTTTTTAAATAATTTATCATAATTTGGAGTTGATATTCAGTGCACCCTGGTGCAAGGATGCACCCATATGTGTATAACTTTTTATTTTATTGTATATACATGTTATTCTATTTTGTATACATATTTTTTAATAATTTTATAATTTTTTCACACTCAATTTTTTTATTAAAAAAACTAGCATTCATATGTGTATAACTTTTTATTCATGATTAGTGTGAAAATATACGTGTTTTAGGGTCTAATTTAGTATCATTATGTGTCTGTATTTGAGCATCTTATGGTTAAATTGCATATATTTGTGTTACAAATGCATGTGAGGTGTTTCATATTTTTAGGAAGAAAACAAGGTAAAAAGAGCAAAAATGAAAGTTGAAAACGAAGTCGAGAGAAGAAGAGCCAGTACGACTCGTGCCGGCCAGGCAGGTAGGTCGTGCCGCCGAGAAGAGTCCACTCGTGCCGCACAGTGCACGGACGACTACCGATAATTGCCGAGGAATGCCGAGGGTTCCCGCACGACTATCGAGAGCTGCCGAGAGGTGACCGTACATCCTGCCGCCCATGCTGCCAAGACGTGCTGACGCTCGTGCCGCCCAGCTGCCGAGGAGTCCCACAAGCCACCTGTCGGAATGACTCGTGCCACATATGGCACGACTCGTGTCGATGCCCAGCGAAGCCCGTCGTCGATTTTTGTCATTTTTCCAGTCCGTTCATATTTTTAACGTGAAAAATCCCACTTTTAAGTCAGAATTCAGGATTTTAACAGTCCTCAACTATATAAGACACACTTTGGTATTTTTATTCATAACTCTCCATAACCCTACATACTTTTTCATACCCTTTCCTTGTCACCATATCGAGATCAAGATTCACTATCCCATCCCATAGAGTTCATCATTGTTGCTTACTTGAAAAGGAGAACAAGAAGGTTCAGAATCACGGAAGAGAGAACGGAGAATCACGCCATATCTAGGGTTTTTCTTATTCTTTCTTTCTTTGTTTTGAATAATAGACCTATGAGATTATTTCCATACTTAACCATGTATGTTTCTTGTAACACCATGAGCTAGTACTTTCGGATAGTTTTAGGTTTTGAAGGATTAATTGAATTTGACTTGATGACCTAGACTAGGTTGGATTTATGTAGTATAGTTATTCCCTTATTAATGATTTGATTTTAGACTTATATTTTTGTCTTATATGATCTGTCCTTATTCGTTAGTATGTCATTATCTTGTGGATGTTTATGATTATTGCTTGTGTTATAAAAGGAATTATATTTGTCTATTTGTTATGAGTAAAGGGGATTTAATCATATAACCTTTATTCGTTAGAATAACTAATAATGGACACCTAATATATTAATTAATTACCATTCTAGAGGATTTGACTTCTTAAATTGTTAGGTGAGAATTGGGGATTAATTATTAAGTACCTATAAAGGGAAGTCTAGTTCTCTAACCTATTAGGAATTTAGCATAAAGTACCTAGAAAGAGTAAGAATTATTCTTCTGCATCTGAGGATTTAAACCAGGTTTATGTGTTAAGTTTACTTCACCGAAGAGATTTAACATAATTAAGTGACTGCTTCCATAATATCTGCATGAATTCTAACTAATTGTTTAGTGATTTATATTGACCCACTTAATATGGATTTCCTAAAGCTATCTATCTTCTCTCTTGAGTACTTTTCATATTTATTTTATTTGTTATTCTGTTATTTTTAGTATTTATTTTCTACATCTTTAATTTAGGTAATTTTTAAAACACTAGATTTGTCTTACATTAAAATAGTCATTATTAGATTAAATAATAAGTTTAGAATTATCTGTGGGGTACGATATTATTTTTACTTGATCACACGCTGAGCTACAATTAATTCCCTACACTTGGGGACATATACAAAATTGTGAACAAGCAATTCAATAGCGTATAGTACATATTTTTTAATAGTTGTATATTTTTTTACACTCAGTTTTTTATTAAAAAACTAACAAATAAATTGTATACATTTTTTTTTCATAATTGAATATGATTTTATTCATAATTATATACGATCTGGAAGTGGGTGCACCGTATCATAGAGTGAATCCAGCTGCACAATAATATTAGCCCATAATTTGAGATATATTCTTTTAATTTCCATTAAATTATTTTCTATTAAAATAAAATGCATAGACAGATTCAATGCAATAAAATTGAATTTGTGGGGAGATCTAGCTAGCAATGAGCCAATGAAGGAAATTTTTTAGAGCAAATTGTCATGCTTAAATCAATTATTGCAGAATGGGATGTCAAAATACTTGGTATGTAGTATGTATGAAGAAATTAAAATAGTGAAACTAAAT
The DNA here is from genome assembly GCA_023678885.1 of Pogostemon cablin. Lineage (NCBI taxonomy): Eukaryota > Viridiplantae > Streptophyta > Magnoliopsida > Lamiales > Lamiaceae > Pogostemon > Pogostemon cablin. The sequence goes on from CM043013.1 coordinate 29,009,112, forward strand.
CAATCATTGTGGTAGTGTTTTGTATTGAGGCCTTGGTTTGGTATTGCTTATGTTGGATATTTTATAATTTAAAATAATATATTTTATTATAATTATTATGATACTTATTTCATGTTTGAAAGACTCCTAATGATCTTGTAACCGACTCTAAATTATGACCTCCATTATTGATATTAATTCTTATGAATGTGCATTAACTTTTTTTGTTGAATGAGATGTCTATAAAATTCCTATAACCCTCGTATGATTTGAGATACATTCACGTATACACTACACAAATATATATACCTACATACTACACAATATACATTTCTATATACTATATGTATATACATTTTCTATATACAAATATATTTTCTATTGAGCATTGAGTACTTTATGGTTCGGGGTTCTCATCGCTGCATACGAGAGGACTATCAGGTTGTCGAATCTTTAGAGAAGAACGTATAAATCAAGAATATCATACCAGTGCAGTGGGGGCATTTCTTCTCTAAAGATAGCACTACGGTGTGCTTCGACCCAGGCTACTCCTAATCTTTATTTATCTTTAGTTGAATATTGTTTATTATTGAACTTGTTTAATCCTAAATTAATATCCCTACTATGTGTTGATTTGTTTGCATTTATTTGATATTTTCCAACAATTTTAGAGAAGAAAAAGTTTTTTTTTTTAATTTAGGATAAAAGATCTGTGCCCTACATGGATTTCTTGAACTCTTTGTCTAGCAAGTTTAAAAAGTTTGATGAAATTTTATTTTATTTTTTTATTTTGGCAACAACAAATGAGACTTTGATTATTTGTATTGAGTTTTTTTTGTGATTTAAAATGATTATCTGGATGATGTATAGCAATGCAACGTGGATTTTACTAGAGTAATTAGTATGATTAAACTACGGTAATTTTAATTCCTTATCTGAAGTTGGGTGCAGATTGAATTTAGAATTTGTTACACTCATTGTCTCCCTAAATTAATTTTTAGTTGGTGTGATTTGAGAGAATAGAGTTTGTACTATGTCACACATTGTCCTAATGTGATAACCTTATATTTTATGTGATGTTTGTGAGTTAAATTCATTTTTTGCCCTATAACTAAACAAAACTTCGGTTTTTGCCCTAAAAAATATAAATTGTTCAATTTTGCCCTATAATTAAGGAATCGTTTCAATTTTTGCGCAATTTTGATCGGAAAATGTGAATTTCGCCGGAATCCGTCATGTCATGCTTCAATTTGAGGATTTCAGGCTGGTCAATCCGACGTGGCAATTTGACTTTTTTTTAACCAATGAATTCGCCACGTCATATCCACCTATTTATTTATTTATTTATTTATTTTTAGTTTCTAAATCAACATAATATTTTATTAAATTAGAAATATAAAATAAAAAAGAAAAATAAAAAATCAAAATTTTAATTTCATGGCCGACCACTCGATCCACCCCCGCGGCGAGATTGCGCCGTCGATGTTCGATTGCATCACCACCGCCCTAGAATACTCCTTCCATGGCCGAATGAGGTAGGACTTGAAGGTGTGGACGACTGGGGAGAGATCCGACCCGACGGCGATCTTGCAGTTCTAGACGGAGAATCTGGTGTTCTGTCGCGGATCGAAGCGGACGTTGGCGAGGATGGCATTGGCGCCGCCCGCGCAGGACAAGATTACAGCTTTGGAATACGGCGGCGGTGTTGCTGAATATGAAGTCAACGGTGCCATATATGTCGCATTCACGGTAGAATTGGCGGAGGAAGAGCGCGTAGAGTGAGTCCTGATAACCGGTGTTGCTGCATCTGTAGAGGACGGAGTGGTCGGAGGCGATGGTCAGTGCCACCGCTTGCTCCGCCTGAGCTCCCGCCGTATTCTGGAATCCAATATCACGTGCAATGAATCCGTCACAGTTAATTTTAAAAGGTTAATTCCTTGCATATTTATTTTAATTTTTTATTTTCTTTTTTATTTTATATTTCTAATTTAATAAAATATTATGTTGATTTGGAAATTAAAAATAAATTAATAAATAAATAGGTGGATATGACGTGGCGAATTCATTGGTTAAAAAAAAGTCAAAATTGTAACGTCGGATTGACCAGCCGGAAATTCCCAAATTGAACCATGACGTGGCGGATTCCGGCGAAATTCATATTTTTCGATCAAAATTGGGCAAAAAGGTAAAATTGAACAACTTATTTTTTTAGGACAAAAAATAAAATTTTGCTTAGTTATAGGGTAAAAAATTAATTTAACTCGATGTTTGTCAAACTCGAGAAAAGGAGATACCGGATTTATTAAATTCTTTTTGTGGCTTATAATTGTGTTTGAAAGTAGTGGATATTTTAGTGATTGTAAGAATAATATTTTGACTCATGTTGGTAATTAACATTATACTTATTGATGATTTTTTGTTATGTTTATTTAGTTAATGCAAAGTGGAAAATATTTGATAAGTTTAAAAAAAAGAGAAATATGGAAGTGATTATTTATATTGAACATATGTGTTGGTTTTTTAAGACTCTCTCGTTGGACACGAAATAAAGTTAACTAATTTGTTTACTCATATTTTGTTGTGGCTACATGTTTATTTCATGATTGATAATTACTCATGTGATAAACTGAATGTTAAATTTATTAGTTAAAAATGGCTAACCTCGGTTACAAGTCAATTTTTGTAGTGTTTTGAAAATTATCTTTTCCTGCCAATAACTTAAGAGATTTTAAAAATTTTATTTTGGAATGAGTTTTTGCATATTATGATTCAATGTTATATGAGAAGAAAATAAACATTTCTCCACTTAGTGAGCATACTCAAGTGGAATGAAAGATCACAATTCTTTTGGAATTAGAAGGAGGGTGTATATTGTAAGAATAATTTCATAAACAAATAATTTATTAATTGATATGGATCTTAGATCTTCATGATTTTCACACCAAATAAACACGGTTAGAAGACTTACCTTGAGATGCCTTTAATGGGGGTCCTCCTGTGATACGTTCCTACGAATTATGCCGGGAATTGATTTCTCTCTCATCACCCAATTCTTTATGACACAGTACGTAAGACTTAATGTGATATGACACAGTACGTAATATTTAATGTGATAGAGTATCGTAATACCGTGTCTCTTTTATAGGTGGAGAGAGGATCAGATCGGGATATTAAATCTTTATCAAATCACATTCTATCAATGTGATTGCTATCCATAAATATATATGAACTTATTTATTTCATATATATTATTTATTTAAACCATATAGATATTAGAGCATAATAAATATCTTATATATTTAATTATTAATTATTAATGGCATTATTAATGGCAATAGGCCATAATAATCTTACATTCTCCCACTTGGCTGAGTGACAGAATTAAATATTAAATGTGAGGGTTTAAATAAGTTACATAATGTGCGCGATATAAGACAAAGTAATTGGTCAATTTCATAAAGCCAATATTGAGTATAGACTAACACAAGTCATGGCGGTTCTATATCATTTACTCGACATAGTTCCTTTCATGTAATATGATATTAGTTTCTACTCAATGTGACTCATCAATCTAAGGATCAATAATGGTCTATATAAGTATCTCAATTCGAGATAAAATTTTGTTTAATAAATGTCAACATTCATGTATACTAAAATGACAAAATAAGATATATCAATTAGAAACAAAACATAATGAGCTCTTAATGTCAATTGTTCATCATAAATTTATTACAACATTCAATGATCTCATATTCATGTAACGTTCAATGAATGTTTTAGAGAAGATCATTTGCGTAATGAATCCGATATCATAAGATTGGTGCCATTATGCTCAATTGACATCTTTGTTTCTAAAGTTCTTCTTAACGACAAAATACTTTCATTCCATGCGTTTTAGCACCTTTGGAATATTCATCGTTTTAGAGAAGAACAATGCAGTGGAATAATCATAATAAGTTTTCAGCGACTTGACATTAATGTCAACTTAATTCAAGTCCTGAAATTAAGTTCCACACTCAATTACCTTATATTGTGGCCTCAAATCATGCCACAAGTTAACTTTAATAGTAAATGTAGTTTTTAGAAACTTCTTCACAATTTTACATGACACAATATCCCCGATTAATAAACATAAAAGTCGAAGTAAACTTTATTGCATCATATAATCACCTTAATATAAATCTATATTTAATTATATTTAAGTAATTAAATTTTCAATAAGTAAGCACGGGTGCTTCATTTCATACAAAAATACCATAATATTACCTTATGCAATATTCTGGTCATCCATTTATGAATCACTTTAATAATAACTAAGCATTCTAACAGCAAGGCTGATATTTGGTCTTTATACAATTTTGTATATCTTAAGCTACCAATAACATATGCATAAGGAATATTATAGTACGTTCCAATTCATTATTGGATATTACATAAGGTTGAACTTATAATCTCTCTTCCGGATTGGAACGTGCTTTACAAACACCTTTCCATCCATAACATCTATTGAACTTTAATAACATATACTTACGGAGACATTTTTAATTGTCTTATCATATGTTTCATTCTAAAGTTCTTTAAGAGAAATTTATTGGTTTCACATAATAAACCAAGTTCATCAGTTGCAAGCAAGTTTATCATCACATATAGAATTAATGTGCTCCCACTGACTTTCAGATATGTATACTGATTTACGATGTTTTCTTTAAATTCAAAAGATATCATGAAAGGAAAGCATGCTTAAGTTCATATATTGATTCTTTAAGTTTACACGTCATGTGATATTTTTCCTTCAATAAAAAAACTCTTGTGTTGATCCATTTAACTTGATCATCTACCAAATCACCTTTTAGAAAAGCAAGCATAATATTCATTTGGTGCAACTCTAAGTCATAATGAGTTACCAAAGTCATGATAATTCTAATAGAGTTTTGTATAGAAATAACTTGTTATATCTCCTTACAATTATGTCATCTTTTTTAGTAAATCTTTAGCAACAACTCTATTTTATATCTTTTGATATTGCCATTTGTTCGTACTTTTGATCATAAAGATACATACATATCCAATTGTTTTTTAATTTTCTGGCAATTCTTGCAAGATATAAATTTCATTATGAGCCATTGATTTCAACTCATCTTTCATAGCATTTACTCGTTTAATAGAATTAGTACTTTTCATGACTTATTCCGAAACTAGAATTTTAAATAATGTCAAATTTAGTTCATTTTATTATACCACATATGCAATCGCTAGAAATAGCGGATAAATTATCCTTCAGTCATTCTTAATGCTACTTGATGTGATATATCTAATAAAAGCTCATTGATAATTGATTTAGTAAAATCGGATCCTCCAAGAGAGTAGAATAACTTATATGTTGTCCTTAAAAGTTGTTTGGCTATTCAACAACTATATAACAACTTTAGAAAAAGTTTAGATAATGTATTTTCTAATTCTCCACCCAACTTCTTCAATAACCACATTTCAAGATTTCATACTCCCACTGATTTTACAATTCTTAATGAATTTGACTTTCCAGTTTTAAAATTCTTGTACTATGGTTAAGACCATAAAATCCATACCCATTAGACTTTAAGGATAATTTATAAGGAATAACTTAAGTTTCTTATATCCAATTTCTTTTCATGTGGATATAAATCATAATCCCTGTCGGGCAATTCAAAATATGCAACTGTCTAAGATTGAGTTTTCTACAAGTTCATAAGGTATTTTGAAAACTGTTTTACTAAAAACTCGATCATCACGTAAGTGGCAGCTTTAAATGCATAAATCCACAAAATGTGGGTATAGATTAATAATTTAACATGCTTATAACCATATTCAATAAAGTACGATTATGTCATTCTGCTACACTAATTTATTATGGTGTGCAACATTTATTATAAATGACAGTTTTTCCTGTAATTAAGTGATTGGGTATGATAATTCATCACTCTTTCCATAAAATTAATCACTTCTTCCAATCTTTATAATTTTCACTTTTCTATCTAATTTTCTCAACATCATTAATAAATGCTTATCAAGCATTTATGGAATGAGACTTTTCTTGTAAGATAGATATAACCATAATGTGAATATTTATATTTAAATTGAAAATGATGAAATATCTTTATTTCTATACAAAGGGATTATCATAAGACTCACAATTAGCGGGGTAAATTATTTTAAGAAGTTGTGTAGTTATCGTGGCTCTATTATTTGTGTGTATTGTTTGCTTTCCTTTAATGCAATTCACACAAATATCAAGATTAGTAAGAGCCTAGATCATGAAAGACTTTATTCTTAATTAATCTTTTGGAGTAATTCTTTTGGAAAGTTACCCAAACATTAAAGCCACGTTTAGATCAAACTATATTTTTTTTAAACGGATATAATGTTTAAATTCTTTCTTAAACCTTTCCTTTTGAACCAACATTAATTTCAACATAATGTGAATTTAATTCACATTCCATTTGCCTTTCATGGTGTAATGGTTCATTTGGAATAGATCATATTTAGAAGGTAGTGAGTTTGTAAACTACACAAGTTTTTAATCACATTCATTATGGAAGGCTTAAGTCTTGCTGCAATATTTGTTATCTTTAATGATAAGTTCATATATGAACCATCACACTTCATGGTGGTTAAGGTAGCCATTAATGTCTTTTCAAGAGATTCATTAGTATTTTAAGTATTATACACTTAATTTCTTAGTCACATTCATTCGTATAAACATTACGCACAGTCTGTTTGATCTAACTCAAGCATTATAGTTAGATTACTAAGCTTTATTACTAGCACAAGCAAATAAGTAATTTATCTTGAAGTGACAAATAAAATCCAAAATACTTTGGTGAAATTAGATTTATTGGCACTATTTAAATTACTTTAATCCATTTTGTAATGGAACAGATGCAGCATGCGAATAGAGACCAAATAATATAGGTAATTTTCAGAATAAGAATAATATAATTTATTCCTATAAATACCTTGAGTAATTTAATAATAGATTCAGGATCGAAAGCACTAAATGTATATTGAAGCTCTCCTTTGGGCGATACAGCAATATACAATCATGATCATAATGATACTTGCAAAATTAACATAATTTGATACTTAAATATATTCATTAAAACTATTTTCTCATCTTCGGACATACAAAACAGTTTGACATAATTTATTAATTATCAATTTATCACACTCATATTCATGAATTATAAAGACTAGCAATCACCTTTGGGTGAATTTAAAGTCTTATAATTATAAAAATTTTAACAACCCATGGCCATATAATAAATTTTCTTTATTCTAGTATCACATAAATATGGAAAATTAAAATTTAACTATACGATTTATTTTTATAATCTTTCAGGTCAGACCACTTTGGTGATTAACAGACCAACATTAAATAAATATAAATGGTATAAAATTATTCATTATAATCTTATCAAGTATATTGTCATTATAGATTATACTCAAAGTAATAATCAAATCTTTATTTAATAAAGTTCATAAATCACAGTCAATATTCTTAAGACTATCATCATAAATATACATAACATTTCCATACATATCACAATAAAGATATCATGTATAATTTTATTCTTATTCTAACGAATTTGACAGCTTAATATATTTGGTACATTAACATAATGAATAGTATGTCATTAGCAGTCAAAACATACATAACATAAGTGAGATATTCCAATATCAGTAAATTAGCATATATCCCAAAATAACTTTAATTTTCATAAATAAAAAATATAAAACTTTTATCATAATTAAACACTAATTTAATAAGTGTAACTTAACATAAATTGACATTATTATAATTAAACACTAATTATAAGTGTAACTTAATATAAATTGACATTATCATAAGTCAATCATAATCCTTTAAATCCCTTATTAACGTGACAGCACAATTAAGAGATGTGAGAATCTCACATAAGTCATTGTACATAAATATATCAATTTATTATTCATGTCAATTATTATCATGACACGTCAATAACATGATAAATTTAAGCGAAAATTAACCAATTTCTTATAATTACTATGCATATCATCATACATAATATTCACATATATTGATAGATAATAATGTGTGAATTTTAAAAGCATATAATTATGAAATTTAATTTAAGTTATTTCCATGAGACTTAATCATTAATGACATAAGATTCGTATTGTGCCAATCAAATTAATGGCAACTGCATGCCTTGAGTAATTATAATTTAAGTAAGTCATAAAAATTAATAAATTAATTGAGATTAATTGATCATAATTTTCTCATACATATTGAGGAGGAAAAATATGTTTTGATAATCTCTTTCAATTAGGCATATGATAGGTGAATTCATTCAATCATATACAAGATTCATAAAGTATCAATTGATGAAAAATCATGAGATCCAAAACCATATCAATTGATGAAAAATCATGAGATCCAAAACCATACTCTGATACAACATGTAAGTATAATTTTATAAACAAATAATTTATTAATTGGCATGGATCTTAGATCTTCATGATTTTCACACCACATAAACACGGTTAGAAGACTTACCTTGAGATCCCTTTAATGGCGTTCCTCCTGTGATACGTTCCTACAAATTATGCCGGGAATTAATTTCTCTCTCCTCACCCATTTCTTTATGACACAATGATTAGCCATTTTGACACAATGATTAGCCATTTTGTAGTAGGGATGACCAATTAAAATAATTTATCAAACCACAGGGAGGTCGGCGCTAGAGCTTAAGCGAGATCACGTTTATTGCAATTTTATAGAGATGAATCATCAATAGAGGTTGGTGATCAAACAAGTAAATAGAAGTAATCAAAGCAAGTAAAAAGCAATGATCAAACAAACAACATGGATGGATGGAAAGTGGTTTACCAAATTGATTAAAAGTGAGATTAACAACAATCAAGAAGTGGTAATTCTAAGAATTATATATCAAATTCATATGTATCATGGATATAGGATTAAGGGCCAACACTAAGTTCGCCTAAGCTCCCTCTCGGAATGAATAGCATGCAGATATCAAATAGCTCTATAGATTGGTTCTCACACAAACAATTCCAACTGGTACTAAGCTTGAAATGAGAGTCCCTTCATACGATTAATCAACCTCTCGATCAAACCAATCACATGTTCTATCAAAGGGTTCTAAATTATAAAGGATTTCTCAATCTCTTTACAACTTATAATGCACATGAAGTGTTTGATGAAATGATTCACTTAACTATCCTAAGCACATAATTGATTTCTCAATTTAATCACATATTTAGAACAACTAAACACACAAATCATCAATACAAATCAAACAATTAATAATCAATGATAGAAAATCATAGATCCAATCAACATATGAATTCAATTACACAAATCCCCAAAATTATCCAATAACTCTCATGTTGCTAATCTCACAAGGAAGATTAGCCTACCATATTAACAAGAAAATTAACATAGACATTAATATCCTTACAAATCATGATGAAACTATGAGGTTTTAACTACAAAGTATGGATGAAAACTCCCTTGAAGTGCTTCAATGGTGATCTTCTTCCTTCCCTTGCATTCTCCTCTCTTCCTTGCTTCTTTTCCTCAATTTGATGAAGGTTTTGATGGTAGGATGATGATAGATCCAAAGGATGAAGAATGGATGAAGATGATGGTGTGAAATGGAGGAAATGGTGTGTGAGGTGTGTTTGGACTATGAATTTTCGAATGTGTGTTGTTCAAAGTGTTGAGTGGAGTGGTATTTATACCCTTATGGGCCTTCTAGAAGAAATATAGAAATTTCAGAAATTTTGTCACCGACACGGCTCGTGTGCTGCAACACGGCCCGAGTCGTGTCTTGGGCAATTGGTCAACGCGAGCTTCAAACAGCGCACGGCTCGTGCACAGTAGACGGCCACAGGGGTGGCCGTGTTGTGTATTCTGGCGACCTCACACGGCTTCCGCTTATAGGCCCATGTGCGGAACTCGGGCCGTGTACGCGACACGGCTCGTGTTCCTGCACACGGCCGGCCGTGCCTGTTTCCTCTTTCATTATTTTGGCTCGTTCTCCCTCGTTTCAACTTCGAATTGAGATCCGTTTTTTCCTATGTCTTTCTTATCATATCTAGCATCCAATAAAAAGTGAAAATCATAGGTTTAAGTTCATTCACCCACATTTCAATAAAAACACAAAACACAACCAAAGTACACATATATACAGGTAAAATAATACGAAAACACATATAAAAAGACATTAAAATCTAGGTGAAAATATCACTCATCACACAGTACGTAAGACTTAATGAGATATGATACAGTACGTAAGACTTAATCTGATAGAGTATTAAAATACCGTGTCTCTTGAGAGAGGATCAGATCGGGATATTAAATCTTTATCAAATCACATTCTATCAATGTGATTGTTATCCATAAATATATATGACCTTATTTATGGCATATATATTATTTATTTAAACCATATAGATATTTGATCATAATAAATATCTTATATATTTAATTATTAATTATTAATGGCATTAGGCCATAATAATCTTACATATATGTCGTTTGACTATGATCACTAGTTCTATTATTTACCATCGTTTTATTGTGTGTGTATATCTTTTTGAGTTATTTAGTAATGTAGAATGTGTCGATTTCTAAAATTAATATGAATGAAAGTTAGTACAATTTTGCAAGAACTCCTTCCATTTTTTCAAAACCAATACATGAAAATTTTTGTCCTTTTATAATAGTTCAAGTAACGGCACTATCCTCTTGTATAAAATTTTTATTAGTTTCAGGAAATGCCCACTTTATTTATCAATGTTTTTCTTTTCCCTTAATACATTAAACCTTGCTACAATCTTTAGCTTTAAATATTTCGTCGGATATGGTAGTGTTATTTTTGTGTAAGAGGCGTGTATAAATATTGATAAAGTATTCCCTCAAATGCCAGAATATATATGGCATGAAGATTAATAAAATCTGATCATTTTGGTTGAATAGTCACTATTTTTTTAAAATTCATGTGAGAGTGTTACTTGCTAATTGATGTGCATTCCAAAACTAATGTCTCCTCCTTGTTGGAATATTGGCAAAATCGATTTTTGTTGGTTATTTTAAGGATAATATTCTTGTAAATTTTATTGTACGTAATTCTAAAAATTCTGATAATATTTAGTCTTGAAATGACGTTTTCTTTGGAAGAAAGGAACTGAAAAAGGTGATAAGTCTCTTTCTTGAACTACATGCTTGAGTATTACCTAGTGAGCATCCTAAACTTTTATTAGATTTTTAATATTGAGAGTTAATTATTAATTGTTTAGTTGTTAGAGGTTTTGAAGAAAAGTTGGATGGTTTCATTGACACTTACTAACATATTTAAAAAAAATTACAACTATTAAACGTTGGTTCCTATTGCTTTTTCTTATAAATTAGATATACATAAAATGGGCATAGATATTTCTTTCTTAAATGGAGATTTGGATGACATATTTATGTAGATTAGTATAATGATTTTATTGTGGCTGATGAGAAGAATAAAGTTTGTAAATTTCTTAAATCTTTTATAGATTGAAAGGTGCTCTGATATAGTATGAAAAGCTTGATAGTGTCATTACTTATTATTGGTGTGTATTATGTGATAAATGTATTCTCGTTTGGACATGAAATTTTGTGAATAGTAATATTTGATATTAAAACATTATTGTCTTCTAATTTGGACATAAAAATTGTTTGTCATGTAGATGTAATTTTTGGGGACTAAACTCATTAAAGATGGTGACTCCATTCTTGTGACAATCTCACTATATTGAAATTTTAAGTTCAATATTTTGATGTTAGTGCACATATGTTGTTGGTGGATTAGTGAGGTATACTCATATGCACTTGAATGACTAATTAAATATTTTGTAAGAGACTATGTTATGATTTTAATTTCACTAATTTTATGAATGTCTTAGAAGTTTTCAGTGATGCAGAAAGGATCACTATTCAGTAGAAACAAAGCCCACTAATGGGTTGCTATGTATTTACTCTAGCATATGGAGCAATACTGTGAAAGTCTATTAAATAAATTGTGATCTTTTGGATGCTCCTTCTATGGAAGTTGGTGTTGGATTGTATACTTAAAGCCTAGCTTTTGTATGAACAATTATAACAATTAATTTGAAATGAGAATCATATGATCAAATGATTGCGTCTTATAATTTATTTATATGCATGATGCAATAGTCCACTTACTTTATACTGTAGATAATATGTTGTGCGACAACACACGGAAGATCATATTATCGGTTTCCTTATAAAGTATAAACAGATGCTCACAATCGAGATAGACGGGGACTCTCTATCGGGATGGTTGTAGTGTGGTTTGGTATTAGCTTGTCTTGGCTATAGAATCACATTAGTGCACTTGTGTGTATTGAGCAGGACCGCTTGAGATCGTTCGGTTTATACTGACTTATAGAAGAATTTGATCTCTGTTATTATGGATGTTCGTGCTCTTAATCCCTATACAATAACCCCGACACGTAGGGCAGTATATATTTATTTGATTCATCAATGGGTGAGATTTAGATGCAATTAAATCAATAAACTCGGTGAGTTGGGAAATAGTGTTGTATCTATGGTGTGCTGTTGATTGTAGAAGGAATCCGTGTCCATCATAGGTTGATGATGTCCCCTTGAGGAGCTCATAAGGATTATCATGTAAACCCTGCAGGTGGAATGTATTCCGGCATGATAATGAGGTTGAGTGGTACTACTCTTGGATGAGATATTAATTAATTGAGTTGTCAGTAACTTAATTAATTAATGGACATTGTATATCTTAAACATGGGGAGACTAACGGGCTCATAATAAGAAGGAGCCCAAAACGTAATTTTGGGATTGGTACGGTAGTGCAGTAATAATATTTTAGTGGAATATATTATTATTATTGGACTTAAGTATAAGCTTTGGGCTAAGCTTGGATACTTAAGCCCAATGGAGGCCCAACCCAATTTCTCCTCCTGGTCCCTGCTGTAGCCCATGTATATAAGTCACCTCAACTTGTTCTAAACCTAACTCTGCACCTAACATACGAGAGAAAGAGAGTGAACAGCAGATTGAGGAGATCTCGTAGATCGTCGCCCACACGACGTCGAGATCGACTTGGGACATACAGCAGAAGACCGAAAGGTCGTTTGCTGCTGCAGTTTGTCATGTTTCAAAATTCATATAAAATCGTACAGTTCTTCGATTTTGATGTATTATATACTGACGGAAAGTCGTCGAAGAGAGGATTGTCTGAGCACAAAGATCACTCAATTCCGATATTAGAAGAGGAAGTTATGGCTATTCTCGTGGGACTACGCAGGCTGCCAGCGAGAATTCAACCCCTACATCAACCCTTGGTGAAAGGTAATGCGTTTCATATTTACTTGCTTCCGCTGCTTGTTAGAAATGCATGGAACCCTAACGGATCACGTTAACCAAACCATCGAATGCCAACAGTTGGGTGGAGACAATTTCTACTAAACGATGTTTCTTCACTGCCTAAACCAATCACTCGCATCTCTCTACTTTGTGATAGTCAAATGGCAATTGCTAAAGCTAAAAGCAAAATTGTAATAACTAGTAAGGCATTTTGTTGTTGGACATAAATTAATAAGACAATTCATTTCTCATGGTGATGTTTCTTTGAATTTTTTCAGGACTGAAAATAATACAGTGGATCCACTCACAAAGAGATTGACACGTCAACGAGTTATATAAATATATATATATAATCATCGAGGGGAATGGGATTGGAGCCTATTAATTAAGTCACCATAGTGAAAATCCATCTTCGGAGGTTCAATGGGTAAAAACGAAATTGTAAAAGGGTGACTTGGAAGAGCACACTTGATAAATAATTTAATTTTGCGGAAATATTTCCGGGTCTCATTCTTATGATGATAAGTGCTCTTCATGTGACGTTTGAGGTTGAGTTTGTAACTCTTAATGAATCCAAAGGCATATATTTTTGCGGGGTGATTGGTCACAAGTTATCCTTGGAGGATTAACTTAAGTGAACATAGTGGTGGGGTCGCTACTGCGGGTGTGGGCTACTCCTTAAAAATGTTCATGATACAAGATTCTGTGCATGACTGTAAAGCACACCACTGATAGAACCACAATATTTACCCATATCGTGTGTGGGATGGATTGCCATATTATTTCAAGGATATAGTTCAAGACATTCATGTCACTATGTACTTAATGTGGTTAATTCGTTTACACTAAGTGGAGGTTCAAACCTGGAAAGTACCTACACCTATTACACGGTATTATATGCTCAATTTATTTTCTTATATTTATTATTTATTTTAAATTATGTGGGGGATTGTTGAATATTTTATAATTTAAAATAATATATTTTATTATAATTATTAGGACACTTATTTCATGTTTTAAAAACTCTTAATGGTCTTGTAACCGACTGTAAATTATGACCCCCATTATTGATATCAATTCTCATGAATGTGCATTAACTTTTTTTTGTTGCATAAGATGTCTATAAAATTCCTATAACCCTCATATGATTTGAGATACATCCACATATACACTACACAAATATACATAACTACATACTACACAATATACATTTCTATATACTATATGAATATATATTTTCTATATACAAATATATTTTATATTGAGCATTGAGTATTTTGTGGATTGGGGTTCTCATCGTTGCACACGTGAGGACTATCGGGTTGTTGAATCTTGGGAGAAAAACGTATAAATCAAGAATATCATACCAGTGCAGTGGGCGCGTTTCTTCTCTAAAGATAGAGCTACATCGTGCTTCGATCCAGGCTACTCCTAATCTTTATTTATCTTTAGATGAATATTGTTTGTTATTAAACTTGTTTAATCCTAAATTAATATCCCTACTATGTGTTGATTTATTTGTATTTATTTGATATTTTCCAACAACTTTCTCCACTTTTTATATATATATGATATATTTTTCTGATAAATAATAATAATAATAATAATAATAATAATAATAATAATAATAATAATAATAATAATAATAATAATAATAATAATAATAATAATAATAATAATAATAATAATAAAATAGTGAAACTAAAGGGTTGATTAAGATTTTTTAAATATCTATGCTAATTTTATGAATATCACATTTTATAATAATTTTATTTAATTTTTTACATTTTTCACACAAGGAAAAAACTTACAAAAAGAACCTAATTGATAAGATTAGGTAATAAAGATAAGAATCCTAGCTGCTCTAAACAAATTTAATTACATAACTCATAGTGATTTGTCAACTATGAAACATCATCACTACTCTTAAAAATGATATCATCATTTTTACTTTAGTGCCTCGTTAAGTGCGTAGAATGACATCATCGTCTCATCCTACTTCGCCGCAGTGCTCTTTTTAATTATGATTTAATCGAGCATTTGAGAAACTTTTAATTGTCGGTGAATATCCATTGGGTTTAATGGTTCATGTCACTAAAATTAATACTCATTTAAAAATTAATCAATTAGTCTAGATATATTAAAATTTTGAATGTTTATTTACCATTAGTGTAAAAATGTGAATTTTGTGTGATGTATAATTGCTTGCCACACAAATTAAATAGTCAATAAAGTATACATTTAAACACCATTATTTTCTAATTATTTAATAGTAATCATTTTCGAATTATTTAATAGTTTAGTACTATTAAGTTTAGGAAAATACGTGAGTTTAGGATAAATACATTAAATTAATATGCAGCAAAATTAATTTTTTATACTAGTTAGAGTTTTTCTACTCCACGTATCATCTTCTCCATAGAACACATCTTACGTGTTAATTTTTCATATTTTTTATTTTTATTATTATTATTAGCTTTGAGAGCTTTGAATATTTGAAGGATTTTTTTCCAAATTACTATATTTTTAATATTTATTTATATTGATTGGTGTTATTTTTATTTATTGTTAATATTTCATATGAATAATAAATACAATTTATGTCACTGCTCAATTTCTTAAATATCATTAATTTACGTAAATATTACTTCGATTATGTGTTTGAATTCATGAAAGTAAATAAAACTAATTTTATACTCCTTCCGTCCCAACAAGTATTTCACGTATTGGTGTGCGCGGAGTTTAAGAAAATTTTGTATTTTTATATATAAAGTAAGAAAGAGAATATATATTTTAGTTGATTTAATGAAAAAGGTGTGTAAGTTGTTGGGAGATGTGAAAAAGTAAGTAAAAGTAAGTATTATATTGGGATGTGTGTAAAAAGTGAGTATTGTTATAATGTATTTTTTGCCAAATTTAGTAAAATGAAATACTTTGAGGGACGGATGAAAAAGGAAAGTGTGAAATACTTCGGGGGACGGAGTGAGTATTAGTTTGCTAAAGAAATATGTGAAATAAGAGATTTAAATTTATAAATTAATTATTTCTATATTTATAAATCCTATAAATATTATTTATTCCAATATTTACTTATGAAATGATCATATCACCATTATCAGTTTTTTTTTATTATTATTTTTATTAAAATATTATCACTTTTAATTCATCTTTCAAAAATCTTTTTTGAGATGGTCTCACTCAAATTTTTACCAATAATAAATTGAAGATGAATAATAATTTTTGTTATCAAAATAATAATTCTAGAAAGAGAACTAATAATAGTATCTATTAAAAGAATAAAATTTAATTTATCATGTGATAAGTTCCTAAATTAAGTTGTTTTATGAAAATTATTTAATTTTTATAAAATTTATTAATTAATTTATTATATTATCATATGTGGTCAAAATTATTATTATTATTATTATCAAACAACATGTATATATTTATATTTTTTCTAATTTTTTATTCAAATTTAAAAAATCACGTTAATTTAATTTAAAATTAATGTATTTTCGCATGATGCACATTACATAATTAAATAAGTTTGTTTTTCCTATACACGTGTGTTTTGATCACAAATTTGCATATTATTGTGGACGCTGAAAAAATAATAAAATTGAATAATAATTAGCTAGAATTATTAATTATTATGATATAAATTATAATTAAAGTATACATTTTAAAGGATTAAATACTTTAAAAGAAGATAATATATTAAGATTGCTGGAAAGTAGCCAGCTCTTATTGATGAAATTCACAAACATCATTACATTTGGCAAAATAGGCAATAGAGTGTGCAACAAGATTACGAGCACGTGGTTGCCAAAAGACTCCTTTAGGGTGCAGCGAAGTAAGCAAAGACGTAATATCTTGGAGAATCGGAATGCAAGATGAAGGGCAATTCACCTCATTTCTAGCAGCGAAGATGACCGACGCAGCATCGCTAATGATAGAAAAGTCTTGAAGGTTGAGGTGGGAGGCTAACTTGCAAGCTTCCCTGAGGCCAAGAAATTCTGCAGTAATGGGACAAGTAATGCCATGCATTAAATTATATTACTATTAGATGCAAAGAGTTGAATTGATATAACTAATATAACCCCAATTAAATATTTAAAAAATGAATAGATATATTTTACATTATTGGTTGTGATCTCTTTTCAAAATTTTCATTATCCTCAAATAATCTCGTGAATTTCGCCCCACCCACATTATAATCATCATATTATTGTTCATTCCTCCATTAAATATTTCCGTGATTTTTGTCCCATCACAATATCATAGTCATTATCTTCATCCACATCATCCTCCTTAATGCTAAATCCCGGCAAAACATACACGATCTGCACGATAAACCACCACAATAAATCTGTGCTATCACGATGAACCAACACAACAAGTCGAACATGGCGGTGGCGCCAGCCATCCCCACCCGAGTTTCAGCATCAGCAACAAACTAAAGAGCACGAACGGCACTGATGCAGCATCAGCAACCCAAGGTCCATGTGGTTTAGGGAGAAAGTTGAATGGATAGGGATTCTAGTGCATAATACTAATAGGGATGATGAAATAGGAGATGAAATATATGAGATGCTGCAATTATAGTTACAATTGCCACCCACTCCATCGTAGTTGCTCCCATGCGCCTCTCGCAATGCCAAATCGAGGCTCCTCAGTGTTCAATCTATGGCCAAGGAGGGAAGCAGCGATAGCCCCATAGAGGCAGCGGCCATCGTCGGTGGATTAGTCGCTATACCCGCAATTGTCCCTCTATACCCTCAAGACTACCGGACACGGGCTGCCACCGAGCCGATGGATCCATTGGTGCAGTGGATGGAGAGCTACCTCGTGGTGGTAGGAATCCTGGCATGGTCCCTCTACACCAAAAACTAAAATGGGTTCGGGCCTACATATTATGTTGTACAATATCATTAACTAGTTGTGCATAATTATATATTAATCGTGCAAAATTATTCATGAATCATGATGTCAAGTTCGCCGAAAAAATATGTAAAGAAATTATATTGTGAAAATTATTCATTGGTTGTGCAAAATTATTCACGTCAAATTCGGTGGAAAAATATGTAAAGAAATTATATTATGTAAAATTATTCACAAGTTGTGCATATTTATACCCTAATTGTGCAAAAAAATTCTACTAATTGTGCAAAATATTCCACGCCAAGTTCGTCGGGAAAATATGTAAGAAATCATGTTAGAATTCATGTTGTGAAAAATCGAGAAAATATGTAAGAAATCATGTTAGAATTCATGTTGGGAAAAATTATTCACTAGTTGTGCATAATTATACACTAATCGTAATAATTAAAATATCTTTATTATTATTATAAAATAAAGTGAAAAGGACAATATTGGAATTGCACAATACTAATTTTGTACCCTGCAGTAATAGATCGCAGTTCATGTACCTAGTAGTAATAACAAGATATAGATTGCACCTAATAGTAAGTATCCTCATTTTAAATTGTGGATGTCGTCTCACGTTAAGAGTTTACATAAAATGAATAAAAAGTGATTAATTTTATAATTAAAAATGATATTGAAAAGTGATAATACTATTATATTGAATAATTTATAATATAAATGAGAAGTGATCATAACATTTTATAACAAAAATACAAAAATAATAACTACTTAAAAAAATATAAATTATTCTCAAGTGAGACGTGTTTGGCCTTTAAATTTAGGATATAATTGGTCTTATACTAGTTATGGTCTATGTAAGCAATTAAAATTTACGGTCCAATTAAATGGCGACAAGTGAATTTTATTGATTAAATATTAATTTATTTTTGGAATTTAAATAAATTAATTCCTTAAAAAAAATAAATTAATAAATAATTGATAATTAATTTGAGCCCAACAAATTAATTGGGCTTGAATTAAATTAGGCCTGACCCAAGTCAATTAAGCCCAAGTTAAATGAGGCCTGACCCAAGTCAATTAAGCCCAAGTCACATAAGGCCTGACCCAAGTCAAAGAAGCCTAGATAAATTAAATCAGGCCCAAGTAAACTTGGCCCGATTATGGTTGGAGGCCCAAGCCCGTTAAGTGAGGCCCAAAAGTGGCCTTTGGCCCATTTCCCATCTATAAATATGGACCTTACCCCCTTCATTTACACACATTCGAGCAGTCGAAGACTAGACGCACTTGAAGAGATCGAGAACACGAGCCTCGCTCCCTCAAATCTTCAAGTATTCGAAGCTTCAAGCGAAGAACGAACGAAGAACATCAAGCGATCTTCAAATCTTCGAAGCTTCAAGCGAAGAACGTTCGAGGATCTTCAAGTCTTCAAGCGATCTTCAAGTCTCCAAGTGAAGAACGTTCAAGGCATCTTCAAATCTTCAAAGCTTCAAGCGAAGAACGTTCGAGGATCTTCAAGTCTTCAAGCGATCTTCAAGTCTTCAAGCAATCTTCAAGTCTCCAAGTGAAGAACGTTCAAGGCATCTTCAAAGTCTTCAAAGCTTCAAGCAATCTTCAAGCATCTTCAAGCTTCAAGACCCTCAAGATCTTCAAATCTTCAAAGCTCTAAGTGAAGAACGTTTGAAGATCTTCAAGCTCCAAGTCTTCAAGCTCCAAGTCTTCAAGCTTCAAGCAACCTTCAAGTCTTCAAGCGGTCTTCAAGTCTTCAAGATCAAGTCTTCGAGCAAATCTTCAAAGCCTTCAAGATCTTCAAATCTTCAAGCCTCTAAAGCTTCTAGCGAAGATCTTCAAAACTTCAAGTCTTCAAGCCTCTAAAGCTTCAAACCCAAAATCTTCAAGTCCTCAAGCCTCAAAAGCTTCAAGTTCAAGATCTCCAACAAAGCTTCAAGTCTTCAAGCCTCTAAAGCTTCAAGCCTAGGATCTTCAAGTCTTCAAGCCTCGAAAGCTTCAAGCTCAAGATCTTCAATAAAGCTTCAAGTCTTCAAGCCGCTAAAGCTTCAAGCCTAGGATCTTCAAGTCTTCAAGCCTCGAAAGCTTCAAGTCCAAGCATCTTCAAGCTTCAAGTCAAGAACATCTACTAATCCGGGATCAAGGCTTCAAGTCCCCCAGATCAAGCGTTCTTCGTGGAAAGCTCTCCAGTCAACGTTCAATCCGAACAAAGGTTCATCGCCTTCGGATCAACGTTCAAGACTACACACTCGAGCTTGGACAAGCTTCCTTTGAAGATCCAGCTCAACACACACCTGTCACCAAAGTCAACAAACACAAGTCAAGTCAAAGTCAAGTCAAAATTGGTTCGAGAGAAGAATCAGAGGATTGATTGAGATTGTAACCCGCTTACATTTTCTCCAAATTAAATCCATCTGAAATTATTTTTGTACCCAATATATTTGTATTTATTTCAATATAAATACGAAAAAAAAAATTTGTCTGTTACAAATTTTGGCACGCCCAGTGGGACTTTCTCTACCTCTCATCTCTTCTCTCTACAAGCTTGATATACAACATGACTCCTGTGAAGATTACAGTGGGAAGGACTGCCACTTCCAAGCTCTCCGATTCATTGAATGAATATGTTGCTGTTGTTACAAGGAGTATGACAAAGAAAGCTCAGTCGGAGGCCCCCTCTGGATCCAACTCTTCGGTTGAAGAGGCTTTGAGAAAACAACCTTCCATGAAGGAAGATAGTGATGAAGATTCTGCATGCTCACATTCTTCATCTGACTCAAGTGCAGCTTCAGTAATGATGGCCGGCACTACAACTATTGAAGAACAACTAGCAAACATGATTAAAGCTATTGAAGGGCTCACAAAGCACATAGAGGCTCAAGATACAAAGATCTCTCAATTGATGGAAAAGAGAGATATCGCGGAGACTAGCCGTGCAAACGGAAAAGGAGTGGTGGACGAGAGTGAAGTGGAAGAATTAACAAGACACCAAACTACTGAAAAAGAGCAAACTGAAAGGGGAGTGCAACTTTCGGCTGATGGAATGCTCCAAGTAGATCAACTGAAGGATATTATACTGGGAACGATAAAAGAAAGGTTTGAGGAGACTTCCAAGCCTATCGTTACTTATGTCAAGCCATACACAAAAAGAATAAACAACTTAAAAATGCCAGTTGGCTACCAGCCTCCCAAGTTCCAACAATTTGATGGAAAGGGAAATCCAAGACAGCACGTAGCACACTTCATCGAAACATGCAACGATGCTGGTACTTATGAAGACCATATAGTGAAGCAATTCTTTCGCTCTCTCAAAGGAAATGCTTTTGACTGGTATATCGACTTGCAGCCTGAATCCATTGATAGTTGGGCACAAATGGAGCATGAATTTCTCAATCATTTCTACAGCACAAGGAGAACTGTTAGCATGACTGAGCTAACTAATACTCGCCAATTGAAGGAAGAGCCTGGGATTGATTATATCAATCGATGGAGAAATTTGAGTTTAAACTGCAAGGACCGATTATCTGAAGAGTCTGCTATCGAAATGTGCATCCAAGGGATAGAATGGAATTTACTCTATATACTCAAAGGGATTCAACCAAAGACTTTTGAGGAGTTGGCTACGAGAGCTCATGACATGGAATTGAGCATGGCTGCTTGTGGGATCAAACACTCATCAGTGTCAGATTCTTACAAGTCTAGAGATAGACAAGAAGCTAAGAAAGGGGGCAAGCCTTATGCCAGAAACTCCAATAAAGAATCAATGGCCACAAACACTGCTATTGTCAAGGTTCGAAAAAGTGAAGATGATAAGAAAAGCAAAGGAAAACAAGTTGCTCAAGAATTGGGGCAAAGAAGGTTAACCCTGAAGGAGATGTAAGAAAAAGAGTATCCATTTCTGAACTCTGATGTTTCTGGTATATTCGATGATCTAATGAAAGATAAACTCATCGAACTCCCTGAGATGAAACGCCCAGAGGAAGCCAATCGAACCAATGACCCAAAATATTGCAAGCACCATAGATTAGTTGGCCATCCCATTCATGATTGTTTCATCTTCAAGGAAAAGATCATGCAGCTGGCCAAGGAAGGAAAAATTGTGTTGGAAGATGAAGCAGCCGCAAACTTCGCTTCTATAAAAGAAGTTCATGATGAAAGCTCATATCATGTGGTGAGTGAGGAGGGCAGTGAAGATAAACGAGTTGAGGATAAAGAAAAGGTTTACTCTATGAAGGTGACCTTCACAGATGAAGACATGTTGTTGGGTTCACAGCCTCACAATCGACCTCTATTTGTAACTGGTTATACGCAAGGGCTGCAGGTAAAGCGTATACTTGTTGACGGAGGTTCAGCAGTAAACATCCTATCTTTAAGGATGTTGAAGAAATTAGAAATACCAGCGGATGAACTCAACCATAGCCGATTGATGATCCAAGGGTTTAACCATGAAGGGCAAAGAACTCTCGGCACGATTGTTCTTAATTTGATGATCGATGAGATGAAATCAACGGTGCTCTTCCACGTCATTGATGTAAAAACTTCATACAACATGCTCTTGGGGCGTCCATGGCTTCATGAGAATGGTGTGATCCCTTCTACATTACACCAATGCTTCAAATATAGCGAAGGCAACAATGTGAAAACAGTGTTCGGTGATGATAAGCAATTTTCTGAAGCTGAAGCTTACTTTGCAGTTTCTAAGTATTTCTTCAAGAATACAAAAGAAATGAAGCGCGAAGAAACCCCAATACAAAATGATGGGGGCAATAAACATATAAATAATGAAGGTAGCACATCATCCACCACTCTCAAGAAGAACAAAGAGAAGCTTGAGGCATTGGAAGAGTTGACGTTGCCTTTAACAAAAATTGATGAAGGTAAGACTTCTTCTCCTCCACTCAAAGGATTCGTACGTCCTGCTGAAGGAGCAAAGACCGAACACGGTGAGGTATTTGAAGCAGAAATAGCCAAGTCATATGGCCCACAAGCTTTCAAACTCCTCAAGAAGGCTGGTTATGAACTGAAAGAGAAACCGGTGACAAGCAAGTTGCCTCGAGAGATTATCAACCCATTTGAGCATGGGCTCAATGCTACTCAGAAAATATTAAAAAATAGTGGCCACACTGTCAAAAATGCTAAGCCATGTTTGGGATATGTCCCTCAAAAGCCAGTCCGCATAGCAATTAGAAGAGCAAATGCAAATTATATCACAGAGGGAGAAGCTTCGTCCACAGAAGACATGTTTGATGAAGGACGAAAGAAAATCAAGAAAGGCTCTATCTTCGAAAGGCTCGGACCATGTGAAAAGAATAAGTGTGGGAAGAAAAGTAATTTCAAGTCTCCTAACTTCCCAAAACTCCAGAGTCGAATTCCTTCTCGCATGAAGAGGCGAAATATGTTGATAGTCTCATGTGAAAAAGTGTTGAAAGCTAAGATGCAGACAATTGTCTTTTCTAAAGAAGACAATGATGATGATAAAGAAAGTGTAGCTTCCACCAACCACATCACTGCTCTTGAGGATTCTCAAATGGAGGAAGTGGATGCCGAGGAAGCCCTTCTACAATTTGAGGAGGGTGTGAAGGCCACTGTTGATAAGTTGAAGGAAATCAACTTAGGTGATGAAAACAACCCACGTCCTACCTACATATGTGCCCTGTTAAGTGTTGAGGAAGAAGAACAATATATCAGCCTTTTACGGGAATTTAGAGATGTCTTTGCATGGTCTCATAAAGAAATGCCAGGTCTAGATCCAAAGATCGCAATGCATCACTTGTCAATCAAGAAGGGAACTCGACCAGTTAAACAAATGCAACAGCGATTTTGACCAGAGTTGATTCCATTAATTGAAAATAAAATTAATGAGCTTCTTGAAGCAGGAAAAATAAGAGAAGTAAAATATCCCACATGGATTTCTAACATTGTGCCAGTGAGGAAGACAAATGGGCAGCTTAGAGTATGTGTTGACTTCCGTGACCTGAATTTGGCATGTCCAAAAGATGATTTTCCATTACCAATTGCTGAACTCATGATTGATGCAACAACGGGACATGAAGTCATGTCTTTCATGGATGGGTCATCTGGTTACAATCAAATTAGCATGGCTCCAGAAGATCAAGAGAAAACAGCCTTTCGCACTCCGAAAGGAATATATTGTTACAATGTCATGCCATTCGGCTTGAAGAATGCAGGTGCCACTTATCAACGAGCCATGCAGAAGATATTCGATGATATGCTCCATAAGAATGTCGAATGCTATGTTGATGACATTGTGGTGAAAACAAAGGAGAAGAAAAATCATTTCCATGATTTAAGGCAAGTGTTCGAACGGCTAAGAGAACCTCAACTCAAGATGAATCCACTCAAGTACGCATTTGGAGTTACATCAGGAAAATTTCTCAGATTTATTGTTCATCGTCGAGGAATTGAAATTGAGAAGGCAAAAATCGATGCAATCCTGAAGATGCATGTGCCGCGGAATATACATGAACTCAAAAGTCTGCAAGGAAAGTTGGCATACTTAAGGAGATTCATATCAAATTTAGCAGGCCGATGTCAACCATTTAGTCATCTCATGAAGAAAGGCAGCATATTCAAATGGGATGAAGCTTGCAGTAATGCTTTTAATAGCATTAAAGAATACTTGATGAAGGCACCAGTGTTGGGTGCACCAATACCCGGACGTCCATTAATTCTTTACGTAGCTGCTCAAGAGCGTTCTGTGGGAGCTTTACTCGCACAAGAGAATGATGATGGTAAGGAAACTGCTCTCTACTACCTAAGTAGAACCATGACTCCAAATGAGTTGAAATATTCGCCTATTGAGAAGATCTGCTTAGCTCTTATCTTCGTGATTCAAAAGTTGAAGCATTACTTCCAAGCTCACACAGTTCGGTTAGTTTCAAAAGCCAATCCATTAAAATTTGTCATGTCAAAGCCAGTACTCTCTGATCGGCTTGCGAGGTGGTATCTTCAACTCCAACAGTTTGAGATCATATACATCCCCCAGAAAGCTGTAAAAGGACAAGTCTTGGCAGACTTTCTAGCTGATCATCCGATGTCTGCTGAGTGGGAACTATCCGATGAACTCCCTGATGAAGATGCTTTCACTGTAGAAATAGCTTCTCCTTGGAAGATGTATTTTGATGGAGCATCTCATAGAGAAGGAGCCGGTGCTGGAGTCGTGTTCGTAACATCCAGTGGTGAAGTTTTGCCATACTCATTTTCCTTGACAGAAAATTGCTCTAACAATATGGCCGAGTATCAAGCACTTATACTTGGTTTAGAAATGGCCGTTGATATAAAACAATTACACCTTAAGGTGTATGGTGATTCGCTGCTTGTGATAAATCAATTACTCGGAGTATATGAAGTAAGGAAGCCCGAATTGCTTCCATATCACAAGTATGCTCAAAAGCTGATGGGTTGGCTTGGTGATGTTGATATTAAACATCTGTCCAGAAGAGAGAATAAGCAAGCTGACGCCCTCGCCAAGCTAGCATCAACTATAGCTATGCCGGAAGCGCAAATTCAAATTGCAGTGTGTAAAAGCTGGGTTGTACCACCAATCTTCGAGGATGATGATTATGAAGAAGTTGAAAGTCATTTGGTGGAAGTTTTCGAAATTGAAGAAGAGGATTGGCGCCAGCCACTCGTGAATTATCTTAAGTATGATAAATTACTAAGTGATCCACGCCAAAGGGTTGATATTCGGCGTCGGGCACCTAGATTTATTTACTTCAAAAGCACGTTGTATAGAAGATCATTTGATGGAATTTTCTTGAGATGCTTAAGTAAAGAAGAAGTTGTTCAATCAATGGAGGAAGCTCATTCGAGTATTTGCGGTGCTCATCAGTCTGGGCCGAAGCTGCACTTCCGAATCAAGAGGATGGGCTACTATTGGCCCACAATGGTAAAAGATTGCATGGAATATGCTCAAAAATGTCAAGCATGCCAGTTCCATGGGAATTTAATCCATCAACCTCCGGAGCCTCTACACCCAACAGTCGCTTCATGGCCTTTTGATGCATGGGGATTAGATGTGGTGGGGCCTCTCACAAAATCTTCTGGTGGTCATCTTTACATCCTTGCTGCCACTGACTACTTTTCCAAATGGGCCGAAGCTGTGTCTTTAAGGGAAGTGAAGAAAGAAAATGTTGCTGATTTCATTCGGATTAATATCATTTACAGATATGGTGTTCCCCGCTATATCATCACCGATAATGGAAAGCCATTCAGCAACAGCTGTATTGATAAGTTGTGCGAGAAATTTGACTTCAAACAAAGGAAGTCGTCAATGTACAATGCAGCTGCCAATGGTTTGGCAGAAGCATTCAACAAAACCTTGTGCAGTCTATTGAAGAAGGTGGTCTCCAAGTCGAAACGGGATTGGCATGAAAGAATAAATGAAGCTTTATGGGCGTACCGCACCACCTATAGAACGCCTACTCAGGCCACTCCGTATTCTTTAGTTTATGGTGTTGAAGCTGTGGTACCTCTCGAGAAACAAATTCCCTCTTTGAGGATGGCCATACAAGAAGGCTTAACCGAAGAGGAAAATGCAAAGTTGCGCCTTCAAGAGTTAGAGGCTCTAGATGAGAAGAGGTTAGAGGCACAACAAAGACTTGAGTGTTATCAATCTCGCTTATCAAGAACATTCAACAAAAGGGTGAAGACACGTTCTTTTCAAGTTGGGGATTTGGTACTTGCTGTGAGAAGACCAATTGTGGTCACACATCGAGTTGGAAATAAGTTTCTACCCAAGTGGGATGGCCCTCATGTTGTAAAAGAAGTATACACAAATGGCGCATACATGTTAATATCAGATGATGGCATGAATATTGGCCCCATAAATGGGAAATTCTTGAAACGCTACTATGCGTAGGCAAATACAAGGAGCTACGCTCCTTGACACGAGCTAAAACTATCTACATCATGCTCCATGACGCAAGAGCCTAAACTGCATGTTACTCCTGGTTCGTACGAGCATAAACTGTGTATGACAAACTCCTGATCCACACGAGTATAAACTGTGTATGACACACTCCTGGCCCGCATGAGTATAAACTGTGCACGGCACCCCCCTCCAAATCAAAACCATGTTCCTTTGAACTATGTTATGACTTGATTCTCTTTAAAGAGATACGTAGGCAGCTTAGTAGTTCACTAAGTTTAGTCATGATTCCAGTTATTGTTGTTAAATAAAGCAAGAAAGTGCATGGGTTTGAAGAAGAAATGTACTAGATTCAATTTTATTGATGAAGTCATTAAATATTCAATACAGGGGAAACATAGAATAAAACTAAAAGATATGAGTAAAGGGCAGTTCTTCACGAGCCGATTCTAAGGCTTGCTTTGCATCCTCCAACTTTTCAATAGCAGAATCGCTCAGAATTGGAGTTTTCTCTAGTCTGCGAACTCTGTCTTTGGCAGCCTGAGTATCAAGCCTTACTTTCTCATGAAGTTGGAGTTCTTGATCCTTCATCTTCTTTAATTCAGCAATCTCTCTGGCCATCTCTTCTAGATTGATGTCAATGGTTTGCAGTTGCTTTGCCCCTGCAACTTCTTTGGCTTTGCAATCAAGAACACAGTCCCTCGCCTCAATCAAATATTTATCCACATCTTGTTGGAGCATACTATCAGCGGCCTTCGATTGCATGGCATCATAAGTATCAGCTTTGTCAAATAAATTATTCAAGGATAATTCTATAAAAGAATAGTTGATTCCTTGAAGTTTTTCCTTCCATCTCTCCATCATTACGGACACTTCACTCCTCATAGAAGACAATGACTTTAAGGGAATCTTCATAAATTTTTCCCGAAAATGCTTCCACATCAATGAAGCATATTTCTTATCAAAGTCAGTAATGAACGCCTCACCAACAAAACGTGAGGGCTCTTGATCTTCAATTTCTGCGATGGGTGGATATGGTGTCGACTCAATAAAGGGGTCAAGTTTGTCAAAGGTATCATCGACAGTTTGTTTTGGAGTTGCAACCGAAGTTGATCGATCTCGTATAGATTCTTCAAGATTAGAGCCAAAAATTTCAAGAAAAACCTACAAGAAGGAAAAGATGTCAAGAATATAAAAAAAAAATTTATGAATGCATACATGAATATATAATCAAGAGATTTCAAAACCTCGTTTCTTATCTCTGTATGAACCGAAGGTTTATTCTTTTTGGTCCTTTTCCAGCAACGGTCTGAAGCAATACTCTCCACTGAATGAGAAGCACTATTTTTTCTTTTACCAGCTTCTGTGGAGTTCCCTGTGATTGACTTTTGAAGAGGCTGAGCGGTATCCCGAGCACTCCCAACATCGTTCGCAGCACCAGTAATATCCAAGTTTTCTTCTAAAGCATGTTCAGAAGAAGTTTCGATTAAACTTATTACATGATCTATGAAATAAGTACCATGTACTCGGGATGACCACTCTTCATATTCGGGTGTGCAGAATTTCCTGAATCCTGGAGGAGCTGAGGGAAGAGAGGCTGTAGAGCGACAATTGCGTAATATACATTGTCTCCAATATCCAAGCCCTTGCTCTAAAGAGACTTCACGGAAGTCTGATTGCATCTTCCCTGGAATATCTTGGTAAAACCCAAACTGGCGACTAAACCGATGAGGACTGTAGGGCTCAACAAGAAATACTCCATTTTTTTCGCAGAGTAAGATAATTAGTGCGAATGGCAACGAAGTAGCCCCAATCGCGCCAAGATGTCTTATCGTGGTCAACGAATGATAATGGAGCTTGACGGACGTTGCAGGATAAAGTAGCAGTATCTCCTACTTGAAGCTTACGAGCATCGATCGCATCAAAATACTTTGCTCCATTTTCCCCGGAATACATCACCATGGAGGGTTTGGTCAACTTATGTGGGACTATATGATGAGTGTTGAAATATTGACCCAACCAAGCATACACAAAGTGTACTGGGAATGTTGATTTAACTTCAGAGGGCCGTAGCGCATTTGAAATCTTATTCAAACCTCTGTAAATGTTTGTCAACACCGGAATAGCAAGGCCAACCGATCTTTTTGTAGCTAACATGCTTGCCACCTTAAAAGTGCCAGGGCGAATCAAATCTACCTCGTCACTAGGGAAGATAAAGGAGCAAAGCCAACAGGCTAGATGAGCAGCTAAGTACGTCTCCTCTTGTTGTGCTTCAGCAATGCCAAGTTCCGAAAATGGAACAATATCTGCTGTAGTCCATTTCTTATGATCCCCAATGGCTCCCTTCGGATTATAAGTATTCTTAAGACGTGATTTGCTCTTCTTCTCAGTACAAGGTGGAGGTCGCTTATGCTTTGCAGTCTTGCGAAACCAAAACCCTACCCATTCAAATAGTGAAACAGACCCACTATCAGCATTACTACGAAGCTTATGATAAGCATGTAGTTAGTGTCGACAGCTAGGTGGGATACGTACACTATTGGCGTCCAACTCATTAAAGAGTTCAGGCTTGTCAGGTACCACCTCCTCGTATAAATGACCAGCCAATGGTAGTCCCGCTCCGCTATGCAAATCCCATAAGGAGATTGACATTTCCCCAAAGGATGTCAGCAAAGTGTTTGTGGCAGGGCACCACGCCTCACAAAAGGCTTTGATTATCTCACAGCTGCAATCATATGTGAACAGAGATGCAAAGACTGAATGGTAGAGCTTTATTTCCCAAAGAACAGAGTAGCAACGGCTCAGGATGTCTTCAGTCCAATCCCAGTACCCTTTAATGTAATGGAAGTCGCCAAGGAACTCAACTGATTGTCCCCATGCTGCATTGTTAGAAATTATTTGGCGTCCCAGTGTGTGCAAAGGAACTGTGGTTGGATTCTCCTTGACATGATGGGCTCCTCTCAAGATAGATACTTTGATTTTATCCAAGTACATATCTCTAGTCCATCCTATCATTGCAAATTTGCTTTCATGAGAGGGTTTCTCAATAAACGTCCCCAAGAGAGGTCTTTCAATCAGGAGACGAGTCTTGTCTTGTTGACGCCCAGTGTTAAAAATCATCAATTCACGTGTTGTGGAAGACGTCTTCTCACTTGTAAATTGGACCATCTTAAAGTTGAGTCTACTGCAAAAATAAAATAAAATAAAAATAATAAAATTGCTGAAGCCCAAAAGCTTAAATTTCTGCAGAAGAATAAATTGAGCCCAAATAAAATTGCTGAAGCCCAAAAGATTAAATTCCTGCAGAAGAATAAATTGAGCCCAAATAAAATTGCTGAAACCCAAAACATATTCATGCCCCATATCTAAAATATGAGCCCAATCCATGATTTAAAAATTTGGGCTAATTATATGGGCCTCAATTAAATCAAATTAAATCCATATGGGCCTCAATTAAATCAAATTAATTGGGCTAATGGGATAAGCCCATTGGAAATGTCAAAATTGGAAAGAGTTGAGTCAATATTGATGGATAGGGGATCTCCTTTCTTCCAGCCAGAAGCAGAAAGCTCGACACTTCCTCTTCAACCCATCGACAATGGTCACGGGTCGCCCGACGAACCATCAGCCGCCTCGCCAATGGACGTCACACCTACTGCCTCCAACCAAGCCGGAGTCCTTGCTGCTGCCGCCGGAGTCCTCGCTGCTGCCGCCGGAGTCCTCGCTGCTGCCGCCGGAGTCCCCGCTGCCGAAGTCCATCCACGACGCTGCCATCGATCGATCGCCACGCTTCCATCACGTGTTGCCGGAAATCACGCCAAGCCACCATCGTCGCTCCCGGATTCGCTGCCGCCACCGGAGTCCTCGTTGCCGCACCCTCGTCGTCGTTGCTGAGTGCCGCGGGACCAGCCCCCCCTCAATCGACGACCGTTGCCGAGATTGCAACGCGACGACCACCGCTGCCTCCACCGCGTCGCCCTCGTTCATCAACCGTTGCCGCACGCCGCCGCCTCCACCAGCCGTGCTGTTCGCCGCCGTTTGTAGCCACGCCGCCGCCAGGATCGTGGGCTCGCCTCTTCTTGCCGACCGATCTCCCTCAATCGCCAAGTCCTGCAGCCGGATCCGCCGCTCTGAATCCAGCCAGAAATCGATGGAGTACGACCACACCAAGGTCGGCCTTCTCTATTGCAAATCCTTACCGGATCGTCAACATTATCGGACCTTTCGTGCTGCCCACTGATCAATACCACCTCTCTTTCGATCGTCGTCTTCACCATGCGAGATCGCCGTCCAGCCGCTGACAATCACCCAAGACCACGGTTTTTCATCTTCCGCCTTGTCGCCACCGTCTTCTGCCACGGATCAACCAATGGAGGAAGAGAAAACTCTCCGCAGAATGGCGGAGGCCTTCAAGGAATTGGCCACCAGTTTAAGTCAGTGCCCAGATGGAGAAGAAGCCCGCCTCGAACTCGGCCCCTTCTCTCACGCCTGTTCTCTCGTCTCTCCTCTCTTTCGATGCCTCGGCATCGCATTCAAGTTCGCAGAACTGGATTACGTAGCAAAAGTGAATGATCTTGTGGAGACATCAAAATCAATAACAGTTTTGCCTGTGATGATAAATGAGGATGTTAAATCTGATTGTGTGAGGACGGCAGGAAGCCACAGGAGGAATCTTCTGAGAGTGAAGCGTGGAGTCGACATGGTCAAGGTTTTGTTTGAGCATATTCTTTCTTTAGAGGGAAATTCTCTTAAGGATCCTGCTTCGAAAGCTTATGCACAAGTTTTTGCTCCATACCATGGATGGGCCATTAGAAAAGCTGTGGCTGCAGGAATGTATGCTCTTCCTTCAAAGGCACAGCTATTGAATAAACTCAACGAAGATGAAACATCAACCAGAATTCAGATGCAGAGTTACGTGGCATCTTCAGCTCCGGTGGTTTACATTGATCAGCTCTTCATCTCAAGAGGATTAGGAATTGATTGGTGAAAATTGAGAGAATTTGTGACATTCTGTATTTCTGATCATATTTATCTTGCAATATATAAGATATTGCTGATTTATTTACATATATCTTTGGATATCTCCAAAAAAAATCACCACTTTGTTTACTCTGTTGTACAGCAACTGAGGATACTATATATACAGTGTCATGGTTTCTCTCTCGTTTAAAAAAAAAAAAAAAAAAAGAGATTAAAGACAAGAATGTTGATGACTTACAGTGAGGATATGGATTGAGCTTTGTGGAATCTTCCAAGAAAAGTTGAGGGAAGAAGCAAGAATTTTGATTTTAAGCTGATGAAGAAATCACATACACTAAGAATATCATTATATAGTGAGAAGGGAAATAATTGAGACTTAAAATATTCATATTATATGTGGAAATGGTGGAAGGTGCTAATCCTATAATAATTTGAGGATAAAGAAAAGAAGTATGAGTTTGGATTCTTACGGTAGGAGAAAGAATCAAAATCAAATGAAATGATTGAAAGGAATCAAAATCAAAAGAAATGATTGAGGTGTTAAAAAAAAAAAAAATTGGGTTGAAGTAATTTGGGCTTAAGCAAATGGAAATTTTGATTTCAAGTGGGCTAATTGAGAAATAAAATTTGGGCTAAGAAATATGTTTTGGATGAAATAATTCTCAAGCCCACAATTACAAATATAAAAGAAAAGAAATGAATTTTTGCGATTCCTTCACATCAAGACATTGTATCCATGAACAAATCGCAAAGGGGGCATTTGTAAGCAATTAAAATTTACGGTCCAATTAAATGTCGACAAGTGAATTTTATTGATTAAATATTAATTTATTTTTGGAATTTAAATAAATTAATTCCTTAAAAAAAATAAATTAATAAATAATTGATAATTAATTTGAGCCCAACAAATTAATTGGGCTTGAATTAAATTAGGCCTGACCCAAGTCAATTAAGCCCAAGTTAAATGAGGTCTGACCCAAGTCAATTAAGCCCAAGTCACATAAGGCCTGACCCAAGTCAAAGAAGCCTAGATAAATTAAATCAGGCCCAAGTAAACTTGGCCCGATTATGGTTGGAGGCCCAAGCCCGTTAAGTGAGGCCCAAAAGTGGCCTTTGGCCCATTTCCCATCTATAAATATGGACCTTACCCCCTTCATTTACACACATTCGAGCAGCCGAAGACTAGACGCTCTTGAAGAGATCGAGAATACGAGCCTCGCTCCCTCAAATCTTCAAGTATTCGAAGCTTCAAGCGAAGAACGAACGAAGAACATCAAGCGATCTTCAAATCTTCGAAGCTTCAAGCGAAGAACGTTCGAGGATCTTCAAGTCTTCAAGCGATCTTCAAGTCTCCAAGTGAAGAACGTTCAAGGCATCTTCAAATCTTCAAAGCTTCAAGCAAAGAATGTTCGAGGATCTTCAAGTCTTCAAGCGATCTTCAAGTCTTCAAGCAATCTTCAAGTCTCCAAGTGAAGAACGTTCAAGGCATCTTCAAAGTCTTCAAAGCTTCAAGCAATCTTCAAGCATCTTCAAGCTTCAAGACCCTCAAGATCTTCAAATCTTCAAAGCTCTAAGTGAAGAACGTTTGAAGATCTTCAAGCTCCAAGTCTTCAAGCTCCAAGTCTTCAAGCTTCAAGCAACCTTCAAGTCTTCAAGCGGTCTTCAAGTCTTCAAGATCAAGTCTTCGAGCAAATCTTCAAAGCCTTCAAGATCTTCAAATCTTCAAGCCTCTAAAGCTTCTAGCGAAGATCTTCAAAACTTCAAGTCTTCAAGCCTCTAAAGCTTCAAACCCAAGATCTTCAAGTCCTCAAGCCTCAAAAGCTTCAAGTTCAAGATCTCCAACAAAGCTTCAAGTCTTCAAGCCTCTAAAGCTTCAAGCCTAGGATCTTCAAGTCTTCAAGCCTCGAAAGCTTCAAGCTCAAGATCTTCAATAAAGCTTCAAGTCTTCAAGCCGCTAAAGCTTCAAGCCTAGGATCTTCAAGTCTTCAAGCCTCGAAAGCTTCAAGTCCAAGCATCTTCAAGCTTCAAGTCAAGAACATCTACTAATCCGGGATCAAGGCTTCAAGTCCCCCAGATCAAGCGTTCTTCGTGGAAAGCTCTCCAGTCAACGTTCAATCCGAACAAAGGTTCATCGCCTCCGGATCAACGTTCAAGACTACACACTCGAGCTTGGACAAGCTTCGTTTGAAGATCCAGCTCAACACACACCTGTCACCAAAGTCAACAAACACAAGTCAAGTCAAAGTCAAGTCAAAATTGGTTCGAGAGAAGAATCAGAGGATTGATTGAGATTGTAACCCGCTTACATTTTCTCCAAATTAAATCCATCTGAAATTATTTTTGTACCCAATATATTTGTATTTATTTCAATATAAATACGAAAAAAAAATTTGTCTGTTACAGTCTAATATAACTTTCGAAAATTTTTACAGGTGTGTTTATGGATTAAACACTACAAGAAACTGTCTGATTACCGACGGAAAAATCCGTCTGTAAACTATGAAAAATTCGTCGGTAACTTAGTTACCGACGGATTACCGACGAAAATTAATCTGTTGCGAAAACCTGCATCGGAATATTAAATCCGTCGGTAATTACCGATGGATTTTTTCGTCAGTAAAAACATATATTCGTAGGTAATCATATCATACAAATTCGTCGAAAGTTATAATATAGCGACGATTTTACCGATGGATTTTTCCGTCGATAATTTTACCGATGGAAAAATCCATCGGTAAATTATGTATATTTTTATAATTTTTTAAAATTTACTGATGAAAGTTTCCGTCGGTAATTTAAATTTAAAAAATTATCATATTATATTTTAAATATAAATACCCATAAAACAATTAGAATTTCATATTAAATAACCTTCAAAACACTACTTAACATAAATTATTCATCTAATATAATATTTATATTATAAAATCTCTACAATCCAAATACACCACAAAATATTCAATTCTAATAATTCTACTAAATCATGGATACAAAATTTTAACAGGATTACAGTAATACCTACCCATTAAAGCCCAGTATTAAGACCAAGAAGCATGTTGTTGTTAGGCAGATAAACAACATTTCCCTTCTTAGACATCTGCAGCTGCTGTTGCATCAAAAATCAGCTTAGCAGACTCACTTTCTCCCTCAGCCCTAATGATGGTGACCCTTCTCTCCTGCTCCGCCTCCTGCTGAGCCACTTGTTTCTGCTCCACAGCCTTTGAGAATTCAGCACCATATGATAAATGAGTGATGACCACATCATCCAGCTCAATATTGAAATCATTGGCTCTACGAATCAAGCTCTCTCTCACGGACATGAAGCCTTTCAGTGAGCAACTGATCAGCATTAAATTGGGCAACATCGGCTTTAAGCAACTGACCTTTTTAGCAGATTCACCATCTGCAGATCCTTAGTCCCTAATTTGTTTGCAAAAAAAATTAGTTGTTTCATACATTAATTTTTCAAAAAAACAAAGTCAGTATTAGAATCTGGCTGGGAAGATTCACCAGCAAGTCTTCCCAACTCTTCGTACACTTGGGGAGCCACTCGAGGATCGTACCCAGCTAAAACTGTCAAAAGCAGTCCAATGTAATCTGCTTCCATCTCCATCCTGATCACTACAACAAAGTACACTAAATCATCACATCATCATCAAAAAGGAACCATCAATTTTATTAGGAAGCAACAAAAGATTTAACCACATCTAGACAATAGTCATATTTACTAGCAAACCAATCAATTATCAACTACGACAAACTATAAGTTCTAGAAAAGAGCATGGTGGAAAGCAACCAGTGTGAAGGCCTGTCATTCTTCATGATATAGATAAAATTAAAAAACAAGTACAGTTAGGATGCTTCATGCCCTATAGAGCACATATTAGCTTTTGAATATGACATCACAGTGAGACTATTACATAAGAATAGTGCAAGTACTTAAAAGTTCTAGCACACTAATGTGTGGCATAGAAAAAACAAAAAGTACAGAGACTAAAACTCTCCTAAAAAATAGGCAGCCAAAATATTGAAATCTTGATATGTAAAGTCATATAATTGGTGTATATATCCAGAAGGAAGTGTATATTACTATGTTTATGCTGAAAAGACGCATCGCAGTAATATATAATTGTTGATCTCAAACACTAGAAAAAAAATATAGATAAAACAAAAACAAGGGTAGATTTTGGTACATGATAAGTAGCATAAATGGTCATTCACAGCTTCTGTTTGAACCACTTCTCATACTTCATAAGAGTCATTCACAGCTTTGAACACCCTCTCATACTTCATCTTCTGTTTCAAATAGATATTGAAGTCTCCTTACCCAAATGCATTAGGAGAAGCCATTGGTGCTTAAAGTTGAGTGAATCGACTCACACAAATTCAAGAAACAATACGAAACAACACAATCACACACACCGGTGACAAGATGCTATCTTAGGGCCTGGAAACGAACTCAATTCACACACATAGCAAAAAGAGCAAAAAATTCCAGAAAATCAGATTAGCAGCGAAAGCAAACCAGGATATCACACATATATAGAACTCACAATTTCTAGCAAATAAAAACTATAGAAACACATAAATTGACCAATCCAGGCCACAAATCACAAAAAATCTCTAATTCTATAGCACAGAAATCACAAGCATAAATGAGGACCAGCCGCCTCAGAGCATCACAAAGGAGGACCAACTGCCTCAGAGTATCACAGAGATATAACAAAAACACAAAGTTAACAGGAATGGAAAAACTTCCCTGAAGCGGTGGACGAACACCGTACCACCCCTACGAGCCATGAACCACCAGCATCTCTCGAAGCCTTGTTCAAGTGGCAACCGGACGAGCAACTCCCACCTTGGAGCCGCACCCTACCCGCTACCATGCTTAAACTGACCCTCTTCGAGTGGCAGCCCACTCGTGCCTCCGGTTCAAGCAGCAGCCCTGCAAAATAAGTCGAACAAATCGACAACCCAAAATCCAAAAACTCAGTCCTGTAAACACAAGAACAAAATAGAAAATTTGAAAATGGAAGGATACTCCCTTATCAACAAGGACTGGACTGCTCTGACCGAACGGTGGTCGACGGCGGTCAGCGGCTTACAGTGGCGGCTGAACTGACCTGAACGCGAACGGCGGACAGGTGGCAGCGACCTGGCAGAACCCTAGCCAACGAATGGTGGATGGAGAACTACCTCCCACGGACAGCGGCGTCGACGAACAGAGCGGCGGTGGCGATTGCATTTCTTGCGACTGCAGATCCCATGAACAGATCCGGTGGCGAGCGAATAAACCCCGTTCCTCACCTCCGGCGGCGGCGCAACAGCGGCGAAGGACGACTGACGACCGATCAGACCAATCTCTGATACCACTGTTGGGTGGATGCAGTCGTCCTAGTTTGGAAGGGGGTGGGTTTGTTGGCACAACCCTAGATTCCCTGTATCGATATGAAAGATGAGTGATTTTGGTAATTTAAGTAAAATAAAGTTTCAATTTACCGACGGAATAATTCTGTCGGTAAATAAAAATTGAATTTAATGAAAAGAAAATTTCTATTCATATTTTTACTGACGGATTCAATCTGTCGGGAATTAATTGCTGAAATAATTTTTTAAATAAAATTTTATATATTTACCGACGGATTACATTCGTCAGTAAAATTAAAGACTAAATATTTTTTTAAATAAATTTTAAATATTTACCGACGGAATAAATCCGTCGATAAAATAAAAACTAAATATTTTTAAATAAATTTTAAAATTTTTACCGACAGAATAAATCAGTAGGTACATTAAAGATTAAATATTTTTTTAAATATTTACCGACGGAAGAGATCCGTCGGTAAATTAAAAACTAATTTTTTTTAAATAAATTTTAAATATTTACCGACGGATTTATTTTGTCGGTAAATTAAAGACTAAAATTATTTTTTTAAATAATATTTTATATATTTACTGATGGATTAATTCCGTCGGTAAATTTAAAGACTTAAATTATTTTTTTAAAATAAATATTTATATATTTACCAACAGATATTTCATCGGTAATTTATCAGAAATAAGTCTGTGCATGTAATCTCTCTAAAATAGCGACGGATTTACCGACGGAATAAATTTCATCGCTAATTCCGTCGGTAATCCGTCGCAAAAATCGTCAGAAATTTCTTTTGATGATTTTTTAAAAATAAATCATATTAAATAAAAAAAACGTCGGTAATCTGTTGGTAAATCATTGGTAATTACCGACGGTTTTGTTCCATCGGTAAATTCGTCGGTAATCAAGCAGTTTCTTGTAGTGAAAAATAAGGAGCGTCTATTTGCACCCCGGTTCTGCTAAATAAACCCCATAAATTTATATGTTAAAATATTCATATTTGTTAATACTAAAATACCCCTACATCATAAATTAAGATTTCTAATCCAACCTCTCTTTTCCAATAAGATTTGGAAGAATGAGTGGGTCGATGATATCCTTATCCATGGATGACCTAAGCCAGACTACGTTATCTGGTTCTTAAGTTTATTCAGTTCTCGATAATCGATACACATTCTAAACGAACCTTCTTTCTTCTTTACGAACAAAACAGGTGCTCCCCAGGGTGAAACACTAGGGTGTATGAAACCCAATTCCAAGAGTTCTTGTAATTGGATCTTCAGTTCTTGTAACTCCTTTGGTGCCATTCGATAAGGTGCTTTTGAGACTGGTGCTGCTCCCGGTACTAGATCACTTGTAAATTCTACTTGCTTTCAGGTGGCAAGCCTGGTAAGTCTTCTGGAAACACATCTTCATATTCTCGCACAATAGGAACATCCCCTATGTTCATCTTTTCGCCTTCACTTTCCACAATACTCACTAAGAATGCTTGACATCCATCTTTCTTTATCATTTTGATTACTTTCATTGCAGTTATAATTCGCGGTACTACTCGTGCTTTCGCTCCATGAAATGTAAACTTCTCGTCTCCTAGGAGTTGGAACTGTACTTCTTTTTCACGGCATCTAATTACAACATGATTAGCTCTAAGCCAGCCCATTCCTAAGATTACATCAAAATATTTCATCTCAATTACATGGAGGTCTGCAAGTAGGACTCTGTCTTTTATCCCTATCTTCACATTCTTGCACAACTTCATGGTTCGAATGGAGTTACCCGAAGGTATACTAACCTCAAGAGTTGATTTTTCTAACTCCTCACAATTATTTTTTACTCTCTTATACATCTTAGCAGATATGAATGAATGAGTGGCTCCCGTATCAAAAAGTATAAGAGCGGGAATACCAAATACTAATAGCATGCCTGCCATTGTTTCTGGTTCTTCCTCAGTTTTTTGCTGTGTCATTGCATATGCACATGCTAGTCTAGCACTTTTTCCTCCTGCTGCTTTAGACTTTGGGCATTCTAGTGTAGTGTCCCAGTTGACGGCATCGACAATATATTTCGGTTCTATATAAGCATGCTCCAAGGTGATTCTTTCCACATTTTGGGCAGGGTGAATTTGTTTCGAGTGGCGGTGGTCCTGATCCTCCTCCAATTTTTATTTGCTTGTTCTGAATCTTATGGTTTCCTTTTCTGATCATCGGTCCACCCCACTTGCGCTTTTCAGGTATCTCTATCGCCTTTTTATTTTAGTTACTGTTATTCTTCTGTCGAGACTCAATTTCTTGAGCTCTAGAAAATGCATCTGCAAAAGTGACGTCCCTTGTCCAGCCAAGATAGTGCTAATCTCCGATCGCAATCCCTTTTCAAATCGTCTAGCTTTCTTCTCCTCCGTGTTGACAAGGTGTGTGGCAAATCTGGAGAGCCGATTGAATTCTTTTTCATATTTGAGAACACTCATTGTCCCTTGTTTTAAGTGCAGAAATTCACTTTCTTTTTCATCTCGGAATGACTGAGGCATGTAGTTTTGAATTATCACATCCTTGAAGTCTTCTCATGTCATTATTGCCTTCTGTTCAGGTGTCTTGGTGCGTCCATAAGCCTCCCACCAGAAATCAGCTTCACCCACGAACTGAAAAAAAGCGTACGCAATCTTCTGTGCATCATTGCAATCGAGATAGGTGAAAATCTTGTCCAACGACCTTAACCATTTTTCAGCTTCCGCAAGGTCCTCCGTTCCATTGAAAGTTGGTGGATTGAAATGTCGGAATTGTTCAATTACCAAGGCTCGTTCATTTCTAGGAATAGGTTCTGGTGGTGGTGGTCGTACAGAGTTTGCTTGAATTGTTGAGCCAATCCGCGAAGGATTGTCACTAAATCATCTCCTGGATCGCCATAAACGTTTTCAAGATTTTCATTTGTAGGTAGGCTTTGTGGTCTTCTTTGACTCATGATCTGTTCAAAGTTTTTATACTCATCATTATTATATGCTGGTATATCTTTAAAATACAATGAGTAAGATGTATAAACACACACACACATATATATATATATATATATATATATATATATATATATATATAAGTAATAGCAAAATGGTGTCGTTGGCACTCTGATTGTTAAGTATACATATGCATCTAAAAGTCATTCTTAGTCTAGAATACTGTCAAGAAAGCCTATTTAGTGCGACATCTAGGTTACCTATATACATCACCCAATTATGGGTCAAAAAGGTTCCATCTATTAGAATGTGTCGCTACTAACTATAGCAAAATCTTAATAAGTCTAAGTTAGGCTAACCGCTAGGGTGTCCTAATCCTCCACCACTCCATCAGCAATATCCCAATCAACCTCGAAATCATCAGGTATATCAACGAACACTTCAACAGGGTCCACTAGTACAGCCATAGGGAAATGCATCATCGACCCACCCAGGAATCCGACAGGGGGGAGGTGTCTGGTCTCTAAGGGCTCATGTGTGGTACAAACATACATTAAAAGCCACATAATTTAGCTCATGCCCTGGAGAAACCACGAATTTCTCAAAATAAATCTGCCGAGTAATCTCAGCCCACACGCCGGGCAAGGTATGAATGAGAATGAAGCAGTACTGCACCTCCGTCACCCTCCGAGCTCCATGAAAATCCTCATGATGAATGATGAGCATTAAGGCAAAATGAGTGC
Source organism: Pogostemon cablin (assembly GCA_023678885.1). Lineage (NCBI taxonomy): Eukaryota > Viridiplantae > Streptophyta > Magnoliopsida > Lamiales > Lamiaceae > Pogostemon > Pogostemon cablin. The sequence continues at coordinate 29,050,348 of CM043013.1, forward strand.
CTAAGTCATCAATCTCAGTCCTGCCACGAAGGGTGGCTCGTTGGGCTCTAACAGCGTTAAAGTGAGCAATAGCTGCTTCCATCTGGTTAACACAATTTAAATTTACTCTAAGGTCAATAAAGAATTTAAAATATTTAAGAACTAAAATAATCACACCTAAAATCCTAAAGTGTAATTATAGCGTAGCCATAAAATAGTCAATCCTAGGGTCGGCATAAAATTCTAAGTTAGGTACTTGAGCAAGCCTGATATAGACTGCTCTGATACCAAGCTGTAACGCCCCAGGTTACGCTATGGGGTTGGGACGCTACTAGATATACATATCTCAATATAATAATAAAGGGAGTCGAGAATGCACAGCGGAAATAAAATTATAATCCCCAAAGCGATAGTATAATAAAGTGAAAGTTGCATAGAGATTATTACATATTAGCGTTTACCCACCCGAGTAGAGTGAAATATTCAAAATAAGTACTTTCAGATGATATATCTGAAATAAAATTCTATAGAGTACTAAAATATACTCCCTCCGTCCCATAAACAAGTTCACACTTTTTTGAAAAAGCTCTCACAAAATCTACAGTAACCGGGAACTTGTTTATGGGACGGAGGTAGTAAGTCATAATATAAAGTCTTCTAAGGGCTTGGGACAACTGCAAGAGCCTCTTCATCTTCTAAAATTTGTTCTGAAAATCAATAAGGGGTGAGCGTCTAAAATACACTCAGTGGGTTAACTTAAATGATTGCACAGTTAAAAATAAATATGTATGCCAAATATACCATTAAATGTAACATATGCCATTTAATAAAATAATTTGCATATTTTCGTTCGATAACTCAATGAAAATATTTTAGACCTAATCGTCATCTGATAACTTGTGTTAGTTGGTATATGTGCACCAGGTCGTCACCCCAGTACAATGTTAGCAAACTTGAAATACATTTTAGTACTGAACTGACGTAGCCAGTAACTTGTGTTAGTTGGTATATGTGCACCGAGTCGTCATCCCGTACAAGTGTTAGTAAAAATATATTTGTCATCGAACTAAAAGCACACATGACACATAACATGACATATAAGTAACACATATCACATCTTAACATAGCAATCATGACATAAATGTAGCACTCGGTAAAGAGTGAAAGTTAACCCCCACCTTAAACTTATTGGAAACGTGTAAAGTGGACTAGGCTTGCTCGTGAGTCTCAGGTATGCCTGCAAGGATATACTAAACTGAGTTCCACCTCTAATAATAATTCCTAATACTAAAACTAAATTTCTAAAAATAATTTCTAGTATAATTAAAATGAACTAACTATTAACTAACTTAAGAAAATATAATAATTAACCATTAAATAAAAATGAATTAATAGAAATACATATTTATTATAAAAATTATATAAATCAAAATTTAAAATTATAAATGAAATGTTAAAGTATATATAAAATTATAATAATGCTTAATTTAAAAGTATCAAGTTAAATATATCATTAGGATATTAAATAAAGTAAATAAATAAAGTAAATAAATTAATAAATAATTAAAGTAAATAAATAAATAATTAATAAACCCAATACGCATGCACGCACCACCCACCTTCAATTCACAGTTTAATTTCGAAACTGGGTTTCAAATTTTGATGTTAAAATTTTTTTTTTATAAGAAAATTACAATTAAGTCCCTACATTATATTAAATTCTCATTTAAACTTACCCTAAACTTTAACCTTATTACAAAATGATCCAACTTGAGTTATACAACTCCATTTGAAAATCTGAAAGCACGTATGGAGTCCTCGCAAGATGAGGATCGCATGCATACCAATTTTTCATGAAAATAACGAAGTTTAAAGGGGACGAAATTTTAATACAAAGTGGGTCACTTCCCATCCTCTTCATTTCACGTCCAAACTCAAAACTAATTACTCCCTCCGTCCCGTCTTTAATGTTACGTTTACTGTTTACACGTAAATTAAGAAATACATTATTTATATATAGTGAGTAGTTATTTATTGTATTTTTCCTATTTTATCCCTTTCCCAATCCTGCTTCCACGAATCTGTAAGCATCAAAATTAGCAGTTTCCCTTCCAAACACACAAGTTTTCCTTCTATACACATCAAAATTCTACTTCTAAAATTCATCATAAAACCTATTTTTCCTTCTATACGCAATTTATTTTTCTAAAATTTTCTTCCAAAATACATCCATCAGTAACTTCTTAGCCCCATAATTTCTTCACAGTTGTGAGATTAAACTTCTCTTGAACAACAAATTGCGAGACACCGAAGGAATACCTCGCATGATACTCGTCTCTCCGATTCAGACCAGAAAAATCCCTCGAACTACTGCCATACCTTAGATCTGGAATTAGGCACTATTGATGTTGAGGACTGCAGCATAGCCTTCTCAGTATCGGGTAACGTCATCCAATTGTAGGGATCTACAGACTCTGCACCCCGATTTCTTCTAGATCTGTGGGGATTGATATACATCCGTCTAGATCCGTTAAAGTACCCAGTAGAGTGAGCGTATTATACAATTTTTACGATTCCGACATGGAATCGGAATCCACCGAAAAGGGTAAACTCATGAAGAGGGTTCGCAAGTTATTTAGTGGGCTACTGATACAAAGGGAGCGTGATCGATTCGTGTGAGGGAGTGTAGAAATTATGATTCTTGAGAGTGAGATAATTGTGCGATGATGAGACAAAATAGAAATCTATTCTAAGCTTCATCAATGAAGAAGAGAGAGATGATGATGAGTTGTATTGAATAATGGTTTGATAATTTAGTGGGAAATTTTAATTATTTGTAATTAATATTTGCACAATTAGTAAAATACTGTTAAATTAATCAATAGTAATAATTAGTGAGTTCGATTATAGGAGTGGCATTGTGCTAATTTTGAAGATTATATGGGGTAAAAGTTATGTTGAATGGGTCCCATTCTTGCCAAAAATAGAAACGTAACAATATTTGTGGGACGCCCAAAATGGAAAACATAACAACAATCATGGGACGGAGGGAGTATATATTTGTGATCCTTGTGAGGAGAGTTTCAAAATGGTCTATAATATCAAAGTTATGTCGCAACGAAATAAAATATGACATTAGAGGGTTGAAAGCTTTGTCTTAAAATTTTCTTACTCATACGAAATTCATTTCACAAAAGAATTATATATATGGAATCTACGCATCAAGACGATCATTTTTATATATAACATGATATATAAAAAATTACGAAAAGGAAGAAAATAAAAGAGTCAGTGTGTGTGATATATATATATATATATATGACACGACCCACCTTATAAAACTTATAATTCAAATACTAATTAACATAAACATCATCATTATAAAAATCTGCATTTTTTTTTTCATAATATATTCATAACCAAAACCATCACACCAGTTCAACATAAGCAACTGGTTTCTGACACCACTTCAAACCACATAAACTTGTGACAATACTTATTATATTACATAACAAAACATCAGCGGAAACAAAATAAACCCACGGCCTAGCCCAACAGGTCGTAATCTATGTACATCCGCTCAACACCTGGTAGGAGCTCCACAGCTTGCACAGTCACATCACAAAACTCAATCATCAACAGGCTCACCTACAACGCATAAACTAGTGAGACAAAAATCTCAGTAAGTAGAAATCATGCATGAAAATGCATTTAGTTCTCTATCGCCTATTTCCTAGTTCTTTTAATTGGTATCTTTTATCTTGAAAATTGTTCACGTTGTAGGATCCCCACGACACACTTATGATATGCACCCCAAATGAGCTCAATAGACACACTTAGTGTCGGATCGATTCCGATCCCTGAATATGATGCCGAGAATGATTTTTCCGAACCCTGGCAGACACACTTAGTGTCGGATCGATTCCGATCCCTGAATAAAGTACTGAGAACGATTTTTCCGAACTCAGAATAAAATGTCGGGAACGATTTTTCCGAACCCTGACAGAGATGCATATATAGTGACCGCACACACCATAAGTATCTTATTAATTTTAGGGGAATCACTTTCCATGATTATGCATGGTATGCAACCAGGGCAATTAAATATGCATCATAAACAATATATGACATCAATATCAACATTTAATCACAATAAAGCAACAACATAACTTCAATTCATACAGATCCACTTCTGGAATAACAACTTCACCCAAGTCACATAGATCCATTTATAAAATAACAACTTCACCTTGGATCACACATATCCCTTTTTAGAACAACAACTTCATCTCGAATCACACAGATCTTATAAACAATATCTTCTCAGATCATACAGATCTATATTCAACAGTTTCCGATCACACAGATCTATATATGACAATGATATTATCTCAAATCACATAGATCCACAACTTGTATCACAAATTAATCCAAAATAATTCATAACGTAATTAAACTAATCACAAATAATCCATAACATAATATTATCACATATTAATCACAAATAATTCACAAACAGCATATTTATGCATTGTAGTTGGACTTCTACTTACCTGGACTCCGACAATAGAAACACTATAGGCCCGTGAAGAAACGTAATTATCTATGTCTCGTTCCGGCACGCACGCACCTCTTTCCCCCCTTCTTTCTCTCTCTCTCCCCTTTCCTTTCTCTCTCTTTCTTTTTTTTTTTTTTACTCTCGCTGCTTTCTTCCAGTTTTTTAGAAATGAGGGTTTGTCCCTCAATTTATTTAGGTAGGTAGTTGTGGGCGGTGGTAAGTCAGACCGACTTACTGCCCATGGTTATCAACAATTATAATTATATTATTATTATTATAATTACTATTTATAATAAATATTATATATTATTATTATTCATTCTTGATTTACGTGCAATACTTAATAGCTAAGATATGATACATTTATAAATAAATACACATACGTGTACATTTTCTTACCACTATTATTATTACGCGAACACGTGTGCTACTTAATAATTAAGAAAAGTGTATTTATACACATAAAATAATTTAATTATATATCCAAATTAATGCACGTAAATATTTATGCACACATATATTCACATATTGTCACCATTTTTGTCATAGATGTGTTAAATAAAATATAAAGATAAATAAATTGTAAAAACAATTATCACATAATTGTCACTTAATTACCACATAATTATAAAATTCACATAGCACAAATTAAATTATATTAGCAAATGAGTAGTGAGAAGCTCGGGTATCACATCCTCCCCTCCTTATAAAAATTTCGTCCTCGAAATTTACTTACCTGAACAGTTCTGGATACTTAGCCATCATCTCGTCTTCTCTTTCCCAAGTAGCCTCCTCCACTAGTTGGTTCCTCCATAATACCTTTACTAATGGTATTTCTTTATTTCTGAGCTTCTTCACTTCTCGCCATAAGATCTCAACTGGTACTTCCTCATAACTCAAATCTTCTTTCAACTCAACTGGTTCCTGTCTGAGAACATGAGATGGATTTGGAACATACTTTCTCAACACAGATACATGAAACACATCATGTACTCTAGACATCGATGCTGGTAACTCCAACTTATAGGCAACACTGCCAATTCTTTCAATGATAGTGAACGGACCAACATATCTTGGACTAAGTTTCCCTTTCTTTCCAAACCGCATTATCCCCTTCATTGGAGATACTTTCAAGAATACTTGATCACCTACTTCAAATTCCAACTCTCTTCTCCGTTTGTCTGCATAACTTTTCTGCCGATCTTGGGCAACTTTCATCTTCTCTCGAATACAGGTAACAGCTTCTGACATTTCACGAATCAAGTCTGGACCCAAAAGTTTCCTTTCTCCAACTTCGTCCCAATGTACTAGAGATCTACACTTCCTCACGTACAATGCTTCATATGGAGCCATCCCGATAGTAGACTGATAACTGTTGTTGTACGAGAACTCGATCAAAGGCAAAAATTTACTCCACTGACCTTGAAAATCCAACACACATGCTCTGAGCATATCCTCCAAGATTTGTATTGTACGCTCCGATTGACCATCAGTCTGTGGATGGAATGTTGTGCTGAAAGATAATTGTGTCCCCAATGCCTTATGCAAACTTTTCCAAAAAGCAGATAAGAATCTTGTATCTCTGTCTGACACAATGGTAAGTGGTACGTGACCTTTCACTGTCTTTGGTAGCCCGATAACATAATCCATAGTGATATTCTCCCACTTCCACTCTGGAATAAATAAAGGCTGTAAAGTTCCTGCTGGTCTCTGATGCTCGGCTTTGACCTGCTGACAAGTCAAACATTGCTCCACATACTGAGCGACATCTCTCTTCATCCCTGGCCACCAATAATGTGACTTCAAATCTCTATACATCTTAGTAGCTCCTGGATGTACAGAGTACGGTGTTGAATGAGCTTCCGCCATCACTTCTTTCCGAATGTCATCCACTTCAGGTAGACATAATCGACCTCTATAATGAATCACGCCATCATCTCCTAATTGGAAGTCAGAAGACTTTCCAGAGTTGATATCATTCTTTATCTTGTCAAATAACTTATCCTCCTGTTGGCCCTGTCGAATCTTATCCATCAAAGTTGGTCGAAGTGTCAGAGCTGCCATCTTTGCTTCCAACGATCCTTCCTGAATGATCTCCACACCCATCCTTTGCAATTCAAGCAACTCTGGTTTCTGATTTATGGTCATAGCCGCTACACTCTGTATTGCCTTTCGGCTCAATGCATCAGCAACCACATTAGCTTTTCCCGGATGATAATTGATAACACAGTCGTAATCCTTCACCAGTTCCAACCATCTTCTCTGCCTCATGTTCAACTCTTTCTGAGTGAAGAAGTACTTCAGACTCTTATGATCAGTATAGATTTCACAACGTTCCCCGTATAGATAATGCCTCCAAATCTTGAGTGCAAACACTACTGCAGCTAACTCCAAATCATGAGTTGGGTAGTTCTTCTCGTACTCCCTTAATTGTCTGGATGCATATGCTATCACTTTCCCATTCTGCATCAACACAAACCCAAGACCATTATTTGAAGCATCACTGTAAACTTTGAAGTTTCCTGTCTCCGTAGGAATAGTTAAGATAGGTGCTGATGTCAACCGTCTCTTCAATTCCTGAAAACTTTGTTCACATGCCTCTGTCCATGTGAATTTTACATTCTTCCTGGTCAACTGTGTTAATGGTGAAGCAATCTTAGAGAATCCTTCAACAAACCTTCGATAATATCCTGTCAATCCAAGAAAGCTACGAATCTCAGTGGGATTTGAGGGTTGTGGCCAATCATGGATTGCTTTAACTTTACTTGGATCCACCGAAATTCCTTCTCCCGATACCACGTTGCCCAAGAAAACAACTTGGTCTAACCAGAACTCACACTTCTTAAACTTTGCATACAACTGCTTCTCCTTCAGAATCTCTAACACCTTTCTCAAGTGCAGAGCATGATCCTCCTTGTTCTTTGAGTAAATCAGAATGTCATCGATAAACACAATCACAAACTTATCGAGGAATTCCTGAAATACTCTATTCATCAAATCCATAAATGATGCGGGAGCATTCGTCAAACCGAACGGCATCACAAAGAATTCATAGTGCCCGTACCTTGTACTGAATGCAGTCTTCGGAATATCCTCCTTCTTAATCTTTAACTGATGATACCCCGACCGCAAATCAATCTTCGAAAAGATAGCTGCACCTTGTAGTTGATCGAACAAATCATCAATGCGAGGCAATGGATACTTATTCTTGATGGTAACTTTGTTGAGATCCCGATAATCGATGCACATTCTCAATGTGCCATCCTTCTTTCGAACGAAAAGAACTAGTGTTCCCCAAGGTGAGAAACTAGGTTTGATGAACCCTTTGTCTAGCAACTCTTGCAACTGTATCTTTAATTCCTTCAATTCAGCTGGTGCCATCCTGTATGGCGCTTTAGATATAGGAGCAGTTCCTGGTTGTAGCTCAATAACAAACTCAATTTCCCGATCTGGTGGCAATCCTGGAAGATCATCTGGAAACACCTCCGGGTATTCCCGAACCACTGGTACATCACCGAGGACTGGACATTGCTGTCCCTCAACATTCATCACACTCACCAAATAACCCTCACAACCACTTTCCAACAACCGATGTGCTTTTGCTGCTGATATCATAGGAAATCTGAAATTTTTTTTAATTCCAACAAAAGTGAATGGTTCTCCTTTCACTGGCTGAAAAGTAATACTCTTCTTCTGAAAATCTATTGTAGCACCGTACTTTGACAACCAATCCATACCCAAAATAATATCATAATCATTCATACTTAATACAATCAAGTCAGCGAGAAGTTGTCTTCCTTCAATGGGAATAACACAACCTCGAAGAAGTTGATTGGTTTGCTTTGATTCACTAGAAGGTATCATCACTTCATAATTAGCTTCTATCAAGTTAGATGTTCCACCCAGCTTCCTCACATACACAGTGGATACAAATGAATGCGTTGCTCCAGAATCAAATAGCACATATGTAGAAGTGCCAAAAATAGAAAACTTACTCGTGACAACTGCGAGATTCACATCTGCCTCCTCCCGCGTCAAAGTGTACACCCTTGCTGGAGTTCTTCCCTGTTGTCCTTGCCTCCCTTGCTTAGTACATGTAGTACTCACATGCCCTTTTTCTCCGCATGTATAACACGTTCTTGGAGGAATACGACACTCTCCACCATGTAGCTTAGCACAATTAGGACATATAGGTAGTGGTGGCGCAGGTGGCACCTTACCCTGATCGAATTTGGGACGCTTGTTTGGTTCTCCTTGTCTCTGTCCTTGTTCCACATGAACATTTAATTTCGGTCTCTGAAATGGCATCGGCCTCCTATCAACTCTCCCAAACTGCTGTACGGGTTTCTGCTGCAATTGACGTCTGATAGCCTGCGCTTGACTGATCCTCATCTCCGCTTGCTCGGCAATTTGAGCCTTTTCTGCAACTTGTGAATATGTTGCTCCATGCAGTCCCGCCATACTCACATCTCTGTAAAGTTCAGGCCTTAAGCCTTCCACAAATTTCTCCACTTTCAGTGCCTCCGTACTCACCATATGTTCAGCAAATCTTGACAACTGCTCAAATTTCCGAAGGTAGTCTGTAACGGACATACCTCCCTGCCTCAACTGTATGAACTCGTTCATCTTCATTGCTCTTACTGGTGCCGTGAAGTACTTATTTCTGAAAAGCTCTTTAAACCTTTCCCATATCATGGTCGAGACATCCTCAATACTTTTGATTGTATCCCACCAATGACCAGCACTTCCTCGTAACATGAATGAAGCGCACAACACCCTATCCCCATCGGGAATTCTACTATATTGGAACATGTTTTCCACAGTGCGTAACCAATCCTCTGCATCTGAGGGGTCTGCTGCATCCTCAAATATTGGAGGGCTCAACTTTCGAAACCTCTCACAAACCATTTCCACACGTTCTACTTGACGTCTATCTTGATTAGCATTACCCTCAGGCTGTCCACCCGTGTCTCTCTGCTGAATCAGTTGTTGTATCTGTTGGGACTGGCGCTCTACCAATTCCATCAGTCGAGTGATCACCCCATCACGATTTCCTTCAGTAGGTGCTGCTTGCTCAGCAGTCCTATCTCCTTCAGAACTTTCATCTGTAGCCCTTACCATTTTGTCTACAAACTACGAGTCCTACACCACATGACCAATATAATTTATAAAACACATACCAACACATAATGAAAATAACACTTACATGCAAAGCTGCGCTCCCAAGGAATGAGTTTATGTACATAGACAGTCTGCAAGACCCAAACCGTGCTCTGATACCACTCTGACACGACCCACCTTATAAAACTTATAATTCAAATACTAATTAATATAAACATCATCATTATAAAAATTTGTATTTTTTTTTTCATAATATATTCATAACCAAAACCATCACACCAGTTCAACATACGCAACTGGTTTCTGACACCACTTCAAACCACATAAACTTGTGACAATACTTATTATATTACATAACAAAACATCAGCGGAAACAAAATAAACCCACGGCCTAGCCCAACAGGTCGTCATCTATGTACATCCGCTCAACACCTGGTAGGAGCTCCACAGCTTGCACAGTCACATCACAAAACTCAATCATCAACAGGCTCACCTACAACGCATAAACTAGTGAGACAAAAATCTCAGTAAGTAGAAATCATGCATGAAAATGCATTTAGTTCTCTATCGCCTATTTCCTAGTTCTTTTAATTGGTATCTTTTATCTTGAAAACTGTTCACGTTGTAGGATCCCCACGACACACTTATGATATGCACCCCAAATGAGCTCAATAGACACACTTAGTGTCGGATCGATTCCGATCCCTGAATATGATGCCGAGAACGATTTTTCCGAACCCTGGCAGACACACTTAGTGTCGGATCGATTCCGATCCCTGAATAAAGTACTGAGAACGATTTTTCCGAACTCAGAATAAAATGTCGGGAACGATTTTTCCGAACCCTGACAGAGATGCATATATAGTGGCCGCACACACCATTAGTATCTTATTAATTTTAGGGGAATCACTTTCCATGATTATGCATGGTATGCAACCAGGGCAATTAAATATGCATCATAAACCATTTACGACATCAATATCAACATTTAATCACAATAAAGCAACAACATAACTTCAATTCATACAGATCCACTTCTGGAATGACAACTTCACCCCAGTCACATAGATCCATTTATAAAATAACAACTTCACCTTGGATCACACAGATCCCTTTTTAGAACAACAACTTCATCTCGAATCACACAGATCTTATAAACAATATCTTCTCAGATCATACAGATTTATATTCAACAGTTTCCGATCACACAGATATATATAGGACAATGATATTATCTCAAATCACATAGATCCACAACTTGTATCACAAATTAATCCAAAATAATTCATAACGTAATTAAACTAATCACAAATAATCCATAACATAATATTATCACATATTAATCACAAATAATTCACAAACAGCATATTTATGCATTGTAGTTGGACTTCTACTTACCTGGACTCCGACAATAGAAACACTATAGGCCCGTGAAGAAACGTAACTATCTATGTCTCGTTCCGGTACGCACGCACCTCTTTCCCCCCTTCTTTCACTCTCTCTCCCCTTTCCTTTCTCTCTCTTTCTTTTTTTTTTTTTTTTTTACTCTCGCTGCTTTCTTCCAGTTTTTTAGAAATGAGGGTTCATCCCTCAATTTATTTAGGTAGGTAGTTGTGGGCGGTGGTAAGTCAGACCGACTTACTGCCCATGGTTATCAACAATTATAATTATATTATTATTATTATAATTACTATTTATAATAAATATTATATATTATTATTATTAATTCTTGATTTACGTGCAATACTTAATAGCTAAGATATGATACATTTATAAATAAATACACATACGTGTACATTTTCTTACCACTATTATTATTACGCGAACACGTGTGCTACTTAATAATTAAGAAAATTGTATTTATACACATAAAATAATTTAATTATATATCCAAATTAATGCACGTAAATATTTATGCACACATATATTCACATATTGTCACCATTTTTGTCATAAATGTGCTAAATAAAATATAAAGATAAATAAATTGTAAAAATAATTATCACATAATTGTCACATAATTACCACATAATTATAAAATTCACATAGCACAAATTAAATTATATTAGCAAATGAGTAGTGAGAAGCTCGGGTATCACAATATATATATATATATATATATATATATATATATATATATATATATATATATATATATATATATATATATATATATATATAAAAGGTAATTGGATTGATTAAATAAATTTTTACTGTGTAACAATAAATCTCCTCCACTTGTATGCTAAGCTTATCTACTTGTCCACATCAGCCTTCTTTATCAAGTAAGAATTTTTATTTTATTATTATTACTACTTATTAAAGATATTAATATTAATAAAAATAATGGGTATTACATTAGGCCTATGACGGGCACTGCTAAGGTTGGTATTAACTTAGCTGATTTTTCTTATTGGCAAGAATACCAGGCCAGCTGGGAGAAATTAAATACCAGACAAGGAATCCGACCGGAGAAATGCCGGGTGGATATATCTGGGGAATATACCCGAATTTGGATGCAAGAGGGCTTAAATCCAAATGACGTAAAGTAGTGGTATGATTTTGGGGTACTAGTCTCAATTTATACTATTGCACCATACTTCCCAGAACTTGCAAAACTTTCAGATTGGCTGGTAAAAACAATTTTTAAGGCATGGGAAAATAATTCGACTATATTCAGAGGAGACGTATTGGAGCTCTACTTCATAAGTGCGGCTCTAGAACCAATCGGAAAAGGCAACCATGAGACCTTTTACTTCATCAAGCTAAGAAGACTCGATATTTCAGCATCGAACAAAGTTAAAGAGTCTTCTGGAAAGGAACTAGTCTTGGTTTCTACATTTTCTAAAGAGCAGATCTCTACGCGTAGAGCGAGGGATTTGTACGCCTGCATTAAAGCAGTGGTGGAAGTAAAGTTCCCATTCAAATTTGAACACAAGTCTTTGAATGGGTCTTTTCTGTTAAATACTTTGACAGGAAAGATGACAGAATTTGCTGAGAAGGCCTTCCAAGAAAAATAAGACATTCTTTGGAAAAATAAGATTCCGGTGAGTAAACAAACTCATCGGAGATATTGTAACATGGCCCATTTTGGGCAATGGACAAACAAAATATGCACAAGCTGTTCCACCCAAATAGAACTAGAGTTTGGAAAAGGAATAAGATTAAGCATAGGGATAATCAGAATTGCTGAACCACCGCCAGCAAGAGAGATGATGAGTGTGTAAATTCACAAGTTTAACATCATGTTTTGTGCTAGTTTTGGAGAGTTTTGAAGGTAAAATAGGTGGGAAACCTATATATATTGTAAATTAGCTTGAATCAGGTGTTAGTGGAGCTTTTAGTGGTTTTAATAGCAAAATCGGAGTAGAAGTGCCAAGAATTGAAGACACGGAGTCGAAGCCATGCGAACCGCCTAAGAAATGGTGGGGTTCGACCTGATTGGAGGAGGGTTCGACCTCTCCAACAGGTAGAACCAGCGACGTGGAACGTACAGGAGGAGAGTTCAACCAGGACCAAGGGGTTCGACCTGTTCGGCAGGTCGAACCATGGTTGAACCAGTTCGCGAGAAGAGGGGTTCGACCACGATGTTGGGGTTCGACCAGTTCAGCATGTCGAACCATGGTCAAACCAGTGTAGAATTCGTCCAGTAGCATGGTTCGACCTATGGTTCGACCTGGGAAGAGTGGTTCGACCTGTTTGCTGAGGTCGAACCAAGACACGGAAACTTACCTTATCCTGATTTTTTAGGCCTAAACGCGTGAGATCACTTGAAAAGCTCATTCCAAGCCCTAAAGATGTGATCACAAGTATAAAAGGAGGCTCATGTAGTCCAGAAAGGGAGTTTTTGGATTGAGAACCAAGACAAGGAGACATAGAGTTTAGAGGAGACGATCTTCCATCTTCCAGAGGAGCGGTGACGAAGGTTCTGCTGGAGATTCAAGTAAGATCGATCCATCTATCTATGATTGTTCCTAGATCAATCATGGGCTAGAGCCGCTTCGGTAGTTCTAGGATTATAAAGGTTTCATGAGTTGATTTGTATTTCGTGTGTATACTTCGTACAACACTACTTGTGGTTTAATACCTAGAAAGGGGGTAAAGTATACGTCTTGCTCCGAGAAAACTCACATGTGTCAAATGCATATCTACTTGTGCATATAGAGTTGATTTGCATGGTCTAGTGATGCGTCCATAACCCACAAGGCAGAGTCGGATATCGACACACGAAAGTATGAATTAACAAGTGAAACTGGATGACCTGACGAACTACCTACTATCTTACTTGATCACAACACTTATCTCTTGTTCTTGTTGCTTTACTTGTTATTTCAATTATTAGTTGTTACTTACTTTCAAATCAAAACTATTATAATTCAAACATAGTCATAATTTACTAGAACATAATTCAATTGATATTTAGCCGTCCCGTGGATTCGATATTTAACTTGGTCACCTTCGAAACTATGATTGATATCCTTCATACTTGGGGAATAAATTTTGTGTTGAGAAAGCGCCCATCAAGTTTCTGGCGCCATTGCCGGGGATGGCTTAAAATATCTTTTTGTTATTTCTAGTTTATTAGGGCTATTTTCTTGTTTTGTTATTTTAATTCTCTTTCTTTTCAGGTGTATGCTCACGAGATCGAAGAAAAGTGAACTTGAACCCTATAATCCTGAAATCAGAGCATCGTCGAAAAAGAGGAAGAAGAAGGAGAGTAAGGCAAAGACCATAGATCCAACTGAAACTCTGAATTTTGGAGTTGAAGTTGACGAGCAGAATTCGCAAACGACTGAAGCTACAACCAAACTGAATTTGGGAGTAGAGGCAGTCAATATGGCAGCGAACGCAGATAATCTAGCCATCCGTGAGGTTTTCAAGAATAATGGGGCTGGACACTTTGGGCTTCTAGGAGCGAGAGGAGCTAATGCGGATTTCGATCTTCACCCCGCTCTTATTAGCATGATAGAATGGAACTCCTTTTCAGGTGGGTCTTTCGAGGATCCGCAGCAGCATCTAAACAAGTTCTTGGGCTATGTAAGTACTCAAAAAGACGCAGGAGAACATGAAGATGCTAGGAAGATCCTCTTATTTAAATTCTCGTTATCTGAAAAGGCGAGAGATTGGTACGACACTATAAACGCAGCTGAGTGCACCCCTTGGGAGCAGTTGAAGTTAAGGTTCTTGGAGAGATACATGCCACCGTCGAAGGTGTTTAAGATGAAACAAGAGATTAACCAATTTGCTATCGGTGGAGGAGAGAAGTTTCATGAAGCTTGGGACAGATTCAAGGACATGCTTCGTAAGTATCCTCAACATGGGCTATCTAAAGCTCAATATATCGGTATCTTCTACAATGGATTGGACTGTGATTCACGAGTGTTATTAGATGCTTCTTCTAATGGAGCATTGCTTACTAAGTCATCCGTAGAGGTCGAGAAGTTGTTTGAAGATATTTCGATGAATTCGAGGGATTGGCCAACTGATAGAGTTAGAGGTACTTATGTCCTTGGGAAGGTAGCTCAGGTTGAACATGCAATGGCGAAAACAAGTAGAGAGGATGAGATCGTCTCTAGCTTGTCCAATATCAACAAGCTACCTGAGTCCCAATAGAAGCAAATCAACGATATATCTCAGCGCGTACTGACTTGTACCGTATGTCTCAACACACAATTTAATCCCCAAGTGTGAAGGATATCAATTGTAGTTTCGAAGGTGACCAAGTTATTATCGAACCCAAGGGACGGCGTATTATCAATTTAATTATTATCTAAATTAATTAAGACGAAGGCAATAAGATTTGATGGATTTAATTAACAACTACTAAACAAATAATTAAAATAACAAATAAAATAAAGTATCACTCGAAGAATGCGAAAGTGAATCAAGTAGGAGAATAGGTAGCTCTAGGATAATTCAGTTTTACTCATTAATTTCCCTTCCATGTGTCAATGTCCGACTCTGCCTTGTGGAATATGGACGCATCACTAAACCATGCATATCTACTCTATAGACACAAGTAAACATGCGTGTAACACGTGTAAATAACCTCGGAGCAAGAGATATAATTTCACCCCCTTTCTAGGTACTATCAATATCAATAATTTCTCCCTAGGATTGGTACTCTAACCTGATATGATCTCCCTTTATAGGTACTATGAAATTATCCTCTTTATCCTACTTATTAACCCGAATTCTCAATTCAATTAACAAGTATTTATATACTCCCTCCGTCCCAGGTTAAGAGGGTCATTTTACCATTTTGGTCGTCCCACCCAAAGAGTCTCATTTCCTTTTTTGGACATATGGGACCCACCCACACCCACTAATACAATTAATACATGGGGCCTCTACACCCACTAATACAACTACCCACTACACATTAAATAATAATACTCCTTAATCCACGTGCCCAAAAGCAAATGGGACTCTTAGCCCGGGACGGAGGGAGTAAGATAGTTCTAATAAGACTTCGGAATCCCTTCACTTAGAATTATAATATAAAACCCTGCTCAACAGTGAACGCACTCAACCAATAACCATGTTATGCATTCAGACTCTACACAACGATTATTGATGCACAAAATGACTTTGAGTATGGATTAAAAACGCACAATCTTATATAAAATAAAACCACAAGTAGTGTTGTACGGAGTGTACACATGGAAGTTCAATTAATTAGATAAAACCTTCACAACCCTAGTTCTACCAAAAAGGCTCTAGCCCATGGTGTTGTAGGAAACACATATGGGTGTTGGATAGATCTTACCCGGATGTCCGGAAAATACAAGATAAATTAGGAAACGAATAAACCCTTGATATGGCGTCTTCATGTCCTTCTCCATCTTGAATCCTCCTCTTGGTTCTCCTCTTGATTCCACTAACGAATCTTCAAAGTGATGGATGGATGGAAGAAAGGAAGTGGATGATGGTTGGGGGTGATCCCCCCTTGTGGGGTGTTGTATGGTTGTAGCCTCTCTTCTCCTCTCTTGTTGTTGTGTTCACCTAATGAATAATGATGTGATCTACACCCCTTTTTATACTTGTGAGCTCTCCTTGTAGGTCTTGGAAAGGACCCAAATTTAGGCATATGTCAAATTTGGTAAGAAACATGCGTTAAATTTGGTAAAAGAGATCCGGATAAATAAGGTAATTTTCGAAAATTCTCGCCAACAGCTGCGCGAATTCACGATTCTGAGCCTAACTTCCTCGTCCGACCTCCAATTTGAGTGATTTTTACGCTCACATGACTCTCTTTTCCTTGGCTTTCTCTGAATGTAAAGATATCACCAAAACTCCAAGAATTGAATCTGTAACAAGCCATGGATAGTAGCACATCAGTTCTGTTCGGCACAGCTCGCGCGACGTCATCACTTTGCTCATAACTTCCTCGTTCGGACTCCGAATGGGATGTTCTTTATATCAAAACGATCCTCTCTGCAGTGGCTTTCCAACCATATATCAAAACATCAGTTTTGATCTCCACAGGAACACAGAATAATTATGAAAGTTGGACGTGCGTTTTTCAGCATCAATGCACAAATTGCACCTTTTCTCCAACTTTACACTTTTGATCCCTTTTTCCACCTAAAACACAATAAAACACCTCAAGTGCACCTTTATCTCACATATAATGAATATAAGACCATTGTACTAATATATGACAATAATTTCCATCAAAAAGGTGTTAAATTGGACACTAAAACACGCTTATTTTCACTCTCATCACGTACCAATTATGCAGCAGGAACTAATGAATGATGGAACAATCCAGGAGTTGGAAGAGGCGAATTACGCCATGGGTCAAAGTATTCAAGGGACTAGGTATCCAGATCAAGGAAACCGGAACTACCAAGGGAACTATCGAGGAAACTTCAATAATCGTGGTCCCCCTGGTGGTTATCAACAACAACCAAGAAGACCGGAATTTGTATGGAGCAATCCAAATAATACAATTCAAGCTCCTACGGGTGTTGATCCAGGTGCTAAGGTGGAAGAAGGGAAATCGGGTTTTGAGGATACTGTGAATAGGTATATGGCGAAGAATGATGAAAGAGTGAACCGCCTTGAGGCTAAACTTGAGAAGAAAATTGATGATCATCATAAGGATTTGTCCACTCAAGTTAGAGACCTTACATTGTTGATGGGAACAATTGCAGAGAATGTGAACAAATTGACACAATCTGTGGAGAAAGGAAAGCTTCCGTCTCAGAGTATTGAGAATCCTAAGTCATGCAATGCCATCACACTGAGGTCGGGAATGCAGTACGAGGGGCCAATGAGGCCGGAATTGAAGGCGGACATGTCTAGGGCAAGGTTCGACCATGGTTCGACCAATATTCAAGGTTGAACCACATAGGAGAGGTCGAACCAGTACACTAGACATGATCCGAAGATGAAGCAGCAAAGGTTCGACCAACATACTTATGGTTCGACCTGTCAAACAGATCGAACCATGGTCGAACCATACCATCCTGAGCACTCTATTTTTCCAGAACACTGGTTTGATCAAATCAATGATGGTTCGACCTATCAAATAGGTCGAACCAGGCCGAACCGCACAACTTGGAGCACTCTGTTTTGTCGCAGCAACGGTTTGACCACGACGGACATGGTTCGACCTATCCAACAGGTCAAACCTTGGTCGAACCGGAGGGCGAAAAGAGTACAGTATGTCAGTTCGACCTGGGAGGCAGTGGTTTGACCTATCAAACAGGTCGAACTCAGGTCGAACTAGAATATCGAAGCAAGAGTAGCCTTCCAGATGGATGGTTCGACCATTACATGCCTGGTTCGACCTGTTCCACAGGTCAAACCCTGGTCGAACCCATCCAGAAAATGCATGTTGGTACTCCGATCACTCTCAATGATGTTGATGCTACTCCAGTGGTTCAGAATGAGCAAGGTACAGAGATGATAGCTGAGAAAAAGTGGGAGAGAGCCAAGCGATTGAGAGCCAAAAAGGAGAAAACGGAAAAGGTTGATCGTGATGAATGGGGGATTCCCAAAACAAAGATACCTCCACCATTTCCTTACAAGCTTGTGAAGAAGGGATTGGAAGAGAAGTTCAAGAAGTTTTCAGAGATAATGAATAAGATAAGCTTTAGCATTCCTTTCTCGGAAGCAATAATGGAGATGCCTTACTATGCCCAGTTCCTTAAGGACATATTATTGAAGAAGCGAAGCTTAACCGGAGTTGAAACAGTGAATTTATCTGAGAATTGCAACTCAATCATTCAAAGAAAGCTGCCGCAAAAGATGAAGGATCCGGGGAGCTTTACTATTCTATGTGAGATCGTAAAGTGGCCGGCACGGCGAGCTTTGTGCGATCTTGGGGCAAGCATCAATTTGATGCCGTTGTCTATCTTTCAGAGGCTTGGTTTGGGGGAGTTAACCCCTACAACAGTGGCTCTCCAATTGGCGGACAGGTCGATGACGTTTCCAAAAGGGATTATTGAAGACGTACTCATCAAAGTGGAGAAGCTGGTCTTTCCTGTGGACTTTTTTATGCTAGAGATGGATGATGACAAGGATAATATCCCTTTAATCTTGGGGAGACCTTTCCTTGCTACTGCTGGAGCTATGATTGATGTTCAAAAAGGGGAACTCAGATTGCGGATGGACAAAGAAGAAGTTCTTTTCAACTTGGATAAGGCAATGAAGATGCCCATGGAGTCTCAGTGTCATAGTATTGACGTGGTAGAGGAGATTGCGATGGAGGATATGTCCCTGATCCTATCTAAGGATCCTCTTAAGACATGTTTGATGAAGTCTCTTACTTATCCCACCACGGAGCTTGACGGTCTCTCCAATGAGGTATGTATTGAATATCTTGAAAACTTGCTTGCTTTGGGTGATGACAGGTATAAATTGGAAAGAACTAAGGTGGAAGAAGTCAAGTGGACTAGGAAGTATTTACCTTTGGATAAAGAGAGCACTCCGATGGAAGAGAAGAAAGAGGAGCGGAAACCACTACCGGAACACTTGAAGTACGCCTTTCTTGGCGACAATGAAAAATATCCGATAATTGTATCTTCTTCTCTTGATGATGATCAACTAGAGTTATTGAATGTTCTTAGGAAGTATAAGTCGGCGATTGGTTGGTCTCTTGGGGATTTGAAAGGAATTAGTCCTTCGTATTGCATGCATAGAATAAGATTGTTAGATGAGGCCAAGACAAGTGTTCAAAATCAGCGGAGGGTGAATCCCGCGATTCAGGAAGTGATTAGGAAGCAAATCCTAGCGTGGTTAGATGCCGGTATTATATATCCTATTAATGATAGTCCTCATGTGAGTCCATTGCATGTTGTTGCTAAGAAGGGGGCATGACTATTAAGAAAACTGAGGATGGAGAAACAATAGCCACTAGGATTCCTACGGGATGGCGTACATGTGTAGATTATAGGAAGTTGAATGAGAACATGTGTAAGGACCATTTCCCATTCCTTTCATGGATCAAATGTTAGATTGTCTTGCAGGGTATGAGTTTTATTGTTTCTTGGAAGGGTACTCGGGGTACAACCAAATCATGATTGCCCCCAAAGATCAAGAAAATACCACTTTTACTTGCTCGAACGGGACCTTTGCTTTTAGAAAAATGCCATTTGGATTGTGTAATGCGCCTGCTACTTTTCAGAGATGCATGATGGCAATATTTGATGGGTTGATAGAGAAGATCATGGAGATATTCATGGATGATTTTTCTGTTTTTGGTTCCTCCTTTGATATTTATTTGTCTAACCTTGCTACTGTTTTGAAGAAATGCCAAGAGACTAATATTGTCTTGAATTGGGAGAATTGCCACTTCATGGTGAAGGATGGGATTGTTCTTGGGCATCATGTTTCCGCCAAGGGATTGCAGGTCGATCGTGCCAAAGTGGTGGCAATTGAGAAGCTTCCACCACTGACCAATGAAAGAGGAGGGCGGTCCTTTCTTGGACACGCCGATTTTTACAGGAGATTCATAAAAGACTTCTCGAAATACTCCAAGCCCTTATCTCACTTACTTGAAAAGGATGTTCCTTTTGCTTTCAATGATGAATGTCTAACAGCTTTTCAGGTTTTGAAAGAGGCAATTACTACTGCACCTATCTTGATCATACCGGATTGGACTCAACCGTTTGTACTCATGTGTGATGCAAGTGATGTAGCACTTGGAGTGGTGCTTGGGCAGCTAAGGAAGAAGAAGTTCTGCGCCATTTACTATGCGAGTAAGACTTTCGATGCGGCACAAAAGAATTACACGATGATTGAAAAGGAGTTTTTGGCTGTTGTGTACGCATTCTATAAGTTTCGTCAGTATTTGGTTGGCATGAAGACTATTGTGTACACGGATCATTCAGCGATTCGGTACTTGATGGAGAAGAAGGAAACAAAGCCTAGGATCATAAGGTAGATTCTTCTACTTCAAGAGTTTGACATGGAGATCCGAGATAAGAAAGGTACTGAGAATATGTTGGCGGATCACCTTTCGAGGTTGGAGACTATGGAGCATTGTGATAATTCTTTCGAGTATATTGAGGAGATGTTCCCGGATGAAAAGATCATGGCCGTGTTTGTTGAAGGGGCTGAGCGAGCGTGTGTGGTTGCTGCACAAGGAGTTGATCCATGGTATGCGGATTATGTTAACTATATTGCCATGGGAGAAATTCCAAGGGATCTCAACCGATATAAACTTGTTAAATTCAAAAGGGATGTTGAGACCTTCATATGGTACAATCCATTTTTGTACAAGATTTGCACGGATTCTATCGTCCGTAGGTGTGTGCCCGAGATGGAGATGAAGAGTGTTCTCGAGTTTTGCCATGCACAACCTAACGGGGGGCACTTCGGCGCTCAAAAGACAGCAGCCAAGGTACTTCAGTCCGCTCTTTACTGGCATACGTTGTTTAAGGATTGTGAGACCTATGTGGCGTCTTGCGATAGATGTCAACGTATGGGGAACATCGGTAGGAGAGACAAGATGCCGCTTTAGCCGAGCATAGTGGTCGAGATTTTTGATGTGTGGGGAATCAATTTTATGGGGCCTTTTCCCCCATCTAATGGATTTCTCTACATTCTTCTTGCTGTGGATTATGTTTCTAAGTGGGTGGAAGCGATTCCTACTCACTTGAATGATTCGAAAACTGTTATATCTTTCTTGAAGAAACATATCTTTGCCCGCTATAGAGTCCCTAGAGCACTAGTTAGTGATGGAGGTACGCACTTCATCAATAAGTTTCTTGAGAAGGTGCTTAAAGGGTATGGTGTTAAGCATATGGTTACTACACCCTATCATCCTCAAGCAAATGGGCAAGCGGAGGTCTCCAACCATCAAGTCAAACAAATTCTAGAGCAGGTGGTAGGAACCAATAGAAAGGATTGGGCTTTGAAGTTCGATGATGTCTTATGAGGGTTCCAGACCGCTTACAAGACGGTGCTGGATATGTCACCGTATCAGATTGTCTATGGTAAGCCGTGCCACTTACCTGTAGAGATTCAACACAAAGTGTTTTGGGCTTTGCGAAGCTTGAACTTGACTCTAAAGGATGTGAAGGAGTTGAAGATGACTCACATTAATCAATTGGATGAGTTTTAGAGTCGTGCGTACAAGAATTCAGAGATCTACAAAGAAAGGATTAAGAGGTGGCATGATTCTAAGATCTCTTACAAGGAGTTCAAGCAAGGAGACGAGGTATTACTATTTAACTCCCATTTAAATCTTTTTGCAGGCAAGTTGAAGTCGAAGTGGACGGGACCGTTCATGATTCATCGAGCCTTAGGAGGGGGGAGTTTTGAGCTCATTGACAAGGATGGAGACATTATTGTGGCGAATGGGCATCGCTTGAAGCATTATAGGTCGCCGAATGATGTTTGTGTCATCTTTGTGGATACCTTGATCTGAGTTGGTACCGTCGTGACTCTCCGACGTTAAATAAGAGCGCCTGTTGGGGGCTTTTCCTTTCGTTTTATTACTTTATTTCTTTTGTGTGAGTAAGAAATTTTTATATTGAAAGTGCTTACCATATCGGCAATTACATCTCTTTTCAAACTTAGTTTCACTTATAGTTTCTACTAAGTTTGGGGGGTGTGATGGACTTACCTCGATAAGCACCGGATATATAATCTTTTCTTTGTAGCGTTTGTTAGGGAAGTTGGATTTTGCGACTAAGTTTGGTTATATTTTATACGGAGATACTCATGAATGTTATGATTAAGAAGCTATTTTTGATAGGGTTGTGCTCTAGTTGTTCCTTAATGATGTGTCTTGAAGCTTGAAGTGTGTAGGGAAGGAAGAATACTTGATTTTTAGAGCTTAACAGGGTCGGTTCGACCAGCCATAGGGTGGTTCGACCTATGCCAGGAGGTCGAACCAAGCTGAAGAAGTCGAACTGTGGTGATAAATTATCCAGTGAGGTGGTACGACCTTGAGAAGAATGGTTCGACCTGATCCTACAGGTCGAACCTAGGTCGAACCAGTGCCGCTGAAGTTCGGTTTGACCACAATGTATTTGGTTTGACCTGTTCAACAAGTCAAACCAAGGTCGAACTTGTGACCTGAAACTTACAGAAGGGTGGTTCGACCTGCGGCGTGTTGGTTCGACCTATTCCAGTAGGTCGAACCCAAGTCGAACCTGAAGAAAAACCTTTCCAGAAGGGTGGTTCGACCTTGTTAGTCGTGGTTCGACCTATTTAGCAGGTCGAACCTAGGTCGAACCAAGCCAGGTATGCGTTTTAAGTTCGATTTTTTAGAAGGGTTCGATCACTTTTTCACTTCACCCTTTCTCGAACCTTCACTGAATCACTACACCCTTGCACCAATTCTTCAATTACACTCGTTTTTGCACCGATTACACATCACTACACCTTTAATTCGTGACTTGGACGCGAGTTTGGGCGAATTCCGCTGCAAGCTAGGGCTCAATCGCGAATTTCTTGGGGGCTTTTATTATTTGGTCGTTCTTTTGCCATGGGAAAAGCTAAAGGCACAGGACAAGGATCCGGACAAGGATCTGGACAAGGCAAGGGGAAGGGGAAGGCAGCCGAAGTAAGATAAAAAAAAGAGGCAAGATAGGCCCTCGAACGTAGATAAGGTGAGGAAGACGCTGAGATTGCAAGAACGTCTTCCCGAGAACTTTAAGATTCAGATGCCTGATTGGGACGAGATCAAAGAGAAGTGGGCAGAAGTCTCAGACAAGATGGCTCAGACGAGATACCAGGATGACGATGCCATGAGAATTATGCACATCAGGGATGATATCTTTTGGATGTTCGATCGAGTAGGGATCTGACGGTTTATGGAGTTGAAGAGGCCGACATATTTCCATATTACAGCGGAGGTAATTTTCTTGTTTGAGATGGAAAAGGACCCTCTTGGTTACCCATTTCAGTGCTCATTTCAGTTAGGAGAAGTCCGGAGGAGATGGACGGCTGAAGAATTTAACGAGTTGTTTCAGACGCCTCTTGAGATCTCTAGAGTGGAGAGTGGCTACTTCAATGCCCATAGATTTTGGAGGGAGATCTACGGGGAGATCGGAGACTATAAGATTAGGCAGGCTTGTGCGACCTCGATCAAGAATCCAGTGTTAAAGTATATGGATCGAGTGCTCGAAAACACCTTGTTTGCTCGTTCGGAGGGTGGCTGTGTGTCTAGAGGAGAGCTTTACGCCCTTCATCCACCATTGGATGTACAATCGGGTTGGGGTGTATTGAGGGTGGCAGTCGGTGGGGGTACCGGGCCCTTCCTCTAGCGCCAAATGTAGCTTATCCGATTTGATCCCTTCCTAATGGTGGGGTAATGTGGCTGTTAAAGGTTAATAAAGGGATTATCAGTGCTAGGCTAACATAAAATGTAGAGAGAGAATTGCCCCCTAGGCATTCTTGTGCCTTCTTGAGGGGGTGAATGAGTGATGATTATTGTCATGGGTTGTCCCCTATTTATATTGGGTAACCTGACGTCATCCGAATCTGGATAAATCATCAGGTTACTGTACAATATATGTGTACAGTGCGAGCATTAACTGCGTTTAGCCTCATGTGACTATCTTTAGGATCATATCTAGGATATCCCCTATGCAGATATCTTAGGGGATATCTGCATATCTCGAGCAATTGGGGCAAGTGGCCTAGTAGTCCCTACTCCTGGGCAGTGAGGTGGACGCTCCTCGCAAATTGGGGGGCCTTTGGACCCTTACTGGGCCTTGGGACCATCAAGCCCAATGGACGAACAGGGGGAATGGGAGCCCAACTCCGAGGCCCCCTATTACAATATATTATTTTAAATTTGGTTTATATTGATTAAAAATTAGTTAAATATGTCAAAAATATCTCTTATATTTACCAAATTTATATTGTTAAATAAAAAAATAAAATTTAAATAATAAAATCCATTATTAGTATAATTAGATTTTTTATGATTGAAATAAAAAAAATACTCCCTCCGTCCGCCCCAAACGTCCCCATTTACTTTTTGCACGTGAATTAAGGAGTATTATTATTTAATGTGTAATTGGTAGTTGTATTAGTTGGGTGTATGGGACCCATATCTTTTTTGTATTAGTGGTGTGGTGAGTCCCATGTGTTTAAAAAGGGAAATGTAGACATTTGGTGCGGACGCCCAAAATGGCAAAATGTGGACGTATCTGACGGACGGAGGGAGTATTAATTGGACGGTCAAAATTAAAATTGAATTATTTTTAAATAGAGTAAAATTTAAAAAAAATTAAAAATAAAAGTTGAAGTTTAGGTTTGCTTTATATATATATATATATATATATATATATATATATATATATATATATATATATATATATATATATATATATATCTAACACTATATATAAAAGGGGATGGCCGGTGAGTTGGCCAGTTACCCCTGGGTGGCCAGTTACAAGAATTAACACGCGTCAACCCTCGGTCATCTCTGTAACACGTGTCTCGCGAATCTCTCTCTCCACCTTCATTTCTCATCAGCCTCGTGTCGGTTCTCATTGAAGATACATCCAAGTTCTCCTTCTGCGGCTCCGCCTTCCTCGATCTCCATTCGCCTTGCTTGGTCTTCACATCATCTGCTTTTACCTTTTATCTTGCTCTCCATCTGAAGTTTCTACTTTCTACTGGTACATACATCTTTCTATACATCCTTTCTCTTTCAACTTCCAAGTTTTCAGATGAGGAAAAGAATTCTAATTAGGTTTATTCCCCTCCAAATTCTCATCGTTCATAGCTCCTGCCTTTATCACATTCAGGGGCGGACCTAGGCGGGGCCAAGGGGGGCACTGGGCCCCCCTGAAAAATTAAAAATAATTAATATATATGTAGTAATTTTTTCATTATTATGACCTTGTCCGAACGGTAACACACCGAATCTACCAATTTGAAAGGTATGGGTTCGATTCCAGCTTACACTCTTCTTTCTTTATTTCTTCAATTTTCAATATTTTTTTCCTTTCTTCTTCAATTTTCAATATTTTTTCCTTTTAGTTTTCTAATTCTTTTTCTCCTCCCTCATTCCTCTTTGTTTTCTTTTTTTAATATAATACCTTTATCCCATGTATATTTTATTATAAATTTCTCATTCCTATTCTTTTCTTTCTTTACATTTTCAATTTTCAATATATTTTTTTTTCTTTTTATCTTTCTAGTTCTTTTTCTCCTCCCTCATTCCTCTTTATTTTCTTTTTTTTTTTCCTTTTCTACTAGTTCCAATAATATTTATAGTGTTAAATTTTAAATTTTATCTCATGTTTATTTTATTATAAATTTCTCATTCCTATTCTTTTATTAAATTATTAGTTTTATTTTTAATAATGATTCTTATAATATTTTTCTTATTCAATTTATGTATATATTACTATATTATAAGTATTTCTTCCAAAAAGTTTATATAATTAATTATATGCACTTCAATTGTTTATATTCCGTTATTCTTAAGATTTAATTTTTATTTTTAGAGTTTATAATATTTAAGTGTATTATTATTGTTAAAATTCATAAATAAAGAGAATTTATGCCCACTTTGTTTTTATGAAAGACAAACTTTATGACACATTAAGAAATCGGGCCCCCCTGATTGACATAGGTGTATGTTCTCAACATAACCATTTCCCTTATTTTCTTTCTCCTTCTGGTATAATATCTTTCTTTCTTTCTTTCCTCCATACAAATTGTCATCGCCATTACCATCACTAATCCACTGCCCAAAACTTCTTCCCGTCATCCTCCTCACTTCCGTCGTATCTAATTCCAGTTTGCATCCAGTATTCACAGCTTCGACTTCACAAGGTCAGAATATTTTTCAGGGGAATTGAATTTTTCTAGCTTATTTAGTTGTACGAATTACTTTATAAACGGTAATGAAGTTTATGAATTCATTCCGTTAAAGTTGATTCTTGATATGAATGAGTAAACTGACGGCAGAGTCAAAGGAAATACCAATTACTAATTGTTATGATTTGCATGTTTTATCACATGCTTATGGGGTGCTCGATATAATGTCTAGGTGTGTTTTTGTTAATCCAAATGATTTATTTGGTCATTCAAGTTAAATTTGGTTTTGTCATGAATGGGAAAACTGATCCTTACTTAGCCGAACATAGTCATATCTTTCCCTTTTCTGAAATATCAGATATGTTGCTTTGTGGCCTGTGGATTTCTTCTTTTTGTTCAATATAAATTGTGGATTTCTTCTTCTTTGTTCAATACAAATTGTGGATTCCTACAAAGTGTACATTGTGTTATTATACCCCCTTAGTCCAAAAAGAGGATAGCTCCTTGTATGCAGCTTTAGTTTTCCTGACGACCTGATCTTACGGTAGGAGCAGTGGTTGAAATTGACTTTTACATTCAACTGTGGAATTTCACTATACTCCTTGTGTTCGATGTATCATTGCCGTTGTTATTCCTTTTGTTCATTTACCTTTTCGAATACCAAAGATTTTGATTCACGTAAAATAAATTGTCATTCCTTACTAACTTTGATACATCATGTAATTAACATATTATAAGTAATACTCCAATGTGAAAGATTAATTTCATCTGATTTTTTACTTAAAGAGTTGAAAGATTTGTGTAATTCATGTGGTCCCGTGATTTAAATTATTAAATTGCTTAATAAACCTGACAGTTATTTGAGGTAAGTCAAAGTAATTAATTAGTTCAAAATCGTGTTAAAAGTAGAGTTGATTAGTTGTGGTCATGTACTGGAATGCAAATTTCGGACTTCCTCTACATTGTAACAGGGTATTAGAGTCGTAATTATGAATTATTGCATCCATCCAAAGCTGTTTCAGTTGACAAATAGTGAGTATAATTTATAAAAATTAAACTGTAGATAAAACATGAAGCATAGAGCAAATTAAGCATTTAGTAAACAAAAAAATTAAGATAGTAAAAATATATATTCGATTGTGTGTAATATGACTTAGTGTTTGGTAATTATGTGTACATGAAAAAGTAAATTATTTTAAAAATAGAGTTGATTAGCAGTACTTATGATTTTTGATAAAATGGTTCCTTTTAACCTATGCCAGTAACATGTTCATAAAGTGTCTACAAATAGCATATTCTAAGGTTTCATAAATAAAATAAAAAATTCAGAGTATATAATACACTTTTGGTTGCTAATATGGTTTGACCTAAAAAAAAATAACACATTAATATCACATGGAGGTACAAGTGTTTGAAGCGTTACCAAAGTAATTTATGGTTCATTATTTTCTCTGTGTTCGTATGCATATGGATGTACTACAAGTGAAAGAGAACATTTGCTTAAGAAATGAATAAAGTAATAATATTTGTTTTTTTGGTGCACGCTTTTAGAACAATTCAAACGACCTATAAATTCATTCAAGTTAGAGTTATATGGTCATATGAATGTTCGAACTAACAGTTGACTTAGAGAAAGTGACCATTAGTAATTATTATGATCACTGATTTGCCTAATTTAACCCACGCCCATGAGATATTTAGTGAACTGTACAATTGCTTATTTGTTTGTATCGAATAAAGTATATACTTCGACTATCTTGCGCTAGGACTTTGGCTCCGGAGAGGACTCAGCTGTTAGTTAGTATCCCCTTCGGGGTGGCATCAATAGATCTTCAGCGTCAAGGTTCTTAGCTGCTGCAAGGACCGGACTGACTTCAGCTTGGTCATTCCCTTGTGAGTTCAAAAGGAGATTAGATAGATTTAAGGCGTGTGAGTTCACTTCCATTTTGCGACTAACATGACATTAGGTTTTACAATTAAATTTGGGGAAAAATTTGAGCACATATACTTTACTGTTGTGGCTGATCACTTTTTTCCTTATTTTATTGAACAACACTGATGGTATTACTGTTGAGATTGAGGATCCTTGTGATCAGAGTTCAGTACTCGTAGGAGGTGAGGGATTCAATGGCTGGAGGCGAAGAAGAAGACGATTACATGGGGGAGCTCTCCCAGTTTGTTCCGCCACAAGTTCCTCAATCTTCCTCGCAAAAGGTTTTTCTATTCTTAGTATATTCATCTGTTTTCTAAATCCCCATTACAATATATATCTGTGCATACTTTCCCCTTTTTCGCTTCTAATTCCCCAGTTCAGAAATTCTCTTCATCTTGGAAATGTATTTACGAATTTCCTGTTTTTGTTTGATCCCTGTTGGAAAATCTGGAGAAGATAATCATTGTTCTTGCTTGTACAGATGATCTTTTTACTTGGTTCGTTTATATTTAATTGAAACTCAATAGGTCCAAGTTCGACTCTTCTACGTTAGACTTATACATTGCAACATGGTATTTAAATTTTGCACTAGTGTAGTGTTGGAGAAAAGGTTATGACATTTATTCGAGTTTTTTCCTCTGTCAGGATTCTAATATGAATCTTGGAGTGTCGAATTCTTCAAGCAAGAAATCCAAAGCCCGAAACTGGCAGGAGCAGAAAATGCACGATAGGAAGCGGAATCAAATAGAAGAGGATAAGAAGACATTAGAAAATTTAGGTTCAGCAATACCACAATCTAATATCGGTTTTAAAATGTTAAAACTAATGGGCTACACTCCTGGCTCTGCGTTGGGCAAGGAAGGTTCTGGGAGGGCTGAACCAGTTGCGCTGGAGATCAGACGAGGCCGGGGAGGAATTGGTAAAGAAGATCCAATCGTAGAGAAGATGAGAAGAGATAGAGAAAGGTGTCAGAGGGAAAAGTGGAATGTGCTTAAATTGATGGAAGTTTTTGGCAGTCACCAAAAGGAGCGTTGGAAGGGAAGGATAATTGTAGTGAACTATAGAAAGGCTGAGGCTGTACTCGCGCGGCTGGAAAACAGGGATATTGAGGTGGAGAAGAAGGAAGACGAAGGCGAAGAAAAGGAAGAGGAAGAGGAAGAAGAGATTACAGAAGAGGTACATTGTCTGAATGTTCAATTTCTGCATTTGCCTTGAGTGCTTCATAATAGTTCTGAAATTCCTAGTTGCGTCTGTTGCTTTATAATTTTTTAGCCTGAAGTGATGTGCTTAGAGTTTCAAGTTGATTCAATGCATGTCAGTTTCTATTGCATCCTAGAAGCTAGACTACCATGCACTTCTAGCACGTCTTGCATGCTTGTGCAATCCATATGTGGTGATGTGGTTTCTCTGAAAACATATTACTATAATGCATAAAATATGATTCGCTTGATAATATTTTGGAAATGCGTCTCAGAAAGTGCTGGCAGAATAAGCTCCTAGTTGTTGAAATGATCTTCTTGTAAATTTAAATTGGAAATGATCTTGACCTTTCCCAAAAATACCTGGTATGATTGACACAAGGAGCTTATTTATCACATCTTCTGTATCATGTGTATTTGCATCTATTAAAACTCATGCTCAATGTGATTGTACTTTTAAGATTATTTAATCAGTTTATAAATCTTGGTAAGCATTATGAAAGAGGTAACATTTGAGTCTATTGTGGATTTTTTTTTTCAATAGAATGTGTAGTCATCTCTGTGTAGCATATACTTAACTATATCTCTGGACATATAATCGTATGTTCCCTCTGATGCAGGATTTGCTAAATATTTTGTTTAAGCTAAGAAAAGAATTCTATTACTGCCTCTTCTGTGGATGTCAGGTATGTTAGATCACATCTTATAATTGAGATTACTATGATCATTTTTGCTCTCTCTGTGATTAAGTTTTGGAAATATAAATGCACAATTGATTCACTATCGCTGATGCTTTGGCTTTGTTCCACTTTTCAGTATGAGTCGATGGATGCACTTATGTCCAACTGCCCAAGGATAAATGAAGATGACCACTAGATGCAATGGACTCATTTTCAAACTTGTTCCACATCAAATTTTCAGAATTTAGCCCCTATGATTGATCAGATAACTTTCATGAAGTATCTCTGGTTCAGTGGACACTCCCGGCCTTAGCCTTGATGGATCAGAAACGAGAAGACGGAGAGGATAACATGTCCAAATATCAGATACTTCTTGAAATAGCTAAATTTTTTGAACTCATGGTGTCTCGTACCATTATTTAGGTAGAATTTGAGAATTCCAGAAATATACATGTATCTACCAAAAATAATGCCCTCTTTAGAAGCTTTTATTTGTAAAAATTATATCAGGTTCACCTTAGTCATACAGAATTCTTGCATGCTTGCTGATAATTGACTTGTTAAAGAGTACTCAGACGCAGTATCACCCAATGTGTGACAAATAACTAGAATTTGAAATCAAAAAGTGTTCATAGATCAGAGATGACTTTGGGCGAGTAGTTTCCAGACTGCTATTGGCACTTGGCCCGACAGCCCCAACATATTACAAGCCCACACAACTACGTGTCTTACCGTAGACCCAAACAACAACATTATATTTATATGAAACGTTTTCTAAAACCAATCAAAGGACTTCAATTATTAAACAAACAAGATCCCACCGGAAGAACTCATAGTAGCCAGTGCGCGTGCTGGACTGGTGAATCGTAACCCCTCGGATATTCCAGCTCATGGAATCGTCCCTCGTGTGGTTGAGCTAAACCGAGCTCTCCAGTATACTGACAGTCGGTGGGCTGAGACGATTGTCCAGGACCAAGATCATGAGGCATCTCATGCAGACTGCTATTTGCCTAGTTGTCCTTAAACCCCCAAGAAGAGCAGGCAAACTGACCTATGGTTCAGCCATGATTTACAGATGGATGAACTATTACCGAGCCATCAGTACCAAGTGAATTGTTTACCCCAAGAACCGAGGATCGGGTTCTTGAGGCCCAGGGCTAATTTGACAGAAGAGAGAGAGCACCAGTGGAGTCCACGACACTCCAGGGCCAGAACTAGGCCTAGGATTTGTACCTTGCAGAAGATCAGATAGAGGGTTCTGTAAGTTGCTCTGCCATGGAAGAGCAGCAGCTTGACCTCTATTTCCAAATCCTCATTTAGCGAAGGAATTCGGCCACGAGTCTCTTCCAGTAAGTTTAGGGTACGCGCTAAAGTCCATCACAAAGCCTCCGGTTTTGCTACCATTTCCAGAAAATGAATCCAAAGTTAATAGGCAATGGTTTTAATGGTAAAAAAGATTGAAACTTTGATGAAAATATGATATCTTACCATACATGGAGGGGAAAAGATTTCCATAGGGAGGAGACAACAGAGATCCTGGCGACGGTTTCCTCCTACGCTCGTAGTGGCCAGTCAGGCGCCTCCTACAACTTCGTTTTCCTTGGTCAAATTCAGGTAATTGATGAAATCTGGAGTAAGGCTATTATTACCACTATTATACTCAACTTAACTAAAAACATTAAAAATCAAGAAAAGCCACTCTTGCTCATGTACTTCCACGTTTAGCAACTTACATCCAATAATGTAGTTTATCAAAACCATCTTCTGGTGAGTTCACCAATTCTCCTAAATCCTCTAAACAAGACTTAAGTCCGGAGGTCATAGGCATTCACATTCTTGCATTTTCATCAAACTTCCAAGATGAGTATTATATGAGTTCACTACGCTCATTACAGCATCTGAATCTTTCTGTTTCGAACATGTTAGATTAAGCTTTTAAACGAGTGGTAACTTATGCTTCAAAACCGATTGAAAGATATAGCTAGCCTTCATTGGCATGACTCCCAACTAGAGCATACTCTTGCTTTCACTTCCCCCTTACATTTCACATAATCCCCACAAATAATTACTCCACTCTTTATCATTTTTCCTAACAATTAATATGAAATTATTAATACATTACTTTGAATACGCTATCTTAATAACAATACCAAAGGCATACAAGAAAACAACATAGTACTAAGGAAACACATCAAACAGAATAACCCAATAGCTCACCCTAAAAACAGAAATAACACAAAAAATGCAATTTCTTTCCACTATACATAATGCATAATCAAGATTGAATTTTTTTTTCCAAAAAAAAAAAAAAAGGCATGCTGCACTGCTGGCAAAACCTCTGCTCAAGGGCAGCAACAATTACTTTAGGATAGTTGGAACGCATACCACAAACTTTGTGCCTAAATTCAAGAGCAAATTTTAACTGAAGGAAAGACCTGATCCAAATTTAACTAATTATGAATAGAAAGAGTTGATTACACTTATGAGATATAGAATCACCATTTGGAAAATATCCACATCAGAGAATATCAAATTAAGGAAAGGTTCAATCTTGAATTTGATTAGACCACAACAATCAACAATGTACATCGGACTCAATCCGGTGGTAGCGCGAAAACAAAAGGCAGATATATAAGAGGTGAAAAGCAACAATCAATTTTGCACAGAATCGTGTACCTACCGTCGATGTTGGGAGCACGACGATGGAGGAGTGAGAGCCGAGAGATGAGTCGGAGATGAGAGAGGGAGTGAAAGGAATTATTAGTGGCAGGAGAGGAGATATATGCCACGTAGATGTTATATTTGTAACCGGCCCGGCCCACAGACCCGTCCAATCCTCGTTATAAATAGTTTCTTACCATACATAGAATTATAGATAGTTAAAAAAAGAATTATTACCCCCTCTCTCTGTTTCCTCTCTCGTCTCTCGCCGTTTCCTTCCTGTCACCGCCCCTGCGTTTTCCTTTCTTCCCCCCTCTAACCATATTTATAAACAGAAATATCAGATTCCCAACAGAAATTTCAGATCCCCTTAATATTAAGGATGAATCAGGCATCGGGAACGGTGTCAGAAATAGAAAATAAAAGGAGTAGGATGACGCTGAGAAGGCACACGGTTGATAGACTCAGTGGGTTGTGTGATTCCTTGATTATTCACATACTTTCTTTCGTGAGGGAACCAGCAGGCTTAACCACCGCCCCATGGTCCCCATGGTTTAGTCGTGAAGAACCTCCCGCGGTAAAGAAAATTGCGGTGACGAGTGTGCTCTCTAAACGATGGCGACATGTTTGGGCCGAATTGCCTGTGCTTAGTTTCCAGGAGAAAAGCATAGATACTGAAAAAATTAGTAGGTTTGTGTTTATGGTTAACAGAACTCTGGCTATTCGCACTGCACAATATATGGAAAAATTCTATCTTGATTTCAGGTTTTCGCCAATCTGGGCCGTCTTTGTGGATGGGTGTCTTGCCTTTGCCTCAAAAAGTAAGACCAAGGTGGTATCTTTGATACTTCCTAGGGGGGACAACCTTGTGGGTTATGCTATCCCTGAGATGTTTTATCGTAATTCATCCTTAGAAGAGTTGGAATTGGCATTTTGCAGGGTGTCCCCTCAGAGAAGAATAGAGTGGAGGGGTTTGACTAGGCTAGATTTTCTTGGGGTGGAGTTGGGGGATGATGTGAATGAGAATATATTATCAGGATGTCCACTTCTTTATAGTTTGGGTCTACAAGACTGTTGGGGGTTCAGTCGTTTGAATATCAACTCTCCCAGTGTTGGTAAACTTGCAGTTTGGTTGGGCGAGGACGTACATCTGCCTTTTCTGGAGATTTCAGCACCCTACCTACATTATTTGGAGATTTCATCGGTTTGTGATGTAGGTGAT
Organism: Pogostemon cablin; assembly: GCA_023678885.1. Lineage (NCBI taxonomy): Eukaryota > Viridiplantae > Streptophyta > Magnoliopsida > Lamiales > Lamiaceae > Pogostemon > Pogostemon cablin. The sequence goes on from CM043013.1 coordinate 29,084,948, forward strand.
GTAGATGACAGAGAGATCCAGGTGAGGAACATTCCATGTGTGGTGAAAGCTTTGATTGATATCAGGCCTGATGCTTCTGAGGAAGACTGGAGTTATGTCTTGGACTGGATTGAAGCAACCCTCCATATCCCGGAGCTCCACCTCACAGAGCCCTTAATGGAGGTATGCCAATTTTTCTTCTACTTCTTTTGTTCCATCATGGAACAGAACTCTATCTCATCTCATCTGTGTGTTTGTTTTTATTTTGCAGTTACTAGGAGCTATGATGGAGAATGGATTGCAGATTCCGCCATCTCACAAGCGAGTATCTTTGACCCTGCGTGCTGTGGAGGATGATTTGGACAAGGACTCCATTTTTGGCCTTATAAGGCTGCTGGAGTCTTCTCCCCAACTTGAGAAATTGGAGGTGTTCACCTCTTTTACGCGAGATTCCGTAAGTACATCTCTAACATCACATGATAGAAGAATTAGGCATTGGTAAATTTGTTCAAAAGAAAATGACATGATAGAATTAGGCATTAGTAAATTTTTTCAAAAGAAAATTTGGTTCAAGTATGTTGAATTTGTTCCATTTAGGAATTGCTTAGGAATGATGATTTCAGTTCATACACATTTGTGCAAAAGAAAATAACATGATAGAATTAGGCATTACTAGTAAATTTGTTGAAAAGAAAATGAGGGAGTATAGGTTGAAGTATGTTGAATTTGTTCCATTTAGGAATTGCTTAGGAATGATGATTTCAGTTCATACACATTTATAGCATCACATGATTGAATTAGGCATTAGTGAATTTGTTCAAAAGAAAATGACATGATAGAATTAGACATTAGTAAATTAGTTCAAAAGAAAATGAGAGAGTATTCGTTAAAATATGTTGAAGTAGTCAATTTGTTCCCTTTAGGAATTGCTTAGGAATATGATGATTTTAGTTCACACACATCTGTAACATCACATGATAGAAGTAGGCATTAGTAAATTCAAAAGAAAATGAGTGAGTATTCGTTCAAGTATGCTGAAGTGGTCAATTTGTTCCATTTAGGGTTATCTCAGGAATGATGATTTCAGTTGCTGTGACCTTCCGCATTTAAAGACGGTAAAAATTGAATGCACAAAACGCACTAGGAATTATACTCGCACAAAGTATCCACTGTTTGCAGATTTAGTTATATTGTTGGCCCGGATTCTGCTTAGGAGGGCGACGGCGTTGGAGAAGATGTTGTTTCTTGTGAATTATGCACGTGCTACTTCTGGGTTCAAGAAAATAGCTGGGGTAGTGAATTCTTATCCCAGATCATCTAAACAAGCACAAGTCCTGGTCCTCCCTCTTTGCTGATCTATATTTATTTTACAAGACTTTTAAAGATGACTCGACCCTATTTATTTTTCACTATCTTGGATTTGAAGTTTACTTTTATGTTATTATTTCTCTGTTAGACCTGGAGTATATATAATAACTTAATTTTTGAGAAAGAATCTACCTTTTGCCACTACTTATATGTACTTACCTCTTTCGTTGAGTTTGATTGATCGAAATGGTAATTGATTCCTTCTCACTGCATATCTTTTAGCTTCTGGTCTTTTGCTTATTTACATCTTCAGTAGCACAAACTATAAAAAATGACTTGGATGTTAATAATCAAGCTTCATTATTTTCTTCCCTCATCCACAGTTGCATTGCACCTCACGTAAATGATGCGGATCAACTCCTGTGTCAACAATTGCTATCAACTCTTTCCAGGTTATTAGTTATATATCCTCCCCCTCTCTCTCTCATTTTTCAATCCTAAATTGGAGTTATCCATTCGTCTGTTGAATTCTTTTTGTTTTTTCATCTTTCTTCAGCAACAGGATCGGTTTCTTCAGAATGTGAACATTGCACTTGCACGTATCATGAAGAAGGGACTTCTTGCCAATCAATTCTCGAGAGACGTCTGTCTCCTCTTCAGGCAAGTTTATTTATTTGAAACATCCATTCGTTTTGACTGATGTATTCATGAGGGTTTTCAGAATTGTCATGGGTTTTTGAAAAAGGTAAGTAGATCTTTAATTGTTAGTCAAGAAAAGAATGTTCGTTCTTGATTGAACCATTACACTTTTCAATTCATTGCCTTCTTGATCATTTCTTAGTATAAAGATATATGCAGACCTTTCTGAATTCATCTCCCAACTATGTTTGAACTTCGAAGTTGTAGAAGATTTATTACAACATTGGGGCTCTTAATCCGTCATTCTTCGTTTTTTTAACCTTCATCTCCATGATCATAATTGATTAATCTTCAGTGTTTTTTGTCCTGTGCTTTTTACAGATTGTTTGCATAGTATTAACTCAAAAGATGGCATGTTGGATTCATTGCTTTTTTTTCTCTTTTTTATTTATTTGGGGTCCGTTTGCTTGGGCTGATAAAGCCTTAATAAACTACTTAACCCACCTAATAATTTGTTGGTTGCAAAAAATTGGGCCATGTTTTACCTTTGGGCCCGGTAGTTAAAACCTTAAGCCCGGTGGATTGAAACCCAACCCCTTGGTGGGTTTTCATAGACCAACACACGGAGAATGTTATTAATTATTTTTTTGACAATTCTACCCCTTCTATATATACCTAAAAATAGCCCCAATTTCACAATCTGATTCATTTCTGTTTCTTGGCTCTCACAACGATGGCAAATGACACTGGAGAATGAGAAATCGGCGATGGTTGAATCGGTGATGGCGGAATCAGAACTCAGTCAAATCTTCCTCGTTTCTTTTCTTCTTCTCTCGTAACTCACGAATTGAAAAGTTTCTCTCACCTGCGGTCTTTGCTCAGGTAATCATGTTTCAACCTTTTCTTCACTGATTGAGTATGATTTGATTTCCGATTCTGTTAGTATAGTTATGATTTGCTTTTCGTTTTTGCTAGTATACCTCTCATTCATTTGCATGCACTTCTCTTGCTTATCTCGCTTCCCTGCTTCGGTGAAATTCACGAATTAAATAGTTTTTCTCACAATTCAGCAAAATTTTTCTCATTTCCTTTCTTCTCTCACAACTCATGAAGCTTCTCTACTTCTTATTTTTATTTTGATCAGTATGATAGAATTTGTTTTTGGATCGCAAAGCTAGATTAGTGTCTATGAGTTGAGAAACATAAACGTATGTGATTAATGATTTAGTACTGATATATAACGTTAATTATAAAAATAAAATCCATGTGATTATTTGTTAATTATAAAAATAAAAATAAAGCTAGATGTGCATGCTTGAATAGTGCATGCTTGAAATCCATGTGATTATTTGTTAATTCCTGAATTAAAGTGTTATTTGACATCATAAATTGTATATATCTCCATGCATGACTAAGAAACAACAGTTTGTCAATCATGATTAACACCAGTAGATCATTTTACTAGGATTTGAAAATTAAAGAATGTAAAGAGTGTAAACTACAATTACTTGCAGATTATGCATTCTGGTTGGGTCCAAGTAGAAGAGGTTATTTACAGTCCAAGTAGAAGAGGTTTTTTACAGTCCAATTTGCCCACACCAGTAGGTCCTGCAGTCCTTAGCCCTGCTCAACCACTTATGATTATATATATTCCCTTCCTTCAATCGTGCTTCTTCATTACTTATATGATCTCTTGAAGAAATCAGTCCCTGGATTGTTATAAAAATTAAGCTGATACGGTAGTTGGTAGATAAGAAATAATATGAATTATAAGTCTCATAGACATAGGCCTTTGTTGAGATAATTAACATTGCGTTCTTGAAATAAGTCTCATTTTGATCTCTTGGATGTGGTTATTACAATCTGCATCAAGTGGTGGTGGTATTCTTTGTTGACTTCATACCAATTCTGTTAAGTTTTACAAAGAAAATTCTATTTTATTTGTTGCCTTTTCCTGTCATATTGTGATTTCAGTGTATATGAACTTACTCTTTATATGAAGTTTCTAGTTTAGAGTTAACTTTCTGATGCATACTTACATGTGTTTCTTTAATAACTTAAAAGCAGTTTAATGGCTGAAATTGGAAGAAGAAGGGCTGAGATTTTCCTTGTTGTGGAAGAGATTTTATCAAATAGTTTTGTAGTTATTAATTCAATTCTAAGTCAATTTGTCAAGACACGCCATGGTCGTGAGTGTTGTGAAAGGGAAATTAGATACGTTATGGCAGATAGAATAACGAAACAAATTGAGCATTTGGATAGTCTAATTTCTGTAAATGATAAGGATTGTCTAGAACAACTAAGAATGACACGATGTGCATTTGCTAGACTATGTTTCTTGTTAAAAACTGTTGGGGGACTTGAAGGCTCTAGGTATGTCACTGTCAATGAGAAAATAGCCTTATTTCTTTCTGTACTTTCACATCATAAGAAAAATAGAGTTGTAAATTTTGATTTTAAGCGATCAGGACAAACTGTTAGCAAACATTTTCATAGCGTATTGGGTGCAGTCCTCAAATTACACCCTCTGCTCTTGGCAACTCCTAAGCCTATTGATGATACTTGCGAGCACTCTAGTTGGAAATGGTTCAAGGTATGAGGAAAATATTCAATGACTTATTTACTAAAATTCATCATACATAATTCAAAATAACTAACAATATGTTCAATATTTTAGGGATGTTTAGGTGCTTTAGATGGTACATGTATCAAAATAACAGCTCCTGAGACTACTAAGGGAAGATATAGAACAAGGAAAGGTGACATAGCTGTTAATGTGCTTGGGGTGTGTGAACAAAACATGAAATTTGTTTATGTGCTTGCTGGTTGGGAAGGATCAGCAGCAGACTGTAGAGTTCTACGAGATGCGGTTAATAGGCATGGATTTAAAGTGCCTCAGGGTACTACTTCCATTAAGTTATAGCAGTTTAGTTTATTCTAATAACATGGGGGGTTAATATCTCCTTAATACTTACAGGTCATTACTACTTGTGTGACAACGGGTATACAAATGCTGAGGGATTTCTAACTCCATATAGAGGGATCCGGTATCACCTAGAGGAATGGGGAGAGGGTTCTAGAGGGATCCGGTATCACCTAGAGGTGTGAAATTTTCGGAAAAGACAGAGCTACTGGAGAAGAAGCTGAGGGCTTTGTTGATGCAACGAATAATGTGCTCGGTGAAACTAATCAGCAGGTATTACACTTTTTCTGAATTATTGCGTCTAAATTTGTGTTTTACTTGTACATGTTGCTGATGGTGTTATAATTTCCAGCTTGGTGCTGTAATGTTGTTTTTATAATAGCAACACTTCAGTCTGCTAGATAGCTTAATTCTGTTATGAAATTTTGGACAATTTTGATTGATGTAGTACGGGGTTATTCTTAATAAGTAAACACTTGTTTTGGAGGGGTGATTGAATTCAGGGGAGGCTGAATCACTTTTTTTAAAGGAAGTCTGATAACAGTGATGCTATAATTGTGATTCTAGAGAAATTCTGTGATAGCACCGATGCTAGATTAGGAGAAATCGCCAAGAGGATTGGATATGAGTACGACACCTCAATCGCTATAAAGGAAGTTTGGACTTGTGTGGATAAAATTGAAGGATTGAATTTGAAGGAAAAGCTATTAGCATCAAAGTTGTTGGTGAAGAACAATGAGGACTTGGAGTTGTTCTTTAGCTTGCCGCCTGGTCCTAGAGAAGAATTTGTTAAGATGAAATTGGTGGGCCATCTTTAAATCGTGTCATTTGCATTTTGTGTACTTATGTTTTGGCTTGAATGATTTGTTGGTAGCATGTTTTGGTGATATGTTTGGATTTTATGGTTTGATTGTTGTCTTACGTCAAAAACTATTATTAGGTTTTATGGTTGATTACTATTATTAGGTTTTATGGTTGATTAACTTTTGTTAATTCTGTTTGTTTACTTTATATATATATATATATATATATATATATATATATATATATATATATATATATATAACATGCTTTTTAATTTTGATGACTTCATGACGTGTATGTATTTTTCTTTCTAAATGTTTAGGAAAAAACAATTTGAAAAAAAAGCATGTTATTTTGATTGTCATTTTATAGATAATATTTAGATTTTAATTTTTTTTTAAAAAGAAAATTAAATTTTAAAATAAATCAAATATGGTAATTAAAAATATAATTAAAAGAATATAAATATTTTGTTGAATTTTGTTTTCATATAAATAATACATTTTTGTATGTATGTTTTGTACGTAATTAGTTAAAATTTTAAATTAAAAAAAATAAATAATACATTTTTTACATAATTTATATTTTCCAGAAATTTAAAATAAATTAATATTAATATTTTAAAATTTTAAGAAGTGAACATGAAATCACTTAAAAATAGAATTAGGAGAGAGTATACATAAAAAAAGTAACAATTATAAATTTTGAGGACAACAATGTAAATTTACATTTTTATTATCTACTAATCCTTAACTTCATTAACAAAAAAATATGAAACAAACATAATATTAGCTAACCTAAGTTATATTATAATTCCTACTTATTCACTAACCCGTATGGTTAGTGAACCAAACACACCCTTATTGTATTAACTCAAAAAGGACCAACACTTTACCAGGCCACATTAGAATGGCCCATGGGCCATGCCATATAGAAACCAACGAACAAAATCTTTTTTTAAGCTAATAAAATCACAGTGAAGGCCCTAAAGGGGTTGTCAAACTATTGAGAGACTTCAAAGTTCAAACAATATAATCTTCCTCCTCAGTCTTGCTCATAGAAATGTTAAATTGTTGATGCAACGATCCCCTTGCTCCAGAAAATTACTTAAAATATGGCTATACTCCCAGAAAAAACACTAATAATACAGTTGGCAACTAGAGCTGCTATTCCTTAAAAACCTTACTTGGACAATTCATTGAACAGGAAGCGTGCAATTCTAAAAGCTTAATTCTGTTTATACTTTCTCCAGGTAAATAATGGACCGTATGCTGACGGCAGTGGCTAAATTGTTCGCCGGCGGAGGCGACGGTTAATCTGGGAATTTAAATATTTGGGCTTAGTTATTACTAGCAGAGTATCGATTTATTGGAGCAATTTTGCAAAAATCTTACTTTAGTAATTTGGAGATTTAGGGTTAAAATGAGAGTTGATAGTAAGTTCATTAATACAATTACCCTTCATTAGTACTTGACAAAAATAAAATTTTGGAACCGTCTATAGGGCGGCGCCACGCAAAAATTTGTGTATATGGCATCGCCATGTTCATTCTTTAAAAAATTTTGAAAATTTTTTGTATTTGTCGCTCTCACATTAATCCTGAAATTAATATTTTATTTTAAGTAATTTATTATTTTATTTATACTCTCACATCAATAATCGTAATATAATAATGCAATTAATTAAAGTAATTTAATATTTAAAGTACTGAGGCTGAGGCTGTACTCGCGCAGAAAGGCTGAGGTTGTACTCGCGCAGCTGGAAAACAGGGATATTGAGGTAGAGAAGAAGGAAGACGAAGGCGAAGAAAAGGAAGAAGAAGATGAAGAAGAGATCACAGAAGAGGTACATTGTCTGAATGTTCAATTTCTGTGCATTGAGTGCTTTATAATAGTTTTGAAATTCCTAGTTGCATCTGTTGCTTTATAATTTTTTAGCCTGAAGTGATGTGCATAGAGTTTCAAGTTGATACAAGGCATGTCAGTTTCTATTGCATCCTAGAAGCTAGACAACCATGCACTTCTAGCACGTCTTGTATGCTGGTGCAATCTATATGTGGTGATGTGGTTTCTCTGAAAACATATTACTATAATGCATAAAATATGATTCGCTTGATAATATTTTGGAAATGCGTCTCAAAAAGTGCTGGCAAAATAAGCTCCTAGTTGTTGAAATGATATTCTTGTAAATTTAAATTGGAAATGATCTTGACCTTTCCCAAAAATACCTGGTATGATTGACACAAGGAGCTAATTCATCACTTCTGTATCATGTGTATTGTATCTATTAAAACTCATGCTCAATGTGATTGTGCTCTTAAGATTATTTAATAGTTTATAAATCTTGGTAAGCATTATGAAAGAGGTAACATTTTAGTCTATTATGGAGTTTTTTTTTTTTTTCAGTAGAATGTGTAGTCATGCTCTCTGTGTAGCATATACTTAACTATATCTCTGGACATATAATCGTATGTTCCCTCTGATGCAGGATTTGCTAAATATTTTTTTTAAGCTAAGAAACGAATTCTATTATTGCTTCTTTTGTGGATGTCAGGTATGTTAGATCACATCTTATAATTTAGATTACTATGATCATTCTTGCTATTTCTGCGATTAAGTTTTTGGAAATATAAATGCACAATTGATTCACAATTGCTGATGCTTTGGCTTTGTTCCACTTTTCAGTACGAGTCGATGGATGCACTCATATTCAACTGCCCAGGGATAAATGAAGATGACCACTAGATTCAATGGACTCATTTTAAAACTTGTTCCACATCAAATTTTCAGAATTTAGCCCCTTTGACTGATCAGATAACTTTCATGAAGTATCTCTGGTTCAATGGACACTCCCGACCTTAGCCCTGATGGATCAGAAACGGGAAGACGGAGAGGATAACATGTCCAAATATCAAATACTTCTTGAAATAGCTAAGTCTTTTGAACTCATGGTGTCTCATACCATTATTTAGGTAGAATTTGAGAGTTCCAGAGGCTTGTATTTGTAAAAACTATATCAGGTTCACCTTAGTCATACAGAATTCTTGCATGCTTGCTGATAATTGACTTCTTAATATGTTCTTAAAGAGTACTCAGACGCAGTATCACCCAATGTGTGACAAATAACTAGAATTTGAAATTAAGAAAGTGTTCACAGATAGCAGAAGTCGTTTCAAGAGTGCTGTTGGTCCAACATCCCAACATATTAAAAGACAAGCCCACAAAACTACGTGTCTTACAGTAGACCCAAAAAACAACATTACATTGATATGAAAAGTTTTCTGAAACCAATGAAAGGACTTCAATTATTGAACAAACAAGATCCCCACCGGAGGAACTCATAGTAGCCAGTGCATGTGCTGGACTGATAAATCGTAACCCCTCGGATAATCCAGCTCATGGAATCGTCCCTCGTTTGGCTGAGCTAAACCGAGCTCTCCAGTATACTGACTGTCAGTGGGGTGAGACGATTGTCCAGGACCAAGATCATGAGGCATCTCATGCAGATTGCTATTTACCTGGTCGTCCTTGAACCCCCAAGACGAGCAGGCAAACTGACTATGGTTCCGCCATGATTTACAGATGGGTGAACTATGACCGAGCAATCGGTACCAAGTGAATTGTTTACCCCAAGACCCGAGAATCGGGTTCTTGAGGCCCAAGGCTGATTTGACTGAAGAGAAAGAGCACCAGTGGAGTCCACAACTCCATTGGAGCAATGAGCTAATGACACTCCAGGGCCCGAACTAGGCCTGGGATTTGTACCTTGCAGAAGATCAGATAGAGGGTTCTGTGAGTTGCTCTGCCATGGAAGTGCACCAGCTTGACCTTGATTTCCAAATCCTCGTACAGCGAAGAAATTCGGCCACGACTCTCTTCCGGTGAGCTTAGGGTATGCGCTGAAGTCCATCACAAAGCCTCCGGTTCTGCTACGATTTCCGGAAAATGAATCCAAAGTTGAAAGGCAATGGTTTTAATGGTAAAAAAGATTGGAACTTTGATGAAAATATGATATCTTACCATACATGGAGGGGCAAAGATTTCCACAGGGAGGAGACAACAGAGATCCTGGCGACGGTTTCCTCATACGCTTGTTGTGGCCAGCCAGACACCTACAACTCCGTTTTCCTGGGTCAAATTCAGGTAATTGATGAAATCTGGAGCAAGGCTATTATTACCATTATCATACTAGGATATTCACATCTTAACTAAAATTATTAAAAATCAAGAAAAGCCATTCTTGAAAATGTACTTCCATGTTTAGCAAGTTACATCCATTATTGCAATTTACCAAAACCGTCTTCTGGTGAGTTCACCAATTCTCCTAAATCCCCTAAACATTCTAAGTCTTGAGGTCATAGGCATTCACATTCTTGTATTTTCTTCAAACATCCAAGATGAGTATTATATGAGTTCACTACGTTCATTACAGCATTTGAATCTCTTCTGTTTCAAAACTGTCCCCTAACTGTTAAAACATGTTAGATTTAGTTTCAACTGAGTGGTAACTTATGCTTCAAAACCGATTGAAAGATATAGCTAGCCTTCATTGGCATGACTCCCAACTTGAGCATACTCTTGCTTTCACTTCCCCCTTACATTTCACATAATTTCCACAAATAATCATACACATTGTAAGAAGAATCACTTCCCAAGAATCCTCCAAGGTTGATAAAGAAGAAGAAACAGATTCAGTTTAGCACCAAGATATAAAGTGTTATTCCTTCTCACAATTCACAAGCCATCAAACGTAGGAAAAACAACAGTAATGAAAGAATTTTTTCCCCTTACCTAATATATTCACATGCCATCATACGTAAGAAAAGCAATTGTAATGAAAGATCTTTTTTTCCCTCACCCTGAAAACCATTCGGAAAAAATCCACATCAGAGAATATCAAATTAAGGAAAGGTTCAATCTTGAATTTGATTAAACCACAACAATCAACAATGTACATCGGACTCGTAATTGGTGTGGGGGCGGTGGAGAAGAAGAGAATTTAAGTCCGCTGGTGGCGCGACGGTGGTTAGAAACAAAACGGCAGATAAATAGGAGGTGAAAAGCAACAATCAATTTTGCACAGAATTGTGTACCTACCGTCGATGACGATGGAGGAGTGAGAGCGGAGAGATGAGTTGGATGAGAGAGGGAGTGAAGGGATATATGCCACGTAGATGTTATATTTGTAACCGGCCCGGTCCAAGCCTCGTTATAAATAGTTTCTTACCATACATAGAATTATTAGCCCCTCTCTTTGTTTCCTCTCTCGCCGTTTCCTTCCCTCTCACCGCCCCTGCGTTTTCCTTTCTTCCCCCTCTAACCATATTTATAAACAGAAATATCAGATCCCCTAAGAAATTTCAGATCCCCTTAATATTAAGGATGAATCAGTCAGAAATAGAAAATAAAAGGAGTAGGATGACGTTGAGAAGGCACACGGTTGATAGACTCAGTGGATTGTGTGATTCTTTGCTTATTCACATACTTTCTTTCGTGAGGGAACCAGCAGGCTTAATCACCGCCCCATGGTTTAGTCATCAAGAACCTGCCGCGGTAAAGAAAATTGCGGTGACGAGTGTGCTGTCTAAAAGATGGCGATATGTTTGGGCCGAATTGCCCGTCCTTAGTTTCCAGGAGAAAAGTATAGATACTGAAAAAATCAGTAGGTTTGTGTTTATGGTTAACAGAACTCTGGCTATTCGCACTGTACAATATTTGGAAAAATTCTATCTTGATTTCAGGTTTTCGCCAATCTGGGCCGTCTTTGTGGATGGGTGTCTTGCCTTTGCCTCAAAAAGTAAGACCAAGGTGGTATCTTTGATACTTCCTAGAGGGGACAACCGTGTGGGTTATGCTATCCCTGAGATGTTTTATCGCAATTCATCCTTAGAAGAGTTGGAATTGGCATTTTGCAGGGTGTCCCCTCAGAGAAGAATAGAGTGGAGGGGTCTGACTAGGCTAGATTTTCTTGGGGTGGAGTTGGGGGAGAATGTGATTGAGAATATATTATTAGGATGTCCAGTTCTGTATAGTTTGGGTCTACAAGACTGTTGGGGGTTCAGTCGTTTGAATATCAACTCTCCCAGTGTTGGTAAACTTGGAGTGTGGTTGGGCGAGGATGTACATCTACCTTGTCTGGAGATTTCAGCACCCTACATACACTATCTGGAGATTTTATCGGTTGGTGAATTAAAAGAAACAGAAAACAGAAAGATCCGGGTGAGGAACATTCCATGTGTGGTGAAAGCTTTAATTGATATCAGGCCAGAGGAAGACTGGAGTTATGTCATGGACTGGATTGAAGCAACCCTCCATATCCCGGAGCTCCACCTCACAGAACACTTACTGGAGGTATGCCAATTCTTCTTCTTCTAGTGTTCCATCATGGAACAGAACTCTATCTCATCTCGCCTATGCGTTTGTTTTTATTTTGTAGTTACTAGGAGCTATGCTAGAGAGTGGATTGCAGATTCCGCCATCTCACAAGCGAGTATCTTTGACTGTGCGTGCTGTGGAGGATGATTTGGACAAGGACTCCATTTTTGGCCTTATAAGGCTGCTGGAGTCTTCTCCCCAACTTGAGAAATTGGAGGTGTTCACCTCTCTTACGCCAGATTTTGTAAGTACATCCGTAACTTCACATGATAGAAGAATTGGGCATTGGCATTGGAAAATTTGTTCAAAAGAAAATGACATGATAGAATTAGGCATTAGTAAATATTTTTCAAAAGAAAATGAGAGAGTATTGGTTCAAGTATGTTGAATTTGTTCCATTTAGGGATTGCTTGGGAATGATTATTTCAGTTCATACACATCTCTAACATCACATGATAGAATTAGGGCATTAGTAAATTTGTGCAAAAGAAAATAACACGATAGAATTTGGCATTACTAGTAAATTTGTTCAAAAGAAAATGAGGGAGTATAGGTTGAAGTATGTTGAATTTGTTCCATTTAGGAATTGCTTAGGAATGATGATTTCAGTTCATACACATCTGTAGCATCACATGATTGAATTAGGCATTAATGAATTTGTTCAAAAGAAAATGACATGATAGAATTAGGCATTAGTAAATTAGTTCAAAAGAAAATGAGAGAGTATTCGTTCAAGTATGTTGAAGTAGTCAATTTGTTGCTTAGGAATATGATGATTTTAGTTCATACATCTGCAACATCACATGATAGAATTAGGCATTAGTAAATTTGTTCAGAAGAAAATGAGAGAGTATTCGTTCAAGTATATGCTGAAGTGGTCAATTTGTTCCATTTAGGATTATCTCAGGAATGATGATTTCAGTTGCTGCGACTATCCGCATTTAAAGACGATTAAAATTGAATGCCCAAAACACATTAGGTGTAAGAATCCACTGTATGCAGATTTAGTTATATTGTTGGCCCAGATTTTGCTTAGGAGGGCGACGGCGTTGGAGAAGATGTTGTTTCTTGTGAATTATACACGTGCTACTTCTGGGTTCAAGAAAATAGCTGGGGTAGTGAATTCTTAAACCAGATCATCTAAACAAGCACAAGTCCTGATCCTCCCTCTCTGCTGATCTATGTTTATTTGACAAGACTTTTAAAGATGACTCGACTGTATTTAACTTTCACTATCGTGGATTTGAAGTTCACTTTGATGTTATTATTTCTTTGTTAGACCTGGAGTATATATAGTAACTTAACTTTTGAGAATGAATCTACCATTTGCCACTAATTATATATACATACCTCTTTCTTTGAATTTGATTGATCGAAATTGTAATTGATTCCTTTTCACTGCATATCTTTTAGCTTCTGGTCTTTTGCTTATTTACATTTTCAGCAGCACAAACTATAAAAGATGACATGGATGTTAATAAGCAAGCTGCATTATTTTCATATTCAGTCAGAATTGGGTAAAACATAAGGTGTAATAATTCCTATATTGCCAGCAAGTCTCCTTTCAGGCTGTGCCTTGTAAATGTTGCCTTGTAAAAATTCCCTAGTTACTTGTCACTCATTGGTGCAGTAATTCACTCTTGATTTTCACACCTGTGCTGTGACATCAATGGTGGATACTGCACCTGATATAATATACTCCCTCCGTCCCAGAAAAGTTTGCACACCCTTTTCGGCACGGGAATTAAAAAAGTGATAACTTTAGGGGGGTATTATGGTATTTTTTTGTAATAAATAAATGATAAAGTATGTTAGGTGTGTTAGATAGAGGTGGTTTTTTTGTAAATAAAGTGTATGGGGAAGGGTGATTATATTTGAATTTTTGTTTTTTAAGGAAGGTGCAAATTTTTGTGGGACAACTCAAAATGAAAAGTGTGCAAACTTTCGACGGGGTATACTCTATCAATAGTAGGCCTATTGTAACTAATATTTTGGGCTACGTATATTTAATTGTAGAGTTAATCAATTGTGATCCAGTTGTAAATTGTAATTTGATTTTTTGGGCCAGGTGTGATGGATTTTGGTAGACCGAGTAAATTTGATCATACTGGAATGGATCAGTGGAAACTTGACTTTTTGGGCCTCGTATATTTGATTGTAGGCCTACAATACTATTTCAGTATAGGCCCAGAGATAACTTGATTTTTAATGTTCAGTATATTTGATTTTTGGTGCGCCCGATTTTGGTGGTATGTCCGTATGTGTACTTTGGGTCTGGTATATTTGATTGTAGGCCGACTATATTAAATCAGTACAGGCCCAGATGTAACTTTGATTTTTAGCCGCGGCTATCAACACACGCCGTTTTCACGTATACGCCCATTATTGAATATACCATATCAAATTATATATACACACCCCACTTTTACATTTATATCCTTAAATTTTTAATTAATAAAATATCCACATTTACTTCATACACCAATACACATTACAAACTTAACCACCACATACACCCACTCCACAACTCTCACTATCGCTGCTAACCCGCCGACCATGGAAGTAAAGAAGAAGGAAAAAGAGTAAAAAGGTCATTGCTAGTTGTTGACTAAGGGAAGAAACTGCTAGCCCGTCGACCAAAGGAAGGAGTCGACCAAGGGAAGGAAAGAAGAAGGAAAAAGAGAAAGAAGGAAAAAAAGAAGAAGGGAAAATATCAATTTTGGTCCTGTATGATAGGTCAAATCCACTTTTAGTTTTTAAGTTTGGTAATTTCTCAAAACTAGTCATCCGGTGTCCGAAATTAGTCCTTTTAGTCTACTTTTGATAATTTTTGTTCACTTTTGGATCCTTTTTCCGTAAGGACCAAAAGAAAGTGGACTAAAAGAACTAATTTCGGACACCGAATGACTAGTTTTGAGAAATTACCAAACCTAAAGACTAAAAGTGGATTTAGCTTATTTTAAAGGACCAAAATTGATATTTAGCCGAAGAAGAAATTGGGTTGGTTTAATTGTTGATTTGAAGTGTTAGGATGAGTTAATTTGATTTGGGAGTTTTATTTCGAATTGAAACATGACTGAGAATGGGTTGCAATTGTCAACATTGGTTTGACAAAATTTTTCCCTCCCATCGACAGCTTCGCCTATCGGTCGACCGCCACTGATCAATGACCTAGCCTCTCAGTCGTCCACCACTGGTCGACGGCTTTACCCACCGGTTGACCGCCACTGGTATTTGTCGTTGAAGTTTCCAAGTCCGACTATGTATGTTGAAGTTTCTTGGCGAGAGAGGAAATAGAGAGGGAAGGACCGATGGGGTTGGAACTATATTGCTAATAATGGAGGAAACTAGTTAGACTTTTACATTAAAAATTATATCGGGTGGGAATTGATGCATTCTCTGTAAGAATAGAAAATTCATAAATATCCTTTCTAATTATCAGTAAAATTGGAGTTAATAGATTTATTTATGGTTATTTGTGTAGTTCAAGTTGGGATGATGATATTATGCTTACAGGGGTGGGGTTGGGGTAGTGTTGGGGTTTGGGGTGGTGTGGGGATGTGTTGGAGTCTGACTACGCATGTTTTTAAAAATAAATAGTGAGTAAAAGGTGTCTGTATAATTGAAATTTATTATGAAGGGTATTTTTGATATTTTTTATTAAAATTTAATAAATCATTAAAATGTTATGTGTGGACAACCGTGGCCTTGATTTTTAATGTTCAATTATTTGATTTAGGTGGGCTAAGTGTATTTGGTCAGTAGCGTCTGTCGTAATTTGGGCAAGAATTTTTTAATGTTCAATTATTTGATTTAGGTGGGCTAAGTGTATTTGGTCAGTAGCGCCTGTCGTAATTTGGGCAAGAATTTTTTTTGACTGGTTAGCGAAATTCTTTTATCCACTAATTAAATTATTTTTAACATAATATTATTCAAGTTTTTTTTTTAATGGATCAAGGTAAAAGTAAAATAAAAAATTATTAATTTTTTTAAAAAAATATGGATAATTTTTCGATATTTTCGATATATCCTCGATATTTCCTCGATATATTTCGACATCTGAAAAAATTTGAACTGTGACAAACCGATATCGATATTGTTACCGAAATTTCCCGATAAAAGATACTCCCTCTGTCCCAGTGAAATGCGAACACTACCTTATTATAAACTATAGGTAATTGTCCGCATTTCACCGGGACGGAGGGAGTATATCTTTTTTTTCCAATATCGATATCGGTACTCTCTAAATACGGATATATCGTGGATATTTCCAGAAATTTTAAACCTTGCATAAATGTACGTTATACATTATAATATTTTACTCCCTCCGTCCCCTTGATACGTATCCATTTTACCATTTTAGTCCGTCCTAATACAAAGTATCCATTTCCTTTTTTGGATTGATGTGACACGCAAGGAGTTAACACTCAACACTAATACAGCTACTCATTACACATTAAAATATTAAATATCTCACTTCATTACACATTAAAATATTATACTTCTTAATCAATGTGAATAAAGTAAATAAATACATATTAGAGAGACGGAGGGAGTATATTTTTATTGAGATAAGCATATTTTTTTTATAAAGAAGAGCGTTTATGAACCATTTTCCCTCCACATGGTAGCTTCTAGGCAATTCCTTATGAGTACTATATACCAACGTGCATAATGAACATAAATAAGCCTTAATTTAATATGTATGCATATAAGTAGGACTAGGGATGACAATGGAATGTGTATTTTTGGATACTCGGTCTATTCGAACCTTAATGGGTAAGGTATGAGTAGTTATAAACGGGTTTGGGACGAATACGGATAGTTGTAAGAAATATTATTAGAGTTTTGGGACGGGTACGAGTAATGCCTCAAAACTCGTGGGAACCCCGATTATATATATATATATATATATATAATAGTTACAAGTTTTATTTAATCATACTATTTATTAAATATTTATTTAAAATAATAGAATTTATATTATATTTATTGTATATTATATAAATAATAATTTAATTTTTATTATTATATTTATTTAGACAATAATAAAATATAAATATATATAAAATAAATTAATATTAAACGGGTACTAGTACATGCGGGTATTGATAAATGGGAATGAGAATGGTACGTGTATCATATTAATTTTTTAAACAGGATGGATACGGATACGGGTAATTATTTTTAATCGGATACGGGTACGGGTACCCAAAAATAAGCGGGTACCCTACCCGTTGTCATCCCTTAAGTAGAACCTTTGTAACTTAATACTCGATAAATTAATTACCTCGATAAAACTAATATTTTGTTCGATCCCAACTTGGGACCAGTTCAAATTTGAGTATCAATCAATTAAATAATAAGATAATACTACGTTTTAAAAAAATTCTAAAGAATATTTAAGATCCCAATGAAAGTATAAATTAATAATTATTAAAAAAATATCAAATCAATATATATATTATAAACTTCAAAGCTCTAAGATATTGCACCTAAGTTAAAAACAATGAAAATAGATCAATATTTTATATTAATCTACTCCTATAAATATAGATAAATATTATATGTTTACACAATTCATGAGATACTATACTCATATAATTAATTTAATTTACAAGTTATATATAATTGTGAATCCCTTATAGTATCATCATATATTCTTGATATGTATAAATAAGTTATGAAAACTATATATATATTTTTTATATAACCTCTTTAAATTAATAAATTATTAATTTATTGATATATAATATCTCTCTAAATTAATAAAATTCTTTATTTCCAAGTATACTAATTTATAGAGGTTTTATTGTATAATATGAAACGCGAGTTAAAAATTAATAAATTGCTATTTTTTACTTTATTAAAAAAAAGGGCAAGAAGTTAAGAAACTCAATTTAGTCCCACATTTCTTAAAATATGTCAAAGTAACTTGAGTGAGGCTCCTGTGCACCCGAGCGCACGGAGCACATTCCGTGCACCTTTACAATTTTCATGCCCCTTTACAATTTAAACCCCTAGCAATACATAGGTTTAAATAGAATTGGAGGGGATGATTGTATTCACATGGGGACACGGAGCATCTTTCCGTGTCCCGAGCGCAAAGAAGCTTTTGCCAAGTAACTTTTTTATTTATTAAAGAATAATTTTAATAAAATTAAAGTCTACTGCACAGAGAAGTTACAAAGAAATATAAATAACTTTAGTTTGAATTTATCTAGTGCAATAGGTATGTTAGTATGATTCTAATAATTTAATTATAATAAATTTAAGTACGTAACTTTATATTCATGGTAATTAATTTATAAACATATTTAATTTTATTCATAATTAATTAAGAAAATTTAATTATAATGTAAGGAAAAGAAATTAATCCCACCATACGCTGATAAATTATCATTTTGCCATTTTGGTCATCCAGTTCACTCTTCAGGTATTAATTTTCCCTTTTTAATAAAAAATCCCCACATATACTCGTCACTAACTATTAATACAACTACCCACTTTATATAAAATAATAACATTTCTTAATTCACGTGTAAAAAGTATATGAGTACCTTACGGATGGACAAAGGGAGTAGAAATTTTATTTTTTTTAAATATAATTAATCTTATTATATCCTCCAAATAAACCAATAAAATAATCGGAATTTTATCAATTCAGAAACTGAAAAATGGGTAAATTATCAATTATAGGCTTGAATTATTTTTCTATCAATCAGGGCCCTGAATTATGTAAAACTATCAATTCGGGCCTGAATATAGGCCTTAAATTTATAAATATGAGATAATATTTGACAAATTCAGACATTGGATTATTAGTTTTATATATTTCAGGTCTTGAATTGATAGAAAAAATAATTTTGATCTCGAATTGATAATTTACCAATAATTCGAGCCTTGAATTGATAAAACTGTCTGTAGAGGAAAAAAAAACTTACAAGATTTAATGGGAGGATTTTCTTGAGAATGATATAGTATTTATATTATATTTTATCTGTTAGGAAAGAGGGAAATAAATCTAAATATTTTGAAAATTTTGCTGGTTTCATCACTTGAGAACAATGGGGTTTTTTTTTTTTTTAATGGACAAAATCGGTGGTGGGTTTTACTTCTTGAACTTTTAAATATAAAAGAAAAATCCAATGATGGTAAGTGATCAGTACTCCCTCCGTTCCAAGAAAGTTTGCACAACCCTTTTTGGCACAAAAATTAAGAAAGTGATAATTTTTAGGGGTATTATGATATTTTTTGATAATAAATAGTAGCAAATGATAAAGTATGTTATGTGTGTTAGGTAGGGTGGTTTTTTTTGTAAATAAAGTGTACGGTGAAGGGATTGTGTTTGACTTTTTTCTTTTTTTAGAATGTGCAAACTTTTGTAGGATAACCAAAAATGGGAATGTGTCATTTGAAATGGGACGGAGTGAGTGTATTTTAATCCAATTGTGTGAATTACCTGGGTGCACCCTAGTGCGACCATCTGGGTACGTCGGTGTCACAGATGCACCCTAGTTCGACTCTTAATTTAATTTAATTTATTTATTTGAATAAGTAAATACTAATGAGTAAATTGTTAATTTAATTTATTTATTTAAATAAGTAATACATGAATAAATTGTAAAACAAATGTTCCCAAAACCTCTGTAATATATTAATTAAGATATTAAATGCCTATTACATTAAGTAAGTATTATTTAAAACAGATTTTGACTGTAAACTAAAATATTATCAGCACATTGATTATTAGTACTGTAGTGTGAATTTTTGGCGCCACAACCCAGATTTTATATCAGTATAGATGCAATTTGCTAAGGACAGATACGTAATTCCACCTCACAGCACATCTATACATCAATCCACCACAAGTTTCACTTTCATATTAACCCCATAAATAAATTTACACACGTACATACAAACAAACTACCACTGTAATTATTATAATGAGTTAATAACAAACTTTTACACAATTTAAGGATATCAATCAAGCTGGTTTCTTGCATGATCAAGAAGCTGATCCTTTGGATTCTTGAATATCAAGTTGATGCTCAGCAACCAAGATACAAGAATCTTTCTCAGAAGAGGCAGCCATGGCTTATGATGAAGCCGCCAGGAGATTATACGGCTGGAGGCGTACCTTAACCTGTCTCATTTGAGGTCCATCTTCAACCCATTGAACAAATCGCACAAGTTCATGGTTCCCCTCCAATAACATGATCAGCTCCATGCTCCCTGGAACAGGTCTTCTGAATCTAAATGCACAGCCGAGTGTGCATGTGATTCACCAGAGGTTGCAAGAGCTCAAGAAAACAGGGATTTTCGCCAGGATTCTTCGTCCAGTTCGTCTCTAGCGATCCCAAAAATGACAAGAAAATTGTAAACGAGCAGCCACGAATAGAGGTCGCAGAGATAAAGGAGATGATGCTGAATTTTCATCTAAAAATAAAGTGATCAACTCTGAAGAGAAGACTCAGATTGATCTCAATGAATTCCTCCAGAAGCTAGGGGTCTTAAAAAGAGACGACCATCATCATTTCAGCGACATGTCCAAAAATTTCACAGATATAGAAACGTCGCCAATCAAAGATGACGACGAAGGATTTGGTACCTTTGCAGAGAAAAACCTTAATTGGGATACACTGAGTGAAATAGCTGAAGCAGATATTCTTCTAACAACGGAAGCCACTACTCTCCATGCACATGACAATAATGAAGAGTTTTTTACACTCTGGAACTTTTAGATTACTTGGGATATATTTTACGTAGACTGGTTAAATTTCACATGCAATAGCTGCACTTGTGTATTATAATAAGAAAAAAGAGCCATTAACAAACAAAACGAAAAATCTAAGTCTTAGAAGCAGATGTACAACCTAATACATCCCTGCCCCGTTTCGGAAGTTTGATTTCTCATAATGACATTTAGATAAGGATACAGGAATACTACCAAACAACAGATTCACATGGTCAAATAGAGTGAAGATAAAGCAAAGTATTCCTGAAAGTGGCTTTTATTGTCACACCAAGTTGAAAATTTAGTACCTATGTTGTACAAGTCTCCAGAATATTATCAACTGTAATATTGGAAGTGGCACAAACAAAAATTTTCATCCAATGATCCACGCTTAACTTCTTGAAAGAGTTCGTGGAGGTCCATGCAGCAAAATAGATCCTAGGACGATAGAACCTTCAAGATAGCACCTTTTTTAAAAAAGTGTTAGTTAAGAAATATCATATAAGCATGTGGTAAATACACGCATTAATAAAGACGTCATTAGGAAGTCTTAACAGGAAAGGATAAACTATCTATACTATTACCATGTGGTATATATAGAGGCATTAATAAAGACAAAGTCATTAGCAAGTCTAACCAGAATAATATGAAGATAAACTATATGATGAAGCAAACTCCAGAATCAGGAAAATTTTAACAGATGCTTGGGAACTTACTGTGGGAGATTATGCTCTGTGAATGATCAAGGTTTGAGTTTACAAGAGTAAGCTTGACACATGTCAAACAATGTCGGTAGCCTACTGGACCAATGTTTCATTCATCCGACAATAAGTGGCATAAAATTAATACAATTCAAAATTCATGAAAGTACATTAAGTAGGAATTTTAGACTAAAAGTATGCACGTCATAATCAAAGTTAGAAATTTCCAATTTTAACTTAAATCATACAGCTTTAAGGATTCCTTTGGGAGAACTGCTTTTTATCATACATTTGCCCAATTTGCAAATAATCAAAACCTTCAAAACATTTAAGAATTGGGGACAAACAATTTCTAGAATAACTTGTCTCTAGTTAGGGAAACTTTAGCAAAACAAAGTGTTTCTTCTTCACAAGTAAAGATTCTTATAGCTATAATACGCTGGATGAATTATTCCACCAGAACGAATATCTTATTTGAGGCTTAAAAGAATTTTTTTATGCAGTATCCAAGAAAAGGAATTGCCCTAATCCAAATTCAAAAGCTATGAGGCTGTGCCCTGTAATAGCATTTTTAAACAAGAAGATTTTTGCCCATTAACTCTATCTCTAAATTAACTACATATTTAAACAGTCCAATCATACAAAATGGGAAAAAAACATATTGGAAAAAATATTACCTGAGCATACCCTTCTATTGAGCAGTATCCTAAACACAAAATATCAATCTATACACAAACATTTCGTACCTCATGTACATAAATATAAATTTAAACTAAAATTCCCACAATGATGTTCAAACGCTAAAGCAATTAGTATGTAACAAACAGGGGATTTTATCAATCATTTCAATCGGAAGAGATGCCAAAAAGTGCTATATAAGAAGTCGCTATTCTCATTATCGTTTGTATTCTCATTATAGTCAAATTTGGAAATTTTAAACTATCCAAAAGCCAAGGATTTATAGGCCCATCATGGAAAAACAGGTAGTTTTATTGCTACCCACTCTTTGCTCAGGGCATCCAAAATTCAGTTAAAAATATTATGAAAATACAGATTTATCCTGCTCCCTGCCAAGAAGGAATTTTGCCCATACTAAGTCCCTGCTCCCCGCTCAGCCAAGAAGGCTCTCACCAATGGCCTCCCAACATCTTTTAAAGGTCCCTCTGAGTGTAGCAGCCACTCCTCAAGAGCATTTCTGAAAGAAACATAAAAAAAGTGAAAAATAATAACAATATAGGAAAAGAAAAGAATAAGAAAGCTCTTACATATCCGCTGGGGCAGCAACATGAGGTGGGACATGAACCATAGGGGGGCAGGCAGCCCTGGGACTTTAATGGGGGCGCCCAGTGATGGGAAGTGTCCCACCACTTGGTTGGTGGTATTCCTAAAGCTTGTTTCAGGAACATCTTCAACTTTTTCTTAGTAAAGCCCAAGTTATGATAAAATAGGTACACATCATTCCAGTGCCGTCCATAAAAGGGCTGAAAATGTTGGACAGTTAGTTCAAAAGTTTGGGGGTCAAACGCTTGACCAGGCCCCTGACCATGCCCTTGAAACCCATGACCATGACCAAGCCCCTGACCATGTCCTTGAAACCCATTGCCACCTAATCCTAGAAACCCCTCATTATTGACATTACTGCTACCTTGGTTATCAAATTGGTACCCATAATGATTCAGCAAATTCATATCATCTCCAGTCAGTTGAAATGCAGGAAGAGCAGCATTGCCACCAAATCCTAGAAACTCCTGATTATTGACATTATTGCCACCTTGGTTATCAAATTGGTACCCATAATGATTCAGCAAATTTTTATCATCTCCAGTCAGTTGAAATGCAGGAAGAGCAGCATTGCCACCTAATCCTAGAAACTCCTGATTATTGACATTATTGCCACCTTGGTTATCAAATTGGTACCCATAATGATTCAGTAAATTCATATCATCTCCGGTCAGTTGAAATGCAGGAAGAGCAGCATTGCCACCTAATCCTTGAAACCCCTTGATTATTGACATTATTGCCACCTTGGTTACTAAATTGGTACCCATACTGATTCAGTAAATTCATATCATCTCCAGTCAATTGAGCAGGAAGAGCAGCATTGCCACCTAGTCCTTGAAACCCCTGATTATTGACATTATTGCCACCTTGGTTACCAAATTGGTACCCATATTGATTCAGTAAATTCATAGCATCTCCAGTCAGTTGAAATGCAGGAAGAGTAGGATTGGGGTGCACCATAGGAATATCAGCATCAGCATTATCAGCATTATCATTCATGTTATTTCCTAAAATAATCAGAAGTAATTCCTTCAAATACTAAATCTGAAATTTATTAAATTACGATCACAAATGCATTCATGTTATTTCCTAAAACAATCATAAATTTATCAATTACAATCAGAAACTAAAGCAATTTAATAGAAAATAATCGCGCTTAAATTAATCTTACACGATGAAAAGAGTTACGCAAACTAAAGCAATTTAATAGAAACGAATGGCGATTAAAATTAAGATCTGAAAAGAGTTACGGCATAAAATTTCTTCCTCAGAGCAAATACTAAATTTCAAAGCAAATACAGAGTAAAGTAATCTCAAATAACTATATCATTCAAATAGAAAATTGAGATTAACATTCAAAATTAGTGAAAATAGTTACGGCATCAAAATCTCAAATAACTATATCATTCAAATAGTATTTCAAAATTTTAATTCCAATCAAAAGGAACGCTATCTCAATTCCAAAATTGAGATTACCGTCTTCCATTTCCATATCGTAAGAGTGCTATGCAGAAGTTTTTGCCTTCTTCAACTTCTACGATCTACGATCTTCGATCGTATCAGAGCTACGTTTTTCGCCTTTCTTCGTTTCCCGCTGCTACTTGAATGTTTGGAAAAGACACGGGTAAATTTGGCAAGACATATACTCCCTCCGTCCCCAAAGTATTTCACACTTTCCTTTTTCATCCGTCCCTCAAAGTATTTCACACTTTACTTTTACTAAATTTGGTAAAAAATACATTATAACAATACACACTTTTTACACACATCCCAATATAATATTTACTTTTACTTACTTTTTCACATCTCCCAACAACTTTAAACACATTTTTCATTAAATCAACTAAAATATATATTCTCTTTCTTACTTTATACATAAAAATACAAAATTTTCTTAAACTCCGCGCACACCAATACGTGAAATACTTGTTGGGACGGAGGGAGTAATGTAGTAAGAATGTGAGGTGCCAACGAGGTCGCGAGTCCGAATGTTAATAGATGCATTCTTATAAATTTATTAACTTATATTTTTTATTATTTCTATTGAATTTTTTTAATGGGTTGGATCATAATTTAAACGCCCGATTTCAAACATCTCATTTTTCAATTTCGATTTTTAAGATTTAACTTTATTATTCAGTTCAACTTTAAATTTTAAAATTAATGTATGGTCCAATTTTCCTCATCTTAAAATGATTAAATTACCTATTTTATCTTTATGTCTTTTTTATAGTAGATAGGTAGGCAGATAATTTTATTTTTATAATTTTCACTTCAGTAATTTTGAAAATGTTTTTATTTTACTTTATTTATTTTAGGCTTTTGTAATGTTTGCTGAAAAAAAAAACGAGTTTACTTTAATAATAAATTATGATAACTATCTTAATCAATTGGTTAGTGTACTCTACTAAGTTTTCGTTTTGATGTCATAACTTGAATAAAATATATGTTCAATTATTAATATCCTTACAATATATGTACAATGTTATTGCTTATTACATATTTTATTTTATATTTTATAGAATATGTTGCATTGCGTAATAAATATATTGAGATTAAAAATATATTTATCGATTTGAAAATGATTCCTTGCAATCGATTAAAATTGGTTAAATATAAATGTTCATTCACTCCTAATTAATGCACTTGTTGTCATGGTCTTTACTAGGGCCGGTCCTGAGCCATGTCCGGATGGGTGATGACCCAAGACTCAATTTTGAGGGGCCATAAAAATATATATATTTATGTATTTATGTATATATTTTAATAATTAATTTATATATTCTTATCAAGTTTATTATAAAATAATTTTTTTTCCTCATATAATACTCTCTACCACCAATAATTTCCCTAAGCATTTGTGCATTGAAATAAAGAATTTTTTAGGTGTTTAAAGTGGGGGAATTTTTTTAAGAAAAGTAAGTAAAATTATGTTAAGTACAAAATAAAAGTAAATTATTGTAGTCTTGCGATTATATGGGTACTATATAGATTGCTATTTTAGAAGCATGCATAACATTTAGAATTTGAAAAAATGAAAAGTGTGAAATAAATATAGAGGAATATATGTTAATCATATTAATTAAAATTCCATTTTATGCTAATGTTTACACCTTTTCTTTTCAACAGAAATTTGATTTTGTTTTACTTACTTTAAAAAAAATTGTGGTAGTTTGATATTTTTAAATAATAAATAATTTTAAAATAAATTATATATGTTAAAAATTTTTGAAACTAAAGTAGTATACTATTTTTTAAGTTGTGATATTGAGTAACAATTTTTTTTATTGTGAACATAAATATTAAATTGAAAAAAAAAAGAAAGAGAAAGAACAATCGTATAGAAAAAAGTAATTAGTATACAATTAAAAAAATCATATAAGGTCTTACTTCCTTAGTTCGATTAGGGTTCCTGAAATGTAAAGGCCAGCTGCCCTGAGCTTCACTAAAAGATAAAAGTACGTGTTAGGAATTTTTTCAGGAGATCAAGTGGTCCTAATTGATATGATTAATTTCAATTTATAAAAATAAATTTAAAAATAATAAATAAATTACAAACTTCCGTCGCACACGTACATTATATACTAAGTTAAATATATTTTAGAGTTGATGTTATTTTGAATCAATAAATTGAGTTATTTTAAATTACAAGCCAAACATATATCAAATTAAAACGAATCCAAAATGTCTAGTAATATAGCGGGTGAGTAAACAAATTGGAGTTGCAATTTGTGCTTTATTATTATTTCGAGTAACAATTTACTATTTATGAGATTCACTTTAAATAATGTATTTGCGTAATAGATTCGAGTAACAAATTTGAGTTATGAATTTATATTACGAGTAATTTCACATTAAAGTCAAAATTAAATTTTAAGAGTTACTCAATTTCGAGTAAATGCTAGTGTTTTACATTTCGAGTGATGTCACATTGGAATCAAAATCGAAATTCAAGATTTGATTACTTTTAATAAAAATTTCGCGTCAAAAATATTACGAGTAAATGGATAATTGGAGTATATATTTCGAGTTGGAATTAAAACGGGAGTTAAAAGTTAATAATAAAGAGAAATGATCAGTAATAGGCATTTCGACTTAGTGGATAATTTGGGTATACGATATAATTTTGGCATTTTTAATTGTGGTTTTCAAAAAATTTTAACAAAATATTATAGTTGCATGGGGATTTTTAATCATATACTCCCTCCGTCCCGTCCTTATAGTTACGTTTGCTTTTTGCACGTGGATTAATGAGTATAGTATTTTAATGTGTATTGAGGTGAGAGAAATAATATTTTAATGTAAAGTTGGTAGGTGTATTAGTGTGATGTGTGGGGTTATGGAGAGAGAAAAATTTAATTTGTGTGGGTCCAATATGCTAAAAAAGGAAACGTAACCATTGGGGTGGGACGCCCAAAATGGTAATGCGTAACTATTAGGACGGGACGGAGGGAGTAAGCAAAGTTGCCTCCAAGGGACAACTTTGGTGAGGTGACACATGTCAATAGTGAAGTTGTCCTTTGTAGAGGCAACTTTTGAATCTCACGATAATTTTGAGAATTGATTGATTAACAAAGTTGCCTTTAGTGGAAGCAACTTTTGAATTAATGAATTAGAGTATTATCAATATAAAATGATTGAATAAATGATAATTGAATTTAATTATTAAACCAATTAGCAATCATTACAAAATAATTATCCTTATTATAATGATTTATTATTTTGTTATAATTCATAAGTATATATTATTATATAAATAATAATGTAATAAAATGATAAAAATTACTTTTGCAAAATTACTCTTTAATATATTAAAAAATACTATTTGAAGAGTAATATTTTTTTATTTAAAAGAATAATAGTACATTTTATTTAAAGAGTAAATTTTCATGTGCAAAAAAGTAATAAGTACAATAATTTGAAGAGTAATTTTTATATTTAGAAGAGTAATAATTTATGTCTTTAAAGAGTAATTTTTCATGTATGAAAGAGTAATAGTTGAAAATAGGGTTCACGAGTGAATACGGTTCACACAAGTGTTTGTCTTATATAATTATACTGTATTATTTTTATTTACTTAAAAATTAATTATAAAAATATTTTTAATTTATCTTATTATATTATATAAGTATGTAATTTTGTATCTACATAACATTATTTTCATTTTCTAAAATAAAGGTAGAATTTTGAATTTTTATATATAAATATGGACATATATTATAAAAAAAGTGAATATTATCAATCATGCATTTTTCATAATTAACAATATATTCTTATACTAGTGATAAAATTTATGACCTCCTGTACCACATCTAGGAGGTTGTCTTTGTCGAGTGCTTCGCCGTCTGTTTATTTCTTTGGTATCATGTTGGATTGCACTCTCATGATCATCTGAAACAGAAGACGATGTCTCGTGTCCTCGAGCTTGCCAACCAAAATCAAAACCATAAGGTATCACTGATAAGTCACGCCGTGGTGGATGATCATTATCTGTTTGCAAAAGAGAAGTGAATGATGGTCAATATGGAGCATTGCTCTGCAAGTCAACATCAGTCATTTTTGGTTGAGGGGTATAGTAATTAGGCGTTGAATACTCTGTGATAAATAATAAAATAATACATTGTTAAAAACTATAGATATGTTAGTTCATTAAATTAATGAAATAATTATTTAATTTTATAAATTTCATACCATTATGCCTGTAAGGTACGTATGAAGAAGATCTAGGCATCTCAAATTCAACTGAAGTATCACGGGGAGGTATATACTTAGACTCATCTTGAGGTACACTATTACGCTTTCTTCGACTACTAGGAATATCATCTTCTAAACTTTCATTTCTTTGTTGATTTCTAGAAGTTGAAGGACCGGTGGTATTACAATGTACATTAGTTCGTCTTCTTTGACTTGTGGTTGCCTCATCCACATTTGTTTCATTCTCTTCTTGTGGACTTACCAGATATGGAGGTTTGTAATTTGACATACGTCGACAAATCATAGGTTAAAGAAAACATTAACCATATTTATAAATTTAAGGAAATATTTATAATTTTAAAAAAATAACAATTTTTTTCTAAATCTTACACGAACAATTTTAAATATGTAAAAATGTGCACTACTAAAAGAGGGCCTACGACAACACTAATTTTAATCGCAAACGTTTTAATCAATTTATTACATTACCTTTTTGTATTTTTGTCATTTCAATCATGATTTTTTTTTTCAATTAAATACATCAGTATTTGTTTTATAATTTAATTTGATTACTTATAATAACAAAATATACAAATATATTTAATAAAAATAAATGCAAATTAAATATTATAATGAATAACTACATATTAAACATTCCATGTTAAAAGAATTTAAATAATTTGGAATTATATTACGTATAATGCAATAACCATATTTATAAATAATTATGATACTTATTATATTTTTATATATAATCAGTTAATTTTAATAATAATTATACTATTAATAAAGTATAAATTTATGGGTTTATTACTCTCAGATACACATTTTCAAGCTTATTTGCTATGAGATACATGGAACAACAAAAAATCCTACCAGGTACACAATTTAACAAGAGATGGACAAAATTACCCTACGCTCAAACTCACATTCCAAATCTCATATGGACCTCCACGTTTTCTCTCTCCTTACCCTTGAATGTCGGCCACTGCTCCTCCGCCTCCAGCCCTGTCTCCGCCGCCGGAAGCTTCCTCAAATACTCCTCTGATGGGATCGGAACTGCACTACGAGTTGTATGCATAATTAGGCGTCGGAGAGAAAATTAGGGCAGTGAGATGGGAAATAATACCCCTCCGGCGATTGTTGTTGGGACTCCAACCGTCGCTTCCCTTCTCTCTTCCTCACCGACCTTCCTCCACCGCCTCTAGTCGACAAGCATCTCCTCCTTCCTGTGCTTTCAACCGCCTCTTCTTTCACAAAGAAGGATGCCTTCGTCCTCTCCCTTCCTTTCTAGGGTTCCGCTGCCTAGGGCTTTATTCAAATTGCCGCTGCTGGAGTTCGCCGACGAAGGCGCGTAGGGCTTAATCCAATACTCCACGGCGATGAAGATTTTCTTTTTTTCTGGGAGGACGGTGCCGCCGCCCTGGATTACTCTGTTTATTGTCGGTCGCGCCTAATTTTTCTTAACGGATTTGCTCCTATTCAGCAGTCGGTTTTTCATAGCCATCGTTATTCTGACGACGAGTCTCAGCCTCGTCACCCCTGCTCAAGTGCCTATGCCACATTGTAATTGATTTTGCCGTCTAGAGTTCTCTCCGATGCTGCTGTGCTTAAGGAGAAACACCACAACAAATACACATTTCACCGTCCGGCCTCCGCCGCTAAATCTCCATTGCCGCCACCGAAACACACTTATGGCGGAAACATCAATATCTTCTCAGTTACAGGCAATTAAAACAGTGCTCAACGCCTCCTCCGACCCAGAGCCTGGAAAGCGTTGTCCTATAACGCGGCCCTCCATTTCTTATGAGGGCAAAGTAGCAGCCGATATTGACCTCGACACCATCCTCCTCAATGCCCTTTCCGGTATTTACTTGCTCATGATAATTATTAGATTTGAGCAGCCAAAGCAGTTTTACGATTTTTAGAGTTGTTGGCTTCTTGCTTTGTTTTGGAACAGGTTTGGAGGTCTTAATTAATTTGGAGGAGCGGTTTAGAAATTACAAGAATGATTTGTTTAATGAACAGAGTAAGGAGGTGGACAAGGAGTTGCTAGACCAAGATGAAAACAATCGAATCAATGCATCCATTAGCTCGTATTTACGATATTATTTGGATATCTTGACTCGCACTCTGCTTTGAAGACACTGGAGTATTTAATTCGTAGATACAAATATGCTATTTCTTACTGGAACCACCCTCCATTCCTTTGCAAGAAATAAAAATAATATTATGCTTTGCAGTGTGCTAATTTGGCGTGTCTCATTGTTAATACCTTTTTGCTTAGATTGTAGGGTTCATGTGTACAATGCAGATGACCTGATTTTGTGTGCATGACCTAAATTAAATGGGTATGAATTGGTATGATTTTTAATGGTGAACTATTTGTTTGTGCAGCTGCTTATGTTCTTCTTTCATTTTCTCGCGTCTGTTTTGAGTTACTAGTCTAGCTCCAAGTTAATTTTTGTTATCAAGGAAACTAATTGGTAGCAGGGATGATTTGATTGATCAAAAGGAGAAACCATCAAGTTCTGATCCATGTAAGTTTAATGAAGGGATAGATTGAATCTGGTAGAGTGACAAGAAAAAAAATGTGTTTTGGGATTTGTAGATTCTGAGTTTTTTTCATGGAAATATACAGTGGTGGTGTATGTACTAGCTTCTGACTCACTACAATTATCCATTTTTTTATGAATTAAAGTTTTCAATGCGAATTTTCATATGTTTTCCTTATTCAATTGTTAATTGAAGATGGTCAATAGTGAAGCTTGAAATTTCATGATGTGTTTTCGAAACTCTAAAATTTCATGCAATAATTTCATTAGAAATGTGAAAAAAATAAATGTGTAAAACAAAATGTGCAAAAAAAAAAAAAGAATTTGTGCAAAACAAAATTATTTGGTGCAGGCTCAAGAACAAAAAAATCAATTTCTTCCAGAAGATCGGATTAATGAAAAGAGTTTGCTGTAATGTTTTTGTTAAATATGATTAATTTAATTAACTGTGCAAAATAAAATTTGCAAAGCAAATTATGCAAAAATAAAAAAGTACAATACGAATTGTGCAAAACAGTTATGCAAAATCAAATTGTTCAAAACAATTGTGCAAATATATAGGGGATCGGCCGTTGACCGGTGTTGACCGGCCGTTGACCCGGCCGTTGACCGGCGAAATTGTGCAAAACAATTATGCAAAATTAAATTGTGCAAAACAATTGTGCAAATATATAGGGGACCGACCGTTGACCGGCTGTTGACCGACGTTGACCACCGTTGACCGGCGAAATTGTACAAAACAATTGTGCAGAATCAATTTGTGCAAAACAATTGTGCAAATATATAGGGGTATTTATGGTACTACAGTCATAATTGTGTAGTTATGAGTAATAGTGCTTTAAGTCATGTAGTTAATAGCAATTATGCATTTTTTTTGTAGCTAATAGTAAGTGACCCTAAATTTATTTGATTAATATATTTAAATTAAAAATAAAAATAAAATACAAAACTAATAAAACAAAGAAAAAAATACATTAAAAAAAAGACAATGAAAAAGACGAAAATAAAATTAAAACAAAAATGAAAATGAAGATTAAAAAAAAACGAAAATGAAAAAGGAAAAGAATAATGAAAATATTGAATATAACTAAAATTGAAAAAAAAAATTTAACAAATATAATTATGGATTTTCAAGTTACAGTAAAACAAGGAAGGTTGTAAACAAGGCCGAGAGCGATATTAGCTTGATTTTTAACAACCTTAATGTGACACTAATTAATGTCATATTAGCTTGATTTTCTAGTAGTAATGCAATGAATCCTAAAATTAAAAATTGATATTATTGTAAGATTACATGTGAACTCAACATATATATGGATTAGATGATAAATATAACAAAATACATAACAAATACCAATGAAGCAAATAATGGCATATTAGACATTATTTAAAAACTAAAACATAAAAATTTACCTTAGAATAATCAGGATAGATTGTGTATAACGAGATGTTAATAATCGTCTTGAAACACCACTGAAACGTTAAATACCCACTTCATAAATAAATTCCAAGAAATTTTTATTTTTCAAAGAAAGAAAGAAAATTGAGAGAAGATATTTTGTGATGCATGGAGTGCTCAAAACCTGTATGAAGCAAGCTCTCTTCATTACATATAGGAGAGTTTGAATCTCCATTATTGGAGGTGAAAAAAAATTACAGTAAGGCATTCATTTGGATGGTAGTGGGTGGCAGGATTGTTGTGGGGTTTTTAAATAAATTTGGATGTATATGGTGTGAGATTCGTCAAGCCTGAGGATGGGATGGATGATTCAAGAGTTGCCTTTGGGAAAGGAAACTTTACTATTACCGATCAAAATTTGACTGACAGTCACTATTGAAAGTTGCTCATAGTAGAGGCAACTTCACTATATCTGCCACATAAGCAAAAGTTGCCTTTTCCAAAGGCAACTTCACTGTGGGAAATAGTTAACTCTTCAAAGTTACCTCTACGAGAGACAACTTTGCTTATTTGATTAAAACTCCATGCAACTACAACATTTGGTTAAAAAAATTTGAAAACTACAATATTTGATTAAAAAAACCTATAATTTTAGTAATGTGGCAATGGAATTGAATTTGGAGTTCAGAGTATTAACTTCGAGTAAAATAAAATGCGAGTTTGAGTAAAACATTTTGGAGTAAATATTATACGGGCCTATTCGGAAAAATCCCAAATTACTATACATACCCTTATATACTCCCTCCGTCCCAAATTATAGGGCCAAAGACCTTAACATAAGGTTCATGTTAATGGGGACGAAGTGAATACTAAATACACCTCATGTATTATACTCCCTCCGTCCCCCAAAGTATTTCACACTTTCTTTTTTCATCCGTCTCTCAAAGTATTTCACACTTTACTTTTACTAAATTTGGTAAAAAATACATTATACTAATACTCACTTTTTACACATATCCCAATATAATACTTACTTTTTCACATCTCCCAAAAACTTTACACACTTTTTTCACATCTCTCAATAACCTTTACACACATTTTTCATTAAATCAACTAAAATATATATTCTCTTTCTTACTTTATACATAAAAATACAAAATTTTCTTAAACTCCGCGCACACCAATACGCGAAATACTTCCCGGGACTGAGGGAGTAGATAAATATACATTTATTATCAAGTATGTTCCAATTAAGACAAGTTTGTCATTTTAATTATAAACTTTTTAATTATAAACACTCAAAAGTAGAGAGCAAGAAGAAGACGCATAAGGTTCCTGTTAATGGGGACGGAGTGAATACTAAATACACCTCATGTATCATATTATATACTATATAATAAATGAGGGTTTTGGATTTATTATGTGGATGTGAGCAATTTAG
The DNA here is from genome assembly GCA_023678885.1 of Pogostemon cablin. Taxonomy (NCBI): domain Eukaryota; kingdom Viridiplantae; phylum Streptophyta; class Magnoliopsida; order Lamiales; family Lamiaceae; genus Pogostemon; species Pogostemon cablin. The sequence goes on from CM043013.1 coordinate 29,118,783, forward strand.
GTGATGTGTCATTTTTATAGATTTTTTAATTTTTTTTAATAATAAACTTGCTTAGAAAGGAAGATAATGTAGTTATTTTATTTTAAATAACCAATAAAAATATTTCCTTTTTCTTTATCTTATTTAAAAATTTATCTAAAACTTTAAGTGTTTTAAATTTTTTATTTTTATTTTTCTTTATCTTATTTAAAATTTTACCTAAAATTTTAAGTGTTTTAAATTTTTTATTTTTAAATAGGATTTATATAAAAATTATATAAAATTAATTGTCTTTTCATGATCTTTAATTTGACATTCATATTACTAATAATATATGATTGGAGAAATAGATTCTTAAATTTAATAACAATTTTTATATTGTAAAATATTCTTTAATAAAATATATTAATAAATAAAATATTGTTAGAAGAGTAAGAAATTATTTAATATATTTAATCTATTTATCCATAAAATTTTAAGTTTAATAAATTTAGTTAATTATAAAATTCTAAATGGGGAATTTCATGAAAAAATATACCTTAGTTTAATATTAATTAATTTTCATAATTTATTTATCGTTAATTATTTATTTTATATTTATTTTATTATTTTTCATAATTTAATTTTAATTATACAATAATTTATAATTATTATATATATTTATTAATTTTATTTATTAAATGATAATAGTTAGGGATGGTAATGAAATGGGCATTTCAAGTACCCATTATTTCCAAATCTTAATAGGGCATTTATGGGTAATTGTAAACGGGTTTGAGACGTATACAGATAGTTGTGAAAATCACTTTTGGGTTTGGAACGAGTACGGATAATACCACAATACCCGCGGGTACTCTATATATATATATATATATATATATATATTACACACAAAATTTAATGTATTTATTTAAAATAATAGAATTCAATTTATATTTAATTCATAATGATATAATTTTAAATAATAGAAAAGATATAAATTTATATAATAAATTAATATTAAATTAGTGCGGGTACCCGCGTGTATATTGATAAACGGGTATGAAATTGGTACGGGTACCATAATAAATTTTTTAAATGGAATGTGTACAATTAGTTTTTATTTTAAAATGGGTTTATTACTTGTAGATACACAATTTAGAGGGTAATTACATACCAATACAATGAAAAATAAAAAAAAAACTCACAGGTACACAAATTCACGTTAATCTCCCTAAAGTATCCTTTACCAAGGAAGGGATCGCCGCTGCCAAGGGATCCCTCACGACCGCTGCCATGGGATTTCTCATGGCCTCCACTACTTATTCATGCCTGCCCGGCCGCCTCCACCGTAGACCTCGCCTTGTGCGATTCCTCATCCCGCACTGAATACTTTCAATTCAGCGCCTCCGGCGACCTACCACCAGATGGATTGCGTTGGCTGCGTTATTTGGTCTGCTGGACTCTACACCGCATATCGATGGTTCTCCTGCGCCTCCTTTTCACCATCGACTCTCACCTCTGCACTTGTCGCCCTGCGACCAGTCAGATCCATAACCCGGTGGTGCACTGGACATGCCGCCTCTCGATGGTTCCCGCAGATCGGAGTCCCTTCCTTGGGCATCTCCCTTACCCAATTTTTACCCGATATGCTCCACGTGTTCTCATCTGGGCATCGCCCCTAAGGTGCAGATCTGGTATCGATCTACCCATTTGCTGTTCTTATTCGCCGTTCGCCGCTGGTTGGCTCTCACAGGAAGAACAGTGTCCACGACACTTGCGTTTGTGGATTTTAACCCTGTAAAGATTCACCTCTGTCCATCGGCGTCCTCGAACACTGATTCGTCGTAATATAGTCGGGATGACCAATTAAAGAATTTATCGAACCACAGGGAGGAAGGTACTAGTGTTTAAGCGATCTCAAGTTCATCGTGATTTTATAAGGACGATCGAAAAGGAGGATAGATAACTATGCAAAGAAATGCAATGCAAGAAATGAAGGATAAAAGGAATAAAAAAATAAGATGGGTTCCAAATAATGCAAGGATGAGATTAACAACAATCATGGCATAGATAATTAAGTAATCATGCAATTAATTATAATCTCTCATGGACAAGGCATAGAAGCGATCACTAATTCAACCTAAACTCTCTCTCGAGAGGGATAGGATGTAGGTCCTCAACAAGGCTCCCAAAAGCACTTAGGATCGATACCATAGCAAACACCTCCCACTAGGTACTAATTACTCTATGAGTTCCCTAACAAGGTACTAAATCATAAGCAATATTCCTTTTTAAGGTACTATGAATTCACTAATGGTTTGGGTCTCCTCATCCAATCAACCAACCTCTCGATTAAGTCAATTAAGTGTTCTATCAAAGAGTTCTAAATCTAGAAGGATATATCTATCTCATTCTAAATTAATGCACATGAAGTGTATGATGAAATGATTCAATGAACTATCCTAAACACATAATTAATTTCTCAATCTAATCACATGCCCATGACAATTAATCACACAAATCATCATATACATCAAGCAATCAACAATTAATGATAGAAATAACACAAAGCCTATTCAAGATTAAAATCAATTTGCATAAAAAACTAAATTATCCAACATCAATCATGGAGCTAATCTCACAAAGCAGATTAGCCTATCATAGTTTTAGAGAAAACAATCATAGACAATTGGATCCACAAATTCCATGACAAATCTATAAAGAATTTCACAAGACTTAGAATTAGATTCTCCCTTTGAAGGTCTTCAATGGAGATCTCCTTCTTCCTCTTGTGATCTTCACTCTCCCTTGCTTCCTTGATCACTTGGATGGTGGATTTGATGGAGGAGATCAAGTGTAGATGGATGGATTCAAAGATGGGTGAATGGGATGAAGGGTAGATGGAATGGAGAGGAAAGTGTGTGAAAAATGATGTGTATTAGGTGTAGATCTGATCTCCCACTGATCTTTACACTCCAAAATGGATGTTTTTACCCCTTGGAACCTTCTAGAACACATTCTAATCATAGAATTGACTTTGGGCCGAGCTCGGGTCAGATTCAGGTCAAGTTCGTGTTGGTGCAGCGCAGTCTCACCGTTTCGCATATAACTTTCACATCCAAAATCCAATTTGGGTGATTATTGCGCTCACATAATCCTCTCTTCATTGGATTTCTATCCATATAAAGATCTGACAAAACATCTAATATTTGAGGGTGTAACAAGTCATGCAAAGTAGCACAATCATGCTGAGTAGGAACAACTTGCGCGACATCACCATTTTAATCATAACTCTCTCGTTTGGGCTCTAATTGAAGTGTTTCTTATACCAAAACGATCCTCTTTTTTGTGGCTTTCTAACCATATATCACACTTCTAGTTTTGAGCTCCACAAGAGTACAGAAAAATTACACAATTTGGGCGTGCGTTTTTCAGCATTTTTCTTAATTTGACTCATTCTCCCTCTTTCAACTCCGAATTAAGCTCTGTTTTTTCCCAAATCTTCCTTATCGCGTGTAGAATCTATTTTTACCTAAAAATTATACGTTTAAGCTCATTCACACACATTTACATAAAAACACAAAACACAACCAAATAGCACATAAATACGGATAAAAATATACGAAAACTCACATAAAAAGACACTAAAGTCTAGGTGAAAATATCACTCGTCACACCCCCAAACTTAAAGTATAGTGCGTCCCCAAACAACGAAAATGATAAATCAAGGGTGAGATTTTCACCTAGGAAAAGACTAAACGAACATAAGTGATAACACATCAATAGCAATAATAACTACAACTTATGCTAAGTCATCCTACAACATTAAACTCATGACATGTGGAATTAATAAGTTCAATCACAATAGAATAAAGGTAATATAGTCCCTTTTTTTCGAAGCCTCACAAATGATATAAATTTCACTCAACAGTCTTTTAAGTAGGGTAAATCATCACTCATCAATTGATTGGCTCGACTCGCTATAAGCTTGCTCGTAGACTACATTCACAAACCACCAAAGTTTCCATTAGTGATCAAAAAGGTCTTTAATTAGGATGTAATGATATGCTCTTTGGTATGGTAGAGAGAATTTAGGTAAGAGTGACTAATCATGTGTAAGTAATCGAAGAGATGACCAATTTCTCTAACTTCTCCACTTTTCTTTCTTCATTTCTTTTCTTAATTGATCACAAGCACTATCATCAACTTTCCTTGAATTGAGCCTTTTTTAATGCATGCTTCCTTCTTCGAACTTTAGTACTTGAGCACATTATTATTGATTTGCTCATTTTCTTGTTTTGAGGTTGCATGTTCATTCTTATTTTTGCTCTTTTCATCCTTTTTTTTACTTGTTACCATTTCCTTTCTTTTCTTGCACAATTCTCATCAAACCTTTCTAAATCGCATCTCCTTAATCACTCACACGAAAGGTAATTATATAAGGCTCAAATGGATAATTAAGGCTTGTAATGTGCTAAATTCACAAGAAATAGACTTTAAGGCTCAAAGTGATTGACTAAGGATGATGTTCAAGGTAGGAAAATATATGGCAATGACTTCAAATAACAAGGATGACCTTAGATCATGTCACTAATCTCTACTAATCGGGCTCGTTCCTATAGTCCTTGAGCAAGTTCTAGCTTATCAAAAACAACCAATCCCTCATGAAGAAAAATATCATGTATGCACGGTTGAGGCTCAAACGCTCACAAGCTTGTGCTCGGACCTTAAGGAACTTATTACACCCCATTCATCTCAAAATTGAACAAGTTAAATAAAATATGTCACAACTCGAAAGTGTAAAGATTCTTAATCATAACTTGTCATCACTTATCACAACAACATGTCATCACTCATATTCAAAAATAACTCACGACATCCCTAAACAAAGCACCAAACATACCAAGACAAAAATAAGAAAACATACAAAATATAAAATAAAGACTCAACAAACAAGAAACAAAACTAAAACACATAACATGCAAGAACAACAATCACCATCGTTAGAAAATGAAGCACATATTCAAATCATCCATAACAATGTAAGCTCACAATCATCCCCATCTTTGATTGAAAAGGAAATCCTAAATTACCAAAATAAACATCCCACAAACATAACATATGAAGTAGCATGCTAATCACATCAATCCAAATCAACATAAATTCATGCTAAGCACATAGAAGTGGTAGGGTGTAGAGAAAACTCCCTCAATAGGCATTTGGTAGTAAAAGTTGCTAGCTCCAAGCTCACTCCGTGCTTCCAATACCCTTCATACATGCTCAACAAAACCATTAGCTCAACAATTTCATTAAAAATATGGACTATCATGCACTTCAACACAACCAATCATACCAAAATATAACCAATACTCATGAGAAAAATTCAAAATTAGCTCAAAAACACGAAAAGTATATGCCTTCAAGCAAAGTAATTCACACCACGCCATATCCCCCCAAACTTAAATTGAAACAAGAATTTCGAGTTAAGTTTGTAAAAAGTGGTGTGATGTACTTACACACTTCAAATCAAGCACTTCCCGTATCTTCAATACGCATTCTCCTCATGAGCACAATCAACCTACGTACCAAAAATGGAAAACAATATCAAATCCACAATCCTTATTGAAACACTAAATAAAGCAATAAAGATAATGATGGGCTGCCTCCCATCTAGCGCTAAGTTTAACGTCTTCAAGCTGGATGATAGTCTTTAGCTCATGGTGGTCTTGAATAGTCCTTAGGCACTGTCATAGGTTTCTTCTTGAAGTAGTGCCTTGTCCTCTCACGCTCAACCACAAGAATGTTTCCTTTCTTGTTAAATAATTCAAGCAACTGTTCTCCGAAGGTGTTCTTCACAAGGAATGACCCTTTCCACTTATTTCACTTCTTCCATAGAGCTTTAAATGAATTTTGAACTTCAACCACATCCCTTAGTAAGAATTCGGGCATTGACAAGTGTTGATGCCCTCTTGCAACCTTTTTCCTATAATCACCAAACAAATTTTTATCAATAAAATTATGAAAGTTCTTAAGAGAATTTGAAATTTCAATAGAATGAGAAGGTTTTGGCTTGTGTGGGGTATCGTCAATGACATTAGTTTCCGAAGGCTTCTTTTCTTCCATAAGGGCATGAATCTCTTCTTGGTTTCGAAACTTTACTTTCTCAACCATCTCTTCAAGAGACTCAACAAATCTATCGAATTCCTCCTTCAACTCTTCTTTCAACTCTTTGGCTTTCACCCACTTAGGAACTCTTTCTCTCTTCTCCTTCATAACCTCATCAACCCCCAGACTATCCTCTTTCCGATCTTTAATGGCCATGCATAGATTCTTTGTTACGGAGGTAGAATGCTTGTTGTTCTCTTCTTGAAGACTCTCTACGGTGGACACTATTTGACTTACTTGGTGCTCCAATGAATCCAACTTAGCATTAAATGCTACCATTGTATTCATCATCATTTCACACAAGTTTCCGATTCTATCAATCCACGCTTGATTAGACTTCCTCCCCTCTTCTAGGCGATCCATAACCATTTCAAACAATTTTTCTCCAAGCATCGCTATGCGGTCATTTTGGGTGGAATAGGAGGTGTTGGGGTCTTGAAAATCTCCCCATAGTTGTGGTTGATTTCCTTCTTGATGTCTAGAAAAATTTTCCTGAAAAGCATCTTCCACACCTTGAGGGTATACTTGTTGACACATTTGATGAGGAACTCCAAAATTCTCATAACTTCGTTGTTGGAATTGCATATCTTGTACTCCGAAATGCGGTTGCAAATTAAGCTCACAATTTGGCATTTGAAATCCTTGAAAAATTTCTTATATGTTCATAGTGGGAAGAGCATTTCTATTCACCATATCTCGAAGAATATCCATGTAGCTCATATTTTTAGGCTTGTTCTCCTTTTTCTTCCTTCTCAAGGTATGCACCTACAAGAGAAAGAAAATTTTGAACAAAATTTTCTAAAACAAATATAAGATGTAAAAAAAAGGTCCTTATTAAGACCACTCTAAACAATCCTTCGTCAAACTACTAGCAACCGTTACCTCCCCGGCAACGGCACCATTTGATTGGTCGTAATATAGTCGGGATGACCAATTAAAGAATTTATCAAACCACATGGAGGAAGATACTAGAGTTTAAGCGATCTCAAGTTCATCGTGATTTTATAAGGACGATCGAAAAGGAGGATAGATAACTATGCAAAGAAATGCAATGCAAGAAATGAAGGATTAAAGGAATGAAAAGATAAGATGGGTTTACAAATGATGCAAGGATGAGATTAACAACAATCATGGCATAGATAATTAAGTAATCATGCAATTAATTCTAATCTCTTATGGACAAGGCATAGAAGCGATCACTAATTCCTTCTAAACTCTCTCTCGAGATGGATAGGATGTAGGCCCTCAACAAGGCTCCCAAAAGCACTTAGGATCGATACCATAGCAAACACCTCCCACTAGGTACTAATTACTCTATGAGTTCCCTAACAAGGTACTAAATCATAAGCAATATTCCCTTTTAAGGTACTATGAATTCACTAATGGTTTGGGTCTCCTCACCTAATCAACCAACCTCTCGATTAAGTCAATTAAGTGTGCTATCAAAGAGTTCTAAATCTATAAGGATATCTCTATCTCATTCTAAATTAATGCACATGAAGTGTATGATAAAATGATTCAATGAACTATCCTAAACACATAAATAATTTCTCAATCTAATCACATGCCCATGACAATTAATCACACAAATCATCATATACATCAAACAATCAACAATTAATGATAGAAATAATACAAAGCCCATTTGATCGCTATTTTCTTTCACCCTCAAGTGTAAGGGATCGATTGTAGTGCGCGTGACCAAGTGAAATATCGTTCCCACAAGATTGTTATAAATTTAATAAGCAATTATATACGACAAATCAAATGCACGACAAATCCGGGGGTTTTTGAGAAGATAATTAATTAACTAATAAAAAAATAAAATTAAATAATTAAACTAATGCAAAGAAAATAAATCACACAGGAGAATACGATTTAAGAATTTAAGGATAGAGAATTGGTAATGCTCGGGCAAACAGCTTAACTATGTGGCTAATTTATCTAGACCCAAATTAATTACCTGCAGACGTTTATATGAGGAACACTAAACCTAGTTAAATCACCTTGATCGGGTAGGATCTAACACTTATAATGAGCTGAAAATCCTAGGATCAATAAGAAATTAACTCCCTCTCCCTCTATAGGTACTTCATGCTAAATTCCATTAAAGGCTAGAGCACTATACTTCCCTTTCTAGGTACGCGATTGTTAACCCCTTTTGTCTCCTTACCAATTACCTAATAATGATATTTTACCAAGTAATTAATATTCCAAATTGATTGTCTAACACTCTTAGGCATTATAGGCCAATCCCCTAAGACTGTCATAGGAAACAACAATTATTATGTAGAAATAAGAAATCCTATTAACTATCAATCAGTGATACCGTCAATAATAATTAAAGGAATCAAAACCCAAAAATACAATAATATGAAGTCTCAAAATATCCTCTTCAATAAGGAAATAAACAATCTGTAGAATAATCAAATCCAAGTCTAGGGCAATCAAATCACATAGTCAAATCTGTCTTAAAGCCCTAACATTACCAACAAAGAAACTTAGCCCATGGAATTACGGGGGCAAATCACAAAGATGTAATAAACCCTAACCATTGTGCTAAATTAACAAAGAAAAATAATTAAAGATAAAGAACCCTTTTTGGAGGACTCCGTCTCTTCAATCATGATCTCCGTCGAAATCTCCATCTCCGATCCAAGTAGCAGCTCCGATCGTCTCTCCGGTGGATGGATGGAAGGTGGTGAATAATGGAGGAATTAGGGTACTGTATGTCGCTGGCCCGCTGATGGTGGTGTAAAGGGTCTGTAGGTTGAGTTCAGCTTTTATACATGAAGTATTGGGGTGGGCCAAAAATATACCAAAAATAGAAGTGGGTCGTAAATTGGACCACGCACGACACACGCACGGCACTCGCACGGTGGATACACGGCACCGAGCTTCAGGACTTGTCGTGCGGCACGTTTATTCCTCGCACGGCATCACCCGTGCGCCAATTCTTCTCGCATGGCTTCGTGAGTTGTCATATGGATTCTAGAGGGCTCACACGGCCTCTGAAAAGCCTTGTACGGCAGCCTCACACGATGCAAAACGTGCACACTTTGGTTCACGCACGCCCCTGCCCGTGCGTACCTCGCGCTCTGCCGCACGTGCTGTCGACAGTTGCGCGACTCCACAGTTTTGAGCATAACTTCTTCATCCGGCCTCCAATTCAAGTAATTCTTACATTCATGCGACCCTCTCTTCCTTGGCTTTCTATTAATATAAATAACACACAGAAATGCCAACATTTGTAGATATAACAAGGCATGCAATGTGGCACCATCGTGCTGAGCAGGAGCAGCTTGCGCGACGTCACCATTTTGATCATAACTTTCTTATCTGAAGTCGGATTGAGGTGTTTCTTAAGCCAAAATGATCTTATCTTCCATATATTTCTAACCATATATCATATGACTAATTTTGACAACCATACAGATACAAAAAATTATCGAAGTTGGACGTTTGTTTGATTGCAAGGAGCATGAATTCATCCTGCATTCCAACTTCGCGTTCTTGATCCTTTTTTTCTATCAAAACACAACAAAATACCTCTCAAGCACCTTTTAGTCATAATAATTAAAAGTATAAAGATTTGTGCAAATAATAGTAATTAAACACTCAAAGAAATATCAAATTGGACTCAAAAGTACATGAATTTCCACTCTCATCAAACCCCCCAAACTTAAGTTGTTGTTCGTCCTCGAACAACGAAACGAAAAACCAAGAGAATAATGATATGGAAAGTCATGTTCAAAGGCAAGGATCATAACATCAACTAAGCCTCCATAGATGTAATTAATCTTAACTCGGTTAACATAACTTCAAATTCAAAAGAATCAATTCATTCAAAATATGAAAGTTAAGATATTTACTTCACCAATTCAAGTGCTCAATCCACCTATGCTCACAGGATATATATTAGTATTTAACTCTCACGCTCATGGTGTATAAAGTGTACACCAATTGGGTTGTATATATGCTCTCTCAGATTCAATTCAAGTGCATGCGTAATCATAAGCTTGCCTATTGTCTCAACTCTCCTTTTACTTGTAGCTAGCAAATCATGAATCAAAAAGGACTTTTTATTTGGTTGTAACGTAGGCTCTTTGGATAAGATAGGAAATTTATGGATAAGTGACTCAAAACTCAGATCAATCGAGCGCGCGTTCCCTCTTAATCTTCATTCTTCCTCATCACTTTATTTTCAAGCACAACTCCTCCTCAACTCCAAACTATTTATTTCTTTCTTCAAGCACAACCTTTTCACTTCTTCTAACTCTTATACTTTTCAACTCCATCATTTTCCTTTCCTCACCCTTTTTATTTTCTCGAGGTACCAGATTCGGGCACTACCTCTCTCATCCTCCATAGGGTACTAGATTCAAGCACTACCCTAGGGTGTTTATTTCCGTGGAGTACTAGATTTAAGCACTACTCCCGGAATTTTCCTTTTTTTTCTTAAAATTCTTCCTTCATCACCTTATCAATTCTCAATCCACCACTCTCTTCAATTAAGCTTTATTGGCTATCAAAAGAATGAATTTAAAAAGGTTCAATGGGATGACTAGGAATTTTATGAATTCAGGTAAAGTAAATGGGAAAAGATGGGCTAAAATCAAAGATGGCCTAATATCATTTTCATAATCTACTAGACTATTCTCGAATATTCAAGGAGACTCAAGGCAAGTTCTAGAATACACGCATAAGAACAATACGCTCAAGAATAAAAATATCATGCATCAATGTATCATGATTTAGAGGCTCAAATCTCACTTGGCTTTTTCATATAATGAATGAGCACTCTTCAAGGCTACGCATACATCATAATAAGCATATCAAGAACTTCAAGTACTTAAGAATTAAGACATGTTCCCCTTATCAATCATAATCAACATCTTAGGCAGAAATTATTAACTCAAAGATCACCATGAAATTCAGGTCATAGAATTTAAAGCTCATGCACCTCACTCACAAAACTCACAAAAAAATTAGAATAAGGAACGAAGTAACCTGATTTCAATCTCCTTCACATCTTGCAAGTTCACTTCATCACCTTTAATACCTTCTCAATCAATAAAGCTCAAACACAAAACTTATCATCACAGGAGAGATAAAAATATTGGAAAGACGAAAATCAATGACAGAGCAACAAGGGACATAAAAAAATGAACAAAAACACACAAGACACCTGGACAGTCGCAAAAAAATTCGAAAGATTGAATAAAATTTGAAAATTCTAAAAAAATCGACTTCCAAGCACACAGACACTAAACAATGCAGAGTAAACATACCTACGTGCGGATGGAACAAGGGAAGAACATCACACCCCCCCAAACATAGATGAAAACGTTAGTTGAATCTAAGTTTAAAAGGATGTTATTACCTTAAGTGCAAGCACACACCTTGAGTATAATTCACCTAGCACAAGACACAATAAATAAAACAAAATAAAAGCAATAAAATGGTGGGTTGCCTCCCACCAAACGCTCTTGTTTAACGTCGAGGAGCTCGACAGAATGCAGACTCAGAGATGTTCATATTCATGCATCAACACTTCTTCATCATCTTTCATCTTCACTTTGAAGTGTTGTTTCGCCCTCTTTTGATCCATCCACATTATCTCTCCTTTCATGCTCACAAGGATCAGCTCATTTGGATCTTCATCTTCGTATGCATCTTTTCTATAAAAATCAAGATGATCAGAAAGATAAAAGTTAGTATCATGATAGGCATAAAAATGAGAGTTAAATATATCCGGAGGGACTGGTGGAATTCTCAGATAAGGATCTTCTCTCTTTTCTTTGCCACGTTTAAATGCAACAACTTTCCCTTCAAAGTTCAACGAGATTGTTCCTTCTTGGAAGTCAATCTTAGCTCTTCCCGTCGCTATGAATGGTCTTCCTAAAATTAGTGGAACTGCAGGTCCACCACTTTTTCAATCACCATAAAATCAGTCGGGAAAGCCATCTTCTCAACTTCCACCACAACATCCTCAACCACCCCTAAGGGTTTTATTATATCACCACTTGCAGTATGAAATTGCCTAGATGTTGGTTTCAACTCTCCTCCTTCAAGCTCCTCAAAAATTGCATTAGGCATGACGTTCACAGTAGATCCCAAATCACACAGTGCATTTATTTCCTTCTTCCCTTCAATCTCACAAGGGATTATGAATTCCCCCGGATCACTCAACTTTTCAAAAGGCTTTTCAGACTTTTTCTTCTTCTTCCATGCCTCATACTTTGATCTTAAAAACTCAATGTACTGCTTGAACTCTTCTTTCTTCCCTTCTTTCACAAATTGTTGTGGAAAATGAAGAGGATAAGGAGTAATAGAAATTCCCCAGTAATCACACTCATATTCTTTACCCTTCTCTCTTTCTTTTCTTTCCCTTTTTGCTCTTTGCCACTTCTTTTCAGTCACAACCGGATGATCAATATCACTTTGGAAACCAACTGTTTCAATATGGTGAGGAACATAATCAACTGGAGCAGAAGTAGGATCACACGGCATGTTGCCCGTTGCACGCACGACGTCGTGCGAACCACCGTGCGTGGTGCACGGTTCTGGCGGCATAGCACGGTTGCCATCGTGCGAGAGCCTGGACGTGTCTTCAGTGCCGTGCGAGAAGTATGTTGGTGATGGTGCACGGCTGTCGTCGTGTATCACACCCCAGTGCATGGCGTCGTGCGTCCTTGCACGGCCCTGGCCGTGCGCCAACTCTTCATGCACGGCATCATGTGTGCTCGCACGGTTCTGGCTGGGCGTCCACTCGGATGCGTGCGTGTATGCACGACTATCCCTATTAGTTTCCTCAGACCAATTTCCTCTGTACTCTGTATCCGGCAGCCCAGGCCCATCATACTGTTTACCACTCCTCAAAGTGATAGCATAACACTGATGCTCTTTCGGATTCAACTCAGTCTGAGCAGGAAATTTCCCTTACTGTTGCAACTTACCAACCACAACATTCAACTGACTGATAGCAAGATCAGTTTCTTTCTGCTTCTTCTCTGCTGTCTCTTGATTTGTCACCATCATTTTAAGTATCAAATCCATCTTATCTTCCATTGATGACCTCCCTTCAAGAGGTTTCTGAGCTGGATCAATTCCAAGAGGTGGTGCAACTGCATTGTTAGGATTAGAATAAGATAAATTTTCACTCCTTCTCTGATTGTTGAAGTTTGAATTTCTTTGGTTCCAACCCTGCTGATACTGACGGTTGTTCCCTTGGTCATTCCTCTCCCCAAACTGATTGTTCGGTCTGAAATTCTGTCTGTTTTTGTTCTCTCCTTGAAAGCTTTGCCCCATAGCATAGTTTGCATCCTCAAATTGCTCTTCATCTTCAGCCCTCATTACTTCCTCTCTGTTTCCTTTGGTTAAGCGGTCCAACTTTTTATTCAACTCATCTAATCAATCATGGAGAGCTGACACTTCATTATTTTCAGCTTTTATTTCAATTTTCGCCATTTTATCAAAAGAAGCATCTCCATCTGCTCTTTCTGCTGACCAATCATAAGTGTTTGCAGCCATCTCCTCGAATATCTCTTCGACTGCCTCTGCAGACTGCTTAAATATAGATCCACCTGCTGTCGCGTCCACCAACACTCTTGAATCTCTTCTTAGGCCTTGATAGAAGAAGCCTAAGTAAGTATCCTTTGAAAATCCGTATTTGGGACAGCTTCGCAATAGCTCTTTGAACCTCTCACATGCCTCGTAGAAACTCTCCAAGGATCCTTGTTTGAATTGTGTGATCCTTTTCTTCATCAAGAAACTCTTGGATGGAGGGAAGTACTTATTCAGAAACCTATCTGCCAATTGTTCCCAATTAGTACAACATCCTTGAGAAAGGTTGTTGTACCACTCCTTGGCTTTCCCCGTAAGTGAGAATGGGAAAAGCCGCATCCTGATAGCATCCTCCGGAACATTCCTATGCTTCTGCGTCCTTGCATACTCGTCAAACATCTGTAGATGCTCACTAGGATTCTCCAAAGGACTTCCACTAAACTGCTGTCTCTCTACCATTCGGATCAATCTGAAAGGCAACTCAAAACTCTCTGCGGTGATTGCAGGACCATTCATCCCAGCATTAGTGGTGTGCTTCAGTTTATATTGGTCCCTCATAGGCGTCGGAGCTTGCTGATCATCAGCCATCTTAGCTGATTATATCTGTGCTCACGCAGAAGATCAGAATTATTTGGATCACAAATAAAATAAAATAAAGCAAGTAAAGTTTAACGTCCTATAAGAAAATAAATCATAATAAAATTAAATTTAAATCTATAAACTATCCCCGACAACGACGCCATGATCGCTATTTTCTTTCACCCTCAAGTGTAAGGGATCGATTGTAGTGCGTGTGACCAAGTGAAATATCATTCCCACGAGATAGTTATAAATTTAATAAGCAATTATATACGACAAATCAAATGCACGACAAATCCGGGTGTTTTTGAGAAGATAATTAATTAACTAATAAAAAAGTAAAATTAAATAATTAAACTAATGCAAAGAAAATAAATCACACAGGAGAATACGATTTAAGAGCCCAAGGATAGAGAATTGGTAATGCTCGGGCAAACAACTTAACTATGTGACTAATTTTTCTAGACCCAAATTAATTACCTGCAGACGTTTATAAGATGATCACTAAGCGTAGTTAAATCACCTTGATCGGGTAGGATCTAACACTTATAATGAGCTGTAAATCCTAGGATCAATAAGAAATTAACTCCCTCTATAGGTACTTCATGCTAAATTCCATTAAAGGCTAGAGTACTAGACTTCCCTTTCTAGGTACGCGATTGTTAACCCCCTTTTGTCTTCTTACCAATTACCTAATAATGATGTTTTACCAAGTAATTAATATTTCAAATTGATTGTCTAACACTCTTAGGTATTATAGGCCAATCCCCTAAGACTGTCACAGAAAACAACAATTATTATGCAGAAATAAGGAATCCTATTAACTATCAATCAGTGATACCATCAATAATAATTAAAGGTATCAAAACCCAAAAACACAATAATATGAAGTCTCAAAATATCCTCTTCAATAAGTAAATAAACAATCTGCAGAATAATCAAATCCAAGTCTAGGGCAATCAAATCACATAGTCAAATCTGTCTTAAAGCCCTAACATTACCAACAAAGAAACTTAGCTCATGGAATTACGGGGGCAAATCACAAAGATGTAATAAACCCTAACCATTGTGTTAAATTAACAAAGAAAAATAATTAAAGATAAAGAACCCTTTTTGGAGGACTCCGTCTCTTTAATCACGATCTCCGTCGAAATCTCCATCTTCGATCCAAGTAGCAGCTCCGATCGTCTCTCCGGTGGATGGATGGAAGGTGGTGAATAATGGAGGAATTAGGGCACTGTGTGTCGCTGGCCTGCTGATGGTGGTGTGAAGGGTCTGTAGGTTGAGTTCAGCCTTTATACATGAAGTATTGGGGTGGGCCAAAAATATACCAAAAATAGAAGTGGGTCGTAAATTGGACCATGCACAACACACGCACGGCACTCGCACGGTGGATACACGGCACCGTGCTTCAGGACTTGCCGTGCGGCACGTTTATCCTCGCACAGCATCACCCGTGCGCCAATTCTTCTCGCACGGCTTCGTGAGTTGTCACACGGATTCTAGAGGGTTCACACGGCCTCTGAAAAGCCTTGCACGACAGCCTCACACGATGCAAAACGTGCACACTTTGGTTCACGCACGCCCCTGCCCGTGCGTACCTCGCGCGCCGCCGCGCACGCTGTCTACAGCTGCGCGACTCCACGGTTTTGAGCATAACTTCTTCATCCGGCCTCCAATTCAAGTAATTCTTACGTTCATGCGATCCTCTCTTCCTTGGATTTCTATTAATATAAAGAACACATAGAAACTCCAACAATTGAAGATATAACAAGGCATGCAAATTGGCACCATCGTGTTGAGCAGGAGCAGCTTCCGCGACATCACCATTTTGATCATAACTTTCTCATCTGAAATCGGATTGAGGGTTTCTTAAGCCAAAATGATTTTCTCTTCCGTATCTTTCCAACCATATATCACATGACTAATTTGGACAACTACACAGATACAAAAAAATTATAGAAGTTGGACGTCTGTTTGATTGCAAGGAGCATGAATTCATCCTGCATTCCAACTTCGCGTTCTTGATCCTTTTTCCTATCAAAACACAACAAAATACCTCTAAAGCACCTATTAGTCATAATAATTAAAAGTATAAAGATTTGTGCAAATAATAGTAATTAAACACTCAAAGAAGTATCAAATTGGACTCAAAAGTACATGAATTTCCACTCTCATCACCATTCAAGATTAAAATCAATTTGCATAAAAACTAAATTATCCAACACCAATCATGGAGCTAATCTCACAAAGGAGATTAGTCTATCATAGTTTTAGAGAAAACAATCATAGACAATTGGATCAACAAATTCCATGACAAATCTATAAAGAATTTCACAAGACTTAGAATTAGATTCCCCCTTTGAAGGTCTTCAATGGAGATCTCCTTCTTCCTCTTGTGATCTTCACTCTCCCTTGCTTCCTTGATCACTTGGATGGTAGATTTGATGGAGGAGATCAAGTGTAGATGGATGGATTCAAAGATGGGTGAATGGGATGAAGGAGATGGAATGGAGAGGAAAGTGTGTGAAAAATGGTGTGTATTAGGTGTAGATCTGATCCCCCACTGATCTTTACACTCCAAAATGAGTGTTTTTACTCATTGGAACCTTCTAGAACACATTCTAATCATAGAATTGACTTTGGGCCGAGCTCGGGTCGGATTCGGGTCAAGTTTGTGTTAGTGCAGCGTAGTCTCACCGTTTCGCATATAACTTTCACATCCGAAATTCAATTTGGGTGATTCTTGCGCTCACGTAATCCTCTCTTCATTGGATTTCTATCCATATAAAGATCTGACAAAACATCCAATATTTGAGAGTGTAACAAGTCATGCAAAGTAGCACAATCATGTTGAGTAGGAACAGCTTGCGCGACGTCACCATTTTAATCATAACTCTCTAGTTTGGGCTCCAATTGAAGTGTTTCTTATACCAAAAAGATCCTCTTTTCCGTGGCTTTCTAACCATATGTCACACTTCTAATTTTGAGCTCCACAAGAGTACGGAAAAATTACACAATTTGGGCGTGCGTTTTTCAGCATTTTTCTTAATTTGATTCATTCTCCCTCTTTCAACTCCGAATTAAGCTCTGTTTTTTCCCAAATCTTCCTAATCGCGTGTAGAATCTATTTTTACCTTAAAATCATACATTTAAGCTCATTCACATATATTTCCATAAAAACACAAAATACAACCAAATAGCACATAAATACGGATAAAAATATACGAAAACTCACATAAAAAGACACTAAAATCTAGGTGAAAATATCACTCGTCAAACACAGCGGCTGGACACCCAATTTTTCCCTGTCTAGGGGTTTATCTCGCCGCCGATCCATAATGGTGTGCGATTCCTTCCGACGCGTCTTCGTCGACTTCGCCTTGTGTGAATTTTATAGACCTACTCCGGCAGGGTTTAGGTGCTTCCTATTCCACTTTGCTCCTGCCGCTGGCGTTCGCAAGGCTTGCACAATTTTCTGAAAACGGCAGCCTCACATTTTGATGCTTGCCCTGATCCGTTTATGAATATGGCTCTTATTTTCTATTTACTGTCAGCTGATATTGAAATTTTTCTGATTCTCCTGTTAGGTCAGCCGGTTATTCTTTGTGTTATTGGCAGTTTCCTCTTTCTAATGATGCCCTTTGATTCTGGATGATACATGATTCTTGCTGCTCATCTCTTATTTTTTTAATGCTCCTATTTTGATGGCCTATGTTCGGTGTATTGGATGTTGAGGAGCTTTTGCTTGTGTTGCGTCTGCTTAGCAGATTTGTATTGTGGTTTGGCTTTGCTACGAAGGTTGCGTCTTTGGATCCTCATGACCTTATTGCATTGGATATATCTTGTCGAATGGTCTGATTTTCACATGATATTGGTTTCTAGACCTGCTATTCCCAGAAGACATAGTTTGCCTTCGGATTTCAAGCCATCAATTTGGCTAACTCAAGGATTGGGGTGAGCCTCAACATAAAATTTAACATATCACTGAGTGAGCTGCCTTAGAGCATATGTGGATTGAAAGCGCTGCTGCGAACATTGAAGATTCTGGGCAGCAGACAGCTTATAGTTCCAGAAAAGTTGGCCCACTTAACAAGTCTTCAGTGTTTGGATTCAATTGAAGGACGAAGTGGGAGGAATAAGTTAGATTTGGTGAAACAAAAATGTGAAAAATAAAATGTGCAAACAAAATATGAAAAAAAATTAAAAAAATTGCAAAGCAAAATGTGAAAAACAAAATATGAAAAAAAATGTTTAAAAAAAAGTCCAAAACAAAATTGTGCAAAATAAATGTGCAAACAAAATGTGCAAAAACAAAATTGTGCAAACAAAATGTGTAAAATAAAATTGTGCAAAACAAATTTGTGCAAACAAATTATGCAAACACATAGGGGTATTTATGGTATCACAATCATAATTGTGTAGTTATGAGTATTAGTATTTTAAGTCATGTAGTTTATAACAATTATGTTTTATTTTATGTATCCAATAATAAGTGACCCTTTTAAAATCACATAAGAATACGAGTACCAAAAAATAAACGAATACCCTACACGTTGTCATCCCTAATAATAGTTTTATATTTAATAATTATGATTTCTTAATATTATACTTTTTTTGTAATAATTTAAATATGATAATATAAGAACTTAATATATAAAAATAAATATTTTGTATTGACAATATAATATTGAAAATTATATATAAATTTATATTATAATGTTATGAATTTTTTAATAAACTTAACAAAAGTTTAATGTGTTGTATAATTTTTTTTTTGTTTAAAAATTTTAATATTAAAAAAATAAAACTTTTATGAATAAAATTATTCTTGTTAATTTATATAGTCAAATAGATGGATGATGTAATATAAGAAAAAAACCAGGAGTCACAAAGATGTTACAAAATAAAGCAAGCCATAAGGCAAAAGCTAATTATTTGAATCTAAAGTACTCATAATTCATGTCATTGAACATGAGGTGATGAACAAAATTAGGAGCCGAGTCATGCCAATCCAAATCTCCCCCCACGTCTGATAGCGCATCTGCAACTGTATTCCCCTCTCTGAATATATGTGATGCTCGAAAATTCATATTTGCTGTAATGTCTTTGATTCTTCTCCATCTTGCTAAGAGTCTTCATGGTATCTTCGGGGATGGATCATAGAAAGAATACACAACATATGTCGAGTCTGATTCAAGCCACAATGAGTTCCAGCCTTTGTCATGAGCAATTTCAATAGCCGTGTATGCTGCTGCTAATTCTGCTTCAAAAGCAAAACCATGTCCATATCCACAAGTGAAGCACCCCCTAGCAAAGCCTCTGCAGTTTCTAAAGACTCCTGCGCCAGATATTGCTCCCGGGGCACCTGAAGCATGGCCATCTGTGTTAACCTTGATCCATCCCGGTGGAGGAGGCTGCCACCGGAGAGAGATGATGGTCGGAGCTTTCCTGGGTGCTCCTCGAACGCCAAAATACTTTAGTGTTGCCAAATCCTCCACTGTGTTATACATGGTGCCAGGAGATAGGGTACCTGATTCCTTAACAAGAGAAACGAGTGTGGAAATAATACCAGTAACCCTCAATGGTTTGTGCTTCCCCTCCTCATCCAGTTTCATATTCATCATGTCATTTCTAATGCTCCATATGATCCAAAAGTATGACACAACAGCCGCCTTCCATAGGTGGAGAATCTGGGAGCTTCCAGTCATGAGCATTGCTTGCAGCAGTACCCCAACAAAACTCTGATCCAGATGGAGTTTAGTCTCAAATCCAAAACCCACCAATATGTATCGGAGAACCTGTGAGGAAATTCTGCAGTGTACAAAAAGATGATCTATAGTTTCGACCTCCGACTCAATAGGTAGCAGCGTGATGGTCCAACAAACCCTCTACCAACCAAAACATCCCAAGTAGTAATGACTCCTCTAATAACTTTCCAAAGTGTAATTGAACGTCGAGCTGGAATATACTAAGCCCAAATCCATACTCCCCAGTTAGGCGTTGGGAAAACCGACCGTAAATGAGCATAAGCGAGCTTGGACGTAACATCACCATGCAGCGACTTCTTCCAAAGTCTGCAGTCCTCAAAATTAGGAGACATATGTGTTGCAAGGATGGCATTTACTATATGAGGATAAGCATCTGTAAATTCAACCGTAAAGTGCCAGTTTCCATCGTAGAGGTAATCTCCAATGGTCTGCTCATAATGATGCCTATACTCCATTGGAATCCCGATCAGATCAGCAATCGATTTGCCTATCCAATTGTCAAGCCAGAAACGAGCCTTGGAGTCATAGCCAAGAATCCACACCTCTTCCTCCATAATTCTTGTTAATTTATATAGTAGGTGTTAATATTATTGAAAAAACATGTTTGAAATTGTTTCAGGTGAGGGCTTAAGTCATAAGTATAAAAAGTAATAACTTGTATAATGGAAAGTGGTACTCCAACCAAATACACTATATTGTTCGGGTACTACAACCAAACACAATATGATATCGAATACATCTTTTGGGTACTCCAACCAAACACATTATATACTATTCGGGTACTACAATCGAACACAATATAAAATCTTAATTATTAGAATATTTATATCTTATTAATTTTAAATATTTTAATTTAATTATTTTTTGAGCACGTTTAGCAAATTCGAAAATACGAATAGCTAATTTCATAAAAAATTCAAATATCTCGCGTAATACGCGGGCTTCGTACTAGTAAATAAATATACATTTATTATCAAGTATGTTCCAATTAAGACAAGTTTGTCATTTTAATTATAAACTTTTTAATTATAAACACTCAAAAGTAGAGAGCAAGAAGAAGACGCATGATAACCCAATTAAAAAGAAACGCACAGAAGCCTAATGAACTCCTACAATGAAGTAGGGGGAATAATTAAATTTCCCTGCCTTTGCAAAGATCCACCACCATCCAAAACACGAATCTTCCTCCATACTAACAAACCCAATTTTTTAATCATAAAACCAAAATCTTTTCTACTTTGCCAAATAATAATTTAGAACTCATCAAAATTTAATAAAAATATTGACGACTGCGTGTGAAGACTAGACATGCACCAATTAACCAGAACCGTAAGTTCAAACCGGTGAACCGCCGATTTTAACCGGAACTGGAACCGACGGTTCCGGAACCAAAAAAAAATAAACCGAAACCGGTAGAACACAGTTCGGTTTCGGTTCCTACTACTCTCGAATCGGAACCGCCGATTCACGGTTCACGGCTCAAACCGCCGGTTCCTCAGTTTTTTAAATTTTTTTTTGAACGGCCAAGATCGTGTATCCGTTGGAGATCCGACGGCCCCAAAAAAATGAACGTTGGGCTATAAACCGGCGGTTCAGGCGGGTAAACCGCCGGTTCAAGGTTAGCCAGTTTAAACCGGTAGTTTCAGGAGGGCCGGACGGGAAATTTTGAATTTTGAAATTTAAATGTGCGGCTGAGATTGTGTGGCCGTTGAAGATCAACGACTGAGATTGACATTGGAACCGGCAGTTTCGGTTTAAACCGGTGGTTTCGCCGGATTTTTTTTTAAAATTCAATGGCTGAGATTTTTTTTGTGTTCAAAATTTGAAATGGATGGATGAGATCAATTCCAATCCTCTATAAATACCCCCCAAGTGTGATCAATTTGTGCACACAACATTCAATCTATACTCTACTTCTACTACACTACTTCTTCTATTCTACATTCTTGATAGTTGATTTGATTCTACTTCTACTCTACACAATACACTTTCTCAATTCAAGTTCTCAACTCTCAAGTTTCTTTTTATAGTTCATATATATCAAACTCAAAAAAAAAAAAATAGTTGTAGTCTTTTATTTCAATTCTCTCATTATTACTTTCATTTCAATTCTCTCATTATCATTTTTTATTATTTCCCACATATACTACTAATTAGTATACTTATAGTCTTTTAGTTTTAGTTCATAAATCATATATATTCATCCTTTTTTCAATCTCAAAAAGAAAAAGCCTAAAAGAGGTTCTTCTTCATCCGATGCCTCACCTTCTTCTTCTAGAGGAAAATCCATACCCAACACCTTAAATTGTCCTTCACCACCTCCACGTCAACTTTCACCAACTCTAGAAGATGTTGAACTTGAAAATATTCCTTCGGATGAAGAAATGTCCCCTCATTTGTTCAACTTGAATTTTAGGGATATACTTGGAGATGATTTCCACTCCGACGATGACAACGATAATACTCAAGGTCAATCACAACAAAGGGCGAGTGAAAGTCAACCAACGTCGGGTGGTACGGGTACCGGAGACGGAGCCGGAGGCTCTAGCGGAGGCGGAGGTGGAGGATCGACTCGAAGTTCCCCACAAGTGTTACGTTCTGATATATTTTCCATTCATTTCAAGAAGGAGGCGATTGAGAATTCGAATGAATTCAAAGTTATTTGCAACTATTGTGGCATGAAGTATAAATTCAAGAATGGCGGAGGATATGGAACGTTCATCAAGAACATCAACTCGAAGCATCCGGACAAGATTGGCATCTCAACCGGTCAAACACAAATAGGACGAGGGTTCACGGCGTCTTCCGGAGGAGAAGATTCATCGGCGTCGGGTAACACTCTTTTTAAAATTTGATGAATCTAATTATTTGAGATTATACCTTAAACTTATGTGCACCAAATATTTGCCATTTAACTTTGCCGATAATATTTTTTTTCAAGATTGAGTTAATCTCACTTTAAATCCTCAAGCCCCACCTTTGCATCGTAATAAATGTAAACTTGGTGTTGCTAAAGTTGTTAAAGAGTATGGTTTGGTTTTAAAACAAACTTTGCAACAATTACCTCATAAAGTGTATATATGTTCGGATATTTGGAGCAATTTTTGGCAAAAAGCGGATTATATGTGTATTACTTGTTATTGGATTGATAGTTCATGGAATATACAAAAAAGATTAATTGCTTATAGATCATTTGATGTTCCTCATACCGTCGTTAATATTGTTCACAAAATTAGTACTATTTTGCAAGAATATGGTTTAGTTACAAATATTTTTACAATCTCATTTGATAATGCTAGTGCTAATACGGCTAGTTTAGAAAGTCTTATTGATATTTGCAAACCCTCAATTGGTGGTAGATTTTTTCATGTTAGATGTATTTGTCATATATTGAATTTATGTGTTCAAGATGGTATAAGTGCTTTGAAAGCACACATTCAACCTATTAAAAGTGCTTTATGGTATATAATGAGAAACCCTTCCGTGACTAAAAGGTGGAAAAGATATTGTCACTCTGTGAATATTCACCCAAAAAAATTTTATTTAGATGTTTCAACTCGTTGGAATTCGATATATAAAATGTTGCATGACTCTTTTGATTATAAAGATCATATTTGTGCTTTTTACTCACAAGATGCGGGTGGTCAAGTCTTGTTTGCTAATCAATGGGACACTTGTTATACTTTATGTGATGTTTTGCAAATTTTTAATAATGCTACGGAAGAACTGTCAGGTGTTTATTATTCTACTTCAAATGTAGTTGTTGATAATTGTGTTAAAATTGCTATGATTTTTAGTGCTAATGAAGAACACCCGTTGTTGTCAAATGCTATTATTTTCATGAAATCTAAGTGGTTAAAATATTTTTTTTAAATTCCGGACTTGTGTTTAGTTGCTAAATTGTTAGACCCACGTATTAGAATGGATGGTTTAGAAGAATTGTTAACGCTTTACTATGATTCATTGTATGCTAATTGTGATTCTGCTACTAGACAACAAGCTCCTAATCCTAAAGACGTAGTTGCAACTACTTATAATCTACTAAAGGAACTTTTAAAGGAGTATAAAGAACAAAATGGTATGAATGATGATCAATCTAGTGGTGATGATAGTAGTGATAGTGCTGATAATTCTAGAAAATATGATGCTCTTCAAAAATTTTATAGTTTTTATGATGCTAGATCTAAAAAATGTGCACGGGTTATATCTAATCCTTTTCAAGAACTTGATTCTTGTTTTACTAACACTTTTGAGTTTGATACAAGCGGAACTAGTTTTGATATTTTGAAGTGGTGGTCAAGGAGAACAAAATCATTTCCTATTTTATCATTGATTGTAAGAGAGATTTTTGCATCTCCCCGCCTCTACGGTCGCCGTCGAACAACCATTTAGTCGTGGTAATCTCACTTTGGATCCGACACGATCCAATTTAAGTGTGACAAATTTAGAAAATTTGTGTTTGGTTGATGATTGGTCAAAGGCGGAAAGACGGATTCAAAATCAAAATGAAGAAGACCATACGGATGATGACATTACGGAATATGGAAGTGGTGTAGACTGGTAGAGTAAACAAAAAAGGCCATTACCATTCACCTCCACCGAGCCAAAGAGATAAGTTGAGGTAAGTTAAGAGAACTACGTAGGCTTTGATTCATTTCAAGGATACGTATGCAACTTAAATTTAAGTTGAACTTGAATTTTCAAGTTTAACCCTAAATTTAAGCTCAAATCCTTTTTTTTTCCACTCTATTATGTTGTTGTATTTTACCTTATAAAGTTTGTATTTTTTAATTTTTTATATAGTAAAAATAGATTAGTTGACATGGTTGTAAACTTGTAGTGTTCTACATTTATAAATTGTAATGGTTTAGACTTTAATATTTAAATTACAATGTGATCACATTAATTAATATTGTATGATTATGAATTTAATATCAACTTTCAAATTTTTATTTGCATTATTGAATATTGCATACATCGTGTTTTCAATTTTAATGAAATTACACATACTCAAATTCAATATTTCAATTACACATGTTTTACTTATTTATAGTTATTTAATAAATAAATTACACAAAATAACAAAAAAAACAAACTGAAAAAAAAAACCGAAAAACTGGCGGTTCCAAACCGGAACCGGAACCGCCGGTTTGAGAACCGAAACCTTAAGACCCCCGGTTCGGTTCCGATTCCCTCTCCATTAGAACCGGAACCGACGGTTCAGAACCGGGGTGCATGTCTAGTGAAGCTATTATTTGATGTCCTTCCATCAACGCAATTGATATGCCATATTGTTGGCTTGTTTTCTAATTCTAGAAATTTGAATTTATCCCAATATGAATATGTTCTCAATCAACTCGAATCAACAATATATAATTCTAATCAATCCGTCAGTCACTCTACACATATAAATGAAGATAATAATTGAAGTATATAAGAAATGTTTCATAGTTACAAAAATTTCTCCACAGGTAGATATATTTAAAGTGACAGAAAACCTAATAACTACCATAATCGAACTTCCATTGGAGTACGTTTAGTAATTATAGGTGCAAATAGTTGGCCTTAATCAAATTTTAAATAATAATTTTAATAAGGATATATGTATTATTATCAAGAATATTTTAACTTTCTTTATTTATGGGGTACGTTAAGTAAAATTGGGGATACGAATAGCAGTGCCCATATTATACTACAAATAAATTATTAATCTGTTTTGTAATTTAAAATTAATCTTTTTTTAAAAAATATAATTTAAAATGTTGAATCAAATACTATCAATATTTTCTAGGAGATATCGTAATTATTCAGTGTTGGTGTGTTATTATGGAGAATGTGGCTCCCTCCGTTTAGGCTTGTTTGTTTCCGATTCTAAGATCATCTCCAACAAGGCCGCATATGGCATTGCTACCGAATAATGCAGTCAAGTCATCCCTCCAGCACTGCCGCAAATGTGGCTGGAAAATGAGGAATTCTACTGATCCAAATGCTACAGTAATTCCTGCAAACATTTTCCTTTTTTTTTTTCATATTTCAATTATTAATTTAAAAACATAGAACATTAATTTAATTGATTAATTTAGATTCTTTTTTTAATTTCTTTTACTTATTTTTAATTATTGTGTTGTAATTTTAATTTGATGTTTATGTATTATTTAATGTAATTTTAATTTTAATTGTTGTCTTAATTTCATGTTTAAATAAGTTATATTGTAATTTTAATGATTTTATTATTTTAATTTTAGACATTTTAATATTTTTATTATATTATTTTTTGTATTCAAAAATAAATATAATAATGAAAAATGAATTAAATGTAAAAAATTAATAAAAATAGTATTAATAAAATGAATGTGCTGCAAAATGGAATCAACTGCTGGAGATGATTTACTGAGTTGTCTGCATTTTAGGGGTAAATGTGATGTAAAATGCCTAAGGATAACAAATCTCGTTTGTTTTAGTTTGAATTATTATAAATTCCACATATCTCCGTCATATGCTATTCTCTCGAACATATTCCTATCTATCATATCTACATTACTCTTTACACCTACAAACTGCCTTAATCCAAAAATAATAATAATAAATAAATAAATAAAATTAATATTATTTGTTAGACTTACTAAATCCCCCTAATACTAAATCTAACTTTCTTGTTCTTAATTACATCAAAACAAACATCACTTTTTCTTTTTTTTTCCCAAGAAATTAAATTGTATCATTGATCCTTGCTGAATTTTTTGCCAAGAAGCTATATCTCTTATTTGGTAATAATTTTAAGTGCTCAATTGACGCTTGCAATGTCATTCTTTTAAGCTAAAGATGTTGTTGGATGTACATTAGTTATATCTGTTATATTCTGTGACATCCAAACTCTTTCTCTTCTTTTGGTATATTATATTTGATTTGTGTTGGGTTAATCATTCTTATAATGAAATAGTCCACAAACCTGCTTTCTTTGCTAGGAATAATGTCAATTTAGAAAGCTCGTGGAAACTCCTCATCTCAAGAGACGCATTGAACTAAGTTTTATTATAAGTTAAAATATGTTTATTATATAGATTAAATTAGTTATCTTAATTTCAAAAATATCACTCCCACATAACACACATAACATACTTTATAATTTATTTATTACTTAAAAATACCACAATATCCCTAAAAAGTCAATAAAGTTGGTCAAAAAATAATTTTTCTTAAACTTCGTGTCTACAGTAACTACAACACTTATTATGGGACGGAGGGAGTAAATTTTATTCATCTTATGGAAGTCATTGCATAGTGCACTCTCATACAAGTCGTTGTCTTTAATCATAAAACAAAATTCTATATAATGAAGATTAATTTTATTTATTTATATATAAAAAGAGGGTGATTTTGGGGTGCATGTAGCGCACCAATGCACTCCAAATTTATAGGTTAAAATGGATAGTGGGTAGATTTTTATTTTAATTTATTTAATTTATTTATTTTATTTAATAATAAAAATTAATTAAAATTTAATCAAACAGTTAAAATTGTCCAAATACAACAGTGCACCCTATATGAACTCATAAAAAGATTATCTATATAAATATCAAATGGACACCTACTTCATTTTTTCTTTCATTTTCTATTCCACATATTAAATAATTGTCATATGTCATAATCAATGTCTAAATATCCAAAGATTTAATGGTCTTTAATTAATTATAATATTTCAATAAAAAATAAGTTCTTAAATACGAAGTGAAATACAATTGTAGAATAGAGGATGTTTAAATGCAAAACTTTAAATACACATAATCCTTTCGTGCAGCAGATTTTGTTACATTTTACTAAAAAGAGCGTCTCATAATTAATGTTACATTTTATTTTTTAGTTGATGGAACTCACACAAAATATTTAAATATCTTTGGAGTCCAAAAAACTACACTAATACGATTATCTACTGCATATAAAAGAAATGTTATTTCTATTGCCTTACAACTTATTAAAACATAATATTTTTTTAATTTTTGTGCAAATCATAAATGAATATAATAAAAAATACAAGAGGAGGGAGTATATAGGTACTTGGAAATTTGAATATTAAGAAAGCGAATTAAATATCACCTACAAAATCGAATTACCGTAATCCCTTTTCTCATCATTTAACTATCAGTCTATCGCCGTAAATATGCTTTAAAAAAAAAGAAATGAAAAACCAACCTACTTTAACCCTGACATACAATATATTTACATAATTTATACTAGTATCGAAAAATATACTCTAATCCAACCTACTTTGTAGAGTGTATATTGGGTGTATATTGGGTGCAGAAATTGTGCACCCATATATGTATAATTTTTTATTTTATTTTGTAGTAATAATTGTATTTTTTTTTATACTAAGTTTTTTTATTAAAAAACTAGCATTCATATGTGTAACTTTTTATTCAATAATGTATACATATTTTCCTATTAATTGTATATTTGTTTACACTTAATTTTTCATTAAAAAAACTAACAATTAAATTGTATACATTTTTTCTCATAATTGTATACAATTTTTTATATATTTGTATATGGGTGCACCCTATCTTTAGGTGCACCCGGGTACACAGTATATTTGGCCTACTTTGTATTTTTAAAAGTATATATATATATATATATATATATATATATATATATATATATATATATATATATTATATTAGCATACATTAAAACATGTATATTTCGTTAGTGGAGTATTAATTACTATTTCATTAATTTATATATATATATATACATATATATCCATTTCACCATCTGTGCTGCGTAAGGGGCACCTCAAAGACACTTTATCATTTAAAAATAGTGAATATTCCCTCAATCTTATTTCATTATATAATTTTAATTTGGGAGTGAAGGATTTTATGTGATAAATAAATAAAAAAAGTGTGAAAATGTTTTGTGAAACGAAGAAATTAATTTTTTTATATACTAAAATATAATTTTGATAAAATTATGATGCATGGTGAATCAGGTAATAGGAGACTAGTTGAAAACATTTTATACATTATCATATATATTTTTCTTAATGTACATATTTTGCTTAAGGGTATAAAAATAATTTGCATATAAACGATTAAATAAAATATTATTTAAAATTTACACTACTTATAATATAAATTGAATATTGTATTATTTATTACTTCTAATGAAATGGGTCGTATCATAGTTAAGGTAGTACTTCCTCCGTCCCCTTGATACGTATTCATTTCTCTATTTTGGTCCGTCTCATTATAAAGTAGTATTTATTTCCCTTTTTGGATTGATGTGGCCTACAACTACTACACATGACCCCACACTCAATACTAATACAACTACCCACTACACATTAAAATATTATTTCTCTCATCTTACTATACATTAAATTATTATACTCCTTAATCCACGTGCAAAAAGTAAACGGATACCTTTCAAGGGAATGGAGGGAGTATTTTATATAAATAAAGTGTATTTATTAATAGATAAAGTATATTTATAGTAGATAATCATGTATAACATTTTAAAAAAAATAATATAATTCATTATTTATTATACTTTCAAAAAACATAATTTAACTATAAATTAACATATTTTACCTATACAAAAAATATACTTTAATAACAGATCGACCTACCTAAAAACATATATATATATATATATATATATATATATATATATATATATATATATATATATATATATATATATATATATAAACTAACAAATAATAAATTAAATATTATACATATATTACTCGACTCGGTTAAAAATTAACAGTAATAAAAATCAAGTAATAGTAAGAATAATATTTAAAATAATTTATGAAATCACTCGAATTAATAATTATATTAATACTCCATTTACTCGAAAACATTTCAATTTCACTGCCGTAAGAATCAATAACTCTTTGGAGTAAAACTAACATGTTTGACTCATCAACTAACATTTACTAGAAAATGCAATGACTCACAACATTTAAAAAAGAAATAGAAAGATTTTTTCACTCCAACTTTTATTGACTCGAGAATATTAGTAAAAATTTAATGACTCAAAATTTGCCTTTTGTGACTCGTTTACTCGAAAATGCTTTGAACTAACTCGAAACATTATTATAACTAAAACGCAATAACATAAAATCATTGCACTAAAAATATTTGACTCATCAACTAATATTTACTCGAAGATAATGAACTCAAAATTTGCAACTTCAATTAACTCACTCATGACATTTATTTGAAAACGTTAACTTGAAATCGTTTACTGCAAATAATTAACATAAAAACATCCCCATTTAATTCATATATGGGATATTATTATTTAATAAATTGCCTTCTTTTGAGTTGAATTGTCTTTGCTTCCATTTCTTTTAAAGGATAGTACTAATTGATTTCATTCAATGTGCAAGAAGAAGAACACAACTTAAAAGAAATTTATGGATAACAATTATAGTTTAACAATGTAATAATTATAAAATAAATAGTATACGATTTGAGAGTTTGAACCTTTTCGATGACTACTTTGAATAATTGAATTCGAGAAGAGTGTATATTGGGTGCACCCGGGTGCAAGGGTGCACCCATATGTGTATATTTTTTTATTTTATTTTGTATACATATTATTCTATTTTGTATACGTGTTTTGTAATAATTGTATACTTTTTTCACATTAATTTATCATTAAAAAAATTAACATCCATATGTGTATAACATTTTATTGAATATTATATACAATTTTTCATTAAAAAAATTAACAATTAAATTGTATACATTTTTACTCTTAATTGTATATGTTATTGTTTATATTTGTATGTGAATGCACCCTATCTTTAAGTGCACACTATAAATTGCCATTCCGAAATAGTTTTTAGTGTAGTTTCTAAATCAACATGACAAATAAAATCGGGTTGATTTTTCGTGCAAAGTAATTTAAATGTTGGGTGGGTTATTAGTATTTTATATTCCTATTAATATATGAGGTTAAAATAATATAATTAATTAAAAAAAAAAAAAAACTACCCCACTCATTTTAACCGATATAAAATCATCTTCTGCAAAATTATTAGGCGCGTGAGTTCAATCTCATTTTGCGACGGAACATCACTTTAGGGTTTCACAATTAGATTTGGGGAAAAATCAAAATTATGGTTTATATAATCTCTTATTTCCCTCTTACGTAATTGAGCACGCGCACTTAACTGTTGTAGCTGATCTCACTGATGTACTACTGTTGAAATTGAGGATCCCTGTGATCAGATTTCAGTACTTGTAGGAGGTGAGGGATTCAATGGCTGGAGGCGAAGAAGAAGACGATTACATGGGGGACCTCTCCCAGTTTGTTCCGCCACAAGTTCCTCAATCTTCCTCGAAAAAGGTTTTTCTATTGTATGTGTATTCATCTGTTTTCTAAAATCCCATTACAATATATCTGTGCATACTTTCCCCTTTTTCGCTTCTAAGTCCCCAGTTCAGAATCCTCTTTATCTTGGAAATGTATTTACGAATTTCCTGTTTTTGTTTGATCACTGTTGGAAAATTTGGAGGATATATTCATTGTTCTTACTTGTACAGATGATCTTTTTACGTGGTTCGTTCATATTTAATTGAGAATCAATAGGTGCACGCTCGACTCTTCTGACTAATACATTGCAACATGGTAGTTAAATTTTGCAGTAGTGTAGTGTTGGAGTAAAGGTTATGACATATATTCAAGTATTTTCCTCTGTCAGGATTCTAATATTACTCTTGGAGTGTCGAATTCGTCAAGCAAGAAATCCAAAGCCCGAAACTGGCAGGAGCAGAAAATGCATGATAGGAAGCGGAAGCAAATAGAAGAGGATAAGAAGACATTGGAAAATTTAGGTTCGGCAATACCACATTCAAATATCGGTTTTAAAATGTTAAAACTAATGGGCTACACTCCTGGCTCTGCATTGGGCAAGGAAGGTTCTGGGAGGGCTGAACCAGTTGCACTGGAGATCAGAAGAGGCCGGGGAGGAATTGGTAAAGAAGATCCAAGTGTAGAGAAGATGAGAAGAGATAGAGAAAGATGTGAGAGGGAAAAGTGGAATGAGCTTAAATTGATGGAAGTTTTTGGAAGTCACCAAAAGGAGCGGTGGAAGGGAAGGAGAATTGTAGTGAACTATAGAAAGGCTGAGGCTGTACTCGCGCAGCTGGAAAACAGGGATATTGAGGTAGAGAAGAAGGAAGACAAAGGCGAAGAGAAGGATGAGGAAGAGGAAGAAGAGATTACAGAAGAGGTACATTGGTTGAATATTCAATATTTGCATGTGCCAATATTGAGTGCTTTGTAATAGTTCTGAAATTCCTAATTGCATCTGTTGCTTTATAATTTTATAGCCTGAAGTGATGTGCTTAGAGTTTTTAGTTGATACGATGCATGTCAGTTTCTATTGCATCTTAGAACCTAGACAACCATGCACTTCTGGCATGTTTTGTATGCTTGTGCAATCTATATTGGGGTGATGTGGTTACTCTGAAATTTTTTTATTATAATGCGTGAAATATGATTCTCTTGATAATATTTGGAAATGCTCTCAGAAAGTGCTGGCAGTATAAGTTTCCTAGTTGTTGAAACTTGTAGTAAAATTAAATTGGAAAGGATCTTGACCTTTCCCCAAAAGTACCAGGAGCTAATTTATCACATCTTTTGTATCATGTGTATTGTATCTATTAAAACTCATGCTCAATGTGATTGTACATTTAAGATTATTTAATCAGTTGATAAATCTTTGTAAGCATTATGTACGAGGTCACATTTGAGTCTATGATGGAGGGTTTTTTTTTTTTAGAATGTGTAGTCATGCTCTCTGTTTTAAATGTACTCTAGTTGTGTTCTATATTTCAGTTATTACTTCTATATTTCAGTCATCTCTTAATATACGTTATTATATCTCTGGACTTATAATCGTATCTTCCCTCTGATGCAGGATTTGCTAAATATTTTGTTTAAGCTAAGAAACGAATTCTATTACTGCCTCTTCTGTGGATGTCAGGTATATTAGATCACATCTTATAATTGAGATTACCATGACATTCTTGTGATCTCTGTGATTTTCGGAAATGTAAATGCACAATTGATATATAATTACTGATGCTTTGGTTTCGTTCCCTTTTGACTTTTCAGTATGAGTCGATGGAGGCACTCACGTCCAACTGCCCAGGGATAAATGAAGATGACCACTAGATTCAATGGACTACCACATCACAAATTCAGAATTTAGCCCCTGTAACGACTGACCAGATAACTTTCATGAAACATCTCTGGTCCAATGGACACTCCCGGCGTTAGCCCTGATGGATCAGAAACGGGAAGACGGAGAGGATAACTGTGTCCAAATATCAACAACTTCCTGAAATAGCTAAATCTTTTGAACTCATGGTGTCTAATGCTATTATTTAGTTAGAATTTGATGAGTTCCATAAATATACATGTATTTACCAAAAACAATGCCCTCTTTAGAAGCTTGTATTTTGTAAAATCATATCTGGTTCACCTTAGTCATACAGAATTCTTGCATGCTTGCTGATAATTAACTTATTAATATGTTCTTAAAGAGTATTCAGGTGCAGTATCACCCAATGTGTGACAAATAACTAGAATTTGAAATTAAAAAAGTGTTCATGGATAGCAGAAGTCGTTTCAAGAGTGCTGTTGGTCCAACATCCCAACATATTAAAAGACAAGCCCATAAAACTACGTGTCTTACAGTAGACCCAACAAACAACATTGCATTGATATGAAAAGTTTTCTGAAACCAATGAAAGGACTTCAATTATTGAACAAACAAGATCCCACCGGAAGAACTCATAGGAGCCAGTGCATGTGCTGGACTGATGAATCGTAACCCCTCGGATAATCCAGCTCATGGAATCGTCCATCGTTTGGTTGAGCTAAACCAAGCTCTCCTGTATACTGACAGTCGGTAGGATGAGATGATTGTCCAGGACCAAGATCATTAGGTATTTCATGCAGACTGCTATTTGCCTGGTCGTCCTTGAACCCCCAAGACGAGCAGGCAAACTGACCTACGGTTCCGCCATGATTTACAGATGGGTGAACTATGACCGAGCCATCGGTAACAAGTGAATTGTTTACCCCAAGACCCGAGGATCGGGTTCTTGAGGCCCAGGGCTGATTTGACAGAAGAGAGAGAGCACCAGTGGAGTCCACGACTCCATTGGAGCAATGAGCTAATGACACTCCAGGGCCCGAACTAGGCCTTGGATTTGTACCTTGCAGAAGATCAGATAGAGGGTTCTGTGAGTTGCTCTGCCATGGAAGTGCAGCAGCTTGACCTTGATTTCCAAATCCTCGTTCAGCAAAGGAATTTGGCCACGAGTCTCTTCCGGTGAGCTTAGGGTACGCGCTGAAGTCCATCACAAATCCTCCGGCTTTGCTACCATTTCCTGAAAATGAATCCAAAGTTTAAAGGCCATGGTTTGATGGTAAAAAAGATTGAATCTTTGATGAAAATATGATGTCTTACCATACATGGAGGGGCAAAGGTTTCCATACGGAGGAGACAACAGAGATCCTGGCGACGGTTTTCTCCTACGCTCGTTGTGGCCAGCCAGGCGCCTCCTACAACTCCGTTTTCCTTGGTCAAATTCAGGTAATTGATGAAATCTGGAGCAAGGCTATTACTTCCATTATTATACTAGGATATTCACATCTTAACTAAACATATTAAAATTCAAGAAAAGCCATTCTTGCACATGTACTTTAATGTTTAGCAACTTACATCCATTATTGTAGTTTATCAAAACCACCTTCTGCTGAGTTCACCAATTCTCCTAAATCCTCTAAACAAGACTAAGTCTGGATGTCATAGGCATTCACATTCTTGCATTTTCATCAAACTTCCAAGATGAGTTTTATATGAGTTCCCTATGTTCATTACAGCATGTGAATCTCTTCTGTTTCAAAACAGTGTCCTAATAGTTTAACATGTTAGGTTAAGCTTTTAAACAAGTGGTAACTTATGCTTCAAAACTCTCTGCCTACACTTACCCTTACATTTCACATAATTCCCACAAATAATTACTCCACTCTTTATCATCTTTCCTAACAATTAATATGAAATTATTAATACATTACTTTGCATACACTATCTTAATCACAATACCAAAGGCACACAACAAAACAACATAGTACTAATGAAACACATCAAATTAGCTCACCCTAAAAATAGAAAATACTACAAAAAATCCAATTTCTTCCCACTATACATATTTGCATAATCAAGATTGAATTTATTTTTCCAAAAAAAAAAAAGACCTGCTGCACTGTTGGCAAAACCTCTGCTCAAGGCCAGCAACAATTACTTTGGGAAACTTGGAATGCATCCCGCAAACTTTGTGCCTAGAATAGTAAGTCTTAGAATCACTCAGATCTACTCTGCAGCCCTCCACCTGGCACCTAGGCAGCCGCCCACCCTGCACCACCGCGCTTCTCCCTTTCTTGGGCGGAGCAGCAGCCGGAAAACCAGAGGCAGCATCCCCAAAGTAGATTTTCTTGCCAAACTTCAAGCCATTGAGTGAGTCAGCAGCAGCAGGTGAAGGTGAAGGTGAAGGTGAAGAGGAGGATGAGGCTTTCTCCATTCTTGATATCTAGAACCCATTCATTTCAGTTTTCTAAATCAGATGAAACCCCACATGCATTATTTTACAACACCCAAAAGAGAGATATAATATTTATATAATGCGAGAAAAATATTGGTCTAACACTTTTTATAGGGAAAAATTCTACAGTACCCTGCAGAAAAAAGAAAAAAAGTTTTTTGCCCTATTTTTAACAAAATATCTTTTTTTGCCCGAAATTACGAAAATGCCCATTACTCGAATATTCGAGTAATGGGCATTCGAGTAATACAATAAAATATGAAAATCCATACAAAAACATTACTCGAATTGCATTACTCGAATAGGACACTTTTACTCGAATACATTACTCGAATTCATTATATTACTCGAATTGCATTACTCGAATAGGACACTTTTACTCGAATTGCATTACTCACTCAAATTATTCACATTACTCGAATATATTACTCGAATACATTACTCGAATACATTCGAGTAAAGGGTATTTTCGTCAATTCGGGCATAAAAAGATATCTTCTTAAAATTAGGTAGAAAAGAATTATTTTTTTTCTGAACGGGTACTGCACCCAATTTCCACCTTTTTATAATAGTATAATACGATCAAAGTGGGTTCTTTTTTGGTATTCTCTGACAGCGTACAAATACTTGAAAAAGCGAAATCTTGAAATAAAGAAATGTTTTTGAGTATAATATTTGAAGGCAACAGAAAAAGAGATGTAGAATTAGAAATGTGAAGGTGGAGTGTGTGTTGGAGATTAAAGGTAAGAAGCTGAGTATGGGCCTTAACGCCAAGGCAGGTTGGGGCCTGTGTATAGTGTGTTTGAAGTGAGACCTCTGTCAGTCTGTCTACATTGAGGTGCCCTTGATTGAAAGGTCAGGGGTTCAAGCCCCCCGGAGCGCAATGGTGGAACAATTAATATTGAGGGCTACAAGCGGCAGTGTGGGAGGCTGAAACTCAGTGGGAACCTGCGGCTCGGTGGGAACCTGCGGCTGAGCTAGGGGGAGGGTCAGCATGGAGCAATCACCAGCATGGAGCAATCACTTGGGGATCGACTCCTTGTGCGCAGTAGTTAAAGATATTAGGAACCTGTGATCCATTGTGTGGTTACCGCGATTTACTTGGAGACAGTTCTGAGGGGCCGGGACTGTTTCCTCGAGGACTAGTCGGGCGTAAGCCCGGAACCTCGGTATCAAAAAAAAAAAAAAAAAAAAAAAAAAAAAAATGGTGATTGGTCTGTGTGTGAGAGAGAAAAGCCGTGGAGGGAGAGAGAGAGAGAGATTTGTCTGCACCTTCACAACACTTCACTTTTCTGTCCACTTATTTGTCGTTTTTATAATAACACACCATCAAAAAGAAATCTACTTGAATTTATTTACACTTGTACACCCTCCATCCCCAAAATTATTTCACACTTTCCTTTTTTGTCCGTCCCTCAAAATATTTCACATTTTACTTTTACTAAATTTGGTAAAAAAGTACATTATAACAATACTCACTTTTTACACACATTTTAATATAATACTTACTTTTTCACATCTCCCAACAACTTTACACACCTTTTTCATTAAATCAACTAAAATATATATTCTGTTTCTTACTTTATACATAAAAATATAAAATTTTCTTAAACTCCGCGCACACCAACACGTGAAATACTTGTTGTGACGGAGGGAGTATATTGTTGTCAATTTGAGAAGGAATTAAAAAAAAAATTTAAGACTATTTCATCATTTTAAAATAATACTCACTCCATAAAATATACATTTATTTACTAGAATTAAGGAGTATTAGTATTATTTATATAAAATAAGTAATTACATTAAGGGTAAGTGGTGTGGTGATGGGAACATTTGGCCAAAAAAGTTTAGATTTTGTTAAAATGGATACTCCCTCCGTCCCAAGTAATGAGGGCCAGAGACCTTATATTAAACATAAGGTCTCTCGCCCTCATTACCTGGGACGGAGGGAGTATATTTTAAACGGAGAACTGATGAGAACATTAGAAATTATTTCACTCTATATATTTTAAGCAATCTTTCCTTCTATATGTAGACATTGCTAAATATCCTCACATCCATATTTATCTAAAAATATCTTTTTTTTAATTATTAATGGGATTAATTGTAGTAAAATACACTACCTTTCTATCTTTTTTTCAATTTAATCATGAACTATTTTTTTTATCCAAAAAATACATGATCTTTTCCTCTCCCCTCAATTTAATCATGAACTTTATTTTTATCAATTAAATACATGATTTTATTTCATTTTCTCAATTTTATCACGACCTTTTTTTTATTAATTAAGTATGTAATATTTTAATTTTTACGATTTAATTAAAATTCTATACACATTAAATATTTGAATATAATGTACAAATTGCATATTAAATTCCGAAAAATTGCATATAAATATTCATAAAATTGTATACTAACTTGATTTAAAATTAATTAGCATTTTAGATAATTAAAGAATTACAAATTTTAAATAAAAAAAGAATGTTTTCAAAATATATAGGTTAGTATATATGATTTTTTTTAATTCTTGAATTATCTTAAAAGATAATTAATTTTAAATTTGAGATATAATATTATATGAATTTTTAAGATTTTTTAATTTTTTTATATTTAATATGTAATTTTTGCATTATATTTCAAGTATTTATTGTGTATTGATTTTTATAATAGAAGAATTTTAATTAAATTAAATTGTAAAACGTAAAAGATCACATGTTTTAATAAATAAAAGAAAGTTTGTGATAAAACTGAAAAAATTATAATAAGGTTGTATATTAATTTAATTGATCAAAAGAAAACTCATGATTAAATTGAGAAAAGAGAAAAAGATCATGTATTTTTTTGATAAAAAAAATAGTTTGTGATTAAATTGAAAAAAGTGAGAAAGGTCGTGTATTTTACTGCAATTAACCCTTATTAATTATATATACATTTAAAATATATTCCTTATTGTCGTTCGTCAGATGTTAATCTCTTCCTAATGAGGAATTAATAGGATCATAAGAGGGGAGAAGAGATATTAATCTGAGCAAAAACTAACAGGAAAATATTTGCCCCCTTAGGCGTTCTGATGCCTTTACTTTTTTTGGGGGGTGGAAGTGTTGTTCCATTGCTATGAAGTTCTCCACTTTATAATGGATAATCTGACTCACCCGTATCTGGGCGAGTTGATAGATTATCATGTACAGTGTGAGCATTTAATGTATTCTAGCCTCATGTGATTATAATCTAGGATGCCATCTATGCGTGTACCTCGTAGCAGATTCGCGTATCTGAGACAAGTGGGCAAAATGGCCCACTTGACGTAGGCAGGCGGATCCTCTCAGCTCTTAACAGGGAGTTTATGGATTGTCTCAGGGGTATTGGGCTTGAGGGCCCAATATTTAGACAGGTGAAAGGCCCATTTATAATACACACCACATTAACCCCCAGGTTTCGTCGCCACTAGCGCGCGTTAAGTAGAGGCGGAACCTTCTGGAAGCACGCGCGTGTCTCGACTTTTGAATTTTTGGATCTGAAGTGATGTCCCGAAGATTACGAAGCGACGTTTCAAATTTCCGGGGCATTTTCAATGCACCTTTTCGTTACACGGGTTGCGTTCGTCAGTCCCAGTATTAATGACCCTCTGAATATAGGTCACGTCGATTGGGGACTTATGCTTTAAAAGAGGGGCTTTTCCTCCTGTCATAATTCTTCATTCCTCCTCTGTCTATCCTTCTAGCTTCCCTTCTATTTGTCACTTGCGTCAAATAATGAGTTTTGGTGGTCAGCCGACTAGTCAGTCGGGCCCTCGTCGTGCGACGAGTGGTGGTACGGCGGTGTCGGAGTCTCTGGAGAGGGCCTTCCAAGATCTACAGGAAGAGACAGAAGTTTCTTCTTCTCGTCGAAGGCTCCCGCCGGCCACTTGCTCGCTACCTTCTTCGTTCGCGACGATGGAGTATGTGCCAGATCCGGAAAATATTCGAGCGAGGATCGCTTCTCACGACGGGGCCCACAACGGGATGTGGGCCCATCTTCATGATAGTACCATCCCTCCTACCCAGTTTGAAGAACTGTGTTCAAGGTACGCGGCGGCAGGAGTGGACTTTATCCTACCGGCAGAGAATGATAAGGCGAGCAAACCGGCTCCGGGGTGAGTGGCGGTGAACGTTCATATGTTGAAATTAGGGTTTCGTTTACCTCTTCACTCTTGTTTGGCGGAGCTCCTTAATTTTTAGAATTTGGCGCCTCATCAACTTTCTCCGAATGCTTGGGCTACAATTGTTGGGTTCATACTTTTATTTTACGAGAAAGGATATCGGCATTTGTCTCCCAAGAAAATAGACTATTTGTGTCGCCCTTCGGAGGAGAATGTGCATAAGGGATTCTACCGAGTCAACCCATCTCGTGGACTGACTCTTTCCGGGAAATCCACCTCCATCAAG
The DNA here is from genome assembly GCA_023678885.1 of Pogostemon cablin. Lineage (NCBI taxonomy): Eukaryota > Viridiplantae > Streptophyta > Magnoliopsida > Lamiales > Lamiaceae > Pogostemon > Pogostemon cablin. The sequence goes on from CM043013.1 coordinate 29,158,884, forward strand.
AATTGGAAAGAGTGGTGGTGTTGGGCTTCGGGTATGTGGAAGCCGCCTCACATCAGGGTTCTGTCCGCCTTTTAATTGATTCATTCCCGTGAAGGTACGTCTTTTCTTTCCTCTTCCTTTCTTTCTTTATACGAATGGTATGATCATAGTGTTTCTTACCTTGTCTCCCAGATAGGAATACTCGTCCCGGCCCCCCTCCTTCCAAATAATTCCTGGAATTGGTGGGTGTCATAAGCAAAATGAGTGTCCAGGAGAAGAGTACCGACATTATTACTGATACGCTCTTGAAGAAGTATGGGCTCATGATGAATTCGAGGGCGCCGGTTCCTTTGCCATTGGTGACTTTGGCCGTCCATGCCTTCGACCGTTCGGAGCCCCCGGTGACTTTCCCTGCTGATTTGGATATCCCTGTTGGGATAGCAAAGATTTCCACAGGACCGTCCGCCTCCCATGATCTAGCCGTTCCAAGGTCCGGTGCCTTGATTATAGAGGTGGACAAGTCCTCTCCCATAGAGACGAGTCCTTGGGCCTTTCAAGGAGAATGGTCATATCGGTACCAGGAGCTAAGGACTTGGAGGAGGATGATGTTGTCGCAAGAAATGAGTCGGTCGGTGCTATGGGCCAAGAGGGTCCCGACGAAGTGGTGGTCGTTTCTGATGGGGGACACGAGGAGAACTTTGTGTTTCATGACTTCGACTGCTCTTCCCCAGTCGTTCGCATGGTGCAACGGCGTTCTCCAAATTCTGGTAGGACAACTGTGGCCGATCAATCGGCACCCGTCAGCGGGCCGTCCGAGCCCCCGAGTAGGAGGGTTAGGGTTGACAACTATGGCCTCTTCTCTGGTGGAGCCGCCTTAGGAGCTCCCTCAACCGAGACCCCTTATTTAGGTTTTAAGGCAGGCTCCTCTACTTTCGAAGTTCGTTCTCTGCTCTCCGTGCTCGCAGTTTGTACGGGTCTAACCCGTATGATCCTAGTCAGCCCACTCTTCCGGCGTATATGTTGAGGGCAATGGATTCTATCCCAGTTAGTTTCACTCAAGAGGAGAGTGACATCATAGGGGTTTGAACCCGGGCGATCTTATACACGCAGGGACTGGGTATCATGCCCGAGCCTTAAGTTACTCCAATCAGGCGTCTCTCCTTCTGGCTCGCCAAAGTCGGGAGGCGTCTCAGGTTGCCATCATCAACCGTCAAAAGGAGGCAGAGCTGGCTCTCCTAAAGGAAGAGACGGAAAAGAGGGAGCAAAGGCACCGGAGGTGGTGGCAGCAATCTAAGAGGAGGCGAACCGTCAGTGCACAGCTTCGGAAGATGCCTTGAAAGCCATTCAGGAAGACTTAAGACGGGTTAAGGGGAGGCTCCTCTCTTGTGAGGCGCGGCGAAGGCTGTGGAAGAAGCTTTGAAAGATTCAGAGGAAGGGAGGTGTCGACTCATTTGGGAGCTAGATGCGGCGAAGAGGCAATTGGCCGACTTCCAGGAGGAGTTGAAGGTCAAAGGGGCTGAGGTGACCACATTATCCCATAATTACGAAGCAGATTTTCTTCTCTGATTAACTCTGAGAGAAAAATTGCTGGAATAGTAGGTTTCGCCAAAGCCTTGGCTCACTCGGCACGAGTGGCCAACGAAATCGGTGTAACTGTTCTTTTAGAGAATTTTCGCCAAATGCTGCACGCCCGTATAGCCGCTTCTGGACTGCCGGCCGGTATAGATTGGGAGTCGGAGGGGATGAATTTGGCTCCGTTGGGGCTCGTGTTGGATTTTTTTCGTGTCCTAGGTTTCCTTAGTCGGGTGGCGTCCCAACCTTCTACAGCGTCGACTTCTTCCATGGCCCCTACTCAATCTGCTGCTCCTGCGCCTAGCGAGACCTAGTCTTTAGGGTGGAGTCGTGTAGTCTCTTTTTGTTACTTTTCGCCTGGCTTGTAATTTTGTTCTTTAATAACAATCATTGCTATTAATAGTGGTTCTGACAGGCATTTATTGGCATTTAATGCGGTGGATCCTCACATATCTTCGCCGCCAGTTTTCTTCTCGAACTGTCACATCAACATCAATATCCCACGATCTCCTTATCATGCCCACGTGTCTTGATCGAATGGTTCACAATTTTTTTCGAGATCCAACTCTTCGATTTCCCAAGGGTGGAGCGGAGAGTGGGGCAGTTATTGGGCCCCCACTTCTTTTCCTTATTAGTTGCTCCTATAAAAGGGGTTTAGCCGCATTACAATTCCACACTTGCACTTTTCACCTCTCGGCACATTCCTCTTTCTTGTTTACACTTATTGCTCTGAGAATGGCGATTGTTTCATCTTCTGTGCTACTTGTGTTTTTGTTCTTGTCTCTGGTTGTTCTCCCTCTTCCTCTTTCGGCGGCAGATTCACAATCTTCCCAATAATTTCTCAATTCCGAAGAGGATGAGGAGGTCAGTATTGCTAGGGCTCCTTTAGCCACCCCGATGACGCGGAGCGGGCGTCGCTCAGTTCCTCCGCCTCTGCATTATGAGGCTCCTCGTGAGCCTATTTTCTATGGGGAAGGTTCTTCTCGATGGCAAGTGGTGCCAAAGACAGAAGGTCGGACTTCTCCATCTTTCGACAACTTGGAGGATTCGGCTGGCCCCAATAGCACAAGTCGTCCTTCTATCCAGGGACGCGCTGTGATTGACTCCACTTTACGGGGCTATCCAACCAGCCTGCGGGGTGAGGATGTTGATGGAGTATTCGCTTTGAACAGCTACCCTGGAGTTGAATTCGTCACGCCTAGTCAACGTGAGCGCCCATGGAGTGGTGAGCCCGATCATGCTGCTTTCAATACGGGCATGTTCGCTGCCAGCGTCAGGTTGCCTTTGGCTCATGTCATTGGTCGGGAGCTGATTAATTGGGGTTTGGCCCCAATGAAAATAATTCCTTCGGCTTGGGCAAATTTGATTGGGCTATTGGTGTTGCTCCACGAGAATGGGTGTCCATCTCCTTCAGCTCGAGATATTGACTACGTCTATCGTTACGTCTGTGACCCTGGCTGCCATAGCCAGGGTTATTACTTACAGGTACAGCGAGGTATCCGTCCCATCTTTGGTAGGAATTCTATTGGTGGACAACACTGGAGGCGCCAATGGTTTTGGGTAAGGAGTTTTGAATGCCGTGATCCTCAGGGAAGTTATCTCCCTATGCCATGTGTTTTTCGGGCACCTGAATCTAGTGAGTGTTATCCTAGTCCCCCCCTTTTTTTTACTCGTATTATGTTTCTCTGGCAGCCCCGTTTCGACCGGCCGAGGAAGAGTTGTCCTTAGGGTACCGACGCGCCTTTGATGCTATCATCCGCATGACCCTTCCTCGTGATGTGTTGTTGCTTTTATCAGATGATAGACTGTCTGGGGCAAACCTGTATCAAGATCCGACTCGAGCCCCACCGGTAAGCTTTGAAGGAAGGGTAAGTAGTAATTTCTCCTCTTGGGACACCGCTCTTGACGAATATTTTTCGGATCAGGTGATTTTTCCTTCGCTCCAAAGGCCCAGTGCAGAAGCGGGTCCTAGTACAGCTCCGGCCGAAGACATTCCGATAGTCATGAGGGGTAGGACCGGTCTTCGTGGCATCGTAATTGCTCATGCCAATGGTACGGAAGAGCCGATTGTAGGCACGAGTAGGGGGTGTTTCGGCCAGTGCTCAGGGTGGTGTCTCGGGTAGCGGACGGGGTGCCCACGGTTGTTAGATAAGGGAAAATCTCATATGGAAGAAACTGATGTTCAGAAAGGCGATCTCTTAGAAGCGGTCGTCTTGGAGGCTACTAACAGGGTTAGCCGAGGCGCTGGGGTTCGAACCAACCCCCCTGATGACCCGTTCACTACCAGTCACCCCCAAGTCCCTCACTTTGAGAATATTGCGGCCTTCAGTCCAGGAAGCTTTTGCTTCGGAAAGCGTCGCTGGTGGCATCCCCTTAGTTGAATTGGGTGAATTATTATAACTGAGGAGTATGGGGGATGCGCGTTCGGCCATTGAATCAGAGTTGAGTGTCTCGGAGGCTGGTTTTATTCCTGCTCGCTCGTGGAATCCAGCGTTGTCCCGTTGGCTGCAGGGCGCAGGTCCACAAGAGATTGGGAACGCCGCCTTGGTGAGTGTTGGCCATGCTTTAATTTTCCTGTGCCACTTTCTTCTCGTGACGGAGTCCGGGCAGTCTATTCCTCCTGGAGTTGGTCTTAGTGCTGTGGCTTCTTCTGGAGCCGCAGGGGTCTCTTCTGTTGCGGAGACTCGTCAGGCCATGGTGGCAGAGCAACTCATCACTGCCATAATACTCGGGCCACAACTTATAAGGAGAGAGCGCGTGTGGCTGGAAACCAAGTACACCAACTGGAAGTTGCTCGTTGCCTGGCTAAGCATGAGTTGGAGAGGGAGAGAGAGCGTGTTGCTCATCTGGAGGCGAAAGTGGCGTGGATGAGGAGCCTTCGCGATTTCTCTGGAACTGGTAATGGTGCAGGTCCTAGCGGTCCTGGTGGCACAGGACCTAGTGATGCGGGGGGTGCGGGTCCTAGTGGTATTTGACGGGGGGTCATTTATTTTGTGTTATTTTGTTGTACAACCTTATTCCAGATTTTAGGATGGTATTCTACTATTGTAATACAAATTTTATTTTGGTTTCACAACCTTATTGTACAACTTACTCTTTTCTTCATTTAGGCATAGAAACGCTTCAAATTCTGGATATTCCACAGATGTTTGATAATTTCACCGTTTAGCCCATTGAGTCCATAGGCTCCATTACCCAAACTCCTTTTTATTATATATGGACCTTCCCAGTTTGCTCCAAATACTCCCCCAGGCTGGCATATTCTCCTCATCACCAAACTTCCGACTGCGAAGTCTCTGCCACATACCTTTTTGTTATATTGAGATTCCAATATCGATTTGTATATAGTATGCTTTCTGCCGCCTGTAGCTGGAGTTCCTCCAATAGGTCTAAGCTGAGTTTGACGGCTTCTGTATTAGTTTCTGCTTCTCTATGAGACACGCGAAATGTCGGACAGGCTACTTCGGCTAGTATGATCGCCTCCGTTCCGTATGTCAACGAGAAGGAGGTTTCTCCAGTTGACGTTCTGGCGGTAGTGTGATATGACCAAAGAACTCCGGGTAGTTGCGCGGCCCAATTCTTCTGGAGACTTTCTAACCTGGTCTTGAGAGTGTGTTTAATCACTTTATTCACCGCTTCCACCTGTCCGTTCGACTGTGGGTGATAAGGGGTTGAGAATAGCTTTCGTATTTCTAATCCGTCGCAAAATTTCTGAAGTTGCATGCCTTCGAATTGCTTTCCAATATCCGTCACAATTGCATTGGGTATTCCGAAGTGGCAAATGATATTTTTCCATATGAAGGTTATCATGTTTACCTCGTTGATTGTTGCCAGCGCTTCAGCCTCTGCCCATTTTGAGAAGTAGTCGACTGCAACCACGGCATACTTGACGCCTCCCCTTCCTGGAGGGAATAGGTATATCAAGTCGATTCCCCATTTAGAAAAAGGTCAGGGGTCGCCGTCGTGACTAGTTCTGTAGAAGGAGCTCTGATTATAGGAGAGTAGATTTGTCAACTTCTTCACGTCCTGGCATACTCAATAGCATCCTTCCTAAGAGTGGGCCAGAAATATCCTTGTCGAATTACTTTCAGTGCCAGGGCTTGTCCTCCTGAGTGATTTCTACATACCCCTTCATGGATTTCCATCAACACTTTATCGGCTTTCTCTTTATTCAAACACCTTAATAGAGGCATCATGTATCCTTTCTTATACAGCACATCATTTATTAGGGTATACCTGGACGCTTGGAGCTTCAGTCGTCTTCCTTCCGCTTTATCTTCCGGCTCCTTTCATTCTTTTAGGAAGACTTTGATAGGGGTCATCCATGTTTCTTCTTCTTTCACTTGCCAAATCATCCGATCACTCGGAGCCTCCTGTTTCATGATGCTAATGCTTCCCAATTGCTCAGCATTTTCCAAAGTTACCAATCGAGCCAATGCATCTGCCTGAGTATTCCGCAGCCTAGGGACCCGCATGATGTAGACATGATCAAACTTCTGGATCATGTCTACCACTAGTTTGCGGTAGTCGACTTGCGGTAGTCGACTAACTGCTGATCTTTAGCCTCGTAATCTTCTTTGATTTGATTGGCCATTAACTCCGAGTCGCTGTAGATCATTACTCTCTTTACCCCAATGGTTAACGTCATCCTCATACCTGACAGCAGAGCTTCGTATTTGGCTTCGTTGTTGGTTGCTGGGAACCCAAATCTAATGGCTGAACAAAATATTTCTCCGATGGGGCTAATAAGCACAACGTCGGCACCGACGGCGTAAGTAGTGGATAACCCGTCTACCGACATCTGCGAAGGTCGATCGATTACTTCTCCAGGCAGAACGGGAATGGTAAGTTCAACAATGAACTCTGCTAGAGCATGCGCCTTGATTGCTAGCTGGGGCACATATTTGATATCGAACTGGCTTAATTCCACGGCCCACTTCATCAGTCTTCCCGCTACGTCTGGTTTCGAGAGTACTTGCCTTAAGGGAAAGGACGTCACCACCTCGATGGAATGCCCTAGGAAGTATGGTCTCAACTTTCGCGCGCTCATGACCAGGGCATAGGCGAGTTTTTCGACTGCTGGATATCTAAGCTCAGCATCGTGAAGCATCTGACTCACGTAGTATATCGGCTCCTGTTGCTTTTTCTCGGTCCGAACCAATACCGCACTTAATGCCGACTCAGAAGCGGCTAAGTATAATTGGAGAGGCTCACCCGGTATCGGTTTGGACAAGGTTTGTGTATTAGTCAATGTGTCCTTTAACTCCTCGAAGGCCCTTTGCACCACGGCGTCCAATCAAACTTTTCTTTTATTACTTCCATCAGGGGTTTGCATTTGTTGGATGCACTAAGTAAGAAACGACTGAGGGACGCGATCATGCCTGCTAACCTTTGTACTCCCTTCGAGTGTTTGGGGGCCTCCATGTTTTGTATGGCCTTTACTTTATTCGGGTTCGCTTCTATTCCCCTCTTGTTTCCATGTATCCTAAGAACTTCCCGGCAGACACTCCGAACGTGCATTTCTTGGGATTCAGCTTCATCTTATATTGTCGTAAGATGTCAAACATTTTCCTCAAGTGGCGCACATGATCGCTCGTTCCTACACTCTTCACCAGCATGTCGTCCACATACACCTCCATGGTTTTTCCCAACTCCTCACGGAACATTTTATTTACCAACCTTTGGTACGTGGCGTATGTATTTTTTAGTCCAAATGGCATCATCATCCAGCACAATAAGTTTCTTTTAGTGTAGAAAGCCATTTTTTCCACGTCATCCAGGTGCATGGGGATCTGATAGTATCCCGAATACGCATCCATAAAACTCATCACCTCATGACCAGCCGTGGCACCTACCATCTGATCAACGTGCGGCAATGGGAAACTATCTTTTGGGCATGCCTTGTTGAGATATGTGAAGTCGATGCATAATCTCCATGATTTGTTTGCTTTTTGTACCAGAACTGGGTTGGCTACCCAATTGGGGAATAGCGCCTCCCTTACTAGATTGTTGGCCAACAATTTCCTAGCTTCCGCTTCAATGATTTCGTATTTTTCAGGGCTGTATTTTCTCTTCTTCTGCTCTACCGGGCGATAGCATGGGTTGGTATTAAGTCGATGACACGCGTGTTTTGGATCTATTCCTTGGATGTCGTTGGGTGTCCAGGCGAACACGTCCAAATTGGCCTTTAGGAATTCCACTAGAGTTGTCTGATGGGGATCCTTTAGTTGTGATCCAATGTATAACTCGAAGTCTGGACTGCTTGGGTCTATCCTTATTGCTTCAGCTTCTTCGGCCGATTTCCCTCTTTTCCGTTTCTTGTCTGACCTTGGGTCCTCGTCGATTATCGGAGGAAGGCTGACTCCCAAATCGTCAAAGGATCTGATCTTTTGGCGATTTTCCACCGTCGAGTCTTCTGGAGGCGGATCCCCTTCGTGATTTGCCTCTTCTTCCTGATTCCTTGGTTCCATCATCACTAATTGAAATTGTGAGTCGTGATAATTGAGTCTGTCTCCTTTTTCGATGAACGAGCACTCTCTAGCTTTCCTCTGGCTTCCTCTAACTACACCAACTCGGCCGTCGGTGGTTACAAATTTTATGCATTGATGAAGGGTGGAGGGAACAGAGTTGAATTGATGGATAAACGTCTGCCCTAGAATGCAATTGTAAGGTGATAAAAGATTTACTACCTTAAATTCGAGGGAGTGTTGGACTTTTACCATCTGCTTCTCATCTATCAATTGGACCGACAGGTCTGTCTACATCAATGGTTTAGTGACAGCGCTTTCGAACCCCCGGATTTCATCTCCACTGGGAAACGTCTTATGAGAGGATCCCCCTATGGCCTCGAAGGCTTTTTCGAACATAACATTCGTGTATGAGCCGGTGTCAACCAAACACCGATGCACTCTTACTCCTGAGATGATGGCTGAGATTACTAAGGGATCATTGTGGGGAGTTCGTACCTCGGCAAAGTCTTCTTCAGAGAAGAAGATATCAGCTTCATGTAACGGCGGTCGTGGGCTCGCTACGAGCACATGTTGGTACCTATTGAGTTCCCTCAACTCGATTTTTCGCTTCCTTCGTGACATGGTAGTCAAGGCCTGGAAAGTCCCCACATATCCCTCGTTCAGCATATACACCTCCCTGGGTGGCGTAGGCAGACGGTCTTCCAACCCCCTTTGGCCTTGTGGTTGGGCTGGTTCATTAGGACGTTCGGCCATGTTGTGTGGTTGTTCTCTTCCCCATTTCGGGCCAGCCACCAGTCGGTCCAATTTTCCGTCCTCGAACAACCTGATGAGCTCGGCCAATAGATCCCGGCATTTTTTGGTGTCGTGGCCAATGGATTTGTGATATTTACAAAACTTCTTTTTATTTAGCTTGGCTGAATCTGCGCGTATCCTAGGTGGGGGACTTAAAAGGTTGGTGTCTCGTATTTTGCCGAATATTTCCTCGGGCGTGAGTTCGAGCAACTCAGTCATCTCTTGAATTTGATCATCGTCTGGAAACGGTTTAAAAGAAGAAGGAGCCTTATAATCCTTCTCACATTTTCTCCTCTTCTTGTCGCCTTCTTTAAGGTCGACTCTAGTCTTCTTATATTCTTTGAGGATCTCCTCGCTGTGGATGAAGGTTTGGGTCGCGGCCATAAAAGTGGCGTAGCTGCTTGGTAGTTTCTGTTGACAATTGGTCCACATGGGAGACCCGGGAAGTAAGGCGGCAGTTGCTAAGATGGTCGACATTTCGTCCGACACTTCCTCCGTATTAGTGCGCTATTCATTGAATCTCTTCATGAAGTCCTTCAAAGACTCCTTCAAACCTTGCCGTAAGCAAGCTAATTTTTGCTTAGGCTCATTTCCTTGTCCCAAATACGCGAAGTGGGACGAGAAGGCGGTGGCGAGTTGTGCCCATGAGTCGATGGAGTTAGCAGGAAGTGATTCGAACCACGAGTGCGCCTTATCGCCCAGCGTTAGGGGGAACATCTTACACCGATCCTCTTCCGAGCACCCTTGCGCCAGCATCCACCCCACATATTTATTGAGGTGCGAGATAGGGCTGGATTCTCCAGCGTATTGGAGAATTTGAGGGATTTGTATCTTCTTCATAGTGGCTGCCACGATCACCCGGTGGGTAAACGGAGTTCTTCCGGATTTCGGGTAAGGAATGCTGTGAAACCCGGTAGCAGAAATGGCCCACTTGACATAGGCAGGCGGATCCTCTCGGCTCTTAACAGGGAGTGTATGGATTGCCTCATGGGTATTGGGCTTGAGGGCCCAATATTTAGAAAGGTGAAAGGCCCATTTATAATACACACCACACTTATAAAATGAAAATTTTAAATATAAAATTTGAATTTATTTAAAAATCCAATTAAGTCCCAACGCCACATCAAAAAAAAATACAATATATATTATTTTTTTAATTAGTTATACATACATTTTTAATAAGGAATTTTTTTTCAATTCAAAACCTCAAAATGGGTAAACTAGGTCTGAATTATTTTTTCTATCAATTAAAAATTTTAAATATAAAAAACTATAAATTCAGATCCTAAATTGATAAAATATGAGACAATATGTAATAAATTTAGGCTTTAAATTGATAATTTTATATATTTTAAGACCCTAGTTGATAAGGAAAAATCATTCAAACCCATAATTTACGCATTTTTAGATCTTGGATTGAAAATACATGAGGAAGGGACTGTGATTCATAAAAAAAAAATATGAAAAAGAAACTTGGGGGAATTGGAAATCTTTGAAAATTCTCGCAAGCATGTGCGCATAATTCGCATAGTTTTGCAAATAACCTTTATATATTCGAAATCTGATTTAAATGATTTTCACGTTCAAACAACCATTTTTTATTTGTGCATCTCCTCATGTAGATAAGTCTTCATAAATTACTTCAATAACTTCTCAAATTCTCCTCAAATAAGATTCTAAAATCTGCAAGTATTTAAAAATACTTATAAATCACTAATATATAATAAATTAAGCATAAAACTTCACAGTAAGCTCAAAACATGTATAGTTCAATTAACAAACAAACCTACACGGACAAGTAAAAGGCAAAAGCTCCTGTGCACCCGGGCGCACGGAACACTTTCCGTGCGCCTTTAGAAATTTGTGCTAAATTGTATACCTTTTAGTATACAGATGTGTACCCTTTATTTTCTAAAGAAAAATCTGGGCGCACGAACAACACTCCGTGCGCCTTTAGAATTTTGTGTTAAATTGTATACCCTTTAGTATAAAAATGTGTACCCTTTATTTTCTAAAGAAAAAAAAATATTAATGAAAAGTGTATACCCTTTAGAACAAAATTGTGTACCTTTTAGTAATTAAAATGTATACCCTTTAGACCAAATTAATGTACCCTTACCCATAATACAAAATTTCTAAAGGCGCACGGAATGTGTTCCGTGCGCCCGGGTGCATGCAAGCCTCACTCCAAGTAAAAATGCACGTTCATCACCATGGTGCATGACCAATAGTTAAATATGTACTATATAACTAATGAAATATGCATCACACAGATTCTAATTAATGAGAAGTAGAGTTTCATTTCACGTATTAAAATTTTTAGACAGTCATACGGTCACACACGTGTCAATTACATTAACTAAATGGGTACGGGATGTTTTATGAGATTATGGTGTAACATCTCTTATAACATTTTCTTATAAATTGATATGTGACGGGTAGAGAAAGTCAATCCCTTGCCCATGGAATTTATACGTTAACTTAGGATATAGTAATTTCTTTCTGCTCTCCTACATGTCATTCATCTAATCAGGAGGGGCGGATGCTTGTGTAACCTTGAGGGGCTTTAGCCCCCCCAAATTTTTTTAAAATCCATAGTATATATAGAGTAGTATTTATAATTGTTTAATATTATTTTAAAACATCATGATATATATAATGCTGCCTTCATTTTTAGTAGAACTTTCATAGTTATTATATATACGGATTTTAAGAAATGTTGATTTTCGATAAATTTTATTGGCTCTTGAGAATAATGTAGGCTTTTCTAGTAATAAATAAATAATAATAAGTCACATGTGTTAAGTTGTACGTGTCATTTTTTAAGTAATGTGTATTGAAATGTTATTTCTTTTGAAATTTTTACTATTTTTTTGGTGTAAAAAGTGCAATGAGACCAACCAATGAAGATATGTGAAATGTGTAATGGGATGAAGGGAGTGATCAATTACTATGTTTTTAATATAGAAATATTTAATATCTACATCTACTAGAGCATTCACAGTCTTTAAAAAACAAAAGCGTCGGCTAGATTTTTTATAGTTCTACATCAAAAAACAGATAGCTTCTACCTTTATCAAAACCTCTATAATTTTTCATTTTGAATCAATGAAAAAGCGTCGACTAAACTTTTTATAGTCTTAATATAGAGAATTATTGTATGAAAATATCTCAAAATTCTTTTTTATTAGCAAGTTATACTTTTATATTGTACTAATTAGAACTAATATTCAATTTTCGATTATAAATTACGATTAACATGCTTTTATATCTAGCCCCGCTAAAATATTAGTCTAGCTCCGCCCCAGCATCTAATGGAATGAAATAAAAAATTTCTATGACAAGAGATCCAACCCCAAGTAAATGGGAATAAGCTAGCCAACATTTGTACTGATTTTTATTTTAATTTTTTCTTGTGTGATAACTAATAAACCACTCAATTATCGTGGAATGATTAGTAAATCCCACGAGGATATGTCGATTAAAAAAAAATATAAATTGAATTAGTTGGGCTTATAAATGAAACAAATGTTAACGAATTGATGATGTGATGTTACATTGGATCTCTTTAATTTTAAAAAGGCCCATTATTAGAAAACTACTGGGCTTTATTTTAACAAGGCCCATGTTCATTCAAAATGCTAGAAAAGATGCCAAAACAAATACTCCCTCTGTCCCCTTCAAAGAGGGTCTTTTTTCCATTTTGGTCATCCCACCCAAAGAGTTCCTTTTCATTTTTTACACACATGGGACCTACACATTCCCACTAATACAACTAAAATATGGGACCCACACTCCCACTAATACAACTACCCATTACACATTAAATAATAATACTTCTTAATCCATGTGTCAAAAAGCAAAAGGGTCTCTTAGTGAGAAACGGAGGGAGTACAGTATTTTATATAGAGCAAAATAATTTCAAAGTTCAAATGTTTGATAACAAGTAACAACTCAAACTAACCTCAAACTCGACTCGATTCAATTATAACAACGTTCAGTACATGACACAAAATTTACAATCAACCAGCTTCATAATTTTGAATAATAATAACAATAATAATAATAATAATAATGATCATCAAATGGGATGATAAACAAGTTTGATCAGATGTGAGAACAATCTGATATCTACCATATCACAATCATGATCTTTCTGAAGGCGAATAAGAGCATGAGCTGAAATTTAAAAGCATCACAGCTCTGTTGCACTATCTAGTTTCAAGAATCACACTATCTGATTATGTAAAAGAACCCAACACTTTTGAAGCAAACTCGACGAGTGATAATGTGAGAGTACAACCACACGACCGGGTAGCAAAAGAAGTTCAAGAACAATGGTTTAAAATGGAATTAAGTTAACTTAGCAGCTGCAGAATTGATGAAACTAAAATTGAGTAAAAGGAAAGAATGATGTCGACTTACCAATATTACCATATAAGTAGAAGAATTTCATAAGAAAAAAACACATCTATGTAATGATACTCCTAAATGTAATAAGGAGGTCACTAATAGAGAAGATGTTATGTGCTTTGTAATGAATAAATGAGATCATGTGCTAACATGAATGATGAATCCTAGCATTTCACCTGATATTCATGGGAGGATCCCCGACTTGTTCGTTCCAATCTTTCCTCGGAGCAACATAAAGTAGAACTTTCACACGGTCGTGTTTGGTGCTCTACACTCTAATGCATTTAAAATTTAAGATAAATAGGCATCAAAGGAGAACAATAGGAAAAGAAAGGCACACTTGCATTAGCTATTCATATGATCACAACATAAAGTATATATGACAAAAAAATATAGCTGTTTTGGAATTCTGGCTATTCAAAACCAATTCTCGTGGAAGGAATCTCAATCAGCTATCTATATTACTACTCAAAAACCATTTCAAGAAGTTTCCTCAAACGCATTGCCAAAATCTTGAATTAGGAATAGAGATTTAAGAGAAAGGAAAGCAATGAATACAGTCTGGAAGGCCAATATAGGCTGTCAAAACCTCAACAAAAATATTCATTTGCACTCGACGCCAACTTCAGCAGCCCGCCTAGGTTTGTTTTTCCTTCTACTCCCATTTTGTCTATACCCAACGGGCTTGGCCAAGTCGGTAGCACTAGGTTTGGTGCCCACACCATTTTCATCCTTAGTCAAGTCGGCATTCTCCTTGACATTTGAAGCCCTCTTCCTCTTCCTACCATTCTCTGCACTAGCCTTGCTTCTTGTACTCTTACTCAATACTGAACTTTTCGATTCCTCAATGTCATCCTCTTCGTTCTCTAAGCTCACAATTTTATTTTCTTCCTCAATATCACCCTTCAATGGTTTTTGAGGCCTTCCTCTTCTCCTCACTGGCAACTTCTCATCCTCACCACTCCCGGTATCGTCATGATCAGCAACTACAGACTGTCTCTTCCCTTTTCCTCTCCCTCTACCCATTTTTCAACTCGATAATTTGATGAAAAAATAACTAATCTGCAGAAATGCAAGCGAATCATTGAGCTCATTGTTGAATATCAACACCGACTTTTCTAGAATTATCTCGATAATTATAGAAGCGTGCAAAAGGTTTGAAGAGGTGGTGATCCATCCTAGAATTATCCATCCTAGAATTATCTAGATGGATGATTAAGATAGACATCTAACTAATGTGGTGGAATAGCATCAACATAATCATTCTAGAATATTGTAGGGACATTAATATGTATAAATAGAGTAGTGGTCTCATATGCAAGAATAAGTGTGGGAGAAAGTAAGTATGAGTGAAAGAGAGAAGTATGATAGTAAGATAATGCTAAGAAAGCAAAAATATAAGAGAGAGCATGAAACAAAGAGTACACGAGTATTGATCCTTTATTTGTTCTACACTCATGTCAATAATTTCAAAAGTTCAACAAGAACAACAAATCAAACAAACAGAGAAATCACAAAACAAAATCTAATCCACCATCTGATTCGTTCACACCCACCTACTATAGAACTGAAAAACAATCTACAACACATTTCAATTAAACTGCAAAACAATAATACAGCAAAACAACCGTTCACACCCACTGTAGAACTGAAATTATAGAACTGAAAAACAATCTACAACACGCTGCAAAACAATAATCCAGCATACCCACTATATAGAACTGTATACCCACTATACAACTGAAAAACAATCTACAATAACACTGAAATGTTGAACTATCTAGCAAGATTATCCAATAGATGAATAAATAACAAGGCAATACATCAAAATTGATTCCTTCTTCAGATTTGAAAAACAAAATCAGATTAACAAACCCAAAAAAGATTAAAAATAAATCAAATAAACTCACAACTAACACCTAAGAAGCAGAAAGAGATATCAAATGAATATATTATCGAATCAATCAATAGTGTGTGGAAACCGACTAACTAGATATACCTTTCTACTTGCATTAATAGTTTCAGTAGTGATGGAAGTTGTGAGGGAAACAGCTGATGAAACAAGTAGGATGATAAACAAATTGATCCGAATAAAAAAGGATCAATGAAGGCCCAGATCAAGAAAACAACTAGTAAGAGATTCAGAAAATGAACTGAGATTTGAAAAGATTTAATTTTTGGTTGAGAATAAACTAAACCAATCAGCTGAGGCGGGCAAGTGTGCGGGGAGAAAGATTAAGAGAGAAGGACTTGGAACTTCAAACTTTTGCTACACTTGAGAGTGCTAGAAGGATATTTTATGGGAGTAAAAAGAGTGCAAGAAGGATATTTTATGGAGTACTTTTATAAGATTATTTAAAAATAAAATAATAAAAAAAATCTAGTAATTCTCAAGTATAATATGAGTTTTTATTCAATCTAGTTTATAAACATTTATTTTATTTTATTAATTGGGGTATTAAAACAGGTGGTTATCATATGATTAATAAAAAGATGATAATTGCTAACTGAAATCTGAGGTGGGAAAAGTGGCAGAATTGAATGGTGATATTTTAATTTCTAACATTAACTTCAGGACAACTAGATTTTCATTATTTTTATTTTATTGCATTGTTTGCTCAAGTTTTTTTTTTTAATTTATTATTATTATTATGTTTCTTTTCTAAATACCATAATTGTGGGGGGCAAAAAGAACCTCAGAATTGACAAGAGGGCTGTTCAAATGGGACCTTCAATCTTTGCTCATTTTATCTATTCTCTCTCACATATATATTTATATGAAATATCAGATTAATAAGCAGTTAGCATCTATAATAGTGATTTGTTCACGAAAGACAGACAAAAAAAAAAGAGTGCGAATGTGAAAAAAAAAGAGAAAAAAAGTATATTTCAATGCAACACTGATTTTTCTAAAATATAATTTCATTTGATTAATTAGTGTGGAAATCCAATTAAAAATCTCCCACCCCACTTATTATAAGTATACTATATCAGAAGACATTGACTTTTTTTATAAATAAATAAATAATTTCATATGAACAGAAACTCATTATCTTTATATTTATGTACTTTTCTTAAAAAAAACTAATTTAATACAACATTGTTCATTGAATCTTTAGATAAACTATTCATTTTGTAACGAACTCAAATACTTATATGACTAATTATTATATATTAAAACTTAAACAAGAAAATGAAATTATGCATTTCATAATGACAATCCTCGCGTATATATAAGATCGAATCCATTCGATTTCTAAAAAAATTACTAATCTTTTAACTTTTTGAGGAATCCTTCCGTGGTTGTGAATTACTAATTTTCTCAATCTTTTTAACCTTCAACAGCCAATATATGATATATTTCAACCATCCACAAGGTATGAATATTTATTTTCCAAATTTAAGAAAATACAGTTTTCTAAGAAATATTAAAGTATATAATTTAGATTTAAAATGATAAAATATTTAGAATTATAGTATATTATATTAGGCAAATACTCCTGTGCACCCAGCGCACGGACCACATTTCGTGCGCCTTTAGAATTTTATGTTAAATTGTATACCTTTTAGTATATAGATGTGTACCCTTTATTTTCTAGAGAAAATTATTGTGTGTATATGAGCGCATGAACAATACTCCGTTCGCCTTTAGAATTTTGTGTTAAATTGTATACCCTTAGTATAAAAATGTGTACCCTTTATTTTTTAAAGAAAAAAATATATTAATGAAAAATGTATACCCTTTAGAATAAAATGATGTATCTTTTATTAATTAAAGTTATACCCTTTATAGAAAAGCAATGTACCTTTACACATAATATTAAATTTCTAAAAGCGCACGCAATCCTCACTTATTATATTTTATCATATTAAGTATTTTTGTCAAATTATTATCCTTCACTAAATGAAAATTATTTACAAATTGCAGGCATGGATATACTTTACTTGATAGTTGAATTTTGGAAACCCCATAAGATCTCCTTAAATGAAAATGTGTTCGAGGGTGGAATGACGAATAAGCCCATATGGGCTGGAATGGGCCCCACACGCTGGACAGCTGGGTGTATGGACCCTGTCAATGGCTCGTGCATTCAGGCTTCAATATTTATTGGCCAATGTCTTTGTCTCCATTAACGAATTTAGGGCAACAAAGATAACATAATGGGCTTGTGGGCTATTATTATATAGATTGGGCCGGATGCCTGCCATCTTTTTATCAGGCCCACTTCTGTATGATCGACGCTGGTTTATAGTAATCCCTCCGTCACGTGTATTTTTATCCGGACAAAAAAATTAATAAGTATTCCCTCCGTCCCATCCCTATAGTTACGTTTGCTTTTTGCACGTGAATTAATGAATATAGTATTTTAATATGTATTGAGGTGAGAGAAATAATATTTTAATGTAAAATGGGTAAGTGTATTAGTGTGATGTGTGGGCCCATGGAGAGAGAAGTAATTAATTTGTTTGGGTTTCATATATTAAAAAAGGAAATGTACCCATTAGGATGAGACACACAAAAAGGAAATATGTAACCATTAGGATGAGACGGAGGGAGTATTGTTTCTTTAATACTCCCTCCGTCCCAGGTTAAGAGTGTTATTTTACCATTTTGGTCGTCCCACCCAAAGAGTCCATTTCCTTTTTTGGACACATGTGATCCACTCACACCCACTAATACAATTAAAACATTGGGCCCCACACCCACACCCACTACACATTAAATAATAATACTCCTTAATCCACGTGCCCAAAAGCAAATGAAACTCTTAAGTTGGGACGGAGGGATATATACTACTCCCTCCGTTCATCCTAAAGGTGGACATTTGCTTTTTGCACGTGGATTAAGGAGTATTATTATTTAATGTGTAGTTGGTAGTTGTATTAGTGGGGTGTATGAGTCCCATACATTTATTGTATTAGTGATGTGTGTGGGTCTCATGTGTTTAAAAAGGGAAATGTGGACCTTTGGTGCGGACGCCCAAAATGGCAAAATGTTCACCTTTCGGGCGGACGGAGGGAGTATAATGTAAGAAAAAATAGTAATAAATTTGTAATTTGAAAGTAAATAAAGTTGTTGAGATTGATGAATAAAGTATAAAAAAGTACTAAATAAAATTGTTGGAATAAAAAGTTGATAAGATGTAGAGTGTATTTTTACCATTTATGGAATACATAAAAATATGTGGGACAACTCAAAATGGAAAGTTGGTAAAAATACGTACAACGGATGGAGTAATATTGATCATCGTTTTTGTTAAAAAACTTAAAAGTACAGACAAAACTGAGATGGGAGATTCATCGTCTTATATTTAAAAACCAGATGAATCAGATTAAAACGAATTGTTAAAGCAGTAACAGTAGAATCATTGATGAATCTTGAAGTTTATCAATCATCATAACATAATCTGAAGTTCCACAATATGAAAGAATATATATCTAGAGATGATACTAACCAAATCTACCAAACTTTTTTTTTTTTCAAGAAAATTTATAAATATTGCTGTAATTCAATCAACACTTGTTGACAAATGAAAATGGACATTGCATTGCAAGTGATATGACAAGCAACATTATGTTTAGCAAAACTATGGGCTACAAAATTATAGGAGTGAGGATGCCAAAGAAAACCTTTACATCTATGAGTTTGCGTCAGAAGAAGAAAGAACATCCCGTAGAATAGGGGCACAAACAGATGGGCAATCAATAGTCTTGTTTGGAAATCAACAGAAGAATCCGAATTATCATCATGTCTTGAGCTCTGCTCGAGAGATATACGAGCGCCATCAGCTTTGCAGGCCATTGCTGGTTCACCTCATTTGTCGAAACAGCATCACTTTTCACCAAGTTTCCAGCAGAAGGATATCAAATCCATAAGAAGAATGCTTCAGTTACTAACTGGAAAACATGACTCTGGTCTTTATTTCTGTAAATCTACATGCTGCTACTAATCATCATGTTCATAAAACATGTCTAAGGAACATTAGTTTCATACTAAAGTGGAGAATAAATGCATTAGAATTCATTTCAGCATACTATACAAATTTCCCACAATTTAGTTTGTTCCATAAGTCACTCCAAATCAGCCCATAACTCGAATGCATTGTCGACAAAAATAGATGAAAACAACATATAAAGCTTAGAAAGGCAGTTACCTTATCCATATCAGCTGAGTAAAAGCTTATGTAGAACTACACATTTCCAAGCCAGTTAAAAGGCAATTATGAATATTCATTATCTATCTCTTTCTTCAGTCTCTTCAAAAATTTAGGCCCATCAGGATGAGAATTTACATAAGCGTTCACAAAATATTCATCTGAGCATGACAAGAGAGTGCTTAAGGACAACTTTGGATGCACGACACGTTCATCTCTAAGCCATTTGTACGTTAAAAGTCTAAGTTTCAGTCTCTCCATAGTATAAGAAAGAACTTTTGGATGAGGGAGCAAATCTGACACCTTATAGCCCAAATCATTCACAAAAAACTTAATTTTTGCTTCAAGAACCTCACTGGACATGTTAAGAACTTGCGGACACGATTTGAGCATCTTTATGACTTCCTTGCGATCTAAGCCATTGTTCACTAAACAATCAAATCTCCCTTGAAGTTCCACTCCTTTGCCACGACAAGCTTTACAAGCCTTTTCCATAGCCTTTGAATTCTCTTCAAAGCCTAGGCTCAACAAAAACTGAGTTTTCAACATCCTAACTTTAACAACCCTTTTTTGATCTTCAATAGCTTCAACCTTAACACCACGGACCCAATTCTTTATCGTCATTGGGTCTTCCTTAATCATTTGGCAAATCCGTTGCTTGCCACAATTCAATAAACTCGTTAAGCTATTCAAACGTTTGAGTTCACAAGTGCCCAGCAGTATCAAGTTTGAACGAACTATCTTACCCATATCATGGACATCCAAGTCTATCTCAACAAAAAAATTGTAGCAATTGAATAAATTATATGTGAACTTGGAAATTGGTAATTGAGGAAATTGAAGAAACATAGTTTGTACATCTCTCCGTGTTGATCCAAACTTCCACACTAACCCAACTAAGCTAAACGTAGCACGTCCAGAGCATTCGAGCAAAAGATTCGGATGCTCTGAAAACAGTTCTCCCACTTGCTTCTCACTCAACCCCAACTCACATAACAAGTACATGAGCCGAAGCATACATTTCCAATTGTAAGAATCCTTCACAGATATATTCGGCTCAAGCCAGTTATATTCAATCCCCAATCTCTTTAACTTTACAAGAAACTTAACAAACTCTTGATTAACAGTTCTCTCTGTCAAAAGAGATGGACTTGAGGAAACAATCTTGGCAACAAGAGACTGTCTTAAACCCAATTTCTCAAAAGATTGAAGCCTTGATTTCAAAACACCATAATCGTACCGAAACACCTCTGTAGCTTCTAAAAAAATCCTCCCTATTCTATTCCTTTCGACACCATAGGTACACAAATCATAGTAATTCTCCAGCAACAATTCATCATCAGCTAAAAACATCAAATCTCTAGGAAGAAAGTGTTCAAATTCACAAGGCTTCAACCCTATGCTTTCGAAAAACGGCTCGAATTCATTAACCGGATGGTACCTCAAAAACCGGGTAGCTGAATGCTCAACTTCTGAACTATCCTTACTCAAATCCACTTTCTTCAACACTTTACGAAAAAATACAGGAGCATTCTTACTCATATTCTCAGCATCCATTATACGAAGACTCCTAGTTAAATGAAAATACTCTATTAAAGCAGCTTGAACTCGTTTTCTAACCGAAGGAGTTATTTTCACAAACTCACCAACACTTTCTCTACTTTTCACACTAACAGCACTCTCTGTTCCATAAAATCTAAAGAACCCATTGACACAAAGATTGCTTTTTGGGGTTATATTACTTTGTGCGCCTGATATAGAAACCCATTTGAGAACATGGGGAACTCTAAATCTCTGCAATCTGTTCATCTTCCTAACTACAACTTGGACATGAATCAGGGGTGCGGGAAATTGAAGGAAGAAAGATTGTGATTACAATACAGAGTTTCTCACCTTGATGGATTTTCTTGAAAACTGTTGGTTACAGAGCTTCAAGGGTTGTCTCTCAGACGAAGGGTTGAAGGGGGGTACTCCATATTTTCATTTCAGTATATTCCAATGTCGACTGAAAAACCGCAAAATAAAAAATAAGAGCTTATATTTATGGGCCGAGAGATAAGCCCAAATAAACATATGGGCCTTAATTGGATATTCCAATTTAATTTATTTATCCAATAAGGCCTCTTCAAACTTCACAGTTCACACTACCAATTTCCTTCTTTTTTTTTGGTTAAATATTAAAATTATATATATATATATATATATATATTATTTTATTTTTAATAAAATAAATTAAATATCTACTAATAAATTTTATTTTATTTTATTTTGTTCAAGTATTTTTAATACACCTATAAAAATAATTTATGTCAATATTATTGTACTAGTTATGAAAGAGTCCAACTAGCCTGGAATTAGCAGATAATTATCAGTAAATTTGCACATTACATTAGTAGAATTTCAGATATTAGTACTTCTGCTTGTCTGTTCAACTATGTATTTATATATATAGTCATCTAAAATTAAATACAAGATGACAGAATAAAGTGAAATAGGGAATCTGAAGTATCCAATTTTAAGTCCTTATAAGCGGTTAATAATCTACAAGGGAAGATCAATCATCAATGGATTTAATTAGTCAATCCTCAGAACAGCTGCAAGTTACTGTATCATAAATATGCTCATTGTTTCTGGAGGAGATGAATTCATGAAAAATTTGGATGCTAAAAATTCAACTGCATGTTCACAACCAATTGAATCTCTAGTGAACCATAGAAATAAAAACAGAAAAGCAAGACAAAATTGAAGAACGCATCTGTCGAATAATGCATCCATGTACAATATGATTACAGAAGTATGAGTATGAATGACTAAAGACTCAACAAACTGCTTCAGGAAAGTTTTTTCCTCTTCTTTTTTCATATTACATTAATTCTTGACTAAAACCAGGAAGTCTTGTCCCATTGGTGTTTAGCTTATGTTTGAAGGGAACAGCATATCATCATCTGAACCATCTAAAACAAGAATCTCTGGATCTTCAACTGTGGTGGACAAGCTATTAGTAGTTTTAGGACATCTGTTATTTGTATCTCTTGTTTCCATGAGGCTTTGAGATGTTTTTTGTTGCTGATCGAACATCATTTTCAGCTGTTTTCCTTGTTCTTCGATCCTCATTTGTAAGGTCCTCTGAATCTACAGTAAAACAATAGGGCAGAAAACAATCAGCATCCCTCTTTTCATTAGCAAAACACTATAATGGAAGGAAGATGTTTGAGCTACCTCTAGTTGCTCGTGGAGACGCATTTGAACTTCTAGCTGCATTTGTAGAGCTTCTTTCAGTTGTGTTCCACTGCAAATGATCGTAGAAATCTTGTAAGAACATGAACTGCATTAATACATCTTGTATATATAATGATGTAACTACATATTGAAATTATACGTTCTGATGTCGATCTGTGCAGCATTATTTGTACTCTTCTTCTCAGATTTTCCTGCTGTTTCAAGAGGAAGAGTATATTAAACAAGATTCATCTTCACAGAGGACTAAAGTGTTTTGAATACATTGAAGAATTTGTGTACCTTCCACGGATTCTGGTACGTATTTGGCATTTCGATATTTCTACAAAAGAAACAAGTAACAAAATGGGAAAAGGAACATTCTTAAACAAACAAGAAAACTCAAGAGTGAGTCCAAACCTGTAAATGGCTCTTAACATGAAAAATAGTGAGTCCCTCAGTATCCATCAATTTTAGTATCTGCTTTGGAGTTGCTTCTGTTATATGAATGGCGATTAGATTGAACAAGTTTGAACTCAATACAGAAATGAAACCACTTTCATTGGAGAGATTTCTTACTATCGGGGCCACCAAGTCGGCTCACACACTCAACAAAACGATCATGAAGATCCTGAGTCCACCTTATTCGTGTCTTACTCGATGAAACAGGTGATCCTAAGTAATTACTCGTTGCAAGAGGAAGGCATACCGGTTGTCTTCCAAACTGCTTCATTTGAGCAAGATGAGGTGCATATAGATTATGTGAAACCTGTTTTTTTGAACATCATAAAAGTGATTGATTCAGTGTGTAACAACAAATCATGCAAGTGAGAAATGATCAATGAATTCTTGAAAGAAAAAAAAATGTATGCTTACTTCAAGATCCTTATTTGGATCGAATGGACCAGAAGGGCTTCTCCCATTTGAATCATCAAGATCACCTAGTAGCTTGTTCTTCAAGTGCAGTAGCTGTTCTTTTTCAGAAAGAGTGGTGAATGGATTTCTATAAGGCCCTTGATCAGTTCTGATATACAGTCCATTTTGAGGCTGGAAATCTGGTTCGTTTCCAGCCGAGGATTCTCTAAAGAATCCATTTCCAGACTGGGGAAACGAAGAGGAAATCCTCTGATAAGAATTCTTGGATTGATGAGAACAAGAATTGGAGCTAGTTTCTTGGAAATCACACTGAGATAGTCCCATGTAAAGTTCAGTTGCATAGAAAGCATTAGCTGGTGATCCAATCCTGCTTATCATCGTATTCGATGGATTCGAACCCCAAGAGCAGTTTCCTGTTGATGATCCCATGGATGCAGATAGCTGCTGAGAGCCATAACTTTGGGGAAAGTAATCTGGAAAATCTGAAGCAAACTCAGATGGATATCCATAATTCTGTTGTATTCCCTTCATTTATTATACGACTGATCAGATGAAAATCTAAGCAGAAAACAGTTTGTTTGTGTTGAATCTTCAAGATTTATAACAGAAGAAGGCACCAAAATTCAAATCTTTCCTCCTTACTGGTTGGCTGGTTCAGAGTTTACATCAAACACGTGGCGTGCATCATAGAAACAGAGGTGGGATTTTATGAACAGTATGGAGAATGTGTAATTTCAAGAATCTGTAATGGAAGCTCCCTTTTTTATATGCTTGCAAATCTTCAGATATAAGAATGAATATTTGAACAATTAAATGAGAAACTTGTAATTATTCCTTAAATGGATAGGAAAGAACAAATGAGCCATCGACAAAACCAAAGCCATATATAAGTACAAAAATATAATTAATACATATCCTAAGCAAAAACAATTACTGTTGTACAACTTTGTCCAAATCATCAACCTATTTAAAAAAGAAAAAGATGGATTCAAAATATCTATCCCTCTTTCTCTTGAATGGTAAATTAATGGAGAATCTCATTTCATGGCATCTGTAACTAATAATTTCACATGGTGATGATATGGTATAGATTCAAGATGTGGAGTAGTTGATTATTCCTGTGGAAAATTAGAATATGTATATATAGGTACAGAAATTCTATTACAGTTGATCCTTAATCCATGTGAAACTATATCCAACAAAGTTGAGTAATTACCAGGAAAGCGGATAACAATATTCGCAAACGTGTATCAAATAAATAATGGGAATCATTTGCAAAATTGTGCTCTCTTTTAAGATCTTAAAGCAAAAATTCTGCTTATTACATGGATGTAAAGCTTTCTAGATCATTAATTCCTTGAATTTTGTTTAACCCAGATTAATCTTTAATCTTTTCTTAAGTTGAAATAATTATTTTTAGGCTTAGCCGCACATAAAATTCTAGTGGATGATTAATTAAATTTAATTAATTAATTGTCAGTTCAAGACGTTTAACTGCGGATGAAATTCATTATCTGGAAATTAAGAATATACATGACAACCTGAATAAATCCAAATTAAGTGAGAGGGTCGAACCATCCAATGAGGTTAACGTTATTAAGAATTAAACAAGAAAACACAACCCTTGCACAGCTACTTTAATTACTTAGACTAAACTACTTAATTCATCTGTATAGTCATCTCCGACGCCAATGGTCTTGCGCCACGTGGATCCTTCTCTTCTGGTGACACCTTTCAATCTTCATCCATTTTATTATTATACATTAATTTCATTCCATAAGAAAATATTCAATTACTCAAAATCAAATTATACATTCAAGAAACGTTTGTTTGAGCTCCATTTATAAATATTATTAAAAAAGTTTTAATATATTTTTGTATTCAACTTATAAATTAAAAGTTTACCTCAAACTTTTACATGAACAATTAACATAGGTAAAGTACGGATAAAAAAAATCAAATTATCGAATGTAGTTTGAGTTCGATTTAATTATAGGGTAATTCTTGAGTGACCCGTGATCACCATGACCCTCTCACATGAGGGGTGAAGTCCACCCACTGACATGTGGACCCCCACCCCCTCATGTGAGAGGGTCATGGGTGACCACGGGTCACCCAAGAATTACCCTATAATTATATCTCATTCATATTAGTTTGATTATTTATCGAGCAAACTCAAATGGAAGCTTGATAATATTTTATATACACGTTAATTTTGAACACATCTGCATTCGACATTACTTTATAAATTTACACCCATATTTTAGATTAATTTGTTCGATGGCAATCCATATGATAACTAATACTACAGCGTATGACAGCAAACACGTGTTGGAAACTCAGTTTTCTAAAAGCATAAATTCTTAAAATGCATGGAGCGTGTGTAGGGGAAGCAAAAAGGAGGACATATCAACTGAGCTACTGAGTTACTTTGTTGATGGTTTCACTTTAAAATATATATTTTATTAAATATATATAAATATAATTAAAAAAAATCGGGAGCCTAGTCGGGGTGGGGCCCTGTGCGGCGACACCTCCGGCCAGTGACGGACGCAGGAATTCGACTTAGGGGGGCCCAATTAGTAAAGAAAATACTATACAAAAAATAAAAATAAAGTTACAGTTAAGATAGAACATTTACCGTGAAAGATTATGTTTCATGAACAGTTGTAGTCTTCTTATAATATCGTTCCATACCTATTTAAAAATTACATTACAAATTAAATATAAAAAAAATTGAATAGAAATGAACCCTAATTCTCCCTTTAAAATCATTCCACTTAAATAAAATTTCCCTCAATAAAAATAAATTATTCTAAATTCTTCCACTAAAATAAAATCCTAAATTTTAAATATAACAATATTACATTTCACATAAAAAGAGCATAACAATTTTAATTTAACAAAATATACAATAATAAATTTAAATAAAATCTCAAACCCTAAATAAATTATTCTATAATCTTTCTACTAAATAAAAGCCTAAATATATATCATCACTACATATATAAGGAAGGGCACAAATATTTAATTTAATAAATTTAAATTAAAATACCTCAGAGAGATAGGGGAAGTTGGGAGAGAAAAGGGGTGAAGACACAGTTGAAAGGGGAATGGGGATATTGTCGATGTCATTAGCTCTGTGTGTGGGGGTTGGGAACTTGGGATTTATATATTTTATTTTTATTATTTATGAAATTATTATTATACCCCTGAATTTTTTAGAAATTTCAGGGGGGCCTGTGCCCCCCTTGGCACCCCCTGTGTCCGCCCCTGCCTCCGGCACCGCCCCAGGGCCGCCCCTGTATAGAGTAGCAGCGGAAGAAAAATGAAGAACCGAATAATACTCACGCTAATATTTCTGGATTAAATCTTCAACACGGGGTTGAAAAATTAAATTTTACGAATTTATATATAAACTGAACGAGGAATGTTGGAGAGAATTCAAGCAAGAGTTCACCCATGAGAAATGTTCTGTGTTCTTCTTATGCGCACGTGTGTTCAATATGTTCTGCGCAGTTTCCTTTATTCAAACTAGCATTTGACCCGTGCGTTGCACGGTAATAAGTTATCACAATGTTATTGAATTTTATTTAATAATTAGAATTCTATTTGAGTTGAAATATATTATGGGTATGTAACTATTAATTTTTTTTTATATTATTTAAATTCTATGTTATTATGTTTGGAATTTTTAATATCTCAAACTTATAAGTTGTGATATGGTGATTGGAGTACTTCATTCTTCTTACAAATGTTGTTACATTTACTGTGTTGTGTGTGGCTCAATGGAGATATATTGATTGTTTTGTGTATGCCTCATTTATAAAAAATAAAAAATGTAACAATATTTGCGAGACGCCTTATTTAGTAAAATGTAACAACACTCATTGGACAATATATTCCCTTCGTACCACCCAATTTATATTAAAAAATATATTCTCTTCGTCCCATGAGTGTTGTCACATTTTATTAAATAATGCATCCTAAAAATATTGTTATATTTTTCTTTTGATAAATAATACACACACAAAATAATTAATATACCTTCATGAAACAGCGCACAACACTGATACAATTACCCACTATACTATACATTAAAATATTATATTATATTTTTCAGTACTTTACTACACATTAAACACATAGATATATAAAATGTATCCGAAAATACGTTTTCTATAGTATATAAAGTTCACAAAAAATATATACTTCCCCCATCCCGCAAATATTTTTATATTTGACGAAAATTATACATATACCCCATATTTATTAAGTATGATCTAGATTGATAAATAAAAAATATGACATTAATTTATAATTTAAAAATTAAACAAAACACTTGTTAATAATAATAATAATATGCATGGCATAAATTGATAAAAGACAAAAATTAATTTATAATTTTCTATTAAAAATGGCATTAATTATAATTTAATAATTAAACAAATATATTCCCTTCATCCCACCCAATTTGTATTAAAAAAATATATTCCCTTCGTTCCATAAGTGTTGTCACATTTTACTAAATATAATGTGTCCCACAAATATTGTTACATTTATATTTTTGATAAATGAGACCCATACCGAAATAATCAATATATCTTCATGGGACCCCCACACAATACTAATAAGTACCCACTATTTATTTTTGCAAAGATTTGTGTGAAACCGTCTCACGTAAGCCTATACGTGAGACGGATAAAAAGTACAACATCACTAACGAAAAGTAACAATTTATAATATAAATAAAAAGTGATAACATTTTATAGCAAAAGTGATAATATTTTATTGGGAAAGTAATAATAATTTTTTAATTTTTTATCCATCTCACGTAAGGGCATATGTGAGACGGTCTGATTCAAGACCTACCCTAAAATATTATACTTTTTAACCCACTACACATTAAACACATAGATATACTCCATAAAATATACCCCATATGTATGGAATAAATTGATTTTTAAAAAAAAAAATGACATTATTTTATAATTTAAAAAATAAATAAAATACTTGTTATTATTATAATATGTATGGCATAAATTGATAAAAGAAAAAAATGAGATTAATTTATATATAATAACAGTAAGAAATACTCTAAAAATCAAAATATTAAAAACAACTGAATCAATAACCACAATTATCTTAAATTACCAATTGACATAATTGATATAGATTATTAATATCATTAGTTATTAATAATTATTATACTATAAATAATAAGAGAATAATTTACGTAAAATTATGCGTATATTACTTTAGAGGAAGTGCATAAGAAAACTACCATATATGTCTAAAATCTCTGTTGAGAAATACTACTATATATGTCATACATATAAAATAGGAAAACTCAATATCATATAAAATAGAAAAACTCAATATCTAACGTTAATGCGAGAAATTAAAGAAAAATTGAGAAAAATGAGAAATTGAGAAGAAATTTTGACTAAAATATTTGAGCGGGAAAAAGAGGTTGATCACATGTGCTTTTAGTATATATATATATATATATATATATATATATATATATATATATATATATATATTTATTTATTTATTGTGGGCACATAAACACATATAATTACGTACCCATCGTAATATATTTTTAAATTGAGTGTTTCATTTTAACAGTTACTATATTTTTTTATATGAGACACACACAATTAAGTAATTAAAAATTAAAGAGAAATTGAGAAGAGATTTTGACTAAAATGTTTGAGCGGGAAAAAGAGGTTGACCACAGGTGCTTATATATATATATATATATATATATATATATATATATATATATATATATATATATATATATATATATATATATATATATATATATATATAGATATATAGATATATAGATGTAGATTTTTTGTAATAATAAATATATATATATATATATATTTATTTATTTATTGTGGACACATAAACACATATAATTACGTACCCATCGTAATATATTTTTAAATTGAGTGTTTTATTTTAACAGTTACTACATTTTTTTTTGTATGAGACCCACACAATTAAGTAATTAAAATATCTTAATGGGACACCTCAGTCACATTAATACAATCATCCACTATATATTAAAACATTATTTATATCACCTAAATATACATTGAAATACTAAATCTCTTAATCCCCGTACAAAAAGCAACCCGTGCAAAAAACAAATATTACTATTAGAATGGGACGAATGAAATACATATGTATGAGGTTTTATATTGTGATGGTATGTATATTTAGTTTAGGGTTTTTATGTGTAATGAATTAAATAGTTTTTAATTGAATCGACGTTATGTGTATCCTTATTCTTTTTTCATGTATAGTAAAATAATGTAAATAAAAAAACCAACAATTTTAAAATTTTTATTTATATTTATATTTCATTACGTAAACATATATTATAATAATTTCAAATAATATCTTAATTACTTAACTCTATCTTCAAATACAACCCAAATTTTTCAATAATTAACTCAAATTGAAATAAATTTCAACATATTAATTGAAAAAAAATATGCATACAAAAGTATTGTCTTTAATTTTAATTATTTTGTTGGACATAAAATTAATAGAATTAAAATGATAGTAAAATAATTAAATTTATTTATTTAAGGAAATAAGAATAAAATGAGTGGTGAGAAATTGAAGAGAAATTGAGAAGAAGTGAGAAATTGAAAATATTTTGACCAAATTTTGAGCGGGAAAAAATATGTTGACTTTAGGTGTTGTTATATATATATAGAATAGATTCAAATAAGAAAATGTGAGAAAATTGCATGAGTTACATTACTCCCTCTCTCACCGTGCCACATATTTCATATATGGAAAATAATAAATAAATAATAATATTAATTATTATTTGCATTAATTATTATTTACAATATGTTTGGATTGAATACTTTGTAGACATCAAAGCATCTGATGGGGATTAAAATCTTTAGATTAATATGCATGAAAAAGTATTAGAAAGATAAGCAACATTAATTAATGAGGTCCTAATTGAATGAATTAGTATTTAGCACTTTTTGTGTGAGACAGTTTGATTTTTTCTAAATTATTAATTATAATTACTTAAAAATATTATTACCTTTTATATATTTTATAAAAGGTTTATTAAGAAAAATTATTTAGCAGAGTTATCACTTTTTCATCAATAACCATCATTTTTTATTAACCTATTATCAATTTTTATCATGTAATTATCATTTTTCATCCATCAACATAATTTTTAAAAGTTGATATTAGGTGTACCTATAACTTTTTACTATTTTATTTCGTATATGTTTTTATTCTATTTTGCATAGTACGTGTTTATTAATAATGATACTTTTTTTCAAACTAAGTTTTTCATTAAAAAATTTAGCATTCATATGTATATGACTTGTTATTCAATAATGTATGGAGTACATGTTTTTTTTTAATAATTGTGTATTTTTTTACATTTAATTTTTTATTAAAAAACTAATAATTAAATTGTATATATATTTTTGTTTATAATTATATGTATATTTTTGTTCATATTTATATACGTTTTTTAAATATTAATTACTAATAGATACACACTTTGTATCCCTAATTACTACTAGATACATTGATTTAAAATAATAATTATAATACAAAATATTAAAATAAAATATCAATTATAACCTTATAATCCCATACACTTTTAAACCACCAACCCTACCCCTCACCCACCCGCCGGCATTGACCGATGTTGACCGGCAATTGACCATCCGTTGACCGCCGTCGGACCACCACTTTTTTTGCTGCACACACTTTTTTTTTGCTGCACACTTTTTTTCTACTACACACACTTTGCTGCACACGAACACTTAATGCACACAACATTTATGTGCAGCACATTTGTAGGGGTAATATTGAAATATCACTATATATTTTTGTAGTTAGTAGTAATATTTTTATATGTTTGTATCTCATAGTAATTAAGAGTTTTTTTGTGTACCTAGTAGTAATCTCCCGTTTTTTAAAATGAGTGCACTATATTTTAGAATGCACAATATAATTAGTTAATTTTTAATTAAAATATTCACTCATGCACATAAGTTTTTTTTATATAGGAGTATATAAATAAGTATGCATAGGTATCCAAAACAAATTAGGGTATACCGTATACATTTTCTAATTGAAAATGTAATTTAATTAATACACATCTAGGTATTCAAATAAAATGGATGATTGATAATCAAGATAGACATTTTCTAATTGAGGATGTAATTATAATCGAAGAAGAGTTTGTGATAAACCAGATGCTAATTTTTCATAAAGGACAAATAAATAAAATCTCAACTATTAGATTAAGTTTTAAATTAATTTTATCATTAAATTAAATAAAATTATTTAATAAATAAATAAAATAATTACCCACCGTTACTCTTTTTAAACCTATCAACTTAAGGCTGCATACGCTTTTAAATTTTATGATAAAATAAAATAAAATAAAAATAAAACTACAATTATACAAAGTAAAACAAAATAAACAATAAATCTTATGATTATAATTTAAATAATATTAGTGAAATAAAAAATAAGCATTTGCCATTTGCTAATAATAAATTAATAAACAAATTAAGAATGATTAATGATTAAGTCAATACGCGGCCGCAATTATTATTTAGTGAGGCTTGCATGCACCCGTGCACTTTTAGAAATTTATTATCATGGATAAGGGTACATTACTTTGGTCTAAAAGGTATATACTTTAATTAGTAAAAAGTACACAATTTTGTCCTAAAGTGTATACAATTTTTATTAATATATTTTTTTTTTAGAAAATAAAGGGTACATATTTTTATACTAAAGGGTATACAATTTAACACAACATTCTAAAGGCACACGGAGTGTTGTCCATGCGTCCAGATATATACAATAATTTTTTTTATAAAATAAAGGGTATACATCTATATACTAAAGAGTATACAATTTAACACAAAATTCTAAAGACGCACGGAATATGGTCCGTGCGCGCACTTTGGCTTATAATATGTTTCATGTTTGTATATGAAAACGAAATCCAAGATTGTAAAAAATATATGTTTAAATAAAATAGGATAAAAATAATTATTTTATTCAATTTAAATCTAACAAGATGGTCAATCTCATTGAATCATGATATTCACGAATTTATACATGATTTATATAGGATAGGGCTCGCACGGCAACATTCAATTCTACAAAATGTGTTGGATTTATCAGTGATTGATTTGATCAAGTATCAAACTATACTCCTCTTTAATAGCTTAAGCTTTTCATTTATAAAAAAATTTCACATACAAAGCTTCAAATAAAATTCCCCCATCTTTAATAGCTTAAGCTTTTCTTTTATAAAAAAGATTGATTTGATTAAGTATCAAATGATACTCCTCTTTAATAGCTTAAGCTTTTCATTTATGAAAAAATTTCACATACAAGGCTTCAAATAAGATTCCCCTCTCTTTAATAGCTTAAGCTTTTCATTTATAAAAAAATTCCACATGCAAGGCTTCAAACAAAATTAACAATCCGCCCAGGAAGTCGGGTCCACTCAATCCACTAGCATGATATTGTCCGCTTTGGGCCGCCCATTTGCCTGCATGGTTTTACTACTCTGGGTATCACACCCAAAATGCCTCATGTTAGGGAGAGTTCATCCCTCATTTATAAACTCATCGACATCCCTACTTCCAACCGATGTGGGACTTTGGTTGACACCCAACCAACATTTCCCCCTCAGACAAAGTCCTGCAGCTAGACCATTCAGTTTGAGGTCCGAACATCCCACCAACCCTGGGCCGGACCGGTTAAGTCTGGAGCCTGGCTATGATACTACTTGTTGGGTTTATCTGCCCAGGGAGCTAGACCCACTCAATCCACTAGCATGATATTGTCCGCCTTGGGCCGCCCACTGACCCGCACAGTTGTATCACTCTGGGCATCACGCCCAAAAGGCCTCATTCAAATGCTTTGGGGGTTGAATTAGACAAAGATGTCCTGAATGTCTCCCATGAATCTGGCAATGTACCAAGAAACCATAAGCCTTGTACTTCATTCTCAAACTTTATAAAATGAATTCAAGTGATCAGTCATTGGAGTGCTATGTACTTCCTTCTCAAACTTGATATTCATTTCCGACAATTGATTTATGATGCCCTGATATAAGAGTGTTATTGAATTTGGTTAAGTCTAGGGTCTGGCTCTGATGCCACTTGTTGGGTTTTATCCGCCGCTCACTGGCCCGCACGGTTTTACCGCTCTGGGTATCACACCTAAAAGGCCTCATGCTAGGGAAAGTCAATCCTTCAATTATAAACTCATCGACATCCCCACTTCTAACCGATGTGGGACTTTGGTTGACACTCAACCAACATCCGAACATCCCACCAATCCTGGGCCGGGCCGGTTAAGTTTGGGGCCTGGCTCTAATGCCATTTCTAACCGATGTGGGACTTTGGTTGACACCCAACCAACATCCGAACATCCCACCAACTCTGGGCCGGGCCGGTTAAGTCTGGGTCTGGATCTAATGCCACTTGTTGGGTTAATTCGCCCAGGGAGCCGGGCCCACTCAATCCACTAGCATGATATTGTCCGCTTTGAGCCGCCCACTCGCCCGCACGGTTTTACCACTCTGGGCATCACGCCCAAAAGGCCTCATGATAGGGAAAGTCCATCCCTCGTTTATAAACCCTTCGCCACTTCCACTTTTAATCAATGTGGGACTTTGACATAACCAACAAAATGGTGATATCTTGTATCGGTGACCAAGAATCGAATCACACAACAACAATATAGGAGCAGCCTTTCAAAATAAAAAAAAAAAACTTATTGTATTTATTAATTGGATCACCATAATTAACCTCCACTATATTGTATCATCATGATTAAACCACCTCACTACTCTGTCAAGCATTCAGGGGGGATTCATCTATTTGTATCGATTAATATAAGATAGGAAGAATAATTAAGAAACAAATCAGTTAAAATAAAAATGTTGACATAGATATGTGGAATAAATTGGTTGTGGATCAAGAAAAAGCAAAGTTGCCAATATTAGAATTAAGAAATTGTGTAAAATGTATATATAATGTGACATGGTGGTCCATGAATAAGAAAAGACAATTGGCCCGTTAGGTCACAATGCATTTTTTTATATTTTGCCCTTTAGTTTTCTCAAGGGCCATAAATTGTAATATTGTTATTATATTATAAATACATTTTAATAATCAAAATGAAAAGTGTTCACATCCGAAAATGGAAATATTGCTCTTGTCCTACCTAAAAGAGCTAAGATTCATATGTACATTAGTTTACTAATGAGTTGTCGAGGCCTTAAAAAAAAAAAAAAAAAAAAAAAAAAAAAAATATATATATATATATATATATATATATATATATATATATGATATTATCATAGATATCATAGATAAACACATCTATTATTATTTATTTTTCTTAATAAGGAAACTTAGGTTAATTCCGATTGAGTCGGTCTAAAAGATGGCAAAAATTTGTGTGACACTGTCTCATGTAAGAGTTTATATGAGAGTGACGTGAGACGGCCAGAAAGTAATAACTTTTGTGAAGAAAAGTGATAATAAATTAATGAAAAGTGAAAATGCTCTTTCATGAACAATTTATAGTATAAATAAAAAATGATAACATTTTAGAGCGAAAGTGATAACGATTTATAGTAAAAGTGATAACTATTTTAAAAAGTGAAAAATGGTCTCACGTGAGATGGTCTCATGCAAGACCTACCTTAAAAGATTCATGCCATGCACTTAACTAGTGGGAAAAAAAATTCGAACCTAAAAGTATATTTTAATTACAAATTTACTATTTTCATTTAATACACAAATCATACTTTATGATTAATTTGTTTATTATTTAAAAAGACTACTATCTTCGTCCATCGATAAGGTAATTGTATGTCTTTTGCACGTAGATTAAGGAGTATTATTATTTTATATATAAAGTAAGGACTATTATTAATTTATATAAAGTGGATAGTTGTATTAGTGATGAATGGTGAGAGATGTGTGAGACCAATTTACTAAAAAAAAGAATATGAATACTGTTAAAGTGGACGAACAAAATATATCAAAATAAATACCTAATATGCGGACGAAGTATGTATGTTACCATTCAAAAAAGTCATTAAAATTAGTGATGCAGATAATTATAGTATAGATTAATTAGTATTGATATGATTTAATTTTGATTTATGTCATTTTTTGAATAACTAGTATTAATGTTTTGATTAGTATTCTTTATAAGTATAGTTTTATTATTAATAATGTAATAGATTTTGTTATCACCTATAAATATGTGTTCTGATTATTGTATTAAGGGAGTTGAATTTGATTATTCATAGACTCTTTTACAGTATTCTTATGAATCAACGTGTTTGAGAAGTCTATTTTCGTATTATTATCTTATTAATTATACGCTCTCGCTACATTAATTAATAAAAAAATTAAAAAAAATTTAAACTCCGAACCTACACACCTAAACATGTCACGGAGTAATTGTCATTTGGATTGGACAGAGCAAGTGGCTATATTCCTAATGAACAAAAATAATATAGCGATGAGTAAAAGATATGGAAAAAGAATAAGGTTTGATAGCATCCATTGAGTCACCAGTCTTTTTCTCTAACCACATTTAAAGATTCAAAAGTTCCATTTCTTTATTTATAATAAATATATATCAACTCAAAAGAGTAATATTTTTAATAATAAAAAAATTTATGTAAAACATAATACTATATCTCTTGTGACCTAAATTGTAGAGTATTTTCAAGTTAAAACTAAAAATAAAATAAAAAAAATTATATGAATCCCTCTCATGAAATGTATTTAAAAATAATAATAATAATAATAATAATAATAATAATAATAATAATAATAATAATAATTTGTCAATTTGAAAAGTGAACTACTCTTTAACTTGATCAAAATCAATTCCTTCTTCCAAATAAAATACACGGTTCACCTTGTATTTTAAATCTATTTATTTTATGAGATATCTTTATAAAAAAATAAAAAAAATAAAATTATTACAGCATACTTAAGTCTTATATGATAACAAAATTTAAATGTAATAGTGTAACAACAAATTTTGTATTTATAATAAAATAAATACAAATTGGGTGCAAAGATAATTTCTTGATGGATTTAATTTGAAGAAGATATAAGCGGGTTACAATCTCAATCAATCATCTGATTCTTCTCTCGAACCAATTTGGCTTTGACTTGACTTTGACTTAACTTGACTTTGAATTGTGTGTTGACTTTGACTTCTTTGACGAAGTGTATGCTGACTGTGTTGACAGCGTGTGTGTTGACTTGACTTGTGTGTTGAGTCGGATCTTCAAACGAAGCTTGTCCGAGCTCGAGTGTGTAGTCTTGAACGTTGACCCGAAGGCGTTGAACCTTTGTTCAGATTAAACGTTGACTGAGAGCTTTCCACGAAGAACACTTGATCTGGGGGGCTTGAAGCCTTGATCCCGGATTAGCGGTTGTTC
This sequence comes from Pogostemon cablin, assembly GCA_023678885.1. Taxonomy (NCBI): domain Eukaryota; kingdom Viridiplantae; phylum Streptophyta; class Magnoliopsida; order Lamiales; family Lamiaceae; genus Pogostemon; species Pogostemon cablin. The sequence continues at coordinate 29,195,879 of CM043013.1, forward strand.
TTGACTTGAAGCTTGAAGATGCTTTGAGGCTTGAAGCTTTGGAGGCTTGAAGACTTGAAGCTTTGTTGGAGATCTTGAGCTTGAAGCTTTAGAGGCTTGAAGACTTGAGGCTTTATTGAAGATCTTGAAATTGAAACTTTAGAGGCTTGAAGACTTGAGGCTTTGTTGAAGATCTTGAGCTTGAAGTTTTAGAGGCTTGAAGACTTGAAGATCTTGAGGTTGAAGCTTTAGAGGCTTGAAGACTTGAATATTTGAAGATCTTGAGCTTGAAGCTTTAGAGGCTTGAAGACTTGAAGCTTTGAAGATTTGAAGACGCTTTGAAAATCGCTTGAAGATTTGAAGATCGCTTGAAGATTTGAAGATCCTCGAATGTTCTTTGCTTGAAGCTTTGAAGATTTGAAGATTTGAAGATGCTTTGAAGATCGCTTGAAGACTTGAAGATCCTCGAACGTTCTTCGCTTGAAGCTTTGAAGATTTGAAGACGCTTTGAAGATCGCTTGAAGACTTGAAGATCCTCGAACGTTCTTCGCTTGAAGCTTTGAAGATTTGAAGACGCTTTGAAGATCGCTTGAAGACTTGAAGATCCTCGAACATTCTTCGCTTGAAGCTTTGAAGATTTGAAGATTGTTCTTCACTTGTTCTTCGCTTGAAGATCTGGAGGGAGCTTTACTCGTGTTCTCGATCTCTTCAAGTGCGTCGTCATCGAGTGTTTGAATGTCTGTGTGTCTCCGTCTCTTCAAATGAATGATGGAGACCCATTTTTATAGGTGAGAAGAGAGGTCCAGGCCATTGGGCCTCACTTAATGGGCTTGGGCTCCAGCTTGATTGAACCATAATCAGACCTATTTTATTTGGGTCTGATTTAATTTATCTGGGCTTATTTGACTTGGGTCATACCTCATTTGACTTGAGTTTAATTGACTTGGGTCAAACCTCATTTAATTTAAGCCTATTTAATGTATTGGGCTCAAATTATTTATTAATTTACTTTAGGAATTAATTTATTTAAATTTCAAAATAAATTAATATTTAATCAATAAAATCCACGTGTCGCTATTTAATTGGACCATAAATTTTAATTGCTTACAAATGCCCCCTTTGCGATTTGTTCACAGACGTCATGTCTTGATGTGAAGGAATCGCAAAAATTCTTTTCATTTTTTTTAACTTTGGGCTTGAGAAATCACTTTATCCAACAAATTAATAATATTTTCCGTAGCCTAAATTTTAATTTCTCAAGTGGCCCAATTTGTTTTCTTGAGCCCAAATCAATTTTCTTTCCTGCCTCACTCCAAGATTACGGGAGAACATGAAATATGGAAAGATTTGATTCTTGTTTATTCAGAGACTCGGTATATTTGTTTTCTTCATTCGCAGACAGTAAGAACTGAAATTCTTATCCTTTTTTCCATTTTTTTACTGGATTTAATGCATTCATGCATTCTCTCTGTCCCTTGTAGATTTTCTTGGAAGATCATTGTTTGCAGAACGAAGATACAAAGCGCTCAATCCAAATCATCACTGTAAGTCCTCAACTTTATTTACTTCTTTGATATAGAAATTACTCATGCCATTTTCTATATCCCGAATTTTTTTTGCCCCTTTCATCATCGTAAGAAATTAGACAATAGAAATGTTGTAAATCTGATAACAGAACCAGATAACAGGAATGTCATAAAACTCATGTCATGTTGTTGTTGGAAATTAATACACGATGTAGATCCGGCTTTTAACGCAGCATCTCATTTGGTGGTGACAATGAAAGATGAGCTCCGGCTTCAGCATCTCACCTGTTTGGATTTCAGCACCTCTTTGTTAATGCGACGAGTCCTGACGGCAAACAACGACACCATGGAAGCCTGTGGTGATCATGTATTGGCCGCCTGGCTTTCTCCGGCGTGAAGTGCTGATGGGTGATACACGGTTGAGGGCAATGGATGAAGAATGGTGCGGGCAGTGGAGGTGCTCCAGCGACAAAACCTGGCGGTCTCGGCGGCGGACAGGTTATTCCGGCGATAAGCAGCAGCTCATTGATGGAGATGGGTGGCGAGGAGATGTGCGGGATTGCGACAATAGTAGTCAATCCGATGGCGGTCGACGTGTTGCGGAAAATATGGCCCGCGGTGGTGGTTGTTGCGTCGCGATTCTGACAGCAGGAGGTCACGGATGAACGGTTTGCAGCGGCGAATGGTTGATTGGTCGTTATAGTTCGGGCGACCAAGCAACAAAATATCGAACCCAAGGGAATTTAGGATTCATGGCCTTTAGGTTATGGTATCGTGATTAGTTAGGGACGACCGGAAAGGAGGATAAGAAAAATAAAAGGAAATGCAAGGAAAATAAATCTAATTACAATATTTTTGGATGCAATGGTAGTTTCTCGATGGACTCAAATAATCATTAATTGATTCCATTTTTAAACTAATCATGGTAAGGGCGATCACTAAATCATACCTACACCTAAGCTCTCTGCCAAGATGAATAGGATGCAAGTAAAAGTGGCTATTTAGATCATCTCCAATGCTCACAATTCTCATAGGTACTTATGGATATTAATATACCTACTAGAGATATTATCACAAAGAATTTTCTCTTTGAGGCAGGGACGTTTTCCTATGTTCCCTTTCTAGGTACTATGCTCACAATGGCTTGGTTCCCTTCACTAACTCAATTACAAGTAATCTCGCTAGTGTTCGTTTATGTAGTTCTAAACATAGGATGGTTCTGCCAAACTCCCTCCCATATTAATCCTCATGCAATAAGTGGAAAAAACTCACATATGATAATCATGTAAAGGGACTAAGGTGAAAGCAATAACAAGACATGTTGATACACAATGCACATCCTAATCACTAAACACTAATATCAAAGGCATTAATCCCAAATTAAAGCATGCATACATATTCCATAAACGAAACCTAATCATAGTAGGAAATTCAATTAAGAAACATAATAATTCATCAATCACCCACCAAAGCAAATTAAGATAGAAAGATAATAAGTAGGATTAGATTACATCTTAATGAAGTTTTACATTCATGAAGATCATCCACTCCTTGGTGTCTCCACCTTCTTGGAAAGCAAATAAAATCCTAATCTAGAAAAACATTTAAAACTAAAATGGACCCCTTCCCCAAAGGGGGAGGGATCTCAACAATGGAGATCTTAAAAAAAACTTTCTACACAATTTAATTGGGAATTTAATGGATGAGGATTCATTTTTCAGTTTATGGATGTGAGGAGGTATTATAGTGGAGAGGTGAGTGGAGTTTTGGTGTTGATTTTCGATGTGGGACAAGAGTGAAATTTTTGGAATTTTTAGGTTCCAGGAAGAGGGTTTAAGTTTAAATCGGGCGAGAATTAGTCACATGTGGTGGTTTGGCAAAGTGGTTGGAGGCGCCCTTATGCGTCCTGAATAATTTTTCAGCTCTCTGGACAATTTTTGCACTTCTGAATAGACAACACTTTTCTGAAAAGTGTTGTCTTTTCTATGTTGTCTTTGCCAAATTTTTTCTTTTTTTTCGTCTTCGTCCCAATTTAATTCCCGTTTCTTCCATCACTCTTTCAAGCTCAAAACACCTCTTTTCTGAAAAAATACATAAGAATACCTCTCTCAAACTAATTAAGCAATTAATAATATTTTTATTAAAATCATGCTTAATTATTGAATTAAATCCAAATAAATTCACATAAATTCATGCAATTAAGCTCATAATTCTAGGTGAATTTCACGCCGATCAATGGTGGTGAAGACAGCAGCGAGGATCCTTTCGGCTTGTGGTGGTGAAAGCTCCGGTGGCGGCCGCATGGTGGTGTGATGTCTGAAGCATGTTGCTGGTTGCGGCGATCTTCGCGTGGTGTTGCGGCAGATCCGCAAGTCTCGTATGGATACAAGTCGGACTCCTTCCGACTGGTGTGGTATTTTCTAGCAAAGCAGGCGGCGGTGACCGGAGGATGATGAGTGGTGACGCGACGACAGCAAGGAGTCAAGGGGTGGTTGCGGCTAAGCACACGACTTCTAATGGCGGCGCGCTCTTCGATTGGATTTGCAGTGGTCAGAGAGGAGGCGATCCATTGGGGGCGGTAGCAACCGATCTGGCAGGAGGCGACGGCAGCTAAGCGTCGGCGGGGGCGGTGAATAGTGATGGATTGGCATGGGAAAAGCACGCTGATGGTGGCTTCGTGGTGGCGGCTGGCGTTTGTTCCATGCAGCAGCGGACGACGACGAACACGGCGGCGGATGGGCATCGCCACTTTCGGCTTGGGAGCGAGCGGCAGCAATCGGCATTGACGCGGCCGCTGGTGGAGCGCGGAGCAGGCGGCGGCAGCTCGGCTAGCTGATCCAGACATGGTGGCGCGGCAGGATTTGCTGCGGTGGTGGCGGCTGGCGAAGAGGCAACCGGCGGGACTGGACGGCGAGCGGTCGACTGACACGGCCAAATCCGGCGTCGTGCGACAGCGATTGTGGCGGCGGCTGCCTTGGTTGGAGTTTCCGGGCAGCGACGCGTTCGAGGGCTAGTTCCAGTCGACGGCGATGTGCTCGAAGGCGTGGCAATCGTCGGCGGCTGCGGGGAGGATTTCTGCTTCTGAAGAAAGAAACCCCCATTCTCCTCAATTTTGACTTAACCATTTTTCAGTTTTGACCCCTTAATGGGCTCAATTTTGACTCCTACCTAGCCCAGTAAACTTGATTTAATTTGGACTTCCAATTTGGGCTCCTTTAATTCCATACTGATATTTATTTGAGCTCAATTCTCTTTTATTCTTCCGCAACAATTTGAGCTTTTGAATTAATTATTCCTGGGCTTGCTGTAAATGGGCCACCAACCTGGGTCCCTATTAATTAATTCGGGCTTGGGTTCTTTAATATTTGAGCCTCTTTTCTATGTATTAAAATTTTGAATTTAATAATTAATTAATTGCCCCATAAATTTATTTTGGGTCATTTAATTAATTAAATTCATAAATTTTAAACTAACATGCACTTTGCAGAATTTGTCTAACAATATTTTTTTTATTGGAAGGAAACAATCTGCACAAAGAGACTACACCATTTTTGCTTCCGCGAAGTGGATGAGTAGCTATCCATGGGGAACAATATCAGTCTGCCACTCTTCTTTAGATGGAATTAACATAGCAACGTGCTACTCTTCATTGAGATGGAATCGACAGAGCAACATCAACATCGCCACTCTTTCATCTTTTGAGATGGAATCGACAGAGCAGTATCAACATTGTCAATCTTCCATCTTTTAAAATGGAATCGACAGAGCAGTATCAACATCGTCATTCTTCCATCCTTGTGGAATCGATAGAGCAGCATCAATATCGTCACTCTTCATCCCTGTGGAATCGACAGAGCAGCATCAACATCGCCACTCTTCCATCTTTGTGGAATCGACAGAGCAGCATCAACATCGTCACTCTTCCATCTCTTGATGACACTTCTGCTTCTTTTCCTTGCACTTTATTTATGGCATGTATGCTTCAACTTTTTATTTCTCTCACAAGTTTGATAAGAATAACTTGAATCATGACTGAACTTAGTGAGCTACTAAGCTGTCTACGTATCTCTTTAAAGAGAATCAAGTCATAACGTAGTTCAAAGGAACATGGTTTTTATTTTTGAGGGGGTGCCGTGCACAGTTTATACTCATGCGGGCCAGGAGTATATCGTACACAGTTTATACTCGTGCGAACCAGGAGTGTGTCGTACACAGTTTATACTCATGCGGACCAGGAGTGTGTCGTACATAGTTTATACTCATGCAGACCAGGAGTGACATAAAGTTTAGGCTCGTGCGTCATGGAGCGTTGTGTTTGAATTTGCTGACAATTTATACTCGTGTCAATGAGTCTTGAATTTGAACTTGTAGACAGTTCATACTCGTGTCAAGGAGCCTTGCATTATTTGTGTTAGATAGTTTAAACTCATATCAAGGAGTATCACGTGGACAGTTTTAGCTCATATCAAGGAGCATTGCTTTGAGAGATTTTAGATAGTTTAAGCTCGTATCAAGGAGCATAACGTGGACAGTTTTCGCTCGTGTCAAGGAGCTTTGAATTTGATTTGTATCAGATAGTTTAAGCTCGTATCAAGGAGCTTTGGCTTGTAGATAGTTTTAGCTCATATCAAGGAGCGTAATGCAGACAGTTTTAGCTCATGTCAAGGAGCTATGACTTGTGAGATTTTAGATAGTTTAAGCTCGTATCAAGGAGCATCGTGCAGACAGTTTTAGCTCGTGTCGAGGAGCTTTGAATTTGATTTGTCAACAGTTCATTGCCCCCAATCCTGGGATGCACTGTTTTCTCTTACTTCCACTTCATTTCTATGAATTTTTATGGAAACTGCAGTCTTTGTTTGCGGTTCATCTTCCATGAGCTCATCAGAAGACATATCCTCAAACTCGTAGGAGTCTTGAATAGATGGCCATTCAATATCATTTGATGTCAAGCTCAACTCCATGTCGTGAGCTCTTGTAGCCAACTCTTCAAAAGTCTTTGGCTGAATTCGTTGGAGTATGTAGCGAAGATTCCATGGCATCCCTTGAATGCACATTTCAATAGTTGAAGTTACTGACAACTTCTCTTTGCAATTGAGGCTGAGGATCCTCTATCAATTGATGTAGTCGATGACATATTCTTCATCACTTTGACGAGTATATGTTAGCTCCATCATGCTAACAGTTCTTCGTGTGATGTAGAAGCGGTTGAGGAACACTTCTTTCATTTGCCCCCAAGTGTCAATGGAGTTGTCTTCCAAGTTGATATACCAATCGAACGCATTTCCTTTAAGAGAACGGACAAACTGTCTCACCATGTGATCTCCGTAGGTCCCAGCATCATTGCATGTCTCGACGAAATGCGCCACATGTTGTCTTGGGTTGCCTTTGCAGTCAAATTATTGAAACTTGGGAGGTTGATAGTCAGTTGGCATCCTCAAGTTGTCAATTCTCTTTGTATATGGCTTCTTGTAGGCAACAAGGGATTTTGAGCTCCCTTCAAACTTGTCTTTTATCGTTTCTAAAACGATATTTTTCAATTGATTCACAGGAAGCATTTTGTCAGTTGAAACTTGTATTTTTTCTTCAACTGACTTCCTTTCAAAAGTATGGTGTTTCGTTGAGTCTCCTTCCTCGCGCTCATCCTCAACTTATTTCTCATTTGTATGACTTGTCTCCACATTCTCCATTTTCTTCATAAGTATAGAGATCTTTACGTCTTGAGCTTCCATGTGCTTGTTGAGTCCTTCAATGGTTATCATCATATTTGCAAGTTGTTCCTCGATAGTTATCGCACTCGTCGTCATCACTGCAGCTGTAGCTGATACAGATGGAGAGCTTGTAGTTGAATGAGGAGTTGAGCAAACAGAAGAATTTTCACCAGTCTTGTCTTCGTGCAATGGGTTGTTGAGAGTAATCCCCACTATATGGTTTGCTTTTACAGAGCCTTCGGGAATACTTCTTATAACGACTCCAACCTTTTCAGTTTGCAACTCTGGAGGCTTTGATGCAGCAGGCCTTCGTATCGCAATCTTGAGTGGAGTTATCTTTTGAATTTCTTCAGTTTGCAACTCTGAATGCTTCAAGGTAGAAGATTTTCTTATTGCAATCCTGAGAGCAGTCATTCTTTGTACTTGTGGAGAGAAGAGATGAGAGGTAGAGACTGTCCCACCGGGCGTGCCAAAATTTGTAACAACAAATTTTGTATTTATAATAAAATAAATACAATATTGAATTACAAAGATAATTTCTTGATGGATTTAATTTGAAGAAGATGTAAGCGGGTTACAATCTCAATCAATCCTCTGATTCTTCTCTCGAACCAATTTGGCTTTGACTTGACTTTGACTTAACTTGACTTTGAATTGTGTGTTGACTTTGACTTCTTTGACGAAGTGTATGCTGACTGTGTTGACAGCGTGTGTGTTGACTTGACTTGTGTGTTGAGTCGGATCTTCAAACGAAGCTTGTCCGAGCTCGAGTGTGTAGTCTTGAACATTGACCCGGAGGCGTTGAACCTTTGTTCGGATTAAACGTTGACTGAGAGCTTTCCACGAAGAACACTTGATCTGGGGGGCTTGAAGCCTTGATCCCGGATTAGCGGTTGTTCTTGACTTGAAGCTTGAAGATGCTTTGAGGCTTGAAGCTTTGGAGGCTTGAAGACTTGAAGCTTTGTTGGAGATCTTGAGCTTGAAGCTTTAGAGGCTTGAAGACTTGAGGCTTTGTTGAAGATCTTGAGATTGAAATTTTAGAGGCTTGAAGACTTGAGGCTTTGTTGAAGATCTTGAGCTTGAAGTTTTAGAGGCTTGAAGACTTGAAGATCTTGAGGTTGAAGCTTTAGAGGCTTGAAGACTTGAATATTTGAAGATCTTGAGCTTGAAGCTTTAGAGGCTTGAAGACTTGAAGCTTTGAAGATTTGAAGACGCTTTGAAAATCGCTTGAAGATTTGAAGATCGCTTGAAGATTTGAAGATCCTCGAATGTTCTTCGCTTGAAGCTTTGAAGATTTGAAGATGCTTTGAAGATCGCTTGAAGACTTGAAGATCCTCGAACGTTCTTCTCTTGAAGCTTTGAAGATTTGAAGACGCTTTGAAGATCGCTTGAAGATCCTCGAACGTTCTTTGCTTGAAGCTTTGAAGATTTGAAGACGCTTTGAAGATCGTTTGAAGACTTGAAGATCCTCGAACGTTCTTCGCTTGAAGCTTTGAAGATTTGAAGATCGTTCTTCACTTGTTCTTCGCTTGAAGATCTCGAGGGAGCTTTACTCGTGTTCTCGATCTCTTCAAGTGCGTCGTCTTCGAGTGCTTGAATGTCTGTGTGTCTCCGTCTCTTTAAATGAATGATGGAGGCCCCTTTTTATAGGTGAGAAAGGAGGTCCAAGCCATTGGGTCTCACTTAATGGGTTTGGGCTCCAACTTGATTGAACCATAATCGAACCTATTTTATTTGGGTCTGATTTAATTTATATGGGCTTATTTGACTTGGGTCAGACCTCATTTGACTTGGGCTTAATTGACTTGGGTCAGACCTCATTTAATTTAAGCATATTTAATGTATTGGGCTCAAATTATTTATTAATTTACTTTAGAAATTAATTTATTTAAATTCCAAAATAAATTAATATTTAATCAATAAAATCAACGTGTCGCTATTTAATTGGACCATAAATTTTAATTGCTTACAAATAGGACATTCGATATCCCGTAAAGCAATAATGCAGGACACGTCGTTGGTGATTAATATATGACCTTTTTACTAATTAGTGATTAACCTAATTAAACAGAATCTCAATTTGTGTCCACCTTAACTCTTAACATTAATTCCATTTGCACTCTCTAATTAATGGATCGTGTTTGGACTTCATCACGATGGCGTTACCAACTCTCTATATATTGCGCGAGATAATCTTACAAAATAACTCACAATAATAAATTTTTCTAAAAAATAAAACACCTTTACCAAAAAAAAAAAACTTTCTTAACGTTTTTTTTCATATAAATTAAGAGTTATAAACCACACATATTCATTAAAAATAAAAAAATCACCAGCAAGCATATCCTATCTTCATTTATTTAAAATGTTGAATGTTTTGGAAATTTATTGGAGTTTATCAAAGTTTAGGAAGTTTGAAAATCTTATGAAAAAACTTATTTTTACTAACCACTCCCTCATTTTAACTTATAAACTTGGATTTTATTAACCACTCCCCCATTTTAACCTATCCCCTTTTTAACCTATAAACTTGGATTTTTACTAACCACTCTCCCATTTTAAACTTGAATTTTTACTAACCATTCCCATTTTAACCTATGAACTTGGATTTTCACTAACCACTCCCTCATTTTAACCGTACCTTTAATCTATAACCTATAAACTACTTGGAGTGAACCTTTAACTTACAAACTTAGGGTGTACCAGCATCCCAAAATCTCCCATAAATTTGTAGATAAATTAATCTATGGAGATTCTTGCGTGACCCGGGTAATATATGATCCAATATATAATCACCGTTGGATTGAAGTATTATTATTAAATGAAGAAAATATTTTTAAAAAATTAATTATCTAGCTAGATAGCAAGTCATTATCCGTTTCTTTTATTACGTGTGTGGGGTGGGTTACAGAATGTATGATCAAAATAATTAAAATAATTTGTATTAATCAACTCAATAAATAATTTTTAAGAATATTTTTCATATTTAAAAAGAATACGATGTTTTTAATTTAAATTATTTTTAAAATGTAAACTAAAAAAACTTAAATAACACAATACATGTAATATTTTTTATTAAATTATTAATATATGTATTTATTGAATTAAAAATTAATTAACAATTAAAATAATTGACAATAATTTTGAAGACGATATTCGTTTACAATATTATAAAAATAACAATTTATTTTAATTTTATTTCTTTCATATTCAAATCTTAAAATTAATATATGTATTTATCTATGTTAGAAATTAATTAATAATTTAAATAATTGAGAATAATTTTAGAGAAGACACCTTATCAAAATAAAAAGGGTAGGTCTAGCATGAGATCGTCTCACGTGAGACCATTTTTCACTTTTTAAAATAGTTATCACTTTTGCTATAAATCGTTATCACTTTCGCTATAAAATGCTATCACTTTTTATTTACATTATAAATTGTTCATGAAAGAGCATTTTCACTTTTCATTAATTTATAATCACTTTTCTTCATAAAAGTTATCACTTTCTGGCGGTCTCACGTCACTCTCACGTAAGCTCTTACGTGAGACGGCGTCACACAAGTCTTTGCCAAATAAAAATCTCCTCTAATATATTAAGAGTGTATATTGGGTGCACTGGGTGCAAAAGTGCACTCATATGTGTATGACTTTTTATTCTATTTTGTATATATGTTATTCTATTTTGTATACATATTTTGTAATAATTGTATATTTTTTTCACACTAAGTTTTTTATTAAAAAAACTAACATTCATATATGTATAACATTTTATCAATAGTGTATACATGTTTTTAATAATGATATATTTTTGTACACTTAATTTTTCATTAAAAAAACTTGAGAGACTTGTTATAAGATACATTAGTAACTCCCCAATTACCATTAAGTACAATGATAAAAAGTTATAACTACTAAGTGCATAAATACAGGCTGATATTCCAAATTTAACCTTGACTAATGGATTAAAAAAAGAAAAGGAAATATGTTTACATCTCTCCTTAAATTAGCATTCACTTAATTGCATATTTTTATTCTGCAATTTAATTGCACATTTTAATAACCACCCCATATTATTCAAAAACCCATCAATTATTCATAGTTACAAACTTGTTCATAAATTCTAGCAATTTTTTATTTTTCTATTAATTATCTTAGTATTTTCTAATAAATTTTGCACCCAAATCACTATTGGAGTTCTCATATGCTTGCTTAATACTTGCACGATAAGTTTCATTTTATGTGCAGAAAATGTGTTATATGCAACATAAAAATTTGTGTACAGCGCAATTATTAGGTGAAAAAAATATATTATGTGCAACATAAATGTTATATGAACCGTCAATGTTCTGTGCTACGTAATATATTTATAGGTGGTTAGTATGTGAATAAAAAAATGTTATGTGCAGCGTAAATATTATATAATCATTAATAATATTTTATGCAGCGTAAACGTCATATAAATAAAAAATAAATTGCTTCGTAAACATAAATATTACGTGAATTGTAAGTATTATATACAATAAAAATATTATGTGCAGTATAAAAGTTGTGTGCAGCAAAAAATGCTTTAATGTAAATATTATGTGCAACAATGATATTTTGTGTGCAGAATTTTCATAATAGGTTAACAAATTATTAATATTAAAATATAAAATATTCTTAAATTAATTGTTAATCAACTAACGTGAATTATAAAATATACTACTTATTCTCTCTCTAATTATCTTATCCTTAATTTTAGTTATGTTTGAGTTGTTGATAATGAAATGTGTATTGGATATTTGTTTGAGATATAAAAAATTGATTAGTGAGGGTCAAAAATGAAATGATAAGTTTTTTTTTTTTATTGGATGATAATATACTATTAACCATGTATCTCATACTAATAACCACTTAAAGGATGTATCTATCAACAATTGATCCAAAAAAGTAACAATTAAATTGTACTCCCTCTGTCTCATTTCAATGTTTACGTTTGTTTTTTGCACGTTGATTAAAAAATATTATATTTTAATAGATAGTGAGTGGAAAAATATAATATTTAATATGAAGTGGGTATGTGTATCGGTGTTGGATGATATATTAATTATTTTAGGTGGGTCTCATATTCCTAAAATGGAAAACGTAAATATTGAAATGAGACGCGCAAAATAGAAACGTAAACATTGAAACGGGACGGAGGGAGTATACATTTTTGCTCATATATTTTTGTTTATATTTGTATATGGGTGCACCCTATCTTAGAATGCACCCGGGTGCGTACTATAATTAGTCATATATTAAACTAGTACTAGTATGAATTTCATGTATTACACGTGTTGTAAAATTACCATTTAAAAAAAAATATAATTTAAGTCTAATATCACAATTTATTCAATAATTTAAAAATAATAATAATTCAAGTTTAATATAACTATTTATTTATATATATATATATATATATATATATATATATATATATATATATATATATATATATATATATATATATATATATATATATATATGTGTGTGTGTGTGTGTGTGTGTGTGTGTAAGTTTACATTGAAGTGTAAAATTCAATTATATACACTCAAATGTGAATTTAATTTTGTTTATAAAAGCTTTATTTCATTATTAAATTGGTTTACTAAAATTATTTTTAAAAATATTAAATTGATTTTTCAAATTTTGGTATAATTGTTGTTTCATAATTAAATCAATAGAAAAAAATTTTAATATGCTAATTTAATGATTGAAGAAAAAAATTTATGATAAAGTTTATTAATAAAAAAATTAATTCAATATAAATTAATTTGATGAAATAAAAAAAATTAACAAAATTAATTTAAAAATATAAAAGAAACCGTAAGAAAAATATAATTAAAAGTAAAATCATAAAAAAAATTAATTAAAAAAATAAATAAAATTAACCATGAAAAAAAGTAAATTACAATAAAAAAATTAAAAAATTATAAAATTACATAGTATCCTTAGAATTTGAAGAAATCTTTTGTTTGTCATCATAAGTAAAATTAGGTGTAGAATAAATGAATAAAGAGTTTTATTTATAACTGGGATAAATTTTAAATCTTATAGTAAATATATGTATTTATCTATATTAATTTTTAGTTAATTTTGATTTGATAATATCATATTCAAATCTTAAAATAACATATGTATTTATCTAGATTAAATTTTAATTGAAAATTAAAATAATTGAGATTAATTATGGTGGCGACGCCTCATCAAAATTAATCTCTCATTTAGTATATTAAAGATGTTAAAATAAAGAGTGAGGCTTGCATGTGCTCGGGCGTATGTTGTGCGACTTAGAATTTAGTATTATGAATAGTGGTACACTATTTTGTTTTAAAGGGTATGCACCTTAATTAATTAGGGTACACTATTTTGTTCTAAAAGATATACAGTTGTATTTTTTATTTTTCTTCAAAAAATAAAGGTATACATCTTTATACTAAAGGGTATGATTTAACACAAAATTCTAAAGGAATACAGAGTGTGCTTCCGTGCGCCGGGCGCATACAAGTTTTTGCCTTGTAAAATAAAAGGTACACATCTTAATACTAAAGGGTACACAATTTAGCACAAATTTATAAAGGAACACGAAATGTGCTCCCGTGTGCCCCGGTCACACACAAGCTTTGGCCAAAATAAAAATATGAGTTGATATTTAGTGCACCCAGGTGTAAGGGTGTACTCATGTGTATAAATTTTTATTCAATTTTGTATACATATTTCTTAATAATTATTATATACTTTTTACATGCTCAGTTTTTCATTAAAAAAAACTAGCATTCATTTGTCTATAACTTTTTATTCAATAGTGTATATATATTTTTTAATAGTTGTATATTTTTTTACACTCAATTTTTCATTAAAAAAATAACAAATAAATTGTATACATTTTTATTTATAATTATATATATTTTTGTTCATAATTGTATACTATCTGAAAGTAGGTGCACTGTATCTTGGGGCACCCAAATGCATAATAGTATTAGCCTAAAAATATAATTTAAATTAAACATATTTATATCATTTATTTTAATAATTGAAGTATAATTTTTATTTAATTTGACTTTTGATTAGTATTTTTTCCTAAACGAAATTAAAAGAAATTAAAATAAATTAACTAAATGTATAGAGTAGGTTTTGTATGAGATTGCCTTTTAAAATAGTTATCGCTATAAAACATTATCACTTTTGATATAAAATATTATAATTTTTTATTTATATTATTAATTGTTTATGAAATAATATTATCAATTTTCATTAATTTATTATTACCTTTTTTTATGTAAAAGCTATCACTTTCTAACTGTCATACGTAAGCCCTCACATGAGACGGTCTAACACAAGTCTTTGCTTTTTACTATTAAATAGAGTATACATTTTTATGTATACAGTTTTATTTATAAATGTATAAGGTTTTAAAATTGAGTTTACAATACAACCGGATTCAATGGATAATTAGTCTAATTATATTTAATGCTATGATTTGGTTTAAAGTTCATATATATTTTTTAAATTTAAAATAAGAAAATAAATTTATTGTAAATCTTAAAATGAAAAAAAAATTATAATTTAAAAATTAAATTTTAGAAAATAAAAATACTAATTTTAAACCTAAATATTTATGTTATATTTTCTAAATCAATCATATCCGTATGAAATTTTAATTTAAAATAATGGAAAAAAATTACAAAATTAATTTAATATAAAATATTATTTTAAACTAATTTTATTAAGGGTAGGTCTTGCATGAGACCGTCTCACGTGAGACCATTTTTCACTTTTTAAAATAGTTATCACTTTCGCTATAAATCGTTATCACTTTCGCTATAAAATGTTATCACTTTTTATTTACACTATAAATTGTTCATGAAAGAGCATTTTCACTTTTCATAATTTATTATCACTTTCCTTCATAAAAGTTATCACTTTCTGGCCGTCTCACGTCACTTTCCTGTAAGCCCTTACGTGAGACGGTCTCACACAAGTCTTTGCCAAATATCAGAAAAGACTTGTGTGAGACCGTCTCACGTAAGGGCTTACAGGAAAGTGACGTGAGACGGTCAGAAAGTGATAACTTTTATGAAGGAAAGTGATAATAAATTATGAAAAGTGAAAATGCTATTTCATGAACAATTTATAGTGTAAATAAAAAGTGATAACATTTTATAGCGAAAGTGATAATGATTTATAGCGAAAGTGATAACTATTTTAAAAAGTGAAAAATGGTCTCACGTGAGACGGTCTCATGCAAGACCTACCCTTATTATTTAGATAATGTAAATTAGAATAAAAAAGTATACTAAACAAATAGAGATGTACACGTTTACCGCAGAAATTAGGAGATATACGCGACAGCAGAAATAAAGCAATAATTAATAAAAAAATTATTTAACCGATACTACCGGTAGATATTAGGGTAATAGATGACTTGAGTCACGTAACTAATCTCCATTAATCTAATATTTAAAATAAAATTTCCTAATTCCAAAATACTAAAAATATTAAAATCCCAAACCCAATTTTTAAACCTAAAACAAACATAGTGGATTGGGCCACGGAAGGATTTTCGGAGTGCAATTGGAAAATCAGATCTGTTGAGAATTAGGCCTATTAAGCCCATTACATTAAACACGGTTAGATTGGGCCACGGAAGGGTTTTCGGAGTGCAATTGGAAAAGCAGATCTGTTGAGAATTAGGCCTATTAAGCCCATTACATTAAACACGGTTAAATACATATAGATATAGATAGATATTCCCTCGGTTCCAAAACAAGGTATACGTTTGTTTTTTACATGTGGATTAAGAAGTATAATATTTAAATATGTAATGAAGTGAAAGAAATAATATTTTAATGTATAGTGTGTAGTTGTATTAGTGTAGTAGGTGGACCACATGTGGATATAATAATTGTTTTGGATGGGTCCTATATACCAAAAAAGGAAATGTATACTTTGTTTTGGGATGGACCAAAATAGAAAAATGAATACCTTGTTGCGGGACGGAGGGAGTATATACTAAAGGAGAATTTAATTTTGATGAGGTGTCATCTCAACAAATTTTCTCAATTATTTCATTATTAATATTAATTATTTGTATTATCTTTATTCATATATATTTTTTAGTATGATATTATATATATATACTAGTATGAAACCCGCGTACCACGCGGGATTATTTAATCGTTATTCTTATTTTTTATAATTAAATAATATATATATCATATAAACTATTCAACAATAATTAAAGAGACTTTTTGTTGATTTTTTATAGCTAAATAATTTCTTTCATCAATGTAAAAAATTTATAACATTTTATTTTTGACGATGTGACATATAACTAAATCATGTAAACAATTAATATATACTCTCTCTACCCCGCGTTAACATTGATATTTCCATTTTGAGTTGTTCCAAGTTAAGGTTTATGTTTTCTTTTTTGACAATTTGAGCTCATATAAAATAATTAATTATTCCATGTAGGACCTAAGAAGAAAGCTTATATTTTTCTTGTAGAATCGAATGTGTGTTAATTTAGAATGAATAACAAAAAGTTTTATTTATAGGTGGAATGAGAGAGAATATTATATGAAATATTCTCTTTTCCCTTTATATGTATGATTTAATTTGATATTAATTAATTAATTTATTGCATTAAAAAATTTAGTAATTAATTGCCAAAATAAATAAATAAAATATTATAAATTAAATCATTATTAAAAATAAGAAACACATTGTTTAAAAAATTAAATATTGAATAATGAAGTTGATTAAAAGTAAATACGAAAAATTTTAAAAAAAATTATTAAAAAATCAAAAAAAATGAGAAAATTACACGTCACTTTGGAACACTTTGGAGACTACACGTCAGCAAGAAAAGTTTCTGCTATAGCATACTTAAGAAAGATATATACATATATACATATATATATATATATATATATATATATATATATATATATATATATATATATATATATATATATATAATTATAAAATGTTTGACCTTATTTTTCATAATAATCAAATATATAAATATAATATAAATAATATTAATTTATATATAATATTCTTTCAAATATTCATAAATTTGTAATGAATTTTTTGACTTTATTTTTTATTTAATTTTATTAGTTTCAAATTATATAAAAAACTAAAGAAAACAAATTGTATAATTCATATCTCATAATTGAATAATTAAGATATCTGTAAATAAATAAATATTTATATACTAAATTTAAGAAATTTCAAATATTTACGAACTCAATTTTAATGTTATTTGATATGAAATAATGATTTAACTTAAAGAACTAAGCTTTTGATTCGATACATGAATTAGTTTTAGAACCTCTTTTTCTTTCGATACATGAATTAGTTACAAACAATTTCGGTTCCCTTAGGATATTAGATTTCAATAACCATAAATAATGCCACAAAAATAACTTTGAAAATATTCTGAAGAGAATCAGTTGGATATCAATGCTCACAGATCACCAAAGGAATCAGGCCAAAAGAAGGAGAAAAGAACATGATAGGCATTTCATATTTACTAATCTTATGCATGTGATCACACTCAAATAAGTATGAATTAAGTGAATCAACAGTCGAAAGTTTAACAAATAGTCGGATAAATTACCTCGGATGAGATCATGTCCTTGTTGAAATTTATATTTGAGGAAGAAACTTTATTTAATGATTCCAATAGAACAACTGCTGAATAGAATGACCCTTTGTCAATGAAACTTTCAATTTCATCACGACTAATTTCTGCAGAATAAGACTGAAATTCTCTTTGGTTTCTGATGCAAGAGATTTTTCTTTAATGATCTTTCTGTTCCTCGAGAAGAACAGACTCAATGAATTCTGTATGAACTAAAACTAAATTAAGCAATGGTCATCTCTGAGCAAAATATGTGAAAACATCATAAATAAGAACATAAATACGTGAATCAAAAAATTAACTGAAAGAAGATGACAGTTTCATACTGAGTTAATTGATCTTAGAGTGCTACGGAAGTAATTAATTTGATAACATCGCAAATTTCCTTATAGTAGGTTATAAATATAAAATGATCATCTAATGGATTATTGTGAACTTCCTGAGCTATCTAAACACTTTATCCACCATATGTATGCTTGAAATCTTTTGCATTTGCTTCATATTTCAATATTGAGTCAATCATATAAAGGCACGAATATTGCTTTTATTTCATGTTGTGCCCATGGTATTTGATGGCATGCTTAAGAGGATTTGCATCTGTCTCTAAGGTTTGATCTTGTGTCTTTCTTAAATGTCATTTTACCTGTATGTTAGAAGCTATTTGGGTCCTTGACTTAAACCACATTTTTCCTATTAAATACTCTATTAATTTATAATGATTTTAGCAAATCTAATTAACTACAAATTGAGTAATAGTGAAAAATCTAATCCACCATTTTTATGGATCAAACAGATATGTTGAAAGGTCATAAACATTTTCATATTTTTCAGAAGCTTTCAACGCTCTCCTTAAAAACCATGAGCTCATCATATTGCATATGATATAGAAATGGAAAAAATGAGTCCCATACATAACTACCAATCAAGATTTAAAAAAATTAAATAAAAAATAAAAAATTCATGATACTTAAACTCCTATTAACAATATTAACAATTTTACCTTGTAGTGATGACCTCAAGAAGCTTGCTATGGTATTTGTTACCCAAAACCTAGCTTAAAGAAAAAAAGAAAAATCACTACATGAAACGCATGAGAAATCAGATGCATATATAATACATGAATGTGGCTCACATGGATCTTGGAGGTGGTCTTCGGTTAATGTTTCACAAGAGCCTGAATCCAGATCTTGCATTGATAACGTATATGCTGACACGACCCACCTTACATAACTTATAATTCAAATATTAATTAACATAAACATCATCATTATAAAAATTGCATATTTTTTTCCACATAATATATTCATAACCAAATCATCACACTAGTTTAACATACGTAACTGGTTTCTGACATCACCTCAATCCACACAAACTCGTCACAATACTTATTATATCATATAACAAAATCTCAGCGGAAACAAAATAAACCAACGGCCTAGCCCAACAGGTCGTCATCTATGTACATCCGCTCACACCTGGTAGGAGCTCCACAGCTTGCACAGTCACATCACAAAACTCAATCATCAACAGGCTCACCTACAATGCATAAACTAGTGAGACAAAAATCTCAGTAAGTAGAAATCATGCATGTCAGTGCATGAAAATGCATTTAGTTCTCTATCGCCTATTTCCTAGTTCTTCTAGTTGATATATTTTATTTTGAAAACTGTTCACGTTGCGGGATCCCCACGACACACTTATGATATGCACCCCAAATGAGCTCAATAGACACATTAAGTGACGGATCGATTCTGATCCCTGAATATAATACCGAGAATGATTTTTTCGAACCCTGGCAGAGTCTTGGGGACGATTTTTCCGAACCCCGAATAAAGTACTGGGAACGATTTTTTCGAACCCAGACAGAGATGCATATATAGTGGCCGCACACACCATTAGTATCTTATTAATTTTGGGGAAACCGTTTTTCATGTTTATGCATGGTATGCAACCAGGGCAATTAATTATGCATCATAAACCATTTACGACATCATAATCAATATTTAATCACAATAAAGCAATAACTTAACTTCAATCCATAACTTGTATCACAAATTAACCCCAAATAATTCATAACGTAATTAAACTAATCACAAATAATCAATAACATAATATTATCACATATTAATCACAAATAATTCACAAACAACATGTTTATGCATTGTAGTTGGATTTCTACTTACCTGGACTCCTAAGAGTGATAATAGTATAGACCTCGTGAAGAACTGCAACTAATCTCCTATCTCCCGTCCCGGCACGCTCCCTCTTTTCTCTCTCTCTTCCTCTCTCTCTCTCTCTTCTCTCTCTTTTTTTTCCTTTTTTTTTCCTGTTTTGGGCGTGAGGTTATCACCCCCACACCCATTTATATATATATGTGTAAAGAGGTGGGGTGAGTCGGTGGAAATCCACCGCTCCCTCATCCAATTTTAATTTTTTTTTTATTATTATCCATTCTTGATTTACGTGCAATACTTAATAGCTAAGATATAATACATTTACAAATTAATACACATACGTGTACACTTTCTCACCTCTATTATTATTACGAGAACACATGTGATACTTAATAATTAAGAAAAAGTGTATTTATACATATAAAATAATTTAATTATATATCCAAATAATTGCACGTAAATATTTATGTACACATATATTCACATATTATCACCATTTTATCATAAATGTCTCAAATAAAATATAAAGATAGATAAATTGTAAAAATAATTTTCACATAATTGCCACATTATTATCACATAAATATCACATAATTATCACATAATCATAAAATGCACATAGCACAAATTAAATCATATTGGCACATGAGTAGTGAGAAGCTCGGGTATCACATCCTCCCCACCTTATAAAAATTTCATCCTCGAAATTTACTTACCTGAAGAGTTCTGGATACTTAGCCATCATCTCATCCTCTCTTTCCCAAGTGGACTCCTCCACTAACTGGTTCCTCCATAACACCTTCACCAATGGTATCTCTTTATTTCTGAGCTTCTTCACTTCTCGCCGCAAGATCTCAACTGGTACTTCCTCATAACTCAAATCTTCTTTCAACTCAACTGGTTCTTGCCTGAGAACATGAGATGGATTTGGAACATACTTCCTTAACACAGACACATGAAACACGTCATGTACTCTAGACATCGATGTTGGTAACTCCAATTTACAGGCAACGCTGCCGATTCTCTCAATGATAGTGAACGGACCAACATATCTTGGACTGAGTTTCCCTTTCCTTCCAAACTGCATTATCCCCTTCATTGGAGATACTTTCAAGAATACCTGATCACCCACTTCAAATTCCAACCCCCTTCTCCGCTTGTCTGCATAACTCTTTTGCCGATCTTGTGCAACTTTCATCTTCTCTCGAATACGGGTAACATCTTCTGACATTTCACGAATCAAGTCTGGACCCAACAGTTTTCTCTCTCCAACTTCATCCCAATGAACTGGAGATCTACACTTCCTCCCATACAATGCTTCATATGGAGCCATCCCAATAGTAGACTGATAACTGTTGTTGTACGAGAACTCGATCAAAGGCAAAAATTTACTCTACTGACCTTGAAAATCCAACACACTTGCTCTGAGCATATCTTCCAAAATCTGTATTGTACGCTCCGATTGACCATCTGTCTGTGGATGGAATGCTGTGCTGAAAGATAATTGTGTCACCAATGCCTTATGCAAACTTTTCCAAAAAGTAGATAAGAATCTTGTATCTCTGTCTGACACAATGGTAAATGGTACTCCATGGAGTCTGACGATCTCTTGTATGTATAACTGGGCATAACGATCCATGGAATACGTAGAACAAATAGGAAGAAAATGAGCAGACTTAGTCAATCGATCCACAATAACCCAAATGGCATTGTGACCTTTCACTGTCTTCGGTAGCCCGATAACGAAATCCATAGTGATATTCTCCCACTTCCACTCTGGAATAAATAAAGGCTGTAAAGTTCCTGCTGGTCTTTGATGCTCGACTTTGACTTGCTGACAAGTCAAACATTGCTCTACATATTGAGCGACATCTCTCTTCATCCCTGACCACCAATAATGTGACTTTAATCTCTATACATCTTAGTAGCTCCTGGATGTACAGAGTACGGTGTCGAATGAGCTTCTGCCATCACTTCTTTCCGAATGTCATCCACTTCGGGTAGACATAATCTACCTCTATAACAAATTACACAATCTTCTCTTAATTGGAAGTCAGAAGACTTTCCAGAGCTGATATCATTCTTTATCTTATCAAACAATTTATCTTCATGTTGGCCCTGTCGAATCTTATCCATCAAGGTTGGTCGAAGTGTCAAAGCTGCCATCTTTGCTTCCAACGATCCTTCCTGAATGATCTCCACACCCATTCTTTGCAAATCAAGCAACTCTGGTTTCTGATTTAGGGTCATAGCTGCTACACTATATATTGCCTTTCGGCTCAATGCATCAGCAACGACATTGGCTTTTCCTGGATGATAATTGATAACACAATCGTAGTCCTTCACCAATTCCAACCATCTTCTTTGCCTCATATTTAACTCTTTCTGAGTGAAAAAGTACTTCAAACTCTTATGATCAGTATAGATTTCACAACGTTCCCCATACAGATAATGCCTCCAAATCTTGAGTGCAAACACCACTGCAGCTAACTCCAAATCATGAGTAGGGTAGTTTTTCTCATACTCCCTTAACTGTCTCGATGCATACGCTATGACTTTCCCATTCTGCATCAGTACACATCCAAGACCATTCTATGAAGCATCACTATAAACCTTGAATTTTCCTGTCTCAGTAGGAATATTTAAGATTGGTGCTGATGTCAACCGTCTCTTCAGTTCCTGGAAACTTTGTTCACATGCCTCTGTCCATGTAAATCTCATATTTTTTCGGGTCAACTGTGTTAATGGTGAAGCGATCTTAGAAAATCCTTCAACAAACCTTCGATAATATCCCGCCAATCCAAGAAAGCTACGAACCTCAGTGGGATTTTAGGGTTGTGGCCAATCATGGATTGCTTTTACTTTACCTGGATCCACTGAAATTCCTTCTCCCGATACCACGTGGCCCAAGAAAACAACTTGGTCCAACCATAATTCACACTTCTTGAACTTCGCATATAACTGTTTCTCCTTCAGAATCTCCAACACTTTTCTCAAGTGCAGAGTATGATCCTCCTTATTCTTAGAGTAAATCAAAATATCATCGATAAACACAATAATAATTTTATTGAGAAAATCCTGAAATACTCTATTCATCAAATCCATAAATGCTGTTGGAGCATTTGTCAAACTGAACGGCATCACTAAGAACTCATAGTGCCCGTACCTTGTACTAAATGCAGTCTTTGGAATATCCTTCTCCTTAATCTTCAACTGATGATACCCCGAACGCAAATCAATCTTTGAAAAGATGGATGCACCTTGTAGTTGATCAAACAGATCATCAATGCGAGGCAATTGATACTTATTCTTCACCGTAACTTTGTTGAGCTCTCGGTAATCGATGCACATCCTCAATGTGCTATCCTTCTTACGAACGAAAAGTACTGGTGCTCCCCAAGGTGAGAAACTAGGTTGGATGAACCCTTTGTCTAGTAACTCTTGTAATTGTATCTTTAATTCCTTCAGTTCAGCTGGTGCCACTCTGTATGGCGCTTTAGATATAGGAGCAATTCTCGGTTGCAGCTCAATAACAAACTCAATTTCCCGATCTGGTGGCAATCCTGGAAGATCATCTGGAAACACCTCCGGGTATTCTCGAACTACTGGTACATCACCGAGGACTGGACATTACTGTCTCTCAACATTCATCACGCTCACTAGATACCCCTCACAACCACTTTCCAACAGTCGACGTGCTTTTGCAGCTGATATCATAGGAAATCTGAAATTCTTTTTAATTCCAACAAAAGTGAACGGTTCTCCTTTCACTGGCTGAAAAGTGATACTCTTCTTCTGACAATCTATTATAGCACCGTACTTTGACAGCCAATCCATACCCAAAATAATATCATAATCATTCATACTTAATAAAATCAAGTCAGCAAGGAGTTATCTTCCTTCAATAGGAATAACACAACCTCGAAGAAGTTGATTGGTTTGCTTTGATTCACCAGAAGGTATCATTACCTCATAATTAGCTTCTATCAAGTTAGATGTTCCACCCAACTTCCTCACATACTCGGTGGATACAAATGAATGTGTTGCCCCAAAATCAAATAGCACATATGTAGAAGTGCCAAAAATAGAAAACTTACCCGTGACAACTGAGGGATTCGCATCAGCCTCCTCCCGTGTCAAAGTGTACACCCTTGCTGGAGCTCTTCCCTGTTGTCCTTGCCTCCCTTGCTTAGGATAAGTAGTAGTCACATGTCCTTTTTCCCCGCATGTGTAACACGTTCTCGGAGGAATACGACACTCCCCACCATGTGGCTTAGCACAATTAGGACATATAGGTAGTGGCGGCGCAGGTGGCACCTTACCCTGATCGAACTTGGGACGCTTGTTTGGTTCTCCTTGTCTCTGTCCTTGCTCCACTTGGACATTTGGTTTCGGCCTCTGAAATGGCATCGGCCTCCTATCATCTCTCCCAAACTGCTGCACTGATTTTTGCTTAAACTGGCGTCTGATGGCCTGCGCTTGTCTGATTCTCATCTCTGCTTGTTCAGCAATCTGGGCCCTTTCTGCAACTTGTGAGTATGTTGCTCCATGCAGTCCCGCCATACTCACATCTCTGTAAAGTTCAGGCATTAAGCCTTCCACAAACCTCTCCACTTTCAGTGCCTCCGTACTCACCATGTGTTCGGCAAACCTTGACAACTTCTCAAACTTTCGAAGGTAATCTGTAACTGACATACCACCCTGCTTCAGCTGTATTAATTCATTCATCTTCATCGCCCTCACTGGTACCGTAAAGTACTTGTTTCTGAAAAGCTCCTTAAACCTTTCCCATGTCATAGCCATGACATCCTCGATACTTTTAATTGTATCCCACCAATGGCCAGCACTCCTCCGTAACATAAATGAAGCGCACAACACTCTGTCCCCATCTGGAATTCTACTATATTGAAACATGTTTTCCACCGTGCGTAACCAATCTTCCGCCTCTGTGGGGTCTGCTGCATCCTCAAATATTGGAGGGCTAAGCTTTCGAAACCTTTCACACACCATTTCTACACGTTCCACCTGACGTCGATCATAATTAACATTCGCCTCTGGCTGTCCCCCCATGTCTCTCTGCTGAATCAGTTGCTGTATCTGTTGGGACTGGCACTCCACCAGTTCCATCAGTCGAGTAATCACCGCATCACGATTATTTTCTTCAGCAGGTGCTGCTTTCTCAGCAGTCCTATCCCCTTCAGAACTCTCACCTGTAGCCCTTACCATTTTGTCTAATAACTACGAGTCCTACACCACATGACCAATATAATACTCCCTCCGTCCCAGGTTAAGAGGGTCATTTTTCCATTTTGGTCGTCCCACCCAAAGAGTCCCCTTTCCTTTTTTATACACATGGGACCCACACACTCCCTCTAATACAATTAAATGTTGGGACCCACACTCCTACTAATACAACTACCCACTACACATTAAATAATAATACTCCTTAATCTACGTGCCAAAAAGCATTTGGCCCTCTTAAGGAGGGACGGAGGGAGTATATAAAACACATAACAACACAGAATGAAAATAACACTTACTCGCAAAGCTGTGCTCCCAAGGAATGAGCTTATGTACATAGACAGTCTGCAGGACCTAAACCGTGCTCTGATACCACTCTGACACGACCCACCTTACATAACTTATAATTCAAATATTAATTAACATAAACATCATCATTATAAAAATTGCATATTTTTTTCCACATAATATATTCATAACCAAATCATCACACTAGTTTAACATACGTAACTGGTTTCTGACATCACCTCAATCCACACAAACTCGTCACAATACTTATTATATCATATAACAAAATCTCAGCGGAAACAAAATAAACCCACGGCCTAGCCCAACAGGTCGTCATCTATGTACATCCGGTCACACTCGGTAGGAGCTCCACAGCTTGCACAGTCACATCACAAAACTCAATCATCAACAGGCTCACCTACAATGCATAAACTAGTGAGACAAAAATCTCAGTAAGTAGAAATCATGCATGTCAGTGCATGAAAATGCATTTAGTTCTCTATCGCCTATTTCCTAGTTCTTCTAGTTGATATATTTTATTTTGAAAATTGTTCACGTTGCGGGATCCCCACGACACACTTATGATATGCACCCCAAATGAGCTCAATAGACACACTAAGTGTCGGATCGATTCCGATCCCTGAATATAATACCGAGAAAGATTTTTCCGAACCCTGGCAGAGTGTTGGGGATGATTTTTCCGAACCCCAAATAAAGTACTGGGAACGATTTTTCCGAACCCAGACAGAGATGCATATATAGTGTCCGCACACACCATTAGTATCTTATTAATTTTGGGGAAACCGTTTTTCATGTTTATGCATGGTATGCAACCAGGACAATTAATTATGCATCATAAACCATTTACGACATCATAATCAACATTTAATCACAACAAAGCAATAACTTAACTTCAATTCATACAGATCTGACATAACAACTTCACCCCAGTCACATAGATCCATTTATAAAATAACCACTTCACCTTGGATCACATGGATCTTTTTTTTTTAATAACAACTTCATCTCGAATCACACAGATCCTATAAACAATATCTTCTTAGATCATACAGATCTATATTCAACAATTTTCGATCACACAGATCTACATAGGACAATGATATTATCTCAAATCACATAGATCCATAACTTGTATCACAAATTAACCCCAAATAATTCATAACGTAATTAAACTAATCACAAATAATCAATAACATAATATTATCACATATTAATCACAAATAATTCACAAACAACATGTTTATGCATTGTAGTTGGACTTCTACTTACCTGGACTCCTAATAGTGATAATAGTATAGACCTCGTGAAGAACTACAACTAATATCCTATCTCCCATCCCGGCACGCTCCCTTTTTTCTCTTTCTCTTTCTCTCTCTCTCTCTCTCTCTCTCTTCTCTCTCTTTTTTTTTTCCTTTTTTTTCCTGTTCTGGGCGTGAGGTTATCACCCCCCACACCCATTTATATATATGTGTAAAGAGGTGGGGTGAGTCGGTGGAAATCCACCGCTCCCTCATCCAATTTAATTTTTTATTATTATTATTATTATTATCCATTCTTTATTTACGTGCAATACTTAATAGCTAAGATATAATACATTTACAAATTAATACACATACGTGTACACTTTCTCACCTCTATTATTATTACGAAAACACATGTGATACTTAATAATTAAGAAAAAGTGTATTTATACATATAAAATAATTTAATTATATATCCAAATAATTGCATGTAAATATTTATGTACACATATATTCACATATTATCACCATTTTATCACAAATGTCTCAAATAAAATATAAAGATAAATAAATTATAAAAATAATTTTCACATAATTGCCACATTATTATCACATAAATGTCACATAATTATCACATAATCATAAAATGTACATAGCACAAATTAAATCATATTGGCACATAGTAGTGAGAAGCTCGGGTATCACATATGCAGTATAGGGTCTAAAAGAAACACAAAATGAAAACAGAAAGATCAGCAATTAAGGTTTTCTAAAATTGACCAAAAGAGAAATGTTGATGCGAGAGAAAGAAAAAAGAATGAACCTACGACCTCATGCTAATTTTCACCATTAATCTTCTTAAGGCGCTAAATTAGTTCCATAACAGGCTTACTAAAAAATCCCTGAACCAGAAACAGGATTCTCTAAAAATATTACAGAATTAATATAGACCAATTAAACTATACACAAATATTTCCTTCATATGAGTAATGGGAAATCTAACATTAAGAACTGAAATTTTTACTTAAAAAAAACTTGAATAGAAACAAAACCTCTGCATACAACTGCGAAAATGGTTGAGCTCTAGTTGATTTGCTTTTTGACCCTGGTGGAGTACGGTGGAAACTTATCAATGAAGGTCCTCTCAAACTCTTGGACATGGTATTTAGATAGTAATCCAATGTTGTGACTTCCAAGAGCTTGGTTATCAGTTGCACTATGCCTCTCTATAAGGACAACGTCCTCCAGGTTGATGAGCACCCCTAGAACTCCATCTTCCTTCTGAATATGGCTAAGCAATGGAGTTTAAAAAGACTATTTACTGAAAAAGTCTTACAGAAATGTCAATCCCGCTAACTGCTACATCAGTGTGCAAAGAAGAATACTGCTTAATGTTATTCTTAATGTTGGGATAGGCAGATCCTCATTCATTCCTAAGGGACAAATAAAGAAGAACATATAAAAGCACAACTGATATGGAGCGATGTGCGGAGGGGGAGGAATTCGCGCCTGGACCGCTGGGCCGCTGCTGGTTTATTGGTGCCGGCGTCGATAGGGCCTATAACCTTGCTGTTCTGTTTAATTATTATAATTACTTGTTATTTAGTTGGGCCCCGTGTCTTTGGGCATAGGGTTGTTTGCTATTTAAACCTTGTGATGAATTATCTTGGTTTATCATTGATCATATATTGAATTTGGGAGCCGCTTTGGCTATTTGGGCAAACGAATCTTTCGTTTGAATTCTGAGTGTTAACAATTGGTCCGACCTGCCGGATCTCTCACCCGCGATGACGATTACGCGTAGTGAACAAAAGATTGAGGACTTGGAGAAGGGACAAGAGGAGATCGTCGAGACGTTGGGAAGGATGTCGGAAGAACAGGAGAGGATGAAGACCGAACAGGCAGAGATGATGCGGCAATTGAAGGAGATTTCTACCACCATGTCGGGGCTCGCCGCGTCGATGTCTATGCTGTCGGACTCGGCCTTGCGTTCGGCAATTGGTGGGTCCATCTCGAGGGCAGTTCCGCCTGTAAAAGAGATGACGAGAGCGATCGTCGAAGAGTCGGGGATCACTTTCGGGGCGGTGGAGGTGAAGTCACCGACCCCGCCGACTCTTCCGCCATTTGAGGACACTGATCTAATCGGTTGGCTTGCGAGGGCCAATCAGCAATTTAAATCGCATCAGACACCGGAGGAATTGAAATTATCCACCGCCATGGTGGCCATGGAGGACACGGCCCTGTATTGGTTTTCGTGGATTCAAACCAGGAAACCTAATATGACCTGGAACGAATTTGCGGAGGCTCTTATAAGCCGTTTTGACTCGCGATTTAGAGGAAGTCCATTGAACGTCTATCTTCAGTCAGACAGACGGAGTCGGTGGAAGAGTACGTGTCCGTGTTTGTGCAGCTGGCAAGCCAAGTACCGGGGCTCAGTGATGAGCACTACCTTGGTTACTTTATGACCGGACTCAATGAGGAAATTCGCAATTGGTTGCGTCTTCTGCATCCCTCCGATCTCGAAAAGGCAATGATTTTAGCACGCGACGTGGAGTTCAGCCTCGGTGTATCCGGGGGCAGCCGGGCCTCGAGGTTTGGAGGAGTTTCGGCTGGCCGACCGTCATCTTACAGCCGTTTCTCCAACGTGCCGGTGTCGTCGGGATTCGGCTCGACACCGCAGCCCCATAACTTACCGGCAGGGTCGTCGGCATCGTCGGCAATGAGACCTCCGTTTCGAGCTCAGCCAGGCAGATCAGCCGCGTTTGAGCAATCGGCGGGTGCCCCTCGGTTTGGCCGTATGTCTCCTCAGGAGATGTCAGAGCTACGAGCCAAAGGAATGTGTTTTCGCTGCAAGAAAACTTGGTCGTCAGGGCATCAATGTCCAATGCAACAGCTTAATGTGATGTTGGTTGAGGAAGAAGAAGCACTTGACCTGAACCGTTTCGAATTCTCCGATGGTTCGGATGCTGGTATGGAAGGAGAGACGATCGCAACTCCAGAGAAAAATGAGGTGAAGGAGGGGGTTCTGCCGATCTATTCCATGGCAGGGTTGACGGGGCCGCGCACCATGCGCTTCGGAGGGAAGCTGCAAGGAGAAAATATAACTATCATTGTGGATAGTGGAGCTAGTCACAATTTCGTTCCCAGCTCTTTGATTGCTAAACTGAATTTATTGCCTGATAGGTCAAGAAATTTTGGAGTTCAATTGGGTGATGGACGGCGTCAGGAATCTGATGGGTATTGTCGTGATTTGGCGATTTCTGTGGGTAGAATATCTATAGAAGCGGATTTCCACGTGTTTGCGCTCGGAGGAGTGGATGTTATTCTAGGTGTGGCGTGGCTTTCTACTCTAGGTGATGTCAGCACAAATTGGGCCCGCATGACTATGTCTTTTCATCATAAGGGGAAGCGGGTGGTTTTGAAGGGTGATCCAGCACTGTGTCGTAGTCCAATCGAAATTAGAGAACTGATAC
This sequence comes from Pogostemon cablin, assembly GCA_023678885.1. Classification (NCBI taxonomy): domain Eukaryota; kingdom Viridiplantae; phylum Streptophyta; class Magnoliopsida; order Lamiales; family Lamiaceae; genus Pogostemon; species Pogostemon cablin. The sequence continues at coordinate 29,226,209 of CM043013.1, forward strand.
AAATCCAGGATGCCGAACTCTGGGTTATGGTGATGGAATGGGGTCGTCGACGCTGGGGGAGCCGGCACCTGACGAAGGAGAGAATGGCGAATTGGCGGCCATTTTGCGGCAATTCAACACGATTTTAGGTGAGCCTGAGGGGCTGCCGCCGTCGAGCACCGAATCGAGTTACTACCGGGGCGGGGCCGGTGTCTGTGCTGCCTTACCGATATAGTCATATACAGAAAAATGAGATTGAACGGCTGGTGGCCGACATGTTGTTGGCGCAAGTAATTAGACTGAGCTCCAGTCCTTTCTCCAGCCCGGTGTTACTCGTCAAGAAGAAAGATGGTAGTTGGAGGTTCTGCATTGACTACCGTGAGTTGAATAAGGCAACGGTGTTGAATAAATATCCAATTCCGGTAATCCAGGAGTTGCTGGATGAGTTGGCGGGGATAGTGCTGTTCTCAAAGATTGATTTGCGCTCCGGCTATCATCAGATTCGGGTAGCTAAGGGGATGTTCACAAGACAGCCTTCCGAACTCATAGCGAGCACTATGAGTTCTTGGTTATGCCGTTCGGCCTAACTAATGCACCGGCGACATTTCAATCTGCTTTGAGAAAATTTTTATTGGTTTTCTTTGATGATATTCTAATCTACAGTCGTTCTTGGCAGCAGCATGCAGAGCACTTGAGGGAGGTTCTTCAAATTTTGCAGGACAACTAGTATAAGGCCAATCAGAAGAAGTGTTCGTTTGGTTGTCTGAGGGCGGAGTATCTGGGTCACATCATCTCGGCGGTTGGCGTGGAGATGGATCATGTGAAAATTCGGGCGGTGATGGATTGGCCTCGTCCCCGCAGTGTTCGGGAAGTTAGGGGGTTCCTTGGGCTGACCGGTTATTACCGCCGGTTTGTGAGGAATTATGGGTTGTTGGCAAGGCCGCTAACGGTCCTGTTGAAGAAGAAGCCGCCCAAGGAGTTTGAGTGGCCGACCGCCGCGGAGGGGGCTTTCCGGGCATTGAAAGGAGTAATGACGACGGCTCCGGTTCTCGCAATGCCTGATTTTGAGAAACGGTTTGTTATCGAGTGTGATGCATCCGGGTCGGGACTGGGAGCTGTGTTGATGCAAGAAGGGAGGCCGATTGCCTATTTTAGTAAATCGTTGGCAGATAGAACGATTACTAAGTCGGCATACGAAAGAGAGATGATGGGGTTAGTTTTGGCGGTCTAGCACTGGCGCCCGTACCTGGTGGGATGCCAGTTTACCATTCGAACGGACCATCGCAGTCTGAAATACTTGTTATCTCAGAAAATTGTGACACCTTCACAACAAGTCTGGGTGGCTAAACTGTTGGGTTATGATTTCGAAATTGAGTATAAATTGGGCGTGGCTAATTCCGCTGCCGATGCGCTCTCGCGACGCGAGGAAGGAGGAAGCTTGTTAGCACTCAGCGGTCCTGATCCGAGCAATCGATAGATGAGTTTATCCAGTGTGTAGTGAAGGATCTGCAGAGTGACCCGTCGAGTCGAGTAGGGTTTACGGTGGCTGGAGGTAAGTTGTTTTATAAGGGGAGGATAGTGTTAGCGGCCGGTTCGGAGTGGATACCGAAGCTGCTGCAGGAGTTCCACGACACTCCTACCGGGGGTCAATGCCGGGGTCCTGAGGACGTACCGTCGCCTTGCCGCCAGTGTTTATTGGCGCGGCATGTTCCGCGCAGTGAGGGAGTATGTCGCAAGCTGCCTAATTTGCCAAAAGGCTAAGTATGAGACAATGTCTCCGGCGGGGTTGTTGAAACCGCTGCCCATTCCGGAGTTGATATGGGAAGATCTATCTATGGACTTCATCACCGCGTTGCCAAAATCTCAAGGGTACTCGACGATTATGGTAGTGGTTGATCGGCTGTTGAAATACGGGTATTTTATAGCTATGAAGGGGAAGATGACGGCTCGGAGTGTGGCCGAGGTCTTCATGAGGGAAATCGTGCGGCTGCATGGTATTTCGAGGACCATCGTGAGCGATAGCGACCCCCTGTTTGTTAGCTCCTTTTGGGAAGAGTTGTTTAAGATGTCCGGTACTCAGCTTAAATTCAGCTTCGCATATCATCCAAAAACTGATGGGCAAACGGAGGTTTTAAATCGGGTGTTGGAGACGTATTTGCGTTGCTTCGTGTGTGAGCATCCTCGCAAGTGGGTTAGTTGGTTACCCTAGGCGGAATATTGGTATAACACGGCATTTCAGACGGCAGCGCAGGTTACCCCATTCGAGGTGGTGTATGGCCGGCCGCCCCCGACCTTGCGGCGTTATTTGCCTGGCGAGTGTAGGGTAGCGGCAGTGGCGGAGGTGCTCGAGAGTAGAACGGTGATGTTGGCGAGGCTGCGGACGAATTTGGAGGCTGCAAGGGGTCGAATGGTTTGATTTGCCAATCGACATCGTCGGGATGTAAATTTCGAGGTTGGAGATCGGGTGTTCTTAAAAGTGAGGGCTCATCGGCAACTGTCTTTGGCGGGAACCAAACATCACAAACTGACTTCTAAGTTCTATGGGTCGTTCGTAGTTGAGGCGAGAGTGGGGCCGGCTGCCTATCGACTTGAGCTTCTATCTGGAAGTGGCATCCATCTAGTTTTTCATGTGTCCCAGCTTAAGCGAGTGGTGGGAGACCACCCAGTGGAAGCAGCATTGCCAGAGACTTTGGCATTACCAGAGACGCCAATATTTGAGCCGGAAAAGGTGTTGGCAAGGCGTAGAGTGACGGAGCGAGGTGAGGAGATTGATCAGCTGTTAGTGCAATGGGAGACACTACCTGTGGAAGAGGCCTCATGGGTGGATTTGGAGAATTTTCAGCGTCAGTTTCCCTGGTTCAACTTTGAGGACAAGGTTGACATTTCAATTGCCTTCATCTTGAAGTTTCCTGGTTGTTGAAATGTCTCTTCTTGCCTTCCTTCGTGGACTCCTTGTGTTCCCGAAGTTCTCTCATCTTGGCTCGAATCACGTTGGGTATGCTGAGCCTGTGACTGTTGTTGGGAGCCAGAATTCTCTCCGACATTCATTTTTAGATCTACTATGGTTAATCCTTGGAAGGACTCATATAGATCTTGTAGATCTTCAAGATTTGCTCGTTCCATCTAGAGACTTGGACTCTTCACGAAGGATAGCAATCATCTTCTCGCTTTCGGACCTTGGCCTTGTGACCTCCGTCGTCTTTTCCTTTTGGTGTAAAAGGGGTTCTATTTCGAAGGTTAGTGGTAACCTTCCTCCTGGCTTTCATCCTGACACCTTGGCTTCCAGGGACTTTATTTGTTCTGTCAACTTTATGATGAGGTCGAGTTGCTTGTTCTGCAGCTTCTCCACCTTATCCATCTTGAGGCTGATTTCGAACATTGTCTTGGACATGCTTTGACAATATTCTCCAAAGAATCTTACAGTGTTCTGTAATTCTCTAAGATCTTAGTTCATCTTAGAGTTATCGGCCTCGATCTCCTTCCATTCTGTCATTCAGTCCAGTGTGAAAAGTGGTAAGGCTTGCAGATCTCTCTTGGACCTTGGTTATGTCGTTTCCTCCATTGTCGGTGTGTGGGAACACCTCCATGGATCTCGGTGAAACTTTGGATTTCTACGATGTTTCTTGATACTTCTTTCGAGTATCTTATCTGCATCTGGCGTAGTTCCTCCAAAGATTCTTCTTCAGTATGGTTGGCACGAATTTCGACCAATTCTCTTCTTTTGTTTATGCCTTCATACCATCGGTCGGCATCTTCGTCTCTTTTTTTCGTAATCTGTCTATACAACACACAATAATATTGTTGTATAGAGCTGCTTGTTTCGTCATAGTTAACAGGCCAGTAGTCCCTGTTACTCCAGCTTTGAACAGGGCTGATAGTCTTGTTACACTCGGATGTCGAACCTTCGTTCAAATCCATATTTCTTTGAAACTCTCCTCTCGTTAAGGGATATAAGTATATAAAATCTTCCATTCATAAATAAATAAACTTAGGGCTCTGATACCATTTTGATGCGTGTAAAAAGTAGAAGGAAAATTCGGCTTATAATGACTATAAGATAAATATGATACAAGTTTTTTATTTATAAGTATTTGACTCGAGGATGTTTTAAGAAATATTAAGTAATTTTCAATTTTTTTTTGAATTACGTGGAAGTGACCTGTTGTGACCTGTAATAGGACTGTTTTGTTGAACTAAGTAAACCTAACAGATGGATTTCAAAATTCTCTAAACATAATAGACGATTTTCAAAAAGTGGGAAACCTATGGACTAAAATCTAAATTAGGCAAAGTTAATGGATAAATAAATATATTATCCCTAATTAATATTACAAGTTATAAAGTGTTCTAAACCTACTGATAGAGGTAGTAGTCGACCTAAAGGATCACACCTTAATTTGGATGAACGACTTCTATCAATTAATGCTATGGTTAAATTGCTAACTATGCATTATAATTAAATAATCTGATTATTTTAAGAAATTAATTTGATTAATATATGGTTAAAAGAAACAAATTAATTGGATTGATTTACATAATTGTATTAATTTTAAATTTGACTTATTTAAGCCCAAATATAATTAATGGACTTTAATATTAAGCCCAGTGATTAATTCATACCAGAAAAGATAAAGGAGACTCTTCCCTCATTCTTACGTGAGTGAGAAGTGAGCATGCAGGGTAGTTGAGAAGATTAAGGAATTCAGTACTCTGATAACGTGTCTTCTTATTCTTAAAATAAAGTGGTCGACTTCTTCAGATGTAGTCGATACTTCATTTTCTGCTTATTTCCTCTTTCTCTCACGCTACTAAGTATTTTCTATTCTTTTCTTTTAACTGCTGGAGATAATAAATTAATTATTGTTCTTCAACCTGTTTCTAGTGTCACCCAGTTGATACTTAGGAACGCTTAATTGGAGTAAACAGATTTACACTACTAGCGAAGTATAAAATCTGTGTTGTTAATCCAATCGGTGATTTTCTTTAGAGGGGATACACTTGGATCCCTCAGTGAGAAGAACGGAGTTTTAGCCACAATTCGGGAATCGATTTCTTCATTCGTTGCATCAACAGGAAAAAAAAGTCTACGAGGGTAGATTTCTTTCAGCATATTTTAACACCTTTTATGTATTTAATAAATATGATTTATTATTTTAAAATTTTTAAATTTCGCTGCGTTCACGCGAATCGCTATAACGAACCAACCGGAATAAACCCATCAGCGTATCAATTGTGCATTTACATTTCCGAAACTTAATCACAGAGATCAAAGAATGTTAAAAAAAAAAGATGTGATCTATGAGGCATTAAACAAAATATTTAGAATATCCTGCATAGAGGGAAGTCACGAATAAGTCCAATGACTTTTTATTAATGATTGAAGCTATAATTAAGATTAAATAAAAAATAAAAAATTATAATTAAAGGTATTAATTGAATGATTAAAATTAATATTGAATTATTTTTAAATAAAATAAAATAAAATAAATTTTAGATTTACTTTTCTATATGAAGTGATAAATATGGAGCATTATTTGTGGGCTTATACTTTGGGCCGTGGGTCATACTTTAATGTCAAATTCGGGTTTTGTTTTCACAACTTTTAAGCAGTCGGTCTGGAGGCGAACGAAGTAGGTTTGGATCTGAAAAGCTTTGTGGCAGAAAATTTCTGCTTAAACGATATCCGAAGAATTCAGAGGTGAGGTTAGATTAATCAATCGAAGTATTTAATCTCAATTCTGGCGATGAAATTCCTTTAATTTCTAATTGTAATTTGAGAATGATTGTAATTCCCTAATGACTCCGTTTTGGTTTTTCTTTCAGAAAATGAATAGGGATGATAATTCAGATATTTCTGTTTATTTGAATGATCATCCGCTGGGGTTTGATGTTTGTGATGAATTGAATGGGGTTGGAGATTTTGATTTGAAACTTGTTGGGACTCATCAGCGGGCTCAATTGAATGAGCAGCTGCGTCGTCAAGGGTTTGATCCCAGCACTTTTGTACTAGCTTTCGAGCACTTCCAACCACCATTTTTTGGACAGGTCTTACGATTCTATCTTCCCATAGGGTTTGATTTACTTAGGTTGAAGAAGCTAATGAAAGAAGCAATAGCATCAGGCAAGTGGGAAAGTACCTTTAAGTGGGGCCCACGTGTAGTGGTATCCGGACTGCCATCGGCCCCCTCCGTCGCCCCCATCCCTCGTCCCGCTGCCGCCCCGACCGTCACAGATGATATGTAAGTAACATTTGCCTAGCTTTTTATAATATCTTTTAAAAACTTGTATTAAATTTATTATATATTTCAGAGTTACTCTTACCGAATGGCTTGAGTCAAATTCACCCCTAACTGAGGCCATAGTAAGGAGTTTGACAAGGGTATTTTCGACTCCTACAATGATTTTCTGACTCTTACAAGAATGGCTGGCCATAACGAGGTGATTTTTATCTTATTAATTTTCACCGTTGGATTTGTTTTGGCTAGGCGCTATCATTCTGTTTCTGTTCTTACGGTGGTTGATAGATGTCTATTCTTGACAGGATAGACTGTTTTTACGAAATCACACCTGGGATTACTCATTGCCTTTTTTATGATTAATAATTTGAGTTTACTCATTCACAAGGGTAGTAGATTGTTTTTGTTATTAATCTCAATTAATTAATAATATTGCGTTTATTTTTTGACAGGGTAGATTTTATTGATAATCTTGATTTTAGTTTTTGACAGGTTAAAAGGGTAGATTGTTCCTTGATTAACAATCCTAATAATCATAGGTTTACCTTTGCTAAAAAAATTGTCTTTTTAATTTTTTATATATTCAGATAAACACTTGTATTCATTGTATTCCCTAAATTGAAACCCTTAATGACAGTCTGCCATGCCAAGGTCTACTAGCTAGTTTCTTACTCCCGTCCCATAAACAAATTCACACTTTCTATTTTTGTTCGTCCCATAATAAGTTCACACTCCCAAATAAGGAAATGCACACAAATCAATAACCAAACACGATACCTTAATTTCAAAATTGCCACCCCTTTACAACTGACATAACTTACTTTACAATTTATTATTACCTAAAAATACCAAACTACCCTTAAAAGTAAAGGAAAAAACAATTTTTTCTTAAACTCTGTATCTACAGTAACTGAGGACTTGTTTATGGGACAGAGAGAGTATCTAACACCTGATATGAATTGAACGACTTTACTGAAAATATTTGGGTTTTTTCTAGATTCATGTTTTGAAATTTTCTTCATGTGCATTAGAAAGTTTAGGGTTTTATGTGTGCTTAACCATACTAATGCAAGGTGGTGCTCTTCATCTATGTTTTATTTCTGTATCAGGAAAGAAAATGAGTTCAGACTATACTTCCTAGTATATGACTTTTAATATGTGAAATAGGATGTTTGGTTGGTATGGATTCCTAGGAAATATACTTTTATGTCCTGTTTAACTGCTTCTTTACAACTTTTGATTGGTCTTCTTGTTAGACAGATTGCTTGAGCATATTATCACACTTATTTTTGTTTTAAAAATATGAAATGAAGTTACCTCATTATTAGAAATTTCTCTAAAAAAATGTAGTGAAAATCAATTTGCAACTTAAAATATCCCAAATAAAATAAATAAAAATAAACTGCCTGTCAAAGTGAATAATTCATTAGGCTAATATAGGTTCCACATTCTATAATTAACTCTAGGTTTGCTTTGTTAACGTGCATCGTTCTGTTGCATCTTTTACCGCTGAATTTGGGGTTGCATTTTGCTGGTGCTCTGGTTTTCTCGTTCAAGATTTGAAGCTGAAGTTAGCTAGTTTTGTGTTTCTTTCTAATTGTAATCATGCAACTTGCTAAGATAGATAATCTAACGATTGTTGCTTGTTTTAGAAAAAAAAACCCTTATCTTCGCTTAGGAACTAGTCTTTGACAATCTACTATTGTGCTTTCGATGTATTGTAGATTATACATGTATTTTCCAATATAATTTACCATTTTAAGAATAATAAAATAATAATATTAATATTTTAATATTTATATTAATTATTTAAGGCGTACTTACTATAAGATACATTAAAAACTCCTTTATTACTATGAGATACAAACATACGAAGATATTACTACTAACTACATAAATATATAGTGATATTTTAATATTACCCTTATAATGCGCTGCACATTTGTATGCAGCAAAAGTTATATGCAGTAAAAAAAAGTGTGCAGCAAAAGTTATATGCAGTAAAAAAGTGTGAATCGTAAGTGTCATGTGTAGTGAAAAAAATTATATACTCCTATTCTCAGGCGGTGGCAATGAGCGGCGGCCGGCGATGGTCCGGCGGAAGTGGGTGGATGAGGGGTTTAAAGTTTGTGGTTTAAAAGTGTATGAGATTATAATGAATTAAGGTTATATTTGGTATTTTATTTTAATATTTTATATGTGAAAATAATTTTTTGAATTAATTGTATCTCCTAATAATTTAGGGTATAAAGTGTGTACTTATGAGTAATTTTTTCATTATTTAATAATAAATTATTTTATTATTATTTTATTAAATATGAATAAAATCCTAAATTGTTTACCCAAGTGTTTGTATATTGATTTTACAAAAAGTGTTACATGTAGTCTTTTTAAGTGATATAATTAATACTCCCTCTGTCCTGTTTCAATATTTACATTTCCTTTTTGGTACGTTGGACCCAGCTAAAACAATTAATATACCACCATGGGACCCACATCCAACACTAATACACCTACCCACTTTATATTAAATGTTACTCCCTTCGTTCCACAATAGTACCCTTCACATTTGGACGTCCCACAATACCCTTCACACCCTATTTTTGGCAAAAAATAATGACAAATATATCCCCCACTTACCATCAATTACAACATTGCCATTTATATTAATATCACTAATTTCACAAAATGTACTAATTTGGGCTCTCTTAATAACACAATTAAAAGTCCTAATCTTCATTATTTGGGCCAACACCGTTTGGAGGTGTTTATCTCCTCATTTCACTCTTCATTCTCTCTCGTCCGCTTTCCTGTGACGAAACTCTAGCCCCTTTTCTTACGATGATCAATCTTTCGATCCCAACCTCTGCGGCATGAGGAGCAACCCCAGCCCTTCTCCTGCTTCTATTTACCTCGATCCAACCTTTTTCTTCTCTTGCTTCAATCGTTGTCCCGCGATGACGAACCCTAAACCCTCTCTGTTCGATTCACATACTCTTCAGCCAATGTTTCTGAGGTTGAAATCATAGATCTATGGTCGGTATCTGAGTATTATAGAGTGAGATGATGGTTGGGGTTGACTCCATGCCGTCGGTGGTCGATGGACACGAGATCGTAGCGGATGTCGTCGAATCCGCCTTTGACACAGTGGTTTCGGACTCCGGATTTTCCTTCTCTTATTGGAACCCTTATCCACTCTTTTCACTCTGTTTCAAAACACTTGTCTACCATCCTTGTGGGAGAGCAGGGGAAATGGTGCAGCCAAGGAACGAACAAGAGAGCGACGGGCTCATGATCTTGGTTGGAGTGGCCGCGGTGTAGAAGGACCAATTTACAGATGGATTCAATCATCGATCTCTCTTCTCTTGATATAATCTGTTTCTTGGATTTTGATTTCCTAATACTTGTTTTTTTTATTTATATTTATTGTTATTATTGTTTTAAATGCTTTTGCACTTTTTCCTAGCTTTGTGTGAGTTTTATTTTTAGTAGTACTTCAATTCCTTGTTTATGATGTGAATGTGGATATGGATTTGCTGTTATCACTTTCCACATTTTTCGGATGACTTTTTTTAGTTCTGTATTCTTAATTAATTATGTCATGTTTTATTTCTTGTCTATTTTTATTATTTACGCTATGTGATATGAACTAGTGTGATTTATGAGTGAAGTGTTATTTGAGGTTCCATGCTGTGAATAACTGGTACCTTCTAAATTAGTCCAATCTGAATTTTGTTTGTCCTATAGAAGATTGATCGTATAACCAAGTGGGCTAGACCACTTGGCCACCGGGCTCCTCACACAAGTGAGTGACTCGGGTTCTATTCCCATTGAGAACGAATAGGAGGAGAGTTATAAGGAGGGCTTGGATTGTGGAAACTCCTGACATTCTCGATCGATTCACTAGTCAGGGGATCAATGGGAGGATGGGTGTTACATTGGAAAATCATCGTTCATCTAATCCTTTTCATGAGTAGCAACTGCCTTTTGAAGAGGGTTCCAGATGTAATTATTGTGTAAATTTTTTTAAATTTCTGTTGATTTTTTGAAGTTACATGATTTTTTAAAGTTAATTTCTAGAATGAGTAATTCTCTTGTAAGACTGGAAAAAAAAAAGATTAATCATATGAACACTGATCAGGTTGTGGAAACTCCTGACATTCTCAATCGATTCACTAGAAAGGGGATCAATGAGAGGATGGGTGTGACATTGGAAAATCATCGTTCATCTAATCCTTTTCATGAGTAGCAACTGCCTTTTGAAGAGGGTTCTAAATGTAATTATTGTGTAAATTTTTTTAAATTTCTGTTGATTTTTTGAAGTTACATGATTTTTAAAGTTAATTTCTAGAATGAGTAATTCTCTTGTGAGACGGGTCATTTGTGAGACGGGTCGGCCCATCACTAAAGTATGTTTATTGTATAGTTAAAGTATGTTATTTTATAGTTAAAGTATGTTAATAATAAATCATATTATAACACTTTAAAATCATACTTTAATGCATAATATACCATACTTTAGTAAACATACTTTAGCAACCATTAAACATACTTTATGTATATAATAAGCATACTTTAGTGATGTGTCGATCCGTCTCACTAAATAACCCGTCTCACAAGGGAATTTGTCTTCTAGAATTTATAAAATTTTTATTATTTTTAGAATTTTTTTAATTATTTTTTGGTAATTAGGGTTTGGATTAACTTATAAAATTAATCAAGTCCTCAACCCAAATGGATGGGCAATTTTACCCTTCAAAAAGTCCGTTTAAAAGGTAAAAAAAACAACTTAAATAAAGTGGAACAATAAGTGTGAAGGGTCTTTCGAAATGGAGGGAGTATATCTTTCTTTTTGGACATATGAGACATACACTCTCCACATATAAAAATAAAATATGAAACTCACATTCTCCACTAATAAAACTACTCACTGCACGTAAAATAATAATACTCCTTAATCCACGTGTAAAAAATAAATGAATACATTGATATTGAACGGAGGGAGTATTATTTAGTGTGTAGTGGGTAGTATTAGTAGGAATATAAGCTCATATTTTAATTGTATTAGTGATTGTGTATAGGTTCTATGTGCATAAAAAAAATGGACTATTTGGTTGTGACGATAGGATTGTATAAAATTTAGGGTTATTATGTGGTACACCGATACACTAGAGGTTCTCATTTTACTATATTTGGTGTCCCACTCAAAGATCCTCGTTTTTCCTTTTTAGTAAAATGACACCACATATGGCCCATAATTCAATACTAATAAAATTACTCACTACATATAAAATAATAATACTCCTTAATTCACAAGCAAGAAGTAAATGAGAGTATTTTCACCGAACGAAGGGAGTAGTATTTTAATCTTATGGTTGAGATTAACTAGGAGCATTGGTACACTAGATACACATTAGTTTGACTCTAAAATTTAATATATACTCCCTCCATCCAATCAAATAGTATCATTTGTTTTTTACACGTAGATTAAGAAGTATTATTATTTTATGTAAAGTGAGTAAGTGTATTAGAGAGATGTGATGAGTAGTGGTGGACCATTTTTACCAAAAGAAAAAATTTGTGCATTTGGACGGGACGTCAAATATAGTAAAATGATGTTATTTGGACTTGATGAAGGGAGTATAATTTATATATTATGAGATATTTTATATATTTACTTACTAATAGTTATAAATTTTATTTTATCATATATATATATATATATATATATATATATATATGAAAGGCAATTTATAGTGTGCACCTGGGTGCACCTAAAGATAGGGTGCACCCATATACAAATACAAACAAAAATATATACGATTAAGAGTAAAAATATATACAATTTAACTGTTAATTTTTTAGTGAAGATTTGTATATAATATTGAATAAAAAGTTATACACATACTGATGTTAGTTTTTTTAATGAAAACTTAATATAAAAAAAGTATAAAATTATTACAAAAACACGAATACAAAATAGGATAACATGTATACAAAATAGAATAAAAAGACATACAAATATGGGTGCACCCTGGTTGCACCCAATATACACTCTAGTATATATTAAATATTTATTTAAAATAATAGAATATATACTCATGTATTTATTTAAACAATAAAAAAATATAAATATATTTTATTTATACTAATTGCGAATTGTACACCGTTATAAATAACTTTTTAAAAGTATGAGGTGTCGTGACGTGATTAATTGTTATATTTTTTATTTGGATCATTTCAATTTGATACATAAAATAATGCATAATTTCTATAAACTACATGACTATAAAATTAATTGTTGTATTTTTTTGTGGTTTAAAAGTGTATGGAATTATAATGTTAAATTTAGTATTTTACTTTAATATTTTGTATCTAAGAGTAATTATATTAACTCATTGTATCTCGTACTAATTTAGGATAAAAGTGTATACTTATTAGTGATTTTCCTTTTTATTTTAATTTCATAGGAGTATATATAATTTTTCTTTTTGTTTATTTATTTATTATTATATTATTCATGTATATCTATAAATTAAATATCACCTTTAATTATATTTTTTTGATTGGTTAAATATTTGTAATAAATATTTTTATTTTTTATTTTAATATCACATATAAATCTTTTATTTTTAATATATTACTAATATATATATATTTATATTTAGAATTAAAAATAAACCTTCAAATAATAAATAAATCAATTAATAAAATATGAATATATCCTATTATTAAATTAGGATATGCATTCGCTTGTTAAGCGAAAATATGTACTCATATAAAATAAATTAATATTAAGTGAGTACGCGGTAGCAATAAACGATATTGGATGAGTATGGGCACTGTAATAATTTTTTTTAATGAAACTAATACGAATAGCTATTTTTTAAGAGTATATATTGAGTATACCCATATGCGTATGCCTTTTTATTCTATTTTGTATACATATTATTCTATTTTATATACTCCCTCCGTCCCGGAAAAGACTGCACCCCTCTTTCCGGCACGGAGATTAAGAAAGTGATAACTTTTAGGGGTATTATGATATTTTTTGGGTAATAAATAAATGATAAAGTATGTTAGGTGAGTTAGATATGGGTGGTTTTTTTGTAAATAAAGTGAATGGGGAAGGGTGATTGTGTTTGACTTTTTGCTTTTTTTGGAAGGTGCAAACTTTTGTGGGACAACCCAAAATGGAAAGTGTGTCATCTGAAATGGGACGTAGGGAGTACGTATTTTATAATAATTGTATACTTTTTTCATCTAAGTTTTTATTAAAAAAACTAACATTCATATTTGTATAACTTTTTATTCAATAGTGTATACATGATTTTTAATAATTGTATACTTTTTTACACTCAAATTTTCATTAAAAAAACTAACAATTAAATTGTATACATTTTTGATCATGATTCTATATGTTTTTGTTTATATTTATATATGAGTGCATCCGATGCACACTATATTTAGTCATTTTTTTAATATATATCTTTAATATACTAAGGAGAGTTTAATTTTGATGAGATGTCATCACCAAAATTAATCTCAATTATTTTATTTTTTATTAAATAAATGAGTATTGTTAAATACACATCCCTTTTTACTAAATACACACCCCTTATTAAATACATACTTCTATTTAATTGTGTAGTAGATCTTAACTTTATTGTATACACACCCTCTAAAAACCCAAATTTATCTTTTTAATTTTAAAAAGATACACACCTTTTGTATGCGTTGTACACTTATGTCACTTTTAGATTTGGAAAAATTAAATTGGATTAAGAGGAAGAAACAACAAAATTAATCTTGCATACACACAGTTAATTTATCAACCATTTAGAAATTACCGTGTATAACAAAGAGAAAAATGTACAATTTAATTTAACTGAAATTTGTGATGTTGACAATATTTGAAGCGTCTGAGCTCCCCCTTCCCAAACACATCTCCTCCCTTTTCTCCCCCTTCTCGCTCTCCTCTTTTAGGCCCCCAAACTCCGTTCTCCCATTGGCCACTTCAGCTCCATCATCACCACCGTCTTTCTTTTCACCTCCGCCGCCTTGCTCCGGTTCTGTATTCTGCGCTACCAAACAAGAGTCCTCAAGATTCTTTTACATTGACTAAATCAAAAATTAATAATTAAGGGTTACAACAAAAATATAAAATTGATAACTTATTCATAAAAACAATAAATTAATTTATATTAATATGATTTTCTGTATTCATCTCGACATGTTCTTCATTTTTTTTCATCTCAATATTTTGTCGATCTCCAAGAGGAACGCAAAATTCACAGTTATTTTTGGGTTTATTAAATTTATTTAATATAAAATATATAAGGGGTGTGTATTTAATAAATTAAGGGTATTTTAGACTTTTTAAAAATATTTTTTAAAATTATATATTAATATGGTGTGTATTTAATAAAAGGGGGTGTGTATTTAGTGAGATCCTAAATTAAAATTCTTAATTATTTTCATAATTAATTAAAATTTAATGTAGATTAATACATAAACTATTATTTTAAGATTTGAATATGATATTATCAAATCAAAATTAATCACTATTAATTAAAAATTAATATAGATAACTACATATATTTATTTTAAGATTTAGAAAATTTATCCACTCTCCACCTATAAATAAGACACTTTATTCATTATTCTGCACACATAAGATATTCATCACGACGAACAAAAATATTTTTCATATTCAAAAGAAAGATATTCGTTTTTTTAATATTTATTTATTTTTTTGTTACTTTTATATCTTTCAATCAATTTATTTATTTTTTTATTTTGGTTTTTTTTTAAAATTATTAGTATGTAATTTTATAATAATTTTTAATTTTGTTTAATATTTATTTCAACTTTGTTCTGTTTATTTTTTAATTGTTAGTAGGTAAATTTTTAATTTTTCAATTTTTTTTATGTAATTAACTTCAATTTCATGATTAATTTTATAAATTTTTACTTAATTTTATTATTTTTCACTTTAGATTATAAGTTTTTTATTTTATGTTTTTTACTTTTATTAGTATATACTCTCTCCGTCCCATAAACAAGTTCACACTTTTTTGAAAAAGCTCTCACAAAATCTACAGTAACCGGGAACTTGTTTATGGGACGGAGGGAGTATAGTTTTTTAATTATTTTTCGTGGTTTTACAAATTTAGTTATTTAATTTTATTATGATTTCTTTTTAGTTTCTTATTTCTCTGAATTTAAGTTTTATAAAATACTTTTCATAATATATTTCAATTTTATTATATTTTTCTTTTATATATTTTTTAATTTTTTTAATTATTTTTCGTTATTTTACTCTTAATTTTATTTGTTTTAATTTTTTTATTAATATTTTAATACACGGATCTAGTATATATATACTCCAAAATAAGCTGATATTCTAATGGGAAAAAATTTACTAAATACTCATTTTTTTTAACATTTTTTTTTATCCTAACTTTAACACTGTATCTTTTTATACCCAAATTGACTAAAATACCCTTTACATGATTTTACGTGTACCAATTACAAAAAAAATCTTGTACCAATTAAAAAAAAAACAAAAACAAAATTTTCGTGTACAATTTACAAATTTTCGTGTACAAATAGCAAAAAAATCGTGTACTAATTTTTTTAAAGAAAAAAATCGTGTACAACTTACATCCCAATTTAGAAAAAAAAAATGTGTACAATTTACACCCAAAATCGTGTACAAAAATAAAAATAATCGTGTACATTTAATAAAAAAATAATCGTGTACTGTACAAAAATAAAAATAATCAAATACCAATTTAGAAAAAAATCGTTTACATTTAATAAAAATAATCGTACACCAATTTACACCCCTTCGTGTAGATTTTGGTGTACAACATCGTGTCCAATTCGTATATAAATATTTTTGAGTGAATGTTAAATCCGACATTTCTGGTAAAAAAAGAATTGGCAAAAAAAAAATCTTTAAACTGACGGGTATTTTTTTGAATTACTTCTATTCTATTCTAATGGTTGTCATCTCTGTAGATGTCATAATTTGCAACCGGCCCACAAACCCTCGTTATCTATATACACATAAAAATAGAATAGTATATTCCTCGAGAAGTTGCCGCCAAAAGCATCTAATGCAGTGATTAGAAAACCGGATCGGAGGCCAAACCGGTGGCCCTAACGGTTCACGGTCGGACCGGTCGTATCGGTCGGACCGGGCGGTTCAACCGGAAAAAAAAATTACATATTTTTAATTATATTTATTATTTTATATATAATTTTACATTAATACACTTAATCTACAAATAATTATATAAATAAACACATATTTAAATTTAAATAAATTAATTAAATAATTAAAAAAATCATCAAATAATTAAATTTTTTTTTAAATTTAAGTAATTAGTTGTTTTGTCTTTCTTATGTATTAAT
Source organism: Pogostemon cablin (assembly GCA_023678885.1). Taxonomy (NCBI): domain Eukaryota; kingdom Viridiplantae; phylum Streptophyta; class Magnoliopsida; order Lamiales; family Lamiaceae; genus Pogostemon; species Pogostemon cablin. Next base: position 29,242,846 of record CM043013.1, read on the forward strand.
TAAGCCCTACACGTGAGAAATTGTTAAGTGTTAACGTTTTTTTTTAAAAAAAAAAACAATTTTAAAATAAATATAAAATAAAAAAACAAAAAAAATAAAAAAGGGTTGAACCGCCGGTTTTCGGGTCAACCGGTCCATCCGGTTTTCCCGGTCCGAACCGGTTCAACCCGGTTTTTTCGAGTTTGATGCCCCATCCGGTTTAATACACCTTTCCGGACCGGTTTCTCGTCCGGTTCCCGGTTGGACCGGTCGAATCGGCCGGTCCGGTTTTCTAATCATTGATCTAATGTACTAATCAATGTTACAATATTAATAAAAAAAATTAAAACTATATTGGAAAAGTAAAAAATAAATAAAAAATGTTGATAGATTCGATTGGTTATTAAGAATAAAATCTTGGAAATCAATTCAGAAATACAGCTTTCCAAACACGACTTGAAATTTGATCTACAAATTAGGAATTTCCTTAATCTAAATGACGGGCTTGACCACACGAACATTCGAACTAAAAAAAATAAGCAAGACCCCATTGTCTTGATTTTGATACTAATCTATATACTTATTTTTAATATAAAAATAAGATAGTGGCTTCTATAGTCATAAAAAATGAAAAAAAAAAAAAAAAAAAAGGAGGATGGCGTACAAGAGAAGATAAAATGTAAGACTTGTGTGAGAAGATAAATTATCTATATATATGAACAGGTATTAGAGAATAAAATATCAATGAAAATAAATTAAAGGACACGTCCCAACTGCCGAGCGCCACTGTGCTCCTACAACCTTCGATAGTGCGGAAGTTCGGTGGTGATAGTGGTGTTGCATGATAAATGATATGCTCCATTTGGTGGGTGGTGATGGTGCATGATAAATGAGGAGAGGGTGGTGGGAGAGATGGTTGGCGGCGTTGTGAAAGGAGCTGGAAGTGAGGCCAATGCGGAGAGTGTGGTGGGAGAGATGGTTCGCGACATTGCGAACGGGGCAGGAAGTGAGGCCTGATAAATTATTGAATGTTTTTTTTTTTCTAAGACAGACAAATGAAATGAAGAAGAAATGTTGAATTTGTTGTGGAGATAGAAAAATAAGAAGCTTGAGTCATTATCGAATGAAATATTGGAGAAGAAACTTGAATCATTATCAAAGTAAATTTGTGAAAGAAACTTGAATCATTATCCAAGTAAATTTGTGAAATAGGTTTGCTCATTTTCTATTATTTTTATAGATTTAGAAATATAATTAAGGATTTATACATTGTATTATTGAAATTTTGTAAGAATATACACAAAATTTATCAGTATTTTTTTAATAAAGAAAATAACTCAAATATAGTATATTCCTTGAAATTGCAATTCATTCTATTTAACGAAATACAAATATTTTTAATATACATCACTTATTTTTAACATATAGAAAATAAGTTAAAAAATATAGAAATTGAATAATATTTTTCTAATAAGATAATTTGAAACGTTATAATTACAAATAGATAAATTTGTTGAGTTTAAAGAAAAGTGAAAAAAAGAAAAAAATTATATTTATAGTAAAATTCATCAAAGTAAAATGTTGAAATGGAAAAGATATTTTAAAAGAATGATGAGAAGTATGGTTTCAATCAATTGTTTTGGTTGGAGACATCATCCAAGTTGTTTTACTGATATGTTTAGGGTGGAGTAACTATTGATGGTTTACAAATACTACATTATACATAGTTGAATGACATATAGTTAAAGCAAAATAATCAAATGAGATTGTTTTACATTGAAAGATAATATATATATATATATATATATATATATATATATATATATATATATATATATATATATATATATATATATATATATATTACTTATTTGATTTAAATAAGTTTCAAAATAGGGTAGTTCTTGGGTGAGACCGTCTCACGGATTTTCTTATGTGAGACGGATCCAACCCTGTCCATTAACGTAAAATAAAAATATAAAAACAAGGGCTCTGTTTGGGTTAATTAATTAAGGTTAACCAAACATACAAAAACAGGCGGCTGCATTCATGCAATCACGCCATATGTGCTACTCTACCCTCAACGGCAATTATTTTAACTTTTCATTAAAATTACTGTTAATATTTTATTATTATTATTATTATTATTATTATTATTATTAAATATTATTCTATAATAATAATATTATTAGTAATTATCCTTTAAATAATTTAATTATTCTATTATCACTTTATTTAAATTGGATATCACTTTGTATTAAAAATATTATCATTTTTTATTCATTTTATGAATAGTTAAAGACTTTTGTGAGTTCGTTTTACGAATGACTTCCATGAAAAATAAGAAGTGATAACCTTCATAAGAAAAAGTTATAATCAATTGATAAAAAGTGATAATGGTGTTGTGAACTATTTTATAAACAATTTATACTATAAATGAAAAGTGATAACATTTAAAAGAAAAGGTGATAACATTTTAAAGAAAAGTGATAAATAATTACAAAAGTGAATTTTATGAACAATTTATAGAATTAATAAAACTTGATAATATTTTTAATAAAAGTGATACTAAAAAAAGTAATAACTGACCAATTAAACTATTTCATAAATATTAATAGTATAAATAAAAAGTGATAATATTTTTATTATAAAGTGACATTTGATCATTGAAAAGTTATAATTATTTTATTAAATTATTTTATGATCAATTTGTAAGATGAATAAAAAGTGATAACATTTTTAAGGGTAGGTCTTGCATGAGACCGTCTCACTTGAGACAATTTTTCACTTTTTAAAATAGTTATCACTTTCGCTATAAATCATTATTACTTTCGCTATAAAATGTTATCACTTTTTATTTACACTATAAATTGTTCATAAAAGAGCATTTTCACTTTTCATAATTTATTATCACTTTCCTTCATAAAAGTTATCACTTTCTGGCCGTCTCACGTCACTTTCCTGTAAGCCCTTACGTGAGACGGTCTCACACAAGTCTTTACCCATTTTTAATATAAAATGATACACAATCAAAATAAAGTGGGTTAGGTCTTGCATGAGACCGTCTCACGTGAGACCATTTTTCACTTTTTAAAATAGTTATCACTTTCGCTATAAATCGTCATCACTTTCGCTATAAAATGTTATCACTTTTTATTTACACTATAAATTGTTCATGAAAGAGCATTTTCAATTTTCATTAATTTATTATCACTTTCTTTCATAAAAGTTATCACTTTCTGACCGTCTCACATTACTCCCATGTAAACCCTTACGTGAGACGGTCTCACATAAGTCTTTGTCAATAAAGTGATAACTAGAACAATCTAATAATAATATTAACAATTATTATTATTATTATTATTATAAAAATATTAATTTAAATAAAATAAATAAACTGTACACAAATTCATTTAATTTAAATTAATTTATGACATTCAGTTTTAGAACATATATCATGAATATGGGCGAATGCGAACTTCTTTCAATTTACATTCACCAAACAGGGCCCGTGTTGCTAATTTTTAATTTTTAAGTTTAATTTAGAATATACTTAAATTGGATTAAATATAACTCGTCTCATGTAAGGGGATCATGAGACGATCTCACCCAAGTCTTTGCCTTCAAAATAATAGTATATATGATGAAAATAATATACATGATGAAAATAATTGAATTATACTGAAAAATAAAGAGATATAAAAATATGTTAAACTGATATGACAATCATTCATATTATTTACCAAACCATTTACCGTGAAAATACATACATTAATAAATAAGCCAAAACTTGTTACTTTGTTTTTTATTAAAAAATAAATAAATATTCATTCATATTTCCAAATAATGGCACAAATATATTCATTTATCTTTCCCAACAATTTTTTTTTTCTCATCCTATATAAATAATCATAAGAATAAAACTCTATCACCTCTTTAAAAATATTGTTAGACACTCAAAAAATTTGAAGCCACTCTTTAATTCATTTGGGATATATGAATTAGGTAATGACAAAATAATACTTTATTTTTTTATGACTTATCCACACAAATATTTTATATAATTTTTTTAAAATAAAAAATAATATTATATTTCAATGAAAATTTTATATTATTCCGTGAATCGCCTGGGTGTTTTACTTATAATAATAATAATCATAATAATAATAATAATAATAATAATAATAATAATAATAATAATAATAATAATAATAATAATAAAAGTTGAACACCATGAATGAAAATACCGAATACATTGTATTTGTTAAAAAAAAACAAAAGTATTCTGCATTCAAATATATTAAGACGGTTGATATTTTATAATTATTTAATATTATTTCATTTATTTATATTTATTTTTTTAAAATTTTAGACCTGCCAGTTAAAATTCAATTAAAGTGAACTCCATGACTTTTATTAATGGTGTGTTTTGGTCTTTTAAGCAAGTATGTAGACAAAAATAAAGTAAGTATACAAAAATAATTTTTCCCAAAGTAAATTAAGTATTTTTAAGCATTAAATAAGAGTATTTTACTTATGGTAGGGGGATGTGAATTTTTTTTTGAAAAAATGAATTGTACTAAAAGAATGTATTTCTACTTTATTAATTAATCAATACCATAAAATTATATTTTAATATTATATATATATATATATATATATATATATATTAATCATCAATAAACATACTTTATATGTATATATTAATTACATTTAAATCCGTTATTCTGCGCATCGCGCAGGGCATTACTAGTAAATTGTGAGCATATATGAATTGAATAGATAAAAAGAAATTATTTGGCCCCCTCTCTCCGCCGCTCTCCGCTCCTGCGTTTCCCTTTCACCTCCCCCTCTTACCATATTTATAAACAGAAAATTCAGATCTCCTACAGAAATTTCAAATCCCCTACAGAAATTTCAGATCCCCTTACTAGTGATGAATAAGCGAACGGGAACGATGGTGTCGGAAATAGAAAATAAAAGGGGAAGGATGACGATGAAAAAGCACACGGTTGATTGACTTAGTGGGTTGTGTGATTCCTTTCTTATTCTCATGCTTTCTTTCGTGAGGGAACCAGCGGGCTTAACAACCCCATGGTTTAGTCGTGAAGAAGCTTCTGCGGTAAAGAAAACTGCAATGACGAGTGTGCTATCTAAAAGATGGCGATATGTTTGGGCCGAATTGCCCGTACTCTCCTTTCAAGAGAAAAGCACTGATATAGTAAAAATCAGTAGATTTGTGGAAATGGTTAGCAGGACTCTGGCTATTCGCATTGCACAATATTTGGAGAAATTGTTTGTTGATTTCAGGTTTTCGGAAATCTGGGCTGTCTTTGTGGATGGTTGGCTTGCCTTTGCCTCAAAAAGTAAGGCCAAAGTGGTATCTTTGATACTTCCTAAGGGGAACAACCGTGTGGGTTATGCTATCCCTGAGATGTTTTATCGCAATTCATCCTTAGAAGAGTTGGAATTGGCATTTTGCAGGGTGTCCCCTCAGAGAAGAATAGAGTGGAGGGGTTTGACTAGGCTAGATTTTCTTGGGGTGGAGTTGGGGGAGAATGTAATTGAGAATATATTATCAGGATGTCCACTTCTTTATAGTTTGGGTCTACAAGACTGTTGGGGGTTCAGTCGTTTGAATATCAACTCTCCCAGTGTTGGTAAACTTGCAGTTTGGTTGGGCGAGGACGTACAGCTGCCTTTTCTGGAGATTTCAGCACCCTACCTACATATTTGGAGATTTCATCGGTTTGTGATGTAGATGATGTAGATGACAGAAAGATCTGGGTGAGGAATATTCCATGTGTGGTGAAAGCTTTGATTGATATTAGGCATGTGGAAGACCGGAGTTATGCCATGGACTGGATTCAAGCAACTCTCCATATCCCGGACCTCCACCTCACAGAAGACTTTAATGAGGTATGCCAATTCTTCTTCTTCTTTTGTTCTATCATCATGGAACAGAACACTATCTCATCTCATCTGCAGTTACTAGCAGATATGGTGGCGGATGGATGGCAGATCCCGCTATCTCTTAAGTGAGTATCTTTGACCTTGCGTACTGGGGAGGGTGATTTGAACAAGAAATCCATTTTTGGCCTTACAAAACTGCTGGAGTCTTCTCCCCAACTTGAGAAATTGGAGGTGTTCACCTCTTTGCTGCCATTTTATGTAAGTACATGTGTACATATGTAACATCACATGACAGGCTTTTTTAAATTTGTTTAAAAGAAAATGACATGATAGAATTAGGCATTAGTAAATTTGTTCAAAAGAAATTGAGAGAGTATTGGTTCAAGTATGTTGAAGTAGTAAATTTGTTTCCATCAGAAATTGTTTAGGAATATGCTGATTTCAGTTCATACACATCTGTTCATCATATGATAGAATTAGTCATAAAGTAAATTTGTTCAAAAGAAAATCAGAGAGTATTCGTTCGAGTTTGCTGAAGTGGTCAATTTGTTTTCTTTAGGATATGCTTAGGAATGATGATTTCAGTTGCTGCGACTATCCGCATTTAAAGACAGTTAAAATCGAATGCGCAACACAAGAGAAACCACTGTATGCAGATTTAGTTATATTGTTGGCCCGGATTCTGCTTAGGAGGGCGACGGCGTTGGAGAAGATGTTGTTTCTTGTTAATTATCCACGTGCTACTTCTGGGTTCAAGAAAATAGCTGGGATAGTGAATTCTTATCCCAGATCATCTAAACAAGCACAAGTCCTGGTCCTCCCTCTATGCTGATCTATGTTTATTTTACAAGAATTTTAAAGATGACTCAACACTATTTATGTTTCGCTATCGTGGATTTGAAGTTTCTTTTTGTGTTATTATTTCTTTGTTAGACCTTGAGTATAACATATAATAACTTGTGGATTTGAAGTTTACTTTGATGTTATATTTCTTTGTTAGCCCTGGAGTATACTATATAATAACTTAATTTTTGAGAATGAATATACCATTTGCCACTACTTATATGGGCAAAAGTTCCTGCACTCCCGGGGCCCATGTGAACACAACTCTCTTCATTCAATTCTATTTAAACCTATGAATTATTAGGGGTTTAAATTGTAAAGGGGGTCGAAAATTGCAAAGGCGCACAGAATGTGATCCAATTCTATTTAAACCTATAAATTGCTAGGGGTTTAAACTGTAAAGGGGTACGAAAATTGCAAAGGCGCACAGAATGTGTTCCGTTAGTCGGCTGTACAGATAGAGCCGTCAAAACGGGCCAGCGGGGCGGGGCGGGCCAAAATCCGCCTCAACCCGCCATTTGGCGGGCTTAGGCGGGGCGGGCCTAGGCGGGTTGCGGGCTAGAAATGTTCGGCCCAACCCATTCAAAGGCGGATCACGGGCTATGGCGGGCCAACCCGCCAATTTTTTTTCTTTTTTCTTTTTAATTAGGGATGATATTATTAAAATGAAATACCAAAATAATGGTACAAAATATTACAATATCAACAAGAAAATTAAAACATAAACATGATTCCTGTAGAATGTGTATTCTTACCAACTCCTATCTTCACAAAAAAAGTTCCAAACATTTGAAAATTCCCTCGACTTATATTTACCACTTGAGTTCGTATTTCTAATATCATATATTATCACTTTGATTCAAATCGGCAAACTCCATAATTTTTTATTCTAATCTGCAAGAATATAAATTCAAACAAAAATATTAATTACCCCCAAACAAAATAATTACCTAAACATAATCAACATTTTTTTTTTTAAATTTTCAATCTAGATCAAGAATTAAAAGAAGAACATGTTTAAAGCAGTAGACTTTTGTAAAGCATAATACACGAAAGATAAATTTTAGGCATTTCTCTCGAGTTTGATATGTGGCGGGCTTAGGCGGGACGGGGCGGGCCAAACCCACCTCAACCCGTCATTTGGCGGGCTTAGGCGGTGCGGGCCTAGGCGGGTTGCGGGCTAGAAATGCTCGGCCCAACCCACCAATTATATAGGCGGGTGCGGTTCGACCCGACGGGCCCAACCCATTTTGATGGCTCTATGTACAGAGCCTCATTCACTTATATATACATACCTGTTCCGTTAGTCGGGTGTACAGAGCCTCATTCACTTATATATACATACATCTTTCTTTGAGTTTGATTGATCGATTTAATAATTGATTCCTTCTCACTGCATATCTTTTAGCTTATGGTCTTTTGCTTATTTACATTTTCAGCATCACAAACTATAAAAGATGACATGGATGTAAATATGCAAGCAGCATTATTTTCATATTCAGTCAGAATTGGGTAAAAAAAATAAGGTGTAATAATTCCTATATTGCCAGCGGCAGCAGAGGCAACAAGTCAAGTCTCCTTTGATAAGTTGAATTTTCTGTTTCATTTTTGGTGTTTTATTAGAGTTTCACAATATAAAAATACTATACCTTACAAATGAACATTAAATCTTTGGGGGCAAATATTAAATTTTGGGCATTGATTGTGCCGTGTCAATAATTTAATTTATAAAATAACAGATGAAACACATCTCATTTGCTCCTTTCAGGCTGTGCCTTGTAAATGTTGTTTTGGGTTCATATCCATGTAATGTTGCCTTTTTTAGTTTACTAAAAGAGAGTAGTTGCATGGGTTGTCTTGTAATATTGGGTGGGTGTTTAACCAACAGGCAACAACACTCTTGTACTACTTGTCCAAATACTTTGCCGTCTATATCCAAGTGGGATCCCCTATTCCATGCCATGTTACATCTCATGTTCCATCCATATCAACCCATGGAACATGAGATGTAACGGAATAAGGGATTTGAATTGGTCTATATCTACCCTCCTTTTTACTCCATACAATCACATTCTCTTATTTACAAAAATACCAAAACTAAAAACCCTAAAATACCCTTAATAAATATATAGGATAATAGGAGTATCACCTCACACTCACTCACAATTCACTTCAAACAACATAACAATATGCACCTCTTATCACCTCCTCCACATTCACCCCTTTGTATTGTTTTTTTTATTTAAAAATAAAATAGTGAGCGAAGAAAAATCACTTCTCAATCTATTTCAAATAAAAGAAAAATCAAGCACAAAGTAAAATGTCGGAGCAAGAAGTAGTTAAGAAGCTTAAGTTGCATTATTTTAAACAATTTCACCGATTTAATACTTATTTTTAAGCATTTTTGTATTCATGTTGTCACGGAAATCACATCCAACCAGGGCTAATGGTTAATGGATTGTTCGACCAATGCCGGACGAAAGTCGTCAAAATTTTCAACCAACGACGGACGAAAGTTTTAAAAACTTTCATCCAACGTCAGACGAATGATCTAATGTTTTCATTCAACGTTGGTTGATGGTTTCGATGGTTTAGGTGTTCGACCAAAACTGGATGCTAGAAAGATGATCGTTCGACCAACGCTAGACGAGATTTTTTTGATTGTTCAACCAACACTGGATGAACATATGTATATGTTTCGGTCAACATTGGTTGCATGTTTCATGATTTTTCAAAAAATTTATTTCAAACAAATATGGATATGATGAGTATGACCCATCAATCCATGCCTACTATCAAAAGATAGAGACATGATGATGCTACTACACTTAACCACTGGCCATGAGTCGTGGAGTGGGTTTGTGGAAGAAAGCTGTGTTCTTTATCTATCATAATGATGCTCATGAATTAAATGCAATACTACATTGGCCATGAGTCGTGGGGTGTTTTGATGTTTTAATTGCATGAAAGTTTGATAGGTATTGTTTGACACTAAGTAACGTATGGGCTCATAAAATTGAGGTATACGTGAAAGGTGAGGTAAAACAAATTGAGGGTTGTATAGTGATACAATTGTAAAATGTTTTACTACCAAATAAAATTTTTCATGGGCTCATAAAATTGGGGCATGAGGGATTTTCATTGGACCTCAATCCTACTAGAAAATTATGATTTTTCGATTTTCATTGGGGTTATGAAATTCGAATAAAATAGTGGGAGACATTTAATATTGAAGACCTTATATTAAATTAATATTAATTTTCATAGTTTTCTCATTTTCTGTTTCATCATTTTGTAGATTCATCTACCAAAATGGCAAACAATCCGATAACTGCTTTAATTGGGCAAAACAAGTTAACTGGACCAAACTTTAATGATTGGCTGAGAAATTTCAAAATTCTCTTAAAATCTGAAAGAGGTGAATATGTTCTTGACAAACCAATCCCTGAAGTACCTGGTGCTAATGCTACGACTGAGGAACTTGAGAGGTTCAAACGTCATCAGGATGATGATCTAAAAGCTCGATGATACATGTTAGCATCAATGTCAAGTGAGCTGCAAAGACAAAATGAGGATCAAACCTCAGCTTATGCTATTCTTAAATGCCTTGAAAACTTGTTTGGCGAGAATAGCAGGCAACAAAGATATGAGATATCTAAAGAGCTATTCCGCAGTCACATGGCTGAGGGCTCTTCAGTCCAGGAATATGGATTGAAGATGATAGCCCTAACGGAACAACTTGCGTCTTTGAAAGTTGAGGTTCCACCTGAGCTTTGCATTGACTTGATGCTGCAGTCTCTGCCTCCTTCATTTGACACTTTTGTTGTCAACTATAATATGCATAACATGACGAAAAGTCTCACTGAACTTGTCAACATGTTAAAGACAACTGAGTCCACCATGAAAAGGGACAAATCAGTCATGTTTGTTGGGTCCACTTCTGGATCTAAAGCTGCAAAGCCAAAGAAAAAGAAGGAAAAAAGAAAGGGTTTTAATAATCTCAACAAACTGAAAGCAAAGGGAGGTGTCAAGAAAAAGAAAACTTCTCAGTCCAATGATAAGTGTCACCACTGCAATCAAACTGGACACTGGAAGAGGAACTGCAAGGATTACCTTGCAACCCTGAAGAGTTCAGGTATTTATTATGTTGAAGTTAACTTATCAGTTAACGATACTTCTTAGGTATTGGATACTGGTTGTGCCTCACATATTTGCAATGATTTGCAGATGATGGAAAGAAGTAAAAAGCTAGAAACAGGAGAAATAGTTCTAAGGCTGGGGAATGGAGCAAAGGTTGCTGCATTAGCCGTAGGAACTATTAATCTAACTTTAAATAATGATTTAGTTTTGGTATTGAACAATTGTCTTTATGTTCCAGAGATTATAAAGAACATTATCTCTATTCCTGTTTTGGATAGAGAAGGTTATTGTTTTAAATTTGAACATGGAAGTTGTTCCATTTCTAAATGTTCTTCTTTAATCACTACTTGCATATTGATGAATGGTTTATATACCTTAACTCCCCAAAATTTCATTCTTAATCTTCAACAAAATAAAAGAAAAATGGATAACCATAGTTCTATCACATTATGGCATGCAAGATTAGGTCATATTTCTAAAAAAAGGATAAACAAGTTGGCAAAATTGCTTGATCTAAAGGACGAGCAAGAACTACCAACATGTGAGTCCTGCCTCAAGAGAAAAATGACAAAATCTCCATTTGTTGGACAAGTGGAGCGAGCTACACATCTATTGGAATTAGTTCACATAGATGCATGTGGCCCATTAAACGTTAATGCTCGTGGGAACTACAGCTACTTCTTAACCTTTACCGATGACTTCTCTAGGTATGGTTATGTGTACCTATTAAGGTACAAATCTGAAGTTTTTGAAAAGTTCTAAGAATTCAGAACTGAAGTAGAGAAACAAACTGGCTTAAGTATAAAAATACTTCGATCGGATCGAGGAGGTGAATACTTAAGTGCAGAATTTCTAGATTATCTAAAAGAGAATTGGATTCTCTCACAGTGGACTCCTCCTGACACTCCCCAACTCAATGGAGTTTCGGAACGCAGGAATCGAACCTTGATGGACATGGTTCGATCTATGATGAGTTTCACTTCATTACCTCTTTCTTTTTGGGGCCATGCTTTAGAAACAGCAGCACACCTATTAAATAGGGTGCCTTCTAAGGCCGTCCCTACTACACCTTATGAGATGTGGTGTGGTAAAGCACCCTCGTACAAATACCTTCGGGTATGGGGGTGTGATGCTTACGTGAAGCAACAAATGGGAGATAAATTGGATATGAGATCCAAAATATGTAAATTTGTTGGATATCCAAAGGAATCGATTGGATATTACTTCTACGATACCTCGGAACAAAAGGTGTTTGTTCAAGGAATGCCACGTTTCTTGAAGAAGAATTTCTCTCTGATAGAAATGGCAAACTCGTAGAACTTGAAGAAGTTCAAGAAACAACAAACCTTCCAATTGCAGTGAGTGAACAACCAGTAGAAACTGGGGCATCTGATACACAACCTCTTAGGAGATCCGAAAGGATATCTAAGATACCTAGTAGGTACACTTTGTTATTAGAAAACAAAGAAGAGGGACTCCTCTTGGATAATGATCCAAGAAGCTATGGAGAGGCAATGTCAGACATTGACTCAAAGAAATGGCAAGAAGCAATGCAATCCGAGATGGACTTCATGTACTCTAACAAAGTATGGACTTTGGTAGACCCACCAGAAGGAACAGTTCCTATTGGATGCAAATAGGTTACAAGCGAAAGCTTTGAGCTGATGGAGAGGTAGCAACCTATAAGGTAAGACTGGTTGCTAAAGGTTATTCTCAGAAACAAGAAATTGACTATGAGGAAACCTTTTCACCAGTAGCAATGCTGAAATCCATTCGAATTTTATTAGCTATATCTGCATATTATGACTATGAGATATGGCAAATGGATGTAAAGACTGCTTTTCTTAATGGTAACGTTAAGGAACAGATCTATATGAAGCAACCTAAGGGCTTTATATCTAATGGGAGTGAGCAAAAGGTTTGCAAGCTCCAAAGATCCATTTATGGGCTTAAACAAGCTTCGAGGAGTTGGAACATTCGATTCGATGAAATAATTAAATCGTTTGATTTTCAAAAGAATCCGGATAAATCATGTGTATACAAGAAAGTTAGTGGGAGTGCAGTTACTTTTCTTGTGCTCTATGTTGAGGACATCCTACTTATCGGAAACGATATAGGAATGTTACAATCAACAAGAATTTGGTTGTCTAAACAATTCTCCATGAAGGACTTGGGAGAAGCATCATTTATTCTAGGAATAAAGATCTATAGAGAAAGATCTAGAAGGATGATTGGACTATCCCAATCCATGTACATAGATAAAATACTAAAGAGATTTAGTATGGAAGAATCCAAACGAGGATTCTTGCCAATGAGTCATGGGGTTTCACTTTCTAAGGCTATGTCTCCTAAGACACCTGAAGAAAGAGAAAGAATGACCCGTGTACCTTATGCTTCAGCAATTGGAAGCATAATGTATGCAATGCTATGTACAAGACTTGATGTCGTGCATGCTCTGAGTGTCACGAGCAGATATCAGTCAAATCCAGGTGAAGAACACTGGAAGGTCGTCAAGATGATCCTTAAGTACTTGAGAAGGACTAAGGATATCTTTTTGATATACGGCCCTGGAGAGCTGAAATTAGAAGGATATACTGATTCTAGTTTTCAGTCTGATGTGGATGACTCTAAGTTAATGTCAGGTTATATATTCACTTTAAATGGTGGTGCAGTAAGTTGGAAGAGTTCCAAACAAGAAACTACTGCAGGCTCCACCACTGAAGCTGAATACATAGCTGCATCAGATGCAGCGAAAGAAGCTGTTTGGATCAGAAACTTTATCCAAGGGTTGGGTATAGTTTCATCTATTGTTGATCCAGTAATGATATATTGTGATAACAATGGAGCCATTGCGCAAGCAAAAGAACCAAGATCTCATCAAAGATCCAAGCATATCTTGAGAAGATACCACTTGATTAGAGAAATCATGGGGAGATGCGATGTCGTTATGGATCGAGTCGCTTCAGCAGAAAATGTAGCAGACCCACTGACTAAGCCTTTGGCTCAAAAGGTATTTGAGAAACATCTTGAGAAGATGGGACTTAAATATATGGGCAATTGGAGCTAGGGCAAGTAGGAGATTGTTAGAGTAATATGCCCAGCGCACCAATTAGATTGGATAATTATACTCTTTATATTTTGAATATAAACAATCTCATTGGAAATTATTATATTATTAAAGGTTGTTTTAATTTATCTATTTTATGCATCATAACATATGCTTATTAGATAAAGTCCCTAGACCATTTAAAGCTAAAATGTATGGTTACGCATATGATGGTAATCATGGAATTTATACATAGAGCTTTGGTCTTAAACATGGTTCCGAGGCAAGAATTTTTCTAATTGGGATAAAGAATAATTCAGTAAAGACTCGTACATATGATGAATGCTCGTTGGACGAGAATATTGTATTCCATCAATATTAGTGTTGTGACACAAATTCATATATGGTGATACTTATTAGAGAATAAATTTATCGAACATGATCCGTAGGAAATTCTTATTGGATATGTCGAAATTAGAATTTTCTAATTACGATAGTACATGATTAGTCTTTAGACTTGAAGCACCATGGTAGTCTTGTGTACTTCTTCTAATATTTAGATTTATCTTCTGATTGTTTAGCAATCATAAAGGGGATATGTTGGGTATTATATTGATGTACATGGAGACTTATGTGTGGCTAAGATAGAATCTAACATTTGTCTAGAACAAGAGAATCTCCTGTGTATTTCATTGTTAATGATTCAAAGATCTTGGCCAAGGCAATGAGAATAAAGATTCACAATGAATCATTGTAACATGAAATAGAAACACAGTTATTGAGTTAGTAGAGTTTCGACTAATATTCCTACTCTAGACTCAATCGGGAGATTAATTGTTAGAAAGACTGTACGTGTATGTCACTCGTTAATTTACAGGTTTACTCGCTATTCACCTAACACTAGAAGATCACGCTACTTGCTAGGTGTTACCGTGATTAGTAGGTTCTTGAAATTAATTAGTTAATTTCAAACGTATTAATTAATTGAATTAATTAATATAATAATTATTATTTATAAGTTACAAATGTTGTAAGCCTACTACTAGAGTTAGTAGTGAACCTAAAGGATCACACCTTAATTTGAATGAACAATTTTTTTCAATTGTAATAATAATTAAATTGTTAATTATTTATTATAATTAAATAATTTGATTATTTAATTAAAATAATTGTATACCACAGTGGAGAGTGCATTATGAATATATATGATATATTTCCATAGTGGTAAGTGCATTAAGAATATATATGATATATTTTCATAGTGGTGAGAGCATTATGAATATATATATGATATATTTCCATAATGGTGAATACATTATGAATATCCAAAGATAATGGAATTTATATATGATATATTTTCTATAATGGTGAAAGCATTATGTATATTTTATAGATAATGTGATAGATATATATGATATATCTTTCCTTTCATTTTTGATCAATGTATCGGCATTTTCATTTTGGAGAAGAAAGAAAATAGTTTCCTTTTAAGTTAAAAATCTTTGCTTATTCATTTTGTGAACAATTTTGGAGAATAATTATATTGATAATTATTCTTTAATTTACTTTCTCTTATCACAAGTTGATACGAGAAACATTTATTGATATCAACAATTTTACACTACTAGCGAAGTGTAATATTTGTGTTGTTCATTCAATCGGTGGATTACTTTAGAGGGGATACACTTGGATCCCTTATTGAGGAGAACGGAGTATTAGCCATAATCCGGGAATCGATTCCCTCACTCCTTGCATCAATTGGAAGAAAGTCTATGTGGGTAAGAATAATCTTTACGTAGATTTCTTTCAATATATTTTAACACCGGATCCTATAATCATTTTAGAGCATCCGGAGTGAAACATTTTCATGTATTTAATAAATATGATTTATTAATTATGAAAAATTTTAAATTCCGCTGCGTTCACC
This sequence comes from Pogostemon cablin, assembly GCA_023678885.1. Classification (NCBI taxonomy): domain Eukaryota; kingdom Viridiplantae; phylum Streptophyta; class Magnoliopsida; order Lamiales; family Lamiaceae; genus Pogostemon; species Pogostemon cablin. The sequence continues at coordinate 29,258,694 of CM043013.1, forward strand.
CGGATCGCGATAACGAACCCAACACTTCTGGCGGAACAAACTAGGATAGGTCCCCCATGTAATCGTCTTCTTTTTCGCCTGTAACAACCAGCTCTCAATTTGACTTAGAAATTAGGGAAAATAAAGTGACAGCATTTAATAGGAGAAAACTGATTTGCTTGATCAAAAGAATGGAGTCAAACCTTCCATATTTAAATATTTTCACACCAATCATGAATCTGGACAGCCTGTCAAACCTTCCATATTTAAATATTTTCACACCAATCATGAATCTGGACAGCCTGCATCTCTCCCTTTCAAGCTACAACACTCATTTTCAAATTCAAAAATCCTTAATTTAGGGATTGATGGGGAGGATTGTGCTCCACCTTCCATTTCCACTCATCTCCCTCACCTATATAAACCTCCCTTCCCCATCACTCTTGGACACACTTCTCTCACACTAGCAACCACTCGAGTAATCCTTAAGCACGAAGGCCTATCGACTTCCCCCTCCTACCCTCACCCTACGCTGCAAAGGTGAGGAAAGATTTATATGTTTACTTACATGCGAGTACCCATTTATTATTACATGAAAATGAATGCATATTTTTAAGTATTGTCAAAAGTATTTGAATATGTTTACCTACATGCAAATAGTGTTCATATGTTAAGTTCTCCGACATGAAAAATAAACTTCTCACATGCTTTTCTTGCAAGTATTCGAGACATGAAAATTAAATATTTTACAAGTACTTTCAAAGGTATATGAGACATGAATTAAACTTTGCAAGTGTTTTAAAAAGACACTCGAGACGTGCCAGGGCCCTAGAGGTGTCGGGATTTGGAGAGATCCTCGGGGAGTATCCACAGTGCCAAACATTTATATTGATCGATCATATAAAAGAGACATAAAAAGTACTATGGAAGGATATGATTTGACACACAAAAAGTATCATGGGTTTTGATGTGTTTTGAGACATGAAAAATATTCATAACATTATTTGATTTTGTGATATTAGATATTTTTATGATATGAATCAAAGTGTTTTGCTTTGTATTTAAGTTTATGTATAAAATTTTCTCACTAAGCTTTTAAGTGCTTACCCTCAAACTTAAATATTTTTTAGATTGAAGAGGAGGCGGTGATTCGGGAGGGGTGGAAATAAATAAATGATAATTTATTATTTCATTTACTTTATGCAAGAATTAGGACATTTCATCTTTAGTCATTAAGTTTTTAATAAATTTTATGCTTCCGCTATTTATTAGAGTAAAAGTTTTAATTTTCAAGAAATTAGGTTATCAAAAATTTGGGATGTTACATCGCCTCCAGCCATTAAATCCCTCACCTCCTACGAGTACTGAAGTCTGATCACAGGGATCCTCAATTTCAACTGTAATACATCAATGCTGTTCAATAAGGAAAGCTCAATTAATTACGGAGTAGTTAATTCTTTTTTCATTTAAGAGAACTTAAAATAAATAAACAAGAAAAGAATTCAAACTAATGTTTAGCTGCAGCTTACTTCAAGTATAGGTGGACTATAATCAGCATCAAGAATATGCAATGCTAATTCCTCCAACATGGAGTATATTTTATCACTCTCTGGATGCAATCCATCTTTGGATGAGAAAACATGGACTCCATCTTTCACTCCAATCCAGCTCTGTCCAGGGACTTTTTTCACCTCTCTCTTTCTCTCTCATCAAACTTCTCACACTTGCTACATCCTTCCAATCACCAGCAGAAGCATGTATGCTGCACAGCAATACGTGAGCTGCAGAATTGGAAGGATCCATCTTTAGAATACTCTCGACGACCCGTTTGCCTACTTCGACGTTCCCTCGGGTTTTAAAAGCAGCAAGTAGAGTTTTCCACATCACAATATCAGGTTCCACTTCCATTCGATTGATAAAAGCTTCTGCATCATGTATATGACCAGCTCGAGCTAGCAAGTCCACGACACATGAGACATGCTCCCGTGTAGGGACTATGCCTTGTTCTCGTTCCATAGACTCGAATAGCTGCATTCCTTCATCCACCAGTCCAACATGACTACAAGCTGTCAAGACTCCGACCAATGTCACTTGGTTTGGCTTTATGTTGTGTTCCTTAATTCGTCTGAAGAGATCCAGAGCTTTTTCTCCTGAGCCAAATTGAGCGTATCCCACAATCAAACTGCTACATGAGACGACATTTGGATTAGTCATACAGTCGAAAAGCTTCCTAGCTCTTTCTAGGGATCCACACTTCACATACATATCGATCAATCCATTCATGACCATGATGTCAAAGTGGAGCCCATTCTTCACTGAGAAACAATAAACTTGATGACCAATCTCTAATAATGCAACTTTTCAACAAACCCTCAGAATATTAGCTAGAGTAATATGGTCAGGTTTCCCATGATATAACAGCATCATTCTAAAGAATGAGAAAACTACTGCAACCGGGTTCTGGTGCACGTACATAGTAATTATAGCATTCCATGAGATTAGATCAGCACTGTCTTAAATGTTGATGAAAATTTTATGTGCATCCGTATGATCAAAACATTTAGAATACATTGTAAGTAGTGTGTTACACACGGAAAGGTCCAGATCAAGTCCAATCTTGATAATATAGGAGTGCAACTGTTTACCTTGAGAAAGTGTGGATGGATCTGTGAATCCACAAAGTAGAGATTGAACGGTGATGTCATCTGGTGTTGATGTCGAATGCCTCATCCGAGAAAATATGGACATGGCTTCATTTGCATCACCACCATATGCAAAGCCTGCTATCACTGCATTCCAGGACACTGTATCAGGATTTTCTATCAGCTCAAATGCTCTTTTAGCTGAATACAAGAAGCCACATCGTGCATACATATCCGTCAGAGAGCAACCTACAAAGGCATTGCCTTCAAACCCATATTTTATACTTAACCCATGTATCTGCCTGCCATATTCCAACTGACCAAGAGAGCCACAAGCACTGAAAATACTGCCAAAAATAATTCATTTGGCTTGTATGTACTCTGAGAAAGCATTTCCCTAAAGTATCTCAGAGATTCCAACTCGTAACCAAGTTTTGAAAATTCAGCAATAATTGAACTCCAGGAGATTAAATCTTTTGACTCTATGCAGGAGAAAACTGTACATGCCTCATTGATATGACCAAACTTGCTATACATCGGAATGAGAACAATGAGGTGGGAACACAATTCAGATTTAATTACCAGAGCATGAAACTGAATCCCCAAACTCATACTCCAACAATCTTTAATCACACTTCCATATGTAAAGTGATCTGGCATAAAATCAGAACGCAGCATTTGGATATACAATTTGATGGCTTCAATATCATAACCATTCTGTGCGTAACCAGCAATTAACGAAGTCCAGCTCACGACATTTCTCTCCTCCATATCATCAAAGACTTTCCTAGCATCCTTTGTCGAACCACATTTTCCATACATATTGATAATATGGTTCTCAAGAATCATGTGGGGCAGCACATTCGGCTTCAAGATGTGGTTATGAATTTTCTTCCATATTCTATGGATCTCACAGACGCACATGCTGAAGGATATGCACTAGGATCAAGTGTGCAATCTGCATTCTTGTCTAAGATGTCAAATGTCAGGAGGGCATCTCTGAAAAGCTTTTGCTTACACAAGGAGGTTACATAAACGTTAAACGACTCTGTATTTTTGAATCTTGGATGACTAGCACTGTGAATGCTTCGGTTGATATAGCCATAGCAAAACGTCAAAGCAGAGCACGATCTTTGTTCCATTTTCTATCTGAGGAAAAGGACAAACATTTTGCCAGCCCACGTTAGAAATGACCCATCCATATAGAGACCGGCGAACAAAATCTTTAAGCTAATAGCATAAGGCCCTGAGAGACTTCAAATACTGTAATCTTCCTCCTCAAATTTTCTCCTGCCGCAACAATCCCCCTGTAACAACAAATTTTGTATTTATTAAAATAATAAACACGAAAGAAATTACAAAGATAATCCGAGATGGATTGAACTTGAGAATTTGAGTAACAGCTTCTAGTTATCCTCTGATTCCTCTCTTGAGTTGACTTCTTGACTTTTTTAACTTTCGGAGCCGGATCTTCGGATGAAGCTTGTCCGAGCTCGGGGTTCACTTGAAAAATATTTGTTCGGAGGCGTCGAACCTTTGTTCGGATCAAACTTTGACCTGAAAAATGTTTGTCCGAAGACGTCGAACCTTTGTTCGGATCAAACGTTGACTTGAAGATTTATTGCGAAGAACGTTCAATTTGGCGTTGACTTGAAGATTTATTGCGAAGAACGCCGTTCAATTTGGTAGAACACCGTTGACTTCATGAATATTACGGGACGAACTTGATGAACTTGACTTGAAGAAACATTGAATCTGAGGGTCTCAGATTAAAGGACTTTTCTAGATCGATCCTTGAAGAATAATTTGATCCTTGAAGAATAATTTGATCTTCTCAAAGATTCCAAATTTCTTCAGAGCTCTCCAGGTTTTCAGTAGTTTTTAGAGTGTGAGGACTGAAGGCCCTTATTTATAGGTAGAGAAAATAACCACTTAAGAGATATTTTCTTATTGAAAATATATGTTGAGCTTTTCTCCTTTAATTAAGCATGTTGGACAGAATACGAGCTTATTTAATTTAATTAAGCCTGTAAGACTTGACTTGGGCCTATTTAATTTGAATAAGCCTGCTGGACTTGATTTGCTGGGCTTGTTGACTTGAGTCAGGCCCACTTGACCCGAATTGAGCCCATATAACTTAAATTAAGCCCATTTGACTTGAATTTGGGCTCAAATACTTATATTAATTATTTATCCATTTATTTTAGGAATTAATTTATTTAAATTCCTTAGTAAATAAATATTTAATCAATATTTAATATATTTTCCTTTGCATTTTATTTATTTAGACAATAAAATTTAATTACCTACGAATGCCCCTTGCATTTTGTTCACTAAATTTGCTATTGAAGTGGATAAAATGCAACAATTTTATTTTTTGTGAAGTATCACTTTCTTGACCCATCAATCATCAATATTTGCTTGGCCCATTAACACTTGACACCTATAATAAGAATAACATGATTGGGCTCACAAGAAATTGTTGAGGCCCAATACCCAAATTTCATTCACAAAAAAATTCCAGAACATGATTTGGAACAAATCTGGAGAAGATTCAAACATATCATACACATATTAAGCTGGCAAATCTTTCGTAAAACAACCATGAAAATATCTTACTAAGAGATATCTTACTCTATACTTCAGCTCATAAATCCAAAGGAGATATCTTCTTTGTAGAATTTTAGGCAGGTAATGAGGGAGCGAGTGCGATATGAAATCGGTGGAAGGATGAAAGATTGGTGCAGGCGATGTCGAGCGATGGAGAAGAAGAGAACACAGACGATGTTGAGCGTTGGAGAAGAAGAGAATGCGTGCGTTGGCAGCGTGAAAACGGATTAAGATTAAGACAAACCAAATATTTGACGCATGGCATTACCTGTTACCGGCTTGAAACTGACCACAAACCAATTCAAGCTGCATTATAATAGTTAATAGATAGATATAGATGTGACGCTTTAAATAAGGGCACGAGATGTCCTGTGATACTTTGGTGTGACATCTCCTGTAACATCTCTTAATAGAATGACACGTGCCAGGTTGAATCAATCCTTACCCCTAAGATTATGTTTGTTTTCGGATTTTAAATCCAGGTTTTGGTTTTTCAAAACCTACATCCAAATTTTAAAAACCTCCCCTATATATACCTACTACATTATCTCTCTTCAATTAATATACTTTCTCTCTTTATCTCTCCTCTCTTATTTAATTTTTTAAATAAATTAATACATTGATTTGACATAAAGTTAAAACCTATCCTACTCAAAACCCAAAACAAATATAGAATACACTATTTATGATTTTCAAATCCCACATAATCCCAAACCAAATATAAAGTTAAAATCTACCCTACTCAAAACCCAAAAAAAACATAAAACACACTATTTATGATTTTTAAATCCCACATAATCCCAAATCAAACATCACCTAAGTGTTTATTGGTTAGGGTATAGTATCTCTCATCTCTCTTACGTGTCGCTTATTTAATGGAATTACACAAGAAATGTCACACCAAAGTGTTACAGAAGATCCAGACCCTTAAATAAGTGATAAATATGGAGCATTATTTGTGGGCTTATACTTTGGGCCGTGGTCATATTTTAATGTCAAAGTCGGGTTTTGTTTTCATGACTTTTAAGCAGTCGGTTTGGAGGCGAACGAAGTAGGTTTCGATCTGAAAAGCTTTGTGGCACAAAATTTCTGCATAAACGATATCCGAAGAATTCAGTGGTGAGGTTAGTTTAATCGATCGAAATATTTAATCTCAATTTTGGCGATGAAATCCCTTTAATTTCTAATTGTAATTTGAGAATGATTGTAATTCCCTAATGACTCCGTTTTGGTTTTTCTTTCAGAAAATGAATAGGGATGATAATTCAGATATTTCTGTTTATTTGAATGATCATCCGCTGGGGTTTGATGTTTGTGATGAATTGAATGGGGTTGGAGATTTTGATTTGAAACCTGTTGGGACTCATCAGCTGGGTCAATTGAATGAGCAGCTGCGTCGTCAAGAGTTTGATCCCAGAACTTTTGTACTAGCTTTCGAGCACTTCCAACCGTTTTTTGGACAGCCCTGGGAAGCCGTCTTACGATTCTATCTTCCCATAGGGTTTGATTCTCTTAGGTTGAAGCTTCTAATGAAAGAAGCAATAGCATCAGGCAAGTGGGAAAGTACCTTTAAGTGGGGCCCACGTGTAGTGGTACCCGGACTGCCATCAGCCCCCATCCTCCCCTCCGTCGCCCCCATCCCTCGTCCCGCTGCCGAATCGACCGTCACAGATGATATGTAAGTAGCATTTACCTTAGCTTTTTTATAATAGCTTTTAGAAACTTATATTAAATTTATTATTTATTTCAGAGTTACTCTTACCGAATGGCTTCAGTCAAATTCACCTCTAACTGAGGCCATAGTAAGGACTTTGACAAGGGTATTTTCGACTCTACAAGAATGATTTTTTGACTCCTACAAGAATAATTTAGACCTATGGTTGGTTGGCTGGCTATAACGAGGTGATTTTTATCTTATTGATTTTCATTGTTGAATTTGTTTTGGCTTTAGGGGCTATCATTCTGTTTCTGTTCTTACGGTGGTTGGTAGATTGTCGATTCTTGACAGGATAGACTGTTTTTATGAAATCATGCTTGGGATAGACTGTTTTTATGAAATCATGCTTGGGATTACTCATTGACATTTGACAGGGTAGATTGTTTTTATGATTAATAATTTGAGTTTACTCATTGCCAAGGTAGTAGATTGTTTTTGTTATTAATCCCATTTAATAATCTTGGGTTTACTTTTTGACAGGGTAGATTGTATTAATAATCTTGATTTTAGTTTTTGACAGGTTAAAAGGCTAGATTGTTCCTTGATTAATAATCCTAATAATCATAGGTTTACCTTTGCTAAAAAATTTGTCTTTTTAATTTTTTATATATTTTGATAAACACATGTATTCATTGTCTTCCCTAAATTGAAACCCTAAATGACAGTCTGCCATGCCAAGGTCTACTAGTTATTTTCTTATCTAACACCTGATAGGAATTGAATGACTTTACTGAAAATATTTGGGTTTTTTCTAGATTCATGTTTTGAAATTTTCTTCATGTGCATTAGAAAGTTTAGGCTTTTATGTGTGCTTAACCATACCAATGCAAGGTGGTGCTCTTCATCGATGTTTTATTCATGTAGCAGGAAAGAAAATGAGTTCAGAATATACTTCCTAGTATGCAGTTATATGACTTCTAATATATGAAATAGGATGTTAGGTTGGTATGGATTCCTAGGAAATATACTTTTATGTCCTGTGACAACTTTTGATTGGTCTTCTTGTTAGACAGATTGGTTGAGCATATTATTACACTTATTTTTGTTTTAAAAATATGAAATGAAGTTACCTCATTATTAGAAATTTCCCTCAAAAAATGTAGTGGAAAATCAATTTGCAACTTAAAATAGCCAAAAAAAAAAAAAAAAAAACTGTCCTGTTAAAGTGAATAATTCATTAGGCTAATATAGGTTCCACATTCTATAATTAACTCTAGGTTTGCTTTGTTAACGTGTATCATTCTGCTGCAATTTTTACCACTGAATTTGGGGTTGCATTTTGCTGGTGCTCTGGTTTTCTCGTTCAAGATTTAAAGCTGCAGTTAGCTCTAATTGTAATCATGCAACTTGCTAGATAGATAATCTAACGATTATTGCTTGTTTTAGAAAAAAAAAATCTTATCTTCGCTTAGGAGCTAGTCTTTGACAATCTACTATTGTGCTTTCGATGCATTGTAGATTATACATGTATTTTCCAATATAATTTACCATTTCAGAAAAATAATAACAATAATAATATTAAATTTTTATATTTATATTAATTATTTAAGGGTACTTACTATAAGGTACATTAAAATCTCCTTTATTACTATGGGATACAAACATACAAAAATATTACTACTAACTACATAAATATATAGTGATATTTCAATATTACCTTTATAATGTACTGCACATAAATGTTTGTATGCAGCATAAAAGTTCATGTGCAGTAAAAGTTATGTGCAGCAAAAGTTATAGTATGTAGTAAAAAAAGTGTGTGCAATAAAAAAATTGTGAATCGTAAGTGTCATGTGTAGTGAAAAAATTATATACTCCTACTTTCCGGCGGCCGGCGGTGGTCCGGCGGCACTGGGTGGATGAGGGGTTTAGGGTTTGTGGTTTAAAAGTGTATGAGATTATAATGAATTAAGGTTATATTTGATATTTTACTTTAATATTTTGTATGTGAGAATAATTTTTTGAATTCATTGTATCTCCTAATAATTTAGGGTACAAAGTGTGTAATTATGAGTAATTTTTTCATTATTTAATAAATTATACTATTATTATTATTAAATATGAATAAAAACCTAAGTTGTTAACCCAAGTGTTATATATTGATTTTACAAAAAGTGTTGCATGTATTCTTTTAAGTGATATAATTAATACTCCATCCGTCTTATTTCAATCTTTACATTTCTTTTTTTGGTACGTGGACCCAACTAAAACAATTAATATATCACCATGGGACATACATCCAACACTAATACACCTACCCACTTTATATTAAATATTACTCCGTCCGTTCTTTCTACATTTGGACGTCCCATAATACCCTTCACACCCCATTTTTGGCAAAATATAATGACAAATATATCCCCCACTTACCCATCAATAACAACATTGCCATTTATATTAATATCACTAATTTCACAAAATGTACTGATTTGGGCTCTCTTAATAACACAATTAAAAGTCCTAATTTTCATTATTTGGGCCAACACCGTTTGGAGGTGTTTATCTCCTCATTTCACTATTCATTCTCTCTCGTTCTCTTCTCTGTGATGAAACCCTAGCCCCTTTTCTTACGCCGCTCAATCTTTCGATCCCAACCTCTGCGGCGTGAGGAGCAACCCTAGCCCTTCTCCTGCTTCTATTTACCTTGATCCAACCTTTTTCTTCTCTTGCTTCAATCGTTGTCCCGCGATGACGAACCCTTAACCCTCTCTGTCCGATTCACATACTCTTCAACCAGATAATGTTTCTGAGGTTGAAATCGTAGATGGTAGATCTATGGTCGGGATCTGAGTATTATAGAGTGAGATGACGGTTGGGGTTGACTCCATGCCGTTTGTGGTCGATGGACACGAGATCGTAGCTGATGTCGTCGGATCCGCCTTCGACACGATGGTTCCAGACTCCGAATTTTCCTTCTCTTATGGGAACCCATATCCACTCTTTTCACTCTGTTTCAGAACACTTGTGTACCATCCTTGTGGGAGAGCAGGGAAACTGGTGCAGCTAAGGAACAAACAAGGGAGCGACGGGCTCGTGATCTTGGTTGGAGTGGCCGCGGTGTAGAAGGACCAATTTACAGATGGATCCAATCATCGATCTCCCTTCTCTTGATATAATCTGTTTCTTGGATTTTGATTTCCTAAAACTTGTTTGTTTTTTTTTTTATTATTATTTATTATTATTATTTAAATGACTTTTGCACCTTTTCCTGGCTTTGTGTGAGTTTTATTTTTAGTACTTCAATTCCTTGTTTATAATGTGAATGTGGATGTGGATGTGGATGTGGATTTGCTGTTATCACTTTCCCCATTTTTCAAATGATTTTTTTGAGTTGCTGGATTGTTGTAATTTTCATTGCATGATTTTGTATTCTTAATTAATTATGTCATGTTTTATTTCTTGTCTATTTTTATTCTTTACGCTATGTAATATGAACTAGTGTGGTTTATGAGTGAAGTCTTATATGAGGTTCCAACCTTCTAAATTAGTCCAATCTGAATTTTGTTTGTCCTATAGAAGATTGATCATATGAACACTAATCAGATTGTGGAAACTCCTGACACTCCCGATCGATTCACTAAACAGGGGATCAATGGAAGGATGGTTACATTGGAAAATCATCGTTCATTGAATCCTTTTCATGAGTAGCAACAGCCTTTTGAAGAGGGTTCCAGATGTAATTATTGTGTATTTTTTTTTTAAATTTCTGTTAATTTTTTGAAGTTATACAGTTTCTTAAAGTTAATTTGTGGAATTTATAAAATTTTTATTATTTTTGAAAATTTTAATTATTATTTTGTAATTAGGGTTTGGATTAACTTTAGTGACAAAGTTAATCTAAACCCTCAACTCAAATGGATGGGCAGTTTTACTCTTCAAAAAGTGGGTTGAAAAAATCAAAAAGCAAGTTTTATAAACAAAGTGGAACAATTAGTGAGCGGCGGCCTGCGGTCCAGCTGTGGTCCTGCAGTGGTTCGGCGGCGCCGGTCCGATGGTGGTCCAGCGGCAGTGGGTGGGTGATGGGTTTAGGGTTTATGGTTTAAAAGTGTATGAGAGTATAATGAATTAAGGTTATATTTAGTATTTTACTTTAATATTTTGTACGTGAGAGTAATTTTTTGAATTCGTTGTATCTTTTAGTAATTTAGGGTACAAAGTGTGTACCTATGAGTAATTTTTCCATTACAATAATAAATTATATTATTGTTATTAAATATGAATAAAAACCTAAATTGTTAACATAAGTTTTATATAATGATTTTACAAAAAGTGTTACATTTATTCTTTTAAGTGATATAATTAATAAATGTTACTCCCTCCGTCCCAAGAATACATTCGCGTATTCTTGGGCACGGAGTTAAGAAAAGTAACTTTTTGGTGGGGTGATGTAAGAAAGAGAATGAGTATTTTGGGTAATTGAGTAGAATAAAGTGTATGATATAGTTGACATTGACTAAATTGTGTGTAAAAAAATGTGGCATTTTTGTAATATTGTAGTATTGTAAGGTTATTGATATTGTGTATTGTTTCCATTTTTATGGGGTGAATGTATTCTTGGGACGGACCAAAATGGAAAGGACGAATGTATTCTTGGGACGGAGGAAGTACATTATATTTTAGAGTTACTCTCTTGTGAGATGAGTTTTTTGTGAGACGGTTGTGAGACGGGTTGACCCATTATTAAAGTATGCTTATCATATAGCTAAAGTATGCTTATTTGTAATTAAAGTATGTTAATAATAAATCATATTATAACATCCTAAAATCATACTTTAATTCATTATTCATCATACTTTACAAAACATACTTTAAAAACTATTAAACATACTTTATTTATATAATAGGCATACTTTAACACGTCTCACAAACTGTCTTACATAAGTAGCGTCTCACAAGAGACTTTGTCTATATTTTAAAGTGTTATCAAAATAATGTAGTTAATGTTACATAATGGTGTTAACAAAAAATATAATTAATGTTACATTATATTTAAAAGTGTTAAACTTTTCGGTGTTATTTATGATCTATAATAACATTTTTTAATTCTTAAGTAACATATTTTAGGTGTTATGTAATGGCGTGTGGTACGCGAGATCATTTAATTATTATTTTTAATTATCATGTGCAAAGCTACTTTATACATTTTCAAATAATGACTTTGACTAACTATATCATGTGCAAAGCTTTTATATATACTCCTTCTTAGGGATGGCAATGGGACGGGTATTTCCCGGTACCCGGTCTACCCGAACCCTAATGGGTAGGGTACGGATAGTTGTAAACGGGTTTGGGACGGGTACGGATAGTTGTAAGAAATACCCGTTAGGATTTGGGACGGATACGGGTAATGCCTCAAAACCCGTGGGTACCCCGATTATATATATATATTTTTATAAAATTTAATACTCCCTCAGTCCGCTTGAAAGAGGGTCTTTTTACCATTTTGGTCGTCCGCTTCAAAGAGGGTCTTTTCCTTTTTTACACACATGGGACCCACACACACCCACTAATACAACTAAAATATGGGGTCCACACTCCCACTAATACAACTGTCCGCTACACATTAACTAATAATACTCCTTAATCAACGTGCACAAAAGTAAAAAACCCTCATTCGGGCGGACGGAGGAAGTATATATTATATAATTTATATATTATAAGATATTTTATATATTTAATTAATAGTTATAAGTTTTATTTAATCATATATATTTATTTAAAATAATAGAATTTATATTATATTTAATTAATAATAATGTGATTTTTATTATTATAATTATTTAGACAATAAAAAAATATAAATATATATAAAATAAATGAATATTAAACGGGTATGGGTACCCGCGGGTATTGCTAAACGGTAATGGGACGGGTACGGGTACCATAATAAATTTTTTAAACGGGACGGATACGGGTACGGGTAGTTATTTTTTAATCGGATACGGGTACGGGTACCTCAAAATAAGCGGGTACCCTACCCGTTGCCATCCCTACTCCTTCTATCTCACACAAATGATAGTTTTTGTTTTTTTTCATGTGGATTAAGGAGTATTATTCCCTCCATTCATCCTTAATACTCCATATTTATTTTAGTATTTTGGGTTGTCCACCTTTAATGTATCCATTTTCTTTTTTAGACATATGAGACTTACACCCTCCACTAATATAACTACCCACTACATATAAGATAATAATACTTCTTAATCTACGTGCAAAAAATAAATGGATACATTGATATTGAACGAAGGGAGTATTATTTAATGTGTAGTGAACATTTGTATTAGTAGGAGTGTAAGCCCATATTTTAATTATATTATTGAGCGTGTGTGGGTCCATGTATGTAAAAAAGAAAAGGGGACTATTTGGGTGTGACGGTAGGAGTACCGGTGCACCTAGAGGTTATAGGCTATAATTTAGGGTATATTTATTTTTATTTTTAGAATTTTAATTATTTTATTGTAATCCAAAGGTAGTTATGAATTATTCTCCTCGTCCCATCGAAAGATCATCATTTTACTATATTTGGCGTCCCACTCAAAGGTCCTCATTTTTCATTTTTAGTAAAAGGACATCACATATGACCCACAATTCAATATACTAATATCACTACCCACTACACATAGAATAATAATACTCCTTAATTCACGTGCAAAAAGTAAATGAAAACCTTTTCCCGGGACGAAGGGAGTAGTATTTTAATCTAATGGTTGATATTAACTAGGTGCACTGGTACACCGATACACCCTAGTTTGACTCTAAAATTTAATATATACTATTATAATTTATATATTATGAGATATTTTATATATTAAATTACTAATAGTTATAAATTTTATTTAATCATATATATATTAAATATTTATTTAAAATAATAGAATATATATGTATTTATTTTTAGTATTTATTTAAACAATAGAAAATATAAATATATCTTATTTATATTAATTGTGAATACGCTGTTACAAATAACTTTTTAAAAGTATGAGGTGTCGCGACGTTATTAATTGTCGTATTTTTTATTTTAATTTCATATATATAATCTTTCTATTTTTATTTATTTATTATTATTATATTATTCATTTATATCTATATATTAAATACCATATTTAATTATATTTTTTTGATTGGTTAGAAATAGATAATTAAACTAATCAATAAAAATATACCCAACTTATTATTACTATTATCATTATTTTTATTGGACAAAGTTACTTGTTAGTATAGTTAGTAGTTAGTTCACCAAGCACCCACACACCCTTGGGGGAATTGAAGCTCAATCACTTTAATGAGGAGTCCAGTGGCCAAGTGGGCTAGCCCACTTGGTTTATTATTATTATTATTATTATTATTATTATTATTATTATTATTATTATTATTATTCATGTACTAGTTTTGTCTCCCACAAACGACGCGATTTCTATTATGTGTGATGTCTTTATTTTAAAAATATATTTTATATTTTATTATTAAATGTGTATATATATATATATATATTTGTTTGTTTGTTTTTTTCTTCTTACTTTACTATTAAATGTATTTTTTATCTTCGTGCTAAAAAGATGAACATTCAATTAATATAAAAAAGCGATCATAATAAAATATTTTAAATCCAAAACCTGAAAATAAATAAACTATCAATTTGGGGCTTAATTATTTTTTCTATCCGTTAGAGACCTTAAAATATATAAAACAATAATAAAAAGGGTAGAAATGTGCTACAATAGGAATATATATATATATATATATATATATATATATATATATATATATATATATATATATATATATATATATATATATATATATATATAAATATTAAACTTATGATTAGTTGTAAATTATTCTTAAATTTAATTAATAATCATCTTTCTTTTTATATTTTAATTAATATTTTTATTGAATAATTAAACCAAATTATTAAGGCAAAGACTTGTGTGAGACCGTCTTATGTAAGGGTTTTACGTGAGACGGTCAGAAAGTAATAACTTTTATACTGAAAAGTGACACTAAATTAATGAAAAGTGATAATGTTATTTCATGAACAATTTATAGTATAAATGAAAAGTGATAACATTTTATAGCGAAAGTGATAATGTTTTATAGCGAATGTGATAACTATTTTAAAAAATGTAAAATGGTCTCACGTGAGACGATTTCACGCAAGACCTATCCAATTATTAAAGTTAAAACTCAATTAATTTTTTTTATTGAATAACTCAATCAAAACATTATTAGTTGTAAATTAATTAATAGTCGAGCCTCACTCTTTTTTTTAATCTTTTACTTTTATTTTTTAAAACTGAATAACCTAACTAAAACATTTAAATGTAAAAATATATTAAAAATATTATAATTTTTATTATTTTAAATATTAATTGTTAGTTATTATTAATTAGAGGGACATAATAAAATATTAGTTAAAATGTTAAATTACTTAATATAAAATATTAATTGCAAGATTAAAATATTAAACATATTTATAAAAATATTTTTATTAGAATTAAAAAGATAAATTTTCATTAAAAAATACATAAAGTATTCTTATTAGATAAAATTAAATAATTATAAAAAAATTACTTAAAATATAATATTAATTGCAAGATTATAAAATCTTAATTACTTTATATTAAATTACTTAAATCAAATATTAATTGCATTATTGAAGATTATTAATGAGAGAGATTAAACAAATAATATTTAAAATATTAAATTATTTAAAATAAAATATTATTTTAAAGATTAACGTGAGAGCGTCGCATACACAATTTTTTCAGGAACGAACATGCCGACATACACAAAAATTTTTTTAAGAGAAGCCGCCACATACAAAATTCCAAAATTTATATTCTCTTGTTTCCCAAAAATAGCATGTGGTCATTGACCGTCTCTACCACTCTATTATGAGAACAATAATTGCACTATCCTCAAAATAACATTAATTTCATGATGGGGGCGGCTATTTGCACTCTCAAATCTACTAAATGAACCACATTACTTTATAAATTTAAAATATATTAGTGTGAGAAGACAAAAGTACCCTTTTATAGATGATTCAATTTAATTTCTAAATACATCCCAATTAAACTTCTAAATGCACTCCAAATCCAACGTTTATTCTTCCGCTGTCAAACCCAATCCTCCAAGAAAGAGAGACAATGGCTTGGAAAACAAACAACATTACTTTCAATGTTTCAATATATAATAGGTAAATTAGTTTACGTATAGCCCGCCATACAATAGGCACACCATTCCCGTCATCGACCTCTCTTCCCCAATTCCAACCCTAATTATCCAACAAATAGAACATGACTGCTCCCAATACGACTTCTTCCATGTTAATTTAATCCATTCATGTGTGTTACCGTTAATTACGCTTCTTAATTACAATTCATTAACCTACACGCATGTGATTAATCACGGAGTATCGAGGAAACAATGGAGAAAGCAGTCAACTTGTGTCGCTGGCCAGTTCTTCGCATTACCAGTCGAAGAAAAGATGAAGCTCTACTCCAACGACCCTTCCCAAACCACCCGTCTCGCCCACCAGTTTTAATCTCAACAAGGAAACCCTCAACCACTGGATGGATTTCCTCAGGCTCCACTGCTACGCCTTTGACAAATACACTCCCCAATTGACCCTCTCTTCCCTCAATTAATCCAAAGTTCTTAGTTCTCAAAGGATTGGAAACAACAGGCGTTGAATTTTGACAAGAAGAAGGAGGAGGGTTGGATTTGGGTTTGGGGTGCACTTATAAATTTAATTTAGGTTATTTATAAAAATGATATTTACGTTTTCTTACATTGATATATTTTAAATTTATATATTAATGGGGTTCGTTTATGTGAATAAATAATTTTTTAATTTCATGTTGCTTACTTCATTGCTTACGTTTCATGTTGCTTACATACTTGCTTACGTTTCTTGTTGCATACTTTGTATATTTAATAGTGCAATAACATCCTCAACAATTCAATTGAGGCAAAATATTTTCTCCCACATGGTATTAGCCTTTTTGGCTAAAATCTTGCGCCAACCCCACTGCCCAATTCACCATCACTGCTTTCTTCCTCTTCGATGGCAGCAGCAGCAGAAACTCCCACCCTTCCTCTCTCAACCATGATACACATGGTCACCATCAAACTTACCTCCTCCAATTATTTGTTATGGCATGCGCAAGTTCATCCTCTCCTCACGAGTCAACACATTATGCAGCTTGTAGATGGCTCCACTCCTGCACCATCTGAAACCATTACTTCTGCTTCTAGTCAGACCATCGACAATCCAGCTTATAAACCATGGTACTCCCGTGATCAAACTCTTAAGCTTTTTCTGGTTTCCACCTTGACGGAAAAATCCATGTCCATCGTTATTGGTTGCAAAACGGCGAGGAATGTTTGGCAGGCCCTCGAATCAGCATACAGCCACGGATCTAAGGCTCGTGAATTAAGCCTTAAAGATGATTTGCTCTCTGCAAAACGCGGTTCTCAATCTGTTGCTGAATACGGTCGTCATTACAAATCTATCTGCGATCAGCTCGCCGCAATTGGCCGACCTATTGATGAATCCGACAAATCACATTGGTTTTTGAGGGGTCTTGGTTCATCATTCTCAAACTTCACAGCCGCTCAGTTGGCCCAAGATCCTCTTCCGGACTTCCACACATTATTAGCACGTGCTCAAAGTCACGAATTATTCCAGAAAACTATCGATGACTCTCCGATTACCCAGCCTGCCTTCACTGCAGTCACACGCGGACGAGGTAGCAGTAGTCCTCGTCCATCCTTTTACCGCGGTCGCGGGAGCAACAATAAATGGGACCGAGGCCGCGGACGGGGCCGTCGGAACAATAATTTTCGTCCTCCTTTCTGTCAGCTTTGTCGTCAAGAAACTGATCATCAGGCGTTTGATTGTCCACGTCGTTTTGATCGAGAATTTGAACGACCATCACGAGCCCCTACAGCAAACTTTGCTGAAGCTTTTTCTGCTGGACGTTCTCTTTCTCCCAATAATGTGTCGAATTGGTACTTGGACACTGGAGCTTCGGCGCATATGACATCTGATGTCAATTGTCTTGACTCCGCCTCATCTTACTCAGGATCCGATCATGTCCAAGTTGGTAATGGTGATATTCTCTCAATATCTCATACAGGATCTTTATCTATTAGTACTGATTTAACATTACATGATGTTCTTGTTGTGCCTGGTCTCACTAAAAATTTGTTATCTGTCAGCAAATTAACACATGATTATCCTGTGCATATTTTGTTTGATCATTCTCAGTTTAATATACAGAACAGAGACACCGGCAAGCTCCTCGCCACAGGCAAAATTAGTCGTGGGCTCTATATTCTTGAATCTCCTATTGCTGCTTTTACTGCTGTTACAGAAAATAAAAAGCTTCACGCCTCCTTTGATTTATGGCACTATAGACTTGGCCATGTTTCGCATTCAGTTATTTCTTTGTTGAATAAATTCGGAGTTGTTTCGGTGACTTCATTGTTGCCTTCTCCTAATTTGTGTACTTCTTGCCAAATGGCGAAGAGCAAACGATTGCCTTTTACTCATAATGATAAACGTGCTGCTAAATTACTTGATCTGGTGCATTGCGACTTATGGGGGCCTTCACCTGTTATGTCTGCGTCTGGTTTCCGTTACTATGTTATTTTTATTGATGATTACAATAGGTTTACATGGTTTTATCCCATGAAAGCCAAGTCAGAATTCTATGACATATTTGTTCGATTTCAGTGCTTTGTGGAAAACCAGTTCTCTGTTAAAATTAAAAATTCCAGACTGACGGAGGCACATAATTCACTAGTCGTCGCATGCAGTCTCATTTATCTTCTTGTGGTATACATCACATCATGTCTTGCCCATATACACCTGCTCAAAATGGTCGTGCTGAACGTAAACATCGTCACATTACTGAGACTGGTTTGGCACTTTTGTTTCATTCGTCGGTTCCCATGTACTTTTGGGTAGAAGCCTTCAGCTGTGCTGTTTTTATTATAAATCGTCTTCCCTCAGCATTATTAAGTCAAAAATCGCCTAATCCCACGCTTGGCTTGCGGGGGGGTGTGAATAAATAATTTTTTAATTTCATGTTGCTTACTTCATTGCTTACGTTTCATGTTGCTTACATACTTGCTTACGTTTCTTGTTGCATACTTTGTATATTTAATAGTGCAATAACATCCTCAACAATTCAATTGAGGCAAAATATTTTCTCCCACAGTTTAGCATATTCGGGGGTGTAAATAGCCGCTTCCTTTCATGATTAATCTGGGAGCATCTCGTATCTCCCTTTTATAATTTTTATTTATATATGAAATCATTAAATTACCTAAAATTATAAACTTTTATAAGAAAATTACTTAAAATAATATTATTATATAATAATAATATTATTAAGATTAAATTATTAGATCTTCTTTAAAAAATTACTTAAAATAAAGTACAGCTGCCTTTTCTGGAGATTTCAGCACCCTACCTACATTATTTGGAGATTTCATCGGTTTGTGATGTAGATGATGTAGATGACAGAAAGATCTGGGTGAGGAATATTCCATGTGTGGTGAAAGCTTTGATTGATATTAGGCATGTTGTAGACCGGAGTTATGCCATGGACTGGATTCAAGCAACTCTCCATATCCCGGACCTCCACCTCACAGAAGACTTTAATGAGGTATGCCAATTCTTCTTCTTCTTTTGTTCTATCATCATGGAACAGATTACTATCTCATCTCATTTCATATGCAGTTACTAGCAGATATGGTGGCGGATGGATGGCAGATTCCGCTATCTCATAAGCGAGTATCTTTGACCTTGCGTACTGGGGAGGGTGATTTGAACAAGAAATCCATTTTTGGCCTTATAAGGCTGCTCGAGTCTTCTCCCCAACTTGAGAAATTGGAGGTGTTCACCTCTTTGCTGCCATATTATGTAAGTACATCTCTAACATCACATGATAGGCATTAGTAAATTTGTTCAAAAGAAAATGGGAGAGTATTGGTTAAGTATGTTGAATTTGTTCCATTTAGGAATTGCTTAGGAATGATGATTTCAGTTCATACACATCTCTAACATCACATAAAGGGCATAGGGCATTAGTTAATATATGCAAAAGAAAATGAGAGAATATTCGTTCAAGTATGTTGAAGTAGTCAATTTATTCCATTTAGGAATTGCTTAGGAATATGATGATTTCACTTCATACACATCTGTTACATTTAGGCATTAGTAAAATTATTCAAAAGAAAATTAGAGAGTATTTGTTCAAGTATGCTGAAGTGGTCAATTTGTTTTCTTTAGGATATGCTTAGAAATGATGATTTCAGTTGCTGCGACTATCCGCATTTAAAGACGGTTAAAATTGAATGCGCAACACACGTTGAGAAACCACTGTATGCAGATTTAGTTATATTGTTGGCCCGGATTGTGCTTAGGAGGGCTACGGCGTCGGAGAAGATGTTGTTTCTTGTGAATTATCCACGTGCTACTTCTGGGTTCAAGAAATTAGCTGGGGTAGTGAATTCTTATCCCAGATAATCTAAACAAGCACAAGTCCTGGTCCTCCCTCTATGCTGATCTATGTTTATTTTACAAGAATTTTAAAGATGACTCAACTCTATTTATGTTTCACTATCGTGGATTTGAAGTTTCCTTTTGTGTTATTATTTCTTGAGAATGACTACAGTACAACCGGTCCTACCAAATGTTTGGTAGAACCGGATCCTAATCCCACCCAATTGAATCTCGCGGATTGAAATCGCCAGAAAGAAAGAAAGAAACGAGCTCTCCTTCCTTCTCCTCCATTCCTCTCACAAACTTGATTACGGCAGCGATGGAGCGCTTGTTCTCGTGGTCGTCGTGGGCAGGCGGGATGTGCCCGAAGATACCGTAGAAACAACGCAGCAGAAAGGGGGTTGTAATCTTGTGGTTAATCTTGCTAGTCATTTCCATTTGGGGATCGAGATCAAGACTTGCTTCGATGATATTAATTTAATTTCTTGGATAATAATCCGATGCAAACACCCTGGAATTAATTGTAATTGATTTTTTTTTTCTTTTGGTGCTTTGATTTAATAGATTTGTTACACCTCATCTCTACTCATTTGCCATGTGGTACTATGCAACGTGCAATGACCGAAATATGATAAAGATCAATCGGTTAGGACTAAAAAATCGATTTGGTATCGCATAACCAAAAATTCCGAGTTTGTAAAAGTCAATCCTTATCATTGAAGTCATTTTTCTTTATTCATTAGAAAAATGGGAAAATAAAGAATTTAAAAGTGACATACTAATTTCAAAAAGTAATTTATATTTAAGAGTCTCGAGTCAAAAAGTGGTCCAAAAAATTTAAAAGAGTGATCTAATTTATTTAAAAGAGTAACCTAATTATTTTTATAGAGTGATCTAAAACAGTTGCATACAACTGGAGTCTTAAATGAAAGAGTAATTTAATTCATTATAAAGAGTAATCTAATAAATTTCAAAGAGTAATCTAATTATTCTTATAGAGTAATCCAATTAAGTCATTATGAAAAAGACATTATTGTTAGAAAATTGGAGTCTTAAATCAAATAGTAATCGAATTCATTATAAAGAGTAACCTAATAAATTGCAAATAGTAACTTAATTATTTTTACAGAATAGTTCAATTAATTCATTATAAAAAAGCTTTATTTATTGTTAGAAAATCGAAGTATTAAATGAAAGAGTAATCCAATTCATTATAAAGAGTAATCTAATAATTTATAAAAGAGTAACCCAATTATTTTTATGGAATAATCCAATTAAGTCATTATAAAAAAGACTTTATTGTTAGAAATCAGAGTCTCAAATCAAAGAGTAATCCAATTCGTTATAAGGAGTAACCTAATAAATTCCAAAGAGTAACCTAATTTTTTTATAGATCTAATTAATTATAAAGAGTAATCTAAAAACTTATTAATAGTAACCTAAATTATTCTAAGGAGTAACCTCATTATTAAAAAAGAGTAAAATATAATATTTTGAATTGTTTGTATAAAAACATAATCAAACGGAATAATATACTCGAATATGGAAATACAAAATTGTAATTCTATACATGACCCAAATTGTCAATATTCACAATATCCAATTTAATTAATTTCAAATACATGTATGTATTGTAGAATTAAGCAGGGGGTGTCGGAGACAACTAAAAATCAGAAATCATTTTTCATCATAGTTATTTTTTTCTAAAAGAACTCATAAATTAATTAAAATGTATGACTAAATTAATACAGTATACAGTGCATCAAAACAATATCTTCGCTTTACCAATGGCCTGGTTATCTTCCACCACAGCTGTGAAATTTCTCTCTCTTTACCACCTTCGTCACCGAACAATCCTTTCATCAAACCCATCTTCAGAAAAAAAGATATTATAATTTAAGGGATACAATGGGGGATGGAGGTAGTATTAGACTAAAATTTCTACTGGTGCCAGATCCAATGCCATTTTTCTTATTGTACAACTGTTTGAGCCCTAATCTTTATGTAAAACTTATCATCCAAAGAATAAAAAAAGAGCAGCAAGTATAGTGGTATAGCTTAAATAGGATAGGATGTGAACAATTTGATAAACTCTTCCATTCCATAAACCCTCAAACCATAAGCAGAGACAACGAACATACATTGATGCAAACATAAGGATTGATTTTCAGAAAAATATATAATTTATAGGATTTTCAGGAAATTTTGATTCTACCCTAATCGTTGCAGCTTGGAACGACGCCATTGCGCTCTGCACAAAACCTCTCCATAAGCTCTTGCTCAGTTCCTGAAGATGAAATTCCTCGCTCTACCCGCCAGGCTTTCAGATTCATCCGGATCTGGATTTCATTTCTTCATAAATTGGTGTAGATTTCGACCCAAGCCTTCTTCAGGAGAGTATAGAGGTGCGGCGGAATAGAATTTTCCAAAATGGATTCAACCATCGGAGATTTCGTGAGTTTTTAGGGGATAAAAGTTTGATTGTTGGGCAAACTGAACCTACGAATTCCGTGGCAGAACGGCTGTAGCATCGACGTCCAAGATGGTGGCCGTGGAATCAGCGGCGACGGCTTCGTGATCTTGAATCGTGATATTTAGGCCTTTAGCAAACTCCAGAATCCTTAACTTTTCACTCTCTTCTCAGCTCCTGAATCGAGAAGAAGAGAGAGATTAAAAGTGACTATTGTACCAATGGGTTTGACCCACAATAAAATGGATGACGTGTCAGATCCGGTTCTACGGAATTAAAAAAAACCTGTCCTATAGAAGTCTTTGTCTAATTAAAATTAAAATTTATTAAATAAGGAATATGATTTATTAATACCAGAATTCTTTAAAATATATAATCATTATATCTAAATTAACTCATATGGCAGTCTTCCTTACTGTAATTAACGCCAGAATTCTTTAAAATACGTAATCATTAGATCTAAATTGACTCATATGGCAGTATTCTTATTATTCAAAAATATGATAAAAGTAACGTAATTATTGCTGATGTCTTCTGATTTTTGATGGATAGTGCTTGATTCCAAGAATAATTATTATGATATCAAATCAACTAATTTCATAAACATAATTAACAATAATTAATAATTTCATAAACATAATTTTGATTCGCATAAGTATTCATTATGGAATTTTGAAATAACATACCGTGGGTTAATAAATTTCAAATTAAAATACATAATAAATATTATTGTATGAATTTTCAGTTATAGAATTCATAAGCATACTAAAACTTTATACGAAAAATCATGAGATCCAAGATCATGCTCTGATACCACATGTAAGCATAATTTCATAAATAATTAATTTATTAATTGACATGGATCTTACATCTTCATGATTTTCACACCACATAAACACGATTAGAAGACTTATCTTGAGACGTCACTAATAGCGGTCCTCCAATGAAACGTTCCTGCTAATAATTACGCTGGGAACTGGTTTCTCTCTCCTCACCCTTTTCTTATGGAACAATACGGGAACTTAATATGATAGAGAATTAATAAAACTGTGTCTCTTTTATAGGTGGAGAGAGATCAGATCGGGATATTAAATCTTTATCAAATCACATTATATCAATGTAATTAATTGTTATTCATAAATATATATGACCTTATTTATCTCATACCATATCTTTATTTAAGATATTTGATAATAATAAATATCATATACTCCCTCCGTCCCAGGTTAAGAGGGTCATTTTACCATTTTAGTCGTCCCACTCAAAGAGTCTCATTTCCTTTTTTTGACATATGAGACCCACCCACACCCACTAATACAATTAAAACATGGGGCCCCCACACCCACTACACATTAAATAATAATACTCCTTAATCTACGTGTCCAAAAGCAAATGAGACTTTTAAGTTGGGACGGAGGGAGTATATATTTATTATTTATTTAAGATATTTGATCATAATAAATATCTTATATATATTTATTATTAATAGCACTAGTCCATAATAATCTTACATAGTCATGATTAAAAAGATCTTAAATTGAATTGAGTGATAATAGAAATAAATGCAAAAATTGTGGATGCAAGCCCGAATTTTGGAAGACTAGATGTCTGGGAATTACGAGGCGACTTATAACTAAATTCTTACTTAATCTCGTCATTTTTAATTTATCGTGTTAATCTAGTTGCAATTTACAAATAATATAGCACACAAAATTGTGAGGGCTTCTCGTGATTTTTGAAACCTACGTTTATGGTTCGAGCCATCAAACTTTTTGGAGGGCCTTCTCCACCATTCTTTTTCATGTTATTAATTGATAGTAATATTCTTTGTTATGTTAAAAAAAAAAAATTAATATTCACCGTAATAGAAAATGAAAAAACGGCTCTGTATGAGCGATGTATAGTTTATAAATCATTTGCGCGGGGACCCGAATTCGGTCAATGCGGGTCGATCCGAACCCGAATAACTGTTGCGGTGGACCGGTGGTGTTAAAATTTCAATCCGAAGATCTGTACTAAACAGTCACTCTCGCAAAACTTCCATTTCTGACCCGCCAGATCCACGCGCCGCCGCAATGATAGAATCCTCCGCAGCCGAGCAACATAAAGAGCCACCACCACCATCTACCCCTTCTCCAGCTTACCATCTGTACCCCCGGCGGGAGCCCTTCGAGCACGGGCTTCTACCCATCCCCAAACTCATCTTCACTGATGGTGTTCAGACTCTCCCATCTGAAATCCACTCTCCTTTCATCAAATTCCAGTAGTCGAGTCAGCACCGAAACCCTAGCTGGAGTCCTTCAAATTCCCATTGAACATTGGCGTCTTTTGATCGAAACCCTATCCACCGTTCTGCATGATGATTCTGATCCGTTGGTGAAGGCCAGGGCTCCGGAAGAGATTGATGAAATCGGGGTGAATGTGTATGATTTGATGGTATATTTGTATATACAGAATTACAAGAGGTTGCTGCCGAAAGGGCATAAGGATGCTGCTGCTGTTGCTGATGTTTGGCCGTCTACTTCAGCTTTCGATGGGTTTTTATCTGTGCTCTCGCCGTTACAGGTGATGAGTTTCTAGTTTCAGATTTACTTCGTACAAAGTGAACTTCCGATGTAATGTGGAGTGGGATGAGAATTTATATATTGACGCACATCGATTTTCGATTAGAAGGGTCATATGTGAGGATATCATACTATTGTAAACTTAGTCGCCTCATTACCTAAAGATTTTCTACTTAATTTGATTTACAAATAATTACTTTGAATGTAATAGTTATGAGTTACTTTTCCATTCTGGATGTTAGCATAAAAAACACCCGCTTTAGTGTATGCATGTACATTTACTGTGTTATGATTGCCATAAACATGGTTCTGCACATTGCTGTTGGTGCTTAGCAACAGCCGGAGATTTATGCCATCTCAAGCTGATGAAGTGGCTCATCAGCTGTCATATCTACAAAAACACGTGAACATTCTTTCCCTATTGGCAGATACTGTAGAAGGGGAAAGTGATCAATCTATGGTATGTGAAATTTGTTGCTAATTCTGCATTGCTGTAGAAGTGGTTTCATTTGTTAGATTCATTGGCCGTGCATGAATCTATAATTGTACTTTTGTTAGATTCACTGGTGGTGCATGAATCCTTAATATTACTTATTGATGAACTTTTTGCTATCATTATACTGAGTTTTGCATTGAGTAGTTGAATAATTTCTTCAAGGTTTTGTCCGTGGACAAATTTGAACATCTTGGATGTCTAGTGTATTTTGGGGAAAAGGGGTCTCAGAGAATTCCCTTGAGCCAGAATACTCCATTTTTTGCAAATTCAGATCCTATCATGCCTGCTGCTCTTGTTTTTGTAGAGAAAATTGCAAAATTAGTCCCACCCGTCACGGTTCCATTTGGGTTTGGTCCCAATATACTTGAGTTTAGTCCCAAACCTTTTTTTTTCGACAAAAGTGGTCCTGCTGTCTGCAAAAGTGGTCCCGCCGTCAACTCTCCCGTTAATTCCCGTTAGCAATACTGGTCCCACTGAATTTAACCTTAAATATTGGGACCAAATTTGCAAAATCTTGCAATTTTGGTCCCAAAGCACCTGTAAAATCCATTTTTGGCGATAAAATGGGATAATTTTTTACACCCAAATTAAAACCTACCCCTACCCTATTCTATCCTTATAATCATAACCCAATTCTCACATAATTAATGTGTAAATCTTAAACTATTCTCACATAATTAATTTATGTAAATCTTAAATAGTTTTTAAGGTTATGATTATCTATATCATTTTTTAATAAGAAGAGTTCAAGTGAAATTGGACTCGCAGAATACACTCCAGAAAAATGAGTGTGTGATATCATGACCTAAAATAATCATATAGTACTATATTACTGAGGCACGAGAATATTTCACGAAATGACTCTCGTAAGACAAATAAAAAATAATAACATTAATAAAAAATACAATTAATAAAAAATTATAATACTGCA
This sequence comes from Pogostemon cablin, assembly GCA_023678885.1. NCBI lineage: Eukaryota > Viridiplantae > Streptophyta > Magnoliopsida > Lamiales > Lamiaceae > Pogostemon > Pogostemon cablin. The sequence continues at coordinate 29,285,628 of CM043013.1, forward strand.
ATAAATTATTTCATGAACAATTTATAAATATTTAAAAAAAAATGATACGCAATTTATTAAAAATTATAATAATTTCATGAATAATTTATAATATAAATAAAAAATGACCCCATGTCAACACCACCACTCTAATATAATAATACTAACTCATTTCAACCATAAAAATTAACTTGGCATGAATGTTTAGAAAAAAAATCATGCGAAACATCATTTTTAATCGATCTGAAGTAAAGATGACAATGGGACGGGTATTTTTGGGTATCCTGTCTACCCGAACCCTAATGGTTAGGGTACGAGTAGTTGTAAACGGGTTTGAGACGGGTACATATAGTTGTGAAAAATACCATTAGGGTTTGGGACGGGTACGTGTAATGCCTCAAATACCCGCGGGTAACCTGATTATATATATTTTTTTATAAAATTTAATATATATTATACTCCCTCCGTCCCAAAATTGATTGCACTGTTACTGTAGATACATAGTTTAAGAAATGTTGACTTTTTAGGGGTATTGTGGTATTTTTAGGTAATAAATAAATTATAAAGTATGTTATGTGTGTTAGGTGAGTGTGGTAAAGTTGTAATTAAGATGAACTTTTAGGGGTGGAGATTGATGTGATATTTCATTTTTTTGAAAGGTGCAATCTATTTTGGGACGGATAAATGTAGAAAGTGTGCAATCAATTTTGAGACGGAGGGAGTATAATTTATGAGTCTTACCACTGGTGCACCCTGATTGTCGCTATTTTCACCTAGATTTTAGTGTCTTTTAGTATGTCTTTTCGTATTATTTTATCCGTATTTCTTGTGTTATTTGGTTGTGTTATGTGTTTTCTTGGAAATATGTGAGAGTGACCTAAAATTTATAAAAACAGATGAAATTGAGCAAAAAGGGAGATGAAATTGAAGATCCAAGGAATTGCACAAAAACTCGGTCGAATTTCTGGAATTTCGACCGAGTTTCTCTTACAGAAAGATTTGAAAAACAGGGGCAGAAATTTTGCATAAAAACTCGGTCGAGTTTTAAAAACTCGATCGAGTTTCTCTTACAGAAAAGATCCAGAAACAGGGCAACATGAAAACTCGACCGAATTTTCTAAAATTCGGTCAAATTTTTGAGCATTTTGGCGGACGAAAGCGCGCTCCAGCTTGAAGAAACGTGGTTTACATGAAAACTCGATCCAAAAACTCGGTCGAATTTTTGGACAAAAACCAGCTATCAAAACGCGATTTTCATGATTTTCAATGGGTATAAATACCCCCAATTTCAATAATCACACAGGATTTTTTAGGGCTTTCACTGTTTCACACACATCACACACAATTTCCTCCATTTTCCACCATCATCTTCATCCATTCTTCATCCATCCATCCATACTCCTTCCACCCATCAAATCCATCATTCAAGAACTCAAGAAATCAAGAACTAGAGACGGTGATCAAGAAGAATGGAGGATTCTCTTCAAGCAATTGATAGGGAATAATTTATTCATCTTTGTATTTCTTTTGGATTTGAGACTATGGATTTGTGTAATGAATCATTCATGTGGTTTGTTACTATTATCATGTTAGGCTAATTCCTCTAGTGGGATTAGGGATATGAAGAGCATATTATATTTATATTATTATGTGGATTAAATTGGTTTGTGACTTGATTGATGTTGGTTTCTATTCATGGGTTTTAATTGTTTTGATGTTATGATGACATGGTTTGTTATTCATGAATTATTATTGGTTTAATGGATTGTTGATCAATGGATGATTTATGGTAATTAAGTGATATTATAATGTTCATGTGTATATTGCTTGGAGTGAGACGGAAATGACCCTCTTAAGTATTAGAAAGGCGTGAATAGACATCGAATTTGGGTTTGACCGAAAGGATATTTGAATTCGATGAGGGAAACCAATCCATACGTTAGCTCTAGTACACAAAAAGGGAGAGTTATTTCTAACTAGTACCTAGATGGAAGAGGTTAATGTTGGGCTTTGATCTTAAGTAATTTTGGGAGTCTCAAGTGGATCAACAACCTTTGTAACCCGAAAGGGAGCTTAGGATACATTCGTGATCATCCTTAATCTACATCAATTGAGTTGAATTCCTTTTGCATGATAATATAAATTGAGTGTGCTTGGATGTTTCTAATCCCATGTTTTTCCTTACTTGAACTTGAAAACCTTCTCTCTTTTATCTTTAGCTATTTTACTTGTCATTTCTCTTAATTGCTATTTTAATTACTTGCTATTTGCTTAGTTGTTAATTTCATTCTCAAAACCCCCCGATCATCCTTACAAAAGCGACATGAACATGAGCTCACATATTTTGCTAGTCCAAACTTAACTCCTTTGTGGATTGATAATATTTCTTGGGAATACTACTTCAACGATCGAGTACTCTTGCTCGTGAGTTTCAAATATACAAACAAGAAAATGGCGTCGTTGCCAAAGGGGAGTTTAACGGATTAGTGGAAGACTGTGTTGTTGTTTTAAGTTGTTCTTGATAAGGATACTTTTATTTTATTTTATTTACTTTTTGTGTTTGTGGTCTCACTCTTTGAATTTTTCGTAGGTGTTTTATGATCACAAGATCGAAGGGACATCATTTGATTATTCCTTTGAATTTGGAGATAGAAAAAACCGCACGACAAAGGAAACGAGAGAGACGTAAAGCTAGAAAAGAAAAAAAATATGGAGAATCAACGTGGAGATAATGTTAATCATAATCCACCCCAAGATCCATTGCAAGATCAAAGGGGAGTACAAGAAGGAGTGCAAGAGAATCAAGCGGAGATGTTTAGGAACTTCATTGCTCAAAATCAAGAGTATATGCAATTGCTTGCACATCAAGAAGCTCAAAGGATACTCCAACAACAAGAGTTGCAAAGACCTAGAGCAATTCGGGATTACTTCCAACCGAGAGCCGTGCATAATAGGGTTCCTCCGGTTCAAGCCAATGATTATGAAATTAAGACCAGATTGATCAACATGGTCAAAGCAAATCAGTTTGGGGGATGTCCTCTTGAAGACCCGAACATTCATTTAGCTAATTTCTTAGAAGTTGCGAATACCGTCAAGATGAATGGAGTGTCGGAAGATGCTATTCGAATGAGGTTGTTCTCTTTTTCTTTAAGAGACAAGGCTAAAGCATGGTACAATTCAATACCTTTGGGAAGTTGTAATACATGGGCGGATCTTGAGCAAAGGTTCTTAAACAAGTACTTTCCTCCTTCGAAGACTCTCCAATTGAAAAGCCTTATCACTCAATTTAGGGAACTTCCAAATGAGAGTTTCTATGAAGCTTGGGAACGCTACAAAGAGATGCTCCGAAGATGCCCTCAACACGATTTTCATGAGAATCAATAAGTGGCTTTCTTTTATCAAGGGTTGAGTCAACAAAATTGGATGCATGTAGATGCTTCATCCGGATGGTCTATATTTGGAGTGGATGCTATGAAAGCTATGGAGATTTTTGAAGATATTGCAATGAATGCTTATCAATGGCCTTCCGAGAGAGTAATGGGGGGTTATACATTTGGAAAGGTGGCTCATGTGGAGAGTGTTAAGGAAGTGAAGAGTGATGTATTTCAAAGTGAAGGCATGAAATAATTTAATGAGAGCATCCAAGCTTTAACAAAGCAATTGAATTTGATTACTTAAGGAGTAAGTCAAGGGGGAAGTACAAGTGCTAATTTAAATGAAGAGGGGAATGTGATGCAAAGTGTGGAGGATGTTGCCTATTTAGATAGGAGAAATTACCAAGGAAATTTCCAACATCAAGGGAATTTTCAAGGTAATTATCCTTCTAACCAAGGTAATTTTCAAGGAGGATATCAAGGGCATGCTCGGGGGAACAATTTCAATCAATCAAGTGGAGGCTATCAAGCTCCGAGGAAGCATGAAAATCTTTCTTACTCCAATACTCAAGCCGCCGTTGCATTTCCTCAAGGAATGGATCCGAGTTCCAAGCCATCCAATGGAGAAGGGAAGTCATCATTGGAAGATACATTGCTAGCATTTATGAACAATACAAGGGCATATATGGAAAAGAGAGATGCTAAGCTTGAGGCTAGAATGGAGGAAAATGAAAAGAAATCCGACAATAGGATGAGAGCTTTTGAGTATCAAATGGGGCAAATTGCTTCTTCCGTGGGATCTCATCACCAACAAAGAAAATTTCCATCAAACACGGTAACTAATCCTAAAGAAGATTGCAAAGTTATCACTCTTAGGAGTGGAAAAGTATAAGGAGCCTCCTATGCCTAAAGAGGATAGTGATGTTGTTGAAGGGGAAGTGGAAAGAACGGTGGAAGAAGGGTTGGTGCAAGAGGAGATTGAAGTGGAGGAAATGAGCAAGAAAGAAGAAGTTGTTGAGCAAAAGAAAGATGAAGAAAAGATAGAGAGAATTCCAAAGTGGAAAAAGACAAAGGAGTTAAGAGAAAAGGAAGTTGAAGTTGAAAGAGATAGTTGGGGAATACCCAAAACCCAAGTACCGGTTCCTTTTCCTCAAAGGTTCTTGAAGAAGGGTTTAGATGAGAGGTTCAAAAAGTTTCTTGAAATCTTCAAGAAGATTCAAATCAATATCCCTTTTGCCGATGCTTTGGAACAAATGCCTCATTATGCTCGTTTCTTGAAGGACATCATGGAAAAGAAAAGAAGTCTTGTAGAAAATGAAACGGTTAATCTAATCGAAGAGTGTAGTGCCAGTCTGGTAGTTTCACTATACCATGTGAAATTAGAAAAAATAAGAAGAACAAGGCTCTTTGTGATCTTGGTGCAAGCATTAATCTAATGTCTCTTTCCATATTTAAGAAGCTTGGGTTAGGTGAAGTAAAGCCGACTTCCATCACACTTCAATTAGCGGATAGATCTATGACATATCCAAAAGGGATAATTGAAGACGTGTTGGTTAAGGTGGATAAGTTCGTCTTTCCGATGGACTTTGTTGTTCTAGATATGGAGGAAGATGAAAATGTACCATTGATTCTTGGGAGGCCGTTTCTTGCTACCGGGAGAGCACTTATTGATGTATACAAAGGTGAATTGAAATTGAGAGTGAATGATGAGGAGGTGGTATTTTCTCTACCCAAGGCCATGCAATATCCAATGAATGATGAAGAGTGTAAAAGTGTGGATGTTGTAAAGGGAAGTGTTGAGGAAAGTTAGCCTTCCATTGTATCTAAGGATCCACTTGAACTTTGCTTGAGAAATTCTCTATCTCTTTCTAATATTTCTAATACTTCTCTTGATTTAAATGATGAATTGATTAATTGTTTGCTTGATCTAGGTGATTGTAGTGAAGCTCAAGAAGTTGCAGCCGCTATATCAAAGGGAAATGGAAGGTTCTTACCACTTAGAGACCCACTCAATCAAGAAGAGAAAAAGGAAAAGAAGGTGGAGTTGAAGCCTCTACCCGATCATCTTGCCTATGCCTATCTTGGGGAAAATGAGACATATCCGGTAATTGTATCCTCATCTTTAACCTCTAGTCAACTTGATAAATTGCTCAATGTCCTTAAAGAGTATAAGTCGGCTATTGGTTGGTGTATTGATGATTTGAAGGGGATTAGTCCAACAATTTGCATGCATAAGATAAGGCTTGAGGATGAAGGAAAAGCTTGTGTTCAAAACCAAAGAAGACTTAATCCTATCATGCAAGAAGTAGTAAAAAAAGAGGTTCTTAAGTGGTTAGACTCCGATATGATCTTTCCTAGTGATAGCCCCTATGTGAGCCCGTTGCATGTAGTATCTAAGAAAGGGGGTATGACTATAGTGAAGACCGAGAAAAATGAGACCATAGCCACTAGGACGGTGACGGGGTGGCGTGTGTGTGTTGATTATAAGAAACTTAATGAGAACACACGTTAAGACCATTTTCCCTTACCTTTCTTGGACCAAATGTTGGATAGGTTTGCCGGGTATGAGTTTTATTGCTTTCTTGATGGGTATTCCGGATATAACCAAATTCTTATAGCACCAGAAGACCAAGAAAAGACCACTTTCACTTGTCCTTATGGAATATTTACTTTTCGAAGATTGCCATTTGGACTTTGCAATGCTCCGGCACCTTTCAAAGGTGTATGATGGAAATCTTTGAAGGTTTGATTGAGAATATTATGGAAGTCTTCATGGATGACTTTTCGGTGTTTGGATCTTCTTTTGATATGTGTTTGTCTAATCTTGTTATTGTTTTGTAGCGATGTCAAGACACTAATTTAGTGTTAAATTGGGAGAAGTGCCATTTCATGGTAAATGATGGCATTGTACTTGGACATCACATCTCTTCAAAGGGATTGCAAGTAGACCGAGCTAAAGTTGTGGCTATAGAGAAGCTTCCACCACCAACAAATGAGAAGGGAGTACGATCGTTCCTTGGTCATGACGGGTTCTATCATCGGTTCATAAAGGATTTTTCTTCATTTTCTAAACCTCTCTCTCATCTTCTTGAAAAATATGTTCAATTCAAGTTTGATGATAATTGTTTAAATGCTTTTCAGGTTCTAAAGGAAGCTTTGATTTCATCACCCATCTTGATCACCCCCGATTGGAAGGAGCCATTTATATTGATGTGTGATGCAAGTGATGTAGCTCTTGGAGTAGTTTTGGGGCAATTAAGAGAGAAAAGGTTCCGAGCTATTTATTATGCAAGCAAGACATTTGATGCAGCTCAACGTAACTACACTACTACCGAAAAAGAGTTCTTGGCGGTGGTATACGCATTTGATAAGTTTCGTCCCTATTTGGTGAGAACGAAGACTATTGTATACACCGACCATTCCGCTATCAAGTATCTTATGGCGAAGAAGGATGCAAAGCCAAGGGTGATAAGATGGGTGCTACTTCTTCAAGAATTTGACATTGAAGTAAGAGATAAGAAGGGCACGGAGAATGTGATAGCCGATCATCTTTCAAGGCTAGAGTCGAGGGAGCATTGCGAAAGCACTTATGAGTTAGTCAAGGAGGTTTTCCCCGATGAAGAAATCTTGAGATGTGATTGCTATCAAATAGAGGTCTTAGTGGAGCAAAAAGGAAGCCCGTGGTACGCGGATTATGTAAACTACTTGGCTAGTGAAAGGAAGCCTTATGAGCTTAATAAGTATCAAACCAAGAAGTTCTTTCATGATGTTAAAAGCTACTTGTGGGATGATCCTTTCTTGTACAAGATGTGCAATGATTCTCTTGTAAGAAGATGTGTTCCCGAGGAAGAATGGAGTAGTGTGTTGGAATTTTGTCATTCTTCACCTAGTGGAGGCCATTTGAGAGCTCAAAAGACCGCTGCAAAAGTCTTACAATCGGGGTTGTATTGGTCATCATTGTTCAAGAGTTGTAAGAAATTTGTAGAGGGTTGTGATCGGTGTCAAAGGATGGGGGGAATCTCCAAATGGGATGAGATGCCCCTTAAGAGCTTTCAAGAAGTGGAGATATTTGATGTTTGGGGCATCGATTTCATGGGATCGTTTCCTCAATCTCATGGATTTCTATACATCTTATTGGCGGTTGACTACGTCTCAAAGTGGGTTGAGGCTATACCTTCAAGAACAAGTGATGCTAGAGTGGTCATGGGGTTTCTAAAGAAGCATATCTTCACAAGGTTTGGAGTTCCTAGAGTGTTGGTAAGTGATGGGGGTAGTCACTTCATAAATAAGCTCATGGAGAACATTCTCAAGACTTATGGAGTGAAGCATCGAGTGTCTACTCCGTATCACCCTCAAACAAATGGTCAAGCGGAAGTTTCGAATCGCCAAATCAAGCAAGTGTTGGAGAAAACTGTGAACGGAAGTAGAAAAGATTGGTCAACCAAGCTTGATGAGGCATTGTGGGCTTTCCGTACCGCGTTTAAGACAACTCTTGGAATGTCCCCGTTTCAGCTTGTTTATGGCAAGTCTTGCCATCTCCCCGTGGAGTTAGAACACAAAGCATATTGGGCAATTAAGAAGTTAAACTTTGACATGAAAGCTTCGAAGAAGGTAAGATTCTTGCAATTGAATGAGCTTGAGGAATTTAGAGAAAATGCCTATGAAAACTCAAGGATTTTTAAGGAGAAAACCAAGAGGTGGCATGATGCTCGTTTGAGGAAGAAAAGCTTTGCAAAAGGTGAAAGAGTGTTGATATTCAATTCTCGATTGAGACTTTTCCCGGGCAAGTTGAAGTCCAAATGGAGAGGGCCCTATGTGGTGAAGGAAGTTCTTGATGGGGGAGCACTAAAAGTTATGGATGAGAACGGGGGAGAGTTCTTGGTTAATGGTCATCGAGTGAAGCACTACATGGATCCATCACAAAGGGAGACCCTCTTTGTGGATACTTTGTTTGAAAGATAATCGCATTTTCCATCTAGCTTGAAGACGTTAAACTTAGCGCTCGATGGGAGGCACCCCATCACTATCTTTATTGCTTTATTTAATGTTTTGAATAAGGATTGTGGATTTGATATTGTTTTGTTATTTTTGCTTGTAGGTGGATTGTGCTTGTGAGAAAGTATACATTGAAGAAAAGAGAAATGCTTCATGGATTATAATAGACATGTTCACCACTTGTTGCAAACTTAATTCTCGACTCTTGTCTTGAGTTAAGTTTGGGGGGGCTAGTGCGTGGTGGACATAGCTACATTCGTTGGTTGCATATACTTCTCTACAAGAAGATTATCAATGGAAACTACAAGGGTAAGTCCCACCACTTTTTGCAAACTTAATTCTCAACGCTTGTTTCGATTTAAGTTTGGGGGGAGAGTGTGTGGTGTGACTCACCACTTGAGTATGCTTGATATTATGACGATGAGAGGTCTTCTTGTAAAATTGGGTCAAATTTTAAAAAATTTCTCATGAGTTTGGGTATGATTTTGGCATGATTGGTTGTGTTGAAGTGCATGATAATCTATATTTTTAATGAAATTGTTGAGCTAATGATGTTTGTGGAGTTTTTGAACATGAATGAAGAGGTATTGGAAGCATGAATGGAGCTTGGAGCTAACGCTTTCCATACCAATTGCCTATTGAGGGAGTACTCTACACCTTATCATTTTTAGTTGCTTGACATGATTTGATTTTGATTTGAATTGAGGTGATTAGCATGCTACTTTATTTGTTATGTTTTTGGGAGGTTTCCTTTTCAATTAAGGTTGAGATGTATGTGAGCTTATTTAATTATGGATGATATGAATGTGTGCTTAATTATCTTATGGTGGTGATTTTTGTTTTTTCTTGTTTTGTGTTGTGTTGTTTCTTGTTTAGTGTGTCTTCTTTTATGTTTTGTGTGTATTTTCATTTTGTGTCTTGGTATTTTTGGTGGTTTATTTTTGGGATGTTGTGAGTCATTTTTGGATGTGAGTAATGACATGTTGTTGTGATAAGTGATGGCAAATTATGATTAAGAATATCTACACTTTAGAATTGTGACATGTTTTACTTAACTTGTTCAATTTTGAGATGAATGTGGTGTAATAAGTCCTTAAGGTCCGAGCATAAACTTGTGAGCGTTTGAGCCTCAACCATGCATACATGGTTATTTCTTCATGAGTGGATCGGTTGTGTTTAATAAGCTAGAACTTGCTCAAGGACTATAGGAACGAGCCCGATTTGTGGAGGTTAATGATATGATCTAAGGCCATCCTTGTCATTTATAATCATTGCCAAATATTTTCATACATTGAACATCATCCCTAGTTAACCATTTTGAGCCTTTAAGCCTATTTCTTGTGAATTTAGCACATTATAAGCCTTGATTACCCACTTAAGCCTTATATATATACCTTTTGTATGGGTGATTGAAGAGATGGTAGCTAGAAATGATTGATTGAATGACAAAAGAAGAAAAGGAAATAGTGAATAATCAAGAAAAAAGGGTGAAAAGAGCAAAAACAAGAGTGCACATGCAACCTTTAAATAAGAGGAAGGAGCAAAGCAACAACAAGATGCTCAAGAAATCAAAAGTCCAAAGAAGGAAGCATGCATCATAAGAAGCTCAATATAAAGGAGAAAAATGATGAATAGTTCTTAGAACCAACAAAGATAAAAAAGGAAGAAAAGAAAAGTTGAGGAGTGGAAGAAAGTAGCTACCTCTTCGATTCCTTACACTTGATTAGTCACTTTTATCCAAATTCTTCATACCCTACCAAAGAGCTTATCATTACATCCTTAATGAAAGACCTTTTTGATCATTAATTGTAACTTTGGTGGATTGTGAATATAGTCCACGAGCAAGCTTATAGCAAGTTGAGCCAATCGATTAATGAGTGTTGTTTTACCTAAATCAAAGAGTGTTGAGTGACATTTATAATCTATGTGAGGTTTGGACTAAAAAGGACTATATTACACTATTATTCTCTTGTAATTGAACTTGTTAATTCTTCATGTCATGAATCTAATGTTGTAGGATGACTTAGCATAAATTGTAGTTATTATTGATGTCGATGTGTTATTGCTTATATTCGTTAGGTCTTTTTCCTAGGTGAAAATTTCTCCTCTTGGTTTATCTTTTTCGTTGCTCGGGGACAAGCAACACCTTAAGTTTGGGGGGTTGATTGTCGCTATTTTCACCTAGATTTTAGTGTCTTTTTGTATGTCTTTTCGTATTATTTTATCCGTATTTCTTGTGTTATTTGGTTGTGTTATGTGTTTTCTTGGAAATGTGTGAGAGTGAGCTTAAATTTATAAAAACAGATGAAATGGAGCAAAAAGGGAGATGAAATTGAAGATCCAAGGAATTGCACAAAAACTCGGTCGAATTTCTGGAATTTCGACCGAGTTTCTCTTACAGAAAGATTTGAAAAACAGGGGCAGAAATTTTGCATAAAAACTCGGTCGAGTTTTAAAAACTCGGTCAAGTTTCTCTTACAGAAAAGATCCAGAAACAGGGCAGCATGAAAACTCGACCGAATTTCCTGAAATTCGGTCGAATTTTTAAGCATTTTGGCAGACGAAAGCGCGCTCCAGCTTGAAGAAACGTGGTTTACATGAAAACTCGACCGAGTTTCCAAAAACTCGGTCGAGTTTTTGGACAAAAACCAGCTATCAAAACGCGATTTTCATGATTTCCAATGGGTATAAATACCCCCAATTTCAACATTCACACAGGATTTTTTAGGGCTTTCACTGTTTCACACATATCACACACCATTTCCTCAATTTTCCACCATCATCTTCATCCATCTATCCATACTCCTTCCACCCATCAAATCCATCATTCAAGAACTCAAGAAATCAAGAACTAGAGATGGTGATCAAGAAGAATGGAGGATTCTCTTCAAGCAATTGATAGGGAAGAATTTATTCATCTTTGTATTTCTTTTGGATTTGAGACTATGGATTTGTGTAATGAATCATTCATGTGGTTTGTTACTATTATCATGTTAGGCTAATTCCTCTAGTGGGATTAGAGATATGAAGAGCACATTATGTTTATATTATTATGTGGATTAAATTGATTTGTGACTTGATTGATGTTGGTTTCTATTCATGGGTTTTAATTGTTTTGATGTTATGATGGCATGGTTTGTTATTCATGAATTATTATTGGTTTAATGGATTGTTGATCAATGGATGATTTATGGTAATTAAGTGCTATTATAATGTTCATGTGTATATTGCTTGGAGTGAGACGGAAACGACCCTCTTAAGTATTAGAAAGGCGTGAATAGACATCGAGTTTTGGTTTGACCGAAAGGATATTTGAATTCGATGAGGGGAGTCAATCCATTCGTTAGCTCTAGTACACAAAAAGGGAGAGTTATTTCTAACTAGTACCTAGATGGAAGAGGTTAATGTTGGGCTTTGATCTTAAGTAATTTTGGGAGTCTCAAGTGGATCAACAACCTTTGTAACCCGAAAGGGAGCTTAGGATACATTCGTGATCACCATTAATCTACATCAATTGAGTTGAATTCCTTTTGCATGATAATATAAATTGAGTGTGCTTGGATGTTTCTAATCCCATGTTTTTCCTTACTTAAACTTGAAAACCTTCTCTCTTTTATCTTTAGCTATTTTACTTGTCATTTCTCTTAATTGCTATTTTAATTACTTGCTATTTGCTTAGTTGTTAATTTCATTCTCAAAACCCCCCGATCATCCTTACAAAAGCGACATGAACATGAGCTCACGTATTTTGCTAGTCCAAACTTAACTCTTTTGTGGATTGATAATATTTCTTGGGAATACTACTTCAACGATCGAGTACTCTTACTCGTGAGTTTCAAATATACAAACACACCTGTAAAATCTAACCCACTAAAATTTAACACAATTAATCTCCACCTTAGATTTTATTTAGTAATCAACTTTTTAATTTATGTAATTACTATTATACCCTAAATTATACTCCCTCCGCCCCGTAGTAAGGGTAGTTTTTGCTTTTTGACACGTGGATTAAGGAGTATTATTATTTAATGTGTAGTGGGTAGTTGTATTAGTGGGAGTATGGACCCCATATTTTTATTGTATTAGAGGGGATGAGTGGGTCTCATGTGTGTAAAAAAGGAAAGAGGACCCTTTAGGAGAGACGACCAAAATGGAAAAAATAGACCCTTGCTGTGGGACGGAGGGAGTACTATTAAACCCTTAAGTGCACCGGTGCACCCAATGCACCCCAAAAATTACCCATAATTATATGATAAGATATTTTGTACTATATTTAATTAATAGTTATAAGTTTTATTTAATCATATTTATTTAAAATAATACAATTTATATTATATTTATTTTATATTTAATTAATAATAATGTAATTTTTATTATAATACTTATTTAGACAATAAAAAATATAAATATATATAAAATAAATAAATATTAAAATATTAAATGGGTATGGGTACCCACGGATATTGATAAACGGTAATGGTACGGGTACCCTAATAAATTTTTAAATGGGACAGATACAGATACGGTTAATTGTTATTTTAAACTGATACGGGTACCCTAAAATAAGCGGGTACCCTACCCGTGCCATCCCTACCCGTCAAAAATTATCCCATTTTACCCCAAAAATGGATTTTACATGTGCTTTGGGACCAAAATTGCAAGATTTTGCAATTTTGGTCCTAATATTTAAGGTTAAATCCAGTGGGACCAGTATTGTTAACGGGAATTAACGGGAGAGTTGACGGCGGGACCACTTTTGCCGACAGCGGGACCACTTTTGCCCCAAAAAAAAGGTTTGGGACTAAACTCAAGTATATTGGGACCAAACCCAAATGGGACCGTGACGGGCGGGACTAGTTTTGCAATTTTCTCTGTTTTTGTATCACAAGTTCTCGAATGGCTGCTTCAAAACATAGCGTCTACCATGGAATATATTTCCGATAGAGTATCTCCAAAAGAAAATGGGCCTTGTAATTCTTTTGATCAGGATGTTACTATGACTGATGTTGGCACAAGTCCTGCAAATCCCTCAAGCAGTACCCGAGGTCCAAGTTTGATTGAGGGAATCTCCAAATCCTCATGCGTGAAGCAAGCATCTGATCTTAAGGGCACATCTGTAAAGGTGAACATTGCTCTGCATTTTCTTTCCAAATATCTTCTTCTACCTTCATTCATTTCTGTAAGTCACCAGGAAATTTTCTGTCTAGTTAGCATGAGCATGGTAGTCAATTAAATAATTAAATTCTTTACTGGAGTGCTTATAAGCCAGTGTTTCTAATTCAGTGTTAAAAAATGGTTTATACTGCAGAGTTTAGAAAATAGCCAAGAACATGCATTTCCGTGGTTTGAAAAGGAGCTTTATTGGTATCTGTAATAGAGGGCCTGTTATTGAGAGTTTTTCTGTTCCTTACCATGATATGTTACATGAGCTTGGAAATTGATCATATATTCTTGGTTTGCTTTAGAGTTAAGATGTCTTTCCTGCCCAATTCAATGAGAAAATTGTGGAAGAGGATTGTCTGAGTTCTTTGTGATAGTCCAACTAGAGCTTTCTCTTGCCCTTTTATTTATTTCTTTTTTTCTCAGGTTGTAAATTGCCATGAATCAGTAGTTTACATCTTGGCACCCCTGAGATATGCAACAGTGTATGGATGTTCAGATGCAACTATTGTCCTTGAAGCTGTTGGAAAGGTAGTAAATGGTTCAAGAATGATAGAGCCAAATCAAGGGGTCAGCTGCAATCATGCTAATCACCAATCTGGTGGATTAGCAAGTGCTTGATTGAGGGAGAATTATTTGATAATAATTATGTACTTTCCATATTAATAAATTAGGTCTCAAATAAATGATTATAAATAAGTGGGTAGAGGAGAGGTGAAGGATGGTCCAGAATTATCTTTGTGTCGTCTATTGGGCAGCCTTAGGCTGACGAGATTCATCCCGTGGGAATCGTATTCTTGCATTCCTATTTATCATACTTCCTTTTTAATTTATATTATAACTTCTTTACTCTATCAAAGAACATGATTCCATTTGTATTGTTTAGAGGTTGTAGTTTAAGTTATCTTGAACAAAACTAGAAGTGGTGTATGCCTAAATATTTTTCTCATACAGGCTGTTAGAGTTGAGCATTGTGAACGTGTTCATGTGATCACTGCAGCCAAACGTGTCTGCATTGCAAACTGCCAGGAGTGCGTATTCTTCTTGGGTGTTAACCAGCGGCCCCTAATAGTTGGTGATAATCATAAATTGCAGGTGAGATTCGCCTTATATTTAATGCTTATTGCAAAAAAAAAGTACCTATGTTTTCTTAACCTACGTAAGGAATTATTGAAGGTGAAGTGGTTTTTAGTTTTTACCCTTTTATTTCCTTGACTGTTAGGCTTCCTTTTCCACTGGTTAATATGAGTCTATGACATTCAACAGTTGGCTCCCTACAGCACATTCTACTCACAACTGGAGGAACTCGAGTCAAGTTGGAGTTGACCCCTATGATTAACAAGTGGAGTGAACCTATGGTGCTTGGAGTGGTTGATCCCCATGATTCAATATACCATCCTGCTGGTGCATCGGATGCCCTAGCTGAAACTGCTGCGTGCCTAGAGCCTGATCAGTTTACCAATTTTGTGGTAAGTACTTTTCTCAGTTGGCAATTTAGACTCAAAATATCACCTATGGGTTATGCATTGTGTATATTGTAGTTATGATCTTGTAAAAAATGTTCCACAAAACCTGGATCTATTTCAGTATGAATTCTTATCTGTTATGGTTTTGCTGTATTGTCTCTGTTGGGCTCAATTTATGGTTCCCTCCAAGTTCTATGTATTTCCGGAATGTACTAAAGTGTTCAATCACCAGATTCCAGATTGGTTGGAAAGTATTAAGGTTTTTAACCCTTGTACAACAGTCTTTTCGAATATATCTTGCATTTCAATCTCTTTCTGCAACATGAAGTACACATATGATCAACACTTTGATAACTCCTGATAACAGAGAGAAGAGGTTAGAGAGTGACTTACCTCAGACATTTCGGTTGTTCCAGACATAGGGCACTGGTTTGTCTTTAGATGCTCCATGATCCTCTAACTCGATCTAAAGTTACAATCACCAGAGAAAAAGTAGAGTAGCCGAAAGGTACTGCACCTCCAATTTTCATCACTTTCTTCTTCCCCATCTTTACTCTTCAACTGACATTTGATTAGGGTTTGTAGATCCACGCCGTTTCTCACGCCTCTTCAATGAATCTCCCATCTTTACATAAATCTCTCCCTCTTTGACACTGTATGCACCGCCCATTAACCCTTAATTTTTTTTATTTAAAACATTCTAGGGTTATGTGATAAAAACTAAAAAGTAAGATTGGGCCTTGGGAATGGAGCACCATTTATTTTTTTTACACGTTAATTAAAGAGTATTATTATTTTATGTAAATTAGGCAGGTGTATTAGAGAGATGTGATGGGTAGTGGTGGGTAATTGGTGTATTTTTTTTACTAAAAGAGGGAAATTGTGCAATTTGGACGGGAAGACCAATATAGCAAAATGGTGCTATTTGGGTGGGATGTAGGGAGTATATTGGGTGCACCCGGGTGCAAGGTGCACCCATATATCTATAACTTCATTTTACTTATTGGATGTCCCATCCAAATGTTACTGACAGGTTTTTTCTGCGCACTATAGTTTAATCCTCAAATATAAGGATGTCAATTGTAGCAGCAAGCACCCAAGTTAAATTATCGATCCCACTTAGACATCTAATTGTCTATTTTACTATGAATTACTAATTAATCAGAATTAAATAACCAAATTTAAGTGTTGAGTATTAATTATCTAAAATACTGAAATATTAAATAATTGAATTATTAAAAGCAATAAAAATAAACGCAAGTTTTTAATCAAGAGATGACGAACAGTTCTAAGGTATCAGGTAGAGACTAATTAATTCAAGTTGTTAGACCTTCAATTGTTCATTCATGCAGTTTTACTGAAAATACACCACCTAACCCTGTTATCCCACCGAATATGATTCGATTTTAAGCTAACAGTATATTCTGATTTAAATCCTAAGGTGCGCAAATATTACCAAACATTATTCCTATATACTAATCAAAGCAAGCAACAATACATCGGGATGGCAAGCTCGACTAACAAGATATTTTCTGGAATTACTACAAGGTTCTACTCGCTTCCTGCTTGATTGTCTAATTGTGTTGTTCCACTAAATTAATCAAGTATTTGATTTACCAGTTCATGGAATTTAAGTGTTTATAGCAGAACTACTTCAATTCCTAACATATAAAGAATATCACTCATGAACGCACAGGAGCTAACACAATAATCCAACATTATAGGCGGATGTCATGAATATATTATGAAGACGTTACGAAGCAGATGAGCAAGTTTTAATAAAATAAGTAAAATCAAAAGCTCAACTGCATAAAATCCTAATTTTTGGTCTAAATCCCCAAATTAATTAAATCAATCCATCAAACCCCTAGAAATGTACAAGGAATTGGCCTATGAGGTTACAAGCAACACTCATGGCTAAGCAATTCATACCAAAAATCAAGATAAAAGTAAAAGAAAGATAAGAATAATGAAACCCTAGCGTAGGCGTAGTCTCACGTTCCTTCTCCATCTCTCCAATCATCCAATTCTCTCTCAATTATCACTTGGAACCCTCTTGAAAGTGGATGGATGGTAAAATCAGGTTTTTAATCTGATATGGAGGGGTTGGAGGTGTGAATTGATGATGGATTATGGATGGGTTCTCTCCAAATTGTGTCTTGATCTCCCTACTTGTTTCTAGAATTGATGCAGGGCTTTTTCGCGACGATTCTGCTCCAAAAATACGATCTAGAGGCATAAATATAGTGATGCATCGAACAGGCTGCAACTGGGCCCCTCGGCACCCAGCTCGGCTTGAGCTGGATCTGGACCCAGCCGAGTGGCCTCTCCCTCAACTGGCCACGTCATCAGGGCCCAACCTAGGCCCCACTCGGTGCAAATGGCCACTGCTCGGCACCCAGCTCGCGGCGAGTGGCTCGCCGAGCTGGTCCTGAGCTGGTCCGTTTAGGTTCTATTTCGCTCCTCTTCTAATCCTGCTCTATTTTATCTTGTTTCCTGCCTTCAAAACTCACAAAAGCACCTTAATGGCCTCAAAATTGTGTAAATACTTAAACGTACATAATTCCATGCAAAAATGATAACTTTCCTAAGCAAAATGGTGTAATGTGCACACATAAAATGCGTAAAATTCCACTCTCAACAAATCCCTAAACTTACCTATTGCTCGTCCCGAGACAACCACATAAAAATCAATAGAGTAAATTGAGAGAAAATTTCACAGTAGAAAACATCCAAGACAATATAACAATTTAAATATCATACTTCAGATGCAAGATGACCATCCATCAAAAAACATACAATTCAAATCAACTATTTTACTCATTCGGAATGCTCATTGAACTTGGTTTCAATTTTGGTAAATTGATTTAGAGCAAGTGTACTCTATCGTGTGTAGCACGTAAGCGACCAAGTGCAAAATTTATAAGATATCGAACCCAAGGGCGAAAGTGGGTAGCCGTATTTGAGAAATGCTTTACTCTAGTAGGACGAATCAAAAAGAGGGGATGATTATACTACAAACTAAGCTAGAAAGCAATTAAAGATAGAACATATACAAATGTGATGGGAAATAGATGAAGGTGAACAATCTAAGAAGATGTAAGGCAAGCAACATCATAGATAAGGCTTATGTAGACTCACACAAACACATGCATTGAAGGTTTTCATGTTATGATACTAAGGGCACTCAAAGAGTGTCTCCAATCCTCACTCTTCCTATAGGTACTTACGGATATTAATATACCGGTATGGAGATATTATCACGAAGAATTTTCTTTAGTAGGCAGTGACGTTTTCCTAGTGTTCCCTTTCTAAGGTCAAGTAAAAATTGGCTTGGTTCCCCTCATTATATCAAACACTTTCACAAGTAATTATCAATAATGTCCTACCATGAGGTTCTAAGCACATGAAGGTTATGACCAAACTCCCCACATACTTAACATAGTCATCTCATGCAATCAATGATTCAATTAAACCACTAAGCATAATATTGGAATGGCCATCCTAACACTATGAATAGAGAATTTAATCACACAATTCATACATAAAATGAGAATAAGCATTCATGATAGAAAATATTCATAACAATCATTTCATCAAACATGTGGTGTGCAAAATCTACATAATCCCTAACCAATCATATTGCTAGCCTCACATGAGGACTAGCCACTACATATCATGATTGAATCATTACAATCCATGGCATGCTCTAATTTAGCTAAATAATGAAGAAAATCACAAATTAAAGGTAAGTTGGCTTCCCTTGCAAAGTAGGTCTTCTCCTCCTTCAACATGCTCAAATCTTTACTCCTTGATAAATTTCACTTCTTAGATTGGTGGATGAATGGATTAATGGATGGATTTGAGAAGATCAAGTGGATTGGATAGATGAAGTGAAGGATGGAAGAGATGGAGATGAATGTGTGTGATTTAGGTGTTTAGTGTGTGTGAAAACTGATCCGAAATGATTTCTCCCGGATTTTGTGGTCAAAACATGTATTTATACCCCCATGGAAGCTTCTAGAACGTTTAGAGATCATAAAACTGCCTTTTGAACCTACATGGGCCGTGTAGCCGCACACGGCCATGGAGGTGGTCGTGTAGTGTTTTCTGGTGTCCAAGCACGCCCACCCCTTATAGGGCCGTGCTCGATACACGGGTCGTGTAGTGCAGCTCGTGCAGCGCAGTCTCACAATTTCGCGCATAACTTCCACATCCAATCTCCGATTTGAGTAATTCTTGCGCTCACGCAATCCTCTTTTCCTTGGCTTTCTATCCTCATAAAGATCTGACAAAAATTCTAAAATTTGAGGGTGTAAAAAGTCATGCAAAATAGCACAACCGTGCTGAGTAGGAACAGCTTGCGCGACGTCACCATTTTAATCATAATTTTCTCGTTTGAGCTCCGATTGAAGTGTTTCTTATACCAAAATGATTTTATTTTCTGTGGATTTCCAACCATATATTACACTTCTAGTTTTGAGCTCCAAAAGAGTACAGAAAAAACTACACAAGTTAGACGTGTGTTTTTCAGCATTTTACTTTGACTCATTCTCCCTCGTTTCAACTCCAAATCGAGCTCTGTTTTTTCCCACATCTTCTTTATCGTGTCTAGAATCCATTTTTACCTGATAATCACACAAATTACACCAATTTTCTAATTCTCTAAATATTCACAAATGTAGCACAATTTAAGACACTTAATCATGAAAATCACACATTTATTATTTCAAAGCATAAATCTCCATATCTTCATATAACACCACCAAATGATATACAAAATGAATAAAAATACATAAAATACATAATAAAAAGACACTAAAATTTAGGTGAAAATGACACCGATCACTCATCCACCCATTCTCACTGGTAGTATTTACATTCATCACTCAAGTGTGAGATATACACTTTTACGGTAAGGTGTTTACACTCAAAGTCAATCCAAACACCGCGTAACCATAAGCTTGACAATCATCTCAACTCTCGACTAAAGGAATAATTTCAACAATAGGATCACAAAGGTCTTGCATTAGGATATAATGTTGGCTCTTTGCCTCTTTGGTAAAGGTAGGAAATATATGGATTAAGTGACTCAATCACTAGTAGAGAATCAAAGAAGACTCACAGCTTTTCAACAAACAGCTTCAATTTCTTCTTTCTTCTTCCATGCTCTTCAATTCTTCATTCAACTTGATTCCTCCACTTTTTAAAACAACTTCCTTACTTGAATTTTTTCTTTTTTCTTTTTCCTTTTTCTTTTTTTTTTTCAAATAAGATTACCAGTTTCGGGCAGTACCCTTTTCATGGGGTACCAGTTTTGGGCACTACCCCCTTCATGCAATAATTTAACCATTCTTTTCAATAAATTTCCATCAATTCCAAATTACTCTCCTTTTATTCTTCATCACAAGACACCAACTTGACTCCTTCAACTCTCTACTAGGTAGGAATTTTTAAGGCTAACAAAGGGATCAATTGACTAATCACATAGGCTTCCAACAAATAAGGCTTTTAAGCTCAAAAGGTTTACTACGGATAATTTCATTAGGTAGGAAAATAATATGTCTAGTGAATAATAAACAACAAAGATGGCCTAAGATCATCTCCTATTGTCTAGTCAAACACGTAGCTTCAAGCAAGATACAAAGCCAAGTTCTAGAATACGTGTGTATGAACGACACTCACAAGAATAAACTAGATCATGCAACTTGTCATAATTTCAAAAGGCTCAAATCTCACATGGCTATACGAATGAGTGAGCAATCCTAATAAAGCTACATAGCTAATCATCCATGCATATAATTAAACTTCAAGCATCTTATTATCAAAGCACAATATCAAATTGTTTCTCAAGCAATCATACAACATAAATCAACTACTCATAACTCCCTGAATAAATCATGAACCCCTAATCAATAATCATACATCATCCATCACATAATCAGTACAAATGGCAACAGAATAATTATATCATACATGCCCAAATAAAAAGACAGAAACCTAGCACATAGCTATCAAATGACTCAAAAAGTGAAAAAAATCAGAAAGGTGGGAGTAGAGAGACACAAACACTATCAGATACCACCGCTCAAATCAGATAATCAGGATCAACGAACCATGCGTTGAATTCCTCCCAAATGTCATCCAGTATCCTCACTCTCTCCGACACCTGAGAGTATATTTCCCTACTATGAACATCATCCCCAGTAAACCATTTTGAGCCTATAAGCCTATTTCTTGTGAATTTAGCACATTACAAGCCTTAATTACCCACATGAGTCTTATATATACCATTTGTGTGAGTAATTGAGGAGATGGTGATTAGCGTGGTGTGATGAGTTATGATGCAAAAGAAGAAAAGAAATGGTAAGCAAGCAAGAAAAAGGATGAGAAGAGCAAAAATAAGAATGCACATGCAACCTTAACATAAGCGAAAGAGCAAAGTACCAACAATTAGGAAATGTGATTATTAGTGTTTGTGATTATCAAAGTTGACAAAGGAAGAAAGAAAAGTTAAATAATGGAAGAAAGTAGCTACTTCTTCAATTACTTACACATGATTAGTCACTCTTACCCAAATTTTTCATACCCTATCAAAGAGCCTATCATTACATCCTAATTAAAGAACTTTTTGATCACTAATGGAAACTTTGGCGGTTTGTGATTGTAGTTCACGAGCGATCTTATAGCGAGCTGAGCCAATCGATTGATGAGTGTTGTTTACCTCTTGAAAGAGTATTAAATGACATTTATAACTTATGTGAGGCTTGGACTACACTTTTATTCTCTTTTGATTGGACTTGTGAATATTTTTTGCATGTTATGATTTTAATGATGTAGGATGACTTAGTATAATTTGTAATTCTTATTACTATTGATGTGTTATTGCTTATGTTCATTTAGTTTTTTTCCTAGGTGAAAATCACTCCTCTTGGTTTATCATTTTCGTTGTTCGGTGACGAACAACACTTTAAGTTTGGGGGTGTGATGAGTGATATTTTCACCTAAATTTTAGTGTCTTTTTATATCCGTTTTCGTAGTATTTTATCATATTTTATGTGTATTTAGTTGTGTTTTGTGTTTTTATGGAAATGTATGAGAACGAGCTTAAACGTATGAAAAACAGGTAAAAGAGGAGCAAAAAGGGAGATGAAATTGAAGATCCAAAAATTGACACAAAAACTCAATCGAATTACTGGAAATTTGATCGAGTTTCTCTTACAGTGTGATTTTGAAGATTTTGCATGATAACTCGGTCAAGTTTCTCTTACAGACAGATTTGGAAACAAGGAAAAATCATGGAAATTTGACCAAATTTGAGAAACTTGATCGAGTTTTTATGCAAAATTCCAGCTGTCAAGTGCGATTTTAAGGCTTTCCAAGGGGTATAAATACCCTCAATTTCAACATTCCAAAGGAGACTTCATAGGGTTTTTGCTGGACACATAGATCACACACCATTTCCTCCATTTTACACCATTATCTTCATCCATCATCCAGACTTGATCTCCTCCGATCCATCAAATCCACCATCCAAATGATTAAGGAAGCAAGAGAGTGTGAGATCACAAGAAGAAGAAGGAGATTTCCATTTATGACCTTCAAAGGGAGAATCTAATTCTAATTTTTGTGCATTTATTTATAGATTGATCATGGTTTGTAAGGATTTTAATGTTTATGTTGAATTCCTTGTGACTATGAGAGGCTAATCTCCTTTGTGAGATTAGCTTCATGATTAGTGTTAGATAATTTAATTTTTATTCAAATTGATTTTAATCTTGAATGGGCTTTGTGTCATTTCTATCATTGATTTTTCATTACTTGATTTTATGATGATATGTGTGATTAATTGTCATGGGCATGTGATTAGATTGATAAATCAATTATGTGTTTAGGATAATTCATTGAATTATTTCATCATACACTTCATATGCATTAATTCAGAATGAAATAGAGATATCCTTCCAGATATAGAACCCTTGAATAGAACATTTGATTAGCTTAATTGAGAAATTTGTTGATTAGCTTAGGAGAACCAAGCCATTAGTGAATTCATAGTACCTTAAAAGGGAATATTGCCTATAATTTAGTACCTCGTTAGGGAACTCGTAGGATAATTAGTACCTAGTGGGAGGTGTTCACTTTTGTCCAGATCCTTTGTGCTTTTGGGAGCCTTATTGAGGGCCTACATCCTATCCATTTCAAGAGAGGGTTTAGGTGGAATTAGTTATTGCTTCTATGCCATGTCCATGAGAGATTAAAATTATTTGCATGATTACTTGATTATCTATGTCATGATTGTTGTTAATCTCATCTTTGCATCATTTGGAACCAAATTTATCTTGCATTCATTTTATTATTTGTGTTAGTGTAAGTGCATTCATTTGCATTCTAATTATTCTCCATCCCATTCTGCCGTCCTTATGAAATTACGATAAACTTGAAATCGCTTAAACTATAGTACCTTCCTCCCTGTGGTTTGATAAATTCTTTAATTGGTCATCCCGACTATATTACGACCAATCATTACCCTATTCTAATTAAGCTGGTAATAATTTAGAGTAAATAAATAGTTAGTTGTCCTTAGGTTCGAAAATAAACTTTGTCATTTGCCTCTACAATTGATATCCTTCACACTTATGGATTAAATTGGAGTGCGCAAAATACGCCTATCAATAATATAAAGATACATTCAAATTTTAGGCAAATACTTGTATGACACCATCTTACGTAAGCTCTTACATGAGACGAATAAAATGTTCATAAAATGTCATCACTTTCGCTATAAAATGTTATCATTTTCCATATAAATTGTTATTTACTATAAATTGTTTATGAAATAGTTCACTACAACATTATTACTTTTTATTGACTGAATATCACTTTTAATTAATAATGTTATCACTTTTTATTCGTCTCATGTGAGGAACTATCCCAAAATTTAAAGTAAATATATAGTCAATCTACTTATAAATATTAATTAAAAAATCTTTTATTTTATTATTAAAATATATTTCATTTAATAATTATACTTCTAATATTTAATAAAAATTGATAATAACTCTAGATACCACAATTTATCAAAAATTTTATTTAATAAAATTTTAATATAATAAAATTATATTATTAAAATATATTTCATTTAATAATTATACTTCTAATATTTAATTGAAACTCAATAGTTGCAAGTTCGACTCTTCCACGTTAGACTAATGCATAGAAATATGGTCCTTATATTTTGAACAAATGTAGTGTTGGAGAAAAGATTGCGACATTTATTAAAGTATTTTTCTCTTTGTCTGAAATCCCTTGCATCTGTTGCTTTATTATTTTTTAGCCTGAAGTGACTTGCTTAGAGTTTGTAAGTTAATATGATGCATGTCTGACAAAGTATAGACACTTGCATGCTGATATGTAATGCATGGTTTCATGCGAACATCAGGATCTTTTCTTCATAGGCGTATGGTTTCAACTTGTTGATCGAAGGTTAGGATCAAGAGTTGAGGTTAGTTGTGAGCCGTTGGATCAGTTTGATAAGGGATGTATGATGAAAGCCTTGAAAGGAGTTAGCAGCTTGAAGGATCAGTTGTTTGGTTAGTTTGTAACAGTTCCTCCAGCTGGAGTGACAGTTATTACAGCTTGCAACACAAGAAACGAGCTGGTGCACTATAAGATGTAAGGGTTATCTGTTTATTATCATTCATTCCTTTGTTCATCAGTTTCCATAGCAGATCAGATATTTCTTTGCATTGTGTTGAGTGTGATATCCTCCATTGTTGTAAAACCTCATATCAATAAGATCCTTTCTTCCCTTAAGAGTGGATGTTGGAACATTACCGAACCACTATAATCATTGGCGTTCTATGTTTCTTCTTCTTCAATCAATCTCTGTGTGTGTGTGATTTCTTGAAAAGTTCTATCTCGTTTCTGATTTCTTGCACCTGTTTTCACAAGAATGTCAATTTCTATTGCATCCTAGAAGCTAGGCAACCATGCTTTTCTAGCCTGTTCTATATGTTTGTGCAATCTATATGGTGCGATTTGGTTACTCTGAAAATATATTATAACACAAAATATGATTCTCTTGATAATATTTTGGAAATGTGTCTCAGAAAGTGCTGGCAGAATAAGTTTCTAGTTGTTGAAATGTTCTTCTTGTAATATTAAATTGGAAATGATCAATCTTGTTGTGTTCTGATAATCTCTCTGGAAGTTTTTCTTCAAGGCATTATTCATTGTTGACCTTTGCCGTGAATTTTTTTTCAGTAGAATGTGTAGTCATGTTCTCTGTGTAGAATGTAGTTGTGATCTATATTTCAAAGGTCATCTCCTAACATACTTGAATACTTGATTATATCTCTGGACTTATAATTATTTTCCCTATGATGCAGGATTTGCTAAATATTCTGTTTAAGCTAAGAAAAGCATTCTATTACTGCCTCTTCTGTTGATGTCAGGTAATGATCATATTTTGTAATTGTAATTACGGCGTTGAATGTCCTGTTACATTTTGGTGTTACATCTTCTGTTACACGTGTTAGATGAGTGACACGTGTGCGGAGAGATTAATCTCAACCTTTCCCCTTAGGGTTGATTGTTAGGGTATAGATTAGTCTATCCTACGTGTCAATCATCCAACGGTTTGTAACAGGAAATGTAACACCAAATGTAACAGAAGATCTGAACCGTGTAATTACCATGGTCATTCATGTAATCTCTGTGATTAAGTTTTGGAAATACGGGATAAAATTTTTTTTTTCCCCGTAAGTTTGACCATGTACAATTTTTGCCCCAAAAAAATAAAATTTAGGCATTTGTCCCATTAACTTTATAATTGCACCATTTTCGCCAGAATTCGACATTTTCGCCGAAATTGATCACGTGCATGTCACGTGATCATCGGATTTGGTATTTCCTGGCAGGATAAAATATTTTTTTGCCCCATAAGTTTTGCCATGTACAATTTTGCCCCAAAAAATATAAGATTTGGGCATTTATCCCAATATCTTTTATAATTCCACCAATTTTACCCCGTTTTTCCAAAATTTTGATATTTTCATCGGAATCGATCAGGTACATGTCACATTATCATCGAATTTGACATTTTCTGGTGAATTTGCTGATCTAGCAATACAGTGGCATTCCCATCAAAAATAATAATAATATTTTACTGATAATTTAATTAAAAAAATACCCTCAATCGATGAACTCAGTTCTCACGTGCCATCCACGTGCTTCCACCATTTTCGTAAACTCTCTCTTCTTATCAATCAGGGGATCATCCGTGTACCCTCTCACCACCATGGCCATGGGCGGCAGCTGTTGGATCTTCCTCTCCAGGGGCCTACCCCCAACGAACAGATCATAGTGTGCATTGCCTTGATCTACACCCTCCGGCAATGCAAGCAACCACAGGATATCAGAGCCATACAGAGGGAGGATATATAGAGTCGTTGGCGGTTTAGCTCTGATTCAATCCTTCGCACCCCACCAAAGAACGACTAGTTCATTATCAGTCTCACGATTCTAATTGGCTGGAGATCAATATTCAATGTGCGCATCCCCACGTGATAGACCATGATGTCGCCGGGGATGCTTTCCATTATAAAAATCCTAGAGAAGTCGGTGAATTCTTTCGATCCAAGGGTTGGCGTCGTGGCCGGCGAGTGCTTGGGTTTAGCCCACTGCACTGCGTCCATGAGGTCGCAGTACGCCTCCGGAAGATGATTCTCTCATGCTAGGTGTCACTCGACGGAAGCGATGAGGGAAGGAACGTGAGCAACCATACGGTTGCATGACTAAAGGAAGAATGCAGCTGTGGGGCTCAAGAACACAACTCCCTCATCATGGAAGAAGATGATGAGGGGGAGCTTGGTGGCGGGAGCAAAAGATTCGACGGCTGCCTCCCATGCTGGTGAGAGGGAACACGGGGATCCCCTAATTGACAAGAAGATGAAGTTTGCGAAAATGGTGGAAACACGTTGAGGGCACAT
The DNA here is from genome assembly GCA_023678885.1 of Pogostemon cablin. NCBI lineage: Eukaryota > Viridiplantae > Streptophyta > Magnoliopsida > Lamiales > Lamiaceae > Pogostemon > Pogostemon cablin. The sequence goes on from CM043013.1 coordinate 29,312,595, forward strand.
GAGAACTTAATGCATCGATGGAGGGTATTTTTTAATTAAATTATTATTAAAATATTATTATTGTTGTTGATGAGGATGCCACTGTGTTGCCATGTCAGTAAATTCACCGAAAAATGCCAAATTCGATAATCACGTAACATGCACGTGATCAATTCCGGTGAAAATATCAAATTCCAGGAAAATGGGGCAATATTGGCGCAATTATAAAGATATTGGAACAAATGCTCAAATCTTATCTTTTTGGGGCAAAAATTGTACATGACAAAACTTACGGGGCAAAAAAATATTTTATCTCAATATCATTGTACAATTGATACAATAGTTGATGATTTGGGTTTGTCCCCCTAGTGACTTTTCAGTATGAGTCGATGGAGGCACTCATGTCCGACTGCCCAGGGATAAATAAAGATAACTAGATTCAACTGACTCGCTTAATTTTAAACTTATTCCACATCAAATTTCAGAATTCCGTGTGATAATCTGATAACTTTCATGAAATATCGCTGATTCAGTGGATGCTCGTGGCCATACCACTGATGGATCAGAAACGAACTACTCCTGACAGAGATAAATCTCATGCCATTATTTTAGGTGGAATTTGACGATTTCCAGAAATCTACATGTATCTACCAGAAACATTTCTTCATCAGAAGCTTCTATTTTGTAAAATTATAGCATCTGGTTCACCATTGTCATGCAGAATTCTTGCACGCTTGCTGATAATTGGCTTGTTAATATGTTCTTAAAGAGTACATATTATATCAGGTGCAGTATCCACCATTGATGTCACAGCACAGGTGTGAAAATCAAGAGTGAATTACTGCACCAATGTGTGACAAGTAACTAGAATTTGAAAATTAAAGTATTCGGACAAGTAGTACAAGAGTGTTGTTGCCTATTGGTTAAACACCCAACATATTAAAAGACAACCCACGCAACTACGTCTCTTTTAGTAGACCCAAAAGGCAACATTTACAAGACACAGCCTGAAAGGAGACTTGCTGGCAATATAGGAATTAATACACCTTATTTTTTACCCAATTCTGAGTGAATATGAAAAAAATGCAGCTTGCTTATTAACATCCATGTCATCTTTTATAGTTTGTGCTGCTGAAAATGTAAATAAGAAAAAGACCAGAAGCTAAAAGATATGCAGTGAGAAGGAATCAGTTATTATATCGATCAATCAAACTCAAAGAAAGAGGTATGTATATATAAGTAGTGGCAAATGGTAGATTCATTCTCAAAAATTAAGTTATTATATGTACTCCGGCCTAACAAAGAAACAATAACATCAAAGTAAACTTCAAATCCACAAGTTATTATATATACTCCAGGTCTACCAAAGAAATAATAACACAAAAGGAAACTTCAAATCCACGATACTGAAACATAAATAGAGGTCTAACAAAGAAATAATAACACAAAAAGAAACTTCAAATCCACGATAGTGAAACATAAATAGAGTTGAGTCATCTTTAAAATTCTTGTAAAATAAACATAGATCAGCATAGAGGGAGGACCAGGACTTCTGCTTGTTTAGATGATCTGGGATAAGAATTCACTACCCCAGCTAATTTCTTGAACCCAGAAGTAGCACGTGGATAATTCACAAGAAACAACATCTTCTCCAACGCCGTAGCCCTCCTAAGCACAATCCGGGCCAACAATATAACTAAATCTGCATACAGTGGTTTCTCAACGTGTGTTGCGCATTCAATTTTAACCGTCTTTAAATGCGGATAGTCGCAGCAACTGAAATCATCATTTCTAAGCATATCCTAAAGAAAACAAATTGACCACTTCAGCATACTTGAACAAATACTCTCTAATTTTCTTTTGAATAAATTTACTAATGCCTAAATGTAACAGATGTGTATGAAGTGAAATCATCATATTCCTAAGCAATTCCTAAATGGAACAAATTGACTACTTCAACATACTTGAACGAATATTCTCTCATTTTCTTTGCACATATTTACTAATGCCCTATGCCCTTTATGTGATGTTAGAGATGTGTATGAACTGAAATCATCATTCCTAAGCAATTCCTAAATGGAACAAATTCAACATACTTAACCAATACTCTCCCATTTTCTTTTGAACAAATTTACTAATGCCTATCATGTGATGTTAGAGATGTACTTACATAATATGGCAGCAAAGAGGTGAACACCTCCAATTTCTCAAGTTGGGGAGAAGACTCGAGCAGCCTTATAAGGCCAAAAATGGATTTCTTGTTCAAATCACCCTCCCCAGTACGCAAGGTCAAAGATACTCGCTTATGAGATAGCGGAATCTGCCATCCATCCGCCACCATATCTGCTAGTAACTGCATATGAAATGAGATGTGATAGTGTTCTGTTCCATGATGATAGAACAAAAGAAGAAGAAGAATTGGCATACCTCAATTAAGTCTTCTGTGAGGTGGAGCTCCGGGATATGGAGAGTTGCTTCAATCCAGTCCATGGCATAACTCCGGTTTTCCACAGGCCTGATATCAATCAAAGCTTTCACCACACTTGGAATGTTCCTCAGCCGGATCATTCTGTCATCTACATCATCTATTTCACAAACCGATGAAATCTCCAAATAATGTATGTAGGGTGCTGAAATCTCCAGATAAGGTAGATGTACGTCCTCGCCCACCCACACTGCCAGTTTACTAACACTAGGAGAGTTGATATTCAAACGATTGAACCCCCAACAGTCTTGTAGACCCAAACTATACAGAAGTGGACATCCTGATAATATATTTTCAATTACATTCTCCCCCAACTCCACCCCAAGAAAATCTAGCCTAGTCAAACCCCTCCACTCTATTCTTCTATGAGGGGAGACCCTGCAAAATGCCAATTCCAACTCTCTTAAGGATGAATTGCGATAAAACATCTCAGGGATAGCATAACCCACACTGTTGTTCCCCTTAGGAAGTATCAAAGATACCACCTTGGCCTCACTATTTGAGGCAAAGGCAAGCCACCCATTCACAAAGACGGCCCAGATTTCCGAAAACCTGAAATCAAGATACAATTTTTCCAAATATTGTGCAGTGCGAATAGCCAGAGTCCTGCTAACCATATACACAAATCTACTGATTTTTACTATATCAGCGCTTTTCTCTTGAAAGGAGAGTACGGGCAATTCGGCCCAAACATATCGCCATCTTTTAGATAGCACACTCGTCATTGCAGTTTTCTTTACCGCAGGAGCTTCTTCACGACTAAACCATGGGGTTGTTAAGCCGGCTGGTTCCCTCATGAAAGAAAGCGTGATAATAAGCAAGGAATCACACAACCCACTGAGTCTATCAACCGTGTGCTTTTTCATCGTCATCCTTCCCCTTTTATTTTCTATTTCCGACACCGTCGTTCCCGTTCGCTTTTTCATCCTTCCCCTTTTATTTTCTATTTCCGACACCGTCGTTCCCGTTCGCTTTTTCATCACTATTAAGGGGATCTGAAATTTCTGTAGGAGATCTGAAATTTCTGTTTATAAATATAGTAAGAGGGGTCGGAGAAAGGGAAACGCAGGGCGGAGAGAGGCGGGCTAATAATAATGGGGAGATTCGTAACCCTGGTCATACATGACCAAGGATTATTACAACTGTTGGATACAAGTAGATTAATGTGAACCATTAGATTACATAAATTCGAAAAAAATAAATAAGTAGTAAATTACCTAGATAAGCAGTTGTCTTTCCTTTGATTCTTTTACTATTATTCTTTTTTCTTGTTTCTTTTATTTAAAATTTTGGATATTATTTTTAAATTAAAAATAATTTAGATTAAGCAGTACTTATATAGATAATGAATTAAATGGATTTAAAATATCTTTTCAATAAAAATAATATTTAATTAAAGAAAAGTTATATAAATTCCATTAAATTATTTAGTAAACAATTTACATGAGTTATAAAAAATTAATTTTACGTTAAATTTCTTTCTTAATATACCATTTTTAATATTCTAATTTTTATTTAATTAATAAGATAATAAATAATACTATATATATTCAAAATCATAATATCATAATATACTTTAAAATTAAATTTACCATTAATTAACTTAAGGTATAATAATTATTTAATTATCTAAAGATATTAATTATCTAAAAATACGTATAATATAAAAAATATGGTAACAATGAGACAAACCCATTAAATTGGTTTAGGTAGAACGTGCGCGTAATTTATGGGAGAATTATATATGGGATTAACACAGGTGATAACCAGTTAAAAATTGGGTCATAGATGACACATGTCATCTAAGTAATCCCCATAATAATTATGACATCTATGCTCACAATTTATAACGAGGCTGAACGGGTTTGTGGGCGGTTGTAAATTATGACATCTACGTGACATATAAAGGAACGACAACCATTATAGTCTTTCTTACCTTTTAATGTTCATATATTTTTATTTTTACCGTCTTATTTTAGTTTATTTTTTAAAATATATGAATCTACCTAAAACAATTAATATATCATCATGATCCTCACATCCAATACTAATACGTCTTTCTATTTTGCATTAAATATTACTCCCTCCATCCCCTTTAAAAATATATTTTTTTCCATTTTGAGCGTCTTACCCAAAGAGTCCATTTTTCTTTTTTATACACATGGACCCACATACGCCCACTAATACAATTAAAATATGAGACTCACATTCCCCACTAATACAACTACCTACTACACATTAAATAATAATACTCTTTAATTCACGTGTCAAAAAGTAAAAGATCCTCTTAGTGAGAGGGATGGAGGGATTATATCTTTCCACTGACTATCTATTAAAATATTATACAACGTGTAAAAAGCAAATATAAACATTAAAACGGGACGGAAGGAGTAGTATCCTTTTATTTTTGGGTATTTGTCCCTGTATATCCTATTAAAAAATAGCTATTCGTACTAGTTTCAATTAAAAAAAATTATTATTTATTATACTTTATAAGAAAATTAATTAATTAAATAATTTAATAATGAGGATATACTAACAAAATTTTTAGATATATTTTTATTAATTGATTTATTTATCATTTTAAGGTTTACTTTTTAATTCTAAACATATAAAGATATACATTAGTAATATATTAATAATAATAAAAAAATACAATAAAAATATTTATTTCTAACCAATCAAAAAACATGATTAAAACTGGTGTTTAATTTGAATATATCATTATCATCATTTATACTATTAATTAATTTATAAGTGCTTATCAAAAATAAAATCTTAGATTTGTGTAATTAATATTTTGTAATCTTACCATTAATACTTTATTTTAAGTAATTCTTTTAATGAAGATCTAATAATTTAATCTTAATAATATTATTATTATATAATAATATTATTTTAAGTAATTTTCTTATAAAAGTTTATAATTTTAGGTAATTTAATGATTTCATATATAAATAAAAATTATAAAATCTTAGATTTGTGTAATTAATATTTAATGACTGCTTTCTTCATTGTTTCCTCGATACTCCGTGATTAATCACATGCGTGTAGGTTAATGAATTGTAATTAAGAAGCGTAATTAACGGTAACACACATGAATGGATTAAATTAACATGGAAGAAGTCGTATTGGGAGCAGTCATGTTCTATTTGTTGGATAATTAGGGTTGGAATTGGGGAAGAGAGGTCGATGACGGGAATGGTGTGCCTATTGTATGGCGGGCTATACGTAAACTAATTTACCTATTATATATTGAAACATTGAAAGTAATGTTGTTTGTTTTCCAAGCCATTGTCTCTCTTTCTTGGAGGATTGGGTTTGACAGCGGAAGAATAAACGTTGGATTTGGAGTGCATTTAGAAGTTTAATTGGGATGTATTTAGAAATTAAATTGAATCATCTATAAAAGGGTACTTTTGTCTTCTCACACTAATATATTTTAAATTTATATAGTAATGTGGTTCATTTAGTAGATTTGAGAGTGCAAATAGCCGCCCCCATCATGAAATTAATGTTATTTTGAGGATAGTGCAATTATTGTTCTCATAATAGAGTGGTAGAGACGGTCAATGACCACATGCTATTTTTGGGAAACAAGAGAATATAAATTTTGGAATTTTGTATGTGGCGGCTTCTCTTAAAAAAAATTTTGTGTATGTCGGCATGTTCGTTCCTGAAAAAATTGTGTATGCGACGCTCTCACGTTAATCTTTAAAATAATATTTTATTTTAAATAATTTAATATTTTAAATATTATTTGTTTAATCTCTCTCATTAATAATCTTCAATAATGCAATTAATATTTGATTTAAGTAATTTAATATAAAGTAATTAAGATTTTATAATCTTGCAATTAATATTATATTTTAAGTAATTTTTTTATAATTATTTAATTTTATCTAATAAGAATACTTTATGTATTTTTTAATGAAAATTTATCTTTTTAATTCTAATAAAAATATTTTTATAAATATGTTTAATATTTTAATCTTGCAATTAATATTTTATATTAAGTAATTTAACATTTTAACTAATATTTTATTATGTCCCTCTAATTAATAATAACTAACAATTAATATTTAAAATAATAAAAATTATAATATTTTTAATATATTTTTACATTTAAATGTTTTAGTTAGGTTATTCAGTTTTAAAAAATAAAAGTAAAAGATTAAAAAAAAGAGTGAGGCTCGACTATTAATTAATTTACAACTAATAATGTTTTGATTGAGTTATTCAATAAAAAAAATTAATTGAGTTTTAACTTTAATAATTGGATAGGTCTTGCGTGAAATCGTCTCACGTGAGACCATTTTACATTTTTTAAAATAGTTATCACATTCGCTATAAAACGTTATCACTTTCGCTATAAAATGTTATCACTTTTCATTTATACTATAAATTGTTCATGAAATAACATTATCACTTTTCATTAATTTAGTGTCACTTTTCAGTATAAAAGTTATTACTTTCTGACCGTCTCACGTAAAACCCTTACATAAGACGGTCTCACACAAGTCTTTGCCTTAATAATTTGATTTAATTATTCAATAAAAATATTAATTAAAATATAAAAAGAGAGATAGTTGATTATTAATTAAATTTAAGAATAATTTACAACTAATCATAAGTTTAATATATATATATATATATATATATTCCTATTGTAGCACATTTCTACTCTTTTTATTATTGTTTTATATATTTTAAGGTCTTTAACAGATAGAAAAAATAATTAAGCCCCAAATTGATAGTTTATTTATTTTTCAGGTTTTGGATTTAAAATATTTTATTATGATCGCTTTTTTATATTAATTGAATGTTCATTTTTTTAGCACGAAGATAAAAAATACATTTAATAGTAAAGTAAGAAGAAAAAAACAAACAAACAAATATATATATATATATATATATATATATATATATATATATATATATATATATATATATATATATATATATATATATATATACACACACACACATTTAATAATAAAATATAAAATATATTTTTAAAATAAAGACATCACACATAATAGAACTCGCGTCGTTTGTGGGAGACAAAACTAGTACATGAATAATAATAATAATAATAATAATAATAATAATAATAATAATAATAATAATAATAATAATAATAATAATAATAATAATAATAATAATAATAATAAACCAAGTGGGCTGGACTCCTCTTTAAAGTGAGTGAGCTTCAATTCCCCCAAGGGTGTGTGGGTGCTTGGTGAACTAACTACTAACTATACTAACAAGTAAATTTGTCCAATAAAAATAATGATAATAATAATAATAAGTTGGGTATATTTTTATTGATTAGTTTAATTATATATTTCTAACCAATCAAAAAAATATAATTAAATATGGTATTTAATGTATAGATATAAATGAATAATATAATAATAATAAATAAATAAAAATAGAAATATTATATATATGAAATAAAAGTATGTCTATTATATAAATAAAGTATGTTTAATAGTTGTTAAAGTATGTTTTGTAAAGTATGATGAATAATGAATTAAAGTATGATTTTAGGATGTTATAATATGATTTATTATTGACATACTTTAATTACAAATAAGCATATTTTAGCTATATGATAAACATACTTTAATAATGGGTCAACCCGTCTCACAACCGTCTCACAAAAAACCCATCTCACAAGAGAGTAACTCTAAAATATAATGTACTCCCTCCGTCCCAAGAATACATTCGTCTTTTCCATTTTGGTCCGTCCCAAGAATACATTCGCCCCATAAAAATGGAAACAATACACAATATCAATAACCTTACAATACTACAATATTACAAAAATGCCACATTTTTTTACACACAATTTAGTCAAAGTCAACTATATCATACACTTTATTCTACTCAATTACCCAAAATACTCCTTCTCTTTCTTACATCACCCCACCAAAAAGTTACTTTTCTTAACTCCGTGCCCAAGAATACGCGAATGTATTCTTGGGACGGAGGGAGTAACATTTATTAATTATATCACTTAAAAGAATAAATGTAACACTTTTTGTAAAATCATTATATAAAACTTATGTTAACAATTTAGGTTTTTATTCATATTTAATAACAATAATATAATTTATTATTGTAATGGAAAAATTACTCATAGGTACACACTTTGTACCCTAAATTACTAAAAGATACAACGAATTCAAAAAATTACTCTCACGTACAAAATATTAAAGTAAAATATTAAATATAACCTTAATTCATTATACTCTCATACACTTTTAAACCATAAACCCTAAACCCATCACCCACCCACTGCCGCTGGACCACCATCGGACCGGCGCCGCCGAACCACTGCAGGACCACCGCTGGACCGCAGGCCGCCGCTCACTAATTGTTCCACTTTGTTTAATAAAACTTGTTTTTTTTTATTTTTTCAACCCACTTTTTGAAGAGTAAAACAGCCCATCCATTTGAGTTGAGGGTTTAGATTAACTTTATCACTAAAGTTAATCCAAACCCTAATTACAAAAAAATAATTAAAATTTTCAAAAATAATAAAAATTTTATAAATTCCACAAATTAACTTTAAGAAACTGTATAACTTCAAAAAATTAACAGAAATTTAAAAAAAATTACACAATAATTACATCTGGAACCCTCTTCAAAAGGCTGTTGCTACTCATGAAAAGGATTCAATGAACGATGATTTTCCAATGTAACCATCCTTCCATTGATCCCCTGTTTAGTGAATCGATCGGGAGTGTCAGGAGTTTCCACAATCTGATTAGTGTTCATATGATCAATCTTCTATAGGACAAACAAAATTCAGATTGGACTAATTTAGAAGGTTGGAACCTCATATAACACTTCACTCATAAACCACACTAGTTCATATCACATACCGTAAAGAATAAAAATAGACAAGAAATAAAACATGACATAATTAATTAAGAATACAAAATCATGCAATGAAAATTACAACAATCCAGCAACTCAAAAAAATCATTTGAAAAATGGGGAAAGTGATAACAGCAAATCCACATCCACATTCACATTATAAACAAGGAATTGAAGTACTAAAAATAAAACTCACACAAAGCCAGGAAAATGTGCAAAAGTCATTTAAATAATAATAATAAATAATAATAAAAAAAAAACAAGTTTTAGGAAATCAAAATCCAAGAAACAGATTATATCAAGAGAAGAGAAGGGAGATCGATGATTGAATCCATCTGAAAATTGGTCCTTCTACACCGCGGCCACTCCAACCAAGATCACGAGCCCGTCGCTCCCTTGTTTGTTCCTTAGTTTTACCAGTTTCCCAGCTCTCCCACAAGGATGGTACACAAGTGTTCTGAAACAGAGTGAAAAGAGTGGATATGGGTTCCCATAAGAGAAGGAAAATCCGGAGTCTGGAACCATCGTGTCGAAGGCGGATCCGACGACATCAGCTACGATCTCGTGTCCATCGACCACAGACGGCATGGAGTCAACCCCAACCATCATCTCACTCTATAATACTCAGATCCCGACCATAGATCTACCATCTACGATTTCAACCTCAGAAACATTGTCTGGTTGAAGAGTATGTGAATCGGACAGAGAGGGTTAAGAGTTCGTCATCGTGGGACAACGATTGAAGCAAGAGAAGAAAAAGGTTGGATCAAGGTAAATAGAAGCAGGAGAAGGGCTAGGGTTGCTCCTCACGTCGCATAGGTTGGGATCGAAAGATTGAGCGGCGTAAGAAAATGGGCTAGGGTTTCATCACAGGGAAGAGAACGAGAGAGAATGAAGAGTGAAATGAGGAGATAAACACCTCCAAACGGTGTTGGCCCAAATAATGAAAATTAGGACTTTTAATTGTGTTATTAAGAGAGCCCAAATCAGTACATTTTGTGAAATTAGAGATATTAATATAAATGGCAATGTTGTTATTGATGGGTAAGTGGGGGATATATTTGTCATTATATTTTGCCAAAAATGGGGTGTGAAGGGTATTGTGGGACATCCAAATGTAGAAAGGACGGACGGAGTAATATTTAATATAAAGTGGGTAGGTGTATTAGTGTTGGATGTATGTCCCATGGTGATATATTAATTGTTTTAGTTGGGTCCACGTACCAAAAAAAGAAATGTAAAGATTGAAATAAAACGGATGAAGTATTAATTATATCATTTAAAAGAATACATGTAACACTTTTTGTAAAATCAATATATAACACTTGGGTTAACAACTTAGGTTTTTATTCATATTTAATAATAATAATAGTATAATTTATTAAATAATGAAAAAATTACTCATAATTACACACTTTGTACCCTAAATTATTAGGAGATACAATGAATTCAAAAAATTATTCTCACATACAAAATATTAAAGTAAAATATCAAATATAACCTTAATTCATTATAATCTCATACACTTTTAAACCACAAACCCTAAACCCCTCATCCACCCAGTGCCGCCGGACCACCGCCGGCCGCCGCCGAAAAGTAGGAGTATATAATTTTTTCACTACACATGACACTTACGATTCACAATTTTTTTTATTGCACACGTTTTTTACTACATATAACTTTTGCTGCACATAACTTTTGCTGCACATAACTTTTACTGCACATGAATTTTTATGCTGCATACAAACATTTATGTGCAGTACATTATAAAGGTAATATTGAAATATCACTATATATTTATGTAGTTAGTAGTAATATTTTTGTATGTTTGTATCTCATAGTAATAAAGGAGATTTTAATGTACCTTATAGTAAGTACCCCTTAAATAATTAATATAAATATAAAAATTTAATATTATTATTGTTATTATTTTTCTGAAATGGTAAATTGTATTGGAAAATACATGTATAATCTACAATACATCGAAAGCACAATAGTAGATTGTCAAAGACTAGCTCCTAAGCGAAGATAAGATTTTTTTTTCTAAAACAAGCAATAATCGTTAGATTATCTATCTAGCAAGTTGCATGATTACAATTAGAGCTAACTGCAGCTTTAAATCTTGAACGAGAAAACCAGAGCACCATCAAAATGCAACCCCAAATTCAGTGGTAAAAATTGCAGCAGAATGATACACGTTAACAAAGCAAACCTAGAGTTAATTATAGAATGTGGAACCTATATTAGCCTAATGAATTATTCACTTTAACAGGACAGTTTTTTTTTTTTTTTTTTTTTGGCTATTTTAAGTTGCAAATTGATTTTCCACTACATTTTTTGAGGGAAATTTCTAATAATGAGGTAACTTCATTTCATATTTTTAAAACAAAAATAAGTGTAATAATATGCTCAACCAATCTGTCTAACAAGAAGACCAATCAAAAGTTGTCACAGGACATAAAAGTATATTTCCTAGGAATCCATACCAACCTAACATCCTATTTCATATATTAGAAGTCATATAACTGCATACTAGGAAGTATATTCTGAACTCATTTTCTTTCCTGCTACATGAATAAAACATCGATGAAGAGCACCACCTTGCATTGGTATGGTTAAGCACACATAAAAGCCTAAACTTTCTAATGCACATGAAGAAAATTTCAAAACATGAATCTAGAAAAAACCCAAATATTTTCAGTAAAGTCATTCAATTCCTATCAGGTGTTAGATAAGAAAATAACTAGTAGACCTTGGCATGGCAGACTGTCATTTAGGGTTTCAATTTAGGGAAGACAATGAATACATGTGTTTATCAAAATATATAAAAAATTAAAAAGACAAATTTTTTAGCAAAGGTAAACCTATGATTATTAGGATTATTAATCAAGGAACAATCTAGCCTTTTAACCTGTCAAAAACTAAAATCAAGATTATTAATACAATCTACCCTGTCAAAAAGTAAACCCAAGATTATTAAATGGGATTAATAACAAAAACAATCTACTACCTTGGCAATGAGTAAACTCAAATTATTAATCATAAAAACAATCTACCCTGTCAAATGTCAATGAGTAATCCCAAGCATGATTTCATAAAAACAGTCTATCCCAAGCATGATTTCATAAAAACAGTCTATCCTGTCAAGAATCGACAATCTACCAACCACCGTAAGAACAGAAACAGAATGATAGCCCCTAAAGCCAAAACAAATTCAACAATGAAAATCAATAAGATAAAAATCACCTCGTTATAGCCAGCCAACCAACCATAGGTCTAAATTATTCTTGTAGGAGTCAAAAAATCATTCTTGTAGAGTCGAAAATACCCTTGTCAAAGTCCTTACTATGGCCTCAGTTAGAGGTGAATTTGACTGAAGCCATTCGGTAAGAGTAACTCTGAAATAAATAATAAATTTAATATAAGTTTCTAAAAGCTATTATAAAAAAGCTAAGGTAAATGCTACTTACATATCATCTGTGACGGTCGATTCGGCAGCGGGACGAGGGATGGGGGCGACGGAGGGGAGGATGGGGGCTGATGGCAGTCCGGGTACCACTACACGTGGGCCCCACTTAAAGGTACTTTCCCACTTGCCTGATGCTATTGCTTCTTTCATTAGAAGCTTCAACCTAAGAGAATCAAACCCTATGGGAAGATAGAATCGTAAGACGGCTTCCCAGGGCTGTCCAAAAAACGGTTGGAAGTGCTCGAAAGCTAGTACAAAAGTTCTGGGATCAAACTCTTGACGACGCAGCTGCTCATTCAATTGACCCAGCTGATGAGTCCCAACAGGTTTCAAATCAAAATCTCCAACCCCATTCAATTCATCACAAACATCAAACCCCAGCGGATGATCATTCAAATAAACAGAAATATCTGAATTATCATCCCTATTCATTTTCTGAAAGAAAAACCAAAACGGAGTCATTAGGGAATTACAATCATTCTCAAATTACAATTAGAAATTAAAGGGATTTCATCGCCAAAATTGAGATTAAATATTTCGATCGATTAAACTAACCTCACCACTGAATTCTTCGGATATCGTTTATGCAGAAATTTTGTGCCACAAAGCTTTTCAGATCGAAACCTACTTCGTTCGCCTCCAAACCGACTGCTTAAAAGTCATGAAAACAAAACCCGACTTTGACATTAAAATATGACCCACGGCCCAAAGTATAAGCCCACAAATAATGCTCCATATTTATCACTTATTTAAAGCGTCACATCCATACCAATTTTTATCTTTATCTTTTCTTTATGCTATTAAAAGAAGGTTTTAAATTTACACGTGTCAACTTATTATATATCTTAGGCTGATTTGTCAATTTCTCCATTTTTTTATTTTCCCTTTTTTAAATCCTTTTTCCATTCAAACTTCTTTGATGCGTTTTTCATAATTTTGATTTATTACCGCAATTATGGTAACACAATCCATTAACCACTCTGATACGTTTTCAATCCGTTCGTTTTTATTTTAGATTGAATGTGACTCATTATTTTATTTTTTATTTCATTTATAGAAACAGAGAATCGTTGCTAATATTGGTAAGATCTTTTAGTATCAAAAATTCCTTATTGAAGCTGTATCATAGTTGTTAGTGTGAGTTTTCTTTTCTATGTTTGTTTTAATCTCCATTGGAAGAAGGAGCAGGTATACATTGTCTAAATCCTACTCCTTATGAATTCATTTGATACTTTCTTGATCTCTCATTTGGGGTTCTTCAGTGCGGCAGCGACCCATCTTCTCTTTGGATTATAAAATTAATTTAGAGGCTTATTGAAGTCAGAAGCTATTATGGAATACGTGTTTGTTTGCGACATCATCACTGCCAAATTGTTTGTTGTGGTTGAGGAGTCGTGTATGTATTTGTGAGTTTCCTTTTTTAACTTAACTTATTGAAATTTTAGGATTTTAAAGGGTACAGTTGAGATGTTTAGAGTGCTTATACCTTAATGTTTTCTGTTTTTTTTTCTTCAAATTGCTAGAGTTATATATTTGCATACTATGGGGATATAATTGTATTACAAATTTTTAGCCCATGTTTATTAGGAACTCTTAACTTATCATTACTTTTAATTTTATGTGACACTTATGAAATCATTAGTTATAATTATTCTCTTTTCTCAAACAGAATGATAACATATTGATTGATCTGATCAATTTATCTCTATGGTGGAATATGCATTCTTCGTAATCATTTGTTTGCATGTACTGGAGATTTGATTCCCAAGATGCTTATAGTTGATCTAATGAAGCAATGAGAATTCTAGATATTCGTGCAAACCCCTGTTCTAAACTCATATATTTTGTATGCTATATGAGATGTTACAGTTTCAGGGAAGAGTGGGGAAGAAAATCTTATAATTGGGTATTTATCGTATTGAAAATGATATGCCTGCCAAATACTTTTCATCCATTTATTAGGGCGAAAAATGGCTTAAAGTTAGTTATGGATGTAAAAACTTGATGATTACTCATTGTGCGAGAGTGAACTACAAGGTATGTTCCAAATTACTATTGCTTATTTTCCATCTCTTTTCATCTTTCATGAATATGTTTATTTTGATTTCCACTGGAATCTAGATTCTGGTGTAGTGGCGGCTGCCGATGAATGGTGTTACACAACTTTTAAATTGCGGTATATTTTCCCCACAACAATAAACACTATAAACCCTTGAAGGAATGTTGCATAAATATTCCATCTAGAATTAATTAATGCATAATGGTAGGAAACAACATAGTCAGTAGAAGTATATTAATCTCTTTACCATTTGGGTGATAGGATTACACCACTATATACATATTTGTGTATTTTTGTGTTGTGTCTTGCCATGTTGGTGGATAAATAAAGATCCGTGAATTTAAACATTTATAGGTTAGGGAGAATGAAAAAATCCAAGGATTCCTTTGATATTGCTGCTGAGGTGCAAGATGAATCACCACCAGAGTCCCCTGTTGGTCCTGATGATGTCCAATCACTTCACATGGCAATGTGTGAGAGTCCCAATTCGAGGGAGTAGAAGAGGCTGTGGCTATCCAGCATTGATCTCCTCTGTTAGAGATGGGATGATCATAAGGGTTCCTGAAAAGCCATGATTGTCTTTGCTACTTATTTTAATCGGGTTATTGTTTTATTCTTAGCTAGGATAAATTGATTTTTCAATACTTTTAATTTTTTGGTGTTAATTTGCTGGATTTTTATGTCAATGAACTAGAACATAATTCTTAATTCTCATCATAAAAATCCTGAGGAACTTTGGATCTGATACTGAGAAACTGATTATGATTATTCTTATATCTTAACAATAGCCTTAGTTGTTGGTGCTATGGTGGCCTATGATTGTCTTCTAATATTTTTTCCTCTGTATTTACTTTTAGTATAGCTAATCATGAGTTGCTTTAGTTGTTGTGAGAAAGATGACATACACAAGGCTTCTGGTAATGGACAATATGTGACAACCCACTCTGCAGGTGAAGTTTCTATTTCAATTCAAGGTTTGGATTATTAATAGCAAACAAATTACTTGGGTAGTTGGACTCAACTGAATTTCTTATTCTTATTCTTGCAAAAATGTAGTCTGTTTTTTCTATGAAAATTCTGAATTTATCTCATAGAGCTGGCTTAAATTCTTGATCTGTCATTGCTTAGGATATTAAGGTTCACCAAAGGATCAATCTTAAATACTATACAAAGTTGAGCTATTTAATGTCATCTCTGCTAAGTAAGTATAGCAAGTTGCTAAATTGATCCATATGGTTGTTGATATATGAAGATTGACATTGTTCTACCATGGTCTTTCTATGATGAAGCCTCCTCTAATTGTACTACGAATTAAATGATATGGATTTATAATTTCATATTAAACTTAGCAGAAGATATGTAGGCAACCCTTCAGGCTATCATGCCACTGAAACAGCACAAAGGGACAGACAGACAATTAGTATGCAATCAATTGATGTCCCTTCAATTGCTGTAGATGAATTAAAGGACATAACTGATAATTTTAGTTCAAAGGCATTAATTGGTGAGGGTTCCTACGGAAGGGTATACCATGGAGTCCTGAAAAGTGGACAGGCTGCAGCAATCAAAAAGTTGGATTCAAGCAAGCATCCAGAACAAGAATTTTTATCACAGGTTTGACCATAACAACATCAATATTGATATTATATGTATGAAATAAATGTTTCTGTTGTTGGGCAATTGGATCGTGCGGTTCAACGTGATCCGTTAGGATTAACAGGCAAACAAAATCAGCGGAAGCAATAATGTGTTTACCGTACTTCAGGGTTGATGTAGAGTCTGAATCGCTGCAGAAGAACACCTCTTAATCTTCTGCTGTATGTCCCAAGTCAACTCTGGTGTTGGGTGGTCAACAATCCCCAGAGTTCTCTCAATCTGCTTCTCTCTAACTTACGTCAAAAGAGGCGCAGGAAGTTAGGTTTCCAGAAGCTGAGATGACTATATATATTGGGCTACAGCAGGGACCAGGAGGAGAAATTGGGCTGGGCCTCAATTGAATTTAATTAACCAAGCTTAGCCCAAAGCTTTTAATTAAATCCAATAATAATAATATAGTCCACTAAAATATTATTACTGCACTACCCGTCCAATCCCAAAATTATGTTCTGGGCTCCTTCTTATTATAAGCCCGATAGTCTCCCCATGTTTAAGATATTCAATGTCCATTAATTAATTAAGTTACTG
Source organism: Pogostemon cablin (assembly GCA_023678885.1). Taxonomy (NCBI): domain Eukaryota; kingdom Viridiplantae; phylum Streptophyta; class Magnoliopsida; order Lamiales; family Lamiaceae; genus Pogostemon; species Pogostemon cablin. Next base: position 29,329,659 of record CM043013.1, read on the forward strand.
ACAACTCAAATTAATTAATATCTCATCCGAGAGTAGTACCACTCAACATTTTTATCACGCCGGAAATTAATCCACTTGCAAGATTTACATGATAAACCTTATGAGCTCCTCAAGGGGACATCATCAACCTATGACGGACATGGATTCCTTCTACAATCAACAGCACACCATAGATACAGCACTACTTCCCAACTCACCGAGTTTGTTGATTTAATACTTATAAATCTCACCCATTGATGAATCAAAGAAATACATACTGTCCTACGTGTCGAGGTTATTGTATAGGGATTAAGAGCACGAACTTCCATAATAACAGAGATCAAGTTCTACTATATAGTCAGTATAAGACGAACGATATCAAGCGGTCCTACTCAATACACACAAGTGCACTAATGTGATTCTATAGCCAAGACAAGCTAATACCAAACCACACTACAACCATACCGATATAGAGTCCCCGTCTATCTCAGTTGTGAGCATCTGTTTATACTTTATAAGGAAACCGATAATATGATCTTCCGCGTGTTGTCGCACAACATATTATCTACAGTATAAAGTAAATGGACTATTGCATCATGCATATAAAATAAATTATAAGATGCAATCATTTGATCAATGATTCTCATTTCAAATATATTGTTATAACATTGTTCATACTAAAGCTAAACTTTTAGTATACAATCCAACAATCTCCCACTTATACTAAAAGACTATGCTGTCATGTCTTCTGCCATACATCTGATTCCTATTTCCACTACACGACCATTAAAAGCTCTCGCCTTAAGGTCCTTGTAAATGGTTTACTAGATCATCATCCGATGCAATCTAGGCGACAACAACCTTCGCCTCATCATACGATTTCTCGTAACAGGTGGTACTCGCGCTCCATGTGTTTAATTGCCTTATGGACTCGTGATTCCTTCAAGTTTGCAACTGCACCAATATCAGCAATATAAATTGTGATTACCTTGGGCAAACTTAGAAACACTTCAAAGTCCATCATGAAGTCTCTAGAGTCATATAGATTCTTTGGCTGCCTCATAGGCTCCAATTTATCATCTTTCCATGATGGAGTCCGGAGTCTGAAATATATTTCTATATAACACTCCTCCACATTATGACTCTACTTCCTAAAATTAAACACATAACCTTTTGAGGAGAATTTACTGCCGTCCAATCTGACTAAAAATCTGAATCTACGTAATCCACAAGAAGCAGTGAATCTGTCCAGTAAGATCATATATAATTTCCAGTCCTTCTCAGGCACTTTATATATGTCTTACTACAGTTCATCATTCTTGATCCGGGTTACGTTGATACCCACTGTTCTGCATTCAGCAAAACAAATATCCATTCTCGTTCATAGCATTCTTTAGATTAAGCTTCCTTATTTGCCAAAGCATAAGGAACCGCTTTCATCTCCTTTATCTTCATCTTGTGTCTCTAAGACACATTCACTTAGATAAATTTACATGCTAAACGAGTATGGACTGTATCATTTTATGAAATTTGAGATAAGAATAACATCCTTTCTTATGATCCGTATTACCGTGATCAAAAGGATATATTTTGCCTTTCTTAAGTCCTTCATCTCTACCGCTTTATTAACCATACCCATACGCCCGATAATACTCTTTCATTGTCTCCAATGAGCAAGATACTATCTACGTATAGTACAAGAAACACCACCACGTTTCCGTCACTCTTTAGAACACACAAGACTCATCCGCTCATTGATTTAAATCCATGTCACTGGATTATCTAATCAAAACAGATGCTTCACGATCTTAAAACTTGCTTTAGTCCATCGCTGGACACTTTTAAGCTTACTATCAAAATGCTATTAGTACTTTGCAATGAATTACTCTGGTTGCTCCACATAGATGTTTCCCTCAAGACTTCCAATCAGGAAAGATGTCTTGACATCTATTTGCTGTTCCTCATAATTCAATATGAGCAGCAAAATTTAAAAGAATCCGGATCAACTAAGCATAGCTACAAGCGAACAGGTTTTCTCATAATCGAACCATTTCTTTCTGAGTACACCTTTTCGCAACAAGCTTTGCTTCCAAGGTTTTCACCTTACCGTATGATCCTCTTTTATTTCATCATTCATTACAACTTACTAAGATTCCGCATTTTAATTTTGTAGTGCTACGTCGTATTCGTGGGACAATACCATGTTTACTAGGGACCAAGTCTCACGACTCTCCCAAAACATATATCTATGGGTTGTCATACAACCCTCCCACTACGACAAGGCACTATATGTAATTGTGTATCAGACGTGACACGCGTTGCAGTTTACCTTGTGGTATATCCTCTTGTACACTTGGTACTTATACTTAGTGTTTTCCTCTCACTTCCTTTAGAACAACTTATACATGGGTTTGTGATTTATTACATAGTCCTTTTCCAAAAATCTGGTTATTGTGTTAACATTACCCTTCGATCTTTTTGGACTAAATAAATCACTATCCATTTTTCTAGAATATCCCATATACAGACAAACGTTTCACAAATTACTGTATCTAGGGCATATCCATAAAATGAATTTAATTATTCCAAATAATTCATCATCTATCTAATCATAACCATAAGAGCCTAATACCTTCTACCCACCACACCATTCAGCTGGGGCATACCCGGTATAGTCAACTTGAGATTTAATCTCAACTTCTGATCAATAGCTCCTAACTATCCCAAGAGGTATTCGTCATCATGATTGAATCATAATGACTTAATATATTTTCCATGACGCTTCACTGTACCAGCCTTACAATTCTTGAATTAATCAAAGAACTTAGACATGCAGCGCATCATATAAATATATTGGTTTCCAGAATAATCTTCAAATATTCATAACCACCTCTCGCCTGGATAATATTAGGTTCGCTTGAATCAGAATGAACTAATTCCAACATATATATCTTTGGCTCTACTCCCCACAGCCTTGAAAAGGCAGCTAATCATTTTTACTTCCAAGCAAGACTCGCAAGTCTGATAGTTTCCACTTCAGATAAACCTTACGGTCTATCGGCTATCATCTTTTGAATCTTACTTAAGTAAAATGAATTAGTCATAGACGCCAAATGTATGTTTAGTTCATTTCCGAAGGTTTCTTTCTCTTACTCATATTAGAAGATGCATTATTTAATTACTATTTATTGCATCTGTAGGATGTGCATGATTCAAGAGTATCCAAATTATCCACCAATGTACTTTAACGGATTATAGCCTCATTCCTCATTTCTATGACCATGTCATTTAAATGAAATGAAGTATCCATCCGTTAATGCATAGAAACCGAAATTAAATTCTTTCTATGAAACGTACGTAAAGATAATTTCTCATAATCAATCGTTTATTCTTATCATGAGATAAATAAACAACTCCCACTGCAATAGTCACTACCTTTGTAGTTTTACCCATATTATTAACTATCTTATCCTTACTCAGTGACAAACATTTAGTGATTCCAGTATCTACACACTTCGTGTCAGTAGATGTCATCACTAATCATGTTTAAACCATTAGTAAATAAGATAATATCCTTGTTCATATCATGATGAAAATTGGCTTTCTTTTGCCACATGTTTTGTTAGAAGTTTCCCACCATATACGATCTCTCGTATTTCAGGTAGAACTTGCTCAAAACATCCAGGCAAATTGTGAAGAATAAATTGATTTAGGTTTCCCTTTCAATTTCTATTCCAAGCTTTTCCAATTCACTCATCAATTGAACCATGATTTTCTGCCTTTTAATTTACTCAAGTATCCGAAGAGTTACATGAGACCATCATATTTCTATGAACCTCTCATCTCTTCACTAGAGATTTTAATAGGCATCATGATACGTCCTTTGTGAGATACACATGTATTTTCTTAAGCAGTAATTATCAAAACCAAGATTCTTATCTAATCAGTTAATTTGGACAAGTAAATATAATTTCTTTTAGTTAACAATTAGTGAGACTAAAACTATTCGAAATACAGAGAATCACGATTAAATTTACTGATCAAAACTTCGAATTTTATCCTTTTATATTGTTTCCCTCAAAACAATATAAAATAAAATTCACCGACATCTCAAGCACCGTGAGTCTGCAAGCCACGTTAGTGTGGACGTTTACAAACCCGAACATTTACAAGAGAAGGTTTTACCCATTAATTTCATTTGTCAACCTAACTTTATGACAAAATAATTAATAGTCGGTTACTCTTTAGCCATGCAAATAATAGCAGTGACTCCGTTGGGGAGGATACTAATTATTTACACCTAAGTGTACACCATTATTTGATCCCAAGTCCACTGCGCGAGCTTATGTGCCTTACAGTTGGAGAAGTACACACGCGCTCGGGTAGTTTCCTACAATCATCAATTATAAGTTTGTACCAGTGTACCGCACACAAACTCATCCGTTAGGGAGGAAGGCCTATGCCAACACGCAAGTTTATGTGCCACATTACAAACAATAATTATTTATGAAGTCTGTACCAGTGATCCGTGAATAAACTCATCCGTTAGGGAGGAAGGCCTATGCCAACACGCAAGTTTACTCACATCACTTACAAACCAATAATGGAGGCCGCGGGAATTTATTACCAACCCCCTCTCCCACTTAGTTATTTAACACCGAGGGTTTTTAACATGCATATAATATTGCAGAAATAAAATATACATCTAGACATGCTTCTATTAACAGCAATTTAAATAAATAAATCACATAGAACATGCCTTTCACATATACAACAATAATTGACAATTAAATCAATTAATCAGTTATATATTATAATTAATTGTATAATTAGTGGATTAATTAAATGGGCCCTAGAGCATCAAATAAGCACAAAATGAGCAGCAGATTAATTAATTAATCATACTCATTATCTATGGCCCATAATCTTAGCCCAAAACTAAATTAATTCCACTAAGCACACTAGCACAAAATTAGTCCATTAATATAATTAATTAATAATCATGCTTAGCCCATTATCCACAATTAATTAAAAAACAGCCCAGTAGCCCATTACCATTTAATTAAAAATGGCCCTACAGCCCATTTGCTATTAATTAAATATGGGCCCAATAAACCAGCAATTAAATAATAGCCCAGCAGCCCATTAGCATTTAATTAAAATTGGATCATTTGATAACAGCCCAAAACCATTTAATTAAAAATGAGCAGCCACTAATATATAATTGTATCGGGCCAAACAACCAATCCAACATCAAATAATATTGGGCCTAAAGGGGGCAGCCCAATTACCATGCCTAGCAGCACAACCCATAAGCAATTCTGCTGCCCTAACCTATATCCATCAGCCGCTGTCGTTCCAACACGCAGCCTGCACCGGCGCTACCGGTCGCCTCTGCCGCCGGCGGCCGCAACAGCATCCGCCGCCAACAGCGCCGCCGCCCGCTAAATCGCCACCCTCGCTGCCAGCTATCGTATATCACCGCTAGAGCCACCACCAACCACCGCACGCCGCCGCTCGAGGACCATGGATGGTCTGCCTAAGCCGGCAGCAGCATACCACCGGTGACGTCTCCTAACCAAGGAGACCCGCTCAGAAACAGCAATAGGCTTGCCCGGAACAAGTATCAGACGCTGCCGAGAAATTGCCATGGCGATCCCGACGACCCGACTGGAGATTCAAGATGGGTGCTTGGTATAGCTCGCCTAGTATCCCCTTCGATCAAGAGCCGCGACTGGATTCAACACAGATTCGCCTTGAACAATTTGCAATCGGCAGCACCAGCTCCAACATCAGAGTGGGAGCCCGCCCCATCGCCATTCCATCAACAACCACCAGTCATTGATAATTAACGACGAGGCTGACCCACGCTAGCGAATTCACGCCGCTGACCTCGCAGATCCAGCAGTCATCGTCAAACTCGTGGCAACGGCCAGGTGCGTTGACTGGAATACTCCCCTCGGATGAACAGCGTCGCCTACCCTCGTTTCTTTTCTTCGCTTAGGCACGATGCCTTCGCCGTTGACAACTGCACTCAGCAGTTCACGCCAACTCTGATCTTATACATTGAGGCTCGCCGTCATCAACCGTCTTCCCTCTTTCTATACTGGGTCGATTGGGAATCGGGTCCATTGTGTACAATCGTCGACAGATACGAAAGTCATACTACGTTCACGTCGTACTCACCGTCATAACAGTTGAGATAGAAGGGCGTATGTGTTATAGATGTTTCCAGTGTGATAGAGGGAGATCGTATGATATGTACAGCAATAAATAATTAGCATCAATCATACATACAAAATACCAAATTGGATACTATGGTGAATAACAATAACAGTATAAAACTCATCTGATTATTCTCAGATTAATGCTCATAATCAAATAATCGATTTCATACATGTTATTTATCCAGCAATTAACACATAAAAGGCATAAACCCAATCCAACGTCTCACGTTTCACCACGAAACCAACGCTCTGATACCAATTGTTGGGCAATTGGATCGTGCGGTTCAACGTGATCCGTTAGGATTAACAGGCAAACAAAATCAGCGGAAGCAATAATGTGTTTACCGTACTTCAGGGTTGATGTAGAGTCTGAATCGCTGCAGAAGAACACCTCTTGATCTTCTGCTGTATGTCCCAAGTCAACTCTGGTGTTGGGTGGTCAACAATCCCCAGAGTTCTCTCAATCTGCTTCTCTCTAACTTACGTCAAAAGAGGCGCAGGAAGTTAGGTTTCCAGAAGTTGAGATGACTATATATATTGGGCTACAGCAGGGACCAGGAGGAGAAATTGGGCTGGGCCTCAATTGAATTTAATTAACCAAGCTTAGCCCAAAGCTTTTAATTAAATCCAATAATAATAATATAGTCCACTAAAATATTATTACTGCACTACCCGTCCAATCCCAAAATTATGTTCTGGGCTCCTTCTTATTATAAGCCCGATAGTCTCCCCATGTTTAAGATATTCAATGTCCATTAATTAATTAAGTTACTGACAACTCAAATTAATTAATATCTCATCCGAGAGTAGTACCACTCAACATTTTTATCACGCCGGAAATTAATCCACTTGCAAGATTTACATGATAAACCTTATGAGCTCCTCAAGGGGACATCATCAACCTATGACGGACATGGATTCCTTCTACAATCAACAGCACACCATAGATACAGCACTACTTCCCAACTCACCGAGTTTGTTGATTTAATACTTATAAATCTCACCCATTGATGAATCAAAGAAATACATACTGTCCTACGTGTCGAGGTTATTGTATAGGGATTAAGAGCACGAACTTCCATAATAACAGAGATCAAGTTCTACTATATAGTCAGTATAAGACGAACGATCTCAAGCGGTCCTACTCAATACACACAAGTGCACTAATGTGATTCTATAGCCAAGACAAGCTAATACCAAACCACACTACAACCATACCGATATAGAGTCCCCGTCTATCTCAGTTGTGAGCATCTGTTTATACTTTATAAGGAAACCGATAATATGATCTTCCGCGTGTTGTCGCACAACATATTATCTACAGTATAAAGTAAATGGACTATTGCATCATGCATATAAAATAAATTATAAGATGCAATCATTTGATCAATGATTCTCATTTCAAATATATTGTTATAACATTGTTCATACTAAAGCTAGACTTTTAGTATACAATCCAACATCTGTATGGACTGTGTTGCATATTATACAGTTTTGCAGATCTCTATGGTATCAAGGCTAAAGCATGAGAATGTGGTTGGGCTACATGGTTATTGTGTAGATGGTGGCCTTCGAATTCTGGCTTATGAGTATGCTCCAAATGGCTCCCTACATGGCATCCTACATGGTGAGTTTGCATGAATTATTATGTTGAATTGACTCTTTTTGGGCTTCCTGTAAAAGTTTCTTATTTGACATAATTTGAGAAATACTAAAAAATGGCTGCAAATAATCAATTGATGTTGTAAAGTTTGAAATTGTTTCTGGCGTATTTTGGATATGATCGTGATTGTAGTTGATCGATTGTTCAATTCATACTCAATAGGTTTGAAACTTTGAATATGTATTATTTGTTATTCATACTTCTACCTATATTTGGTGGTTAATTTAATTGTATCCTATATATCAGTATCAGAGTATGTGTATCCTCTATACTTGTGTGGTGTGTTTATATTTATTTAGTTTATGTTACAAGTGCCTGGGAACACAAAATTTACCTTTATTTATTTCTTAGGTTCATGTTTTAAGCAGTGAATCGGATATGAAAGCAAATGCTATTACAACATACCAAAAGGGGCTGATGAACTTTATAATCCTAACCATAGTCTGGAGATTTTAAAATTATTGCATATTTTTAATTTGCATGATTTTATAATTATTTATTATCTAAAAATCTGCCCATAACAACAATTCAATTTTTTTTTACTTTGTATTTATATTGTGAGAGATTATAATTTATTACCTTGCAATAAAATATTTTCATAAATTGATAAATATTTTTTACTTGCATTTTTATTAGGCAAAAGCTTGTGTGTGCTCAGGCACACATGAGCACATTCTGTGTGCCTTTAAAATTTTGTGCTAAATTGTATACAATTTAGTATAAATATGTGTACCCTTTATTTTATAAGGTTAAAACTTATGTGCGCCCGGATGCACGGGAGCACACTCCGTGTGCCTTTAAAATTTTGTGTTAATTGTATACGCTATAGTATAAAGATGTGTACCCTTTAATTTCTGAAGAAAAATAAAAAAATATAATGAAAAGTGTATAACTTTTAGAATAAAATGATGTACTCTTATTAATTAAAGTGTATATCCTTTAGAACAAAATAATATACCCTTATATATAATACTAAATTTTAAAGTCGCAAACAAGTCTCACTCCTTTTATTATTATATAAATTATCTTTTTCATAAATACAATTTTTGTATTTCTGGATTTTTATGGCAACGGAAGCAATTGTAATTTAAGTTCTCAAAGTTTAATTTAATATATTATTAAAACAAAAAATATTATTTTATGAAAAATTATAATCATTATCATGTTACTCCCTCCGTTCGGATTCAAGGGTGTCATTTGTTTTTGGGAATTGAGATTAAAGAGTATTATTATTTAATATGTAGTGGGTAGTTGTATTAGTAGGGGTATGAGTTCATTTTTTAGTTGTATTAGTGGGTGTGTGTGAATAAAAAAGGAAATGAGACTCTTGAGGGCGGACCCAAAAATAGAAAAATTATACACTTGATAGCGTACAGAGGGAGCATTACTTAGTACAAAATAGTATGATTAATAGAATTTAAAATATTTCATGACAATTTTATTTTAATAATTGAAATATATAGTTTTTGTTAAGGCAAAAACTTATGAGCATTCGGGCGCACGGGGCACACGCGGTGTTCTTTTAGAATTTTATATTAAATGAGTATACCTTATAGTATAGAGATATACAACCTTTTATTTTATGAAAAAAAAATATATTAATGAAAAATGTATATCATTTAAAATAAAATTGTGTATCCTTATTAATTAAAAAATGTATACCCTTTAAATAAAAAATGTAGCTATTTAAGATTTAAATAATTTCATTTTTTTTAATTCGTGTAATACGTTAGTTGTTGAAATAAGAGTGGAATTTTGATTAAATTAAATTAGGAGGCAAACTCTGTGTTTATTTAAATTTATGACAAATTATGTATCGCAGAGTTTTAAGTTGTAGAGTTTTTTTTTTTTTTGTGAAATCACTATATAAAAAAAAAAGAAATATATATTTACAGTGAAACAAGCTTAAAAACAAAAAAATTTGAGAAAGGAAGTATATATTTTACTAAATAAATATATTTACGACAATACAATTTAAATTTTCTTTACTCACTCTATTTTTTTATTGAATATTTACTTAATAATCCCGCGTAGCATGCGGGTTACATGCTTACATGCTAGTGAGTGTCCTAAATGCCAGTTTGGCCCCATGAGAGAGAATTGAACAAAAGGAGGAAAGAAAATTTGGTGTGATCTAAGAAGACTGAAGATTTTTTACTTTAAGAGTTGTTAGATTTTTTTTTTTAATAAATTCTACTTACCCTATGCATTGTGTAAACTCAAATACAATTAAAATATACTCCATATCCATAGAAAAGTTGAATAGAGGTCTATTTATTTTTTCAAAATTGGTAGAGGAAGAGATCAAGGACAAAGTCAATGAATAAGGCTCCACAAAGAATGCAAGGAAATTGCTTACTAGTGGTGTGAAATAGATGTAAAAGTATAAGGGGACTAGTGTACTTATATACTATTACTCCCTCCGTCTCTAAAAAGTTTGCACACCTCTTTTCAGCACGGAGATTAAGAAAGTGATAACTTTTAGGGGTATAATGATATTTTTATGTAATATATAAATGATAAAGTATGGTAGGTAGAGATAATTTTTTTGTAATTAAAGTGTATGAGGGAAGAGTGGTTGTTTTTTACTTTTTGCTTTTTTTTGGGATGTGCAAACTTTTGTGGGACTGCCCAAAATGGAAAGTGTGTCATTTGAAGTGAGACGGAGGGAGTATAATTTAAAACAAACTCCTAACAATGCGGATAATGTAACATATATTTAGAAGAAATGCCACTCGATTAGAAACATTGAGTGTATAAAATACTAGCTATAATCCATTCTATTGCATGGCATTCTCTTAATTTGTATTCAGGAAAGCAAAATCGAAAAATCATGTCTGGAATAATCGAAAAGATCGAAGAAACGTTGGGTTTTGGTGATCACAAGGATGAGAAGAAGCACAAGGATGGTGAAAAACATAAGGATGGAGAAAAACACAAGGATGGTGAAAAACATAAGGATGGAGAAAAGCACAAAGGAGATGAGAAACACGAGGGAATCGCAGAAAAGATGAAGGAAAAGATCCATGGCGATAAAGATGAACATGGAAAAGAAGAGAAGAAGAAGAAAAAGAAGAAGGAGAAAAAGCACGATGACAACCACGAACATGGCCACAGCAGCAGCGAAAGCGATAGCGATTAAATTAGGTATTTATTCTTTATCAAATATTACAAGAAATTATTTAACCAATTGCTCAATTATCTTATGTGTTTTGAAGTGATTATAATTTTGGTTCATTTGCAGGTAAATGAAGTTTGGGTTGCATGATCCAAAGTTTTTCTAATATTGGTTGCAAATGGCTCATTTGATAACCAGTTCTAGTGTAGATATTATTGATCAGTTTGATGTATAATTTTACTTGTATTTAAATAGTGTTTTGATTAAATAAATGGTCTTCTTTAATTGCACTCTTCGAAATATAAAGTAATTTTTATTGAAGACTAGTGGTTAAAATAAGTATAATAAAATAAAATTCTTGCATGTCTGAATTTTCCATTTGAAAATGAACAAAATCGAATAAACTTTTGAAATGTGTTTGGTATCGAAGAATATTTGTAATTTGAAGAATTTCATAACGAATAGATTTAAAATATATTCATTTGAAAATCAGTTAGAGTTGATGAAAATGAATTTATTAAGGATCATCACAAATATATTAATTACACACTATAAAATTCAACACAAATATTTTTTACTCAAAATTTTAATTTGAATTGATGACAATTGTATAATAATATAAATTATAAGTTTTACTAATTTCCTTGCAAATTAATCATCAACTTTGTGAAATTGCAAAAAGGGAACATATATATGAGACTTGCAAAATTTTTAAGAAATTATTTAAATTGAGAATTTTAAAAGATTAAAGAAATAAAATTAACATAAATAATTAAAATTTAAAAAGTAAAAATTTATTGTACTAAAAATAAATTTAATTATTAGAAAAGTAAAAAGTTATTGAATAAAAAAAATCGATCAAAGGATTCAAATCGATAATATTTCATATAATCCTACACATTTGACATGTTCTTAGAAAAGCAAATTGGAGGCCATAGACGCGCTCAAAGTTCAAATCACCTGTAATCTGCATTTATTATGACATCTACGCTCACAATTTATAACGAGGCTGAACGGGTTTGTGGGCGGTTGCAAATTATGACATCTACGTGGCATATAAAGGAATGACAACCATTATAGTCTTTCTGACCTTTCAACGTTTATATATTTTTATTTTAAGCGTCTTATTTCATGTTTGTTTTTTAAAATATATGGACTTACCTAAAATAATTAATATATTATTATGGTCCTCACATCCAATACTAATACAACTACCCATTTTACATTAAATATTACTTCCTCCGTCCCCTTTAAAAAGGATTTTTTTTTCCATTTTGAGCATCCTACCCAAAGAGTCCCTTTTCCTTTTTTACACACATGGACCCATGTACGCCCACTAATACAATTAAAATATGAGATTCACATTCCCACTAATACAACTACCTACTACAAATTAAATAATACTCCCTCCGTCCCACTAAAGTTGTAACAATTTTTTTAGGCACGAAGATTAAGGAATATAATATTTTAATGTAAAGTGAAGTGAGAGAAATAATATTTAATATGTAGTTGGTAGGTGTATTAGTGGTGTGTGTAAAGTATGTGTGGACCCAAAGTGTATATATTAATATTTTTTGTGTGGGTCCATATACTTAAAAAGGAAATGTAATAACTTTTATGGAACAACCCAAAAAGAAAAAATGTCACAACTTCTGTGGGACGGATGGAGTAATATTCTTTAATCCACGTGTCAGAAAGTAAAAGACCCTCTTAGTGAGGGATGGAGGGATTATATCTTTCCACCGATTATCTATTAAAATATTATACAACGTGTAAAAAGCAAACATAAACAATGAAACGAGACAGAAGGAGACGAGACGGAAGGAGTATTATCCTTTTATTTTTGGGTATCTGTCCCTATATATCCTATTAAAAAAATAGCTATTCGTACTAGTTTCAATTAAAAAAAATTATTATTTATTATACTTTATAAGAAAATTAATTAATTAAATAATTTAATAATGAGGATATACTAACAAAATTTTAAGATATATTTTTATTAATTGATTTATTTATCATTTTAGGGTTTACTTTTTAATTCTAACGATATAAAGATATACATTAGCAATATATTAGTAATATATTAATAATAATAATAAATAATTAAAAAATAAAAATATTTATTTCTAACCAATCAAAAAACATGATTAAAGCTGGTATTTAATTTGAATATATCATTATCATCACTAATACTATTAATTTATAAGTACTTATCAAAAATAAAATCCTGGATTTGTGTAATTAATATTTATTAAGTAAATTATATAAAATTCATAAATTTTATTATAGTATAAATCTCGAAGTTTTTTAAATAATAAATTTTATGACTTTTAATATATATAATTTGATATTATATAAGTATAGTTATAGTTAAAAAAATAAAATAAAAAAGAAGTGTCTATGTAGATATAATTATCTATTTATTTAAAGTTAACACTAGAGCAACTACCTGAATGGTTTCCTGCAAGCATGTGTCAAACTAGAGCAACTGCCTGAATGGTTTTCTTGCAAGGATGCGTCAAACAAGCGTTATATTCATCAAGCTTTTATAACTCGTCCCACCATCAATAAAATGTGTTGATACATAAAATTAAATTATCTTAAATAGAATTATTGAATAAGAAGAAGTTGAGCTTTCCAATCTCACATTGGAGCAAAAACTAAACACAGCATATCACAAGATCTGATGAATTTCTTTGTCTCTCCAAGCGTCATTAATTATAAACAAGCACAGAATAGATTCAAAGTCCTTCACATCTACTTGGTAATTTACTTTTCAATTATAAATAACAACAAAAACAATAACAATAACAATAATAACAACAACAATAACAATATCATTAAATTGGTACAAAATTATCTTCTTTCTTTTTTTTTTCTCAAATTTAGTTTTTCAAATAAATTATATATATATATATATATATATATATATATATATATATATATATATATATATATATATATATATAATTTAAAGCAGTTAAATTATATAAAATTCATAAATTTTATTTTAGTATAAATTTAGAAGTTTTTAAAATAATAAATGTCATGAAATTTGTGATCATATAGATATAATTCTTGTGAAATAACAAAATTTATTTATTTAAATATCAGTGTTTCTTTCAAATATAAAATTTTCTTAATAAGGGATTGAATGAAACAAAGTAGATACAATTATATATATTTATTGCTATAAAATAGGTTAATGTAAATATTTTATAAATAATTATTTAAAAAAATATTATAATGTAAACATTTTATAAATATTGAAGAGCATATCTAATTTATTTATAATAAAAAAATGAACGTGAATCATTTTATTATTATTATTCATTACTAACATTTCTTTATTCCTATCTACTTATCCTTCATCACATAAAAGAGTTAAAAACTTCATTACAATGGAGTTAAAAAAATTAGTATCCTTATTTGTGTAAATTCTTGGTCCATCATATCCCATAAAGAATCACTTAAAAATAATATGTATCATTATCATTATTATCGATATATATTATCAATATATCAAATATACTATGTACTAGCACGCAGGGTAAAGTATCTTATTAGTTTTTGAATTGGTATCTTGTGTGTCATATTCACAGTGTGTGTAAGATATACATTTTGTTTTAAATGTATACACTCTAATTAATAAGGGCAAACATTTTGTTTTAATGGATATACATTATCATTAATTTCTTTTTTTAAAAATAAAAGATACATGTCTTTATATTAAAAAATATATTATTATTTAATATTAAAGAATATTTACTAAAGATATTTGAGCGCATATATCCCAAGAAACGCGCGGTAGCCTTATGGGTATAACTAGGCCCATCAGAGTGAAATTATACTAATTTTTTCATACTTTCATATGTGTATGAATGCATCTTGGAATCTACAAAAATTCTGATCAGTATGAGACTTTCTTGAAGGGATTGATTTTGATTTTTTCCCTTTAAATTTGTCCTCTCATATTTAACTCCCTTATGAGTAATTATTGTTGTAATATTATATATGCATTAAAAAAGGTTAAATTGCAAAAAAAAAAAAAATTATGAACTTTACTCCTATTGTAAATTAATTATCACTTTTGAGAAATTGCAAAAAAAATCATTACCTTTAAGTATTGTTGAAAAAAAAAACCCAAAAAAACTCTACTTTAATAAAAAAATTGGGTTTATTTTGCAACAATATTTAAAAATGGTGTTTTTTTGCAATTTCTCAAAAGTGAGGATTAATTTGCAATAAGAATAAAGTTCGAGGTTTTTTTTCCAATTAACAAAAAAAAAGTTGGTATATTATGCACCTATATAATAATATGAATAAAACTTAGAACGCACTGTGCGGCGCCCAAATTCTACGATCTCAGAAAGGTGAATTCTTAGATATAAAACTCTACCTTTTAATATAAAACAATAGACAAATTCTACGATCTCAGAAAGGTGAATTCTTAGATATAAAACTCTATCTTTTAATATAAAACAATAGAGAAAGATTTATGTGAGACTGTCTCAAGTAAGTCATAATAACTTTTACAATTAGGAATGATACTTAATTAATGAAAAGTGATAATATTAATGTTATTTTACGAACAATTTATAGTACAAATAAAATATTAATATTTTATAGCAAAAATAATAACTAACTACGAAATGTAAAATAGTCTATCTCATACTCCATCCGTCCCGGTGTAAGAGGGTCATTTGCTTTTTGGCACATAGATTAAGAAGTATTATTATTTAATGTGTAGTGGGTAGTTGTATTAGTGGGAATATAAGCCCCATATTTTAATTATATTAGAGGGGGTGTGTGGGTCCCATGAGTATAAAAACGAAAAGGGAACCCTTTGGTGGGACGACAAAAATGGAAAAAAAATCCTCTTTAAATGGGATGGAGGGAGTATAAAACTTGCCCAAAACCTTATATTCATCATTTTTTCAGATTTTTTTTACTTAAGCATTAAAAGTATTTATATTTCAATTGATGTTTCAAATGTCTCTTTCTTTGAAAAAATAATATTAATACAAACATATATCATTTAAAACAAAATATTATATTCTTGAACTGCGCTCGGGCGCACAAAAGATCAACTCTAAGAATATAACATTTTGTTATAAAAGATATACACTTAAATTAATAAGAGTATTATAATTTTTTTTATTGAAAAGGTTGATTGAGATATGAAGAGTATAAATGTTTAATATTAAGAAAATTCACAAAAAATTAAGGGCATAAATTCTTATTGAAAATGTTGATTGAAATATAAAGTGTATAAATATTTAATTTAAAAAATTCAAAAAATAAAAGACATATGTTCTTATATTAAAGGTTATAACATTTAATATTAAAATGTATATGTTGAGAGTGAATATTTTTTTTAATTTTGTGAGAATTATTGCCATATATTAGCACAAGTCTCCAACATTACATATTTTTGAAAAGATAATGTGCATTAAGATATTTTATTGTGTTTTAGGTGGAAAATGATTAAAAATGCAAAGTTAGAGAAAATGAACAACTTGTGCAAGAATGCTAAAAATGAACGCTCATTTTGCATAATTTTTTTGTGTTTGTTTGGAATTCAAACTGGTAATGTGACATATGGTTAGAATTACCACGGAAGAAAGTATCTCACGGGCACAAGAATATTCTAAATTAGAGTTCGGCTAGAAAAAATATACTCAAAATCATGAGGTCGCGCAACTGCCGACTGGATTTTCCAAAAATTACCTCTCTTTCCTACTCCATATCCTACGAGCATAATTAATTTTCTTATCAAATTCCTTCATATCTTCCATGAATATCTTTTTCCTTATTTTTAATGAAAGAATTCATATTTTCCATATCTCCATATTACACCATACCTTTTTTAATATTTTCTTTCCTTATCTCATCCCCTTCTAGGGATGCAATCGAGCCGAATATCTCTAAGCTCGAGCTCGAATTTTTTTAAGGAGCTCGAGCTCGATTTGAACTTTTTTTTAGGCTTGAGCCAATTCGTGCGTAAAATATATAGCTTGCGAACAGTTCGCGAGCTCGGCTCAAAATATTTTTACTGAATAAAAAAATTAAATCGATATCGAGCTCAAATTAGCTCGATAAAAACTAGTCATTAGTTCGAGCTCGTTAAGTTGAAAATTATTCATTTTTAGTATTTTTTTAATGTGTAAAAGTTTGAGTGCTACCGTCTCATGAATAATAAAATTTTATTATAATAAATTTTTTGAAAAAAGCGGTATCTAGAGTTATTATCAATTTTTATTAATTATTAGAAGTATAATTATTAATTAAAATATATTTAATAATATAACAAAAGATTTTTTTAATTAATATTATAAGTAGATGGACTATATATTTACTTTAAATTTTGGGATAGGTCTTGTGTGAAACCATCTTATGTAAATTCTTACATGAGACGAATAAAAAGTGATAATATTATTAATTAAAAGTGATATTCAATCAATAAAAAGTAATAATGATGTAATAAACTATTACATGAACAATTTATAATAAATAACATTTTGTATGAAAAATAATACTCTCTCCGTCCCATTAAAGTTGGTATAATTTTTTTTGGGCACGGAGATTAAGGAATATAATAATTTAATGTAAAGTGAAGTAAAGTGAAGTGAGAGAAATAATATTTAATGTGTAGTGGGTAGTTGTATTAGATGTGATATGTAGGGCCCATGAGAGTAGATTAATTGTTTTTATGTGGGTCTCATGTATTAAAAAGGAAATGTGTCAACTTTAGTGGGACAAACCAAAAAGAAAA
Organism: Pogostemon cablin; assembly: GCA_023678885.1. Lineage (NCBI taxonomy): Eukaryota > Viridiplantae > Streptophyta > Magnoliopsida > Lamiales > Lamiaceae > Pogostemon > Pogostemon cablin. Next base: position 29,347,421 of record CM043013.1, read on the forward strand.
GTGTGTCAACTTCTATGGGACGGAGGGAGTAACATTTTATAGCGAAAGTGTAACATTTTACGAATATTTTTTTCGTCTCACGTAAGAGCTTACGTAAGATGGTGTCATACAAGTATTTGCCTAAAATTTGAATGTATCTTTATGTTATTGATAGGCGTATTTTGCGCACTCCAATTTAATCCCTAAGTGTGAAGTATATCAATTGTAGAGGGAAGTGACGAAGTTTATTTATCGAACCCAAAGGACAGCTAACTATTTATTTACTCTAAATTATTACTTGCTTAATCAGAATAGGGTAATCGATTTTCCAAGAGTTTTGAATTAATTATCGAAATACTGAAAATTAAATAACTAATAAAATAAAAATCAAAAGAAAGATTTAAGATTAATTCAAGAGAGAATCAATAGTTTTAAGGCAATCCGGTATAGACCAATTGATTTGAATTATAGACTTCCAATTGATCATTCATGCAGATTTTATGAAAATACACCACATAACCCTATTAACCCACCGGATATGATCCAATTCAAAGCTAACAGTATAATCTGGTTTTAACTCTAAGGTGCGTGAATATTACCAAGTCTCCTTCCTAGATACTAATCAACGGAAACAACAATAACTTCGGATGACAAGTTTGACTAACAAGATATTTTTTTAAAGTACTACAAGCCTTTATTCACTTACTACTTGAATGTCTAATTGCATTGTTCCACTAAACAATTCAAGTATCTAATTTACCAGTTCATAGAATTAAAGTGTTTATAGCGGAACTACCTTAATCCCTAACAGATAGACAATACCAATCATGAACGCACACAAGCTAACAGAATAATCAAGCATTATAGTGGATGTCATGAAATTATTATGAAGACGTTACGAAGCAGAAAAGTAAGTCTAATAAAATAAGTAAAATCAGAATATCACGCATAAATTCATAAAATTGGTCCAGGTCACCAAATCAATTAAATATATCCTTCAAACCTTAAAACTGTAAAAAAAAATTAGCCCATGGGGTTACAAGAAACTCCTATGGCTATCAAAATCATACCAAAAGTCTTGGCAAAAGAAAAGAAGAAAAATGAATAGAAAACCTTAGTGTTGGAGTTGTCTCAGATTCATTCTCTGTCTCTTTGATTGACTGATCTCCCTCTTGAATGACCCTTGAATCTCCTTCGGTGTGGATGGATGATGGGATGGATGTGGATGATGGTAGATGATGGATGAGGGGTGATCCCCTTGTGGAGGGTGGTGTCTCATATGAATAATGATGTAAAATATATATAGGTGTGAGAAGGGAATGAAATAAAGAAATTAATTGTGCTCCAAGAAATAGGAAAGATGGACTAATTTTGGAAATTTTCGGAAATTCTCATTGGCAGCCGCGCGATCTCACAATTTTGAGCATAACTTCTTCATGCGGACTCTGATTTGAGTGATTTTTGCGCCAAAACGATCCTCTCTTCCGTGAATTTTCAACCATATATCACATGTTTAATTTGAACTTATAAAAAGAACACAAAAAATTATTCAATGTGAACTTGTGTTTTCAGCATTCCTTCACAATTTCACTCTTCATTCCAACTTTGAACTTTTGATCCTGTTTTAACCTTCAAAACTAAAAAAACACCTTAGTAGCATCTTAATTATGCAAGATATGAAAACCACGCAATCTTACACGAAATCATGGTCATACTCTAACAAAAACAGTGTAATGTGAGACATATAATGCGTGAAATTCCACTCTCAACAGTTATCCCATTAACAATAATAATAATAAATAAAAAGGCAAATACGAGCGTATATAAATTCAAAAATTTCTCCTCTAAACAAAATTATATTAAAATATAAATAAATAATAATATTAAATTAATTTATTTTTAAATTATAATTATATATATATATATATATATATATATATATATATATATATATATATATATATATATATATGTATATATATATATATTGATGAGGTGTCGACTTTAAAATACTTACAATTTTATAATTACAATTTTAATGTATATTTACTTAAAATTTAAATATAATTAAATCAAAATTAAATCTTATATAGAGTTAGAAAATGAAAAATTTTCATCTTTAAACCCATTATAAGTTTAACTCTCAATTCATTATTTAGAATTAATAACATTCATTATAAGTATAACACGTTCGCGAGCCTGTAAACGAACACGTTCGCGAGCTTTTGAGCCAAATACCCCGGGGCTCGAGTTTGGCTCGAAAAAATAATCGAGCTTGAAAATCTAGCTCGAATCGGCTCATTTTTTACACAAACAAACTCGAATGAATTTTTTTTCGAATCAAGTCTCTCGAATAGCATATGAGCGGCTTGGTTCATTTACATCCCTATCCCCTTCTTATACCTATTGTTGGCGTTCGATCATTTGGTTAACGTGAACCATTAGGGTTCCATGCAATTCTATATCAGCAAAAGTAAGAGTATAGAATCGTATTACCTTTCACCAGGGAATGTTGAAGAAGAACAGCAGCAGAAAACAACCTCTTGATCTTCAACTGTATTTCCAAGTCCAATCTTGACGTCGTGTAGGCGACGATCTTCAAGATCTCCTCAACCTACTTTCTTCCCTACTACTAACGTGTTTTAGGCGATAGATTAGGGACCAGGAGGAGGAATTAGAGTCGGGCCTCCATTGGGCTTAAGTATCCAAGTTTAGCCCAAAAGTTATACTTAAGTCCAATAATAATAATATATTCCACTAAAATATTATTATTGCACTGCCGCTCCATTCACATAATTACGTTTATGGGCTCCTTCTTATTATGTGCCCGACAGTCTCCCTATGTTTAAGATACACAATGCCCATTAATTAATTAAGTTAATGACAACTCCATTAGTTAATATCTCATCCGATAATAGTACCGCTCAACCTCATTATCATGCCGGAATAAATCCACCTGCAGGGTTTACATGATAATCCTTATGAGCTCCTCAAGGGGACATCATCAACCTATTTAATAGGACACGAATTCCTTCTACAATCTATAACACACTATAGAGACAACACTATTTTCCAACTCACCGAGTTTGTTGATTTAATACATGTATCGCACCCATTGATGAATCAAATAAATACATATTGGCTTACGTGTCGAGATTATTGTATAGGGTTAAGAGCATGAACATCCATAATAACAGAGATCAAGCTCTTCTATATAGTCAGTATAAGTCGAATGATCTCAAGCGGTCCTGCTCAATACACACAAAGTGCACTATTGTAATTCTATAGTCAAGACAAACTAACATCAAATCACAATAGAACTATCCCGATAGAGAGTTCCCGTATATCCAAATTGTGAGCATCTGTTTATACTTTATAAGGAAACTGATAATACGATCTTCCGTGTGTTTTCGCACAACATATTATCTACAGTATAAAGTAAGTAGACTATTGCATCGACGTATAAATAAATTATAAGACGCAATCATTTGATCAATGATTATCATTTCAAATATTATTACAATATTGTTCATACTAAAGTTAAGCTTTTATTATATAATCCAACAATCTCCCACTTATACTAAAAGATTATGCTGCCTTGTCTGTTGCCATACATCTGACTCCCACTCCCACTATACGACCATCAAAACTTTCGCCTTAAGATCCTTGTAAAAGGATTTACTAGGTTATCATCCGATGCAATCTAGGCGACTACAACCTTCCCCTCATCATACAATTTCTCGTAAAAGGTGGTACTTGCTCTTAATGTGTTTAATTGCTTATGGATGTTGGCGTTCGATCGTTTGGTTAACGTGAACCGTTAGGGTTGCATCCAAACTAAGTCAGCGGAAGCAATTAATATTCAAAATTCGCATTACCTTTCACTAGGGTATGTTGATGAAGAACAGCTATAGAGAACAACCTCTTGATCTTCTACTATATTCCCCAAGTTCAATCCTGACATCGTGTGGGCGACGATCTTCAAGATCTTCTCAATATGCTCCTTCCCTTTTCTCACGTCGAAATATGTGACTGAATTAGGGTTCTAGGAAGTTGAGATGACTTATATATATGCTATAGCAGGGACCTGGAGGAGAAATTAGAGTTGAGCCTTCATTGGGCTTAAGTATCCAAATTTAGCCCAAAACTTATACTTAAGTCCAATAATAATAATATAGTCCACTAAAATATTATTACTGCACTACCGCTCCAATCTCATAATTACGTTATAGACTCCTTCTTATTATGAGCCCGACAGTCTCCCCATGTTTAAGATATATTATACCCATTAATTAATTAAGTTACTGACAACTCAAATTAATTAATATCTCATCCGAGAGTAGTATCACTAAACCTCATTATCATGCTAGAATTAATCCACTTGCAAGATTTACATGATAATCCTTATGAGCTCCTCAATGGGATATCATCAACCTATTTAATAGGACACAGATTCATTCTACAATCAACAGCAAACCATAGAGACATCAATATTTTCCAATTCATCGAGTTTGTTGATTTAATATTTAAATCTCATCCATTGATTTTATAGTTAAGACAAACTAATACTAAATCACATTACAACCATCTCAATAGAAAGTCCGCTTCTATCTCGGTTGTGAGCATCTGTTTATACTTTATAAGGAAACCGATAATATAATCTTCCGTATGTTGTCGCACAATATATTATCGACAGTATAAAGTAAATGGACTTTTGCACAAACATATAAATAATTTATAATATGAAAAAAGTTTGATCATATGATTCTCATTTCAAATAAATTGTTAAAACATTGTTCATACAAAAGCTAGACTTTTAGTATACAATCTAACAATGTACTCGTGATTCCTTCAAGTTTGAAACTGCACAATTATTATCACAATAAATTGTGTTAACCTTGGACAAACTTAGAATCACATCTAAGTTCACTGTGAAGTTTCTAGAGCCATAAAAATACTTTGGCTGCCACAAGGCTCCATTATTATCATCTTTCTATGGCGGAGTCCGAAATGTATTTCTATATAACATTCCTCCATATGATGACTCAACTTCCTAAAATTAAACACAAAACTTTCGAGGTGGATTTACTATCGTCCCTATCTGATTTGAAAAATCTGAATCTATGTAAACCACATGAAGCAGTGAATCTGTCCGGTTAGTCCACATATAATTTTTTGTCCTTTTCAGGTACATAAGTATATGTCTTACCACAATTCAATATTCTTGTTTCGGGTTACCTTGATACCCACTGACAATGCATTTAGCAAAACAGATATATATCCAATCTCGTGCATAGCATTCCTTAGATTAAGCTTTCTTATTGCCAAAGCATAAAGAACCACTTTCATCTCCTTTACCTTCTTTTGTATCTTAAGACACATTTCCTTAGATAAAGTCACATGCTAAAACGAGTAAGGATTGTATCATTTCATGAAGCTTGAGATAAGCATAACACCCTATCTTGTTATCTTTATCACTATATAGAGATAATCGCTAGAATATATGATGAGTGATATTTTCACCTATATTTTAGTGTCTTTTTACGTGTGTTTTTATGTATTTTTATCCGTATTCGTGTGCTTATTGGTGGATTTATATGTTTTTATGAAGTTGAGTGTGAATGAACTTAATCATATGTAAAACAAGTGAAAAATGGGCAAAAAATGGAGACGGAAGATGAAACGAAGAAGAAGAAACACCATAGCAGCAACACGGCAGCTGTGTCAGGAACACGACGCGTGTTGGCCGCACGAGCCGTGTCGCTAGCACGGGCCTGTAAGGAGAGGCCGTGCGGGAGCATCAATTCGTTCAACACGACCACCCATTGGTCGTGTGTCAGCACACGACTCGTATGCTGTTTGGAGAACAGTTGACCGATAAACCCTGACACGACTCGACTTGTGCTGCAGCACACGAATCATATCAGTGCCAGATTCAATTTTTCTTCTAAAAGATCTCCAAGGGGTATATATATCAATTCATTCAACATTTTGAGGGAGAGAGATCCGAAATTCAGTTGCCCACACACCTCACACACGAATTTCTTCATTTTACACCATATCCTTCATCCATTTCATCCATCTAATCTATCCATCATCATCTCACCATAAAATCTCCATCCAAATTAAGTGAAGAAGCAAGGAAGAGTGGAAGATCACCAAAGGAAGAAAGGAGGTTCAATTGGATACAATCCAAGGGAGTTTTCATTCCACTTTTGTGTTATTCCCATAATCTACGATGATTTGTAAGGTTTTTAATATTTATGTTAAGGATCTTATGAAGATTGTAGGCTAATCTCCCTTGTGAGATTAGCAACATGATAGTTGTTGGATAATTTGTGGATTCATGCAATTAGATTCATATGTTGAATTGGGATTTGACTTTCTATCATTGATCTATTAATATCTTGAGGTTTATGATGAATTGTGTGTTTGATTATGCTAAATATGTGATTAGATTGAGAAATCAATTGTGTGCTTAGTATAGTTGAGTGAATCATTTCATCAAACACTTCATGTGCATTATTAATGGTAAAGAGATTGAGAAGTCCTTTATTATTTAGAACCCTTTGATAGGACATATGGTTGGTTTGATTGAGAAATTGATTAATCATGTGAAGGGACTCTTAATTCAAGCTTAGTACCTAGTTGGAATTGTTTGAGTGAGAACCAATTGTGTGAGCTATGTATTGATCATATCTTATTCATTCCGAGAGGGATATTAGGTGAACTAGCATTGGCCCTTAGTCTATACCCATGATCATATGAATTTGATGCATGTATCCTAGAATTTCCACTTCTTAATTGTTGTTAATCTCACTTTTACTCAACTTGGAAAACCACTTATTTCATCCATCTACTTTATTTGTTTTATCATTGTTTGTCTACTTGCATTGATTATCATTAAATTACTTGTTTAATTACCCATCCTATTGATGTCTAGTCTCTATAAAATTGCGAAAAACATGATATCGCTTAAGCTCTAGCATCGACCTCCCTGTGGTTCGATAAATTATTTTAATTGGTCATCCCTACTACAAAATGACTAATCAACATGGTGAGAGATCAACAATTTAGTGGGTTGTCAAATGAGGATCTGAATGCACATTTAACTCAATTTATTGAGATTGCTAACACAGTGAAAATGAATGGGGTGAGTGATGATTGCTTGAAGATGAGGTTGTTTTCATTCTCACTAAGAGATTGTGCTAGACAATGGCTCTCCACCATTACTCCCGGAACGTGCAACACTTGGGAGGAGCTTGCACAAATGTTCTTGAACAAGTACTTTCCACATTCCAAGACACTTCAAATGAAGAGTTTGATCACTCAGTTCAAACAAAAGCCTCAAGAAAGTTTCTATAAAGCGTGGGAACGGTTTAAAGATATGTTGCGCAAGTGTCCACAACATGGGTTTCTGGAGAACCAACAAGTGGGATACTTCTACCAAGTACTAGTAAATGGTCAAAGGGTACTTGTTGATGCTTCTGCAGGTGGATCAGTTATTGGAGTAACTCCGAATATGGCTTTATGGATATTTGAAGAGATTGCTACTAATGTCTATCAATGGCCATCGGAGAGAGTTAGTGGGTGTTATGGATTTGAGAACTTTGATCAAGGGCAACATCATAGTGTGAAAAGTGCTAGTGTGGAGCAAAGTATGCCAAGTGTGGAGATGATAGCAGCTGAGATAATGAAATAGATGAATCTAAATCAAGGTATGAATCAAGGAGTTAGCATTGTGGAGAATCAAGTAGAGTAAGGGTTACTTCCTCCAAAGGGTGTTAGTGGGGAACAATGGGCTATGCATATGCCAAAGGTGGAAAACGTACAATACTTGCAAGGAAGGAATTACCAAGGTAACTATCAAAATAATTACCAAGGTAATTTCAACCATAACCAAGGAAATTATCCGCCAAGGCAAGGAAGTTATAATAATCAAGCTAGTGGAATCTCATACCCTCAACAACTAAGGAGGCAAGATAACTTTTCTTATTCCAACCCGAACAATGCAGTTGCGTACCCACCTGGATATCATCCGGGAGCAAAAGCACCAAATCAAGAGGGTAAAGCAACAATGGAGGAGTTGATTGAAAAGTTGATTGCATCTAATAAAGCTCAAGATGAATTGCGAAGAAAAGCCGATGAAGCTAATGAAAAGAGGTTCAAGGCATTGGAGTATCAAGTTGGTCAAATAGCTAGCTCGTTGAGTGCAAGTGAGAAAGGAAAATTTCCTTCTACCACCATTGTGAATCAGAAGGAACAATGCAAGACGATTACTTTGAAGAGTGGAATGAATTATGAGGGACCTTCTATGCCCAATAAGGATGATAAGGTAGAAGAGGAAGAGATTGAGGAAAATGTGGTTGAAGAAGAGTTTGTAGAGGAAAGCAAAGTTGAAGCAAAAGCGAATGATGAAACAGATGTGGTTGAACCGAAAAGTGTTGAAAAGAAATTGGAGAGAACTAAGGCATTGAAAAAGAAGGAGGAAGAAATTGATGTGGAAAGGGATAGTTGGGGAATTCCAAAAACACAAATACCTATTCCATTTCCACATCGATTCTTAAAGAAGGGGTTGGATGAAAAGTTTGCTAAGTTTTTGAAAATTTTCAAGAAAATCCACATCAACATACCATTTGCGGATGCTTTGAGACAAATGCCTCACTATGCTAAGTTTTTGAAAGATATAATGGCAAGAAAGATGAGCTTAGTGGAGAATGAGACCGTCAATTTGCCGGAGGAACGTAGTGCCATAATTCAAAAGAAGTTGTCTCCAAAGCTCAAGGATCCGGGGAGTTTTTTCATACCATGCGAAATGGGCAAGAGTGAAGTACATAAAGCTCTTTGTGATCTTGGGGCAAGTATCAATTTGATGCCCATGTCCATTTTCAAGAAACTTGGTATAGGGGAAGTGAAACCTACATCCGTTACATTACAACTTGTGGATAGGTCTTTGACTTATCCTAGAGGAATAGTTGAGGATGTTCTAGTTAGAGTGGGAAAGTTCATCTTCCCGATTGATTTTGCAGTGCTTGATATGGATGAGGATGAAAATGTTCCATTGATTTTGGGGCGTCCATTTTTGGCAACGGGAAGAGCTTTAATTGATGTACAAAAAGGAGAGTTGAAGTTAAGAGTAAATGAAGAGGAAGTGGTATTCTCGTTGAGGAGTGCTATGAGGTATCCAAGTGAGAAAGAAGAATGTAGAAGGATCGACATGATTAATAGAGCTGTTGAAGAGAATCTACCATTCATCTTATCTAAAGATCCTCTTGAGACGAGCATAAGCCACTCTCTTACTTTATCTTTAAACTCTAACTTTTCTTTTCATTGTTTAGAAGATGATGATATAAATGATTGTTTACATGATTTGAATGCTTGTAGGGAAATACAAGAAGATGAAGCCAAGTTGATGTACTATGGAAAGAGGGAATATCTTCCATTGGAAGTGGAGAATGAAGAGTCAAAAGTTGATAAAGGGAAGGAAGAATTGAAGCCATTACCCGATCACCTCATGTATGCGTATTTGGGGGATAACAACACTTTTTCGGTAATTGTATCATCATCTCTTTCACCATTTGAGCTTGATAAATTGTTGAGAGTGCTTAGAACTCATAAAAGTGCTATAGGGTGGAGTCTTGATGATTTGAAAGGTATTAGTCCTACAATTTGTATGCATCATATTAGGTTGATTGATGAGAACAAATCATGCATACAACCTCAACGTCGTTTGAATCCTATTATGCAAGAAGTTGTTAGGAAAGAAGTTTTAAAATGGTTGGATGCTAGAATTGTTTATGCCATAAGTGATAGTCCCCATGTAAGTCCTTTGCATGTTGTGGCTAAGAAAGGGGGATTAACCATTGTTAAAACATAATTTGATGAAGAACTTGCAACAAGGGTGAAAACGGGGTGGAGAGTTTGTTGTGATTATAGGAAGCTTAATGAAAACACTCATAAAGATCATTTTCTTTTGCCTTTTATTGATCAAATGCTTGATAGGTTGGCGGGATATAAGTATTATTGTTTTCTAGATGGTTACTCGGGGTACAAACCAAATTATGATAGCCCCCGAGGATCAAGAGAAAACAACTTTACTTGTCCGTATGTCACTTTTGCTTTCTATAAATTGCCTTTTAGGTTGTGCAATGCTCCCGCCACTTTTCAGCGTTGCATGATGGCTATCTTTGGGGGATTAATTGAAAATGTGATGGAAGTGTTTATGGACGATTTCTCCATCTTTGGATCTTCATTTGATAAATGCTTGGCTAATCTTTCTTTGGTTTTGCAGTGATGTCAAGATGCGAACCTAGTCTTGAATTGAGAAAAATACCATTTTATGGTTCAAGAGGGTATCGTACTTGATCATCATATTTCGGAAAAAGATTTGAGAGTTGATAGGGCGAAGGTTGTAGCCATTGAACATCTTCCCCCACCAAAAAATGAAAAAGGGGTGAGATCGTTTCATGGCCACACCGGGCTCTATCAACGTTTTATCAAAGATTTTTCTAACATAGTCAAACCTTTGTGTAAATTGCTTGAAAAAGAAGCTCCGTTTGAATTTGATGATGAATGTCTTGATGCTTTTAGGGTGCTCAAGGAAGGTTTAATTTCTTCACCAATACTTGTCTCCCCCGATTGGAGTAAGCCGTTTGAGTTCCATTGTGATGCGAGTGATAATGCTTTAGGAGTAGTGCTTGGACAAGTGCGAGAGAGGAAATTTCGAGCTATCTATTATGCATCTAAGACGTTCAATGCCAATCAAAAGAATTACACCACAACGGAAAAAGAGTTTCTATCCGTAGTCTATGCTTTTGAAAATTTCGTCCATACCTAGTTGGCACGAAAACTATTGTTTACACGGATCATGCCGCCATTAGGTATTTGATGAGTAAGAAGGATGCTAAACCAAGACTAATTCGTTGGGTGCTTTTGTTGCAGGAGTTTGATGTGGAAATACGTGACAAGAAGAGAGTCGAAAATGTCATCGCCGACCACTTGTCACGGTTGGAGAATGTTGATGAAAAAGGAACCATGGAACTCATCGATGATGTATTCCCAGACGAAGAAATACTTCAAGTGGATTTTCAAAGGATGTACACCTTGTGTGAAACCGGAAGACCGTGGTACACGGATTTGATAAATTACCTAGCGTGCGGTCTCAAGCCGGACCATCTCACCGAATATCAAAGGAAGAAGTTCTATCGTGATGTCAAGGAGTACTTATGGGATGATCTATTGTTATTTAAGAATTGCTCGGATAGAATCATACGGAGATGTATCCCGGAAGAAGAAAAGTTAAGTGTGATGGAGATGTGCCATAGTTCACCATGTGGAGGACATTTTGGATTTCAAAAAACGGGGGCAAAGATTCTACAGTTATGTTTGTTTTGGCCTACCTTGTTCAAGGATTGCAAATAGTACATCAAGGGATGTGACCGGTGCCAAATGATTGGAAGTATAGGGCAACGTGATGAGATGCCCATGAGGAACATTTTTGAAGTTGAAGTGTTTGATGTATGGGGGATGGATTTCATGGGCCCATTTCCGCCTTCCAATGGTTACCTCTACATATTGCTTGCGGTAGATTATGTGTCTAAATAGGTGGAAGCAATCCCAACAAGAACAAATGATGCTCTAGTGGTCAAGGGTTTCTTAAAGAAGAACATCTTTGCTAGGTTTGGGGTGCCAAAGTCTATGATTAGTGATGGGGGATCTCACTTTATCAAAAAGCTTATTGAGAAGCTCTTGCATGGCTATGGCGTGAAGCATAAGGTTTTTACACCTTACCATCCTCAAACAAATAGCTTAGCGGATGTGTCAAATAGGCAAGTGAAGCTTGTACTTGAGAAGACGGTTAATGGAAATCAAAAGGATTGGTCTTCTAAGCTTGACGATGCTCTTTGGGCCTATCGAACGGCTTATAAGACCGCTTTAGGTTTTTCTCCGTACAAGCTTGTTTATGGGAAGGCATGCCATTTACACGTAGAATTGGAACACAAGGCACTATGGGCCCTTCAAAAATTGAACTTTGATGAGAAAGAATTCGGAAAGAAAAGGTGTCTCCAATTGGTTGAGCTAGAGGAGTTTAGAGAAGAAACTTATTCAAGCTCAAGGATTTTGAAAGAGAAACTAAAAAGATGGCATGATGAACGGATCAAAACGAGAGAGTTTATTCCAGGGGATAGAGTTCTATTGTTCAATTCAAGACTTAAGTTGTTCCTCGAAAAACTTCGTTCGAAATGGACCGGTCCATACTTGGTAATCGAAGTAAGGGATGATGACTCCATAAAACTTGAAGGATCGGATGGAACTGCTTTTGTGGTTAATGGTCATAGGGTGAAACATTACTATTATCCCGCTCAAAGGGAGTTGGTATATGTTGACACCTTCTCCTCTTGAATAATCGTATCCTTTTTAGTAGTTGTAGGTTGTATATATTTCTTTTTCTTGTTTTGCATTTTTGGTCTTGTAGGTGGATTGTATTTGTGAGAAGATGATACATTGAAGATACAAGGAATACCTCGTGGAATTGTCATGATGTGTCGTACCACTATTTGCAAACTTACCTTGAAACTCTTGTTTCAATTTAAGTTTGGGGGGATATGGTGTGGTACGATTGGTTATGATATGTTATGTGTATACATTCTTGTATTTTTGAGTCAAATTTGAAAATTTCTCATAAATTCGGTGTAGTTTTTGGTCCGTCTTGGTGGTGTTGAGTCGATAATCCTTTTGTTTTTGATACTAATGCGAGCTAATGATGTTTTTTTTTTGTGAATTGTGAGCATGAATAGGGAGTATTGAAAGCATTAAAACAAGAAAAGACAAGATTTGAAGTTGAAAATTGGAGGAGCCAGCCTCGCAGGTGTACGAGTCGTGTCGCCTACACGGCCCTGTAACAGGTGGCCGTGTGGCGACATCAATTCGTTCAACACGGCCACCCTTTGGTCGTGTTGAGTCGCACGATGCGTGTTCGCCGCACGGGCTGTGTCGCCAGCACGGGCCTGTAAGCAACGGTCGTATGAAGTCATCAATTTACACAACATGGCCACCTTATGGCCGTGTTGTGTTACACGACTCGTGTCGTGTCTGAGGAGCAGTTTTAAAAATGGGTTGTGCCCGTTCATTCTCTTTTCTCATTCCGGCACTCCCCTATCGTGAAATTCACTTCCAAACTTCCCTAAATCATAATCCAAGCATCAAAAGAGTGGTAAGATTGTGTGATTGAAAGGTGAATCTCAAAGTTTATACTTCAATTTCTTTCCATTTGATTCAAGAACATTCAAGGTATGATTTCTTAGACCCTAGTTTCATTTTGAGATGCAAATTTCGAAATTCATGCATGGGTTTTGGATGATAGATTGTTTGAAGCAGATGTAGGATTGTGAAATATGAATTTGCAAGCTTAATTGTTGGATTGATTGAAATTGTGCAATAATTAGGGTTCTTAAATTTTGAATTTGGGGATTTTGAATGATGATTGACTTAGAGCAAGTAATGAATTAAATCGATGCTTATATGTGATTGTTATTGTTGTGATAGTTAGGTGTTGAGGATTTGAGCATGAGGGAATGATAAATTCTTGTTTGAAATGATGTTGAAATATTTGAATACCAAGTGTTTGATGAAATGCCTAAATGAAGTTTTGATTAGAATTGAAGGAATTTGTTTGAATGAAGCATCATTGATATAAATTGTGCTTGTTGAAATGGTGATAATTTGTCAAAAAATGGAAAGATCAAGATGTTGAATTTGATTGATTCAAATAAGATTTCGAAAAAAAAAATTGTTGTTGAAGTTGATTGGAAAATTGTGATAGCTATTGATAAACATTGCTTGATATACTTGCCTACATGCTATAATCAATACTTAGTTGAATAACTAATGAGAATTCTAAGCAATAGACATTTCCTTATTGAGTTGAAATTTAAAGGTAATTTGAAATGTTGAACATTGCAGATGGCTGAAAGAAGAGTGAGGAATCGTAAGGAGGACTTCATTATTATTAAGGATGATGGGGAACTATCCGACCTTGATGCAAAATTGATGATGAAAGAAATACACCCAGAGAATTTTGGAGTGGAGTTCACAGAATGGGAGAACTATGCATTGAGATGAGAGTATATAGTCCCTCAGATTAGAGCTACTCGATTTCAAGATCAAGCGACTATGGAGGGGCTTGGAATAGAGGGAGATTTGAGGACTTTGTTTCATCGAGTTGATATGGAAGAATTCTTCGACAAGAGACCTCCTACTTACCTCCATCTAATAGCTGAGTTTATGAGCAATTTAGAGGTCCAGAAGGATAGAAACAAGTTCCCTATCTCGATCACATTTCAATTGAACAATGAGATGTGAGAAAAGGTGCCGGTGAATGAGATAAACAGGTTCTTTGGATGTCCAATTATAAGGGGTCACCAAAGTTTTCTACCAGGAGGGGGATTCAATCAACTAAGTTGGTGGAGAAAGTTGATTGACTATGGAACGGAGCCTAGAGAGTATATTTCAAGCTCTTCAAAGGGGACAACCATAATAAACCCGGTCATGAGGTATCTTGAGAAGATTGTTTCGAATACAATTCTGGGGAGATTTGAGAGTGGAGCTGTTGGTGAAAAACAATTGTACATCATGTACAGTATGTACCAAGAGTTTAGGGTGAACATCGCATCTCACTTCATTCAGCATGTTGAGAGGGTAGCAAAAAGAGAAAACACTCGAGGGATTATGATTGGAGGAATGGTGACCATGATTGCTCAAGGTTTGGGCATCAACCTAACGGGTATGCCACTCATGATGGTCAGTGAGGGGCTCACATATACGCAGCTTGTAAGGATGGAATTCCTATCGTTTATAGGAAATATGTATTGCTTGAGGCAAGATAAGGGAGCTCCATTCCCACTCCCTGCTCCTGAGCTTACCACAGTGCGCGGACAAAGAAATAAGCAAAACCTAGCAATGGCAAGTCAGAACCATTCTGCAGTTGTGAGAGCCTTCTACAGAGAGAATAGAGAAGGAGTAGAAGCAGTGCTCCAACAAATGAGAGTAGAAGAGAATCCAGAGCTTCGAGATTTGAGAGCTGAGCTAGTAAACATGGAGATAGGAGATGAAGAGGAGCAACAGCATCATGTGGAATTTGATGAGCAAGCACCAGAGGCTCCAGCATTTGAGCAAGAAGAAAATGAAGCCCAAGAAGAGGAATTTCAGCAACAGCAATAGTTTATGGGACCAGGAGTGGGGATTGCAAGGTGGAATTTCCTAGAGGATGAAGTAAGAGAGATTAGGCAGACTCAGAACTCACACAGGGATCAGATGAGAGAGTTTCGAGAGGAACAACAGAGACAGGGTGTGATAATGAGGGAGATCCATGAAGGACAGAGGAGGAGAGATTACAATGATGAGCAAGCTCGTGCCCATTCGAACAACATGGAGGAGATGCTCACTATGATGTTCAATTTCCAGTTTCCGGGATCACCTCGTGCCTACAATCCTTGGGTGCCTTATCAAAGAACACCACCTCCTCCATCGGAAAATTGAAGGGAGTACTTTTAGTGCTCGACACTTATTTAGCTCGTTTTAGTTTATTTAAATTGTTATGGATTTGATACTTCATTTGTTGTTTTGGGATGTTTTAATTTCTTAATTTAGGATTTCTTTTCAATTAAGGTTGAGATGGTATGTGTTTTATTTTGATCATGGATGGGTGGATTGTGTATTTCATTTCTTGTTATGGTGAATTTTGTTCTTTTATGTTTGTGTTTACTTTGTTTTTTTTGTTTGTTTTGCCTTGTCGTGGTGTATTTTTATTCTTGTTAAGGATTGTGTTGGTGGATTTTTTTTGGGATGTCGTGAATATGAGTGATGATATGTGGTGGTGATAAGTGATAACAAGTTATGATTAAGAATCTCTACACTTTCGAATTGTGACATGTTTTATTTAACTTGTTCAATTTTGAGATGGATGTGGTGTAATAAGTCCTTAAGGTCCAAGCACAAGCTTGTGAGAATTTGAGCCTCGACCATGCATACATGGTATTTATCTTCATAAGTGGATCGATTGAATTTTGATAAGCTAGAACTTGCTCAAGGACTATAGAAACGATCCCGATTAGTAGAGATTAGTGAAATGATCTAAGGACATCCTTGTCATTTATAGTCATTGCCAAATATTTTCCTACCTTGAACATCTTCCCTAGTTAACCATATTGAGCCTATAAGCCTTTTTATTGTGAATATAGCACATTACAAGCCTTGATTATCATTTTAAGCCTTATATATATACCCTTTGTGTGGGTGATTGAGGAGATGATGGCTAGTAAAGAGAATGGTAAATAAGTAAGAAAAAGGATGAAAAGAGCAAAGAAGAATGCACATGCAACCTCAAAACAAGAAGAATGAGCAAGACAACAGTAATGTGCTCAAGTACTTAAAATCCAAGAAAGGAAGCATGAATCATAAAAAGCTCAAGAAATCCAAGGAAAGTTGATGATTAGTGCTTGTAATCATTAAGAAAAAAGAAAGGAAGAAAGGAATTGTTAAGGAATGGAAGAAAGTAGCTACCTCTTCGATTACTTACACATGATGAGTCACTTTTACCTAAATTCTCCCTACCATACCAAAAAGCCTATCATTACATTCTTAATTAAAGACCTTTTTGATCACTAATGGAAACTTTGGCGGTTTGTGAATGTAGTCCACGAGAAAGCTTATGGCGAGTCGAGTCTATCGGTTAATGAGTGATGATTTACCCTACTTAAAAGAGTGTTGAGTGATGTTCATAGCCTATGTGAGGCTTGGACTAAAAAGGGACTATATTACACTTTTATTCTCTTTAGATTGAACTTGTTAATTTTTCATGTTATAAGTCTAATGTTGTAGGATGACTTAGCATAAATTGTAATTCTTATTACTATTGATGTGTTATTACTTATGTTCATTTAGTCTTTTCCTAGGCGAAAATCACTCCTTTTGGTTTATCATTTTCGTTGTTCGGGGGAGAACAACACTTTAAGTTTGGGGGTGTGATGAGTGATATTTTCACCTATATTTTAGTGTCTTTTTGCGTGTGTTTTTATGTATTTTTATCCGTATTCGCGTGCTTATTGGTGGAGTTATGTATTTTTATGAAGTTGAGTGTGAATGAACTTAATCATATGTAAAACAGGTGAAAAGACGGAAGATGAAACGAAGAAGAAGAAACAACATAGCAGAAACACGGGCAGCCGTGTCAGGAACACGACGCGTGTTGGCCGCACGAGCCGTGTCGCTAGCACGGGTCTGTAAGGATAGGCCATGCGGGAGCATCAATTCATTCAACACGACCACCCATTGGTCGTGAGTCAGCACACGACTCGTGTGCTGTTTGGAGAACAGTTGACCGATAAACCCTAACACGACTCGACTCGTGCTGCAGCACACGAGTCGTGTCAGTTCTAGATTCAATTTTTCTTCTAGAAGGTCTCCAAGGGGTATATATATCAATTCATTCAACATTTTGAGGGAGAGAGATCCAAAATTCAGCTGCCCACACACCTCACACACCAATTTCTTCATTTTACACCATATCCTTCATCCATTTCATCCATCTAATCTATCCATCATCATCTCACCATAAAATCTCCATCCAAATTAAGTGAAGAAGCAAGGAAGAGTGGAAGATCACCAAAGGAAGAAAGGAGGTTCAATTGGATACAATCCAAGGGAGTTTTCATTCCACCTTTGTGTTATTCCCATAATATACTATGATTTGTAAGGTTTTTAATATTTATGTTAAGGATCTTATGAAGATTGTAGGCTAATCTCCCTTGTGAGATTAACAACATGATAGTTGTTGGATAATTTGTGGATTCATGTAATTAGATTCATATGTTGAATTGGGATTTGACTTTCTATCATTGATCTATTATTATCTTGAGGTTTATGATGAATTGTGTGTTTGATTATGCTAAATATGTGATTAGATTGAGAAATCAATTGTGTGCTTAGTATAGTTGAGTGAATTATTTCATCAAACACTTCATGTGCATTATTAATCGTAAAGAGATTGAGAAGTCCTTTATTATTTAGAACCCTTTGATAGGACATATGGTTGGTTTGATTGAGAAATTGATTAATCATGTGAAGGGACTCTTAATTCAAGCTTAGTACCTAGTTGGAATTGTTTGAGTGAGAACCAATCGTGTGAGCTATGTATTGATCATATCCTATTCATTCCAAGAGGGAGAT
This sequence comes from Pogostemon cablin, assembly GCA_023678885.1. Lineage (NCBI taxonomy): Eukaryota > Viridiplantae > Streptophyta > Magnoliopsida > Lamiales > Lamiaceae > Pogostemon > Pogostemon cablin. The sequence continues at coordinate 29,365,625 of CM043013.1, forward strand.
TAGGTGAACTAGCATTGGCCCTTAGTCTATACCCATGATCATATGAATTTGATGCATGTATCCTAGAATTTCCACTTCTTAATTGTTGTTAATCTCACTTTTACTCAACTTGGAAAACCACTTATTTCATCCATCTACGTTATTTGTTTTATCATTGTTTGTCTACTTGCATTGATTACCATTTAATTACTTGTTTAATTACCCATCCTATTGATGTCTAGTCTCTATAAAATTGCGAAAAATGTGATATCGCTTAAGCTCTAACATCGACCTCTCTGTGGTTCGATAAATTATTTTAATTGGTCATCCCTACTACAAAATGACTAATCAATATACTTTTCTTTTCTTAAGTACTTCATTTTATACTGCTTTATTAACCATACACATACACCGACAGCACTCTTTCATTGTCTCCAATTAGAAATATATCATCTACATATAGTACAAGAAATACCACCACGTTTCTATCACTCTTTTCAATACACAAGACACATCCGCGTATTGAATAAATCCATATCACTGGATTACCTCATCAAAACAGATGTACTTTGAGTTCATAGCTTGCTTGGGTCCATTGATGGACAATTTCAAGCTTATACTCAAAATGCTTTTAGCCCTTTGCAATAATAACTCTGGTTGCTTCACATAGATGTTTTCTTCAAGATTTTCATTCAGGAAAGTTGTCTTGACATATATTTGTTATTCCTCATAATCAATATGATTAGCTACAGATAAAAGAATCTGGATCAACATAAGCATAGCTACGGCAAAAAGGTTAACTCATAATCGAACCTCTTCTTTCCGAGTTTACCTTGTCGCAACAAGTTTTGCTTAAAAGGTTTCCATATTACCGTCTGATCCTCTTTTATTTCAAAAATTATTGCAACTTGTTAAGATTTCGCATTTCAATCTTGTAGTGCTTCGTCGTATTCCATGGGCCGATTTCATGTTTACTAGGGACCAAGTCTTATGACTCTCCCAAAACATAAATCTTTCAGGTTGTAAAACAGCCCTCCCACTAAGACAAAACACTAGTCTAGGGATGTCAATGGGCCGGGCCGAGTAGTTGAGTACCCAAACCCAGACCCATTCTTTTGTTCGCGGGTATGGGCTGCCCCGTGACCCGTACGGGTCAGGTGGGTCCGACCCATTTTTGACCCATTTTATTTTTTATTTTATTTTAAATATTTATATCTATTATAAATAATGTGTAATATATTATTTCATCTAATTAGTAATTATATAAATAGAAATATCACGTATTTTCTATTTAATTAATCAATTAAGCAAATATATCTTATAAATAATGAATATAATAAAAAATATAAATAAAATATACATGTTATACATATAATATGTTATAGAATAAAAATATTAAACTAGTCCAAACAGACCAAAATGGGGCATCACTACTACCCAGACCCGCTCCATTCTTGATACGGGCCAAGTCGGGTCCGCCCCAAATTCAGGGACCAGAGTGGTTCCGAGTGGACCGGGCCATTTTTGACATCCCTAAATGCTACATGCAATTATGTATCAGATGTATCACGCGATGCAATTTCCTTGTGGTATATCCTCTTGTACAATTGGTACTATACTTTGTGTTTTCCCTCTCACATCCTTTAAAATAATTTATACATAGGTTTGTGATTTATTTCATTGTCCTTTTCCAAGAATCTAGTGTTCGTGTTAACAATCACCCTTCGATCTTTTGGACTATTAAATAAACCACCCTTCATTTTTCTAGGATGTCCTAAAATGAATTTAGTAATTCAAAATAATTCATCATCTATCTATCTCCATAAGAGTTCTATTCTTTCCTTTCGCCACACCAGTCTGCTAGGGTTTACCCGATGTTGTATAACTTGGGATTAAATCCCAACCTCTGATAAATAGCTTCTTACTATCATAAGAGGTACTCGCCACTATGATTAAATCATAATGACTTGATATATTTTTCGTGACGCTTCACCTCATTAGCCATGTACTACTTGAATTAATCAAAGTTCCTAGACATGTGGCGCGTCAAATAAATATATCTGTATCTAGAATAATCATCAATTAAATTGACGAATATTCATAACCACCTCTCTCCGGGATAATCTTAGGACTGCTTAAATCAGTATGAACCATTTTCAACATATCATTGGCTTTACACCCCTTTGCCTTAAAAGGCCTTTAATCATTTTTACTTCCAAGCAAGACTCTCAAGTCAGATAGTTTTCACTTCCAATAAATCCTTCGGTCCATCGGCTATCAACCATTGAATCATACTCAAGTAAAATGATCTAGTCTTAAATGCCAAAGGTATGTTTAGTTAATCTCCGAAGGTTCCTTTCTCTTACTAAAATTAGAAGATACATTATTAATTACTATTTATTGCATCGTGAGAGAAACATGATTTAAGAGTTTATAAATTGTCTACCAACGTACTACTACAGATTATAGCTCCACCCTTCATTATAATGACCATGTCATTTAAATGTTATAGAGTATCCATCCGCAAATGTATAGAAACTGAAATGAAATTATTTCTATGAAAACGTACGTAAAGACAATTTCTTATAATAAAACGTTTATTCATATCATAAGATAAATAAACAAATCCCACTACAACAGTCACTACTCTTGTAGTTTTACCCATGTATATAATAATCTTATCATTACTTAGTTGTAGACATTTAGTGATTCCGGTATCTACACACAACTTGTTAGTAAACGCCATCACTAATCATGCTTCAACAATTAGCGAATAAGATTCCTACCTTGTTCACTGCCTTGATGAAAATGGCTTTCTTTCACCACATGCTTTGTCAGAGGTTTTCCACCTTACACAACCTATTGTATTTCAGGTAGACCTTGCTCAAAACACCCAGGCAAACTATGGAGAATAAAATTGACCTATGTTTCCCCTTCAATTTCTACTCTAAGTATTTCCAATTCATTCATCAAGTTAACTATGATCTCTTTGCCTTTCTAACTTACTCAAGTATCTGAAGATTCGCATGAGACCATCATATTTCTATGAACTTCTCACCTCTCCACTAGAGACTTAAATAGGCATCAGAAGACATCTTTAGTGAGAACACATTTTTATTTTCCTAAGAAGTAAGATTAAAATCAAGATTCTTTTCTAATAATTTAATTATGGATTAGTAAATATAATTTCTTTTAGTTAACAATAAGTGTAATTAACCATTCGAAAATACAGAGAATCATGTAATTAAATACACAGATCAAATCTTCGAATTTATATATTTATATTTAATCCCTCAAAACAATATAAAATACTTCACCGACATCTCAAGCACCGTGAGTCTGCATGCCACGTTAGTGTGGACGTATACAAACTCAAACATTTACAAGAGAAGGTTTTACCCAATAATTTCATTCGTCAACCTAACTTTATGACAAAATAATTAATAGTCAGTTCCCTTTTAGCCATGCAAATAACAGCAGTGACTCCGTTGGGGAGGATACTTATTATTTACACCTAAGTGTACACCATTATTTGATTCCAAGTCCGCTGCCCAAGCTTGTGTGCCTTACTGCTGGAGAAGTACACACGCGCTCAGATAACTTCATGCAATCATCATAAAGAAGTTTGTATCAGTGATCCAAGAATAAACTCATCAGTTGGGGAGGAAGGCACTATAGCCGACGCGCAAGTTTATTCACATCACTTACAAACTAATAATGGAGGGCATGGGAATTATTAACCAATCCCCTCTCCCACTTAGTTATTTAATACCGAGGGTTTTTACTTGCATATAATATTCAAGAATAAAATATGCAACCTATCATGCTCCTAATACACCAAATAAGGCAGTAAATCACAAAGAATCATGCATACATAGTAACATATATAACAATAATCAGATAATCAAATCAAATTATGACAGTTATATATCAGCGAATTCGATTGTTTGCCACCAAGCACGAATGTCGGCAAAGACCTCCAGATTATCAAATCTTCAAAACTATTGATATTGACCTTCGATATCGTCCAGATTATCAAAATCATCGATATCAACCAAATTATCAATTTCAAAACTATCGATATCGACTGTTGATATCGTCATGATTATCGAAATCATCGATATCGACCAGATTATCAAAATCGTCAATATCATCCAGATCATCGAAACCATCGATATCGACATAGAACCATAGATAACAATAATAAATAATTAAATCAATTATGCAGTTATATATCATAAATTAAATCGCCACTTAAATTAGTAAGTCTTGTCCGACACTCCAGTTGTTGAACGATGCCTTACGCGACAAGCAGGATTACTTGCGCCTTAAGTCATTCATCGTCAAGGGCTGTTGCAACTGAAATTCGTTGGAACTCATAGCTATCTCCGTACTTCCATTGCCGGTCGTGCCTTTAGTTTTCACCCACCAGTGATGCATTGCCATCAACACTAGTCGCACTACTGTCCTCCTGCATGACAGTTGGCATCACGCACGCCACTTGCTCGACAGCACGCACGGTGTATGGCCACCAGCGCGCCAGCATGCCAATACATATCCAGCCGCACGCCCATTAGCTTCCACGAATGCCCCGTGCAAGACACCGTGGATACTCGCCTATCGCTTGCGCTGTACCGTGCGCCCAGCTGTGCTCATCGCTGGATGTCGTACACGCCACAGTGTGCATTGACGAGTGCCCACGCCTAGGGCCAAGCACTCTGTCGTGCGTGCCAAGCACATTGATGTTCTCTGCAAGCACGCTGTCGTGCACGTCACCATGTGCTCGCCCAGTGTGTCAGCCACCCGCCGTACAAGCGCCATCGTCGTGCTGAATGCACTAAGCCTCGCGCTGCTAATGCGTCACCAGCATGCAACCGTGTTGCCCGCCTGGAACCATGCTCCTACCTTGCACCGTCAGCGCGCGACTTTGAGACAGTAGCGGCATTCCGTCACATCGTCATCTTTCTCCAGGCTTGAACTTTTGAACAGGTTCTCACAGACGACGATATAGGGTATACAAGGATAATACAATAATTCCTAAAAACCCTAATACTCATGCAAATCTAATTCAAAATTAAATCACATATTCCACATAAACCCTAACCTAACGTGTCACGTTTAGCCACGAAACTGAAGCTCTGATATTAATTGTTGGCATTCGATCGTTTGGTTAATGTGAATCGTTAGGGTTCCATGCAATTCTATGTCAGGGGAAGCAAGAGTATAATTTGATCCCGATTGTGAGTTCAATCGTTTTTCTCTAGTTAGAGGTCATCCATTTGAAATTTCTTTAAGAAGGAGTCTTGGCATATTTATAATAGAATTGTATTACCTTTCACCAGGGTATGTTGAAGAAGAACAGCTGCAGAAAACAACCTCTTGATCTTCTATTGTATTCCCAAGTCTAATCTTGACATCGTGTAGGTGACGATCTTCAAGATTTCCTCAACTTGCTTTCCTCCCTACTACTAACGTGTTTTAGGCGATAGATTTTCGGATAAGTTGAGGTGACTTATTTATAGGCTACAACAGGGACCAGGAGGAGGAATTAGAGTCGGGCCTCCATTGGTCTTAAGTATCCAAGTTTAGCCCAAAAGTTATACTTAAGTCTAATAATAATATATTCTACTAAAATATTATTACTGCACTGCCACTCCAATCTCATAATTACGTTTATGGGCTCCTTCTTATTATGTGCCCGACAATCTCTCCATTTTTAAGATATACAATGCTCATTAATTAATTAAGTTACTAACAACTCCATTAATTAATATCTCATCCGAGATTAGTATCACTCAACCTCATTATCATGCCGGAATAAATCCACCTGCAGGGTTTACATGATAATCCTTATGAGCTCCTCAAGGGGATATCATCAACCTATTTAATAGGACACGGATTCCTTTTACAATCTACAGCACACTATAGTAGAGACAACACTATTTCCCAACTCACCGAGTTTGTTGATTTACTACATGTAAATCTCACCCATTGATGAATCAAAGAAATACATACTGGCTTACGTATCAAGGTTATTGTATAGGGATTATGAGCACGAACATCCATAATAACAGAGATCAAGTTCTCCTATATAGTCAGTATAAGTTGAATGATCTCAAGCGGTCCTGCTCAATACACACAAAGTGCACTATTGTGATTCTATAGTCCAGACAAACTAATATCAAATCACACTACAACCATCCCGATAGAGAGTCCCCCTCTATCTTGATTGTGAGCATCTGTTTATACTTTATAAGAAAATCAATAATATGATCTTCCGCGTGTTTTCGCACAATATATTATCTACAGTATAAAGTTAGTGGACAATTGCATCGATATATAAATAAATTATAAGACGCAATCATTTGATCAATGATTTTTATTTCAAATATTGTTAAACATTGTTCATACTAAAGCTAAGCTTTTAGTATACAATCCAACAACCTACATATATCTCACTTCTTGATTCACAGAGAAAGAAAACTTCCATACACCATTCATGCCTTCGCCCACTTTCGCTTTTCATCTTTTACCCTTCATCCCCCTTGTTGAGAGTGTGAATTCACGTATTTTGAGCTCTGATTTATGTGGAAATTGAGTACGATGTGATCTTAAAACGAGGCAAATCAGGATGTGTACGGAAAAGCCACGAATCAGATGCTACTGAGGCTATTTGAGCATAATTCCACAGGAAAACAGGTTGGAAGTGCTCAGAATTAGAAAATATGAATTTCAAGGTACTGCTTGACCAAAATAAGACATGCTCGACCAAGAGCAAGTTGGTCGAGCAACAGCAGGAAGTCAAGCAATTCAAGTTGGTGAAGTTTCAGATTACAGACATGCAGCTCGACCAAGAGGCCTAACTCGACAAGAACCACTTTGGTCGAGCAAGGACACAAATGTCTATTTTTGGTGATTTTACACCTCTAGTACGTATATGTACTTATTTTTCAAGAAAATACCTAGTAAAGGTCCGTTTGAAGAGTTTACAAGCATAAAAGGGAATGCAGTTTACAATAATAAGAGAGTTAGATTCCACATCCATCATACACCACCTCAAAACCCTAACTCCATCTAGAGGAGCTTTGGAGAGAGATTCGTCAATCGAATCAAGTGAGAACCAAGTGAAGATTCAAGATGGAGAGAGACGCGACGGCGCCCACATCTAGGGTTTACTTTGCTTCATAATTTATCTTATAATTTTCATGACTATAGGTAAGATCTATCCAACCACCATGATTGTTCTTCAACACATCATGGGCTAGAACCACTTCGGCAGTTCTAGGGTTTATGAAGGTTTTACGAGTTAATTGAACTTCTGTGTGTATATTCCGTACAACACTACTTGTAATTTATTTTATATATGACTGCATTTTCAATCCATATTTAGAGTCGTTTTATGCATCTTTAACTGTTATATAGAGTATGAATATATATCTTGGTTATTGATTGAGTGCGTTCACTGATGAACATGATTCCATGTTATGATTTTAAGTGAGGGGACTCCAAAGTTTCATTAGAACTATCATATATAAATACTTATTAATTGAATTGGATTCGGGCTAGTAAGTAGGATAAAGATGGTGATTTCATAGTACTTATAAAGGGAGATCATATCGGGTTAGAGTACTTAGTGCTCGAAAATAATTAATACTGATAGTACCTAGAAAGAGTGGATGAAATTATGTTCTTGCTTCGAGGATATTCACATGTGTTACATGCTTATTTACTTGTGTCTATAGAGTAGATTTGCATGGCTTAGTGATACGTCCATATTCCACAAGGCAGAGTCGGACATTGATACATGAAAGGGAAATTAATGAGTGAAACTGGATGGCCCGAATAACTACCTATCTTCTCACTTGTTCACTCTCGTTAATTCTCTATTGCTTTCTTGTTTTATTTGCTATTTAATTATTTGTTTAGTAGATAATAATAATTCCACACTTAAATTGCTAAACCATAATTTTAATTAACTTAGATAATAATTTGATTAATAGTTATCCGTCCTTTGGGTTTGATAAATATAAGTTAGCCACTTATCAAAGCTACAATAACATCCTTCATACTTGGGGATCAATTGTGTGTTGAGAAAACGTACATCAAGCTTTTGGCACTGTTTCCAGGGACGACATAAATTATTAATTAATTATTTCTAGTTTAATTGAGACTATTCCATACTTGTCTCTATTTTCTAACTTTGAATTTTTCTCAGGTGTATACACACTTGATCGAAAGGACCTACTATAGAACCTTTTGATCCGGAGATAGAAGCATCAGCTAGGAAAAAGAAAGGAAAGAAGAAGAACAAGAACGTGGAAAAACGGATACTCTTGATAAAGGAGTTGAAGTTGAAAAGTCGAACTCGGAAGCGGAAGCAGTCAACATGACCCAAGATAGGGCGAATCCAGACAATGTTAAGTTTTCAAAAGTAATGGAGGTGGCAACTTGGAGCTGTTATGAGCTCGAGAGCCGATGTGGATTTTTTTAATTTTCACTGCACTCTTATTAGCACGATTGAAATGAAACCTTTCGCTGGCGCTCTGAAACTTTAAACTAATTCGCACATATGTAGCAAATTTTTTAAATTATTTAATCGGCCTAGTAGTGGAGATGATGCCTTTAGGGGCCTTAGCCGATTGGTTGAGTGTTCAAATCTTCTCTTCGTTGGTATTTCATCGTTTAAATTTTCTTTCATCTTTTGTATCCAAAATATTTTAATTATACTTTATTAAAATTATAATTATTTATTTCCATTTTCTTTTTATGGAATAATTACTATACACATTTTATACCCCTAATTACTATAAGATACATAGATTTAAAATAATTATTCTCACATACAAAATATTAAAATAAAATATCAAATATAACCCTAAACTCATACACTTTTAAACCACAAATCCTAAATCCTCACCCACCGTCGGACCAACGCCGCCGGCCGGCCGCCAGACTGCCGCCCGGCCTCCGGAATTCTGCCGGACCGCCGTCGCCGCTGCTGGCTGGTCGCCGGAATTCTGCCGCCGCCGGAGCTTCGTCGGACCATTGTTGGACCACCCCACTTTTTTGCTGCACAAACTTTTTTTATTGCACACACTTTTGCTGCACACAACATTTATGTGCAGCACATTGTAGGGGTAATATTGGAATATCACTATTTATTTTTGTAGTTAGTAGTAATATTTTTGTATGTTTATATCTCATAGTAATTAAGGGTTTTTTTTTACCTAGTAGTAATCCTCTCTTTCTTTATATAATTATAATTCTTATTTTATTTTTTTCTTCTTTTGTAATTGATTTTAAATCTTTCTTTATATAAAAAAGTTTGTAAATTTTATTATTATTATAGTTATCTTTTACTCCATTGTTATGGTTTATGGATAATATATTTTTTTTAATAGTGTAATTTTTTTCATCATTTAATTATATTATATATATAAGTAATATAATAGTTTTTTACTATGGAGTAATAAATATAATATTATAGAGTAAAGTATTTTCATTATTATTTATATTGGAGCTAATTATTTAATTTAAAATACGTAACAATAATATACATTAGTCACATAAATTTTTTTATATTTTCCTCATTTGTTTGTCTTATAACTCAATTTTCACTCTCTTAAAAAAAATTATCACTCACATCTAACACATAATATAATTTGCACATTAGGATTGTTTTTTTAACTAACAATATCCTTAAAAAAGTCCGTAAAGATAATAAATAAAATATTTTTCTTATACGTGTAAAATCACAAAAGTAAATTGTATTATTAGGCGAATTAAGTATAATTCGGAATATAAATTCTGCGTCCGCCACTGTATATGTGTATAATTTTTTATTCAATAGTATATATATATATATATATATATATATATATATATATATATATATATATATATATATATATATATATATATAATTCTGAATAATTGTATAATATTTTTACATTCAATTTTTCATTAAAAAAATTAACAGAAATTCGTTAATAATATTTATAATTTTTTTACATTTAATTTTTCAATAAAAAATACTAACAGAAAATTCGATAATAATATATACACGTTTTTATTGGAATTATTACTATCCAGTACAAAATATACAATAATATTACTAGTAGATACAAAATATATATTTTATTATTATTATATACAAAATATATTATAAAAAGTCTCAACTACCCTTTTATATATTAACTAACTGATAGAATAGTGAGAAATGCATGTTTTCATACTCAACTTATTTCTTACGTTTCAATTCTCTCTCCATGGTTTCAGTTTAATTATCTCTCCACATTGAACACGATGTGAATTTAGGAAATCATCGTCAAAGGAGTGAAAGTGAAACATAATCATTGAAGAACAACTCCTTGTGCGGAAGATCAAAGAGGTTTATCAGAAAATTAAGAATTCACCACCACCATCACGAGGCAAGAAATATGGCGACGCGTGTCACGACATCAGCATTCACCGTTGTTCCTCCATTACCGATTTTGAGGGAGAAACGTGGGGAGAAAATATTTCTGAATACCGACTTAGGGATAAATTATTTCTGAATACCGATTCCGAATACTATTTCTGAATACCGACTTAGGGATAAATTATTTCTGAATACCGATTCCGAATACTTTGTAAATACTGATTTTGAATAAATCTCTCTCCAAATTCTGAATACTTCGTCGAATATTGAATTTTTTTTATGAATACCAATTTTGAGGGAGAAATTAGTGGGATGATATGATTTAACAAACTTAAGGAGAAATATTTATGAATACCGATTCTGAATATTTTGTGAGTAACAATTCTAAATAATTCTTGAATATTGATTCTGCATACTTCATGAATACTATCTCTCTCTACATTCTGAATACTTCCCTATTTCAAAATTTTCGATTAATTAATATTACAATTATGTAAAAAAATATTATTTTTAAGATAATAATATGATGATTTTAAAATATGTGTCGTATGGCCACATAAGTTAGATTTAGATAATTAATTGGGAGGATATTTAGGAGTAAATAATGGAATGTTGTTTCTAATATTAAAATAATAATATATTTTATCTTTTAAATTATTATTGAATACAATTAAATTAAGGATAGGAAGGACATTTCTCTAATTGATAATGTATTAATTAGTAATATTTTTAGGATAATGTATCTATCAGTAATAATATAGCATAAAATGTACTTAGTAGTAATGAACCCGTTTTTATTTAATATTGTACTTTATATGTTTTTATTCATAAATAAATATATACTTACTCCATCCCATTTTATTTTGGGTTGTCCTCCAATGAAAATATGTCGATATTATTGGGGCGGATGGAATAATTTGTAGTAATATTTTTAGTAAAAAAATATTTTGAGTGTTAATTATTTATTAAAAAATCGGTGAAGAGACATGTTTCACACCAATGTTTCGAAACATAAATATGGAAATTGATGTTATTTACAATCAAGTATATATCCCGAAATATATTTATGGAAAGAAATATATTTATGGAAATTGAGATTAGGTTATGTGTAGTATATATATATACTAGTAATATGGCACCTCAATGTTTGAGGTGGTGACCCGACTCATTTGAAATATTTTTATAGTATTGCCTATTATTACATAGATTTTGTTATAATGTAGCTATTTTAAGTATATTTAAATGTATTGTAGGTGATAAATATGAGTGAAATTAGTATGCGGTTTATTAATGAGATATACTGTTTGCAACAGGTTCTATTTTATCCAAATGCAGTGACAAATATTTATACTTGTGCGCTTTTTACAAATATTTTTTTGGAAATTAATTGTGGGAGCTATTCCATTACTAAGGAAAAGACTTGACCGAGATCATCTCACAGATCTCATTTCGTGAGACGGATCTATCCATAGCCATTATCACCGACAGCAATACACGCGCCACGTAACTCAACACTTAATTCATTGAATCATTATTCATGCGCCGCTAATTACTAAGGAGTAATGACTGTTTCACTGTTCATTCAATTAATTTAACTTTCTTTTTTTAAAATAATAATAATAATAATAATACTTTTCTTCGAATATTGTAAAGAAATTCTCTTATATATTTATAAATTTATTATTATTTTTTAAAGGGATAAATACTAATAGGTACACACCTTTAACCTAAATTACTATTAGATACATGAATTTAAATAATTATTCTTAAATACAAAATATTAAAGTAAAATACCAAATATAACCTTATACTCAATACACTTTTAAACCAACAACCCTACCCCACACCCACCCACAGGAGTTGACCGGCTATTGACCGGCGTTGACCGGCGAAATTGTGCAAAACAATTATGCAAAATCAAATTGTGCAAAACAATTGTGCAAATATATAGGGGATCGGCCGTTGACCGGCGTTGACCGGCCGTTGACTGGCGAAATTGTGCAAAACAATTATGCAAAATCAAATTGTGCAAAACAATTGTGCAAATATATAGGAGACCGACCGTTGACCGGCGTTGACCACCGTTGACCGGCTGTTGACCGGAGTTGACCACCGTTGACCGGCGAAATTGTGCAAAACAATTGTGCAGAATCAATTTGTGCAAAACAATTGTGCAAATATATAGGGGTATTTATGGTACTACAGTCATAATTGTGTAGTTATGAGTAATAGTGCTTTAAGTCATGTAGTTAATAGCAATTATGCATTTTTTTTTGTAGCTAGTAGTAAGTGACCCTTTTTTAAATTCTATTAAAAAAATATTATTTTTTAAGATTCTTACTTAATGTTTAATTTTATAATTTTAAACGTGATTATTTTAAAAAGTGATACTTTACGAATGAAAAGTGATATAATTCAATTGAACTATTTTTAATAATAGCTTATGAAATATATAAGGGTGGGTCTTGTGTGAGACCGTCTCACGTGAGACTATTTTATTATTTTTTAAATAATTATCACTTTCGCTATAAAACGTTATTACTTTTGCTATAAAATGTACACTTTTTATTTATACTATAAATTGTTCATGAAATAACATTATCAATTTTTATTATTTTAATATCACTTCAGTATACTGCCTCCGTCCCTCCTATAAGTGTCCATTTTGTCATTTTGGTCCGTTCCAATACAAAGTGTTCATTTCCTTTTTGGGTTGATGTGACACAATACAATAATATTATTATACTCAACCACTTACACATGGGCCCACACTCAACATTAATACAACTACCCACTACACATTAAAATATTATTTCTTTCACCTCATTATACTTTAAAATATTACATTCCTTAATCCACGTGCCAAAAAGCAAACGGTCACTTATCGAGGGGACGGAGGGAGTATAAGTTATTACTTTCTGTCCGTCTCACGTAAAGGCTTACGTAAGACAATCTCACACAAGTCTTTGCCAATATATAAAAGATGATAGTAAATTTTTAAATAAAAATTAACACCATATAAAAGAAGTGATTATATTTTAATTGATCTGTTTTATTAATAGTTTATAGATAAAAAATGATACTTGATGAAAGATAAGTGATATATATTCAATTGAACTATTTCATAAATCATGCATATACATAGAATATATTGAAAGCGACAATATTTTTAATAAAAAGTGACACCAAATAAAAGTAATGTGATTATCATTAAATTGAACTATTTCATGAATACTTTGTAGAATAATGAATGTAATACATGATAAAATAACAGTGATATACATTCACTTGAATGTTCTCATAAACAATATGTAGAATATATAGAAAATGATAATATTTTTAATAAAAAGTGACACCAGATAAAGGGAAAGTGATTATCGTTGAATTGAAGTATTTTATAAATAACTTGTAGGACGGATAAAAATTGATAACATTTTTTAGTAAATAGTGATATTTGAGAAAAGAAAGTAACAGTGAATAATTAAACAATTTAATGAAAATTAATATGACAAAAAAATGATAACAATTTTAATAAAAAATAATACCTAATTAATGAAAAATATATTTTTATTAGTTAAATATTAAAATCTAAATTTTTAAATTTTTTTTTTTGGGGTGGGGGTGTTAATATTTGTATTATTTAAATATTAAAATCTAAATTTAAAAAAAAAAAATTGGGGGGGGGGGGGGGGTTGATGGTGGTGGGTGGGTAGGAATGGGTGGTAATATTTTTATTATTCAAATATTAAAATTCTAAAATTTTATAAAAAAAAATTTGGGGTGGGAGGGGGGTTGTGGCTAGTAGAGTTTAAAACAAAAATATATATATATATATCAATTACACAACAATGGAAGGATTTCAAATGACATGGTTTAAGTAAGGATTTGAAATCCATTCAAAAACAACTAAAAAATTTCAAAATCAAATCCATTGATTTAAAATCTTGGATTTATAAATCCGTTGATTTCAAGTGGCATCCAAACCATGAGGGAGGGATTTATAAATCCCTCCTCAAATCCATCAATCCAAACACAGCCTAAAGTATCCTAATATCCTACTCCCTCCGTCCGCTTCTAAGGTATCAATTTTACTATTTTTGGCATCCGCTTCAAAAGTATCTATTTCTCCTATTTAGGAAAAAAGTACACAATATAGTCCACCACTTCCCTCTAATACAACTACCCACTTTACATATAATAATAATACTCCTTAATCCACGTGCAAAAAACAAATGAATACCTTAGAACCGGACGAATGGAGTATAATTTTATAGGACACTTCATAAGTGTACCTATTAATTAACAAGTCAATTTTTATTTTTATTTTTAAAAAAGATTTTCTACAAAAGAAATTATGATTTAGAAAATAATTTTACTTAAATATCATACAAAACTCAGAGAAAAAAAAGGGCAAGAAAATAAAGTAAACAGTACTTGTGAATTATGATTGCATCTTCATCAACTAACACAAATCGATGTTTAAACAGACTTGGATCAATATCATATCTATTTATACTCAACTCACAACCATAACCCCGCATCATCACATCTTCATAGGTTAAATCCAACTATTTATGTAAAATCCTAAACCAAATCTCCTAAATGCAAGCGTAAATCTCACTTTTATAAATAAAAAGGTTGAGCAAAAGTCTGCCATAGTAAAGCCCTAGAATCCCAAGAAAATAAGCATACCATATGCAGGTACTTGTCTTGATCAACAACCCTGGCATTCTCCAGCTTAATGTTGAGATACTGATCCACAGAGTGAAGAATCATTTTTCAATTCCAGTCACTTTTCTTCCTACCAAATCCTTGAAGTACAAGAAGAATAACTGAAACCTGAACCAACATAAATGATCCCAAATTCAAATACATAAGAGAGAAAAATAAACACATTCACAACAAGTGAAATATACAAAATGAATTAAACAAATAGAAGGTTAACTGCCCATACAAATCAATCATATATCACTAATTGGGTGGTTCCTTTTTCTTATCTGCAAGAGTGTATATTCTAAAAAAATTAAAGTACTATCTGAATGCTCAATACAACTAACCAGCCTTAGGTCCGTACTCATGAAATATGGTATTCAGAACTGTTGTGCCTGGTATGTATGTATAGAAGAAACAGATTGTACCTTACATTCTAGTTTTGTTCATGCAACATAACAATACAAATAATTTGTTCACTGCGGCAGTTAAAGCTTGTCACACAAACTGAAATTAGTAGCAATTACAGAAACCCCTGTGTAACAACAAAATTGTATTTATTAAATAATAAACACAAAAGGAATTACAACGATAATCCGATGTGGATTGAACTTGAAAATTGAAGTAGACAGCTTCTATTTATCCTCTGATTCCTCTCTTGAGTTGACTTTCTTGAATTTTACCAACTTTCTGAGTCGGATCTTTGGATGAAGCTTGTCCGAGCTCGGGTTCAGGGCTTGAAGCTTGAAAACGTTTATCCGGAGGCGTCGAGCCTTTGTTCGGATCGAACGTTGACTTGAAGATTTGCTGTGAAGAACGTCGTTCAATTTGGTAGAACACCGTTGACCCCACGATTTTTACTGGATGAAGAACGCCGGATCGGAGAGGTTTAGCACCTTGATCCTTGATCGGAGGCAGTTCTTGACTTGAAGTTACTTTGAAGCTGCTTGAAGACTGGCTTGAAGTCTTCGATTTGAAGCTTTGAAGATTTGAAGATCTGGAGCTTGAAGATTCGAAGATTTGAAGATCCTCGAAGGTCTTGAGCTTGAAGATTCGAAGATTTGAAGATCCTCGAGTGTTCTTGAGCTTGAAGATTCGAAGATTTGAAGATCTGGAGCTTGAAGATTCGAAGATTTGAAGATCCTCGAAGGCCTTGAGCTTGAAGATTTGAAGATTTGAAGCTCCTCGAATGTTCTTGATTTCTTCAAGAGCGTCTTGTCTTCGGGTGCTTGAATGTCTTTTGAATGAGGACTGAAGACCCTTATTTATAGGTAGAGAAAATAACCACTTGAGAGATATTTTCTCCTTCCAAAGATATGTTGGGCTTCTTCCTTTAATTAAGCCTGCTGAACTGGATACGGACCTATTTAATTTAAATAAGCCTGCTGGATTTGATTTGGGCCTATTTGATTTAATTAGGCTTTGACTTGGGCCTATTTAATTAGGCTTTGACTTGGGCCTATTTAATTTAATTAGGCCTGCTGGATTTAACTTGCTGGACTTGTTGACTTAAATCAGGCCCATTTGCCTTGGATTAAACCCAATTAATTTAAATTGAGAGCCCACTTGGCTTGGATTTGACCAATTTAATTTAAATTGAGCCCACTTGGCTTGGATTTGACCAATTTAATTTAAATTGAGACCACTTGGCTTGGATTTGACCAATTTAATTTAAATTGAGCCCACTTGGCTTGGATTTGACCAATTTAATTTAAATTGAGCCCACTTGACTTGGATTTGGGCAATTTAATTTAAATTGAGCCCACTTGGCTTGGATTTGGGCTCAAATAATTAAATTGATTATCAATTATTTATTTACTTATTTTAGGAATTAATTTATTTAAATTCCTTAATAAATAAATATTTAATCAATATTTAATATATCTTCTTTGCATTTATATTTATTAGGCAATAAATTTTAATTGCCTACAAATGCCCCCTTGCATTTTGTTCACTGAAATATTTCTTTGAAGTGAATAAATTGCAATTTTTTTTAATTTCTTGCTTCTTGTATCCTCCTTCTTTTTATCCATTAATTCATTTTACTTGGCCCATTAAGAACAACAAGATGGGCTAATAAAAGAATGTTATGGCCTATACTAATCCATCTCCATGATTTGGGCTTTATTATTATTCATATATATTTTTTTGATTTGGGCTCTCACTTCCTTTTCTTATTCCATCTTTTGGCCCAATACATGATAAGCATGTACGTTCTTCCTCATACTCGGAGAACAAGAAATATACTGGATCCTCAACAAAGATAATATGATAACCTCAGATTACACCAAAACAAATCCAAAGAAATATTTGGGTAATCTTCACATACTTATCCCCAATTTTCCAACCATTATATAAGAAGAGGTCCTGCCCTTCAATTCTCACATCTCATCTGATTTGCTTCTCTTTTTTTTTACAGATCCTCTTCTCCGTTGGAAGCTGCTGAATTAGCAAGAGGTTGTGATATTGTGAGTACTTTTTTAGCTCTTGTTTACTCCTCCACTACTGTTTCTCTATTCCTTCTTGCATGTATTTGTTTCTTTCCCTGGTTCCTTTGCTTATATTGAACTGCCCCCATATTATCTTCCATAAAGAGGAGAGAAAACACTTGAAATATGGGCCATTGTGACCGGCGTCACGTATTCCTGGCGACTAGGAATTTATTCCAGTCGGAGGTCGTGACGAGTCCAATGTTTGCACCAAACATCAAGTATTATTTGTGGCAATTTACCTCTTCGACTGCAGCGGGACTGCCGGGTGTGGGAAAGAGAGGCGACGCTATGCGTTGAACCTTTGATTTTCCGCAGCGGCATCCTGCAATGGCAACGTTGTTTCGGGATCTCAGTCATAACTGCTGCTAGCATCATCGGTGGTAGCTCAATACAGATCGTCGGCGGGCACCGGCTGGCGAACAACTTCCGGAAGTGACGTGGTGGGCTGTGGGGGCGACGTCGGGCTGACGGCGCGACGCTCCTGGCGGCGACTCTGACGAATGGCTGCTTGCAATGAACCCGATCGATGAGCATGGCTTCTGAATTCGTCTTGCTCTCAGCCTACCAATCTCTGTCTACCCTTCTCCGTCTACAGCAGCAGTGGTTCGGCGACGAGACCAACGGCCATTGCGATGGATAGGCGATGCAGCAGCTCTGTCGGGGTGGCGGTGGAGCTTGCGATTTCAGCAGCGGCGAGATCTTGATGGGATCGATGGAGGCGGCCGGCTGAGGAGGTGTAGCGATGTCCAGCAATCCACAGCGGCGGTGATGGCGAAGGCTCTGGAGGATGATGGACACCCCCCTTTCGGCTTCAAGGAGAGCAGCGACTGGTGGTCGCGATCGCGCACCACGATGCGACTGGCAAGACAGATCTAGCGATGGACGGTTTGCACACGGTGAAGAATCACGGCGTCGCAATCGGCGCTGAGATTTAACCGGTGGCAGGGATCGCGGTGGGTGGGAGACTGCGGGTTTGATGGGCGACGGTGACCGATGCGTGGCCGGTTCCGGCGATGAAATCCGCGGTGGAATGATGATCGTTAGTGATGCATCAGCTGGCGTCATGCTTCCGGTAGCGAGGCGGTAACTTGATGAGCGGCGAGGGGGCGACGGCTGCTTTCAGTGGCCACGACGCGCACGGGGCGGCGGATTTCAGCAACATCCTCGGCGTGTAACCTACTCCCAATGGCGGTGTCGTGCCTTCAGCCGCGACTGGTGGCGCGCAGCGGATTTCAGCGACGGTGGAGGCCATGGCTTCTTACTTTAGCTGGGTGCTCGAACGGCAACGAACAACTGGAATTGGAGGCGAGAGTGTGTGGCTGGAGCGATCTTCGGCAGCGAGGTGGCAGCGGCTGACGTCTGCTTTCCGGTAGGCGGCTGCAGCGATCGGTCAACCGTGGGCGGTGGTTGTCGAAGGAGCAGCCAGCTTGAGGGAGATGGTGAACTAGCAATTATGTTTGATTCATGGAAAAAAGAATCCCATCCTGTACCAACTCAACCACGTGATCAGCTTTTGGGGTGAGGAATAAAGTTGCCTATGATTGATTGGAGAGAGAGTGTTTACAATTTTTCAACTTTGACCTCCATCAGAATCACATGGGTATACTCACTTGCTGAATCCATTTGATTGAACAATTAATTGAACTTCTCAAACCTTGTGATTTGGGCTTAACTAATTAATTATGGGCTTGGGCTGCTTAGCATTCAATTAAGATTATTTGCAACGTAACTGGACTCATCGATGGTACGTTGCATCATTCCAGACATCAACTTGGGCCTAAATTTCTTAAACAAGAAATATGGACTCCATTCTCATGGACTGAAATTAAATTTAACTCATGCTTTTAACTTTAAACTTAAACGTGAATTAATTTACTTGCTCCTTTCAATATTTTAATTCACATGCTCCACAAATTTGATGCCAATAAACCAAAACATGACTGAACTTAACATGATGCTAAGCTGCCTACGTACCTCTTTAAAGAGAATCAAGTCATAACGTAGTTCAAAAGAACATGATTTGATTTGGATGGGGGGGGTGCCGTGCACAGTTTATACTCATGCGGGCCAGGAGTGACTATTCTTTAACCACTTTAGACAAAGTAGGGTATTTAATGCTTTAACCACTTAAAATACCTGAGTGGGGTGAATTAATAGTTTAACCACATATAATTACCTTTGGTGGGTGTCGTGCACAGTTTATACTCATGCGGACCAGGAGTAACATGCAGTTTAGGCTCATGCGTCATGGAGCGTTCCTTAGGTTTGACTGGATTACGCGTAGTAGCGTTTCAGGAATTTGCCATTTATGGGGCCAATTCCCACTCCATCTTCGGATATCAACTTGTATGCACCATTTGTATATACTTCTTTCACAACATGTGGGCCATCCCACTTGGGCAAGAATTTATTTCCCACTCGGTGAGTGATGACAATAGGCCTTCTCACAGCAAGGACTAAGTCTCCGACTTGAAAGGAACGTATCTTCACTTTTTTATTAAACGTTCTGGAGAGGCGAGCTTGATAGCACTCAAGTCTCTGTTGTGCTTCTAACCTCTTCTCATCAAGTGCCTCTAATTCTTCGAGACGCAGTCGTGCGTTCTCTTCTTCAGTTAAACCTTCTTGTATGGCTATTCTCAAAGATGGTATTTGCTTTTCAAGGGGCACCACAGCTTCAACCCCATATACGAGAGAGTACGGAGTAGCTTGAGTAGGCGTTCTATAGGTAGTTCGATACGCCCATAAAGCTTCATAAATCCTTTCATGCCAGTCTCGCTTCGACTTGGAGACCACCTTCTTCAACAGATTACACAGTGTTTTGTTGAAGGCTTCGGCAAGCCCATTAGCTGCTGCATTATACATAGAAGACTTCCTTTGCTTGAAGTCAAACTTCTCACAAAGCCTATCAATCAAAGAGTTACTGAACGGCCTCCCATTATCCGTGATGATGTATCGAGGCACTCCATATCTATATATGATGTTGATGCGGATGAAATCAGCAACATTTTCCTTCTTCACTTCTCTCAAAGGTACAACTTCCGCCCACTTAGAAAAGTAGTCAGTGGCAGCCAGAATATAAAGATGACCTCCGGAAGACTTCGTTAATGGCCCCACCACATCTAAGCCCCATGCATCAAATGGCCACGAAGAAACTGTTGGATGTAATGGCTCGGGAGGCTGATGAATGAGATTTGCATGAAACTGGCATGGCTGACATTTTTGTGCATAATCTATGCAATCCTTCACCATAGAAGGCCAGTAATATCCCATCCTCTTGATTCTGAAATGTAACTTGGGTCCAGACTGATGGGCGCCACATATTCCAGAATGAGCTTCCTCCATAGCTTGTAGAGCTTCTTCATCACTTAAGCATCTTAAGAGAATACCATCAAACGATCTTCTATAAAGTATATCTTTGTAATAGAAGAATCGCGGTGCTCTACGCCGAACATCAATCCTTAGGTGTGGATCATTGGGGAGCTTATCATACTTCAAGTAATCCACGAACGGTTGTCGCCAATCTTCCTTCCCAATATCGAACACTTCTATGGCACAATACCCAACTTCTTCATCATCTTCCTTTTCGAAGAAGGGAGGTACCACCCAACTTTTGCAGATCGAAACTTGGAAATGTGCTTCAGGCATTGCTATAGTTGATGCTAGCTTTGCCAAAGCATCGGCTTGTTTGTTCTTGCTCCTTGGAAGATGTTCAATCTCTACATCTCCAAGCCAATTCATAAGCCTTTGAGCATAGTCATAATACGGACGTAGCTCGGGTTTCTTAACCTCATATAAACCAAGCAGCTGGTTGATTATTAACAACGAATCTCCATATACCTTCAGGTGTCGTTGCTTTACATCTACTGCCATCTCCAGACCAAGTATAAGAGCTTGATATTCAGCTACATTGTTAGAGCAATTTTCAGTTAGATTGAAGGAGTATGGCAGAACTTCTCCATCTGAGGTCACAAATACCACTCCTGCGCCGGCTCCTTCTCTGTGAGCAGCTCCATCGAAATACATCTTCCAAGGAGGAGTGATTTCAATAGCCAATATATCTTCATCGGGGAGATCATCAGATAACTCCCATTCTGCAGGCATGGGATGATCAGCTAAGAAATCCGCCAATACTTGCCCTTTCACTGCCTTTTGAGGGACATATATAATCTCGAATTGCTGCAATTGAAGATACCACCTTGCAAGCCTATCAGAGAGCACTGGTTTCGACATGACGAATTTTAATGGGTTGGCCTTTGAGACCAAGTAAACAGTATGAGCTTGAAAGTAGTGTCTTAACTTCTGAATTGCAAAGATGAGAGCCAGACAAATCTTTTCAATTGGTGAGTATTTTAACTCATTTGGGGTCATTGTTCTACTCAAATAGTACAATGCACACTCCTTTCCTTCATCATTATTTTGTGCAAGCAGGGCTCCAACTGATCTTTCTTGAGCAGATATGTAGAGAATCAATGGGCGTCCGGCTATTGGAGCAACCAATACTGGCGGCTTCATCAAATATGATTTAATACTGTTAAAGGCATTAGTGCAAGATTCATCCCATTCAAATGGGCTGCCCTTTTTCATAAGATGGCTGAATGGTTGGCATCGGCCGGCCAAATTTGATATGAATCTTCTTAAGTATGCCAGCTTACCTTGCAAACTCTTGAGCTCATGTATGTTTCGGGGTACCTGCATCTTCATAATTGCATCAATCTTTGCTCTGTCAATTTCAATGCCACGATGTCGGACAATGAATCCAAGGAACTTTCCAGAAGAAACTCCAAATGCGCATTTAAGTGGATTCATCTTGAGTTGGAATTTTCTAAGACGCTCAAATATTTGTCTTAAATCTTGGAGATGATCCTTTTTCTTCTTTGATTTCACCACGATGTCATCAACATAACATTCGACATTCTTATGGAGCATGTCATCAAATATCTTTTGCATGGCTCGTTGATAAGTGGCACCGGCATTCTTCAAGCCAAATGGCATAACATTGTAGCAATATATTCCTTTAGGAGTGCGGAAGGCTGTTTTCTCTTGGTCTTCTGGGGCCAGGCTAATTTGATTATAACCAGACGATCCGTCCATAAATGAAAGGACTTCATGGCTAGTTGTTGCATCAATCATGAGCTCAGTAATTGGCAATGGAAAGTCATCCTTTGGGCATGCCAAGTTCAAATCCCGGAAGTCAACACACACTCTAAGCTGTCCGTTTGCCTTCCTTACTGGCACAATGTTAGAGAGCCAAGTGGGATACTTCACTTCTCTTATTTTTTTCGTCTCAAGGAGTTTATTAATTTCAGCCTCAATCAAGGGAACCAGCTCTGGTCGAAATCGACGCTGCATCTGCTTAACTGGCTTGGCTCCTTCTTTTATTGCTAAATGATGAACTGCCACCTTTGGATCTAATCCGGGCATTTCTTTGAATGACCAGGCAAACACGTCTCTAAATTCTTGAAGAAGCTCAATGTAAACTTTTTCTTCATTGGCTGTCAATAAAGCACTTATATAGGTTGGCCGTGGATCGTTATCACCACCCAAATTAATCTCCTTCAATTGATCAACAGTAGATTTGATACCCTCTTCAAATTCTGGAGGAGCATCATCAGCATCTTCCTCTTCGGTTGAGGTCTCCTCTCGTATTGTGACATGATTCACCGTGGCAACTTGTTCCAAGAATTCTTGCCTTTGAAAACGTGGGTTGGACCTAACTTGTTCATTCTCTCCCACTTTAACAATGCTCCCCACTTCATAGCCATCTCTCCTCATCTCGACGATCTTGCTTTGTAGATCTCTTTCTGCACTTTGTAGATCTGTTTGCATGATGATGGAATGAACAACATCTGATGAGCCTACACTTTCACGATCATCTTCTTCACTTCGGGTGAAGATTATTGTTCGTTTCTTAGCTTTCAACATTGTGCCACATGATATAGTCAGGAAATGTCGTCTTTTCATGCGAGATGGGATCCGACTATGTATCTTTGGGAAACTTGGGAACTTAGTGGTCCTTTTAGCTCCAGCTGGTTTGAGTCTCTCGAATACTGAGATTCTTTCTGTCTTTCTATCTTCCTCATGAGACTCCTCTTCTTCAGAGAGAATTTCATCTTCAGTGATGTAGTTTGTGTTTGCCCTCTTTATCGCAATGCGAACAGGTTTTTGCGGAACATATCCTATGCCTGTTCTAATACACTTGGAAGTACGGCCATTACTCTTCAATTTCTCTTGGGTGGTTCCACTAGGAATCTTATGAGACAGTTCATTTGCCGCACATTTTTCTTGAGGGTTATAACCAGCTTTCACAAGAAGTTTGTAAGCTTGTGGGCTATACGATTTGGAAACTGCCGCCTCAAATACATCTCCATGCTCAGTTTTAGCCGCTTGTGTTGGGCGAGTGAATCCTTTGAGTGGAGGGGGAGAGGGCCTCTCAGCGTCGACCTTAGTCAGGGGTAGTGTCAACCCTTCTACAGTTTTGATCAACTGTTTACTTTTATTAGAATGTGTGGGTGAAACATCATCTGCATTCTCTTTTTCTTGTTTATCATCACCTTTATCTTGTGATGAAGTTCCTTCCTGCTTATCGGCCTTGATACTTTTCAGAAAATATCTAGCGTCTGCGAAGTATGACTCTGCTTCTGTAAATGGCTTTTCATCACCGAGTACCTTTTTTATGTTACCTCCATCGCAGTATTTGAAGCACTGATGCAGCGTAGAAGGAATTACTCCATTTTCATGCAACCATGGGCGCCCCAAGAGCATGTTGTATGATGTTTTAGCATCAATGACATGAAACAGAACTGTTGAGGCCATCTCATCTATTATCAAGTTCATGACTATCGTACCAAGTGTTCTCTGGCCCTCTTGATTGAACCCATGAATCGTTAATCGGCTACTGCCAAGTTCATCTGTTGAAATCCCTAACTTTTTTAACGTTATTAGAGGTAGGATATTGACCGCTGAACCTCCATCAATCAGTATTCGATTCACCCTTTGCTCTTGAGTGCAACCAGCTACGAACAAGGGTCGGTTGTGAGATTGTGAACCGAGCAGTAAGTCTTCCTCAGTGAAGGTAATCTTCATAGCATGGGCCTTGCTTTCAACTTTAGGCACAACAGCTTCGCCTGCCATATGGCATGAATAATTATTTCCACCGTCTGCAGAAGTAGAGTTTGCAGTTGCATCTTCATCTAGAAAGATCTTCCCTTGCTCAACCAATCGCATAACTTTGTCTTTAAAGACAAAGCAATCTTTGATAGAATGTCCCACCAGTCTATGATACTTGCAGTATTTGGGATTGTCCGTTTGTCCCGCTTCTTCTGGTCGCTTCATTTCAGGAAGCTCGATAAGTTTATCTTTGAGTAGATCATCGAGTATGCCTGGGACATCTGAATCAAGGAATGGGTACTTCCTTTCTTGCATTTCTTTCAAGGTCAATCTTCTTTGCCCCCTTTCTTGAGACTCATTCTTCACTTTATCATCTTTTTCATTCTCATTCCTTCGGAACTTAACAGTTGATGCATTGGTTGCCATAGATCCTTTTTCGGAAGATTTATTGTAGGGTTTGCCCCCTTTCCTTGCCTCTTGCTTTTCTTTATACTTGTAGGATCCAGGAATCGGTGGTTCTACAACTCCACTTATCCCCATACTTAGCTCCATGTCGTGAGCTCTTGTGGCCAAGTCTTCAAAGGTTTTAGGCTTAATCCCTTGAAGTATGTAACGAAGGTTCCATTGCATTCCTGCTGTGCACATCTCAATGCCAGAAACTTCAGACAATCGATCTTTACAGTTTAGGCTCAAATTTCTCCATCGATTAATGTACTCAATTACTGGCTCTTCTTTTAACTGACGGGTGTTCGTCAACTCTATCATGCTAACTGTCCTCCTAGTACTATAGAAACGGTTAAGGAATTGATATTCCATCTGATCCCAACTGTCTATAGAGTCAGCCTCCAAGTCGGTGTACCATTCAAAAGCATTTCCCTTCAGAGAGCGAACGAATTGTCTCACCATATGATCTCCGTGAGTGCCAGCATCATTGCACGTTTCTATGAAATGTGCTATATGTTGCCTTGGATTACCTTTGCCATCAAACTGTTGGAACTTGGGGGGTTGATAGTTAGGTGGCATCCTCAAGTTGCCAACCCTCCTAGTATAAGGCTTAACATAGGCGAATGAAGGTTTAGAGCTCTCTTCGAATTGGTCCTTCATTGTGCCAAGTATAATGCTTTTTAACTGGCTGATAGGAACCATTCCATCATGGGAGATGTTCAATTCTTCTTCAATCACCCTTTTCCCCATCGTCTGATGCTTCGCAGACTCATCTACTTCATTTTCAGCATCTTCTTCTTGCTTTTCGTTTGCACGGCTAGTTTCAGCACCAGCCATTTTCTCCATCAGTTTGAAAATCAAAGTACTTTGTTCTTGGTTCTGTTTGGCAAGTGCAGCAACGGATTCAGTTAAGCTTGCCAACTGTTCTTCGACAGACGAAGTGTTTATTGCCATTGTCGAGGCTATGGATGAATCAGACGATGAGCTTTCTTCAAGTATAGGGGTTGAGTTAGCTGAGTCGTTTTTCTCATCTTTATCATCATATGGTATCACTCCAGAGGTAACTCCAACTGAAGAATTTATCTCTGAAGAGGCTTCAGATCGTGCCATCTTTGACATGCTTCTAGTTGTTACATTAACGTCTTCCACTTGTAATTCTGAAGACTTGAAGACAGAAGCTGATCTGTTGACTTTGATTCTTAGCGGAACCATCTTACTTTGCTCGAAGAGGAGATGAGAGGTAGAAACGGTCCCACTGGGCGTGCCAAAATTTGTAACAACAAAATTGTATTTATTAAATAATAAACACAAAAGGAATTACAACGATAATCCGATGTGGATTGAACTTGAAAATTGAAGTAGACAGCTTCTATTTATCCTCTGATTCCTCTCTTGAGTTGACTTTCTTGAATTTTACCAACTTTCTGAGTCGGATCTTTGGATGAAGCTTGTCCGAGCTCGGGTTCAGGGCTTGAAGCTTGAAAACGTTTATCCGGAGGCGTCGAGCCTTTGTTCGGATCGAACGTTGACTTGAAGATTTGCTGTGAAGAACGTCGTTCAATTTGGTAGAACACCGTTGACCCCACGATTTTTACTGGATGAAGAACGCCGGATCGGAGAGGTTTAGCACCTTGATCCTTGATCGGAGGCAGTTCTTGACTTGAAGTTACTTTGAAGCTGCTTGAAGACTGGCTTGAAGTCTTCGATTTGAAGCTTTGAAGATTTGAAGATCTGGAGCTTGAAGATTCGAAGATTTGAAGATCCTCGAAGGTCTTGAGCTTGAAGATTCGAAGATTTGAAGATCCTCGAGTGTTCTTGAGCTTGAAGATTCGAAGATTTGAAGATCTGGAGCTTGAAGATTCGAAGATTTGAAGATCCTCGAAGGCCTTGAGCTTGAAGATTTGAAGATTTGAAGCTCCTCGAATGTTCTTGATTTCTTCAAGAGCGTCTTGTCTTCGGGTGCTTGAATGTCTTTTGAATGAGGACTGAAGACCCTTATTTATAGGTAGAGAAAATAACCACTTGAGAGATATTTTCTCCTTCCAAAGATATGTTGGGCTTCTTCCTTTAATTAAGCCTGCTGAACTGGATACGGACCTATTTAATTTAAATAAGCCTGCTGGATTTGATTTGGGCCTATTTGATTTAATTAGGCTTTGACTTGGGCCTATTTAATTAGGCTTTGACTTGGGCCTATTTAATTTAATTAGGCCTGCTGGATTTAACTTGCTGGACTTGTTGACTTAAATCAGGCCCATTTGCCTTGGATTAAACCCAATTAATTTAAATTGAGAGCCCACTTGGCTTGGATTTGACCAATTTAATTTAAATTGAGCCCACTTGGCTTGGATTTGACCAATTTAATTTAAATTGAGACCACTTGGCTTGGATTTGACCAATTTAATTTAAATTGAGCCCACTTGGCTTGGATTTGACCAATTTAATTTAAATTGAGCCCACTTGACTTGGATTTGGGCAATTTAATTTAAATTGAGCCCACTTGGCTTGGATTTGGGCTCAAATAATTAAATTGATTATCAATTATTTATTTACTTATTTTAGGAATTAATTTATTTAAATTCCTTAATAAATAAATATTTAATCAATATTTAATATATCTTCTTTGCATTTATATTTATTAGGCAATAAATTTTAATTGCCTACACCCTGTTCCCCTTGTAAATGAATTTATGAAACCAATAAGAGTAAATTTGGTGACGTGTATATACAACCCTCATACATCTTAATTGAGTAATAAATACACAATCAGTGAGTAATTTAACGAGTAAAACAAATGAAATAAGAGTGAGACGAACTTACTGAAACATGATGAACTTACAAAGGCAACTACTTCCCACGGTTGTACTGTCAAGCTGAATTTTTTTAATACATGCATCTGTTCAATCGCAAAAGTAATATATAAATAAATTAATATAACAGCTATAAATATGTACAAACTACAATGTTTGGTGTTAGGAAGGAGTGGTGCTCTAAAGTACACTATATCAAAGTTTCAAAATAGATAACTAAATTATCCATGGGGCTTCGGTCAAGCAGAAGAATATGTATTAAGTATCCTTGCATCGATGCATTAGTATCAACACTTGATTCTTCTCAAAAGTAACATAGTGAAAATGACGAGATTTGTTTTCTTAGTTTCAAGAACCAAAAAGAAGTGGCAAGATTGCAGATGGTGATATTGAATGATGAAATATAAGATCATACATACATTCAAAGGATACAAACAAAACATATGATTACTTTTACAACTAAAAGATCATACCCGTGGCGGAAGAGGAAATCTATGATTAAGAGATTGCAGTTTTCCTTGAAAAATTGTGTGCTCCATATGATATTTGCAACTTGTTTAACAGGGATCAGCTGGAAACTCTTCACCTCTCCATCTGTGAGTAAAAAGACATCGATTACAGGTCGGTAGAAGTTTCAGAGTTGAAACTATAAAATTGAAGAACCTGACCCTCATTCTTAGGAACAAAGCTCTCAGGAAACTTTAGATGATAACAGAAAATAACCTATCTCTACATTAGTGTGTAACTTACAGCTCTGGAAGCTTCTTCCGGAGCTGAAAATGATACATATCAAGATCCTTTTCCTTTCCCATTAAGATATCGAAAGACCTGCAACTGCCTTTCCCATTAGGATATCGAAAGACCTGCAACCAAAAATATATTATGATCCACAGAGATGGGAAAGTTTCATGAGCGTTACATTAAAGAACAGTAGGCTTGCTTATCATTAATAAACATCAATGCTTTTGCAAAAGCTGCGAGCTACAGCTGCCTGAATCAGAAACAAGCAGCTAGTCAAAATATTACTAGAGGAAAATAAAAGAAAAAAAAAGGATAGAAAATAGAAATGAAACACTCACATACGTATAGTGCGAAGATGAATATCTTGGTGATAAACATCAATGCTTTTGCAGAAGCTACGAGCTACAGCTGCCTGAATCAGAAACAAGCAGCTAGTCAAAATAATACTTCAAATAAGATCACCTCAATACTATTTAGATACTACAACAAATTTAAATCATCATAACATCAATATGTAGAAGTTAGTGTCCATCTCTTGTCAAACTCTATTTGGAAGGACTCAATAAAGCATATCAACATTTGAAACCAGCACAGATAATTCATTCTTAACTTTCATGATTACCTTAGGCCAGAATGCTCAAAGTGATATATAATCTAAAGATATTTATCAGAAAGTAAACAAAAACCCAAAAGTTTAGTACAAATATTTTACAAATCCAGTAATACGTCAATTTCAAACCAAGGACATGGATGAAAAGAAGAGCTTGAACTTGGCAACGATAAGGAATTTATGTACTCATTTCTCCCACAAAAATCCTCAAGATTTTCAAAAAAATCTTGCTTTACAGGTAAAATTGATTAAATTGTCTAAATGAAGTAGAACTTTGATTAACATACAATACTGATCTCATTGAATTAAATTCATGATAAATAAATGAGCATAACTTGAAACTCACAATTATGGTAATTGATTTGGTTTCCTCATCCATCATTATGTTACCTTACTGTAAGTCATTGTGGCAGAATCCAACAAGTTGGCGGCAGGTAGAAAGATTCATTTTCACAGTGCTGATATTTCAGCTTCCAACACATCCAACGAAACTCCTTGGCTTCTTCCAGTGAACATAAACATTCAGTTTCCCTAAGCCAAAGGCTAAAACATTATTTCTCAAACAAATTTTAGCCACCCATTAAAATAATTAAATTATTATAATTATTACTTTTTCAACATTTTCAAATCAGTAAATAAGATATTATTTATTAAAAATTGAATAATATTTAATAAATTTGCAAGCAAATAAAATTCACAGTCCACTTAAATGGCAACACGTAAATTAATAATATTAAATATAAATCTAATCCTAACCATCAAAGGATTTAGGGTTTAGGTACCCATTAAAATAATTAAATAATTATAGTTATAACTTTTTCAAATTAGGAAATAAGATAATCCTAACTATCTATATCTTAAACAAATATTAGCAACCCATTAAAATAGTTAAATAATTATAATTATGATTTTTTAAAATTAGAAAATAAAATATTATTTATTAAAAATTAATTAATAATATTAAATATAAATCCAATCCTAACCGTCAAAGGGTTTATGGTTTATGGTTTAGGAGTTTAGGGTTTAGGGTTTTAGGGTTTTAGTGTTTAGGGTTTTAGGGTTTATGGCATAATGTTTCCAGATGACCAAATCCTGACCATTTATTTCTTAAATAAATCTTAGTCACCCATTAAAATAATTAAATAATTATAATTATGAAAATTTTAAATTAGGAAATAAGATTGTTAATAATCTCATAAAAATAAAAAAATAAATATATGCCAATTTTTTTAATAATTATTAACTATATGACAACAACTTTTTAAAATTAGAATATAAAATATTATTTATTAAAAAATTAATAATATTAAATATAATTCAATTCTAACCATCAAAGGGTTTAGGGTTTAGGGTTTAGGGTTTTAGGGTTTAGGTTTTATGGTTTAGGGTTTAGGGTTTAGGGTTTTAGGGTTTTATTAGTGTTTAATGTTTCCAGAGAGCCAAATACTGATCATCTATTTCTTAAATAAATTTCAGTCACCCATTAAAATAATTAAATAATTATAATTATGACTTTTTCAAATTATGAATTAAAATTGTTAATAATCTCATAAAAATAAAAATATATATATGCCAATTTTTAATAATTATTAACTATATGGATTTTTAAAATTAGAAAATAAAATATTATTTAATAAAAAATTAATAATATTAAATATAAATCCAATCCTAACCATAAAAGGGTTTAGGGTTTATGACATAATATTTCCAGAGGGTCAAATCCTGACCATCTATTTTTTAAACAAATCTCAACCACCTATTAAAATAATAAAATAATTATAATTATAACTTTTTTCAAATTAGGAAATAAGATTGTTAATAATCTCATAAAAATAAAAAAATAAATATATGTCAATTTTTTAAGAAATTATTACTATTAGATACATTCTTTCTATATATAATTATTTCTAGGTACATTATCTAAAATAAGTTACTTCTAGGTACAATATTAAAGTTTGAAATACCCACTATACCCTTAATTATAATAAATGTCATCAAGATATCTATTCCACATTTCACGTGTTTAATGTTTGGGATTTCTAAAGTTTTCTTAATCATATTTCCATAAAATGCTTCTGCACCTTTCTTTTAAAAAAGAACATCATTAATGCAATTATTGCACAAGGTGCATTTTATAGTTCGCTTCTTCATCTTTCCTCAATAAAAATTTTGCATTTATATTATAATGATTGTTCATGCACCATATATGCAATAATTGCACAAGATGCATTTTATGGAATCATAAAATACTCATTCACCTTCCCTCAACAAAATTTCTGCATTTCTTGCAAACAAATTAACTACAAATCCAAAAAAAAAAAATCGGCATTTCTTAAGTAGAATCTACATTTCGTGCAAAAACTTTGAATTTCGCTCTTAAGAAGAATCTGCATGAATTTTAAGCAGAATCTGCATTTTGTGCAAAAACCTCTATATTCAGAGTAAATGTTTGTTTCGTAATTTATGAAAAAAGTGGATTTAATTTTTGAATTGAGTTTTTTGGTTGTGCAATTTATGGAAAATGTAGGATTTAATTTTAGAATTAATTGTGAAATGGAGAAATGGGGCAAATGGGGAATCTATATATAAATTGTGTAGTTAGTAGTAAGGATTAAAATAGCATGTATCTAATAGTTAATTTCACATATATTATGTACTTAAGAGTTACTACCTTAACTATATGGCATAATTGAAGAATTTATTGAGATTTTAATTATGTCTTTGATATTGTGGTCCTGTTTTTAGGAATCCAATTTTAATTTTACAAGGTTTTACTTTTATAATTATATATATTTAGTCATTAAGTTTTAATTGTAGTCCTGTAATTTCTAAGTGTTATAATATTAGTACTTGAAGAACCTACAAACTTGCAAAAGAACTAAATTAAAGTTTTTATATTATTATTATTATTATTATTATTATTATTATTATCATAATCATATCATATCATATCATAATATATTAAAAGTACAAAGGAGATGAGAAACATTTTGTTCCCATTTTATCCCATTGCTATTTTCTTATTTACTTTCTAAACCTTATTATTTAAATGATGCATTATTATAATTTTATTATTTAATTTACATTAATGATCTATAATTAATTAGTTAACCTTTCAAATTCAACACTGCAACGCTTCAATTACATCTCCCCTATACACTAGCCTCCAGCAACCTTAAGAGGGCGACACAACGACGACCTACGTTTACAGAGTTCCTTGCCTCTTTGATCAATTACACCCCACCGTAATGATCTTTTTATGTCTATACTATGTGCGATTCAATCGAAATTATGTCTTTAATTTGTATAAAATTGCATTGATGCGCAGATACTGAGGAATTGGTGGAGTATTCTCTTTGTGAGTGGATAGCCTCCAGTAAAAAGTGAATTCCTGTGCCCGGAGTTCGATTGTGAGTATTATCTCTCTACTTTTTATTTGTAATCATCCTCCCCACTTAAATTTTTTAAAAACATTTACACCCTTAATTTAAAATTTATAATAATAATAATAAGTTAAAATAATTTGTATCCAATTACTTGCAAATTTATTGTAGAATTCAAGAGTCACGTTGCAATTGCTTCATTTGTGAACTCTTGAAATTCAAGAGCCTCTTGAACTTTCATCTCCGATTTACATAATTTAGTTATAAATTGTGGGAATGACCTCTAATTGACTCCTACTTAATCCGAGATTTGTAGGATTCATTACTGCATAGTAGTATATGCATGTATTTTACCCATAGTTGAAAGCCTAAAATTTGTAATATTATGATGTTTTGATTTGTTATCAATTCCATTTTGGTCTCTCAATGATGAGAAGTGTTAGTTTTTGTGTAGAATGACACCAAAAGTCATGGAGCAATTGCATGGTTATGACTTCAAGTATGTTCATCTGTTATTATACCATGTTATTTTTTGCAACTGAATATCTTGAATTGAAAGTCTAGACAGAGTTGATATTTGATCATTTGGAATAACTGCTTTGGAGCTTGCGCATGGCCATGCCCCTTTCTCAATGTATCCTCCAATAAAGGTTCTTTCCAAAATAATGGTATGCCTTTGTACTCTATAAAAGCTCTTTAGTAATTAAAAACCAAGGATACATGCAGTACGTTTTATTGTTTTAGGTATTGCTAATGAAGTTGCAAAATGCAACACATGGTCTTCACAATGTGAGTGATAAAAAATTTTCAGAATGTCTTGCTTTTCTAAATTACTTATGATTAATTATTAACAAACTGTCTTGACACAGATATATTGGTTGCGTACTACCTTTGAATGAGTCATAACACCAAGTGATAAATCTACAACATGCGAGCTTTCAAAAGGTTTGTATTAGGTTCTGCTTTAATATTTTTAGGCCAGTAATTTTGTGAACGGACATTATACTAAACTATCACCACTTGCCTGAGACTAGAGGACTTTGACTGTCAAAAGAGCAAACTTTGAGCATAGTATGAGGTCTTCTTAGTAAAGCGAAATCAGATAAAATAATATCGATGGGGGTATCTTTATTCTAAACTTTTACCTGAAATTCCAGATATTGAGGAGACCTAAAATAGAAATAGGTGAATATCTGATTGTAGACATGTGTAACTATTTCTACTTCCAAACCTCTTGACTTATGGTGCTTTGATGTTCATTTGATCTTATGTTAGATGCTGGCAATTTCATATTTGTGGTTATCATTAATTTTGATCAATTTGGATATTGCATTAAGTGAGTGTTGCTTTAGGTGCAATTACTTTGTTTCAGATGCTAGAATTATATTTATAACTTTTATGGAATGTATGCAGGGAAATAAATAATAGAAGTACAGTGCAAGAAAAATTAAATTTTTTTATGTTAATTTATTATTGTTATCTCTTAATTAAATATGGATATGTATTTAATTTTATTTCATATATACATTGAAGTGATGATTAAAATGTGTCAAATAAAAAAAGATTCACCTTCTTCAATTATGTAATGCCTTTTCACCTTCTTTAATTATGATGCACTTTTTGATCTTTCTTAATTTATTTCATAAAAATAAGTTATTTCATGAATTGGCTCATGTATTAATCTTTTATCTTTATATATATATATATATATATATATATATATATATATATATATATATATATATATATATATATATATATAATAGCACAATGTGGGGCAATTATGTAATTTTTACTTTACCTCCAAAAAACCGGTTTTTATTTTAGGAATGTTTTTAGATGAATCTACACCATCAATTCTTTTTAATTAATCTCAACCTTCAGATGATAAAATATTTATTATTATTATTTTAATAAATGATAAATGATGCCAACTATTCCTGATTTTTCATCTATTGCAAATCATTTGAGTCACGGATTAACATTAGTTCTCTGCCATATGCTTCCAATCAATATCTTAAACCCTAAAATCAATATTCTCTTTTCTCTTGCTTCGACTATGTGCAATATCCATTGAGACGGGAACTACAGTCATCCTTCCTTTCTCAAATCTTACTTCTGCGACTATCGACGCACACATCTAGCTAGGTTTCATTCCCTTCTCCTTTCTATTCCGTTTTCATGTCATTCAAATTTTTTAGATTTTATTATTACTTTTCTTTACTATTTCTCCAATTTTGGATTAAGTATTTTTTTATGTAAGATTTCCATTCAATGGATGTTTTAGGCCATTGAAACCAGTAATGGTGGAGTTTTATTCTATCTTCTCCATCGCGTAGTTTCTAGTCGAAGATTATCTCTCTCGCGCATATGTTTGATCAAGGATTTGGTGGGGGATATGACTAACTTTTAAGTCAGTCTTAGTCGATTGGGTCATTGCTGGAAGTGCGGAAGGTGGTTCTGTAGTGTAGAGTAAGGATGATCTAATGAAGCTTGATGGGATGTACAATTGCATTTGTGCCTGCTGTAGTACATCATGACCCAGCCATTGCTGTAGTAAGAATGAATGTTTTTATCTCTTATTAAATGTCTGTGGAATACATGATATCAGTCTTTATATTCAAAATAATGTTCTCTTCCATAACTTTTAAGCATTGTAAAGAATTAACTGATGATTATGAAAGTGGGGAACTGCATCGTGGGTATCTTATATATGTATATCACTTTTAAGCATATAGTAATATAATATCAATTTTATTTTGGAGATACTTATTATCACATTTTGTTTAATGAAGTCATGCTGTAGTCTTATTTTTGTGGCATCACTAACTGAATGCAAATTGTGTTGAAATATTTTTAGCTTTTGATGAAGATATTGAAACAAGCAGACGCATGAATGCTCTGATTCTTTCATGGAAACAGGTACAAGTTTTCCTATTTTAATTGTTCTTTTTTGTTTTTCGTAATTTCTTTTGTTATATATGTAATAATTATCTTAACAATCTAAATGTAATTTCACTGTATTCAAGTAAGCATTTTTTCACTATAACCGTTGTAATTCCCTTGAGCCAAAGTACACCTTTTTTTTCAGATCCCGACATTCTTGTACTTTACTCCTGTTTCTACATCATAAGTTCTCTACTTGCTTCTCCAAAACATATTGTCCACCCATGAACATATGCCTGCTTCTTTTTGAATTTATGCCTGCCTTTTTTTTTGTCAAGCTCGATTAGTATTTTAATTTTAGGTCTTGCCATCTCTGTGGTTTGATTGGGACTGAATTAGTGTTCATTTTTTAGTTAACCAACTATTATTCTCACTTAAAAGCAGCTGAATTTCAGTATTTTTGAATGTAGATGTTTACATATTTTGTGCATTAGGGCGGCGATGATTCAAATTTACATATTGTTTGAAAAACCTTAATTAGAGATCATTTATATGTTAGTTGTTTTCATTGAAGTATTGAGGGTGAATAAGCTCAATGGCTATGGTGATTATATGGTTACAAAATTGAGGCTTTCCATCTTTTTCCTGCTTTTGATTGATTCACTTTAATAGAGAGGAAGAAATTATGGACTAATTAATTTGTCTCTTCTCAAATGCTAAAATGCATTGCTCATTCGATGTCTTTGGCATGGGGTGTGGCTCTGTTGGGGTGGATTGCAGGCCCTTTATCTATGAAATATGGTGGGGAAATTACTACATTTCTTCTATCCTTCTTTGTTATTGCTACAAATATCCTCAGAATTAGACCATATCAGAGTCTTTGGTAAAAAGTTTGCTTATTACATATTCACCTGCATACAGTGTTGACTGATTTAATGTTTGAGAGTTTTGATAAATGATGGTTAATTTGAATCATGTTTGAGATTATATTGCTTTTATTTATGTTTAACTAATGATTATTCCCATATGTGATGCGGAGGTACGATTGCAGCGTGCTAATCATCATGACGTTCAGCCTGGTAGCAGTTTTGGGTTTCCAGGAGACCTAGATTTTGCAGTTGGCCTACCAGAGTCTTTCAACTATTCCATATTCGTTTCCCTGGTTTGGGCATGGCTGGATCTGCATAATCTCATTGCTCTTAATATACTCAAACTTGCTGCTTTCTTAGATGATAAGTAAATTCTCTCTCTCATTTTTTGGTTTAGTATTTTAAACATAAATCAATGGGCAACCATGTTAATCTGGATGTTGAATATTTTTTAAATTTTCAGAAGTTAGAAAGTAATTGTTTTTAGTATTGTATTTTTTTGGTAAATTTTTGTTTATCAATTTTCAGAGCTTTGGTCACTCATGTGAATTAAGATAAGATTGAGAACCATCATAAATTATTATGTTGAAGCCAATTCTTTTTTCCACTATTGAAAGTGGATAGAACTACTGCTTTATCATGCCTTTTTTGTTTCAAGATGAATTGCTCTAGCAAGAGGAGAAATTGATGATTACTTTTCGTGGGTAAGCTAAAATATGGATCAATAATTAAGGGGTGTGGATTTTCAGACATATTTTGAATTTCCTGATATATTAAGGTCCTGAAAACCTTTGAAACATGCGTGTCAAAAAAAATTTATGACTTGCTAAAATGATTGTTGATAGCCAAGGGTGTAATTATTACTTGTGTATTGAAAACTTCTAAATTTATCAGAGCTTCTACTTTTTCTCCTTTTACTTATTATTTTTAATTATTTTTTTTAGCATTTAACACTGCTTTGTGGGACAAATGAACCTTTGCATGTTCCTACAATATTTTTCTGTTAGTTCATGTTTGCATTCAGTTGATGATTCATTCGAAGGGCTGAAAGACCATGATTTGAAAAAGCAAAAGTTATTTGAAGAACTCAATTTAGCTATTCTCATCAGTAATTCTTTGCTATGTTGTGTGTCTCTACACCTATAAACTACTGAATTATTTATTAGTGCACGTCCACATACAATCATAACAATCATATATAAATTTCTTTCTAAA